>CM033432.1:22004609-23377109 GCA_019425775.1 Rafetus swinhoei
TCAGATTTACTTACAATGAACCCTCAGTAATCATCACAGAAAAATTTAGACTGATTAAACTCAGCTGATTTTAGAGCAGGAGAAGAATTTGTCTCAGCAATTTTATATGTATATTTGACCATCAGAACTCAGCTGCTATCTTTTCGGTATTTTAACAAATACTGTAAGCCAGATCCAGATGCTTTAGCACAGTGGATAGTCTTTCTCTTGAGCATGAAAAGCCTCTGAGAACTCTCTGTAACAATTGTTATGATAATACAGTATACAGTCATTGTATGTATATTTGTTTACCTGAGTAATGACATGAGTTCACAAACAAAACTGGTTAAAGAACTACTTCAATTCTCCTATGATTTGATGGAAAAAATGTGAAATCTCACTGATGCAAAAGTCTCTGAAAATAAACTATGAACAACACACGCTATCAAGCAAGCATGTTTCTTACAAGGAGTCTGTGGACTGGTCTATATAAAACCAAAGTGAGTTCAGAACCAAGTCCATTACTTTAACTAAAAACCAGTCACTGAAGTTAGCTCTAAAATATGAAGTATATATGGACATACCTAGCTCATGGAACTGGAAGGGACCTTAAGAGTTCATTCAGTCCAGTCCCCTGCCTTCACAGCAGCACCAAGTACAATCCCTGATAGATTTGCCCCAGATCCCTAAATGGCCCCCTCAAAGATTGAGCTCATAACCCTGAGTTTAGCAGGACAATACTTAAACCACTGAGCTATCACTCCCCCTCTAGTTACTACAGGCATCAAATGATTCATGAAAACATTGACACTAAAAAGAATTTCTAGGCCTATTACATTGTGCCTGGTTACTTTTACGCTTATTAAATTTCTCCCCAAAAATAAAATTTCACAACTGTTTAACATGTAGATTATTGTGCAATGAAACATAAAACATTTCACACCTTTCAAAGCTTTTGATTGCAGACACCAAGACAACAATTGCACAAATGAAACAAGATTTGGGGTTGGTAAACTGTAGAGGTACATGTTTAATTTAAGCTAAATTTGTATCAGGAAAGAATAGAAACTGTAACTTTTAGTGCTATACATAATTCATAACAACCTTAGGGCATTTTGCAACATCTGAAATTAAATAGGAAATGAATTATTCCCTGAAGGTAGCTCGGGTTCATGTTAGAAATGCATTTAAAAATAAGTACATAAATAGTACATTCCATTATTGTGCATATTACTCAGCACATCTCGTTACAAATCCCTTACAACATTCCCATATTACCTCAAACCTCCTGAATGCAATTCCTTCAGTGTGCTCCTGGCCACACCTTAGAGGCATGCCTGCACATTGGCTCCCAGACATAAAGCTACGTTCAGTACATTGCTGAAGGCTGAGTTAAGTGTTAAACAAAAACCAAACAAGCAAAAAACAGCATCTTTATCTATTAGGATAAAAAAGAAAACACTCCTTTCTCACTGGTAATTCCAGCCTAAATAATCCTCTAAAGTTTTGGGTAAGTTTTTTCATACTTGCTAATGCTTTCAAAGTCCACATTGAAGTCAGTGAAGAAAGTTCCATTTTATTTTAATAAGAGAAAGAGTAAGATGACAAAAGCTGTATGAAATGTCTACTGCTACGGTAACAAATTCTGATCTCCTTCACTCTGCATTGGTAGCCCACTAGTCATCCCATTTACTTCATTTAGATTATTTGTGGAGTAATGTGCTGTTCATTGTGACTACAGAAGATCTATATCTGACTCTAAATTGTAAGTGATTGCACCTTGAGACTTTGGGGGCCAGGGGTCACAGAAAGACAATTTGGAGAAACTTAAAAAAAAAAAAAATTGCAGGATCCACAGACTGGGTCCATAAACAGTATGTTCACCTAAGATGCCCATGGTCATTCAGTAAGTTGAATTGTTACCCTTTCACAGTCCTCTAATACATGGCCTTTTTGGTATAGATGCCCTTGAAATGTAGCTTCATAGTTCTGAATACCTGACTGATGATGTACCTTAGTCACCACACTTCACACACAGACCACTTAGCATGCCCATATTCACCTGTTCATTCAGTGTGCAGATGTACAAACATGATATGGAACTTTTCTTGTAGTATGGAGCAGATTTTTGTTGTTGTTGTTGCTCATATACACCATGTTTCAATGGATGTTCTCACCCCTTATGGTAAATTGAGGATTAACTGTTATTACCTCTCCTGATATAATTTGCCCTTTCATATCCCTCTGTCCATGTATTACTGTGAAAATCCTATTGACTCTGGCTTTGCAGTGCAATTGAGGCCGGACTTCCATCTTTGTCCATATCTGTTTCCATCCAAATTGGCCATATTTGAGAGAGAACCCTACTTCATGAGAAACTTCAGTGATCAATAACCCTGAACTTCACATTATAAAATGGAGAATTCTGATTAGCTATTCATTGTTCCTATGTTGATCATTTTGTGAGGTTTCATTGATCCAGAAGAGATTTACATAAACTTAACTGAACATATCATAAAATTTCAATGTAAAATGCATCACATCATGATTAACTTCCAATGATGCACAAGTAAAACAATTAAATATAGCCAAGTGTAAAGACTAGAGAATCAGTCTTCTTTTATGCCACTAAAATATTAGTCTTTCTTTCCTAATCCACATTAACATTTCAGATCTAATCAAAGTGTTCAAAAGCTATATTCAACTAAAGTAGCTGGCCTAATAATGACCGAAACTTTACTCATAATTTATTGAATACTATATATAGCAGAAGCTTTTAAAAAGTCAATATCATTAACAGATTTATTCAATGTTAAGAACCTATGAGAATCTCAGCTACCACAGTGTAGTGATGTTTGTTAAATACTGACTTTTTAATGGTAACTGCTCTAGTGCCATCACATCATATTATCAGAAAATTACCCTATCAGGTGACTCATCAGTTCAAGTAAAATACCAAATGTTAAACTGAACTGGTGAGACCTGTTCATTGCAGCTCCCCTGAGACAGATAAGTAATTCTACTCTGGGAAGTGAGAGTGGGGCCAAGAGCAGGTGACCCATGTTGAACAAAAAAGAGAGAGTAAAATGGAAAGGCTGGTGACAATGTGTGGAGTTAGCTAGGCATTTCAATTCAACTGGCGGACTTTTTTTATTGGATGAAGTATGTAAATGACCAGTCCAAAGGAGTCAGAGGACAAATCAAGGTTGGGAGGAGCCCTGCCTGATATTTTGAGGAAGGACCAGTAGAAATCACTCTAAATGATGGCCCCACCTTAGTGCTATAAAATTCTGTTCAGCATCTCTAAAGTGTCTGTGCCTGTATGTTTCCTGTGAACCTTCCCTCTGTTCAGAGCCTGAGACGCACACGGTATTTGGAATACAGGTTATGTTTTTCCCTTATGTGAGAATTAAGGGTTAAAACAACCCCCTCCCCCTAAAAAAAAGGACCACGTGGGAAGCACAAAGGAAACGGGGCAACCTATACACAGGTGATAGGTTTGTCCAGAGTCATGGTTGTAAAAACAAGTAGAGTTGATTCAACTGGAAGTTAAATGACTAAAGAATGTTTGTTCTAGTATACATTTTCCTAGAATAACACTGTCAAGATCCTAAATAAAAAAACCCTTAAGAGACAGCTATCAGGTTTTGTTTCTTTTACACTTCTTAAACAGTTGTGTGCTGTTTTTCTGGATACTGATAATTAATTTTTATTTATGACAGTAGCTCATAGTTGGGGCCACTGTGTGCTTCCTGTATAAATACCTACTAAGAGACATTCCTTGCCTGCAATGCTCTGTTATCTATTTGGTTCAAGTACCAAATAAAAGTTCAGCACTTCAACACCTTCCATAGAGTCATTTTACTTCTAAGAGCCTGTGCAACCTCCCATTTATGTCAATGGCAAAACTTACAGACGGTAGTGAAAAAAAGGTCAGCCTCTAACAGGATTAGGGTGTTGATGCTCTGGCAACATTCAAGGAATTCCTTTATCTTGAGGTTCTGTCCCTCAGAAACTCTCAGTTTGTTTTTTCCTGATTGATTTTTTAACTCCTTCAATTATCTTGGGGGGCATTAGTGGGGTTTTCAAAGTCAGGCATTAATTTAAAATAACTCTTTTAGCTATTCCAGTTGTTACTTTTGAAGGTCTTTTTTAATGGCATGAGCATCCACAGAACCCATCAATCTTGTTCTTTGCCCTGATAGCTCTCAAGATAGATTTCTCATTACATAAGGCTTCTTTTGAGAACACTTATTAATACAAAAGATTCAGATATCTCATTAGGAGTTAGCTGGGGAACATCTCATTGACAGGGGGCATATATAGCTCAAGTGTTGCTACTAAGTTTCCTAATTTCAGCAACTTTTTGTTTCCTGCTTCATACACAGATTTACTTGACATGAATCATGCCAAACCATAAAGTCTCAAAAGATCACAGACAGGGACTGTCATTTGAAAATCCTGTTATTTAATAGTAACATGGGTGTATTTACCAATCATTAACATTCAGTTTGTCCACTATTATGAAGACTGAAATCAAGTAAATTTTTATTTTGTGGATGCCCTCTGGAATTTTACTGAGCTATTGATTGGCAATTGATCTCAAATACACACATAAACCTTTGTGCACATTCATCTCCTCTTTCAAAAATCCCATGCTGCTGAATTCTGTTGTTATCATTAACACGAGAGATTTTTCGGACAAATTGATAACCATATGATCTAGTGTATCTGCTTTTACACAATGATGCTTCTGAGTGCAGCTTGGAAAAGGGACTTGTTTAGACACACACAGTAAAATGACCTTTAGAGTACTTGCACTTCCAACATAACTAAGTGTAGTTTGAGTGGCATCCCTATAGCAATCACAGCACTAGTTACTTCCCTGTTTGCCAAAGTTATCACTTAACACAAAATAAGTCACCTTAATAAATGTCCTCTAGACATTCATAGCTCTAACATTGAGGTTACTTGAATAGTGGCATAAAGCAATCATTTATTAGGAAATAAGGCTCTCAATGACATGTCACATATGTGATCTAAAAATATTTTATCCTGCTTCCTAATACCCACATGCTGGCATCTCCCAAAGTGATTATTTTAAGGCATTTGTTTGTGTTTTGTTCCCCCACATTAGTTCTACTGTTCTCTTAGTTCTGCATTCCATCCTAAGTGCCTGAAGAAAAGTGTCAGTAATCACACTGTTTCTAAAGGATCTTCTTTTCCAACTCTTCACAGAGACGAAGCAAGACAATCCTGTAGCAGGATATAACCTTGGAGAGGACAATCTATATTTCCAACACTTTGAGAATATTAAGTAGTACTTTAAAATATATATTACTCCCAGCCCTCTTTTCAATGAAGATGAATGTGTTCTTTAATAAAAGGGAACAATAGAGAATATGATACTTTGATTTTTACATACTGTCTACACTGCTGTTTTGATAACAAAAATGTCCTGGCTTCCCACATGCAGCTCTTGTGACAAAAAAACTGTTACAAGATATGTCAACAAACAATTTGTTCTCTTCTCTTTGAGAAGTAGTGCCAAGGTTGAGAATTACTTCCAGGGTTCAAAAGACTATTTCTAAACCTTTTTTTATTTGGAATTGTTCAAAAGAACACTGATTCTTCATTGCAGCTGGCCCAGTATATAAAGATTTTCTACAATGGAAGTAGAGGGTAGCTCTATTTATGTGGAATTTTTGCCAGCCACCTAGAAGCATGGGTTCAAGTAAACACTCTTTGTTTCAATTAGGGTGGCTGATGAAAAACTACTGTGAGCATTCATTCTTTACTAACCTTGCCAACCTAAGGTCTTGTTTACTAAGAACTCATGACAATAGGCCATCTCAAGTGCTATCCTTTTCAATGCCTACCTAGAATAAATCTTGAGTTAGTTCACCTCCAAAACTCATCTCCTCTGTTCTTCCCCGGCTATTCATGATTGTATTCCTTATTGCCTACTACTATGCCAATACTCTTGTTTTGTTGCTCTGTTTTAAAATCTTGTGAATGCAAAAATGTGCCCTAGGCCACAACTAGTTGTGCAGTCCTTGATACACTTGATTTTGTGCTATCCATTGTGCATGTCCCTACAGCTCTTATTGGGCACAACTCTTAATTAAAAAAAAAAATTTCACTCAACTCCCACTCTCCCCCCCAGCTTCTATAAAAAATAATTATGGGAAAGAGACCAGCCATGCAGCAGGAGATTTTGTCCTCTGTGCACACACCTCAGATATAATTGTATTAGGGGCATACTTAGCAGTAATGATCATACAGAATTTCCACTGACATCAGTAGATGCTCAGGATTTGATCCTTTGTGAGTTATGCATCATCACAACATTAACCATTAATCTTTAGGGCTACTGTGAATGCATGGTCTCAGGAAACCTATAAAAATTAATGACCCTAAGAGTACTACATTAAATAATTTGTTAATTATGTAAACCCTCCAATCTGCAAGCAGCTTGCTATTTTCGTGCTCATACAAAAGCAGATATCAGCTCGTTAAAAATAAGTCATTCTTCAACATTCTGATTTAAGGCAATGTGGACATTATGTTGTGTCAGGTTGAATTTTGTCTGGATTTGCAAAGTAGGCTGGTGCAGCCCACTGCACATATCAGGTTGCATCAGAGACATACGGAAACAGTGTTCCTAATAATGAAAGTAGAAAGTGGAAATTATGCATACATCCTGAGTTTTGTTTCTTCTGCAGATAAAAACAGATAACTTACAGCCCACTATGAATATCACATATTTAGTACCTAACAGCCCAAAACTAAGACATAAACCTCACTTATCTCATACTTTTGAAAGTCACTTATGAAATATGGCTGTTGAATTAGAACAACAAACTTGTATTCCATAACAGTAGTTATTCTCCTATTAGTAATTTGAAAATAAATAAAATTCTGGCTGCTGGATTACTATTGTAATAGCATCTTCACATAACCTATCAGTTGTAGCATGGAGATTACTGAATGGGAAAGAAAGTGGAAAAGACTCTTTAGGCATTCATTTGTCATATTACCATTACAATATTCTACAAAGTTGCTATAAGACAGGGCTTTAATAGTAACTATCGTAAAAATGCATTAGTCTGCATCACAGAAAGGAATACAGAAGAAAAGAAATTAATGAACCTTGAGAAACATAAAGCATTAAAGAGCTGTGGAAAAGATGCTGTATCAAAATTTATGCAAATTTCCTAAGGATTAGTAATAAAAATCCACCTGAACTTGTTAAAAATAATATCTTGGACTGATAACTCTCTTAATTATAGCACATTATTTAATTTCATTCAAAATGCTTTAATGTCATAAAAAGGCATTAATATAATGTTCCAAAATCATGGCATTCATACAGGGTTACTGATCTCAACACTGTTAGCAGAAGCAAAGTTCTAAGGGTTTTTTTTACATAACTTAGGTCAGGGGTGGACCAAAGGGGCTCTGCAGGCGAGGTCTGGCCCGCCAAGAAGGTTGATTCGGCCCACAGATGTTCTGCCGCTCCCCCGCCCCCAACTATATACTGTCAGTTTCTTAATTTACTGTGTTAGACTGCAAGACCTTAGATTAAAATTTGTTTTAAAAATATTTTATTAGTGTGTTGATGAAGATCATAAAATCACATCTCTAAAAAGTCATCCCTGCTTCCCAGGCTGCCATTGGGCACAAGGGTACCTCTTTAATAGTAGTACCCAGGACCCCATGAATGCCAATGGTGGACCTGATACTATCATTGAGATAGTATGCAAAAGTCCTGTGACAAACACTGTCCCTCACACTGTACATCTTGTGTTGGCTGCAACCATCCCAAAAAGGGCTGTCTGGTGATTTGAGGAGAATATATTAATATACATAAATATATATTAATTATTATCCAACATCTTTAGACATTAGCTCAAATTACACCAGAAGCAGAAAAAAAACCTGGTAACAACCTTTATAGGTTATATAGCTATATCTTTATAGCTCAGATTTCACCCATCTTAAGGAAATCAAAAAGGTATAAGCAGAAAAGGCAAAACTGGGGAGAAATGTAACAGGAGATAAGAATGCTTACCAGCTGAGAAACAGGGAGCTGAAGCAAGCAGTCATCAGTTGCAAAATGGCCACTTTAGGCTCACTGCTGCTTCCTTCTGCCAAATTTAAAGGCCCAGCTCCAGAAGGGCAAGCAGAATAATCTCCCCCTACTGGAAGGCCATCCTGTAATAAGAAGGTTGCTTGGTGACGCCCCATGAAGGGGCTGTTTCTGCTGAAGTTTTCAACTGGATAGAGCTGATAATCAAGATGTTTCATTAAGGAAGTAGTACAAGGTGTTGAAATTTGCACTAAATGTTGATTGTGATTTTGACTTTTTTAAACCCAAAACCTCAAAGTGAAATATCCAGATTACAAATTCAAGCATATTAAAACCAAAAGACAGATGTGTTGTAACCAGTAAGCTGGATCTGAATGCTCTAAATATTAGTGATTATGGAGGGGATAGAACTGAAGATCAAATGTGGATCTTGATCCTATTTCTTCAAAATAAAGGTTCACACAAATTCTTGTAAACCAAAAGCTCCAGCTTTCATATCTCTGTCCATCAACCAAAAGAGAAAAAGTGAAGAAAGTCCTAAACAGTGTTGAAGATTTGCTTACACTTCAACTCAAGCAAATCTCCTTTCTATTTTATTATATTTATTTTAATCATAGATGTTTTCTGAAGAAAGATACTCTTGGGAATTACTTCCCTTCCAACTCTGATCTCACACTTTGCTTGGTACAGGTGCAGTGCTTGGATAAATGAAGAAAAATGATTGTAGGACAGTACCTTAATATACTAGGGCTAGATTTCCAAAGCAATTCAGGTGGGTACCTAACATTTAGGAGCTAAAAGCTACTGGGGTTCATAAAGCCCTAGTTAGGTGTTCAGAGTTCCTTTTCAATGAATGGAGGGAGATAGGCACTCTTGAAAATGGGATTCACAAAACCCAGCACACTAGGCAGTGCTCCACTTACAATAGTCAACAGCAGATCCCAAAGAGAGGGTGTATCCAAAATACTGCTTTTCTCAGCTGTAAGCCCCATTGCTGAATTAGGAGCCTTTGACAAGCAGCAGGAGGAGGAGGTACCAGCAGTCATCCCTGATAACCTGTGACAACTGTTTAGGACACTCCCCTGAGGAGAAGGAAATGTCTCTTTCAAGTGCTCCTCTGTCTGAGGGAGAAGAAGGGATTTGAACAGAGATCTTCTATTTTTCAAGTGAATATGCTAACCAGGGGGTTATGGATATTCTGACATAGGACTATCTCAGTCTCTCCTGTTGAAGCACTGGATAAATAAGGAGTCATTGGAGTGGAGAATCAGAGAGGAAATAAACACCTGCATGAGATTAGTCCTATAGCCTGATGGTTGGAGTACTCATCCAGGTATGGAAGACCCAGAATGTAGCTTCACTTTTCCAAAGACACAGTAGAGAAGGAACTCACATTGGGGGCTTCCCATGTGGCTGGTGGACAAAGCGGCACTTTGAAGCGGAACATGATTCTTCTCTCTGGCCACCAGTTGTGCGGCTACCCAGTACTCCTCTGAAGCCTTTCAGCCCATGTTTGTGCTGCAAGCCACCACCTGCTGAGTGGTGGCTGCTGGCGGACAAGGGGTAGAGCCCAGGGCTGGAGGGGGTACTCAGGTGACCAATGGAACTGTGCTCCCACCTTACCTTTAGGTAGAGCACATGTGGGTCTCTGCCTATTTCTCCGGGCCAGCCAGTGCAGGGCCACAGGTGCACCTGAATCTGTCCTTCGCGGTCATGGAGATTATGTAGGTTTTTTTACAAAGTGTTCTTATCCAAAGCACTTTACAATAGTTAGCTCATGGTACAAACAATATTTGGAAAGATCATTAAATGGTCCACCGAGGCCTTTAGCAATTTTTAAGTGGTCTGTGAAAAAAAAGCTAGACTACAGAAACAATCCAGGCACCTCACTTTATTTTCATTTACTTCTTATTACTGATAATATAGAAGGAGGGTGAAGGAAAAAGAATGAAAAATGGGAAGGCAGGAAGAGTGAATGTTCTTTTTCTTGAGTGGGTCCTTAGGAAAAAAGGAAGCTAAGAACAGGGCTCCACTAACTCTAAATCCACCACTGTGGGTGCGTCTACACTGCAGCGTTTTTCCGGGAAAACAATACTTGTGTCCACGCTGCCATAGAGTTCTTTCGACAGAAAGTCAAAAGAACTGAGGGGTTTTTCCGATGATGGTAAACCTCTTACTACAAGGAAGAAGCCTTTTTTGCAAAAAAGCTTTTTTGGAAAAAGGGGTATGTGGATGCAGAAGAAAATATTTTTTCGAAAGAAGAGGCCTCCAGGAAATAACACAGGTGCCCTGGTGGCCACTCCATCCATACTAATCACAACTTAAATGTGAGATAGTGTCCAATCAATGTGGAAGCTATCTTTCGAAAAAGCACATCGCTTTTTTGTTGCGCTTTTACTGTGTGCATCCTCTCTTTCGAAATAAGTTTTTTCGGAAGATCTCTTTTGGAAAAGCTTCTTCCAAAAGAATCTTGCAGTCTAGACATAGCCTGTGTGTAGACGTTTGGACCTAGGCTGCACATGAACTCTCCTAGCTCACCAAGTTCTAAGGCCCAGGCTGAAACCTAAGCCCGAGAGTCTACATTGCAATTAGACACACCCTTAGCCTGAGACACCCCCCCCCTTCCCCAAGCCTGAGTCAACCAGCTTGGGACAGCTGCACATTTTTAATTCAAGCATAAGCATACCCATAGGCACCTAGAGAACTTTTGCCTAAAAATCTTGAGTATGAGTGAGTTTAGGCACCAGCTCATTGGCAATTTTGTGAATACCAGTGGCTTCTGATTCTGGGATTTAGTGACTAAATGTGGCAGTTACCCACCTAAATCCCTTTGTTAATATAGCACTTTAGATAAATCCCTGTCCCTGATCATTATGAATAATAATTAGGCCTGAGTTTTATAAAGCACTTTTCATCATCTTTACAAAGCTCTCCCTTTGACAGTCTGGGAATCTAAGACACATAGTGTTGAAGTGACTGGTCCAAGACCATTCAGCAGGCCAGTGGCAGAGCCAGGCATAGAACCCAGATCTCCTGAGTCCCAGTCCAGTCTTAATTCATATTGCCTCCATGGAGCTTGCTGAAAGGTAATGGAGCTCCAGGCAGGCTTATGGGTTCATCTGCATCATTCATGTGCAACAGGGTGCATGATCAGGGTCTATTGCTGCACTTGCCCATGTAGTATCCCAAGAAAATCAAAGAAGCAGAGACATGAATTTCTGTGAAAAATTAGAAAGAAAAAAAGTCTTCAAAGGGGAAAAACATTCACTGTGCTTATACACCATAAAGAAGTTGAAAAAAAAAGAGCACAAAACCAAAACTTTTTCTTCTTTTTTTCTTTCCCTACACCCACACTCTCAGGTGTCCTGTAAAGGAGACATAGTGAAAATAAACTCATTTTAAAATAAGTTGCACATCTGGTTTTTTTTAACCTCCCCACCCCACACATAGGGACACATAGGAATTGTTAGTTCCCCTTTCTGACTTTTGAACTGGGCTGCAGCAAGCAGTAAGCATCACTGTTCAAATACTAACAGAAGCTAAACCACTCTGATAGAAACTATTCTGTAGGCCACGTGGGATCAAAAAGCTTGCAGAGCACTGATTCAAAAAGCTGCTGGGATCTTGTACATCAGCCAAACCCTACTGGAAAGATAAAGAATGTTAGCAGAAATAAAATATTCCTTTCCATTGTGTAAGGCAGTGATCCCGCAAGGATTGCTTTGTGGGAAGATTCCTAAAGTCAATGGGACTCTGCAAGAGCACAAGTATCTGCTTATTCAAAGCTCACTGCGGGGTCAAGGGAGGATGATGTTGAAGCATTACTGAAATGTATTTAACAGTTTATAGATGACCATTGCTGATTAATGTGCTCTCTAGATGCAAGTTCAGGAGAATCTCCCCAGCATGCTGCTAACCTTTCACAAAATGATAAATATCCTCCATTATCATACACTTGATTCATAGTGATAATTACCAATAAAACCCAAACAATTCTACCGTGTTTAATTCTAAGTTCAAACCTAATTATCTAAATTTTTATTTATGACATGCTCTTAAAGCATGAGCCTTGTGGAATGTTATCTGAATTTTGGGCATTTTTGATAAGATTAATGAATGCTTATTGAAACCTCTGCACTTTACACGGTAATGGTGCAGAAAGTCTTATTGATAACAAGCAATACAAAGAAACAATCTTTGGCTGATTTCCCATACTGCTTCATCTGTAAAGGATGCTAATTGAACTCAGAAGTTAAAATTAGCATTAAAAATTGTTTTGTAATTATATTGTAATTAGAAACAGTAGGTTGCAGACGATTCATTATCTTCTATTCACATATAAATACCCCATAATTCCAATGAAACCACAGCTCATAAAAATAAATATTATATTTTCTATGAGACCATTCTCAATATATTCTCTGAAGTGAGTGTAAGTTCACACACTTACCTCTAGAGAATCTCTCTGTGAACAGGCACAGCAATTCAGGGTCCTTTCAGTTTTACACCCCCTCTAGCTCTTATGCTGTCTTGTGTCTGTCATTTTAAGAGGGCTAAGTCACTGCTTGCGCTATCCCTTTTCATGGTTAACAGAAAAGTCCAAAAGTATGGAACTCAAAGCAATACCGGGTTTGCTATGGTGCCAAAAGTGCCATCCTCCCCCATGTAGAATGAGCCCTGAGACCCACCTCCACTCCATCTCTTCCTGAGTCCCTGCCCATCTCTTGTTCCCCTCCACCACTTCCCCCTTTTCCCCTGTTTGCTTCTCTCTGCCCCTTCTTCCCCCCACCCTTGTGAGCTTCTTTCCCCACTTAGGCAGGGGCTCAGGCAGAAGAGACCAAGCAGGGATGGCATCTTAGAGCAGAGCACAGGCAGAGCAAGGGGCGGGGACACAGTGCCGGCTTCAGGGCCCACAAACTATTAATCCAGCCCTGACTCAAAGTCCAGTATAGGAGGTGGGACTAGGTGCCTAGAATGAACTACACTGAGAATGCCACGTTCAGGGCAGACACCGAGAAACAGGACAGGCACATCCCAAAACCAGTGGTTTATACTACAGTTAGGGCATGTCTAAACTACAATCCTCTTTTGAAAGAGGCATGTAAATTAAGCAGATCGAAAGTGCAAATGAAGTGGGTATTTAAATATCCCACACTTCATTTGCATAATTGCGTCACAGCATTCTTTTGAAAAAGGGTATTTCAAAAGTGAAACAGCTGTCTAGACGCAGTTCTTTCGGGGAAAAAAAACCTTTTTTGAAACATCCTGTACTCCTCAGATTAGGAGGATCTTTCGAAAAGGGGTGTTTTTTTTAAAGAACTGCGTCTAGATGGCAGTTTCACTTTCAAAATACCCTTTTTCGAAAGAATGCTGTGACGTGATTATGCAGATGAAGCGCGGGATATTTAAACCCCGCTTCATTTGCACTTTCAATCTGCCTAATTTATATTCCTCTTTTCGAAAGAGGGATGTAGTTTAGACATAGTCTTAGATTCATTAAATCACACTGATTAATAAGAAGCTAAAACACCGTTCATTTTAAGCAATTCAGCCCTTGATTTCCATGCAGACAGTAAGAGGTAACTGAAAATCTAACTCACCATTCATGAGGGCCTACCAAACCCAAAAGATCAGACACTTATGCCCAGGTCAGCATGTATCTCAGGTCTTATACAAATATCATGTTGTGAACCAATCCTTAGTAAATTAACTAAAGATTTATAAAGAAAAGAATAGATTTATAAATTATTAAAAGTGCATATACACACAAAGTAGTGCAAGGCCTTAGATCAGGTTTGTATCAATGATAGAGCATATTGCTGGCTTGCAAATGTCTCTCTAGTAACTCCCAAAAGATTGGAAGATTCTCCATCTATTGTTCAAAATAGTCCTTTTACATGTGAATTCACAGTCCAGATACTTGGAGCAGGAATGAGGCAAAATGGAGATGTTTCTGTTGCAATATATACCCTCTCTCATGTTCATGGAAAGTTACTTTCCAAACAATCAAACAATGCCCATTGCCTCTGTGCATGGAAAGTTATTGGCACTTGTCCATATCACGTGTCCTTACATGTTTTGTTGAATCAGAGGGGTAAGCCTTTGGCTCTTCATTGTTTGAGGCATCCTCAGTGTGAGTTATCTGGAGAGTTCATTCTTCTTAATCACCCATCAAGCTTGAATAGTCCATTTACAATGGCCTGGCAAGACTGGGTGTATACTATCTAGTGGGTGTCACCCCACATACAAACATATTTTGATCTAGATGGAGCTTGGATGATTTAGATGGTTCTTAGTCCTGCCGTGTATTCTGGGGACTAAACTTGATTACCTCTCGAGGTCCCTTCCAGTTCTAGTATTCTATGATTCTATGATATTTGAGATGTAAATACATACCCAATATTCATAACTTCAGAAACTGAGGATACATGAATTGAACCATAAAATTTATACCTGACGGGCTGTAACTTTTCCATTGATAGCTTACATAATATACTTCATACAAGATTTCTTGCAATGATATATCAATAATAGTATAAATGGTCATCAATCTTTTATACATCATGACAGGAGGTTTCCTCATAACTGGAAGCATGCTAGTCATGTAGACAGTTCTGGTCTATCACTTTCCTATTTATCCCTTCTTCAAAACCCTCCAGTCCTCTTTTTTTTCCTCATGAAATAAATTAAAGGACCCCAAGATTTTCCCCAACATCACTAAAATCCTGTTAGGAGGTAGGACAATTAGCCACTATGGACATACTGAAATCTCCCACGCAACGATCTTGGTTCTTCTTGTACATGTCTCAGCCTTCATCTCCAGTGTCATGCTTCTGAGGTTCAGACATTGGAAACTGTAGGAAGAGTAGGTTAGAGGTAGCTTCTGTTACGAGATCTAGTCTGTCTGGGGTGAAGAAGGCCTCTGCCTCATGGTCTTGAAGTTGCCAACCCTTATTCAGGCCCATCATTCAGGTTGGTGAGATAAGCTGGTTTTCTTGGACCAACTTTGCAAGATGTAAGTCTCCAGGTAACTTTCAGCAAGCCCATAACCTCATCTTCAGTCTCTGGTCAGTGTGTCTGCACTCACTTTCCATACAGCAGCTGCAAAGACACATATGAATTGCTCCATAACTGTCAACTCCTCCACCTGCCTGCCCATCTTGACTTCTGACTTCATGCACTTCTATCAGAGGTCTTTCAGTTGCTGTGGTAGTAAACTGGAGCTTAAGAATGGGCTAAACTTCTGTTCCATGAACCCAGACAGTAAGTCTCTTCACATATTTTCAAATGGTTGAATATGGCAACTTCACTGTTGGATAATTGAGGGCAGACTGATGGCACAGTGTCATATAAGCTGCCTCTGCCTCTCTTGACAAGACGGTGCCAGGTGAATGGCCCACATTGCAGGGTCCCAATGGGCATAAATTGCAAGGTATTTAAAGGTCTTCATTAAAACCTCTGGGTCATCATCAGGCTCCATTTTATATAGTATAGCACCCCCTAACCAAACTCCCAAGTCTATCTTAACTTGAGTCATTGAAAGTGAAGCTGTTCCAACCAATGCCCAATCTAAGTTGTCCAGCTGCTGCTCCTGGATAGTCATAATCTCTGGCATTTGCTGACTCTGCTGTTGTGCCAGGTTTGGGCTTGTTGTTGATGTTGCCAGCCCACTTTTTACAGCTTGTTCTGCTGCTGCTGGGGCTATAACCATTAAAACATCATTATAGCATCTGTCATTATTGTTGCTGTCTGTGGTTCTAGAATTACAGCATTTTGCTAGACTAACAATCAAGGCCTCATCCATCTTAACATTCTGTGAGGAGTGGTTAGCACAGTTATATGCCCAGTCTCACTTTTGGTACCACACATAAGAGCATTCCCTCACTTCTAGAGCATCTTCTAGCAACCAAGTGTGGTTACCCTTTCCAGCCTTTCTGGTGTCACGTCAGTCTGTCATTTTATGTGTCCTAGCTGTCTAAGTAACTGCTCTCTCTGTCACCTTTTGTGCTTAACTGAAGAGTCCAAATATAAAGAACTGAAAAGACTCATGGTCTCAGAGACTCTCCTCTGGCCTCTGTGTAACATTCATAATCATTGACCTTTCTCCCTCACTCTTCATAGCACAGGGAGGAAATAGTGAAATCCAGGCCTGCCCAGTACACTGGGTTCCAGCTCAGGATCCTTGTACAGAGCACTCAGAGTTAACCCTTCTCAAATGTCTTGCTGTTCTCTGAACTACTTCCTTCTTGTTCTGTTTCTCTCTCTGGAGAACTCACTGCCCTGGCAGCTTCTATCCACAGTCTCATCTCCCTGGCAGCCATCCCAGCCTCCCACTTTACAGCCCTTTTATCCTCACAGATGCTGTGGAACTGCCAATCACCTCCAGCTGAGAGAGCCCGCAGTTTCTGTGTTAACCATTTGGCTGCCAAACCATCAGGGGTTGTACAGGCCCCAAGACAATGAAGAGCCTGAGCCTGGAAACCATCCTCCTACAGACTTATACAGATTTGCAGCACTGGGCCCTAAGCACCCCACTGAGCAAGAATGAATGATTAAGAAATGTAGGACTATTGCCATTAGGATCACATTAATATCTTGGTAGTGGATATTGTTCTTCGTACGCCAAGAGCATTATGCCTAACTGTAGCAGCTAAAATCTGTAGAGGAGCTAACATAAGCAATAGGTATATATCATTTTATGGGCCTCTTTGCTTTCTTTGGTAACAATGCAATGCCTCTTCAAGGGCTCCTTGTAAAAAAGCTATACTAACAAAGTTCTTCCCATCAAGGAGCACTGGAAAATTCTACAACTTTCTTCATCTACTGTACCAAAAGATGTTATTTATACTAAGTGAAATGACCCTTGCAATGTTCATATCACTAATATTTTCCTACCATTTTTCAAGTGCAAATAGCATGAAATCACAAAGCTCAGCATTTGATCAATTCTTTGCTTTTCATATCTAACTTCAGTTTTTCTTAGTGGTTGCATTACCTCCATGGTGTTATTAGCCTTTCCCTTAATTTTTGAGTGCATTAAAGACATGTATTTAGCCTAAAATGAAAAGAGACTAAAATTCAGATTCCTGAATTAATTAGCAGCAATGCTTATATTAATGTAAATGGACTAATAATACATTGCACTTTTATTTGATTATCAAATTCAGTTGTAGTCAGCAACACTTGATATACAATTACAATGAGAGAGTGTAGGGCCAAATTCTGCTTTCAGTTATGCCAGTCTGAAACTAGAGATAGTCCAGTGACAGCAACAAAGCTACTCTAGATTTACCTCAGTGCAAGTGACATCAGAATCTGGCCCTTCTTACTTAGAATACTAACACAGCTCTGCAACTTGGACATTAGTTCAGTGTCTCTGATTATTAAACATGAGACATAGTCCCTAACTGGAGAGTCCCAGAGCCCTGTATGACACAAAGAAACCATTCTGTAAGAAACAAATTTATTTTAGGGCTTTGTTAAGCAACCTTGTGTAAAACAAACTGTAGCAGATTTAGGTTTCAGCATCTTGCTATGCATGGGCCAAAATCTGACTTCAGATAAACATGTCCAACTCCCATTGGAAGTTAGGTATTGATGCAAAGGCAAAACTTGATTCTGTAAGGCTAGTCTAATGCCATCCTTATTTATTCGCCATAAAATACTGTTTAACATAAGGTAAGGTTTTTCTCATCAATAAACTAAACTATAACAAATTAGTAAATACAAATACAAAATCCAGTTTATAATGAAAACTCATTTGCAAATTTTACTGTGAAACAGCTGTGAGGGCTGGAGAAGGGGAGGAGATTGCAGAAGATGCAGAAGAGTCTTATGAATTTATCAGACTATATGGGACTTGTCCACGTTATAAATACACCCAAATCTGGGGATCCAGTTACAAGAAGGTTCCAGTTTAGTATAAATAGAACCTTAAAAATGTCACAACTGGTTATTTTTAGTTTTAAATTATTTAATTTTATTTTTTATCATTTAAAGATACTTGTACCTTTAAAGCCAAAAAAACCCCCATGCAAATGTAAATGTTTGCACTTTTTTAGTGTGCATTTCCAGCTGGGTCCCTTAAAGAACCATTTTAACAGAAGTTGATTTCCTGTCCAGAATACAGTAGTGTGGAAATCAGACAAATCGCTGTCGAGTGCATGCTTTTGTTTTTATGAAATCTCTTTGAATTAAACCTATTTGTGAATAATGAGGAACCTGCTTCATCATTTCCTTGCTCATTCTCCCGTCTTCATAATTCCTATCTGTTCTGCTCTTCAGGTTTTATATTTTCCAATCAGGTTGTTAGAGGGCTAGACTGCAGATGATGAAATATCAGAATTGACACTATTTATAGCCATGCATTAAGAGGGGCACTGTAAATGCTGTGTCAGCATTTCTATTTTTAGGGAATTGTAAAAGACCTGGGTTGGAAATAGTTTTCCTATCTTGTAAGAAGTTTCAAGATTTTGTCTTTTTTTCCCCATCCCAAATAAGGATGAAAGGTAGAAAATTTTGCTAACCAAAAACCAAAAAAATCACATTGGGTGGGATCAAACAAATTGTTATACTTTGATTATTTTAAAACAGTTCATATTGGATTTGACTTGTTTCATGTTATTAATTAATGTGTGTATTTATTTTACTTTTTTACTATAATTAATTTAATTTGCTAGACAACAATATGTTTCAGTATTCACAATGGAACTTTTCTCTTTTTGAAAAAGTACAAAATGAGACATTCTGATACTTTCAAAATGTATTTAAATAGAGAAGGATGGAAGGAGGGAATCTTGCTTCTTACAGAACCCTTGCAAGAGGGCCTATCTCCTCCCCTAATTATAATTTGTCACAGGTAAAGGGGTTGATCTCTACCCTGACTAGACACTTCATGTCCTGTGGTCCCTTTAAAATCTTTTCCACCAGACTAAATATTGATTAACCACAGTAGGAACCATTCTTATATTAAGGTGCTGTGGGAGACATGCTCAGTGTGCCTCAATGTATCTTTCCTGGGCCAAGTTACCACGTACAGGATGACACTCTGACTGGAGTATATGATTTGTCGTGGGAGGTGGGTGACCACTGCTCAGACAGAAACACTTGTCAGAGTGGGGAGTAAAGTGTATGTCCATGGATTATAAAATAAAATAGATAATTGAAAGTTGCATTAAGAAACGGCTACATTTAATCACAGCCCCGCTGACATGGGTGTGTATGTGGAAAGTGGGCAGTTGTCCCAGGGCCTGGCAATTCTAAAGGGCTTGGGCTCCAAGCCATTGCATCTATAATGCAGCAGCCATGCAATCCAGAGCCCCAGGCCCTTTAGATTACTGTTGGAGCATCATGCTCCAGGCAGCCCTAAGGGCTGGGTGGCCAGGGTGGTGCACTCCAGGTGGCACTGAGGGCTGGCTGTCCCAGCCCCATACCTTCCACCCAAGACCCCTGCACTTCTGGGAGCATGGAATCAGGTTCCCCCCACCTAGCCCAGGGGCCCAGCATGGCTATCGGCTCCCCTCTTAAAAGATGTTCATTGCTATGTGTTCACAAAAAATCCCGAACAGGCAGGAAAAAATTGAAAATTGGTTGAGCAAAAAAAAAAAGTTGCTGCACTTTCAAATTACCGCACTCCTCCCTCCCCCCGCCCTTGCAGACGGCCTTCCATCCAAGGAAAACAGACCGAAAGCCAAAATATGGAACTGTCTGGGCGAAAAACCAGACACCTGGCAACCCTCAATTTGGCTGCTGTAGGCAGACAGGACACTGGGCTAGACCCAGTCCGGCTGTTCTTACACCCATCTTCTCAGTCAAAGGCAGGGCTAGTGCACAGCTCCTAACACGGAGGCAGCAGCACTGGCTCCCAGGCGAGATCAGATGGGGGGTGCGGGGGCACATTTGAGAGGGATTCCCTGGGGCAAGGGAAGGCCCTGAGCCAGAGACTCTCTTGCCTTGCGGGACAATCACTCCCCCAGGTTCCTGACACACGTGTTCGATCAGGCGTTTGTGGCTCACTCTACAGACCCAGCCAAGCGGCCGCACCCCCACCCCTCACCTTCCTGCTGGGCGAAACAAACCAGGACCTGGCCGGGCTGCTCCTGGATCTCGCACTCCCCCCCCCCTCCGGATCGCTTCGCACAGGAGTTTCTTCCGCAGGCTCTTGGGGAGCCCCGGGCCCCCCCAGTCCTCCTCCACCCGCCCCGGGAAGGGGCACGGCGCCTCCCCGGCCATGGACGGCGAGTTCCGAGCAGCCGAGCTGGTCACAATCTTGCAGAGCCAGTTTCACTTTAATTGCAGGAGAGTCCTCCCCTCCCTGAGTTTCTTTTCCCTTCGTAACTCGGTGCAGGGCTGTGGGGAGGGCGGGAGGCAGAACCGGGGACCCAGCCTCGACCCCAGAAAAGCCAAATCTCCCTCGGCTTCTGCTCTCACATCCATGCCCTGGCAGGCAAGCCCCATCTTTTTGAGCCGCTGCGCCTTTCAATTACTGCGCTCCTCGCTCCCCCCCACCCTCGCGGCCTGCCCTCTGAGGAAAGCAGAAAATACCGGACATTTAACATGGGGTTTTTTACCAGACGGAAGGCCAAAATACCAAACTGCCCGGGTGAAAACCGGACATCTGGCAACCCTATGGGAGCAAGTTATTAGTGATATTTAGAGGCAGCTTTAGTGGAAGTATATTGGGGCAATTTCACCCACAGAAATAATTCCCAGCTGTTCCCAGCCCTGTCCCTGCATGATGATGTCAAAATCATAGGGAGGCTTGAAGGGTAAAATGTGCTTGAGGCAGTAGCAGGGGGGAGGGATAGGGGGTGGCTATGCATGTTCTGGTGTCTAAGCAGCAAGGATATGAGGTGAGGCTCTGGATTCATGCTGGCATTCTGAGCAGCAGGGACCAATTGCTGATATGTTTCAGCAGGGACATCAGAATCATGGGAGATAGTTGGGAGCAAGACCCCCACAATGGACACACCAGGGGCTGATTAGTGTTTTCCACACACAACAATATGTAGCAGAAGAAAAGGGCTGGATAACCTGCTGTGCTGTGAGAGTTCAAGCCAGCCACCAGGGAGCTGGGAGATACAGTTCTATTCTTCTTACATTCCAGCTACTGCAGGTCCTGGAATAAACAGCCAGCCCAGAGCACGAGCAATAAAATGTGTGCCAGCCACTGGGTGAGCAGGGTTTGGGGGTCACATTGTCAATTGGGCTTTAGCAACTGAGTGGGGAAGAAACATTGAGTACTGGGGCATAAGATTGCCAACTGTCCCATATTACAAAGGATGCTCCTATTTAAATAGAAAATTAGCTGTCCCATATTAAATCAGTACAGGATACCTTTCATCCTGCATTTCACCAGCAGAGAGCTGGGACTCACAGTGGCATCTTTGCACTCCCCCGCAAAGTTTGACCCTTTAGTGCTGCACAGGGGAAAGCAGATAGGGCTGCACTTTAAGGGCCGGGTCGGAAGGAGAGTACAAAGATGCATTTGTGAGTATGGACCCCTGCTGGACAGGGCCCCAAAATGACTCCAGCTCTTAACTGCAACCTATCTGCTTGCTGGGTGCAGATTGTGTGTGGCAGGACAAGTGGATGGGGTTGTGTGCCCTGGAATTACCTGTGAGGCCAGGCTCAGGGAGGGGCTCTGTTTGTCAGGGAGGTCGCTCAGAGTATTTGCCAGTGTCCCCATCATGGTGCCCAGTGCAGCAACAAGCAAAGACCAGCTACTGCATCCTCTAAGTCAGCTTCCACCACCCATGCAGAAGCTGAACAGAAGTCTCACCAGCAACTGGATTTTCTGCACATCCAGAACTGGAGAGAGAGAAACCCCAGGAAGCATGGAAGTGGGAAGAAAGGGATTTGCCCCACAGGTTCAAGTCAAGATGGGGGACATCTGAGGTTTGTCTTGTTCTTTTTTTTTTTATTATTCAATGTTGGCAACTCTAACTAGGAACCAGCCACCAAGGAACTGCCAGGACACTCCTTCCCAACCTGAAGCTAGCTTTCTCCTCCACCTCAATACCCCTGCCAGTGAATCTCAGTGCCCCCCCTCACTTACCCTCCACCACCACCACTATTCCATTTACAGCAAGCTTCTGCCTTGAGCCTATGTCCCAGAAAACACATTTCACAAAAGTATCTATTATTTACTATACTAAAGATGTCAATAGAATTAGTGCACAGCAACCTGACATGGAAAGATACTGAATGGATAACACCCATCTGTTACATTTAATAAAAAAGCTCCAAATCATAGTTATAGAAGTAAACAAAACAAAACGAAACCTAAGGACATCTTTGTTGTTGTTTCATTAAACTCTCCTATTTAAGTCATTTATTTTAAGAAGCAGAATATCCATCACAAAGCATTATACCTGTGAAATTTATGATACAGTAATCTTTCAGTTTATATTAGTTCTTTATCATTGCTCTGTTACAGTCCTACTGCATTATGAGATTTATACATTATTAATTCTCATTTGTGTGCATTGTATTTTAATAAAAAAAGATGTTAGCATGATAGAATGGAGAAAGGAAATGTTTTGTACTAAGTGAGCTGGAATGGAGCATATAGTCGTGCGGTCTTTTGTAAATCCTTATCTGACAACCTGATTGTAGGAAAATCTTCTCAGCCGAAAGTACCAGGGTCATAGGAAACCACCATTTTCATCTAACCTGGGGGGTTTTTTTTGGGGGGGGAGGGGAATTTGTTGTTTGCCAAGCAGGAAGTCCCAACAAATTATTATTTGTTTGTTTTGTCACATTAGCATTCCTGCATAATATTTTCTGATCATTCTTCCATCAGCAGAAGGATCACTGTGGAATTTTCCAGCATCACACATCAGTGCCTGGTTTTGTAGCCAGTTGTAGTTTCATAGATTGTAAGTCCAGAAGGAACCACTGTGATAATCTAATGTGATCCCCTGTATAACCCAGGCCAGAGAACATCCCCAAAATAACTTCTTGATGATATCTTCTTAAAAAAAAATCCAATCTTGATGTAATAATTGTCAGGGATGAAGTCTCAACTGTGATCTTTGGTAAATTGTTCCCATGTTTAATTACTGTCACACTTTAAAAAAAACTGCACTTTTTTCACTCTGAATTTGTCTAACTTCAACTTGCAGCTATTGGATACTACACTTTATACTGCTACCCTGAAGAGGCCCTTATTAAATACTGTATATGTTCCCCACATAAATACTCATAGACTGTAATCATAAACAGAACATGCTAGCAGTTGCATAGCACCTATGGATTAAAAGCACCAAGGATGAAATCCTGGCACCCCTGAAATCTACTGCAAAACTCCTATTGTTTTTAGTGGGGCCAGGACTGTACGTCAAAGTGGGAGGGAGTTTGTCAGCTGCAACTTCAGTTTCAGTACATGATGTATTTCACCCAGGGCTGTAAAAAGAAACCCTGGAGTCAAGGAGGGAGCCCCCTTCCAATATTCTAGCTAGCAGCGTGTACGTCCTGTGTTTACAGGTTAGCCCAGAATTTAGGTGCTATTTTTTTACTCTTATCTTTTACAGACTAGCACTAATTTTCATTTTAACCTTTTTTAATGTCCCACTTTGTAGGCTCTTCACAGAAATGAGCACAGAAATGAATTCTGTGACTTTCCCTTTGTTCAAAGAGTGAAAAGATGTAATGAAGCTTGTTGAAGTATCCCTGATGTTGTATCTTTTCAAATGTAGCCCGGTTTTAATGCAATTTAATCTATTTCCAGTTGAAGAAAGAACTGAGGAGGTCTCTCAAAACATTGAACCTGCAATATATAATGAAAGGGAGAAAATAATAGAAAGATGATGATCAAGATAACATTGTTTCAGAAATTTAAAGTTCAATCAGAATAGAATTTCACCTTTGTGCAATGCTCAAGAGCATGAATTCACAACTGGACAAAATGCATGTGAGGTCGTAGCATAGCTGCTGGCCAGAAAACAGGATCTAGGGTAGCAAGTGTGGGCTGACATTTTCAGGTAGGGATTCATACAAAAGTCAAAGGTAGCATGGGCGGCAGGTTTGTATAATTTTTGGTGGTGCCCCATTAGCCATGCCCCCTGCCCCCATTAGCCACGCCTCTGGAGGTAACACGCTCGGGGCAAGATGGACACATGACCAGAAGTAAAAGGTGTCATGTCACCCCTCTCGAAGGGCTTTTCCCACCATCCTCCTACCAACAGGGATTAGTTTGGCCCCACCAAACCCCCGCATGCAACTATCCTGCAGTTGCATTAACCCAGTATGTGTGTGACATTAACTCGCGGGCAGAGAGCTAGGGGAAGTGTTCCCTCTGAGGCTATGTCTACACTCGCAGCTTCTTGTGCAAGTACAGCCATTCTTGTGCAAGAACCCACAGAGCATCCACACTGCCGCCTGCTCTTGCGCAAGGAAATTTACAGTACAATATGGTAAGAGAGGGCGTCTTGTGCAAGAGCTACGCTCTTTTCTAACAGGTGTAAGCTCTCTTGCGCAAGAGGGCAGTGTGGATGCTCGGCAGGGATTTCTTGCGCAAGAAACCCTATGGCTAAAATGGACATTGGAGCTTTCTTGGGCAAGAGAGCGTCCACACTGCCATGGATGCTCTTGTGCAAAAGCACAGCTCGCACATGGCAGTGTGGACGTGTTCTTGCGCAAGACTTCTTGCACAAGAACCCTTGCACAAGATGTTCTTGCGCAAGAAACCGCCGGTGTAGTCATAGCCAAAGAGTTTCCTCCCATGAGCAGAATGAATTTTGTGTTGTGCACCAGTACTGAGTTCATGTGGCTTGTTTGGATGTGCCACTGTGGCACCCAAGTTATTAATACATATTTTTAAACCTTTACCTTTTTTCTCTGCTGCCATGTCTCCTCCTTGTTCCATCAGCTCCCTGGTGCCTGCTGCCCCAACCTCTCACCCTCCTCTGCTGTCCTGACTCCTGCCCCTCTCACTGCCCTCAGCCCTCCTGAGACCTGCCCCCTCCATCAGCCCTTCTCTGCCCCTGTGCCCACTCTTCCAGTAGCCCCACTCTGATCATGTGAGCTACCCTCCTCATCCCCTCTCTAACACCTCCTCACACACCTGCCCTGCCTCTCTCCTCTGGTGCTGGTCCCTCCCCTGCAGGTGTCTGCCCTTCTGCTTCACCCCAGAATCCTGGCACCTGCACCCTCCTGGTGCCTCCTTCCCTCACTGCCCCTTCCCCTTTGTCCTATTTTTCCCTGATGCCCACCCCTCACCACCCTCTGCCCCCATTCCCCTCATGCCCCTGTGCCTCACACATGACTTGCTCCATCCCTGCCTTCCTCATGCCCACCCCTCTTTCAAACCTTCTCCCAGCACCTCCCTCTCTCCCCTCTAGCCCCCAATATCCTTACCCTCTCCTCTCCCAGCATCACCCTGTCCCTCCCACTGACACCTCCTCCTGCCCTTTTCCTCATTGTCTGCACTTGGCCCCTGGCATTTGTCTCTTCTCCATGCTGTCTCTTGGTGCCTTCCCCTTTCTTCTCCTGACCTGTCCCCCTCCCCTCAGCACAAGCCCCTTCCTCTCCCACCCTTTCTTCCTATTTTTCCCTCTCCTACCTTCTGCCTTCCAGTTTGTGGGGCAGCAGGGCTGGAGTCTGCGATCAGGCCCTGCTGCCCCACTGTCCATCGAGGGGACATAGGCCGCTCTGTCGTCCGCTGCCCGTTTCTTCTGGGGCTGCGGAGTCTGAGCGCCCACCCCGCGGGGTTGCCTGAGGGGTCCCAGCTGCCGCAGGAGAGTGGGCACCCTCCCCCTTGCCTGCCATGCCGCTGGCATTTAAAATACCCGGTGCGGCGTGAGCATGTGCCTCAAGGGTGTGGGGGTGGGGCTGGCCCGCCATGCCTGCTCGCTGTAGTGTCCGCCCAGGGGCGAGGCCTCCGCATCCCGGCACCCCTGTCTGGCACGCAGTGTGCGCATGCGCCGCAAGGGCACGGGGTGGGGCCAGCCTGCCGTGAGAGCTTGCCGTGGCGTGACCAGTGGTGGAGCCCCTGCACTCCGTCACATTGAGGCTGCTGGTGCCCCGTTACAAGTCCTCTTCTCCTCCGGGGATGCTCTGGGGCCGGGGGGAGGAGCAATATTCAGAGCCAGGGGAGAGACCCAGCTCCAAATATTGGTGGACCACGAGCCCATATAACTTGCTGCCCATGAAAGGTAGCTAAGGGGGGATCATTTATTACAGTGATTTTCAATTGTTTTTTTTTCTCATGACCCAGTTGAAGAAAATTGTTGATGCCCGTGACCCAACATAATTTGACTAGAGAGGGGCTAAGGATGAAAGCTTTGGGATGTAGAAGGAGGCTCTGGCTTCAGGTAGAGTCCCAACACACAGGGGTTTTAGCGACTGGATCCCAGGATACTAAAGCCCCAGTTGTATACTTCAATTAGACAATGGCTGCTGCACTGCTCATGAGAACAACTTGCTTTGTCAAGGCTCAAAGTAGTCTATCCAAAATGTATTAATGTTGGCTGCCTTTACCACCTGGCAGATTTCTGGGGAAAGGCTCTTTCAACAGTAGTTGAGAAGTGGATACATGATATTGATTGTCACTCCCCAACGAACTCTCTGGAACGGAAATTACTGAAGAACTTTGCAATATTTCCAGATGTTGAGCCACTTACTAGCATCAAGCATGTGGTCACAACATGGCTGAGCTTACAAAGAAGATTCTGAAGAGACATGTATCCTGCTTTGATACAATATTTTCTTACATTTTGAGCAACAGATTGCCAAAGAAGAGCTCATTTGTCAGTGACTGGAGAACCAAGAATTGAAAATGGCATTCCTGTTCTTGAAATAAGTCAGGAATCCTTGGCAATAATTTAATTTGAAACAGGGACAGTGAGCTCATGACTGGACTGCATATGGTAGTAGCATGCTAAAGATCAGAAGTAAAATCTTGGTCTTATGGAAGTTAATAGCAAAACTCCCAGACCCTAATCCTCAAAGATATTGAGGTGTTTAACTCTCATTGATTTTGACTAGTCTTAACCACTTTAAAAAAAATGAGTATCTGTGCCTAAGTGATTTCAATGGAACTTGCATTTCATGGAGAGATGGATTCTTGTCTCACATTATTGTAACATACATAAAACCTAATGTGGATCTAACATATATACCAGTTTCACACAAATGTCACTCTGTTGACTGCACTGAAATACTTCTGTCTTGCACCAGTGTGAGAAGCAAGCCCATTTACTTCAATGAAGTTATACTATTATAAGCTCATAACCAACTTTCAAAGTATCAGAGGGGTAGCTGTGTTAGTCTGAATCTGCAAGAACAACGAGAAGTCCTGTGGCACCTTATAGACTAACACAGTGTTTCTCAAACTGTGCTCTGCGGAGCCCCAGGGCTCTGCGAGACATCTCCAGGGCCTCCGCGAGGCTGACAAACTGGAAACATCAATAGGTACAACACATACCATCAGTGGACAGCTGGGGCTCCGCATAAATTTTTACAGAGCCCCATGTAAAGGGCTGCGGAGCCCAAAAAGTTTGAGAACCACTGGACTAACAGATTTATTGGAGCATAAGCTTTCGTGGGCACAGACCCACTTCGTCAGATTCACTTGACAAAGTGGATCTTTGCCCACGGAAGCTTATACTCCAATAAATCTTTTGGTATATAAGGTACCACAGGACTTCTCGTTGTTCTCAACTTTCAAAGGTTAATATTAGCTGATTAAGACCTTTGGGCCTAATTCTCCATTCCATTATGGGAGTTTTCTGCCAGTGGATCTTCATTGTCTTGTGTGGAGCATAATTGGCAAAAGACTGTAGAAATGCAGCTGAGAATCAGGCCTTACATCTTTTTCAAACCTCAGGCATTGTGTTTGGATCATCCCTTTCCGCTTGCTGCTGTGAGTCTCAGATTACAAATTAAAATGGGCCAGGAGAATGAGTGGGGGTATGTCTACACTAAAGTGCTATTTCGAATTAACTTAATTCAAAATAGTTAATTCCAATTAATACACAAAAACTATTTTGAAATAGCATTTTGCTATTTTGAAATAGCACGTCCACACTGAGTGGGCCCTGAACCGAAGTTAAGGCTGGCCGGAACCAGTGCCGGCAGGGCATCAGGTTAGGACTTAGTGTGTGGGGCTGCTGCCTGAGGCTAACTGAGCTCTGTGCTTAAAGGGACCCTACCTCCACCCCGGACAGACAGTTCTCAGGGGTCCCCGCTTGCTTGTCTACCTCGATGAGGGACAGCAAAGCAGTCCTGTCCTGGAGTGCCCTGAGTGCCCACTCTCGGGACACCACAGCACTCGGCCACATGGAACCAGAGCTGCCCCTGGGCATGCCAGTGCACCTCGTGGGGTCATTGCCATCAGCCCGGCTGCACCTGCTGCAGGCTGCCATCCGGGGGGTCCATCGGGGGGCTGTCAGGATCCAGGAGGCCCTAAGGGAGAGCGTCCACCCCGAGGAGCCCTCAGAGCCTCCCTGGTCCTCCCCACTAGGGGCTCATGCCCCGTTCCTTCCTCACATCCTTCCACTTACCCCTCCCTAGCCCCCCTTCCTGATGTCAAATAAAAGACACGTATGTTCAAAAATAGAAACTGGGTTTATTGAACAAAACTGGGGGAGATGAACCTCTGGGGAGACTGGGAAAAGGAGGTGGGAGAGGGGAAGAGAGAGGGTGGAGGGGAGGGGAAACCTGGGAGGAGGGAGCTGGAAGGGGCAAGCAAGGGGAAGAAGGGGGAGGGGAAGCTCAGGGCTCAGGGTTGGGGGTCTCGCCAGACCAACTTGACTTTCATGCTAACCTGCTCCTGCATTCCCATGTGGCCTTTGGTGGCCAGGCTGGCAGCTATCCTGCCATAGACAGCCGCATTCCTCCATCTACTGCGGAGATCATGGACGTTGGGGGCATCCCCCCCAAACCTGAATAAGGTCCATGATCTCCACCCTGGACCAGGAAGGCATCCGCCTTCTCCATCCCCTGTCAGGCTTCTGGGAGCTGGTAGACTGCTCCTGGGGAGCGGTGGAGGGCTGGCTGCCAGTGGCTTGCTGGCTCATGTTTTGGGGCCACTGGGTCAGGGGCCCCGGTGGCCACTGCTGGCTCTGGGCTGGAAGGCTTGGAGCTGGCACAGGCACTGTGGCCAGGGTCTACCCCTTTAATGGCTCCGGGGCTGGGGGAGAGGAGAGTAAGTTTTTCTGGTTGTGCCCAGAGTGGCCACCAGGGCTCCCTGGGAATGGCTGGAGGCTCCCTATTTTGAATTAAGTGTCTATACAGCACTTAATTCGAAATAGCTATTTCGAATTTGGTGTTACTCCTCATAGAATGAGGTTTACCAAATTCGAAATAAGGGCTCCACTATTTCGAATTTATTTTGAAATAGCGGTTTGCCTGTGTAGATGCTATTAAAGTTAATTCGAAATAACTGCTGTTATTTCGAATTAACTTTGTAGTGTAGACATACCCTGGGAGAAAGATTGTAGAAGGAATCCACCCCAGGAAGTGGATGCAAATTTTCAATTCTGTCTCTTTAAAAGGCTGAACCAAAAATTCCAGGACAAACCCAAATTCTGAAGGACATGAAATCAAACTGGAAACTCAGATGTTAATGGTCTGAGCCCATTCAACTAAAGCTATAAATTGAAGAGAATGGTTGTGCAACTTTTTTCACACTCCCAATCTTAGCAAAAAAAGAAGGAATTATATGTGATTAAAACACAGGACACTCCCATCAACATAAAATGAAAATTCCTAGCTATGAATGAATGTAGTTCAAATAAAATTATATACGTAGTAGGTTTCACATTTAAAGTGTCCAAGTACCAATGAATAGATTAATCCTCACACCACCCTGTAATGTAATTTTTTTTTCTGTTTTACAGATGAAGAAACTAAGGCATAGTAAAATTAAGTACTTTGTCAAAAAATACACCCAGCGAATCAATGGCAGAGTTGGAATTAGAGGTCAGGACCATGTCTAGATCCTACCAGCATATGTTATTTATTAAGGTATTATATCATTAATATTGCCAAGCAGGAAGGAAATTCATCACAGCTTTTGAAATGAATGGAGAAAAATAAGTTCTTAGTCCCCTGGCCTTTATGTATGAACTAGAAAAACATAATCTTTAGGCCTGGACTTTTTTGTGTGTAGCTGCTGATTTTATTCATGTGTATCGTGCATCTGAGATTGGACACAGAACCAAATTCTGGGCTCTCTCAGTGCCTGTTTCTTAAGTAACTCCAGCGAGAGCAGAATTTACCATATAGCATCAATACTGGCCATAGTACTGGTCTTGTTTTCAGTTGCATTAAAGAAAAAAAAAGCTCTTGATATTTATCTAGATTTTTCTTAGCATGAAAAGTCAAACAAGTGAATTATAATGGAAGGATTTCTGTCGAAATAACAGGGTTTATTATAAAGAAGAATTAAGAATGGCAGGGAAGGAAAATTGGTCAATAATGAAATAAAATCATATGAATCTGAGGCATGCTTAAATATACATGCTGAAATTATTTAAAAATCAATGTCTTGTTTCTGTTTCACTGAGGGGAAGGAAGCCAAATGTCCTGAAAGTATAAATAATACCATGGTGTGAGTTGGCATTCCTTTTAAAGCACTTGCAATACAAAATGTCATTTCTTGGCATTGTACAATTGTGCCTTACTTTATTTGCATATCTAAATATGAATGCATTCCAGGCAATGCTTATAAAAACAAGATGCCAGTTGGCATTTTGCAATAAAAGTAACAGCTCCGTCTTGATTCCCCCATAGGATACAAGTTTATATATATAATTGCAAAAAGTGTGATTAATCATCATTATGTCTGTCATATTTTCAAAAGGTTGTACACGAATCAGGAGCTATGACACCCAGCTGATCTCATTTTGATAGCAGTAACTAGTAGCAGCTCTATTGTTTATGGCCTATTGGTGTTTCTATTATAAACATATTTTTTCAAATGTTTTTATAACACAATAAACACAATCTTGCTGAATACTTAAAATTAGTCATACTGGTCAGTTCCCTCTTAAAACAAGCTTTCACCTAGAATTTTGTATTGTATTTCATTATGGGTTGTTTGTTCTAAGGCTACCTCTACACTACAGCAGGGATCAATGCTTTGAAACTGATCTGCCCATTGCCGACATAGAGTGTTTAGTGACGACCCAACAAATCAACCGCACATCACTCTGCGGTTGACCCCTGTGCTCTACTCTCGACATAAAGAGTTTCTCCCATTGACCCCCCTCCTTCCCCTGCAGGGTAGACCCTGCCGTAACTCGACCTAAGGTACATTGACTCCAGCTATATATCGTACTTTAGGTTCACTTTCTGTGGTTGAGTAGACTTAAGCTAAGACCCCACCAGAGCACTTTCAAGCAATGAGTTTTACAAAAGTGCTCCATGTGAACTCAGCTTTGCTGTCATTTTTGTCAATGGGTGATTTATCATTGAATTCACTGGCAGCAGAGTTAAACCAACAGTGAGATATTTGGAAAACTGCATCTTTACTGTTCAGATGGAGCCTTAAGTAGCCAAAGAGATGATGAATGCAACACAAGGCAACACAAGACCCCTACTTTTATGAGGGTGGGTTTAGCAAGTGTCTAGAACTCTGAACTATACAATGTCTCCTACCCTTGGGCCCTGCATAATACTTTTGACCATGAGGACAAGTAATTTAGCAGAGAATAAAAACGTCAATTTTCTATGTGGTTTTGAAAATGGCACTGAGTTGTATTTGGGGGCAAATATGACCTGGGGCTGAGATTAGTTTGCCTTAAAATACTGTTTTGCATATGTTCAAGTATTATGCTATCCAATGTAAAGTTTGTATTACTCACTGACTGGGAAACATTGGCTTTGTTACAGGGGCAAGGAGTGTTCTCTGAAAAGAAAATACAGTGGAAAAAATAAACTAAAGAGGTCCATGTCTCATCACCCACATATCATAAAAACCTAAATCAGTTTGTCTACTAACACAATAGGTGAGGTCCAATTCACAGCCAGCAATGAAGCACCTACTAAACTTTTCCTAATTATTTTGTTACTTATCATTTGTTAATGCTAGGGAATTGGAGTAGCTGTAATTTTCAGACACATATTATTAATATGGACACTGTCTAAAACAATTTTAAATACAATTAATTTAACAACTTAAATATAACATAAAACCTAAACTGCTAGATTTGGGGTAAATGGATATAATAGTAAAACCACTGGTCCATCTTTATTTCCAGTTAGCCAAATACCATTGGTGGTTTTTCAGAGTGAGAATTATATCACACATTCAGACATGTCTCTGGGACAGCCAAAGAACACTATTGGTGTCTGCTGCTGTTCTGTATGTTTGCTAAGTAAAGTAGAATGGGATCCTACCCTTGCTGTTCCTATGCTTTCTTTAGCTTTGAATTTTCTCCAGCTTTTTTTCTGCTCTATCTTCTTAATACAGAACAAGCCACTATCTCTACTGCCTTATTCCTCCCTTCACCCAGCTCTCCAAACTGGACTTGGAATAGAACATCCTCATGGGTAACATACATAGAACCTAATCATGTAATGTGCTGCTCAACACATCACAGATATAGAGATCCAACAACTCCCATATTTAAGCAAACCAGTGTAAAGAAGTGATGTATTTTCCACGTTTTTATTAAACAGATTAAGGATAAAAAGATTGGTTGGTTTCTTATGCATGAGTTTAATTTTTTACATGGAGAGGAGAGGTGTCGCCCAGTTTTCATTACAACTAGAATTTAGAACAATCCACACTCCCCCATTTCAAATGCCACGATAAATCTGCAAAACTATGTAGCAAAGAAAATATCCTACTTCTCACAATCATAATTAATTTAATGGTTATCCCTAAAAATCCTCTAGTTGAGTCTTGTCACATAAACTTTTCCTCATTTGGACTTACAAATGAGGAAAAGTACGTGCAATGTTCTCTGAAACTTGGGTTGTATCTGATGTATAAATCATAAACTCCCATTTGACAAACAGTGAACATTTCAAACCATCTGCAGACTCGGAGGAATACAAATGCTAGCACTATCTCTGGGTAGGTTTGACCACAGAACATGGCATCAGTGGATTTACTTGTGCATACGTGTCATTACCAAATAGAGGTTTAAAAATAACAATTGGGTGAAAGTATTGCAAAACTAGGAACCACAAAGGCATACTACAAGATCTTCATGATATCAGAGTGTTTGGCCTTGTTTTGACAGAAACAAATGTCTTTTTCCCTGCATTTTGTGTTCCTGAAATGAAGACATATATTTAATAATAGCTAAAAAATAAACCTTTGATTTTTCTGGTAAAGTAAAACTATAACTCTTCAACCACAGGTTACTGGGCTAGGTGCAGGAATCACGGGGTGAAATTATGCCAGTGGTTAGAGGAAATCAGCAATGGGCAGCTGAGGATAGTGAGTGGGCTGCACGAGTGGACCTTCTTTTCATCTCAGTGGGCTGCAAGATTGAAATCGGGCATGTGCATTAACCATGACCTCAAGAATAAGATTAAATAAATTGCACTTGATTCTCCTTCTTTATCATAGCTTTTCAACACAAAATGGTCCATTGTTAGGAACAAATTAAATTGCCAGCAAAAGTAACATAAAGAAGCAGAGGGCGCGCACAGCTCTCACAATGTGGTGTGCAGTCAGCATGCACCTCACACACGCCCTTGCTTTAAATGTGTGTCACTTCTCATTTTGCCAGGGGCTGCTCAACCCTCCCCTCTGCTGCAGGCCCTGCCCACATTCCATCTCTTCCCTCAGACCCTCACACGGCCTCTTCCTGGCCTCCTCTCCTGGGCATGCCCTCTCCCTTCTCCTCCCCGCTCTCTTCCAGAATTTCCAGAGTGTCCTGAATCAACTGATTCAAGCCCCACCCCCTTACATCCCCCTCCCTCCCAGAGCTTGAACGCCCCAAATCCCTGGATTCATGGCATTCAAGCTCTTGGAGGGAGGAAGAGTGGGAACAGGGTGTGAATCAGCTGATTCACAGAGCGCTGGGAGGGAGGGAGGAGGGGAAGGAGTAGGTAAGTGCAAAGCCTGCAGCATGTGAGGGGCAAGTGGGGACGGAGCAGAGGGAGGGGTGCATGGGTCGCATGTAGAACCCGAATGGGTTGCTGCAGGTTGCCCACCACTAGATTAGATGGTCATAAACGGACTTTAAAAATCTATAGATCTATGGATGAGTGAAACAGAAAATTACAACCAAAATATGAATCAAGGTATAGTTACTACTTCCATTTTGTAGCTGAATCACCAAACTGACAATACTGAAACTCTCATTGACTTCAGTGATATCAGGATCTTATCTAATGCTCATCATTCATAATTGGAACCAAATTTTCAAGACTTAAACCCTCACTCAAGCACTTAAATTAAGTGGGCTAAATTTTTGAACATAAGTGCTTCTGGGTACAAAAAAACCCACTAAGTTTATTTAGGTGCTTAAATGGAAACTGAGCTTTTTTGAAAATCTAGATTCCCATTTACACACATAAATGGGAACTGTTTGGTGTGAGCTCTTTTGAGAATGTGACCCTTGACCCTTATTGCTCTTGATCATAGCAGAGCTTTTGACCAATAGCAGAGACTGAAATGGAGTGCTTGAGTCCTGATTTCCATTACCTTCCTCTATCCACTATACCACACTTTTTCTAGGATCTAGTCCTTTTCTTGGAAAGATTGTTACTTTGCGGGAGTAAAAGAAGGGAACATTTGTAGTTAAAGGATAATTATCATCAGCACTGAGAAAGGGAATTGCAGGCCAGGAGGAACATATTAGAGATGTGAAAGAAACCCAACAATTACATCATGTTTCTCCTAAAGGTAACCACATATGAGTATAATGATTAAGTAACTGACTGAGAGAGGAGGCCGAGCTGAATTAAAGTATCTACAGAATTCTAAAATCATGACTTTTCTGGGTTTAAGACAGGCATTTATCATTGTCTTAATATAATATTATGTTTCAAAGACATAGCAATGGGCACTAGGGATTCTTTCCTTCACCTGATCCTATCCTGAAACAAGATCCAATCCTGTCTTGATAGGTCCAGTAATAGAAACCAGAGTTCCTTTAGAATTATTCATATCTTGTCATGAGATAGACTATTGTTCATTAATTATTAAATAGTACTGCAGTGGACTTCCATGGAGGAGCATTAGTAACTTTATGTTAAACAGACACTAGTTCAGTGTTGTGAATACTTTTCACTTTTCATTGTTACAAGGTTATTCAATGATGTTCCAGTACAGGCAGAAATACTCTGGTGAAAAAAGACAACTGTGAAGAAATTTATGAAATTATAGAACAGAGAACATTTTGCATAGTCTGATCTTTACTCAGTCTGGCCTACGGGGTCTATTGTGTATAAAACTACAACCACAATAGGTCTTACCTTAACTAAAGAAAAGGAGACATTTTTATGTTGTTACTTGCTATCTTAGACCTGCTTATTATTCTGATATACAGCTACAGACAGTGGCATCATAAACAATGGGACACTGATATTTGTGAAAAGATTAACTTGTATAATAACTAGCGCTTTGAGATGCAGACTTGCTAAAAATTTCGTGTGGAAGTGCTAGAAAATTTCTATCTGACTCTTCCTAATGAATATTTCTACAACTTGGTCTAGTCCCCATCCAGATGGTCACCAGTCTAGTGCAAAAACAATAAAGAGTCCTGTGGCACCTGAAAGACTAACAAATTTATTAGAGCATAAGCTTTTGTAGGCTGCAGCTCACTTCATCAGATGCATGAAATGGAAGCTTCAGTATGGCAGGGATTTATACATACATACAGGTCGACTCAATATACACAATCCCTCAGAGACTGTGTATGGACTTTGGAGGCCAGGGTAGCTGAATTGAAGGAACTAAGGGAGGCAGAGAGGTATGCTGATGAGGCTTTCTGGGATACTGTAGAACTGTCCCACCCTCCGTCAGACAACTCTTGTGCTATTAAGGGGTGGGAGGAGTAAAATAAGGAGAGGTAAAAGGTCAGGGAAGGAGAACATTCAATTGGAGCAGAGGGAAACCATCCCACTGTTGGGACCCACCTCCAGATGATGTTGTGGTATCCTCTTACACTGAGGATACCTCTCTGGGGGAAGGCACTCCAGTCATTAGGAAAAGGCAAGTAGGTGTTGGTAATGGGGGATTCAATCATTAGAAACATAGATAGATGGGACATCTAGATAGACTTATGTGTAGTGTTGGGGAGGAGCTGGTGGTCATGGTACATGTAGAATCATAGGGCTGGAAGAGACCTCAGGAGGTCATCGAGTCCAGCCCCCTGCCCCATGCAGGACCAATCCCAACTAAATCATCCCAGGCAGGGCTTTGTCAAGCCAAGACTTAAAAACCTCTAGGAATGGAGATTCCACCACCTTCCTAAGTAACCCATTCCAGTACTTCACCACCCTCCTAGTGAAATAGTTTTTCCTAATATCCAACCTAGACCTCCCCCACTGTAACTTGAGACCATTGTTCCTTGTTCTGCCATCCATCACTACTGTGAACAGCCTTTCTCCATCCTCTTTGGAACCTCCCTTCAGGAAACCGAAGGCTGCTATCAAATCCCCCTTCACTCTTCTTTCTGCAGACTAAATAAGCCCAAATCCCTCAACCTCTCCTTGTAGGTCATGTGCACAGCTTTGAGGGAACACTGTTTGTAACCTACCCTTTACATCAGCTATGACTGGAAGATAGCTAATGTAATGCCAATATTTTAAAAGGATTCTAGAGGTGATCCTGGCAATTACAGACTGGTAAGTCTAATGTCAGTATTGGACAAATTAGTTGAAACTATAGTAAAGAATAAAATTGTCAGACACATGGATGAACATAATTTGTTGGGGAAAAGTCAATATGATTTCTGTAAAAGGAAATCATGCCTTACTAATCTAGAGTTCTTTAAGGGGCTCAACAAATATGTGGATGGGAGGGATCCAGTGAATATAGTATACTTAGATTTCCAGAAACCCTTTGACAAGGTCCCTCACCAAAGTCTCTTAAGCAAAATAAGTTGTCATCGGATAGAAGGTGAGGTCCTCTAAAGCAGTGTTTCTCAGCCTTTTTATTATAAAGTACCCCTTCTTCTTAAAAAAAATTATAAGTACCCCCAGTACTTACAGTTTTCAGACACACAGATTTTTTTTCTACCATGGCAACACATTTGTTTAAACAACTTAATCGTAGCCGGGCAGGCGATGACATTTTTGGGCATAAAAAGTACAAAAATAATAAAGCACTGTAAAACTTAAAAAAAAATCCAGTTTTCTCCAAATTTCAGTTGTGACGATGTCCCCCCAAAACTTATTTCGAGTACCCCTAAGGATACTCGTACCACTGATTGAGAAACACTGCTCTGAAGGCTTGATAGTTAAGACCAAAGCAAACAGTGAAGAGCTTCAAAAAGATCTCACAAAACTATGTGATTGGGCAACAAAATGTCAAATGAAATGTAATGTTGATAAATGTAAAGTAATGCACATTGGAAAAATAATTCCAATTATACATACAATATAATGGGGACTAATTTAGTTATAACTACTCAAGAGAGAAATCTTGGAGTCATTGTGGATAGTTCTCTGAAAACATCCACTGTATGTGCAGTGGCAGTCAAAAAAGCAAACAGAATGTTAGGAATCATTTAAAAAGGGTTAGAGAACAAGACAGAGGATATCTTATTGCCGCTATATAAAACCATGGTATACCCACATCTTGAATACTGCATACAGATATGGTCACCTCATCTCAAAAAAGATATATTGGCATTGGAAAAGGTTCAGAAAAGGGCAACAAAAATGATCAGGGGTTTGGAACGGGTCCCATATGAAGAGATTAAAAAGACTTGGACTTTTCAGCTTGCAAAAGAGGAGACTAAGGGGGATATGATATAGGTCTATAAAATCATGACTGGTGTGTAAAAAGTGAATAAGGAAAAGTTATATACTTGTTCCCATAACAAAAGAACTAGGGGCCACTCAATGAAATTAATAGGCAGCAGGTTTAAAACAAGCAAAAGGAAGATTTTCTCCACTCAGCACACAATCAACCTGTGGAATTCCTTGCCAGAGGATGTAGTGAAGACCAGGACTTTAACAGGGTCCAAAAAAGAACTAGATAAATTCATGGAGGTAAGGTCCATCAATAGCTATTAGTGAGGATGTGTAGGAATGGTGTCCTAACCTCTGTTTGTCAGAGGCGGGAAATGGATGACAGGAAAGGGATCACGTGATGATTACCTGTTCTGTTCACTCCCTCTGAGGCATCTGGCATTGGCCACTGTTGTAAGACATGATACTGAACTAGATGGAACTTTGTTCTTATCCATCTATGCAAAATGTGTAGCTGGATTCGGCTTACCTTAAGTCAAGCCGCCACAGCATCTACCCAAGGAGGGAGGGAGGAGGTCTGATAGGAACACACACTCCAATCAGCTTCCCTTACTCCTCAGAGAATGAGGAATACAGGATGCTGGTGAGGACTGCCCTAGCATTTGATTTGGGGTCCACACTAGACCCACTAAATCGACTGCTAGAAGATCAACCTCTGGAGAGTCAATCTTCTCCATAGTGTAGCCCTACCCACAATGACAGAAATGTTACATTACTATGTGGAAGATCAGTGCTAATGAGGTTAATTCAATCAGGATAAATGTGACCCACTTCTAACTGTTGGAAATTAGGATTTTTTATCAAATGCGCTGGGCACCTAGTTGCTTCCAGACTTCTTATTTTATTGATGTAATATGAATGCAGAAGCTTACCTTTGGAAAATATTGGCTGTTAAGTTTGGCATTTATCAAGAGGTCAGTTTAAAATTCTTCTTTAATTAAACCACCTACTAAGCATGCACACACTTGACATTTACTGGCAGTTCTTTTGTTTCTTCAGGCAGGCATATTTACAAACAATCTACATTCTCACTACCCCACCATGCGAATATCCCATGATATGGCATACACTCTTTATCTAAAGACCAGAGTGTTTTAAGTGAATGCACACATTGTACTAGCATCCTCTGAGCCTTTATGGTTTCATCCCAGCAGCATTTTGTTCACTGTCAATTAACACCACCTATTTTCTGGAAGCTGTTAATTTGAGTATTTTCCTTCTAACCTTGATGGACTTTGTTCAATAAAATAACTTATTGAATACAAGCATTGGTGTATGATACAGCCTTTGCTTTACACACAGGCTGTGTCTAGACTGGCATGATTTTCCGTAAATGCTTTTAACGGAAAAGTTTTTCTGTTAAAAGCATTTGCGGAAAAGAGCGTCTAGATTGGCACAGATGCTTTTTCGCAAAAGCGCTTTTGCGCAAAAGCATCCGTGGCCAATCTAGATGCGGTTTTGCGCAAAAAAGCCCCAATCGCCATTTTCGCCATCGGGGCTTTTTTGCGCAAAACGGTTCTCAGTTGTCTACACTGGCCCTCTTGCACAAAAGCATTTGCGCAAGAGGGCTTTTTCCCGAGCGGGAGAGTCATTGTATTTGCGCAAAAACACTGACGATCATACATTAGATCATCAGTGTTCTTGCGCAAATTCAAGCGGACAGTGTAGACAGCTGGCAAGTTTTTGCGCAAAAGCGGCCGCTTTTGCACAAAAACTTGCCAGTCTAAACACAGCCACACTGTATTAACATCCGTGAAATATGCTAAACTGTCAAGCTATTTCAATAAATCCTTAGTAATAATATTAAAAATGACACAAACCAGAATGAAAGTTTCACCATGGATAGTACACTATTTTGGCTTCCTGGCAAATATTTTCATTCTTGTTTGCAAATGACAGATGTTTCATGTACTCGTTTTTAAAAGACTGTTATGGACAAGAAATCAGAGTAGTTGGTAGCCTGTTCCTATAGCTATGAGTGTCATGGTGGCTTCTTACATACACACACGCAGTACACTCAAATCAATTATATAAATGGAAAAAGCAATTATTGGTAAAATGCCACATCGTTAAAAATTGCTTAAAATATTTTTCTTATTATTTAAGGCCTCTCACCATTGTAATGCCCCTTTTAAAGCCTACATTTCTATTTAACAGGGTTTTTTCCACCTTCCCACCAGAAGCAAGTAGAATTGTTACCTTCAGAATTATATGCTGGATGCAAGGAGCATTCTGGGGAGTCATGACGAACTCTGCGGTCATGCCCACCCCTGGAGAGCTGGGAATGCTCTTCATATTTCTGGTTCCCCCAGATGAGGGAATGGGCAACTGAGGCCATGTAGTCAGTTCAGTGGTGAGACATTATTCATGGAGAGATAGGCTCATTGTCCACTCCCACTGCTTGGGCAAGTACCACACCTCCCAGTACACTGTGTGCTGTACTATTTGGCAGTGATGTGGATTCAGTTCTTAGAATGTCTATGGTGCCAAACTATTTCTGGGGACTACAAACAAAAGACAGGAAATGGTGATATATGATTTTATATCTCAACCAAACCTACAAGGTATTTCCTAGGACAAGCAAAAGGCATGCCTCTAGCCCCAAGAGTTGCAAAAAGCCTTTCCTATGTTGGGTTTCAAAAGCCTCATGAAAGCCATGGAGATGTCAGAGAGCTTCCTAAAAGCTATGATCACAAGCAAGTTTTATAATGGAAAATGTTAGGTAATCTAATGGTTGCTGTCGGCTCCTTCTGTGTTCCATACACAGGCATATAACACTGCCACACTAGTCTTAAAAACAAGTTCGCTGTTATTATCGGCCATTTTAATACAAAACTGGGCCACTTTGGACATGATTTTTAATGTATTTGAATTAATGTTGATCACACGTAGTGCAATGAGAAGAATGACTGGCTGGATGGGTGAGCAGTTCTATATTTATGCATTTTTACTTGTTGGCTAAGCCTAAGGCATTCCCATCTGTAGCAGAAAATATTTCATATAAAGTAGGCTCTTGATTGTGTTTAGATAATAAGGGATTATACTGAAAAGTTTGTCCACCAAAATCACTAAGGCTGTTTTCATTTGCCTGAGCTGCTGTGACTGCAGCAGGTCCAATACATAAGCAAATGTCACCCAGTCATTCATTGAAGTAACTTTAGTGGTATTTATTTATTTAAACTGCTCTACATTTACAAGGCACTTAATGTAAATAAGTCCCTTTTTGTTTCTATTAATCATTGTACTTGACTGCACTTGGAATGAAAAGTTGCAAGACCCTATTTAACATTGCTCACTCATAAAAGATTCCCATTCACTGCAATGAGTAAGGGCCAAAAACAATTCAATATGATGCTAAACACCTGCATTTTAATGGCCTGTCTTTGAATCATTAAGGGCTGGAATGATGGAAACCATAAGTTCCAAGCCTGCAAAGCTGTGCAAAGGTAGATCCCTGCATCTATGCAGAACTCATTGAAGGACTGATTCCTATATGTCATTTGCAGAAGGCAGTTGGAACCCAGCCAACTCTCATTGAAGTCACTGGAAAAATTTCCACCAGAACATCAACAGACATTGAATCAGGTCTTTTACTTCCAAAGGGATATTCCAGCCACCTGCATCAATCTATAATAACTATTTTATCATCTGAGTATTATATATAGCAGCCTCAGAGTCTAGGCAGGCAAGAGGAAAAAAAAAAAAAAAAAAAGATTAAAAAGGGGTTAAAAAGGGGAAAATTCAGTAGTTCCCAAGTTAGACTTTCTCCGTGCTAGCCACAGGGGTGAGCGAAAGCCCCACCAACAAAAAACGATGAATAAAGGACCTGTAAAATGTTTCTCATAGTGGAGCTTATCTCTATAAATGTAGCATTTAATCAGACTGAAAAAGTTCCCACTCGTATGTGAATTGGCCCCAAGAAGAGGGATGATGCTATTGCTGCTGTTTTAATTCATCTGAGCAAAAAAACCCAATGGTACTGTAATTTATCATCCTTATCAGGGTGACAAATAAACAAAGGTGTATGCTTATTGTTTAGTGTCCCACTTTCCAAATGCTGATGGAATTTCCTTTTGAAGGTGAAGAACAGAGAATTATTCAATTATCTTCTCAGTGAACTCTCAGAATCAGTGCTCGCACTGTAATTTTGGTATATAGTTTTTCTGACTGGGGTAGACACCATTTCAACAGGAGTCATAGCTAATGTGATGAAAGTGTCAAGTGCACACATACTGATCTATTGCACACAAGTGCAGCATGCAATTGATAAAAGTGGTCTGTCAGAGCGAGACTGATGAGAATGTATTTCATTTCAAACCTTATCCCTGGCTAATGATAAGAAACAAGGAAAACAGAGAGAACATAACTCATGGGTTTTCTGGGAGAGCAGGGATTAATTTCAATATTATTTCAAGTCATTCTATCAAGAAATGCCATTTTCATTGAACCCAGATGTGCAGGTTTCATTCTTAGCTATCAGAAAAGATTATAACATTTCCATAAGAGTAAAATAAGAACAATTTAAAGATACATCTTGTGATCACCTATGCAGCACTTGCCCAGATTGCCATGTAATTTACATGACTTAGTTGAATATTATGGCTCTGTTATACAGCGCATAGTATTTTAAATGAAAGTGGTATTCTTATAAATATAACTAATTTTCAGGAGACCTTTAATACTACTTTTTAATGCCATCTTTTAAACCTATTCTCAAAGTTGAAATATACATCCCGGGAAAGTTTGTTTACAGGCAAGAATAACTGTCAAATAACTTTTGTTTACACACTGATAACAGTAACACTTTAAGCCACCTGTGAGATGTTAACAGTGATCATTCTCCAGCACAGGAGACGGTACAATAAGCACATTACTAACAATTGTGACAGTCAAAAGTATCCTGCAGAGTATGAAGTAAAGTATTATTTTCTAAACTAAACATTTGACTCTTTGCATTGTTTATTGGTAATTTACTAGAAATGGTCTGCATTTTTGTGGAACTGAGTATTCTTTCAGGTATAAATTAAGTAAATCATTTACTCAGGCTATTTTTCTCAGTATCTGTTGATCATAGGTTTAAAAAGGTCTTTCTCTTCTCTCTGTGTGCGCACAACACTCATTTCTACTGCTAGGAGCTATATATGAACCATTTTGTGCTTTACATGCAGGAAAATGCAACTTTTCTGTACTAATTGCTATTGCATTAATCCTTTTGTTGTGTGAATTTGGTTTCCCGCAACAGAAAAATCACTCATCCATGTTCTTATGCAAGTTCCAGTAAATATAAAAGACAAAAAAACAAAATGTGTGTGTGTGAGAGAGAGGGAGGAAGAGAGAAAAGTCAGTGAGATTGTTCTTTTATACTGTGTCATAGCATAGTACTGTAGATAGCACATTCTATAGATTCAGATTCTGTTCACAAGCCTCTAATGTACTTGAATATTCATGATATTCTGTAATGGAGAAGGCTACTTTTCTAAAGATGATTGACAACTATTCTATTGACAATTTCAATTATTTAATTAAATCTCAAGTAAAAGAGGAGAACATACCCAACTTTGGTTGTGGTTATTACTGTAATGCGGACTGATTATATTCAAGAATTTATTTTCTGGATAAATACTTTTATCCCTTAAGCTACATACCAACATTATTCATTTCATTTATGTTTGTTGAAAGAGGTAATGTAATCTGTGGACCACTGTGTGTGTCATATAAGCCTCAAATCAGCTCTAATACTTTTTTTCTCACCACCCCTATTCTGTAGATTTTATCACGCTGTATGAATGTTAAGATTCCACATTATATGTCAAGGTAGAATGTTAAGGAGACTTAATGACATTTACATATTTATGATCAGCTTTCTTCTGTAAGTAAAAAGATAAGTCTTTATTTTACTCTTTCATTCATTTTTCATTTTGTCTTCTAAAAATTATAAAATAGCCAACAGAGGAAAGCTATAGACAGTTTCAAATGTGCGTTTAAAATTTGTGTGAATACTTAAATTATTTTATTTAATTTTCCCTGGTATAATTTCATGTTGGTTTTCTTTTGAAGAAAAGAGATGGGTTTTGCTGAATATTATTTTTAGTTTTGGATATGGCAGTTAGTTATTGAAATAGATGCTTTTTTTAAAAGAAAACAGTGGTCAGATTCTCAACTAAATTAACATAGCTCTACTGGCTTCAGAAGGGTGCAAATATGATGTCACAATTATATCTTTAAAGCCTCAGCACACTGAGAAGAGAATAGAGACCCAGTCTTGCAAAACCTTGCTCACTTCATCTCATTAGGGACTTCTTATGTGAGTAAGGAGAGTAGGTCCAGGTCAGTGAGGGTACGTCTACACGGCAGCATTATTTCAGAATAACTAACATTATTTTGAAATAACAAAGAGTGTGTCTACACTAAAAGCCATTATTTTGAAATAGTGGCGAGCTGGAGGACTTCTTATTCCAACTCCTGTAACTCTCATTTCACAAGGAGTAAGGGGAAGTCGAACGAAGAGTGTTCTTCCTTCAACTTCCTGCTGTGTAGACAGTGCAAAGCTGAATTAAGCTATTTCAACTTAAGCTACACAATTGACATAACTGAAGTTGCATTGCTTAATTCATGTTTTGCCCTGCTTTGTAGACATACCCTTAGTGAAAATTAGTCTGTGCAAATTGTACATTTTCTAGTACCCTGTGGACTGAAGTATGCATACACAATTACCAATAACTTCTGCATCAGACTGCATGGTACACTACTGAATGTACAATTGCTCCCTGTATTACAAAGTTCAGTATAATTTTGTCACAAAGAAAGCCCTTAGGAGTCTTTTTGGTTTCGGAAGGAACACAATCTCAGGTCCAGGCTCTCTTCTCTTTAATAAGTTAATAACTTCTCTTTAATAAGTTATTGTACTTAAAAAAGTACAATAAATGGGAAAAGGTGTCTAAGCAAATCCACAAGGTCTTTGACTGTGTATTAGGCATTGTGTATGAGGGGAGCATGCTGTGCACTGAGTTTTTGCACACAAACTGTTGCATATTCGATAGTCCACAGTAATTGTGTGCACAAATCAGCTGTTTCAATCCATATCATTGTATCTACATGACAGGAACTGTGTTCCTAGTGAACACTTAGTATTCTGGGTAGGTTTCCCACATACTTTGCTTTGCTGCTGGACTCATGCATGATAACAGGAGCAGCTGGACCAAATCTGAATGGTGCTAGTACCCTGTGCACCAGGTCACCACACATGGATGAACTCTGTGGGACAGATGCCACTACTGCTGGGTGAGTGTGGGGTGGGCTTGCTCTCCAGCCCACTATGAATAGCCCATTGACTCTCAGCTGCAAAACCTGGCTCCACCACTTTTTTGAAGTCAGTTGAGTGCTATCCCTTTCACTTGTGGATTAGCAGGATCTAGCCCTCTACCTCTGTTTCTGTTCTATTTCTAATCACTTCTCTGTCTCTTCCCCACTACCACCATCCAGGGCTAAAAATCTATGTCTCTCTTTCTCTACATCCAAATCCTTGCCTCCCCTTTTATTTTCAGTCTAGTTTCCCTGACTCTTTTTCTCCTGGTCTCTCTCTCTCTCTTTTAACTTCCACTTCCTTTATCTACCATCTGTCACATGTCTCCTCTGCCACATTCTCTGCTCTAATCATGGCCTCACCTTCTCTGTGCTACATCTTTCTACCAACCCTCCACCAAATTCTATTCTCTCTTCCTCAGGATGATTTAGGATAATCTCTAGTTACCCCATAGTGTTCCGTGTAAGCTGTCTGCTTGTACAGCCACAACGGAAAAGTTAAGCTTCCACCCAGCTGATTAGCAGAGCACCCACAGTTAGGTTTTGTGTTTCTATTGGTGGTGCACATTTGCACATGCCACGGTGCACCTAAATTAGTCTGCACATGGGAGGAAAAAAATCTGCACATGGATGGAAAAGATTACAGGGAACATAGTTACCCTGTTTTGAGACACAGCATAATTTTTACCTTTGTTATAAATTGGCACTGAACATACTTTTATGGGTCAACCCAGCCTACTCACTTTCAGATGTCACCCACTTTTATGGTTTTCTTTTGTCCTCTTCCTGATGGTTCTTTGTGATGAAGATTGTAACAGGGAAGTCTCCAACTTCAGAAGAGGCAGGGAGCAGCCAGTTCTGTTCTGCAGAGGTGCCCAGAATCATCTGACCCAGCTGGAGAACATTAGTGATTGGGGTTGATTACTCCCAATAAAGGGAAACAAAGGAGGGCCCCATTTCCAAGACAGAGATGAGAACTGAGAGGCAGAAGAGAATACACTCCTCTGTGGCTGCAGAAGAAACCTGCAAGAGTTTAGGAAAGCCTTGTAGACCCTCATGGGCTGAGGAAAGGTCCAGCATGTTAAGCTAATAGAAGACAGAACACCTCAAAGTGGGACTACTGCTTATTGTTAAGTATCCCAAGTTCCTTTTTGTGCTTGGGTATTAAAAAATAAACAGTGCCCTGAGGAAAGGGTTACAGAGTGAAGTAGACATCACCAACTGTTTGTCCCAAGCTGCTGATCGGGCCCACCAGCCTGCAGTGCCTTTGGTTTATTTTAATGTATCATAAGCATCTACAACCAAAGTGCTGCCACTGCCAAAATTATCAAGAAGTTGCCCCGTGTAATATGTAATGCTTTTACATTCCATGTGGTTTCATGAGCTTTCCAATCCTTGAAGTATGAGAGTTTTAATGGTCTAATATCCTCCCTCATTTTAAGTTAACAGAAAGATTAGTTCTTCTTTTACTGGTAATTGACTCATAAGTTTCCAAATAGACTTTCTATATTAATATCATCATATTTGATTAAAGCTATGATACTGTGTGGCACTTAGCCATGGATGAGGCAGTATCACTGATTGATGGCTGTGGGTGAATGTGCATGTTCACTGACTGACCGTGTTGGCTGCTATTAGTGGTTGAAGGGCAAAAAGAAATGTCTGAAATTTTCCTTATCTCTCTCTGTTGGATACTTTTATTTTGGCTGCAGAGTAAGCTTTGAGCAAACAGGGAAGTATGTACAAGTGTATACAAATATGAATCTCCTGTTCCCAGAACTCAATTAATTAATCAACTTTTAAGAAGTTGAATATTAGTCCTAATATTTTAACCAATGTAATATCACATAGAATGATGGCAATAAAATGTTGTTGGTTTCTGTTTTTCTTTTTCTACAAAGTCCATATGAACACAATTGAAAAGAATATTTTGATTAAGAAAAAACATTAATAAATAATCGCTAGCTGGTCACACACAAATTATATTTTGCAATCTGTAGGTCGGTGCTGCAAACAAGACTTGAAAATATCACCAGCCTGATCAACCTTGTAGTATTCTGCTACACTTGTTACACATGCAGAAAAGTCATTCCTCTTGCCAACAGCTTCTGTCCTAGAAAAAAATTAGTATTCATTACAACTGCCACCACTTGTCTAGTGAAATTAATCAGTACATCATAATTAGCCAGGGCTTTGCACATTTTCGCACACATCTTCATAATACTTAGAGAATGACCAGAAGAATGTAGGTACTAAGAAAAAAAGCAAGACACTAGTTTTCTGTCTATTCAGAGAAAACTGTTTATCCATGGGACATATAAACTATCCAAAATACAATTAAAATAAAAATATTGATGATCTGAGTATTGAACTTGTTCCTTTTATTAGTGAGTGTATTTAAAATGTATGCAACTTAAACAAGTAATATTCCTGTCTTTGTTTATTTTAAATACTAAACATTGTTCAGCCAGTACAATATATCAATGGTGAATTGTGGAGATTCTTTGAAATAATAGAAAACTCTTGGCATATGAAGATAGATACAGAAAAATGCATGCAAAATCCCAGGCTTCTTTTTATTTTCCACCTGCATAGTTTTCTTCTATTCCTGACAGTACCTTTAACTGTGTCTTGTTCTCTGTATAGATTTAAGAAATAGACCCAAAGCCCACTAAAAACCAATAGGAATCTTTCCATTGGTTTGAAAAGCTATTGGATCTGTACCTAAGTGAGACTTCTGACTATAAATCTAACCCACTGCATTCTATATTTTACTATTTTTCTTTTATCCTATGATCCCACTGCAAGGTTTGGTGTGAGTTGGAAATTTAACCTCTTTAGATATCTTTCTGCAATGACATAGTATCCACTAAATAAATGGTTTCTCTAGTAGGAACATCCTTCTTAGTAACTTCCTCTGTTAACTTAGGGTTACCATGTGTTCAAGTTTTCCAGGACTTTGCCTCTTTTTGAGTCTCCATCTTCTCTTTGGGCAGATTTTTCAAATAAATAGGAAACGTCCATATTTTTCTAGAACAGCTGCTGCAAGCTCAGAAAGATCCCCAATTGTTCTGTTTCCCAATTGGTCCATTTCTCTTCAGCCACAGCTGTCAGATCCTACCCACCCATCTCCCTGCTCCCCACCCTGGGTAGAGGGTCCCACAAAGATGCACTAACTGAAGGCTGTGGCTGCATCCTGGGCAGCTACTCTGCCACCATGTCAGGGAGCCCCCACCTGAATACTCCTGACATGGGTACCCACTCTAAAAGTCCCCCAAGTGCATTTCCTTTTAGTTGCCACTCCTCCCTCCAGCTTGCTCTCCTCTCCTCCTTTTGTGCATCATTTGCAAATTCAACATGAGCAATTTAGGATTGAACAAGGATCTCAACTAGTTAACGCATTACAAAGGGAATTTCTCCTCTGGATATTCACAGCTCTACACCAAATGCTATGAATGACCCACTTCCACCCTGACTTGATTAGCTTTATTAACACAAGCAACTTCCTTGTATATACACCTGCTTCTGTAACTTCTACTCCAATTCATCTGATGAAGTGGGTATTACCCATGAAAGCTTATGTTCCTCTCTAAGGGTACGTCTAGACTACAAGCCTCTTTTGAAAGAAAGCGTCTAGACTACAAGCAGATTTTTCGAAAAAGCAAGACGCTTTTTCGGAAGATAGTCTAGACATTCTCTTTCAAAAAAGCACAGTTTGCATTCAATAGCGCCTTTTTTCGAAAGAGTGCTTGTAAAAAAAGGCGTTATTCCTTGTAAAATGAGGTTTACCACTATCGAAAAAACTGCCACATTCTTTCAATTTACTTTTGAAAGAATACGGCTGCAGTGTAGACGCAGGTGACTTTTTTGGAAAAAAGGCTACTTGTTTTGAAAAAACCCTGTAGTCTAAACACACCCTAAGGTGCCACAGCACTCATTGTTTTTTGCAGATACAGACTAACATGGCTACCCCTCTGAGACTTTTCACCAAATCTATGATTTTATATAATCTCATGATTTTAAATACAATATCATGCTATTTGGTGAGTCTGAAGAATAACCCTTGGATAAGCGGACACAACTTATTGACTATCCCCTGGGTACTCCTATTTTAAATGTTGATAGCTTGGCCTTCTTTAGATCATTCTTCACAAATGGGACTTAGCAAATTAGAGTTTCAAAATTTACTTTCTTTTTTTGCCAAAGCTCATTGGCCAGCTGCACATTTCCATATCTCTCAATAAGAGATGAAAAATCTATGGCTACACAAACAGATGGGAATGCTGGGTAAAGTGAGCCCAGCCCTTGCTTAAGTATAACTATAAGATACTAGCATGTTTTTGATATCCAGGACAATTAATTATTTAGTTTCATTATCATCTGCATTCAAGCAGCTTAGAACATTACACTCAATTTATTATTTACTTTTCAGTCGGAGTTGACTAGGATCCCCATAATCTGGGTGTTGCTGAGCCTTTCTGCAGTTGTTTTCCTTGACGGTCTGAGGCTGGTTTTGCACATCATAAATATTTAGTAACTTTTTACTTTGTATTTAAGTTCACCAGAGTCATGTTTAACTGATAGCTACTGTGAGCCACAGTGTCAGCCTAGCGCCCTGTGGAATCACAGCAGCCCTAACCTTTCCAGAAGGAGCCCAAACCCTTGTCTAGCCTGTCCAGTGCTGTCTGTCTGCCTCATAACACTTGCCCTCTTCCCAGGCCCTTGAGCTCTTTCTGTCACAAAATGAAGGAAGTCCTCCCTAATCAGACTCACCTTTGTTTAAACTCTCTCCAATGCAAATTAAAAATGAGAAAGCCATGACCATGATTAAAACGCCATCAGCAAGGCACATTTTTTTCTTTAACCCCCTTTGGGAAGGCTTTGATTTACACATACACACCCTCCAATCCTAGCTAATGGTGGTGGTGCAACCCTGCTCAGTTCTTTCTGAGATAAGTGGAAAAAACAAAATATCCACCTCGCTCCTAGAACCCAATCAGGATTTTTCACATGCAATTAAGCTAATTGCTGCCAAGCTTAATACATTTCTTCATTAAGGCTGCAAACACTTAAAACTAAAAGGAAAATATAAGCCTAAATGTCTCTTTAAAAAAAAGTCCATAATGAAATTGAACAAAGGTTAATGAATTAGGGTCAAATCCTGCTCCTTTTGAAGTCAGTGGGGATTTTGCTGTTAACTTCAGTGTAATTAGGTTTTGGGCCAAAATCAGATAACAATGGGGCAATCCTATGACAAAATACTCAGACACAAAATACTATTGCATGGGCTACTCTACTGTTCCCAAGAGAGAAGTTTTGGGTCATTTTCCATTTTAATGCTGATGAACAATATTATCATGGCAGTTTTACCATTTGACCCAGCTTTGAATTATCGTGCTGCAAACTACAGCAACAGCACTCCCCTAGAGTCTGTGCACCGCGTCTATGAGCTAATATAAAAGTATTTTATATGTACCTTGTATTGCAGTACAAGTTTATTACCCTCAAGGGATTGTGGGGTCTACTGCAACACAGGGCCTAGTCCTCAACAGATGTAAATTGCCATAGCTCCGCTGATGTCAACAGAGATACGTTCCTTTACAACAGCTAAGGGGCTGGCCCACAGAGTGCTCAGTGTAGCTGATGAATTTTAATATCTTGTAAGGCGTGCATGCCCTTTCCACACAGCATACTTTATAGTCTAACCCTCCTTGTACCATAAAAATGAAACAATTCAGAGTTAGTGTGGTGTTGGAAGATAGTACTGCAAACATCTTACGACATGTTTTCTTTGGGATAGGAAGCCCATTACCAATGCTTATTGCCACACGCCTCAATCTGCAGTCAAATAGCAGAGGGATATAAATTGTTGTAACTAAGAATTCAAAGCACATCATGACTCGGTGGTGCCATTTGCAACCTAATGCCAGACTTTTCTCACTGCTGCTATGGTCCATTTCTTCTCCTAGCAGGGGTTCATGTCTTGAAGAATATACATTTCCTCAGAGAATGTCCAATAAGCTTCCTTTAGTTTTGATTCTGGAAAATGCAGCAAGACAATGCTGCACAATCACTGAGCAAAGAAATCCTCCCGGTGTCAGAGCCAATTCCACAGCTCGAGACCTGTTTCTTTAGATACAGGGCCAGACGCTGGTCTGCTAATTCTCATTTTGGTGGTGTGCAGAGACCATTAAAGACCCGGGGAGTATTTACACAAAGCAGTACCAAAGTGGAGTCAGAATCCACGGTGCTGCATACTGTCCCTCACAGCCTCTATTGTAAGTCTTCACTCTGGGCAGGGCTAGCAGCAGGGAGCCATGCCAGGAGAAGAAAAGAAGGTGACCACAGACTTTGTTCTACACCTGTACCAGGATTCAAAGGAATCCCATAGGCAACCATGGGGACCTTAACAGAAATTTGTGCAATCCTGGAGCTACTGTTGACTTATACTAGGGATTGTACCAGCCCCAGAAGCAAGTAAATTTGAGCCATGTTTGTCTCCCCATCCCTACCCATCTGACATTCTGTGCTGTTTCTAAGGGATATAGCAGAAAATGAGCCCAAAGCTTGTATTTTGACATGCTCAGTAATAATGAGACATTGCAATTCATGTCTCTTTCCTTTCTTTTTGCCTTCAGAGTGCCTCAGAGGCAGAGGGTATTCAAAGGAGACACCTGGAGGTGCTGCAGGGGTTTGTTTTCTTGTTTCAGTGTGTGATGGGGTGTATCAACCCCGCACTGAAGCTGACAGAGTGGCCTTGACCCAGCTGGTTGAGAGGGTCCCACCCACACAGCCCTGCTGGTCATGCTCCAACTGGAGACTGACTATAAAAGCCTCTGGAGCAGCTCAGTCAGGGCTGACCACTGAAGGGGAAGGGGGCGCTGAGAGAGCTCCAGAGGAGGAAGCACAGTCAGACCAAACAATGGCAGCCAGGCTATGGGGAAGATATCTGCCAGGTACCCGTAGGAAGTGGCCCAGGGTGGGGAATTGCTCCCTGAATGCTCAGCATGTTGCAGCAAGATTCCCCACTGAGTGAGTAGTGGACCATGCCCCTACCCCCTCTGTACATACCCCCATCTGGGAAGTTTTCCTTGCATATGGACTTAGGCTGCTGGGTCATATTACCCTGAGTAGCATATGGACTTGGGTCATTGGGCCACAATACCCTGAGGAGAGGGTCATGGGTACAGACTGAGGCTATCGAGCCATCCTGTAAATTGACTTGGTATCGGACAAGTCACTCAATCAAAGGAAATTAAGCTTGAGGGCTCTCCAAGGGTCGCCCCTTCACACATGGTAACAATGTTTTGTCATATATGTTTAATATCTTTCCTGTCACGGGCATCAGGGATCTTTAGGTGTTTTTCTCCTTTTGAAAAACACAGATAATTTAAACTTCTAACTTTCAGCTACTCTCTCAAACTAGAAGTGGTGGAACCTCTGTAAGTCTGGTGGTTTGTGTCAGAAGTACCAGAAAGTAAAATGTAACTGGACCTCTTCAGTCTGCATCATTTGTTTTGGAATCTCAAAGACAGCCTTCCATCAATTCAGTGATGATCCAAGATCTTGTCCCTTGAGAATATAGCATTACAGAACGTCCATGTATAAACCCTGCTGTAGCCTGGAAGTGAGACGCTGAATGAAAAAGAAAAATAATAATGAATAAAAGTTAACTAGTATTCAAGGCATTATTTTAGATCAAATTATGTTCTGGGCACAAGTTCAGGTAGTTCCTAATGTTTCCAAATAAATTCACTCTGATTTCTAAAACCATGTTAGGAGAGATTGGCCTATTATACCTCATCCTCAAATGTTGATATGCCATATCTGACATGAGTTTTGTAGACTCAATCCTGTACCCAGAGGACAAGTGTCCACGTAACAAAATTAACCACTGTAATTTCCACTAATTAGTAATGTGCTGGAAATCTCAGTAAAAGTGCCATATATGAGAATAAACTAACCTCTCAGTCCCTGCTCATGGCCAGGGAAGCATGAGGAATGTCTTAATGGTAACCAATGTTCTCTGTAAGTTGCATGTTTGTGCCCCTCAGGAGAGATTCAAATGCTACCCAGCTGATCAGAAGACTGCTCATAGCTAGGTTTTGTTTCCACTGATGGTGCACATTCACATAAAAATATTCTGAACATGGATGGAAAAGTTTAGAGGGAATATTTTTGGTGCCCGTACTGTATAGTACCAGACCACCTGATAAATAAAAGCTTTCTGTCTCCAGATACCAAATCCACTCACCCACACACAAAAAATAAATTCTGAAAACTCTTCAAGATATTGAAAAACCAAAAAGCCAATAATGGCATCAAAGTTCATAGGAAACTAAATCACTCTAGAAGCATTTACATAATTATGGAACAAAATGGTGAAAATTAGTTAAGGGAGGGAGATGGGTTTATAGCTTGAGGAGGGAATAAGCAGATAGTACAGCAATTCCCCAGATGTTTCATTACAAACTTCTTGGGCTAGCAAGACAAATCTCAGTGAAACATTTTAATCTTCTCCAGTTGTATAAGGCTGTTTTCACCTCTATTCAGCAGATTTGTGAATATGGAAAAGGTCCCATAAGTATATCATTGTGACTTTCTTCCCTAAAGGTGTTTTACAAATTACACACATGGGGTCACTTCTTCTGCTTCTGAAATGGAGCAACAATTTAAAAATTCTACAAAGGATATTACAACAGGGGGAATTGAGGGGTTAGAATATAATTGTGTGAGATGGAATTTGGCTTAAAAGCTTTTGGTGAACAAACCTCTTGAAAAAAAGAAATCCATGGCATCTTTAATGAGCACAACAGTTCAGAACTTTAGTTCCAAATCTCATTTGAAAATGTGTCACCTCCGTAGGACAGAGTCCCTACTTCCTCCTATGATTTGTTTTGGCTCAGTACTGGCTTAAAGGGAGTGATGACCCTTTTACCAACTGACTTACGGCCACAGTGAGTTATTCTGGCTTACAGACCACCCATTCAAATTCAGACACAACCTAATCCTAGCATGGGGGAGCAGCTGGAAACATGGAAGTTGCATGGCTGCAGATACGAGGAATGTCATCTGTATTGAAAGTATGCTCCTTTTTTTGCAAACCATTATGATAAAAGAACCATTTCAAATTGCTCAACACCACAAAGTTTGCTAATATGACGTGAACTAAAATTTTGCGAGACAGGCAACTGTATAATTTTGTTGCTAAATGACATTCTCAGCCTGGTGATAGGGTAATATCTAGCCGAGAAAGCATGAAGGTGAGATGAAAAAAAAGCTGGAAGAGTCAGATACGTTGCTAGAAAATTCAAGATCAGAGGAAAAGTTAAATGCATAGCTAGCTTCACAGCATGCACTGCATGTAGCTACATCTGCGAATAACTCAGTAATTCAACCTCAGGCAGGGCCTCTGGACAGCAAACAGTGAAGGGATATAGAAATACAGCAGGGGTAGCTATTTTTTCATTTGCAAGAATGTATGTATTTTTAAATACTAACAGAGAGACACAGTAATGTCAGCACTTCAGGAATTTTTGGTGAATGCACATTAACACAAGCACAGATGCTAGCAGAGAGCTTTGGGTAAAGGACGAGTACCTTTCTGGGATAAAATTAACTTCTTGAGACAAGGTGATTATAAGGTGAGTGCTCTGCCTCCCACCAAATGACATATCTGATGTGCTACTGAACAGTGAGGCAATAACAGGCTTGAGTTAGACAGTGGGCCAAATCCCACTAGAACACTGGTGTAAATCTGGAGTATGAGATTGATGGTGTTACTCTGGATTTGTTCCACTGCAAATAAGTGTGAAATCTGATCCAGAGTATTGAATGCAATCTGGCTTACACAAGGGAAGGAAGATCCTCAGCTAATGTCAAATGTTATAGGGTCATTGAATTCAGTGATATATTTTCATTGCAATTGTCAATGGACGTGAGGATCTGCCCCCTTTATTTCTTGTTTAGTGAAAATTAGGCCAGTAACCTAAGAAGATTCATCCTTCCACTCATCCCTGGCACCAGGCAACATTTTTATTGTCCCCCCCAGGAGAGCAGAGAGGGTTAATCTTTGATTTGCCAAAGCTTTTCACTTTCTTCAGAGTGAGTTTAACCTTTGCCGGACAAAAAATAGTGCTATTAAACATATGATATTCATTAATAAATGAGAGTTATGACTTTGCCTTGCATTGAGAACTCTGAAACACTCTGCTTCGCATATGTTTTATTCTTTCATCTCCATTATACCTTGATATAAAAACCCTGAATAATTTACAAACGCTAATAAAAAATGTTTTCAGCATTTTTGTTAGGTTACTGCCAAACTCAAAGTCTGCGTTAGTTAATAGCATCGCCTGAGACTTTCTTGAGCACAATCCTTCACTCTGCTCCTTCATTTTAAAAGGTATTGTGATGGGCCACCCCTACCCCCATGCCTTATGAAATGGACTTATGGACATGAATATACATAACTCAAAGGTGCTTTGAGAAAATTATTTCATGTAACCTATCACTCTTCATGTCATGATCTGCTGCTTCTGTGTGTCTTACTTTGATGTATGTATCATTTTGTGTGTAAAATTAGACATATGGAATGCAAACTACTTTGTGGATTTTAAATGTGTGAATGAGAAGCGTCGAGGGTGTTACACTCGATGTCTTGTTGAGCAACTGTTAAACAATCTCTTTGCTCCTTAATTCTGGGCAGTGGTTGGTAGGGAGTGGCCTCAGTTCTTTAAAAAAGAATAGGAAAGCACGGGCCTGGGTCTTTTGTCTGGGCTGCATCTGAAGGAAGGAGCCAAAGACCCCAGGGTGGGGAGACAGCCCTGGTTTGGCAGGACAGCTGGAAAAGAGGTTTTAGGGTAAGTTTGCAAAAATCTGTAATGAGGTTTCAGTGTAAAATTAGCTAAGCATTTTTGTTTCTATTGATTTCTAATCTACTTTACTCTGCCTGTTATTACTTATTATTATTATTACCTGTAATAACACCACTTAAATCCCACTGCTTGTACTTAATACAATCACTTTTATTTTCTATCAAACCCAGTGTAAATAATTGTTACCTGGAGGAGCAACCAGTGTGTACATTTTCCATTTCATCGCTAAAGGGGGATAATTCATTGGGGGATTTGATCCCATCTGGGGAGTGATATCCCAGGAACCTGGGCCCAAAACTCCACTCTCCTTGGACCTGAAGAGGTTCAGTGTCTGTGCTCCTTCTTGTGAGGGGCAGGGATATCAGCTCAGGGCTTTGGCTGGGAAAGACCGGCAGAGCTGGCCCAGCAGGACCAGGCGGTGATAAGCCCCAGAGAGCGGGAAGGCAAGTGGCAGTGGCCATGTCAGCACTCTGGGAAGCACCCCCAAGAGGTCTTCTGTGACCTCACTCCATCACAAATATATTTCATGTCTTTGGGTTTTATACTGCCAGCCATTTTTATAATATCCAAGACCTTTCCACATGAAATCAATATCAATAGTAAAGCCTCTAGTGGATTTTATAGCAACTCTGGCATTTCTCCTTTTGGGGGGAGGAGGGAGGGTTCAAAAAATCCTACTTGGGATAGGATTTGTGAATTTAAAAAAAATTAATGTGTTTCAGGACTTTTGGTTTTGGTTTGTTTGGATGGTCAGGAGCGAGGGAGTTGGGATGAAAGGGGCTGTTAACATTGTGTCATTTTTGTGATGAAAATGCCTTGCCAACAAGTAAAGATTTACTATGGTAACTACAGAGGCTCCGATTCTGGATTCACCTAATTCTGTCTGGAAGTTTGTTCCAAACACAGATCCCCTCAACCGAGAATATTGTAATTTGAAAATGGGAATGTCAATCTATAAATGATTATCTGGAGCAGGAGAAAGTTTAGTTTATAAGAAAACTAGAGCCACAGTATATGACATTTCTATGGAATTTATTCTAAAAATGCTGATTTGCCTGAAAGACATTAAAACAACAAAAAGCAACAAAAGTGGTTGTATTTTTGTATAGGCAACATTTTCCCATGCAAATGACTCTTTTCTTAATGTGCCAACAGAAGGTTTGCAAACTAATCAACAGAGTGGATAGATTCTACTGAAAAAGCAGACTCAAAAGGGAAATTATTGAAGTTTGTGAATGGATGAATAATCTTAGGCCTTACTCCAATTCCACAGACTCCTTCAAATATGCATGCAGTTGCTGACATGACTGGATGTCTGCAAGGCTCTGGTGTCTGGTCTCATAACTTATGATTAAATAATAATAATATTTAGCTCTTCTTATAGCATTTTATATTAGGAAGTCTCAAAGTATTTTATTATTAACACCATTTTGCAAATAGGGAAACCGAGTCACAGAAAGGGGAAGTGACCTGCCCAAGGCCACCCAGAAGGTCAGCAACAGAGCCAAAAACAGAATACATTTCTTTGGACTCCCTGTTCCGTACTCTATTCAATAGTCTTAGTATACTGCCCTATCTATTAGGCTCCTCAGCCATGATTAAGGCCTTCAATTATTAATCGTTTACAAAATTGGGGATAGAAAAAAGGGTTACTGTTAAACTGGAGGAGAGTTCGAGGAAAAGCAACCAAAGTAATCACGGATCCAGAAATCTGCCTTACACAAATGGAAAGAATATGGATTAACTGAAGGAGAAGATAGACACAATATAATGATCTACAAACATTTGAAGGCTGCAAACACCAGTGAGAGACAAGAATAGCTTAGGGTAGTAGTAAAGTAGAGCTAATGGCATTCATCTGAGACAAGCAGTGCTTTTTTTGTGATGGTACTGCCTGGTACGCAGTACCGGCACCTCCAGTCAGAGCTCAACAACTTTTCCCCTGGAGTACTGGCAACTTTTTTTTTTTTTTTAACAAAAAAAGCACTGGAGACGAGGATTATGTATGATGAATAGATCTGCTCCAACTCTCATTGGAATAATTGACTGAAATGGGAGCTACTTTAGGCTCAGATTGAAAAAAGAAAACTTCCAACCTGGGAGATTTCTTAGCCTGTATGGGTACATCTAGACTACAAGCCTCTTTCGAGAGAGGCTGTTTCAAAAGAGCTCTTTCAAAAAAGCCTCTTTCAAAAGATATTGTCTAGAAAGCCACAAGGGTTTTGAAAAAGTGATCTGCTTTTTTGAAAAAGAGCACCCAGGCAATCTGGACACTCTCTTTTGAAAGAGTTCTTTCGAAAAAAAGGTGTTCTTCCTGGTAAAAGTAGGTTTACCAATATCGAAAAAACTGCCGCATTCTTTCGATTTAATTTTGAAAGAATGCGACGGCAGTCTAGATGCAGGTGAAGTTTTTTCGAAAAAGGCCACTTTTTTAAATAAAACTCAGTAGTCTAGACACACCCTATAAGGATAGCTTTGAACGCTACAATTGTTTTCACAGCATAGTCATTATTAGTCTATTATTGTTTGATTATTTATAATAAAGCATTTTAAATTCTCATTTTACTGTTATTTATATTTTTAATTGAGCTTTTTGGGCGTATTAATAATGAACAACAACAAATCAAAATTGACCTTTTGCCTGAAGATAAATATATTTATATTGCAAAATCAAGAGGGCAAAAGGAGTGCAGACTTTTCTTTCTTTGGGTTTTTACTCTCTCTGCTGATTGTCCTCAGTAATCGTGAGTTCAAGGGCCTCTACTGGGGAGTTCCTGGCTTAGCCCTTCTATAATGGTGTTATGCTTAAAAGAAGCACACGGGACCTTTTTCAGAGGGATAAGGCAACACACCACATTTATTGATAATATAACAAAGTAGCATATACATTTACACACACACACACACACACACACTGCTGATGGAATAGTTACCAGTCTGTTCCTCGGCCCAGCCTATTGGCCAGATAGGTTGAGTACAAGGGTGGGAGCCGGGTTCTTGTCAGTCTGGACTGATGCTCCACTTGGCAGGACGGGAACCCAAAGAACCATATGAGACACCCCATCCTTTACAGGATTTTCCTTCCATGCAAGTCTAAGCATTATGCCTTGTCAGGCCTTAATCAGTCATTCAGCATCACAATCAATCTTCCTACGAGATATGCTTATCAGGAAGAAGTTGTTCTCAGAGTTATTTGATATCCATATGCTGACAACCCCCTCGGGGTGTTGTCTTTCTGGCAAAAGTTTTTATCAGATCCCTATCAAGGGATCCTTGCCACTAACTTCAGAGTTCATCAACCTGCCCCAGTAGTCTGTGTCTTCAGTGTGCTTTCACTTAGTTGATAATTATTTGGTGCTTCTGAGTCTCCCGCGCCTCTCCTCTGACCATTTGAGCATGCAGTGGCCTCACTTATCTCTCCTAAAACATTCTCTTTCTCATTCACACAAACAATACATTTACACAATTGCAGCATGGAACAAAGGGGTACTTCTAATCACTTTAACAAAGTTACAAAGTCTTTCAACATTAAACTTCTTTCTCTTTACTACAAGGCTTTATCTAATATTAACATCACTATGCATTATAATATTCCATCCCTTCACTTTAACATCAGAACATGCTAACATCAAACAGAGCTGGAGCTAAGTTAACAAAGCTGCCTGGCCTGTCTGAGACCTACATCTTGTATTTAAGTTTAATCCAAACCTTTTGCTATAACATACATTCATTATAACTAACTGACTTATTAGTTACAAAATTCCAGGGCTACAATGGCATGTGGGAGAGGGCCACCTTGAGGGACCCTACCTGGGTTAGGGGAAGGATGCTGCCTACTCACCTCATAAAGTAGGCAGATTTGGATAAATAAAGCAGGCTGCCAAGTCTTGCAATGTATGAAGACCTAACCCCAAAGATTGGGAACAGTTCTTCCCTGCCTACAGAGGAGCTGGTTCTGCTGGTAAGGAGATGGGTAGGGAGGTGAGGAATCTGCCCTTCATTAATATTTTTTCATCTTTTTTTTTCTATTTTCACTGGAACACTTTATAGTGTGTTTCATGGAATCAGGGCTGTTTCAAGAACCCCTGGACTCACTTGTGGTTCCATTCAGTTTGGAATCCCTTCCTATGTGATCATGGCCTACTAGCAACTAGCTGATTACCAAAACTGAATGTTGTAGGAATACAATAAAAATAACAATAGCTTTTATCTATCCTTCCATTTTCCCTTAGAGGGCTGGGTAGAGACAGTGTAGTGTCAGGCCAGCTTGTGGGAGCATGAGAGGGGAGTGCTTACAGGGATAGGAAATGGCAGGCAGCATGGAGTTTCAGTAATTTATGTGGGGGAGCTCCCAAAAGGAACAGTATGAAGCAGCTAAGGTAGGATATCCCTGATGGGGGCTGGAAGAGAACCAGGTAACAAGGAGGCTTGGAGGAGGGCATGAAAATCTACCCAGAATGGGGGACTGAATGTAACTCACCTGAGACAGGTACAGCTAGGAGAGGAAAAGAAAAAGCACTGCTGCTGGGCAAGAGGAGGGACTGAGAGCTATTTAAAAAAGGAAAGGTGTCTCAGAGTCATTTGATATCCATATGCTGACGACCCTTCGGGAGTGTTGTCTTTCTGGCAAAAGTTATCAGTTCCCTATCAAGGGGTGCTTGCCATTAACTTCAGAGTTCATCAACCTGCCCCAGTAGTCTGTACCCTGTAAACATACATCTGCCCCTTTTATATCACTGTTGCATTAATGGGTCCATAGGGATACAGCAGACGACAACAAGAACATATTTTACAAATACACTGGAAGCATGAAAATGACCAAAGACAGTGTAGGCCCAAGGGTGCCATTTCAGGAGGGTAGTGGGAACAGCAGCTGTGCACTCGGGGACATGGCTAGCTTTTCATCCCGTTCCCCAGACGCTAAAGGAGTGAGGGGAAAGTGCTCGCATTCTGTGCATGCCTCTCACACCTGGCTGGTGAGCTCCCTTACCAGAATTGAAGGGAATTGACATATCTTGATTTAAGTAAGGCTGCTGATCCTGTGTTATATGGCCCTTTCATAAACAAACTAGGGAAATATAACCTGAAGAACCTACTGTAAAGTAGGCATACAAGTGGTTGGAAAACTGTACTCAGAGAGAAGTTAATCAGTAGTTCCCAGTCAAGCTGGAGGGACAAATCAATTTGGATACCACAGAGATCTATCTAGGATCTGGTTCTAGTCAATATCTTCATGGATGATTTGGATAATAGCATAAAGAGTAAACTTATAAAGTTTACAGAGGGGTTTCAAGTTTGGAGGGGTTGCAAGTGCTTGGAGGACAGAGTTACAATTTGATATAATCTTGACAAGCTGTAGAAATGGTTTAAAATAAATAGGGTGAAATTCAATATGGGCAAATGCAAAATACTCCTCAGAGGCAGGAATAATCAATTGTGCAAATGCAAAATGGGAAATGTCTTCCTAGGAAAGACTAGAGCAGAAAAAGATCTGGGGATTATAGTATATCACAAACTAAATATGAGTCAACAATGCAATACTATTGCAAAAAGGGCAAACATCATTCTGGGATGCATTAGCAGGAGTGTTGTAAGCAAGACATGAGAAGTAATTTCTCCACTCTAATCAGCACTGATAAGGCCACAGCCGGAATACTGTGTCCAGTTTTGGGCAGCACACTTCAGAAAAGATGTGGACAAATTGTAGAAAGTCCAGAGGAGAGCAACAAAAATGATTAAAGGTCTAGAAAACATGACCTACATGGAAAGATTTAAAAATGTGGGTGTGTTAGTTTGGAGAAGAGAAGAACTGAGCAGGGTGCGATAACAGTTTGAAAGTATGTACAAGGTTGCTGTAAAGAGGATGATAAATTGTTCTCCTTATCCACTGAGGTCAGGACAAGAAATAATGGGTTTAAATTGCAGCAAGGGAGATTTAGGTTAGACATAGGAAGTTTTTCCTTATCTGGAAAGGTAGTTAAGCACTGGAACAAATTACCTAGGGAGGTTATAGAATTCTCTGCAAGCAGGGTTGCCGATGGGAGGAGTAAAGGGGCCACCAGAGCCCTGTGCAGTCTGGGCAGTGCTGAGGGCTGTTTGGAGGAAGCCCAGGCAATACTGAGGGCTGGCCCAGAGCCAAGTCCCCCCACTCTGCCATTGCCCAGGCCCTGGCCAATTCTGTCACCAGCCCTGTCTGCAAGAGCCTCCTAACCCTAAGCCCCCATCAGCAATTGTTTTCATCATTTTGTCTGGACGAGGCCTGCTTGAAAATAATCAGATATTACCCACTCTCAAAACAGATTTTTTTCACCTACTCCTATTATAGAGGCCTGTTGGTCGTAGTGGAAAAAGTCTGCTTTCCATTCACCTTCACTGCCATAAGAAAAACACACACATACAAGCACATACACACACAAAAATGTGCATGTGCACACATACTTAAGGGGGTGGCAGAACCCTGCTTTTTATGAGAAAACAAATACTTTCTCATGTCAGAAATCTCAAACATCAAGTACCTAAGTACTCAGTACAGCCAATTATTATTCTGCATGTGGGCAGTCAGCTGTGTATGTAGCACTGGGCCACTTGCCTAGAATAATTCAAGAAAACAAACTACTGGCCAAATACTACAAACTACAAAGTAAAACTGTTCCACCGAAAGTCTGCAAGGGAGAAAAGGAAGGTGACTTTGACAAAGCTTATACATCTTACACTCAGCAAAACAAAATGTACAACACCAGCATAATGCCTAACTACCAGTTCTTAATGGAGAAAGCCCATAAGAGGGTTCAATCATTCAGAAATATTCCATGGCATGGAAATGTAGAAATAATTTACTCCCTCAGGATCAAAATAAATATCATGCAACAAAGCACACATGACAGCCTGACTGACAGCAAATAAAAACCCAAATGAAAAAAAAAATATTTAGTTAGATTCAGAAGAGAATCTTACCAGTGGCAAAAGAGGTGACTGTGATTACAGAAGATATATTCTAAAGTTACAAGTGATAGTCAGTTGCTTGTCACGAGAAACTGTGCTGTGTTAACATTTGACTTTCACACTCATTAACCTTACAATCAGCACACCAATCTGGAGCAAAAGTAGCATACATTAAAAAGTAAATAACGTCCATACAGCATTACAAAAGAGCTTACTTTAGCCTCTTATCTAGCTAAAATTTCTTCTGCTTCTCAATAAAAAAAATGAAGTGGTGCAATTGTGTTTTCAAGAGGAAATTTCCCCAATGGAGTAATCACTTTATCTGTGAAGTTAAAGTGCCATCTTGTGTTTATAGGAAGCATTTCAAATGCATTTTCCCTCAGTTTTCATCAATAAACTGGTCCCTATGTGTTAGTAAAATGTTTTAAACCTTTCTTGCTGAATTATTTAACTATCAAGCTATTTGATAATAACTATAAACATGCATTTCATGTTATACAATTTTACTTCTTACTGGAGTTAGTCTCAAGTCTTGCTCTTTGATTCTGTATTCACACTTATTGGCATGATGTATGCTACTATATGCTGAAGACCCAATCTTCTCTGTGCACTAGGAAGTGTCTAAGTCCTCTAGGGCCCAATTAATATTGAGTAGTCCTTACTCACACAGGTAATTCCATGGGACTGTTTCTGTGAGTAAGGGTTCCAGAAATGACTCTTTAGTGATTATTGCAGAGTCCAGAACCTCCAATAAACCATCATCTGAATTAGTCGTATTATTTTGCAACTGGCACACTCTATTTGGCCATGAATTGCAATGAATGCATAAGCTATATGCAAATATTTTTTCAAGTTAATTATTCAAGGTTCTGTTTGCTTCATATAGACATTACAGATCCCATGGCATTTTGATAAGAGGAGGGATTTGGGTTCAGGAACCTTGGCTAGAATTCCACCTCCTCTCTCTGACCTATACCTTTTGCTGTTGTGCAGGTGCTGGCTGATAACTCTGCCACAGGCAGCCGCAGCAGAAGTGGCTGTATTCATCTGTTTTCTGGGCCTCATTGAGCTTTCATTATGTTTGTCAGCAAAATTCCTATTGACTTCAACTGTTGCAGGATGAGGCCCATAATTGGTAAACCAGTTTAGGTTCCATTTGAATAAAAAGTATTTGCACACACCCCATTCTAACAGCTGGACTCTAATAGGGCCATGCTAATTTATTGCAGCTAAATATATGGTCCAGGCACACGCGACTGCTTTCTGAAATCAAATAGCCTAAATGATGACGGGCAATCACTTGTTGCTGAGTATGATCATCTTCCATGGGAGTTGTGGACCCTCAGGTGGCTGATAAGGCTGATCCTTGAGCCACAAGTTCTATTACAGTGAAAACAAATGTTTCCAGGTACAACAGGAGGCTGCTGACTAAGACTAGAAGCCAGTCTCCTCTTCCTCCTGCACCTCTTCTCTTCAGCATGTCAGTGGGCAAATTCAAAATGCAGGGAATCATTGCATAAGACTTCTTTCCATTTTGAGCGATCCTGGGAAAGTGTCTCCCAAGTGTCAATGTCAATGTTGCACTTCTTTAAGTTATCTTTTAGCAAGTCCTGATAATGCTTCCATAGCCTAAATATAGTAGGTTTAATATCATCAGTCTTTGGAGCACAATAGACCATCAATGCATATACATACGCATGCCATTATTAGTGTGATAAAAATCAACCTTTGCTGAGCTTTTGTATTGCAAAGACTGATCTTTTAAATGTCTTTATATTACATTTACATTTAAATATACTGTAGTTAAGATATCTGATTTCAGAAAGCAGTCTAATCTGCCTGGACCATATTGTTAGCTGAAGTAAATTCACATGATTCCATTGTCTCTAATAGGCCAGTTAAAGATGTGTCCTGTTATTAGAGCTGGGTAGGAAACTGTTTCCCCAGGATAAAAGGATTTTTTCCCTTGCATCCCAAAATAAAACAAAACGTCAAATCTTGAAAATTTTCATTAACCAATAATCCATTTTTTTCTACTGAGGCAATTTAACAGCTACATTTCAAAAATTTCAAAATGTTTAATTCTTATTTTGACCTTTTAAAAATCTTTTTAGCAAAAATTAAACAGCATTTTGAAATGAGAAGCAATTTCAAATCAAGAAAACAAAACTTTTTGTTTGAAAATAGTTGACACGGAAGAGGCAGCAATTTATCATTCCCCCCATCCCCCATCTCGACCCAAATAAAATAATGAGATTCTTCAAAACCAGTCCTTTCTTACAAAAAGATTTGTTTTTGATGAATCAACATTCTCCGGTGGAACAACATTGCAAAATGAACAGCACATGAAAAGTAACCATTTGATTGGAAATTTCCCAAAGAACTCTACACCATATGACTAATGAATATAGAATTATACAGGATTTTTTTTCATGGTGCACTAAGAACCAGAATAAGATCAGAAATCTTAAATCCATTTTCTTTTCAACTTTGTGAGTGAATTTTGTATAATTTAAAGTAACCCAAACAGGAGCTTAGACCATATTTACACAGATAAAAGACTAATGAATTAATCTAGTGCTTTCCCAGGGACACCACAAAAAAGGAAACATTGTGATATGGAGAAAACAAGCATATTTAATATAGAAATGCTCTTTTATTTTGAAGTCGCAAACAAATACTTCTATATCTGCTTTAAGAGTACTTTCAACTTATTTACTCATAAAATTTGAGATGTTCCTTTTTTTCCCTAACATATGTTGCTTTAAATCAACTTTTTCTCCTAAATTCTCCAACAGAAGACTCAAGCAAAAATACTGAGGAAAGGAAATGATGCAAAAATTAATTAGTGAGGTTACTGCGGAAAGTTCTTTAGCCTGTTTTATGCAGGAGGTCAGACTAGATAATCATGATTCCTTCTTGACTTGAAATCTATGAATATAAATGAAAATCAAATTCATGAAAGAAACACTTTTTAAAAACTTGCAAACACCCGAAAACTATTTACAGTATGCTACAATAGAGACTCCACATTGAGCAACTCTACAAAATTCCACTCAACCCCTTACGTAGGATTAGTAATTTTCTTTATTATTTTTTAATCCAAAAAATGTGTCTCATTTTCATAGAAGTTTTGCAAGGCTAGCATAGAACACGTTTTTTTTTTAATTTTCAAACACAAATTGTTGTACAAACCTCCCCCCAAAAATTGGATGATGTAGAGTACCAATGATTGGACTATAACTTAATTCTGCCATGAGAAAGGATTAGATGACCTCTTGAGGTCCCTCTCAGCCCTATAGTTCTATGATTATAGAGATACACTGATGTCATATATTTCTATGATTATAGAGATACACCAAGGACACTCACAGAGTGGCCCACCAAACCTTTACATCCGGCTCAGTACGATCCTCTGGGCCACCAATGTACCGCAGCCCAGTGGGATTCTCAGGCAAGCTCTCAGCCTACCATGTCCCCTGAGACACCGCTCAAAGTGAACTGCTGCTGCGGCCACGTGCGCCTCTGCATCATGTTGCCCCTGCCCCAGCACAATCCTCACAGCTCCCATTGGTCAGAAACTGGCCAATGGGAGCTCCCTGGGCCATGATTGCAATGCAGGCATCATGCAAAGGCCCCCACATGAGGCATGCAGTACAGATACACACACTGGCCCCAGTAGCCAGCTGCTTTGAGTGACATGCATGGGTGTGGCAGACAAGGAGCCTTCCTGAGGGTCCCACTGAGCTACTGGCTGGTAGCCGCCTAGGTGAACACCTCCCAACCAGGCCCTGCACCTGGCACCCTCCTCTCTGCTGACAACTCCTTGCCTCTGGTCATAACCCAAACCCTCTGAACTCCCTCATACACTCCTGTCCTTGGTCACAACTCCCTCCCAGACCTTGCATCACCTCCTATGCCCCTCCCCTAAGTCAGAATCTCTCCTACACCCATACCCTCTCTCACACCCTGAACTCCCTCCTAAACTACAATCCCCTACTCTGAGCTTCCTTCTACAGCCAGCCTCCATCCCAGACCCCACACCATTTCCATTAACTTAGAAGACTACAGTTCTTGACCACTTACTAATTTTTTGGAGGATACTCCCCTTCAAATTATTGCTCACCCTTTGACTAACACTATATAAGTAGGATCCTGTTGTTGTTCAACTCAACATTATAGCACATGTGAAAATCTATTGAACATCACAAATGTTCTCATGTCTAGATATTAGATCACTATGCCCAAGAGTACACAAGTCTCATTACCTCAAATCCTCTTCCTTGGGCATAAGATGGTATGAGTTCTTGTCTAGCCTTATGCAACATAATGCATGCTTGTATTCACACCCTACACACACTTCTGTAATAATCTTTGTACAAAGTATTCCTTGTAAAGTATCATCTGAAAACTGTTAATTTTCTGATCGATATCATCCTGATAAAATATGACTGGCAACATTATATGTGAAGTCAAAAGATTCCACTGTATGATGTTAATAATACATATTCCAAACTGAGTTTGGCAAATAGGTCTGTCCTAAACAAAATGTACTCTGCTTTATTTGCATTTAAGCAGCACATAAAGTCATCAAGCAGGAAGGGAAACAAAAGAAGCAAAAAACAGGTAAGGAAAAGCATCAGAGAAAATCCTTCTCCATAGAATGTTTGTCTCCTGGTACCCAGCTGGAAATGTTTTTCAAGAGGGGGACTGAAACTATAAAAATGAGGGGAAAATTCCTTAATGCCCCTATCCGTCCTCTCTGCCCCTTGATTCACAGCACTATCAGAACAAAGCTATTGGACAGAAGAAGTGATTCTGACCTAAAAAGTTTTATCATTAAAACTATTGAAAGCATGTGATGAAAAAACTTTGCTTTGAATTTAACATAGTTTGTTCAGTTAGACACCAGTTATGTTTTATCTTTGTTTTTCTTGTAGCCATTTCTGACTTTTATGCCTAATTATTTGTACTCATTTAAAATCTCTCCCTTTGTAGTTAATCACTTGTTTTATTGTTTGATCTAATCTAGTCTGTTTAAAGTGAAGTGTTTGGGAAACTCCATTTCGGGTGGCAAGTTGTGTGCATACTTTTTCTATTAAAGAAATAGCTGACTTTATATAAACTTGTAGGCTGCGTCTAGACTGGCAAGGTTTTCCGCAAAAGCGGCCGCTTTTGTGGAAAAACTTGCCAGCTATCTACACTGGCGGCAGATTTGCGCCAAGAACACTGGCGATCTAATGTAAGATTGTCAGTGTTCTTGCGCAAATACTATGATGCTCCCGCTCAGGGATAAGCCCTCTTGCGCAAATGTATTTGCGCAAGAGGGCCAGTGTAGACAGCGGAGGACTGTTTTGTGCAAAAAAGCCCCGATGGCGAAAATGGCGATCGGGGCTTTCTTGCGCAAAACCGTGTCTAGATTGGCACGGATGTTTTTCCGCAAAAAGTGCTTTTGCGCAAAAGCATCCGTGCCAATCTAGATGCTCTTTTCTGCAAATGCTTTTAACGGAAAAACTTTTCCATTAAAAGCATTTGCGGAAAATCATGCCAGTCTAGACACAGCCGTAATGTCCAGGAGAAGGCTAGGGAGTACAGAACTTACATTTCTGGGGAGAAATCTAAGATTGGGAGTGTGTTGGGGGGGTCACTCTGCAGTATAACCAAAGCTGGCAAGAGCCAGAGTGTAACCCAAATGTGGCTGGTAATCTACGGTTACACACAAACAGGGTCTGACTTGTATGCTGAAGGACTGTTTGTGAGTGGAACAACAAAGCATTGTAAGACACTTGAGGTTGTAGGGTAAAGATGGCATAGCAGTTCATTAGTCTGAATTAAACTCTGGAGTGCCACTCCTTGCCATTATATAGATAGTAAGCTTCAGTTCAGGCAATACATAACACTGTTTTGTTTTGTTACTTCATATGGGGCTTGATCCAAAGCCTGTTGAAGTCAATGAAAAGACTCACATTGATTTCAATAGGTTTTGAATAAGGTCTCAGTGGGTTTCCCAGGCCCCTGCAACAATTTAGCTTGTCACTGTGACCACCACAGGTCTCTCTATTCCTTCAACTAGTCAGGTATTCTATTCTATATAATGCGATGTCAACAGGACATTGTCAAATCCCATATAACAAATTGTGTGGTGCAGAAATCTTCCTTTAGTTATAAACAGAGCTTTCTACTAAAGAAGTGGCACTTTCCACTTTATTCAGCCTACTCAACCAGCCTCATTTCAGGCTGGGAGCAATACCCTTATGAAAAAGGCATACCACCTTGTGGGAGTATATAATACCCTCTACAGGAGGTCATGTCAAGAAAATAAATGTGGGCCAGGAATGTTTAATTAGCAGATGATTTTTTGCTTTAAAGATAAGGAAATTACTACCACTGTTCCTTAGTATAAGGTTCTGGTTTCACATTCAACCTATGCTGTAAAAAAGAAAAATTTACCGACACTTCATTGACTTGGGATTGTCCTGAACCATGATAATACTCTATGGGTACAAATGCTATGTAGAGAGAATGTACTTCTTAATGCACTGAGCACAATTATGGCATAGTTATCATTTGGGATAGGAAGAATGGGATGAAATTAAGAAGGGAAAATTTAAGGTGAATATCAAGAAAACCTTTCTGATTGACATCTACTATATTGTGGAATAGTCTGAAAGTAATGGAAACACCAGTGGTTGGGAAATCTGTATCCGCATTGGACAAATATAAGGAATGGTGCATACAGTCTTGCATTGGCAATGACAAAGATGAGATGATAGAATTTCATTTGCAACATCTGTGGAGTTGTGTATATAACTAAGAACAGAATATAGCTTAATTTGCTGTTTCAAAGCCACTGTATAAATCACTGGGCACAATCCTCATCTCAGTTACACTTATTTAAGTCCAGAGTAATTGGATTTACAAAGGTGTAAATGAGATTCCCATCTGGCTCACTGTGTATAAACAAAAGCTGTACTGGATTTATTACAGATGGACAATATCAGGAACCTCTCAAAATGAGCCCATTGTAATTTCTCAGTATTTGAATTTGAAAACCCGCTCTTAAACCTTGATTTTATTGATCCTATTTCACAAATCTTGTGATAAAATATCACAAGAAAAGGCATTCTCACAGGACCCTGACATAAACCAGCAGAAGTTCTGGCAACACAAGTTCAGCTGATATCAGATGGATTTCCACCATCGGGAGCCAAATCTTATGAGGACAACTGATGAGATTTCATTTTTGCCAGATTCGTGAATTGGCCTTGGACCTGTAAAGACCCTTAATCTAATCTGTGTGTGACTCCAAACACTAGCTACTTGACCAATCTCTGGTATTTGTAAAATAATTAAAATATTCAGTGCAATCATCTGGTGTAAGTAGGAGGCCGATTTATCCTTACTAATGAAGAAAGGAGGAAACTAACTCCCCTTTCTGAGGATTGCTCCCCCTGGGCCCCTGGGGAAAAGAGGTGGTGATTTCGCCACAAACCCCTGACTCCATCTTACCTTTAAAACTATCAAACAAGTCTATTCCCAATTCCTCTTCCAATGTAAGAAAGAGCCAGAAGGGATGAACTTCGTTGCCATGAAGATGTCCAGAGATAATTCCCAAGCAGAAGCAAATTTAGTGATGGATTTGCTCAAGCATAATAATACTCAAGTCGACTCAAGCATAATAATACACCATAAGAACAGAACTTTTCGGAAACGCTGCAGTTCTGTTTGAGCTGGACACAATACATGAACAATTTTCTTTATTGCCAGGGGCAACCGTATAACAGACTAAATATACATATAGCCATATTCCCTTTTATTCTGACCACAACTGACAGCAAAATTACTTGTAGAGATTTTCCATAATTAGAAATTTTACCCTCCAACCTGGTTCAGTGAAATTTTCCATACTGAAGAGGTGGTGGGTTTTTTTTTTTAACTTTTATGATTTAACCTATAGATGTGCCTGAACATAAAGTACCAAAAGGTTATTTAAAATTAATTACATTGTAAAGTGTCCACACATTGCAACAGGGTAAGCAACACCATCTCAGTACCTCAATTAGGTTTAATGTATGTTCTTCCTTAATGCACTCAGCCTTGTAGGTGCTGTCAGGAAGGCAAAATACAACTACACAAATACATTCACTAATTTGGCCCATGGGAGAAAAAATTCTGTCCTGACCCCCTGAAAAGGCGATCAGCTAGACTACTGCATCTGTCAGACTGGGTTTCTATTCCTGTTTTTGGTGTGTAGGGTAGATTGCTGAAACAGAGCTGAAAGAGCCTCCACATGGCCCCCGTATTGAGCTAAACTGTGGGAGCTGGGTAACAGTGGCCAATCAGCACTCCTCTTCCCTTGCTAGCCAGTGGGAGGAGCTATCTGTTATCCTTTGACAAGTGTCTCCCTTGCTTGCTATTGGAACTGTCCCCCCTTTCACTACTGGCCCCAAGAATTTTCCACACACATTGATGAGGGTGGGCAGAATTTGTAGACGAGCAACTAGCCTGAGCTGCCTCCACTGCCACACTGCTATGTTTAGTGCTCCAGCTGGAGCACAGTTAGCACATCTGTCTACCCTCAGTGGGAGAACCATCCACTTAACTGCTGCATAGACATGTCTGTTACAAATTGCCCCCTATTCATGAGTGAGAATTAGCAAGGTTCAAAAATAATGCTATTTAAAATGTGATTATATATATAGTGACAGATCAGTTGGCTTTCTGGCAGAAGCCAAAAATACTATGCACTGAATGAATAGTTTTCTGTTCCCTTGGGGTACGACTACACCGCACACTTATTTCGAAATAAGCTACTCCGGAAGAAATACTCTGAAATAGCTTATTTCAAAATAGCGCGTCTACACTACAGGGAAGCCTCAAAATTAGGCTCCCCTAATATGGATGCGCTACCTCGACTTAGAGTCCCAGGAAGCACTAGGGAGTAATTACTTTGAATGGCCCTGGGGAGGAGATATGTATGTCAAAATAATAGCAGTGGAGTGTCTACACGACAGCTATTTCAAAATAGCAATTTTGGTAGAGGTGTTATTCCTCGTGGCATGAGGTTTACAGAAGTCAGACTAAGCCATCTGTTATTTTGAAATTATTTTGAAATAACAGATTGCTGTGTAGATGATTGCATTGTTATTTTGAAATAACTGTGTTGTGTAGACGCACCCTGAGTGACCAGGGCAGGGGCTGCTCCAGAGCATACCAGAACCAAGTAAGTCACCAGACATCATAAAACCAGAAGCCATTTAAGGACTTGCTAGACGCAGTTAAGAGAGGCAAGGTAATCAGAACACCTGCAGTCCATTAAGAACCCACTGGGACTAGTTTAAAAGGCTCCCCTTCAGGGAGGGGGCTGGGATTAAGGTGGTGCACAACAGATGAGCTGGAAGGATGAGCCTGGTCAGGTACCAGGAGGAAGGTGCTGGAAGGAGCTGTCATAGGGCAAGCACTCTCCCCCATGGCACCTCCCACTAATCGCTCTGGGAGTCAGCTCTCCTGCCTCAGAGTGCCCTCTGCTGGTTGGTGTCCTACCCTCTGGTGCAGGTCTTCTGCTGGCTTGGCTCCATGTCCCTTCCGGGCCACAGTGCCCTTTCCTCCTCAGACTGCCCTAGGTCAGTGCCCCTTGCACACTGGGGTCCTCCCTTCCCAGAGAACCCCCAGTTCCCCTAGACCCACCTTGCCTCAGTCATCATTTAACCCCCACCTCAGGGGCAAACTGCAGTCTGAAATAACCCCTCATCATTGGCAAGAGGTGTGGATCTGTTGCCTTTGTCTGCCCAGGCTGTCTCCCTGCAGCCCTAGTACCCTCAGGCCTTGCACCAGGCCAAACAGTCTAGAACTGAGGTCAGGCCACAGCTCCCCAGCTCTGCCTGCCTTTCCCAAGCACTGCTCTATCTCAGGAAGCCTTCAGCTTCCTTGGCAGCCAGGTTCCTCCTGCTCTGCAGCTAGAGCAAGAGTATCCCTTCTCCTCCCTCCAGGAACCTTTATTTATACAGCCCCAGCAGGGCCCCAAGTGGATGTATCTGCCTCAGCTTTGGGTTCCTCTCTCTCAGCCCTCTCCCAGGGCTGGGTTTTAACCCTCAAAGGACCAGTGCAGAGCAGATGCCCCATCACAAGGGCCCTTTGGGTAAGTGGCCCAAGGAAGGGCTATAGCTCTGGTAGTGGAGGAATAACTACCTGTTGCCACTGCCATTAGGGTCACTGAGCTGAAATATGGAGTAGAAAGTGGGCCTGTTGACTTGCCTTCAACTTCCCTTACTCCTCATGACTCCGTGGAGTTCTGCTGTTGACAGGGGTGCCATCAGTGGTCTATTTAATGGGTCCTTACTAGAACTGCCAAATTGAACCTGGAAGATCAATCTTTGGAGCATCAAAGTTGGGGTGCGTGTAAACCTAGTCTCACTCCAAACCCATTAGCTAGCTTTATGATGAAAGTAGCTCAGTGATCCCTGCCTCCAGAATGGGAGTGAGGCTATGTTGAGAGTCACAGTGAGCCTCTGAGGCAAGCCTTAACTGCCAAGAAGCACAGGACCACCCCCACCCGCACCCACCAGGCAAGGCAAGAGCTCTGCCACTATATATATATATACATACCAAAGCTCTTAAGGAGCTGAAAACACATGTAAAAATCCATATACATGTTGAACACTACTGATTTGTGTAAGCGGCTGGCAACATTACTTTTTATCCATACTCTGTAAGTAGCACATTGAGCTCATTTTGGGAAATAATAATCCTATCAGTGCTTTTGTGAGATCAGGTGTCCCAGATATGTTTCTTTCTATTTTCTTTCTAATTCCGCCAAATGAAGCACGACGGTATCTGTCTCTGACTAGGAGTGACAGACTGACAGGTGTTGTCAGCAAGGTGCCTAATGACTGAAAGATTTGTTTGTCTTTTAATGGAATTCAATAAGGCATAAAGGAAAGACAAAAGCAGCAGCGTGTGCCGCTCGAGGAAGCCTTTGGCAAGTTATTTTTGCAAGATGTGAAAGCCCTGAATATTTTGATTAAGCAATGAAAAACATCCTCTAAACCATTGCCTTTTAATACTGTCAACAGAACTGATTATATACCCTTGTTCTAAAAATTGGGACTAAACAATGCACACACACCAGAGTTTATGTATGAGGGTGTTTTAGAGTATGACCACACGTAGATAAAAACATAGTAAAATAAATGGCATAAAACACCTCTTTAAAAAGGCCTGACATTTCTGATTTTCCCCTGCTACTTTGAAACCCTGCTGCAAACATCTTCACAGCAGTGCATATTTCAAGCCTGCTGAGAGCCTTTATACCAGCAGCATGACTTCCTTTCTGCTCCCTCCCACCTTTACTTTATCTTGTTCCCTTAAGAAAACAGGCTTAGTTTGTGAGTTCATTTAGGTTATGCTCATGTGTTTAGCTAGCCAGAGACTGATCAACGCTGGACCAGGAAACCTCCTCAATTAGTCAAAATGTCACTTACCAACCAAATTGTTCTTTATGGATCTAATCATTAGCTGCCAGTCAAATAATGCCAGGTGATTGGGAAAGCATTCATTGGAAATATTCTTCCATCTGTCCATCCATTCATGTCACTTTTCAGGGCTTCCTATCATATTGCATAGCTTTTCCTTTAAACAAGACAGTTACCTAACATAGACATAAATGTGACATATTCCTTCTTAGGATTTCCTGCAGCGAGCTCACCATTGGTGAATATTCTATAATTGCTTACATCATGCCTGTTTCATATCTATTTTCTTCTGATGTTAATCAAGTCTAATACACCGATGTGGTTACACGAGTACTAAGAGTGAACAGCAGAATCGAGCCCGTTGAGTTATACAATGCCTGGGTTTAACTTCTAGCCACCAGTACATTAAAGTGTTTATTTTTTTAAAGAAAGCAAGTGCTAAGTAAAAAGGAAATACAATTCTTGCTTCTAGTTTGCTACAAGATTATTGGTAGTAATAAAATCTCTTTTACAACTCTAAGGTTTTCATTGTGTATACATGGAAAAGCATATAATGAAGTTATATATCTGTTATATAGATCCAAATTATGACTAGTTCTACTCTCTTGTAATTCCAATGGAGACAATGAGTCAGATATTCCAACTCCCCACACCATTTTGATGATACCTGTGCAGATTCTGCCAAGCACTTTCCAAAAGGATGCATGTTTATTTAAATCTGACATGATTCTCCTGATTTCCGTATGCCTTTGAAGTATTACAGTTAGCAGCAATAACATATAATTGTTCTGCTGAATCCTGAAGTTTTTTCTCATTTTAAGTAGATTCAATGGGAGTTTGCCTGAGAAGCACCCACAGAGATGAGTGAGGACTTTAGAATTTTTGTGAGTAGCAATATTTCTAGAATAGGCCTGGAGTGAGAAATTCTAAGCAGTAAAGGAGCATACCTATGTAAGTTGTATACCTATGTAAGTTGGGTTAGTGGAAGTCCGACTCCAAGCTATTTCTAGGAACACAGGGCTATGTTTTCAGCCAGGTTCCACACAGCTTCCCAGTTTGTAGATACAAATCTGAGAATTTGCAGCTCCAGCTACCTCATTGGCCTCAGGAACAGAAGTACTCAGATATGTGAACACAAAGCAACAGTGGGCACAAAAAATCTGGAACAAGCTGACAACACAAAATAGCGTTCATCCTGCTAAATATTTCCCTTAGAGCATAGGTTCCCAAACTGGGGGGGTGCACTTGCTCCCTTGGGGAGGCATGAAGAAGTTCCGGGGGGGCACGAGGCGACCCAGCTCCCCCTACCCCCCACCAAGAAAGAGCCCAGTCTATCTGGTAAAAAAAATCCAGAAAATACCATGTGAAATGTCCAGTATTTTCTGTTTCTCCTGGCTTGGGCGTCCGGCGGAACACATGCAGCTCAGGCTGGCTGGGGCGGAGGGAGGATGGAGCAGACTTCAAAATAGCCGCCTTAAAAGGGCAATGCTTGCTCGGCTCTTAAATTTTTTTGGGGGGTGGGGGGGTCAACAACTTTTCCCCCGGAGTACCGACACCTTTTTTTTTACACTGATCCCCAGAATTGAAGGGGCCGCAACTGTTTTTTGGCCCCAGTCAGTTCCCTTTTTTTTGGTTTTTTGCTCAACAAGTTTTGCTGCTATTTTTGTTTTTCAGCCCCGATCAGTTCCTTTTTTTTGCTCAACAAGTTTTGCTGCTATTTTTCTTTTTTTGGGGGGGAGAAGGGGGGGCATGAGGGTTTCTTAAAAATCAAAAAGGGGGCACGATGCCAAAAAGTTTGGGAACCACTGCCCTAGAGTTTGCTCCTGTATTATTAATATCCCAATCAATCAGGGGGAATAACTGTTCTACAGGTCATCTTCTTCTAAAATTTCTTGTCATCAAAAAATTAGGCCTGGATAACAGAGGACCGTGAAGAGTCAAATAAATTAATTTAACATGACGTTAAACATAATTTTGCGGTCAGTGTAGACAGGAACAAGTCGTCTTCAACATCATGTTGCAGTTAAATCTCTGGTTCCAGTTGGATTTACTGACAAACTGCTGACACATGTTAAACCTGAATAACCCTATCTACACTGACTTCTAAGTCCTGTTTTGCAACAAGTTTCTTAACTCGGGTCCTAAAGGTCATGCTCTAAAATGACCTCGTTTCCTAGTGAAGGCAAACCCCAGTTCTTTTACTGAGTCCCAGTAAACATGGAGAAGGCACATGGGAATATTCTCTGGCAGCATCTGAAGAAGTATTTCATAAAATGAAAAGATCTCTCTCTATATATAAAAAAAAGGTTTTCCTGCTGCGCGACAGAATGACATCTTCAGGCTCTCTGATCTGCTGTATGGCCCTTAAAAGTTTGAAAGAGGCTATTCTTAAATATGGAAAGGAGTTTAAAACAAGATTCTAGAATCAGTGTTGAAAAGGAACTTGGATTAGAAGAAATCAGTATATTCTCTAAAGGAACAAATGGAGGAAAAGAGAAAACCTGCATGATGGATGCTGAAGGAAATCCTTTCCTCCTCTAACACATAGCAGACATTATTAAACAGTTCATCTGTGTGAAAAAATAAAATGTGACCCTTGTAACAGTGCCAAGGTCTGTGAGAGCTGGCCATGCAAGTCTAAGTTGCCTGGAGCCTATTTAACCTTACTCAGCAAATTTTTATCTAAGACTTCTAAAAAATGTGAGAGAAAAGAATAGTTGCAACTAGAAGCATTTGGGCTAATTCTTTACATCATTCTATTTTGCCACCTGTTCTGGGATGTCTTTCTCCTCTGTATCTTGTTTTTCAGGCTAAGTATATTCAAGTGATTACACGCTTTGGATGCATCTACCCTGCATTGTAGCTTGAAATAAGATACACAATTTGAGTTGCGCAAATTGCGTATCTTATTTCAATCTTATTTCGAAATTTGGCGCTATCTACACAGCGCTAAATTTTGAAAGAACCTGCTATTCCGAAAAGTACTTTACTCCTCATGGAATGAGATTTATAGGGACGTTGGAATAACAAGCCCAAAATAACGGGCTTGATGTTAAGACTCAGGATTGTTATTTTGGGATACTCCGGTAACATTGCAGTGTAGATGTAGACTTCAGGTTCTGATTCCTGTAGGCTTGCTCCTGCAAGGTGCTAAGTTCTCTGGACCCAACCACCTATGCACCCATTTAATATTAAGCACATGAGGAATCCCACTGAAGGCAATGGATCTATCTTTGTATCAAAGTTCTTGCCGGCAGTGGCAGAATGCTCAGCAGCACTTTGCAGATTCAAGCTCTATGTAAATAAAACAGACCAACTTTTAACCATCTATTTAAAATATTTACAGACTATATGGAGAAAAATTTAATTTAATCAGACTATCTTGACAGAATACCAACCCAAACAATTTGTGCTGGGTAATGGCATGGAAATATAAGAATTATCTCATTCTTATATGGATTTTAACTTCCATCTTCTTCACATCTTCACTTATTTTTTAACCTATGCTTTTTTCAAGCTTTTGAAATACCCAAGTAAATTATTATTTTTCCTTTTCATGGACCTTTGCACTTATAGGTTTTTGTAGTGATCAGAAGAGGCTGAGCCAAAATACCATGACAAAGGATATTATTATGGACTGGAAATAGAAGAGCTGGACATTTTATGAGGAAGCCTGTTAGTATGAGATTCCTAGCCTAATTTTCCACTCTCAGAGATTTGGATAAGCTTTTTGAACTTTTGTGTATTTTCCATATCTGAAATAAACCTGAACTTAAAACTTGCTAAGATTCACCCATCCATAACTGCATATAGTATTTAGTGTTTAATTATTAGAAACATTCAGTGAAGTTTCTATTTAAAAGTCCAAGCAAGTTTAAATTCAGTGGAGTTGCACTCTTTCCTAGATCTGAATCTGGCTTTAAGAGATCTACAAATGAAAGAAAAGGAAATACGAGAGGAAAACACACATACACCATTATATGATACACGAGAGATCAGACCCTCTAGGCAATTATTTTCATGATTAGTTTATAAAATGATTTATTGTCACTTTCAGAACACTTTCAGAGTTCAGCCCTACCTTGTCCTTGCCTCTGATTAAATCTTCTTATCTATGCTTTAAAAAAATCAATTCTTTCCTTGACTATTGCAATTCCATCTTTTATAGTCTTCCTATTTTTAGGAAGCAGTAGCATAACTCAGCTATAAAAATTTCCTCCAGCTAAATCTTATAACGGATTCTCTGCCTGGAAGCAATTTTAAAGAGATATTAAAGAAATTCAAAGGAATTTTTAAGTTAAAGGGGTTTATCAGTTTCAGGTACATTTTGTACTTCTATAACTCAAAAGAGTATTTATTTATTTATTAAATATAATCAGACTGAAGATGAACTAAGGACTTTTTATATAATTTGTAATAGTAAACTAAAATGTACAACTTAAAGAACTAAGATATTAACCCTTGACTATCCATTTATATTCTATTTACTTTCCAGACATTTCTTCAATTCACAAATTCATGTCAACATTGCTAAGTCTTCATTTTATTGACATAATCAGTATCAAGTAATGATTTGGAACAAAATAAGTGATGCCACTGGAAAAGAGTATGTTAATTTTCTTTTTCTCATAGTATTGAAAAAAGAGTTTCAAGGACATTATATGTAGACAAAGTGAACCAAATTCTGTGATGTTACACTTGTGTAAATCTACATAGATGATGTTGGGTGCAGCACAGGTGGTAACTAAAAAGATATTAATGATGACCTAATTTTGTGTGTGCATGATGGAAAGGAGCATAATTAAGTTTTATGCAAGTTAAACAATCTTGTCTCATTTTTGGCCTGTACTTGGTCTCTCTCTCTTTTCCCTCTTTTTATTTCTTTTTTACCACCACCTTGCTTTAGCTGCAATAATGACTTGAAATTTAAAGGGATTTGAATTCCAAGTCTCCACACTAGTCACTCACGATATCCCTTCTCTCCATTTCACCACTGTGTCATGCCTCCAGGTGAGTCAGCCATAGGAAACATAAGCCTGAGTTGCTATTTGTTTATTTGTTTTTAAAACAAATAAAAGGAAGTTCTTCTTCACACAGCACGTAGTCAATCTGTGGAACTCCTTGCCTGAGGAGGTTGTGAAGGCTAGGACTATAACAGGGTTTAAAAGAGAACTAGATAAATTCATGGAGGTTAAGTCCATTAATGGCTATTAGCCAGTGTGGGTAAGGAATGGTGTCCCTAGTCTCTGTTTGTCAGAGGGTGGAGATGGATGGCAGGAGAGAGATGGCTTGATCATTACCCGTTCGATTCACTCCCTCTGGGGACACCTGGCATTGGCCACTGTTGGCAGACAGGGTACTGGGCTGGATGGACCTTTTGTCCGACCCAATATGGCCATTCTTATGTTCTTATTCCTCTTATCCCCAAGTCTCTGATCAGCACCAGTACAAACCCTCCTTCTCGACTCTGTCTCTTCACTGTCTGGGCTTCATCTGTGGCCTCACCCACCACCACAACTGAGGACAGAAGCAACTGGGGCAGGCAGCAAGGAGGAGCATAAGAAGCTGGTTCACATAAGCCATAACAATGGACCATGACAGCTAAGGAAACATTGTTCAGAAAATAACTTCCTTCTATACACTTTGCTATACTTAGGAAGGGCAGATAGGTATAGCCAAAGCTTATTTTTCTTTCTCTAGTCCCCTTTGGCTGGGGTTCCATAACAGTGCAAACCCAGAAATGAGAGATAAATAGAGAAAAAAAGCTCTTCAGAACGCCATTGCTTAGAGCAGCTCTTTTTTTTTTAAATTATGGAGGTAAACTAACATCAATATCTTACAGTCTCTAGCACATCTGCTGCTTCAGCCTAAACAACAGATAAGCCTGGAGGATTCAATCAATAAAATACACAACAAAGTAATTGTGTCATTATGAATATTACCATTGTTTGGCTTTAGAGTTAACACACTCTTAAGATGAATGGGCAGTTTTTCACATCCCTCTCAGAGATCCATTTTCAGGCTATTGCAAGCTCAGGAAGACAGTGTCACATCCGAACATTCAGAAGAAACAAAAGACAGGAGTATGCAGCACTTTAAAGACTAACAAGATGGTTTATTAGGTGATGAGCTTTCGTGGGCCAGACCCACTTCCTCAGATCAATATGTGGAAGAAAATTGGCACAACCATATATACCAAAGTGATACAATAAAAAAAAAGTGAACACATATAAAATTGACGAATCAGATTTAAGAATAGAAGAAGGGTGAGGGGGGAAGGTTAGTGTCTGTGAGGTAATGATATTAGGGGTGATAATTGGGGAAGCTATCTTTGTAATGGGTGAGATAATTAGCATCTTTGTTAAGGCCCATATGTAAAGTGTCAAATTTAAGCATGAATGACAGTTCTGAGGCTTCTCTTTGAAGTCTGGAGTTAAAATCTCTTTGAAGCAATATGCATGTTTTACGGTCATTGAGAGAATGGTCAGTCTGGTTAAAATGGCAAGCAACAGTTTTCTCTCTGTGAGAGAGCCTGATGTCTGTTTTATGTGCATTGATTCTTTGGCGAAGCATCTGAGAAGTTTGTCCAATATACATAGCAGACAGACACTTTAGGCACATGATGGCATAAATTATATTTCTGGATGAACAGGAATATGTGTTCTTGATCTAGGTTATAAACTTTTAAAAATTATGTAAACTTGCTTTCTGCAAAACCCAAAATGTGTCATGGGTGCCAGAGTAAAATTTCAAGCAGACTGGATCTGGTCTGCAAACTGAGAGCATGTCTATACCATGAGGTAAGGTCAAATCTTATATGTATTATTATTTATCATGAGGGCTCGACAATTAGTGTAATCTACTTGCCCGTGGCGAGTAGATTACAAGCTGGCACAGCCGCGCAGCGCGGTCAGCGCATGCGCAGCATGCCGAACCGAGCGGCTGGTGAGCGGTGCTCGCCGCTGCTTGGCGAGCCCTGCTTATCACCTAAAATAGTGTCTAGCTTAGTGCCTGAGCTAACAAGGATGTGAGTGTTCCTTTTAAATTACACAAGTTAATTTATGCAACTTTGATGGCCATATTCTATTTTCTGATAGGGTAATTTTACTGAATAGAAAACTGTTAATGTTTAATTAAGAAACATAACATCTGGTATTTGTATTACTTGAAATATGTGGTAATTTGAACACTAAATCAAAATTATTTCAAACGGCCAATGCTATCAGCATCCTGAATCATAAGTACTGTATGTTATCAATTTCACTGTCATTCTTCAGATCTCAACAAATGGTGCAGTAGACGTGAAGAAGTTTTATGATTCATCAAACCCAGCCATCATTTTCTCTAAAAAGATATGGGTACTCTTTTCCATTTTACACAGTTCCTCAGTGCATCTCCTCATGGGCTATGTCAGTCACTCCCCATCATGTTTTGGAAAGCAACTTTCTTTCGAAAAAGCAATTGAATACAAAAAGCCTAACACACTAAGTAGAAAATAAGAAAAATGCAGCTCCAGGAATTTACTAAAGGAATTGTGCGCTTTTATGATAAAATATATTTTTACTACTTTGGCTCCATAACATCAGAAAAGATTAAGGTCAAGCATGGGATATCTGAAGTTTCACAAGTAATTCAATGGTAAAATTATCTGCAAGTATATTATGTCTAGCAGTGAGTAGCTGCAGGTAGCAGTTAATTGAAAACTGGCTTATCTCTAATTACTATTCTGTATCTTTCATAACAGCCATACTAGAATATTAAAGAATCTATATTTAAGTAGTGCTAAAGTTGTGACATAAAGAATGGAAAGAAAACGATATTCTGAAATACTTGCTGATGTTGCTCCATTTAGCATTTAGGTGTTGCAGTGGCTACTTTATGTAGAAGCCTGCGAACAGGATCTTTGTGATGCCAGCTGTACACATAGTGCCTCATGAGATAATCATACTGGCATATTTTTCTGTGTTATTCCCCAAAATACATTATTCACCTCAACCCCACCATTGTACAAGGAATGTAATATCATATGATCTACAATAACTTCCTCGTGTTACTTCTGAAAAAAAAATAAGGCCTAATCTACTCTACTCCCCAACCCCACTGATCTAACCTATGCAATTTCAGTTACACAAATAAAGTCACTGATGTCAACTTACTTACTGTGACATCTTACACGTTGTAAAGGTAGTGGAGGCTGCTCTCCCATGTACTCCAGCTATTCTTCTCATCATGGTGGAGTACTGGAGTTGATGGGAGAGTGATCGGAGCTCAATTTTTTATATCTAAGCAGATGTTACAAATCAATCAACTGTGGATTCATGTTCATTACCTTGATCCACAAGGTAATGAAGGCAAGCCCTAAATGATATAATAGTTGGTGGTGATGTGACTTCTGAAATATTAAAGAGTATCTCAAACCTCCAAGCTCAAATCCAGTTCTGGGTCCCTGAACTTTCTTAAAGTATCCTCCTTATAGAGATGGGCCAGACCTGCAGATATAGATTGTGCAGGTCAAATCCTGATCTAGATGTACATTTCTCTAATATTGAATTGCTAGATGGGTCCCTATGATGGGGTGTACGAATCCCACACTGGAGCTGAGAGGGTTAACCTGGTTCACCAGGACAAGAAGCCCCCCCCCCCCTCCCCAGCATTGCTAGGCATGCTCCAGCAGGAGGACAGCTATATAGGTTTGTGGAACTGCTCAGTCAAGTCAGGATTGTCACCAGGAAAGGAGGTGCTTCTGGAGCTCCTGAAGAGGAATTGCTGATGGACCAAGCCACAGAGACTGAGCAGGAGACTGCAGGGGAGATCGCCTGATAGAGAGGGGAAGAGCTAGAGAGAACTACCTGGAAGAGTAGGAAGTAGTCCAGGGTGAGGAATTGTACCCCAGGAGTCTGGTGTGTTGCAGTGAGATTCTCTGCCAAACTTGTGGTGGTCTACTTCACCATTGACAAGGCCCTGGGCTGAGACCTGGGAGAGAGGGAGAGCCCAGGTCCCTCTATCTCCTCCTCACCAATCTCCACAAGGGGACCTACACCAATTGTTATAGACTAAGGCTGTTAGACCACATTGCCCTGCAAGACAAGGGCACTGTTACAGACTCTGGCTAGTAGGCCATATTGCCCTGAGAGAGAGAGGCCAGGTTAGAAGTTAAGCCCAACAGCCCTGATGGTTAGAGAAGACTATGGGTAGAATTGACACACACAGGGTTGAACACTCTTTCAGGAGTGCAGACGCACTTGAGGAAGAGGGCAAGACTCCTTGCAATAGTCCCTCTACAGAAAAAAACAATTGGAAACAATTGTCTTTTTTATTGACTAGCAGTAAACTGGACTCCTTATGTTTAATTCTGCTCTCATATCTGCACCCATAATTCCTGTTACCTTCAATGGGAATTGCATGAGTGTAACTGAGAGCAGCATTCAGTCTACTGTGCGGTGCCCATAAAGGACATTATCTGTGCATTTAATAACCATACCCAAAGACTAACTTATGGAGCAGCTTTATGAAAACTTGTATGTGTGTAGTAAAATTGGAATTTAATGTACTCGCCTTCTTAGGAAAGCTCTAGGCTGGCAAATCCCCTACTGGAGACATAATTTATAACAGCAAGCGTTCTTTTGCTGGTGTAGCATATACCATATCTGCAAACAAAATAAACTATACTAGAAAAAGGACTTTTTGCCAAGATCACTGTGTCAGAAGAAGGGCTTTTTATGGTATAAAAGTGTTTCAGAGAGTCATACTGTGACGGATTTTGAGGGTGTGAGCGCCCCCTCCCGACTGGGGAGGGGGGTTCTGCGGACCCACCGCCTGTGTCTCTCTGGTCCGCGCCCCGGGCCGAAGCCCACGAGGCGATGAATACGAGTGCGATCACCCAGCCCCGTCTGGGAGCCGGGGTTCAGCGAACTCGGTGCCCGGCCCCGCCGCGGGGTCCCTAGGGCTCACGGGCAAAAGGAACAAACTGCCGGGGGGAAGGATAGGGGTTCCTTGAGGGCTCCAATCGTCCGTCCCTCGGGGGAAGGGCGCTGGCTCCCACGAGGAGGCCGGCGGGCACCAGCGGGAACAACAACGAGAAGGGGGGGGGTGTGGGGGACCCGGGCCCACCCTCTCCACCGGGTCCCAGCCCGGGACCCTTAAGTGGAGGGGGGAGTAACGCCTGCACTCCCTCCGCTGCAGGTGGGGATCGTTCCCGTCACGCACCTGCCCACGGGCGCCAGAAGCGCTCTGCCCCGGGCTTCTTCCACTCCCCTCTCCCGGCCTCGTCTCCAGCTGGGTGGCCCCGGCTACTCACCCCGTCCAGGTCGAGGGTCTGGCCGGGCTCGGGTTCTGGGGGCTCCAGCCCCAGGCTTCTTGCCTTCCAGCGGGGCGGGAAGTTTGTCCTCCAGCGACGCGCCCGCCGGCTCTCACTCCCTGCCCCCCTGGTCCTACCTCCTGGCTCCCTTTTGAAGGGGCCGGGCTCGGACGCTGAGGGCGCTGGACCCGCCCCCCCCGGCACCCCACGCCCCGCCGCCTGCGGGACGGGGCGGTGGGCTCCGCCCCCAGCCCTCCGCGAGCCGGCGTGCTCAGCCCCTCCGGGGCTTCCCGGCATGCCTCCCGCGGCGGGCGGTGGCCCCGCCCCCTCCGCTGCGGGGCCGAGCGCGTTGCTGCGCCGGCTCCCCGCCTTCCCAGGGGTTTGCCGGGGCCCCTGCAGGCCGGCCGATCTCCCCCTTCCCGAGTGGGGTTCCCGGGCCCGACCCAGTGCGAACCCCGGCGGGTTCGTCACACACCTCCCCCCTTTGGAGAGGCCCCCTGTGGGTCGGGTCCAGCTCCCCTATCCGTGAAAAAAAGTCCGCGTTTTGGTGAGTCGCGCCTGGCCGGTGTACTATTTCAAAGCAATAAGGTTGGAGCGCTAGGTAGCATCGCATAATGCGGGCGTTTGTATCTTTCATCGAATTTAGCCAGGTCAAAGGGGCGTGATCGGTTACCAATTTAAATTTATTGCCCCACAGGTAGTACTGTAACGCGTCTATCGCCCACTTTACCGCCAACGCTTCTTTCTCTATGGTGGCGTAAGTTCGTTCGCGTGGCAGGAGTTTCCGACTGAGGTACAGGATGGGGTGTTCCTCTCCGTGGAGCTCCTGAGCCAGCACCGCCCCTAGTCCCACCTCTGAAGCGTCTGTGTATAAAAGAAAAGGCTTATCAAAATCGGGCTGGGTCAATACCGGGGCCGCCGAGAGCTTTCCTTTTAATGTCTGGAGCGCTTGCTCGGCCACCGGGGACCTCCTCACTTTCGTGGGTTCCGTGTTTTTTATCAGCTCTGTCAGAGGCGTGGCCAAGGTAGCAAATTGCGGCACGAACCTCCTGTAGTAGCCTGCCAGGCCTAGAAACTGCCGCACTTGCTTTTTCGTAGTCGGCACCGGGTAAACCCGCAGCGCCTGTACCTTGTCATACAGGGGCCTTAACTTCACCCGCCCTACCGTATACCCTAAGTAGGAGACTTCCCTTCGCGCGAAGTGGCATTTTTTTGGGTTCGCCGTGAGGCCAGCCCTACCTAGAGAGGCGAGCACCTTCTCTAAGTGCCGTAGGTGGTCTTCCCATGTCTGGCTGTAGATGACGATATCGTCTATGTAGGCCGCCGCGAACTCGCGGTGGGGAGCTTGTAGGCGATCCATTATTCGCTGGAATGTGGCGGCTGCCCCATGTAGGCCAAAAGGCATGGTGATGAAATGGTACAGACCGAAGGGGGTCGAAAACGCCGTCCTCTCCCTCGCCTCGGGGTCCAGGGGGATCTGCCAGTATCCCTTGGAGAGGTCCAGGGTGGATATATAGGTAGCTTGGCCCAGTCGCTCTAGCAGCTCATCTACTCGGGGCATCGGATACGCGTCAAAGCGGGATATCGAGTTGACCTTCCGGAAATCAATACAAAACCGAGTTGATCCATCGGACTTCGGGACCAACACGATCGGGCTCTGCCACTCGCTGTTCGATTCTTCGATCACTCCCCAGTCTCTCATCTGCTGGATCTCCTTCGCCACCGTGTCCCAAACCTTACGGGGTAGGGGCCGTAGCGGTTCCCATACGATCCTACCATCCTCCGTCGTTATTCGGTGGGCTCCCAGGTTTGTGCATCCGGGTTGGGTCGTGAGGGTCTGCCGGTGTCGTTGGAGGACCGCCTGCAACTGCTCGCGCTGCTGGTCTGTTAGGTCGGCGTCTATGCGCGTCCTCTCTCCCGTCACCCCGCCCTCTCCCCTAGGTCCGAGATCATCGCCCCCAGACGGTGGAGCGATCATTAGGGTCTCTCGGGGGACCCATCGTTTCAGCAAGTTCACATGGAAAACCTGGGTGCCGCGCCGATGTCCCGTCAGCCTCACTTCGTAGTCCACCTCCCCGACTCTCTTGACCACCTCGAAGGGACCTTGCCACTGGGCTAGCAGCTTCGATTCCTGCATCGGCAACAAGAGCATGACCCGGTCACCTGGTTGGAACTCCCTCCGACGGGCATTGACGTTGTAGTGCCGGGCTTGCCGCTGTTGGCTGGCCTCCAGGTTCAGGCGGGCATATTCCCCCAGGCGGCTCAGCTTTTCCCGTAACTGCGTGACATACTGGACGGTCCCTCGTCCCTCCGTAACTTAGGTTTCCCACCCTTCGCGCAGGAGGTCTAAGATTCCCCGCGGATGGCGGCCGTATAATAGTTCGAAGGGGGAGAACCCCGTCGACGACTGGGGTACTTCCCGTATCACGAACAGAAGGCCCGGGAGCATCTGGTCCCATCCCCGGGGGTCCTCCTGCACGAACCTCCTTAGCATACCCTTCAATGTCTGGTTAAATCGTTCGACCAGCCCGTCGGTCTGGGGGTGGTACACGGATGTCTGCAGTCGCTTGATTTTCAGCAAGTGGCACAGTTCTTTCATAACCGGGAAGTAACGTTCGGGCCCTGGTCCGTTAAGATCTCCTGGGGCAACCCTACCAGCGAGAAGATCCTCACCAGTTCCCGGGCGAGAGTGGGGGCCCTAAGCGTTCCTAAGGGGACTGCCTCCGGGTGACCGGGTCGCGTAATCCACCAGCACCATTATGTATCGTGTCCCCTACCCGAGGGTTCCAGGGTCCCACCAGGTCCATGGCCACACCGTTCAAGCGGCACCGTGGCGACTGGTAGGGGCACCAGAGGTGCTTCGGGACTCGGCGGGGCGGTTCGTTGGCACTCAGGACAGGATTCGCAGAAGTCCTGCACAGCCCGGAATACCCCGGGCCAGAAAAATCTCTGCAATATGCGCGCCAGCGTCTTTTCGCGCCCCAGGTGCCCCGCCCAGGGGTTGGCGTGTCCGAGTTCTAACACTTCCCGGCGAAACCGTGCGGGGACCACTAACTGCCTCGTTTCCCCGCCCTCCTTTCCCTTGCTCACCCGGTATAGGCGGTCGTTCAGTACCTGGAAGTGTGGCCCTTGGATTTGGCGATCCGGTGTCCCATCCTCGTCGCCGGATACCACAGCCTGATCCCAAGCATGCTTGAGGGAAGGGTCCTGTCTCTGCTCCACCACGAAATCGGGGTTGGCCTCTGCTCCCACGCAGGCCACTCCTCCTTGACCCGTTCCTCGCGTGTCCCCCGTCAGACCGTTGTCGGCCGGTTCCGCCTGGGCCCGTCGTTGTTGAACCTGCAATAACTGCTGAAACTCTGGCCAGTCTCGCCCGATCACCACGGGGTAGGGAAGTTTCACTGCTTTCCCCACGCGCCACTCACGGTCCTGGCCCCCTCCCTGCATACGGATCCAGACTGTGGGATAGGCGCGCACATCGCCGTGGACGCACCTCATCCACATCGGTTCACCCTGAGGGCGTCCCGGAGGAACCAGGTCCGCTCGAACTAATGTTACGGTGGAGCCCGTGTCCACTAGGGCTTTCGTCCGACGGCCCTCCACGATTATTCCCGCCAGGGCCCTGCACTGCTCCGCCCTAGGGTCCCCTTCCGGGGCGGGCCGTTCTTCCCGGCTCAGGGTGCAGTCCATGAGTGGACAGTCTCTCTTAAAGTGCCCTTCCTGGCCACACTGGAAGCAGGGTCCTCTTGGGCCCGGCCTTGCTTCCCTCGAGGTCTTGTCCGGGGCTTTGGACCCCTCCGGGTTTTCCACCGCTCGGGTGGGCCACACCGGTGCCAACCTAGGGGCGTGATCCCGCCCCCGCCGTGCCCCCGGGGGCTGACTCTTCTCCCCCGGTTTCCCTTGGGGCCTTGGGCCGGCCGCTTTTGGTCCGGGCAGTGCCTCCCGCCTGCCGCCCCCCTCCTCCGCCTCGGCCAGGAGGTGGGCCTCCATCAGGCTCACCGCCTCACTCAGGGTCGTGGGCCGGTTCCTTCGGACCCACCGCTGGCCCTCCCGGGGGAGGATATGTACAAACTGCTCCATGACTATCATCTCCATCACCTGGGCGCCCGTCTTATGTTCTGGTTCCAGCCACCGGGCCGCCCACTCCCGGAGTCGCTGGGCTACGGCCCTCGGCCGGTCCCCCTCCTTAAAGGCCTCCTGCCGGAACCTCTGCCGACAGGTTTCGGGGGAGTGCCCAAGTTGATCTAATATGGCCTCTCTCACCTTGTGGTAATTAAGGGCGTCCGTAATGGACAGGCTCCGGTAGGCCAACTGGGCCGGCCCGCTCAAATACGGGGCTAGTAGCGTGGCCCATTGTTCCGGGGCCCACCGGGCCGCGGTTGCCACCCGCTCGAAAGTTGTGAGGAAGGCCTCAGGGTCATCTTGCGGTCCCAGCTTGGTGAGGCGCAGGGGTAGCCCGGGCCACTCCCCCGGCCCCGGGGTCGTACTGACCGGTGTCTGTAGCTTCCTTTCTATGTTCTGGCGCCACTGGTCCTGCTGGGCCGCCAGCTCCCGGACCAGCTGTCGCTGATGTTCCTGAAATTGCGTAGCTAGTTGCTGGACTAGCTGCGACTGATGTTCCTGTTGGGACTGTTGTTGCTGCCTCTGGGTCTCCCCGAGCCACTCCAACAACTGCCGTGGTTCCATGGCGTCGTCGGAGCCGCTGCTGTTGGAGACTCGGAGCCCACGCCGTCTACCCGGTCGTCGAGGTACTGTAGGGTGGGGGGGTCACACTGGGGTCGATGCCCACATTCTCCACCACTGTGACAGATTTTGAGGCTGCGAGCGCCCCCTCCCGACTGGGGAAGGGGGTTCTGCGGACCCACCGCCTGTGTCTCTCTGGTCCGCGCCCCGGGCTGAAGCCCACGAGGCGATGAATACGAGTGCGATCACCCAGCCCCGTCTGGGAGCCGGGGTTCAGCGAAGTCGGTGCCCGGCCCCGCCGCGGGGTCCCTAGGGCTCACGGGCAAAAGGAACAAACTGCCGGGGGGAAGGATAGGGGTTCCTCGAGGGCTCCAATCATCCGTCCCTCGGGGGAAGGGCGCCGGCTCCCACGAGGAGGCCGGCGGGCACCAGCGGGAACAACAACGAGAAGGGGAAGGGTGTGGGGGACCCGGGCCCACCCTCTCCACCGGGTCCCAGCCCGGGACCCTTAAGTGGAGGGGGGAGTAAAGCCTGCACTCCCTCTGCCGCAGGTGGGGATCGTTCCCGTCACGCACCTGCCCACGGGCGCCAGAAGCGCTCTGCCCCGGGCTTCTTCCACTCCCCTCTCCCGGCCTCATCTCCAGCTGGGTGGCCCCGGCTACTCACCCCGTCCAGGTCGAGGGTCTGGCCGGGCTCGGGTTCTGGGGGCTCCAGCCCCAGGCTTCTTGCCTTCCAGCGGGGCGGGAAGTTTGTCCTCCAGCGACGCGCCCGCCGGCTCTCACTCCCTGCCCCCCTGGTCCTACCTCCTGGCTCCCTTTTGAAGGGGCCGGGCTCGGACGCTGAGGGCGCTGGCCCCGCCCCCCCGGCACCCCCACGCCCCGCCGCCTGCGGGACGGGGCGGCGGGCTCCGCCCCCAGCCCTCCGCGAGCCGGCGTGCTCAGCCCCTCCGGGGCTTCCCCGGCATGCCTCCCGCAGCGGGCGGTGGCCCCGCCCCCTCCGCTGCGGGGCCGAGCGCGTTGCTGCGCGCCAGCTCCCCGCCTTCCCAGGGGTTTGCCGGGGCCCCTGCAGGCCGGCCAATCTCCCCCTCCCCGAGTGGGGGGGGTTCCCGGGCCCAACCCAGTGCGAACCCCGGCGGGTTCGTCACACATACCCCTAATTTATATTATTATACCAGCAAAAGTTTCTAGGCTAGACCTGGCCTGATGGTTACTGTACTCATTTAAAAGCTCGCAAATGAGGAAAACTGAATATGTACATTATAAAGATCCCCTAACTTAAACAAAACATTTTAACTTAGACTCACAGTCAATGACCAGTTTCCTCTAGTGTGAATTCAATAATGTCAGTTAAGTTACTCTTCATTCACACTGCTATAAATGACATTAATTTGGATCACATTCCTCCTGGTTGTAAATTTACTGAAAGAAAAATTTCCAGATAGAGATATGGCCCATTACTTCTGGCAATATTGATTTAGTGCTGCAAATCAGCATTTTTGATGAATCAGCATTTAATGGCCATAGCAGAAGCAACTATCATTTGCCAAATCAAAATAAAATGGTTCCAGTCTTAAAATAGAATAGAAGTTTGTATTAAAAGTGAAATATTAAACACAGAGTATTTAGCTGTTTTTCTGCATTTCTACCATTTATCTAGCCAATGTGAACAGAAACATGCCAATGGTTGAATGATATAATGATGTTGGCAGACTAGGTGCCGGCTCATACTAAGGTCCAAGGCCTCACTGAACAATTACAAATGCATAGCTAGAAACTAGTCTTCTTTATCTAGATGTCTGCAGTATCAAAACAGATATTAGATATTAAGTTGATAAGCTTATGTTTAGTGTTTAAGCTTTTTAAAATGCTTGTAGGATGCTGCATGTTTTGATCTTACTTATAATCCCTGTATCATATAGTATCAAGTTATCATTGAGGGTTTGCATTGTAATTATCTGTAATTGTTTAACTCGCCAAAAAGAAAAAGTAATATTAATTAAGGGAAAGTGTCCATCTGGCATATAAGATGACCCTTTGAAGGCAAATCAGGTATTGGGTAGCAGCCAAGGACAAAGGCCCTGTTAAATACATTCCTAACTTCCCCCAGGAAGGCAAAACATATGCATGAACTCAATTTATCACTTTGGTCTCTGGAGTGGATGGGATAAAGATCCCTGACGAGGTGAAACTAAATCTCTTTGACACTTTCTGGACTCTGATTGTCTAAACAGAAGCAAAAAGTTCCCCATGTTGCTTGGCATGGGTTAGCCCAGAAAGACATTTTGAACTGCTAGATTGCCTATGATTCAAAAGACGACAGAGTTGTAGTAAACTCATTTTGTATGTTTGCTTTCTTTAACCTGTGAATAACTTTCATGTCCTTTTCCTAGTTAATAACTCTTATTATGGAATTGGCTACAGGAAATGTCTTAGGTGTGAAATCTGCAGTTACAGGCTGAACCTCTTTAGTCCGGCACCCTCGGGACCTCGCTGGTGCCAAACCAGAGAATTTGCCGAACCATGGAGTTCAATATTACCTAGCAGATTACCAGCACTTCCACTGCTTACTGGGCTTTTAGAAGACATTTAGGGGTAAATCAGTGCTAAATAACAGCACGGAACACTGAGAGCCTGGCCCAGTGGCTGTAAAAAATTTTATCAGATCATGAGAAACTTGGCCACAGCCATGAGAAGTGGACATTTTACTTACTAAAATTATGCTAGACCACAGATGTTGGCAGACCAAAGAGGTTCAACCTGTACACATATACATGAGGAAAGTGACTGCTTTTTGAGGAACTGGGAACAACCTGAATATTTTGTGATCTTAGGTGTAAGTGACCATTTATCATGAAGTCTAGTTTGCCTGGGTATTTGTCTAAGAGCACTCTCTATAATTCTATGGCAGGACTGTTACAATGCCCCAGGAGTTCACATTTGTTATTGGTTTGGTAAAATCTAATCATAGAACATACCACCATTTTGGGATGTCTTCTTTGCTTTTTAATACTGTGCCTTGAGGTTGGCACTCAGTTGTTAGCCTCTCCTGACAGTGTGACAGATATTAACCTTTTTTGAAAAAGTTATCTTAACAAAGAACTGAGTTTTTAACTTTATGATTTCTAACCTTCCAACTGCATACCTACTGAGAAGCAATTCAGATGATATAAACCCTCAAAGTAAATTGATTTAGGCTGCCTAAAAATGCAAGAAAATGAAAGCAAATCTTCTCAAATTGTTGTACTCCCACTAAAAAAAAAAATAATACATTTCCGTGTGGTTTAATATAGAAAAATGAAAAATATGTCTTCATCTTGTTCCAAGTGAACCACAATTTTTCTTTTCAGAAACTGAGACCAACTAACATTTCCTAAATCACACAGACCTGCAAGGATGCTCTAGAGTAAGGACAGTGTGCAAAAGGTCTTCCTCAGCTACAGTTTTGCTATTTGCATATTTAGGGCATGCCTACACAGTAACCAGACCTCCTCAGCTGACCCATGCATGCCAGATTGGGCTCACAGGGTTTGGTCTATGGGCTTGTTCATTGCTGTATAGACTATGGGGCTCAAGCTGGAGTGTTGGGTTCTAGGACCTTGCAAGGTGTGAGGTTCCCAGACCTCAGGCTGCAGCCCAAGCAGGGAAGTCTACACAGCAATTGAATAGCCCCACAGCCTGATCTATCTGAGTGGCATGGGCCGTCCAGGCATATCTAGTTACTATGTAGACTCACCCTTAAATCATAAGGACTAAGGGAGTTTATCACAAAAAGAGGCATTGCATACTTCATCAAAAGCAGGAAAAGACATTGTGTGGGCATGTCGTGATCTGGAAAGCCACAACCCTCTCCCGCACCAGTGAGCTGGGCAAAACCACAGCCAGAGAGGTGCTTGCTGAACTCTTGATGGATAGCTTTGATATCAATGGTTCCAGGGGCCAGTTCTGAGGCCCAGCATTCCTCTTCCTCCATACCCAGCATAGAGTCTGGCTGCAAAAACCAGGCTAGAACCCCATTTTTTAATATTCCATTTTAACAAATACTGATTGTGATGGGTTCAGTCACAGAGATCCCCTTAAAAGCAATGAGTCCTATGGCACCTTCAAGGCTAACAGATTTATTTGGGCGTAAGATTTCCTGGATCAAAACCACCTCATGAGTGGCATGCCCAAATAAATCTGTTTGTCTTTAAGGCACCACAGGACTCCTCATTGTTTTTACAGATGCAGACTAACATGGCTACCCCTCTCAGAGATTTCCTTAAGACTGTTACCTGATGCACTTAAAATACCACTGAGACCACCTCTGGGGCACTCCACCATCCTATCCTGCTGAGCCAGAACGTCTGGTCTCCCTCAGACATGGCAAAGATGGGGGTCACAGCCCACAAGAGAAAAACAAAGAGACTGAGATCAGATTAACTCTGGGAAGATTCAGTCAAAGAGACCTGACACAGCACCCAGATGCACAGTCACAATGGGACTAGAATCCCAGATAAATCTGTCTTACTCAGTATACATTTTATACAGAGCAAGCTCATAACTTTCTTACCCCTTTAATAAATGAAAGAGAGATATGCAGAGCTGTTGTCTCCCCCTCATATAACATTATTTACACTGGGTTCATTAATAAATAAAAGTGGTTTTATTAAGCATAAAAAGTAAGATTCAAGTTATAGCTAACAGATCAAAATTACTAAGCAAAAGAAAACAAAACGGGTCAGCCAAGCCTAATACACTAAGGGTGTGTCTAAACTACATGGCTCCATCGATGGAGCCGTGTAGATTAGGCTGATCGGCAAAGGGAAATGAAGCCGCGATTTAAATAACCGCGGCTTCATTTAAATTTAAATGGCTGCCGCACTGAGCCTACAAACAGCTGATCAGCTGTTTGTCGGCTCAGCGCGCTAGTCTGGACGCTCCCGCGCCAACCTGAAAGCCCTTTATCGACCTCCCCGTTATGCCTTGTAGAATGAGGTTTACCGGGGAGGTCGATAAAGGGCTTTCATGTTGGCAGGGGAGCGTCAGACTAGCGCGCTAAGCCGACAAACAGCTGATCAGCTGTTTGTCGGCTCAGCTCGGCAGCCATTTAAATTGAAATGAAGCCGCGATTATTTAAATCGCAGCTTCATTTCCCTTTGCCGAACAAACAAATCTACATGGCTCCGTCGATGGAGCCATGTAGTTTAGACGTACCCTAAGGCTACATCTACAGTGCAGACTTTTTGCACAAGAACAACTGTTCTTGCGCAAAAACTTGCGGAGTGTATACACTGCACGCTCGTTCTTGCGCAAGTAAATGTACTGTAAGCCGTCGGAACAGAGGGCTTCTTGCACAAGGCTACGTCTACACTGGCGGCTTCTTGCGCAAGAACTCTTTTGAGGAAGAGTTCTTGTGCAAAAAAATCTTCCACAAGAGCGCGTCCACACTGCCATGTGGTTTTGCGCAAGAGATGTGCTTTTGCACAAGAGCATCCATGGCAGTGTGGATGCTCTCTTGCGCAAGAAAGCTCTGATGGCCATTTTAACCATAGGGGCTTCTTGTGCAAGAAATTTATGTTGCCTGTCTACACTGCCCTCTTGTGGAAGAGCTCTTGCACAAGAGGGCTTATTCCTCGTGGGGAGAGGAATAACTCTTCCAGAAGAAACCCTGTTTTACAACGCTATACTGTAAATTTACTTGTGCAAGAACGCTCGTGCAGTGTAGACAGCAGGCAAGTTTTTGTGCAAGAACGGCTGTTCTTGCGCAAGAAGCTGCCAGTGTAGACATAGCCCAAGAGTTATTCCTTTCCCCACGAGGAATAAGACCTCTTGCGCAAGAAGGCAGTGTGGATGGGCAACAGGGGTTTCTTGCGCAAGAAATCCCTATGGCTTAAATGGCCATCAGAGCTTTTTTGCACAAGACAGCGTCCACACTGCCATGGATGCTCTTGCGCAAGACCTTGTGTGAAAGAACTCTTGCGCAAAACAGTTCTTGCGCAAAAAGCCTGCAGTATAGACGTAGCCTAAGAGAATTGTTACAAATTGTTACAAATCCTAAATCCTCAGCTTAGTTCTTATTTCAGGTAAAGTCCTACTCAGGTCAGAGATGTTCTTTCTGACCTGATTCTAGCAGTTCTCTTCCTTCCCTGTCAATACAGTCCATTTGTTTCCAGGTGTTTTCATATATCCTCTAGCGGTGGGGAGGCAGCCTATAAAGCCATCTGAAGACCATCATTGTTTACTTCCTTTGTCTTATATAGAATTTCCATTGGGCAGGAAGCCTTTGTTCAATTTCCTAACATGTCTATGGAAAATACAAAATTTAAGATGGATTCCAGCATTAGGTGACATGGAAACATGTCTTTTGTGTAGCACATCGGCAGGAAGGCAGTTCTCATACACACATACACACTCAATTGTCTTTTGCTAATGAGATATTAGTGCTGTGTCTGTCTACTTCATTGTTGTTCCCCATGGGCTGGAAATAGGCTTTTTCCAACATGAACACGTTGATAATAAACCTACAGTCAATATTCTTCGTTTCCAATACAGAAATGGTGTATGCATACAAATAGAATATACACATTCAGTGGATTACAAGCTTTTCAATGGGGTACAACATCACACTGGTGTCTATTACTGAATGAGTATTTGTGGAAATGTCACCACTTGCATTTCTAGAGCTACCTCTTTAGTGAGTAGAGAGATGAGTAGGAGATTTTGGACCTGAGGGTGTTGGCAAAGTGATTTACCAGCAAAGTCTTAGCCTTGTGGTTAGCTGTAGTGTTGCATGGTTTTCCCTCTGGAGTTCTGCTTATCAGGTCTATTGATGGTCTCCTTCAGCCTAGTGAATCAGCCATCTAACCAGGTAACCTTTGGTCTTACACCTATCAGATAAATCAGGGTTTTCACTCAATAATCTCAGAGCCACACCTGGCCAGTGGTGCTGGTCCATGCTTATTTGTCCTTCTGGCCCCTTTTGTTTGGGGTCTTTCTCCTAATCTTCCAGTATGTATGGGAACCCAGTCCATACCTCTACCTTGAGTGCAAGCCAAGGGATCCTTGTTGCAAGTGGTTATGGTCTGTCTGGTCAGATCTGTTGCTTCTTCCCTTGGCTAATTCCTACCCACCTTCATCCTCAAGGGGCCCATATTCTCAGCAGTTCTAGTTCACAAGGAAACAACAACAAAAACGAGAGAGAGAAATAAAGAGTGACATCAGCTTTTCTGTCCTACCAGGGGGCTCCAGCCTTCTGTCCTACAAATCTGTGCTCATGTGCCTTTGAATGTGGCTTGGTCCTTTCTGAGACACTTGGTGAGAGGTCTGTCCACCTCCCAGGGGATGTTTCTGAACTGAGCTTCTCCCTTTTTAAAGCACTTCTACAAGTCTGGGGTTACATCTAGACTGCAGGCTTCTTTCAAAAGAAGATTTTCCAGAAGAGGTCTTCCAAAAAAAAAAAACCACTTCTGAAAAAGAGCATCCATACTGCCAAAGCACATCGAAAAAGTGATCTGCTTTTTTGAAAGATAGCATCCAAACTGAATGGACACTATCTTGCATTTAAGCTGTGATTATTATGGATGGAATGGCCACCAGGACACCTGTGCTTTTTCCTCTTTCCTCTTCTTCCAAAAGAACTCCCTCTTTCCTGTCCACACATGCCTTTTTCCAAAAGAGCTCTTCTGGAAAAAGGCTTCTTCCTCGTAGAAAGAGGTTTACCAATGTCGGAAAAACCCCTCTGTTCTTTCAATTTTTTTCAAAAGAATGAGATTGCAATGTGGATGTAAGTGAAGATTTTTGGAGCCTGGAATGCCTCTCAGTTGCAGTGGGACAGAGCTGCCTGAACCTAAAGCTGTTTTTAACCCCTTCTTGTCTGGCCCGTGTTTGTATACCCCGTCCCAGAGGCCAAAGGTCATTTGTGGCAGACACAATGATAAAACTCCTGTTGAATCCATTGTATTTTAGCACAGTAAGAGGATTTAAATGGAATTTTGCCTGGCAAAGGATCACAGACTAATATAGGTCCAGTTCGGCAAAACCTTTAAGCATGTACTTAACTTTAAACATTCTAAATACCTTTGACATCAGCCAAAATGAGCAAGTAAATAAATGTTTTTCCAGTGACCTAGATATGTTTGAGCCAACTTAGCCCAGTGCAACACCTTTCTAAAAAGAGCTAGATTAGAACTTTTCAGATTATTTTTTATCAAAAACTACAGATTCAGCTACACCAAAACTCAGAATGCTTCCTTTCAATGTTTTGAAATAAAGCATTTGAACTTTAGTGTGAAAAGTCTTTTCATTTCAAAATTTTAATTAATTTTATTTTTTTAATAAAAAAAATATACAAATGGCCAAAATAAAAATTAAACATTTCAGTGTTGCTTTAACAAACATTCTTTCAAAGTGATTTTTTTATCTTCAATTCACCAAAAATTTCAAAAAATGCATTTTCTGTTCTTTCCAAAATAATTTTTCATTTTTTTCAGAATTGCCAGCAAACAGAACTATCCATTATTCGCACAGCTCTGCTACTTACTCTGACAACTTCATTATGGCGTCTTCCTATTGAGACTGTTAGATCATTTCACAGCATATACTTTTCTATGATGAAAACAGCATTTTTATGTTATCTCAATATGTGAGCATTGCGAGATACCTAGTAACAGACTCAAAGAATTAATTAGTAGCATGTCTTGCTTGCCAAAGCGATGCATCAGGATGGTGTGGAACTATGTCAATTAGTAAAAGTACAGGAACCATATGTAGAGCTCCTCATTTGGCAAATGCTTAGCAAGGAAGAAAATAGGAAGCAGGAAACTCCCTGGTCTGGTTAGGTGCGTAGAACAGGCTTTCTGCAGGAAGAGAAAGTCCTATCAGTTGGTGGCCAAAGAAGAAGAAAGCATCAGCAAAATTCAGTTTAGAATGAGTAACTTTTCTCTATTCTGCCTACTTTTCATGGCATCAGCTATGCTAATATTAAAGCCTATCCTATCCTTGCAACTGGAAGGAGGGAAAATGTATTAATTATAGCCAGCACATTTATTTTCCTTTTCAAATGCTGCAGAAAGTATCTTCCAGTCAGGCATATCCAATCAAGGTCCCTCTGAAGGCCTCAGTCAGTCTGGAAGGTGGGGGCAGGAGGGCACTTAAGTATTCCACTTGTCTCCTTGATGTAGGTTCCTTCCATATGATTCAATGCAATATGCATTTACCTAATTCAAAAGTAAAAGCATTACAAGTCTTAAGGCAGAATTATTTTCTCTCCATTGATGGGGAGAATTCCCAGAACAAACAAATCAGCATTACATTTTTTTCTGCCTAGAATTGATCTAAATTTAACCTTTACAGGACTAAGATTATTCCTGGAACAAAGCAAAACTATCTGTTCTCAGGCTATAAACCCAAAACAGCATTATGCAACTGTGAACATTGCCTCTTCCTGACCAAACACTAAAAATGGGTAATGGGCACCTGTAAGACTCAGGATACTCTCAGATTTCTACCTTGTGAGATCCAATTTATCTTTTTCTTTTTCCACACAAAAAATACCACCATGTATGGAAAAACAGACCAGCCCATAGTTGAGAATGTCATGTTAATACTCAGCTCAGATCATCAACTTTTACTGTTTATATTTTGACTCGGATTTCAGTAACACCAGTGTAAATCCAAAACAAACTGCAGGGGACCTTCACTGAATTTACAAAGTATTGAATTGGGTCAGAACCTCGTCCTGTACATACACAAAAAAACAAAACTGAGATTTGAGCTTTGTTAAAATGCCTATTGATAACAACTGTTTCTATTGCAGTACCCTCTAGAGCAGTGGTCACCAACCAGTAGATCAGGATCTACTGGTGGATCTTGGAGCCTCTGAAAGGTGATCCTGACTGATTTGGCCAAGAGGCTATCAAGTGCCAGCACTTCAGCTGCCTCTTCCCCCTACTGCTGCGCATCTCCTGCTCTTTGCCTTGGAGCTGCCTCCTCCCACCCCCAGGAGCCTCCTTCTTGTTATGCAGCGCAGGGGAGGGAGAAGAGGGGTGCTGATGTCAAGGTGCCTTCTCTTCCACCCTGTATCCTATCTCCACAGACCAGGGTGGGGGGCACAGCGGGACATGGGAGGAAGTTCACTGGCTGTTTTTGGGAGTAGTGCAGGGCCAGGGCAGGGGTGAGCTTTAGTCCCACTGTACCACCACCCAGGAGCTACCTGAGGTAAGTGGTGCCCAGTTGGAGCCCACATCCTGAAACCCTACCCCAGTAATGAACACCCCTCCTGTACCCCAAGCCCCTTCCCTGGTCTGGAGCACCCCTGCATCCAAACCTCCTCCCAGAACCTCCTCCCAGAATCCCCCTCCACCACCTCAACTGCCTGCCCCAAGCTCAGCTCAGAGCTCCTCTCACACTCCAAATCCTTTAATCCAAGACAAGAGCCTGAACCCCAACCTGCTGCCCCTGCCTGGTGAAAGTGAGGGAAGATGGGAGAGGGAGGGAGGATGGAGTGAGCAGGGGTGGGGCCTCGAAGAAGGAGCACAAAGGAGGCAGGGCAAGGGTATTTGGGTTTGAGGTAGATCTTGGATTGCACTTAAATTCAAAAAGTGATCTCATGCTTAAAAAGGTTGGAGACCACTGCTCTAGAGGCCAAAGATCAGATCCTATTGCACCAGTCATACAGGAAGACACAGGTGAAATCATAATCCCATTGAAGTCAAAGGGAGTTCTGTCATTGGCTTCAATAGGGTCATATTTTACCCATAGTCACCCTAACCTGAAGAGTTCCCAATCTAAAAATTAAAAATAACAACACATAAATAAAATAATAAACCATATGGAGTATGAGGAAAGGAATACAGCAACAATGAAAAACAAAGGAGTCTGGGGCATGAAAGTCATATCATAGTTCCAAAACTTTATTTACTTAGCATTTTAGAAATGTGTTGTCCAGTATTAGCACATAGTACCTATGGAGTCAATACCCCTCTGTAAAGGTATGGGTATGAGCCCACGGATGTCTGACTGCAGGAAGGGGAATAAGATTTTCAGCTGTAGAGTGATAGTGTATGAAATCCTATAGAATATAAAGGGAAGTCTTGGTTTTTCAACAACCAGCCACTGTAACAGGACTGAGCACTGTTTGCTTCCTCTTTGTTCAAAAATTGGCAGAAATTAGGGGTGGGGTTACAAAAGAGGCAAAAAAATACTTGTTCCTTGAGAATTTTTGTGTTTGGTTTAACTTGGGTGGGAATTTACTATTGCAGGTGTATGTGTAAGACTGGAATGTGTACTTCAGATCCTGGGTATAATTTTCTGAGTATGTTTATTTTGGCTTTCTTGAGGGATTTATTTACAGAATAATGAAAAGTAATTTTATAGGCTACAGAATCACTAGATACTTACTTTTTAAAAAAATTTCCATCGTGTATCCCTAGCTAAAATGTACCATGACAGAATAATTTGATTCTTAAGATAAGTAAATAATGTATAAACACAAATTAACCATTGTGAACAAGCTCCTTAAGAATTCACAGATGGTAGAAGCACTGTTATTGTTTCATAGTATTGATCGAAATTGCCCTAGCTGGAAAGAAAGGAGGTAGGGACAATTATGGGTATCCATGTTCAAAGAGCAATTTCATAGTCCCTTTCTCTAAATGAAAAAAAAAGGAGCATTTGAATGTCCATATGCACTGAGTCTCAATACCATTATTATGAAAACCAGCTATGGACCAAACTGCCTTGGAGGATCATAGGCAGTGATGCAGTAGCCATGTCCATCTCATGATATTTGAGAGACAAGGTACATGGTGCACTTTAACATCTTTTATTGGACCAATTTCTGTTGGTGAGACAGGCAAGCTTTTTAGGTCTTCTTCAGGTTTTGGAGCATCGTATGCTGTCTATCTCTTGAGCTCACTTTTGAAATGAATTGTCTGGTAGTAAATAGAATAACTGCAAGGAGTGAGCATAGAAGGAGAAGAAATGTGAACTTAACACTTCACTTAGTAGTGAAGAGAACTGCCATGCTGCTTCCCTACATGCTTGGAATTTGTAACTGAAAAACAAGATCCTGTAAAGCTAAGCTACCAGAAGCATAAAGCAAAGCAAGCAAACAGATTTTCCAATTTAGGTTAATTTGGAGAGTTTAAGACTTAAGCAAAGTGGAAATTTGGGAGATTTAAAGGCACCAAGAGCAATTAATGGATTAAGACTTTATAGGTTTAAAGGGATTCTGTAAAGTACATTTTTATTGCTTTAATTTTTTAATTGTGTTGTTCATTATTCCCTGTTAGAGGGATGAAAATGGCAGCAGCATTGTTTTTCCATTTTGCAGACCTTGATTTTTTTCCGTCAGTGTCTTGACGTGAGGTACTACAAAAAATATTTCATATAGGTATGTTTTGGTTATCTTGTTTATTGGAGACTGGCATAACTAGTCATATTATTTATTTGCTTCCATGCTCTGCATGATATTTTATAGGCAATGAAGGATATGGCCCCTGCAATGATGATCTTATCATCTAGGCTGTGAATTAAACAAGAGGCAATGACAGACAATGAGCAAAGGAAAGAAAAAGTTACAACACATAAAGGATTTGTTTTTGTCATATGTAACTGTGACAAATACCGGAGTGCTATTTGGTAATTGTTAATACTATATCTTGGTCTGGCACTGGCATGGTGTTTCAGTATTTTATGATTGTTTCCCCATCTGAGACTGTCTGAGACAAGGAAGGAAGGAAGGAAGGAATGCTGAAGAAGGTGACCTAACAGCTTCCACTTAAAGGTTATTAAGAGTCAATGCCATCTTTACAGGGACTAATTTTAAAATTATTCCACAATTTTCCACAGGCAGGGTGGGGAAGAGGCAGCTGGCCCCAAGCCCAGTTATTTAAAAGGGCCCAGGACTTCCAGCCACCACCATTACTGTGGTAGCAGCAGCAGCCGAAGTGCCTGGGCCCTTTATATCACCGCCAAAGCCCTAGGTGGTGCAGGTTGGGCAGCACTGAAGGGCTGGCTGGGGGAGGCTGTCCTTATCTGCCCTAGAAATCGCCCCCCCCCCCATCTTGCCCAGATGTGGGTAGGGATGCTTCTAGCAGACATCTCACTGCCAAAGGTAAGCAGGGAAACCAGAGCACAACTACTCCAAGCTTTCAGCTTCCACCCTGCAGCTCACCTATGTACTGCTTTGGTCCCTGCACAAGTGATTACAGAACGGCACAGGACAGTGTCCTTCAACAGGGGAAGGAACAAAATTGCACTGTCATGCAACCTGCAGCAGAGGATTAACAAGTATCTGCAGGAAACTTAGATAATAAGAGCTCTCTCGGAAGGATTCAGGTAAAATCTTGGCTTGCCTCAAAATCCCCTTCCATCGTACTGATTAGCTACACAGGGAAATGGCTAGCTCACAAAACTGCAGCCAGCCTCCCTCTTTTCTATACCCTAAAAAAATCCGCTCTGCACACCACAAGCCACAGCTACAGCCTGCATCTCATCTCCTGTTTCCTGCTCCTTGGAGAGCAACGTCTTAGATTGACTATGCAGCTCAGCAGTGGAGAACAGTTCCTGGCTACCTCCACTAGGTGACCCCAACTGGGAACTTCACATCCTCATCTAGTTCCACCTCTTCCTCAATAATTTCATCCTCCAGGTTAGGTCCTCTGTCACCTCCATGCCTTCCAAAGCATGCACAGGGCTCTTGGTGGTGAAGGTGGGGTCACCAGCAAGCATAGCAGACAGCTCCTTATAGAAATGGCAGATCTTAGGTGCAGCACTAGAGACACAGTTTGCTTCCCTCACCTCAGCTCCTTTATCTTTAATCTGCCTTGCAGTGTGTCTCAATCATAGCCCTTTTTGCACACGCCTAGAGAAATGTGCTCATAGGTATCCCAGTTCCTATGGGTCACTCACAGCTGGGACCTCACAGACTCCTCTCCACATATACTGATCAGATTGAACAGCCCCTCCTTGGTCCAAGCAAGAGAGCATTTGATATGATAGCCAGCCATAGTCACCTGTGAAGAGCTGAGACCTCTCCATGCACAGCTAGCTAGCAAGCAGGAAATAGCATTTAAAATTCCCAGGACTTGCAAGGGGGATTGTTGTTTACCTGGCTGCTGGGTAGCACAGTTCAAACTGCTGACCAAAGCAGTCAGCATAGGCATTGTTGGACACTTCCTGGAGGCCAATTAAAGTAATTATAGCAGGTGTGGTATCAACACTAGCTCTTTGTTGACCATAAAGGGAAAAGAAAAACTCCCTCATGGAGGTGATTGAGCATGGGCTGCCTCAAAGCAGAAGGGACAGAACTTTTTTCAGTGTCCTAAACTGAGACTTACAGAAGTGCTCAGTGTTAGCCTAACTCTGCTACCACTGAAGTCAATGGTAAAATTTAAAGAGTAGATTTAAGCCAATGCTCAGTGCATTACAAAGGCAATTTGCCAACACTATCATCATAAGAAATATTTTCCATAGAGTAACGTTTGCTCTGGACTAAAATGTGCCAGACGAGCTTTTATCATAGGAAAATATTTTCTAACAAAATTCAAATTTTGCCCTTCCTCTCTTCCCCCAAATTGATTTTGTCAGTTTGTGCTTTGATTAAAAAACCCCCCAGAGTTTATTAGTTTAAGACATTTTCATAATGGCTGGCAGGGCATTTTTAATCATTTGGTAAAATAATAAACCTTCACAGATATAACAAGTTCTGACTTTTCTGCAATAGGTCAGACAAATTCTCAAGTGCTGCAACTTTATATCTTCTTATTTCAAAACTCTCAAAGATAAGACTGTGGGTAACAATGGTACTTTCCAGAATGAATGAAAAATGTATAGAGAATTTTATTCAGTATAAATAGTAAAGAAAAAAGATAAGACGGCTAGTCTTTTCAAAGAAGTCCCATATTCTTCTTCAGAATGAAATTCATGTTAGTCTAAAGAAGTCATATAACTGCAGAAGATTAGCAATTAAGTTTTTTTAAAATCTTTCTGAAAAAGTTTCTGCTGTCTTTTCATCCTTAGCTTTGAACCTCCAATAGGATGAGACTCCCATGTGGTTCAAGGCTCCACCCCATAGATTATCTTACAGATTGGGGCCCTTAATTTGAATGACTATTGAAGCATTTTGATATGAGATATTAGATGCTGTCTGGAGATCCCTTTTATAAATAGAAATTAAGTTGGTTGCAAGGTAATAAATGTGTGACTTTTGTACAAATCAGTTATACATTCTGAATTGAGTATATCAGCTGACTATTACACGGGAAGATTTATATTGCAGAAATGGCAATTAGATGCCTAACCTGTTATTGAAAGTCAATGGTAGTTATGCACCCAGCTTCCATTTGTGACTCTGAAAATCTCTCCCGCCACACACCCACACACACACATATTTTCCTTATATGCCTATATTTTCTTGTGTTCCTGATCCAGGGCAACCCATAGCTAGAACAGCAGTGAAGGATGCCACTCTAGTCATATTTTGAACTCTAATACAATTGCACTGCTTGAGCACATTGCTATTACAGCTCTCTGAGCCCACAGCTACCCGCTCTTGCTTCAGGAAAACTTGCCAACTCATCAAGATCACTTGACTTGCCAGACTTGCAGGCTTATTGAAAAGACTGGCTGACTAAAACATTTTTTTGTATTGGTTTTGCAAACCCAGGAGGCATTCAACGTAACTTAAATGAGTAAACCAACCTTCAATTTCTTAAATCTAGCCCCAAACTACAACAACATAATAATAAAATAATAACTAATAATAATAATAATAATAATAATAATGAGTGACATTTCTCCTTGTACTCTATTATCGAAAGCTCTCCATATGTACTACAACATCAAGACAAGCTCCCCCACCTCCAATATTTTGCCAGAACTAAAAGCTGTGTGAAGGCAGGATAAAATATGTACTTGAGGAAAGCACTTGCGACAAATATGCATAAAGTATAACCAGTTGCTATTGCCGGAAGACGTACAGTATATTTTCTGAGGAGACCCATGATATATAAGAAGTATATTGTTATGAGCTGAGTAGTGGGGCCGACACACTGGCTGGGCCCCTTAGCAGGGCAAGGAGTGGTGATCCCAGTTATGCACCCTCAGAAGGGGCAGGGCTTCCGACAGAAGAGGCGGGACTGAGAATAGCCTCTCCCACCCAGCCCTCAGTGCTGCCCAGAGCATGCTGTGTGGGGCTCTGGCAACAATTCAAAGGGCCGGGAGCTCTGTAGCAGCAGTGGCAGCTAGGCCTCAGGAACTCCCTCCCCACCCCACTGATGGGCCTGGAATTGAGTGAAGTCTCATTAAAAATGATTTGTGAAAATGCCCTTCATTTAAGATAGTTGTAAGGGACATGTAAGGGGCCACACCTAAAACCAGGCCTAATAGAGTCCGCCTAGAAACTAGCACCATGTAGAATGTTGTGACAGGGAGGGATGTTGTGTGCGAGACAGAAGGCAGTAGAATGAACCAGAGAGAGTTAGAGACAACCTGAAGAAATCCAGGCAAAAGCCTATAAGCACTCAGGCACTTGAGATAAACTTCGAATTTCTGGGTGGGGATGCTGGGTGACAAGATGCTTGGGTCTTCTGAGAAACTGCTCCTTTTTCCTGGGTTACTCTTGCATTGAGAGAGGAAGGTCTTTGTATATTTCCTGTAAATGAAGAAGATTGCATCCAAGAAAATTCCAGACTCCATCACCAATTTATAATCCTAAGTGGGATATCCCTGGGGACCCAAACTTTGACTAACCCCTCTGGTAAGAAAAAAAGAGGTAACTATCAAAATTACGGTAACAGAATTTAGTCTGTACCAGCATGTACTTTAGATATTTGAAGTGAACAGAGCACAGACCATGTTCCATGTACATTGAATCCTGCATGGATAAGAAAAATCAGGTTACAACATTTATTTTATTAGAGAGATGACTATAGCAGAGTTACAGCTACATACATAAAACTATGTAAATCATGGTATTCTTTCCATTTGCAAATTGAATGCTTTCTTGGGTCTTTTTTTCCTAAGTAAGTTGGCAGGGAGTTTCAAAATTCAGGAGAGTGGGGCTTCAAGTATTGCAGCAGTGACCAAGGCAGGTTTTAGGAGGGAGAGAGAAAGAAAGAAAGAAAGAAGTTGGTAATAGGTAGCAAACACCACACTGATGTTATTGTAATTCACCCTTGTTCTCTTTTTGTCTCATTCTCTTCAACTGGTTCCTGTCTCTACATGAGAGAGAGAAAATCTGAGGGAGACAGCAAGTAGCCTGGTCCTACACAGATCCCTGCAAGTTGTATGGCAAGAGTTAAGTGTCTGCTAAAAGTTAAATCTTTGTAATGCAAGGCTTGCCTGACAACTAAACCAAGCCATGAGATACCACACTAGGACAACAAAGATATTCCAAATGGTATTTGTTATACTAGAATCAGAAGCAAAGACTGAGGACAAGCTTTGTGTAAGGAAGAATGTAATGAAAGTGGTGGCATGCATGTTACTTGTTGCCTTCTACTTACAGATTCAAAAGTGCTCCACTACTTACCATTTGATGCCCTCGGGGCAGCCTTGCATGTCGCTCTTAACTTCACTTTCCCTTTTAGATCCCCAGCATATTCATGAAATCTGGTCCTTTAGTTCAACGGCATTTACTAGCAAACACCGAGCATGTCCATGGCAAAAGTTCCAAAATGGCATCCCTATCCTGTCTTTTCAGTCTTCCTCTTTTTTCTGCCAAGACAGACACCCAGTCTTTCCTTCTCAGGGGCAGCCCCTTTCTTCCAGTAGGAATGTCCACTGCCTCTACAGTGGGAATCTTGCAAGGTTCCTCTGGGACGCAGCTCTTCAGCAAGGAGGTGCCAAAAGGTAAGTCTCTCCACTGCTCCCCTTTTCTTCAGCCCTCTTTGGCTCTTGACTCCAGCTCAGAGCCAACAGGCATCTCCCACTGCTGCCGCCATCACCTTTAGCCCTCTCCAGCCTTCCAGCTGTGCTCTCTAGGGGCATGTCTACACTAGTAAACTATTTTGAAATCAGTAAATTCGAAATAATAACTCGCAAAATATCAAAATCAAAATAGCATGTCTCCACCAGGGGGGAGTCTTGAAATTAGTCCAAGGCAGGCTCCATTATTGTGGATGCACTACCTCAACTTATAGCCCCAGGAAGTACTGGGGAGTAATTACTTTGAATAATTCTGGGGAGTAGTTATTTCAAAATAGCAGCAGCGGAGTGTCCACACTACCGCTATTTCAAAAAAACTATCTCTGAAGAAGTGTTATTTCCTGAGGAAAGCAGGAGTACAGATTTTGAAATAACCAGCCCATTATTTTGAAATATCGGGCCTGGTAGTGTGGACGCTCTGCTTATTATTTCAAAAAAAGGGAGGGTTATTTCTAAATAACTCCCCAGTGTAGATGAGGGCTAACTTGGGGATGACAGCCAGACAGCTCCCTGGTTGTCAGCCCTCTTCCAGAAGCCATATTCTCCCATTTTCATCACTCATCTCCTGCTCCGTTGACTGACTCATCCAGCCCTGATACACTGAATCTCCCAAGGCCTCTGTCCCACTCCCTTAATTGTCTCAATTGGGAGCACCTGGACTGGAATTGCAGGAGAACTGAGCCAATTTCATTTCATGAAATAATAACACTTTTACGTATGGTGTATGCCAGTGGTTCTCAACCTTTCCAAGCTATTGTACTCCTTTCAGTAGTCTGATTGGTCCTTGTGTACCTCAAGTTTAATCGTCCTTAAAAAAATACTTGCTTACAAAATCAGACAAAAATTCAAAAGAGTTGCAGCACACTATTACTAACAAATTACTTACTTTTTCATTTTTACTATATAATTTTAAAATAAATTGATTGCCATATAGGTATTGCACTTGCATTTCAGTTTATCATATATATAGTAGTATAAACAATTCATTGTCTGTATTAAATTTTAATTTGTACTGACTTCGCTAGTGCTTTTGATGTAGCTTGTTATAAAACCAGGCAAGTATTTAGATGAATTGATGTACCCCCTGAAAGATCTCTGTGTACTTCCAGGAATATGCATAAAGTTGGTTGGAAACCATTGGATCTTTCTATTAAATGTTAAAGGCAGTCTTCTTTAGCTCTGTTAACAGAGGGTCTGTGTTTTTAGAGCAGGAAGATCAAATTTCTATCCCTTCTGTCTCCATGAAGTTATGTGTAGTCATAATATGCAAAATAGTCATAACTTCGAAGTTTACAGAACACCATCAAGTTGTTTTGCATTTTATGCTTGTTCCTGAAATCTGTGAAAGATACTGGGTTATTATAGGCAATGTTATGATTTCTAAGACTGTAATTAATCAACATTGAGCAAAATCCAGATATCTAATGGCATTTCTTTTTTATGTTGGATAATAGAATGGTAGCCAATGAAGTCATGACCTTGCATTACATAGTAATAGCTAATGCTAATCATGAACCCTCACAGAGAGCATATGGTGTGCATTCATCAATAAACTAGGATACTGAAGCATACAGAGCTGTTTAACTAACCAAGAAGGTCTTACAAGGACTCTCCCTGAGTCTCTGCTGGATGTCTGAGCTCTCAGATTTGAGCATGGACAAAACTAAAGAGATAAAAATGCCTTCAAATTTCAAGAACTAAATCTGTACTATAGAGGGCTTTTTTTAAAGGGGTCACACGTTCGTTTCAGTTTTGCACACTGCCTGTGCAAATGATAGCATTTAGATATCAGCCAAGTATAGGTTTTAAATAATATCACTTGTGCCTAGAGTTAATCATGACCACAAAGTTGCACCTGAGTTTGATAACTTAAGCTGTTCCCCAGAAAGAACACGAGACACATAAGTTGGACAAAGCTACTGACCCCTTTTCAACACCTTATCCAAACCTGAAAAACCTTGCAATACAAAATACATCTGTGATGGCTTGGGTCACAGAAATCCCTTTGACATTGTCACCTGATAGTCTATTCATACCACCGAGCCTGCCTACCTGCCCTCTGGGGCTCCCCACCACCCAGTCCTGCTGAACCAGAAGCTCTGATCTCCCCCAGCAAAGGCACAGTGTTGAGGTAACAGGCCCCCCCACCCATCAGGATAGCAACACAGAGATTCTGAAAACAGCTCAGCTCTGGGAGGGCTCAGTTACAGGGATTGACAGCACCCAGGGGCATAGACCCACTGGGACCAAACCCCAAAATAAATCCATCTTACTCTGTGTAAATCAATACAGAGAGATATGCACAGCTGCTGTTCCCCCCAGGTAATAATTATTTACATTGGGCTTGACAATAAACAAAAGTAATTCCATTAAATATAAAAAGTAGGATTTCAGTGGTTGCAAGTGATGACAGCCAGTTCAAAATAAGTTACTAAGATAAAACAAAGCAAAACATGACAACTGTGACCAAGACACTAAGAGGAGTTGTTACAGATCATCGTTTCTCTCCCTAGTTCTCATTTCAGGTGAAGTCTTTTCAGGCCACAGCTGTTCTTTCTGACATGGGTCCAACAGGGCATCTTCACCCCTGTTGTTAAGAGGGTTGATTTGTTTGTTTGTTTCCAGCTTGTTGTCCCCACCCACTCAGGCTTTGTCCACACTGCAAGTTTTTGCGGCAGAAAATATGTTAATGAGGGACTCATTAGCATGAGTCACGATGTCATTAGAATATTTTCTACCCATGCTTTTTGTGCAAGGGGTTTTTGCACAAAAAGAAGCAGTGTAGCCGCTTCCTTTTTGTGCAAGAAAACCCTTATGTCTCCCCGGGAGGCATAAGGATCTTGAGCAAAAAAGCATCGGCAGAAAATATGCTAATGACATCGCGACTCATGCTAATGAGTCCCTCATTAGCATATTTTCTGCCGCAAAAACTTGCAGTATAGACATAGCCCTAGTGTCAGGAAAGGGAGTAGTTGTGACTGAGATCAATGGCAATTGTTCATTGATATAGTCTAGTAAGGATCTTACAAAGCACTTCTAACTCTCATTGGGGCAGAGTGACCCAGAGAATTAAAGAATCAGAGCCACCACCTTGAATTCATCCCTCCCCTCTCTCCTGTGCCAGATAAGGACCAGGAGCAGGAGAGGATCAAGCCCCAAAACTCTGGAGGTTTGCCCATTGCTGAGATTAATACTCTTACATTGTTCAATCAATAATAGAAGGGAGAGGTGGAAAAGACACAACAAGAAATAATAAGTGCTAAGTGGAAGAAACCACAGTCAACTCACACAGCAGTAATTAATGGTAGTTAAGTGCTAAACCACATGGTTTCCTTTTTGTGAGTATATTAATGAAAGTGTTCAGTGTTTTCTTTCCACTAAATCCCATGTTTGTCATAACTATTTTAGACAGCCGTAAGTGGTGCTAATGGAGACACTGATGACACACTCTTTATATAGAGCCCAGTTTATTTCATTCATTCTAATTAGAGTTGGTGAAAAATAATTTGTTCATATTTAAATACACTTGTTTACCCTTTTCCTTCTCTCACTTCACTCTCTTCCCAAATAGGGATCAGCCGTTTTCATTATCACAACCACATACCTACCCACCTCTACTCCATGAACCGGTCTAGCTTTTTATTTACTGTTCCACCTAAACTCTCTTTCACACCGTATCTCACAATAGCACTGATAGGTGAGATCCTGATCTTCATTTTCTATGAAAAGTGACACTTACACAAGGGTTGATTTGGTTCTCAATACCAGAGAGTTGGATCTAATCCAGGCTCTAGGCTCCTAGAGTATGCTAACTCAGGAGTTCACTTCCCATGCTACTAAGAAAATGTGCAATCTGCTTTCTTAAAGTATTCGTTCCATAATATCTACATTTGCAACACTAGCCCTGGATGGCTTGACTGTGAACAGGTCTTTCAGCATCATGTACAATGGAGCTGAATATTCATCTCTAGTCCATATGTGATGTTTGAGCTGTTAACCAGCTTAAAGCTGGAAGGAAGCAGAGAAAATAAAGAGATCAGCTTCCACACTAGAAAAAGCAACAGCTGCCAGGGAAATTTGCTACCACATTGGGCTATATTGTGGCAATTCCCTTTCTTGAGCTCCTTAAAAAAGTGTTCTATAATTTCTACGTGTTATGGCTTGAGGAATCTGCCTATGTATAACTTATGAATTCTTATTAAGTCTATGAATTCTGTGTATAAACCTCAGTGTGTATTGAATCAGCCATTTGCTGACAGGAGCCATGCCACATATCATACTCCCTGTCTTGAAGCAGCAATGGATAAATCAAAAGTTAAAATGGAATGACTTTTCCCTGGTAGAATAATAACTATTCTAAAGAGATTGACCAAGCTAAAAAAAATTGACTGTCCCATTTTGTCCAAAGGAGTGGAGTGGAGGGTCTTAGTGGAAATTCCCCAATGAAAAAAGAGAAAAAAGGAAGAAGTGGTAGAAGTCCCCGTTGAAGAGACATATTTCCAGGGGTCAAAGTTAGGCCGATTGGTCTATAAATACCCAGGTACTCTTTGTTCTCTATAGTACCTATCTTTAAAATGGAGACCGAGATGACCGGTGAATGTATAGATCAGTCAGTCTAACTTCAATACCTGGAAAGATACTGAAACAAATTATTAAACAATCAATTAGCCAATAATTATTAAGTATTAATAATAAGAATTAGCCAATAATGTCAAGTATAAATGCAAAACCACCCTATTTTGTTTCTTTGACAGCATTGCTGGCCAAGCAGAAAAGGGGAAGATGAAGATGTGATATATCTTGATTTTAGTAAGGCTTTTGATTAGACCCATGTGACATTCTCAACCACCCAAGGTCATTTTGAATTACAGTCCATTAGAGGTGGTTCAACAATTCTGTTACCTTGGGTCTACTGTCACCACAAATCTCTCCATGGATGAAGAACTGAACATCAGAATTGGGAAGGCAGCCACAACATTTGGCAGACTTACAAAACGACCATGGAAGAATCCCAAACTGACATTGAAAACAAAGCTATTGATATACCAAGCATGCGTATTAAGTGTCTTCCTTTATGAATCTGAGACCTGGACTACCTACTCATGCCAAGAGAAAAATTGAGCAGTTTCCACCTTCGCTGCCTTTGCAGAATCATGAATATTAAGTGGCAAGACAAAGTTTCAAATATAGATGTCCTATCAAGAGCTGGCATACCCAGTCTCATAGCCATCCTTAACAACAGAAGACTCTGATGGCTTGACTGTGTGAGAAGATAGAGGGTATGAACAACAGTTATTTCGAATTAACTTTAATAGCGTCTACACAGGCAAACCGCTATTTTGAAATAAATTCTATGAGGAGTAACACCAAATTCGAAAAAGCTATTTCAAATTAAGTGCTATGTAGACACTTAATTCGAAATAAAGGGCCTCCAGCCCTTCCCAGGGAGCCCTGGTGGCCACTCTGGGCACAACCAGGAAAGCTTACTCTCCTCTCCCCCAGCCCTGGAGCCATTAAAGGGGTAGACCCTGGCCACAGTGCCTGTGCCAGCTCCAAGCCTAGCAGCCCAGAGCCAGCAATGGCCCCCGGGACCCCTGACCTAGTGACCCCAAAACATGAGCCAGCAAGCCACTGGCAGCCAGCCCTCCACTGCTCCCCAGGAGCACTCTGTCAGCTCCCAGGAGCCTGACAGGGGCCGGAGAAGGCGGGCACCTTCCTGGTCCAGGGTGGAGATCATGGACCTTATTCAGGTTTGGGGGGATGCCCCCAACATCCATGATCTCCACACTAGATGGAGGAACGCGGCCATCTATGGCAGGATAGCTGCCAGCCTGGCCACCAAAGGCCACATGCGAACCCAGGAGCAGGTTTGCATGAAAGTCAGGTTGGTCCGGTGAGACCCCCAACCCTGAGCTTCCCCTCCCCCTTCTTCCCCTTGCTTGTCCCTTCCAGCTCCCTCCTCCCAGGGTTCCCCCTCCCCTCTCCCACCCTCTCTCTTCCCCTCTCCCACCTCCTTTTCCCAGTCTCCTCAGAGGTCCATTCCCCCCCAGTTTTGTTCAATAGACCCAGTTTCTATTTTTGAACATACGTATCTTTTATTTGACATCAGGAAGGGGGGCTAGGGAGGGGTAAGTGGAAGGACATGAGGGAGGAATGGGTCACGAGCCCCCGGTGGGGAGGACCAGGGAGGCTCCAAGGGCTCCTTGGGGTGGACGTTCTCCCTCAGGGCCTTCTGGATCCTGACAGCCGCCCGATGGACCCCCCGGATGGCAGCCTGCAGCAAGTGCAGCCGGGCTGATGGCAACGACCCCCCGAGCTGCACCGGCGTGCCCAGGGGCAGCTCTGGCTCCATGTGGCCGAGTGCTGTGGTGTCCCGAGTGCGGGCACTCAGGGCACTCCAAGACAGGACTGCTTTGCTGTCCCTCATCGAGGTAGACAAGCAAGCGGGGAACCCTGAGAACTGTCTGTCCGGGGTTGGGGTAGGGTCCCTTTAAGCACAGAGCTCACTTAGCCTCAGGCAGCAGCCACACACACTAAGTCCTAACCTGATGCCCTGCCGGCACTGGTTCTGGCCAGCCTTAACTTCGGTTCAGGGTCCACTCAGTGTGGACGTGCTATTTCAAAATAGCAAAATGCTATTTCGAAATAGTTTTTGTGTATAGATGTGTTATTTCGAATTAGCTTAATTTGAATTAACTATTTCGAATTAAGTTAATTCAAAATAGCACTGTAGTATAGACATACCCAGGGTGATAAATGCCTTCCCAAAGAAATCCTCTTTGGTGAACTAACAAGTGAAGCAAGGGCAAGAGGAAGGCTAAAGTTAAGATTCAAGGATATATGTAAAAACACTATGAAAAGGTTTAACATCAATTCAAGCTCTTGGGAATCTATGTCATCAGATCGCAACACCTGGCGACAAGTATTACAACAGGGCACGTCATTTTTCGATAGGACCTGTGCAAGTCATGCAAAAGAACTCCGTCTTGGAAGGAAAAAGTCTCAGACTCATGAAAATGGAAGTAGATTGGCATGTAGCTATTGTAATCGACTGTGCAAATCCAATATTTGATGCATAAGCCATGAAAGAAGTTGCAGATCCAGGCACAACTCATATATTGTCACTGCTGCTGCTTACCACCGTCTCTCGAGATGAATGGGCCATATATACGTGACATTCTCATAAGGAAAATGGGGGAATGTGTTGTAGGTGAGATTATTATAAGGTGGGTGCAAAACTAGTTAAAAGACCAAACTCAATGTGTAGTTATCTATGGTTTGCTGTCAGACTGGAAGGATGGACTAGATAACCTCTCCAGGGCTTTATGCTCTCTGGGGGAGAGAGAATTTTTTCATTGCTAGTCCAGAACAAGCGAAAGAGATCTTGTTGCAGGGGCAGAGAGAGATGGAACCTGAAGACAGAGTGGGAGGAGAGGCAGAAGATCTTGAGACCCTGAAAAGACCGATCAAAACCCAACTGTCTCTCAGAGTGGTGAGGATACTGGAGTGAAGGATTTTGAGTGCTCATAGTGTTGGTTTTGCATGGATCTGTCTATCCCTTGGCTTTCTGTGGGAATAATATGTGTGTCCTTAAAGAGCTGCGCAGCAGCATCTGCGGTCCAACTGTAATTGTTACGCATCTCCCAAAGCATTAAACTGTAAACCAAAATGCTCATGCTTAAGTTAGAACCCTGTGTTACATTATTGGATTTGAATGTGAGTAAGCAGACCATTTTTGCACCCACTAGTGTGTGTTTGCCCCAAATTTACTATAAAGTGGTTATCAAACAAAAGCTGACTCTGTCTAGGATACTCGTATACTTGTACAATCGGTGTGTGTACAGTTATGAATATGGGCTTTGTATTTCTATTTTAAATGTTTTCTATTGGGAGAGGTGGTTGGTCAATGTTGCATAGACAATGGCTCTTAAGTGTTGCCAATTGACACCTGAGGAGCATGCAATGGCCCCTTGCCTGAGAAGGATATACCTGGGGATTACATGGCTCCTTGCCTAAAAAGGACAGAAACTGGTTTGTGGGTCATGTGATCAGCCCATTTTGGGAGGCACCAGCACATGAATGGGTTTCCTTCCACATGGGCAAGATTATAAAAGTATTATAAGGGTGCCTCCATCTTGGCTTCACTCCTGCCCTCCACTTCAGAAGCACCACTGGTTAGGACAGAGGACCCAAAAGGATTTGTCGAGCTATCCTATCACAGGATGTACTCCAGAGACTTTTAAGTTGGCAGTTCATTACATCTCTACTAAGAGCTTGCATCAAGAACTTGGAGATTGATGTATGTAATGTATTTTCTTTAACAATCTCACGTTCAACCTTTCTTTTCTTTCTTTTTATTAATAAAACTTTAGATGTTAGATTCTAAAGGATTGACACAGTGTTCTCTTTTGGGTAAGATCTGAGGTATAAATTGACCTGGGGCTGTAGCTGATCTTTTGGGACTGGGAGAACCTATTCGGACTTGGTGAGAATGGTTTTATAACCTCTGTAAGATGTGGTGCTTCTTGTGGCACAAGGAACGCTGTGGTGTCTAAGGGGTTTTGCTTGTGAGGCTTCTTGCTGGCCAGAGTGGCAGCTGAAGTGCTCTGTGTGACTGGTCTGGCACCTTATAGAGAAGAACCTCAGTCTTCGGCTGTAAGTAGCCCTGATTCTGAGCAATTCACCCTGATTTGCTGCCCCCCTACCCCCCAGCAGTGCCCAGACCAACCTAATATATTACAGCCTGTAACCTGACCCAAACACAGAGGACCAGGTCAAGTCCAGTTAGGGATGGATGGAAAATAACTCAACTGTTTAGTGCTTAGGTCAGCTCTCTTCCTCCTCTCCTTCAAGGAGTGGCTGTGTGCCCCACTCTTACTAGCTATCACCACCTCACTGCACAGTGAGCTGTGGTCTATGCACTGAGGAGTCAAAGTGTCTCACTCCACAGCACACATACAGTGAAGCAAGAGGTGATAGACAGTAGGAGCAGTACATGTAACTGCCATCACGTTGACGCCAAGGGCAGAAGAAGGAAAGCCATTCCCACAGGGAGATGGCAGCAGTAGCACTGTCTGAGGTTCAGGGAGAAGGTTTGGGTTTGGATCAGAAAACAACTTGATCTGCTTGGTCTTCAATTGGATTGGGTGGGCTTGTTTCCAGTGCTAACCTAAAATTATGTCCAATCACACCTCTAGTTAAAGCTACAGAGGAGATTTAAGGGGGTCGGCGCTTGTCTTAGGGCAGCTAAACCACCAGCATCCTGCTTCCACAAAAGAAGACAACAGGAGAAACTTGCCCCTCTGGAGTGTTTCTGAGAGTCAAGAGCCAGAATCAGGGCCTGGCCACTGCTCAAACTCAGTGGACTTAGAAGAAAACAGGATCCAGTGCACGGCTCCAAACACAATAACCTGGTGCATGCTCAGCAAAGGGAACTCAACCAGGTCTGTGACATTCTTTATTAAACCTGTACATATCCTACATACCAGCATGTGCCTGCACCTAGTTTGGAAAGGAATACTGTTTGAGCCACTTGTTTGGTTTAGTTATTTTCATCTGCATTTCACATTCTTATCTGATTTTCATCCACCTCCCCTTATGTAACTGCAGAAAACTTCCATTGTCTTCTCTTTTGTCAGGACAAACAAAAAGCAATCGCAATCCAAAGGGAATCATGGATAGCTGCATGGTGAATTATTTATTGAAGAAAGCCCAAAGTTCTGCTACACTTATTTTATCATAATTTAGTTTATGGAGCTCTTCCACATGTAAGCCCATGAGAAATGGGACTGAATTAAAGTAAACTTTTTAGCCAGTTAACAAGCACACATCATTCATAGCATTTAGCAGCTTTATTTTCTGTGCGGGCACATTGTATTTCTCATTTTTCTGCACTGTACTGAGAAAAAAAATCAGCATCTCCCTCTCTCACACATACACCATCTCATTTTGCAAAATATTTACATTAGCAAAACTAAGGGTCCAGAGTAAAGAGCCTGACTCAAAGTGCAACGAAGCGAACAAGAGAGCCTAACTGCAGAAAAAGGTCACGAAATTCAGAGGCTAACATTTCCATCATTTAATTGGTTCATACTTCAGGTATGTATTATTTACATTAGTGTTTGTACTGACATATCCTCATACTTAGGTCCTTACCCTACATTATTACAGTTAATGGAAGCTTTGCCATTGACTTCACTGAGTGTAGGTTCATAGCCTTGGTAAGTACAATACTCTTCTTTCTTTATTGAAAGATTTCCTTCATCAAGCAACCAATTGTTAACAGTCTCCCGAGTGATCTGTTCAAATAAGCTTCACAATCATTATAGAGATAGATCATCAGAAGATGCAAATCACTGTAACTTTATGCCAAAGTGCAACTGGAGAACTTGCTGTTGTACAAGGAAGAAATGGGACCATATTTTCATAACATGAGCTTGAAAGATACAGGAATCTTGTGAGGAAGCAAATTCCCATGGGATTTCCTGACCAATTTTTGGTTTTATCATAATAAACTTATCTGTACATTTGGTGGCTCATCCGGAATCAATCTATCCACAATTGTTTGTTTTTATGTTTTTAGGAAGCCAAAATGTGCTAGAAGAAATATTTAGAGGAGAAAAGCTATTTTTGGTTTTTGAAACATTCCCCTACAAACAAACGAAACATTCATACACGTCTTCACAGTACTGAAAACTGTGAAGTGTTGTGCACTATATTTTTCTCTTTATTAACATATCAGTATTGTTAGTAGGGATGCACCTGTATTGAAGGGTAATTACTGTCTTGCATGTTAAAAGTCAGTGCTGAGCAACATGGTTGCTCACTTTAAGCTAGAGAAATCCACTATTTTCCCATTTCTGCACAAACATAGTCAGCTTTCACTTTAATGGGAGATATGCCACTAAGAATATTTGCCTTCAAGAAAGAAACAATTTAAAACTGATTCTTCAAACTTTAATCCCATTGCAATAGCACATCTGGATAATTTAAAAGTGTCTTTTAAAATATGCTGAGTGCTGGCATAGTTAAACAGCTTTGTGAAACCATTGCCTTTCTGTCTACTGCTGGGATTTTAGAACATTATCACTTATTCTATCAGTCATAAAAATGATTATATAATGTGATCTAGGTTAAGCACATAAAGGAGGAACTGAGTAAAAGGAAGGTTTCTCTTTTTAAGTCTTTTTTTTCACTAAGAAACCACTTATATGTTTGGTGCACCACATTCTTATTTTCTCAGCCTCATAATATGCTAAAATAAGGTTCTAGTCTCCTTTTCAAATGAAAGAAGTAAAATTAAAAAAGAGAGCAGCCTTGAAAACTGAAATGGTGAAATACCAGGAAAAAGAAATCTAGAAGTATTCTTTGAAGTGCAGCCAATGGAGTACCTGTCCCTGTTAGTGCTAAAACGTGGTCATCTTCTTCATTCCAAATTCCCCTGTAACAATAAATTAAATCAGAGCAAAGACATAACCTAAGAAACTGAGGAATTGGAAGAAAATGTTTTTGAACTTGATCTTTCTCCATAATTATTGATTAGCATGTAAATCAGGGGTGGGAAATAATTTTTAAATGGGGCCACTTCAAAAATTTTTGAAGGGGTCATGGGCCATCCTGGAAGGGGTGGGACCTTGGATGGAAGGGGCAGGGCCTTTAAATATCAGGAGTTTAAAGGGCTCGCGCCTCCCCTGCAGCTTTCAGGCAACACGTTAGCGAGGAGCAGGAGCTATGAGTCCTTTCAACTCCTGCTATTTAAAGGGCTCACTCCTAAGCGGGCATGGGGTAGGTGTAAGCCCTTTAAATAGAGGCAATGAAAGAGACAAGAACTGAAAGTCCTTTCAACTGCTTCTATTTAAAGGGCTCTCTGCTCCCGGCCCCACTTCTAAGCTGTGTCTAGACTACACCTCTCTGTCGACAGAGATGTAGATTAGGCATGTTGAAATTGCTAATGAAGCACGGGATTTAAATATCCTGCACTTCATTAGCATAAACATGGCCACTGCTTTTTTTTTTTAAACGGAGCTTTTTTGGAAAAAAAATGGCAGTCTAGACGCGGATATGTCAAAAATAAACCCTTTTTCGACAGATCCTGTAAACCTCATTTTTTGAAGAATACAGGATCTGTTGAAAAAGAGTTTATTTTCGACAGATCTGCATCTAGACTGCCTTTTTTTTGAAAAAGCTCCGTTTTGGAAAAAAGCGGTGGCCATGTTTATGCTAATGAAGCACGGGATATTTAAATCCCTGCTTCATTAGCAATTTCGACGTGCTTGATTTGCATCCCTCTGTCAAAAGAGGGATGCAGTCTAGACGTAGCCCTAGTACCTTTAAATAGAAGCAGTTGAAAGGGCTTGCAGCTCCCAGTCCTGCTGCTAGTGTTACCTGGGAGTTGGGGATGCACAAGCCCTTTGAACTACTTCTATTTAAAGGTCTTGCATCTTCCCTGCAGCTGTTGAAAGGGCTCACACATACTCAGTTCCCAGGCAATGTATTAGGGAGCCAGGAACTGCTGCACAAACCAGATAAAAGATATAGGTGGTCCAGATCCAGCCCGCTGACAGGCTTTTTGCCCAAACCTGATGAAAATAATACGCATGATAGGTGCATTAGAAATACCATGCTAATTACGGTAATTCCTGGAGGCCAACTCAGAATGGAACCCCATTCTCCTAGGTGCTGTACAGAGTAAAAGATAATTCCTGCTCTGAAGAACATTCAATTTAGACAGAAAAATGTGCTGTAATGGACTCTCTTTATTAATTTGGGCACATCACTCAGTTTGGGCACATCACTCAATTTATCTGTCTCAGTGTCCACATCTGTAAAATGGACATAAGAAGCCATTTCTGCTTCACAAGAGCATTGTGAAGATTGATCTGATTACCTTTGGCAAATGCTTTGAGACCAGCAGAGAGATAATGTACTAATTTAAAAGTATTATTAATATTGTTTCAGTGGAAGGGAGAATCTAGCCATGATTAACTAGAGGTGCAAGAGGTGCTGCTACACCCCCTGACTTGGAGTGGTTTCGGTTATATACAGGGTTTACAGTTTGGTTCAATGTTTGTCAGCACCCCTCCTATAATAGAGGGGCCTGGATTAGTGTCCCAAACATGAAACTCCCATTCTTTGGGGATATCTTGATTCTGATCTAACCCTGTGTTCCTCTTCAGTTCCAGGCAATACTTTTCTAATTTTTCATGGCAGGTGCCAAAAGATTAGCAGAACAAAATTTGGTGACATCCAAAGCCAATTTGCAAAACCCCTTTCCCCTCACTCAGAACCTGTCAACTGTTGAGAAGGAAATAGGGAGAATTCAGTTAAATAATTATCCTTACTTTCCATGCAAATCTTCATTGTGATAATTCAATATAAATGTTTCAGCAATTTGCAAATGTTTTGGCTGTTTCTGTTCTCTTGGTGCAGTGATAACAGCACTTAAATGCTCCCAAGAATGCAGCCACACTAGCCCCTGACATACCTATCCAGCCAAAAAAAGATAGAAACACAGCATGAGGACAGCCAGCTAGCACTATGAATGCAGCAGGGAGGAGGGGGATAAAGGTTTTTTGGAGATAGATTGTGTTCTGGGAGGTCAAACCAGAGAATCTTTAAAAAACATTTTAATTTCACATAAGCAAATCTTCCTTGATATACACACTTCTGAAGCAGAGCAACTTTATAAATATTCAGAACATTATGGATTTTTTAATGTAGCCATGTATTTGCAGGGGGAAGGTATTTAAACCCTCAAGTATAGTCCCCTGAACTTCAACATGGCTATATGCTTAACTGCTCTTTGCAAGAGTAGAGTCTAAAATTGGATCATATGTCACTCTGTTTGAAATTGTCAAATGAAATCAAAATTCAATGGAACTCACCTGGTTAAACTCAGCCCTTGTGTCAACAGAAAACTTGAGTGAACATGGATTCAGTGGCAGCACAAATTCAAATAAATTGTATTGGTTTTAAGACAGTTTGATGTTCGTTGAGAACTCAAAGCAAGAAATGGGTGTTGAAATCTAAATAAAAGACACAAACTTCTGCAAACTGAAAACAATGAGTCACATACAACTCTAAAAGTAAGACTTTTTTCCCACATTAAAATTATTGTACCTTAAAAAAATCACCTAAATGCATAGTAACCTGCTGGTACAGTACTGTATGTCAAACACTGCAAAATGCTTATTTAAAACTAATCTGTGGTTTAATTCTCATAATTACTGAAATTTACTATAAAATTGCTTTTGGACTCTCTTAAAAAAATAACTAAAAGCCAACACAAAAACAGATTGCAGCTTACTGTTAAAGTAACAATAAACACCAAACGCATGTCAGTGCTTGTGGGTTGTTAAGAGGTTTCTTTCCCTAGGGTGTATCAAGCCTGATTGCACAATAAGAAAAGTGACTCCAAAGTTAGATGAAGGTAAACAATTTTACAAAAACAGATGTTTTGTCATTTTTATTAGCCTGGGTGGCAGCTTTCTGAAAGAAACACAAAATAAAGCTGAATCACTAAGTGCCAAAAGCTTGTGCTGAAAGAGCTGCAAGTGTGCCAGTGTGTGGCAGATTGCAAATATCAAATGCTCTGCTTTTCTGTGCCACTGCCGATTGATCTGATTATGAAAAAGAGTTAATAATTAACAGTAATTATCTGACTGAACACTTTTCAATATGCTGAAATCAGTAGGACATTGTTTATTAGCAACACACAGCTCTCGGATTTCAGATGCATGGGGTTCTGCATTTTGTAAGTTATTGTGGGATGGCTTAGTCTAACCTTATCATTTTGACTGGGACACTTAATCTTGCATCATGGGAATGCCACATTCTTTTTCCTCCATATGCCTCTTTCAATTGCTTGTTCACCAGCCCTGAATGCCAGAGGTTACAAGAATGGGGGGGACACTTACTTTCTAATTAAAGAGTGGCAATTTGGCAATGTGTGCTGTAATTTCTCTACTTTAGTATTTTCCTTGTTATACACTGCTGGATTAGCTATGACTTTTACTAAATAACAAAACCAAAAGTGAATCACAAATCCTAAAAATACCACTGTAATTGTGACCTTTCTACTCGTCATTGTTTATTAAAAATATAAAATATGAAAGGTTACGTATTTTGATACAGGCATCTTGAAAGGACCTTGTTATAAAAATCCCTTAGGGTGTTCCGTCACTATCAAGTGAAGCATTGGTTGCACTCTCTGTGAAGAATGGCTCTTACTCCCTAATCCTGTAAATTGTCTAGATTCTTCTGAGTGCTCTTTCCTGCATGGGATCCCAGATGTCTCCTCTGCCATCTGAGGGAAAAGAGTGGCAATAGCAAAATAAGTTTCTGGGGCCAAACTACTTCAGCTGTGGCATGCTTGCAACTCCCTGTGAAATAAGGGGGAAAAGCATTCATATGGCTGACTATAATTAGGCTCCACAAATTTCTTCATAAAAGAACTTAAGTTGTACCATATAGTTCCAAATCTGCTAAGTGGGCAGGAACCAATGGGTGCAGATACCAGTTGCAAGCAGATATTTCATATCAGAAGTAATGATTTTTAATGAAAATAATGCAAAAGCACTTTCCTTTTCAGCTCCCTGAGACCCAGAGCACAGCATATTTCCCAAAACTGTAACAACCATCTCTCAAGTAAAATATCTTTATTGTGCAGCACATGGGTAGTGTCAGCTAAAGTAGGAAGACAGGAGGTATGGGAACTGTAGAAGATGAGTACATCATGGGAATGCAGTCATAAATCCCAAGAAAGTTATAGGCCCACAAAATTAAGTAAACCAGGGTGAGAAAATATGCTCCACTTATTTGGAAGTGAGCATGTAGGTACAATGCACGGTATCAAGTTGACTAGCACTTCACATGCAGAGTGGCAGCTCTGAAATGATGATGTGCTCCTTGATAATGATGTTGCCCAAAATACTGGACCAAATTATCATTTACAGTAGACCTTCCCCCCTTTACACTACCATTGAGATGTGAAAGCAATTTAGTGTAAACAAGAACAAGACCCACACCGAATGGTGACATTTATATGTGATTTCTCTTAGACAATGAAGGGGCAGAAAGGAGTTTCTCTCTTAGGTGTCTGGTTTGTCAAGTTCTTGTCTGATTTGTATTTTTAGTTCATCCCTATAAACTCTTATTTCCTATGTTTTATCAAAAAAGGGCTACAGTCAATCTGATTTCCAATAGCACTGTCTTCTAGTTTTAAAATCTGAAGCATTGATTTAACTGACTCAGTCTTTTCAACATTTGCCCAATTATGCCAGTTTTGAATCCTGTACTTGATTTGGTAATTCTGTTTCTTTTCTTTTTGGTTTTGTGAGAAACAATCCCAATCCAAGCACACCCGATTTTCCTGGTACAACCAAACCCTTATGTTGCTTTCTGTTATCATAAGATGAAGCTATATACTGAATTTGGTGGTCCTAGCTCTTATTGTTTAGGAGGAGTTCTTGATTAAACAAACAGTTGAACTCCCTAGAACAGGGGTGGGCAATAATTTTAGATGGGGGGCCACTTAACTAATTTTTGAAGTGGCTTTGGGCAGCAGCCCCGGAAGGGGCAGGGGCTCTGGTGGAAGGGTGGGGCCAGGACACATCCATGCTCCCCCTCCAACTGACCCTGATTAGCTTGGGGATGGGAGAGAATGTCTTTGCCCCGTCCCCCTGAGATAACTACCAGCTGTTCTGAACAGCTGGCGGTTCCCTCTAGGCACTTGCCCCCTTGCAGGGCAGGAGGAGACTTTGAATACTACCTTGCCCCCAGGCCGATCAGGGTCTGGGGGTGGGAGGAGTGCTCCCTGCCCCTGCCCTGCAAGGGGTGTGCAGCACTTGCAAGGTGGGGACAGAAAGCAAGAGACTTTGTGTGCCCCTCCCAACCCCAGGCTCTGACTGGCCTGGGTGCAGGAGAGTGGCAGGGCATCCGTGAGCCAGATCCACCTGCTTGGCAGGGCAAATCTGGCCCATGGAGGCCCCTTGCCCATCCCTGCTCTAAAATACATAGTAGATTAAAATCTGAACAAATAAAATTCAAACTAAAAATTCGGCAACTCATACAAATGAGCAGCGATCCTGTCCATGAACAGATACATAACCCATTCAGAGATTAATCTGTCATGAAGAAAGTGCCTCTGCACTCTGTTACATACTCCTGAACATCAAATGGCCCAAGTTCTTATTTACATAGGTTCCAATATATGCACAGTGACTAGGGTACCACTTTGACGTCCATAGAAAGTGATTCTTCTATCAAATTCATCTTCAGTACTACAGATCTAGAGTCTCCCAAGGATAAAGAGCTCATGTCTGGCATTGATAACTATCATGGTTTAATGCGAACCGTGGTAAAGTACAAGTCACAGTGAAGAGCGACATGTAAGTGAGCCTCTTTAAAGTTCTCTTTATTTTGCGCCCTTTGCATGCTGAGCTGGAAAAAAATCAGGCTAAGAAATGTAGTCTTGACCACACCCTCTTTTAGATGACCACATCTTACTCATAAAGCTGAAAAATGAGGAAGCCTTGTCAAACACAGTAGTGTCTTCTGTGGACCCTAAGATCACGAGCTTTGAAGCTCACCTCACTTGCTCTGTGAAATAACTAGATGAAGCACTAGAGAGGGTGCAGGGCTGTGCACTAGAGAGGATCACTGGGCTGTTGGAATTTAACCTCAATTATAGGATGTCAGCTGCCCATTTTATGTAGAGGTTCCCACTAAACTGGATCTATTATTTAAATTTACCCTAGGCCATATACAATATAAAGCTCTCCTGCATTTGCCCAGGGCTTTTTAGCCACTTTTCCTTTAACTCTACTATGTAGTGAAAGAAGTATTAGTCAGATTTTAATCCTTGTATTTACAGTGCAGTATGAACTTCAACCATAGAGCTCCTACAAAAGGATTTGTGGGGATCCAATGAAGGTCAATACTTTTTCAAAGTATCCTTTCAGATGAACCAAGTAATAAAGAACAACTAACCTACTGCTGTATTCCCCAGGAATGAACCATCAGACACTGTACCTCCATCTGTTTCTCTTTCACACACCATCCAACACTGTCGTGTCCTTTTTAAATTAAAAAACGTTCAAAGAATAAAATGGAATCAATGAAAAAATAAATAAGTTCTGCTCGTTACTTCTTTTTACGTTGCTTCCTTGTGCACAGAGCAATAATATCAAGCAAAATTGCACCGCTGGGGTCATCAATGCTCCATAAAAAGGCACAGTTTCTCAGAGGATGGACGGCCAGTTTTGTTATGCTCTATCTCTGCTTAAGGATTGTGTAAAAAATATGAAAAAAAGCAGATGGCTTGACGTTTTCTTGATATGGTTGGAAAAATTAGACTTGCTTAATCTAGTCCCTGGAGAGTTTTCTTGGAGCACTCCTCTACAAGGAGAAACAATTATTTTACTTTGGGCTGCTATTGTCTCCTGCTGAGGGAATACATGTACAGTAATGATGAACTCTGTGAAGGGTGAAATGAATGTTGCTGCCACCTCAGTATATTCAATGTGGAAGAATTTTGGCTGCTATGAACTTGGCAAAACTTTGCCAGCTTTAATCACAGTGACTTGTGTGTGATGTTTTATACTATTATCCAAATGGAACAGATTGGGGCACAGAGTCACTTAGTAGTAAAACCATACAAGCCAGGACAACATAAATACCCTTGTTTTAAACATGCCTTAGAGAATGTTAACAATTCATTTTGTTAACTTTTTTATTAAATTATTATGAAATATTCATTTAAATATCCTGGATCTGAGGAAGACTGGCATGTGCCATCTGTGTTGTGCTCTATCAAACAATATGGGGAAAATGTCATGCCATTGGATCTGCATTTTGGGTGTCTCACAAGGTAAGAATTTAGCCCTGGTCTACGCTAGGGAGTTATTTTGAAATAACTCCCCTTATTTTGAAATAACAGGCAAAGCGTCCACATTACCAAGCGCGCTACTTCAAAACAATGGGCTTGTTATTCCAAAATAACAACTCTGGCTTGTCACGAGGAATAGCACGATTTCAAGATTGTTATTTCTGGAGTTATTCTTTCAAAATAACTTATTTTGAAATAATTTCCTAGGGTAGACATGCCCTGAGAGACCCTCTGAAAGGGCCTCTCACCCAAGTCAATGGGAGTCTTTTCAGTGACAGTAATGAGAACTAGATCATGCCTAAAATAAGGCTGCCTTGCTATATAATCACTCTCTAAAAAAGAGTTCTACAAAGCATGTTGGGGGCAGGACTGTGTTGGAAAAATCCAGGCAAAAATGCTACTTGCTTTTACCCATGATTGGCTATGGTAAGAAAAAATATGAGTTTCAAGTGATGTCAGCTATATTTGTGTTAACACTTGTGCCTCTGTCTCTATTGGAGAGGCACCAACATTGAATGTTACATAGCTCAAACAAGAAGAAGGGCAAGATTGTGGTTGGCTCTGTGAGGATATACAGAGCAAGTAGGTAGATGCTGCAAGAAATATTTCTCTCCCCGCCACCCACCTCCCATGCAGAAGGCAAGTCACATTTTGGCAGGGGAGCAGGCACTTTAGTAAGCTCATAGTCTTTGCCTACCAAAAGAAGGTGAGGAAGTTCATGAATGGAACAGGCATAGAATACATGGTAGCTTCTCAAAGACACTCAGAGTCCCCCACAAGTATGTTCTTCACAAAGACCATTCAGAGTTCCTCTAGGGGCTATTGTTTCTGCATAGCTTCTCTTCATCCTTCCTCCAAAGTGTCTAAATGATGTTACTGGTAAATCCAGTCACAGAACCTCTAATGCTGCAAAGTCTTCTGGGAAGTGGATTTGGTGGCAGAAGGCGGTCATAAATTTCCATCTGGCTGTGGCCAAATGTGAACAATGCTAGCTAGGGATGGTGTGTGACCAGGGAATGCATTAATTCAGCATGACCCTGAATGGAGTCCTGGGTCAGTTATAGCCTCACCACCTCAGTACATCATAGGGCATCTCTAAAAAGTCTCTAAGCCCAGGCCCTCATTAAGGCAAGACAACAGCCTGTGGATCTGCCATGTAATCAGGGTAGAGCAACAAAGATTTATGAGCACAGACACTCAGTCAAGGTAGGGCAGCACATAGTCTAAGATTCTGGCCTATACTCAAGACTGACCAGCAAAGGGATCAGGTATTCTTAGTGACTTATTGCAGATGGCTGACAAATGCAGGGCTCCTGGAAAGAGGAGGCTTTCACACCAGGGCCCAAACACAAGCAGATTATTCCACCACAGGATCAGTGGGGAATCCAGCTCCAACACACTTACCTCATTTTAGGCAGCAGTGCAGCCAGAATGAGATCAGCTACTTTCCTCCACTTAGGGTGTACTTGGATCCTCACAATAGGTAGCCATTTGTAATTCCTTTGTGTCTCAGTCTGCTGGCAACTCTAGCTGCTTTGGCCAGACTTCAGTTGGGCAGAGCTGCCCTTTGCTCTCCATGCTCAGAGCAAGCAGAAGGTTTTTGTCTCCCCTGGCATCTGGAGTCCAACTGAGCTCTAAAACCTGAAGGTTATACTTCCTGGTCCACCTCCTACCTTCTGGTGGGCACATGTCCTCGCTCTGGCTCATGGCCTGGCTCTGCCCACTTGAGTTGAAGGAGTGGTCCCTCTCCCTTTAGCTCAGTGGGAGGCCACTCCACATCACATCAAGTTCCCAGCAGGATCTAAAGCTGAATTCCTCTGAGTAATGTCTGAGGGTGAAAACTCTGCATGCTCCCCCCGGAGCAAAGCTGATGCAGTGGGCTTAAGGACATTCAAATTGCATCTCCCTATGTCAGCAGTGGGCAATTAATGTAAATCTAGTAAGAAAGTCTTTCTGTTAATATAGTATTAATACATGTTGGCCCCAGGATATAGACACACGTGGGCAAGTTAATATCTTTTATTGAGCCAAATTCTGTTGGTGTGAGTGGTAAACTTTTGGCTAAAAAGTTTTGGTCCTAAAAAGAACTCTGTTTAAGTTTGAAAGCTTGTGTGATGGGGTGTATCAACCCTGCACTGAGGATCAGAGAGTGGCTTTGGCCCAGCTGGCTGAAAGGGCCCCACCCCACAGTCCTGCTGGGCAAGCTCCCAGTGGAGGCAGACTATAAAAGCCTCTGGAGCCGCTCAGTCTGGGCTGACTGCGGAAGGAGGAGGAGGCATGGAGAGAGCCCTGGATCCAGGCGCGCAGACGCGGATGGACCTCCCAGCAGCAGCCACAGTGAGAGAGGCAGCCTGAAGAGCCACAACACCCAAGCAAGACAACGAGGGAGAACGGTGGCCAAGGGACGGAAGGAAGTAGCGGGGAATTGTTCTCCGGGAGCTCAGCGTGTTGTGATGGGATTCCCTGCTGAGCAGACAGTGGATTACGCCACCCCCAACAAGGCCCTGGGCCGGGACCCAATGGAGTGGGAGGGATCAGGTTCCCCTACCTCCCCCATATTCAGCCTGTGTGGTGGAAGTCTTTTGGCTCACCTATGGACTAGGCCTCTGGGCCATATTATCCCTAGTAGAGGGGACTCACGTACAGACTAGGCCTCTGGGCCGTATTATTCCTAGTAGAGGGGACTCGTCTGTGGACTAAGCCTCTGGGCCGTATTACCCCTAGCGAAGGGGATGGGCATATGGACTCTGGCCACTAGGCTGTATTATCCCTGGCAGAGGGGATGGGTTTCCCCCTTTTTAACAGGGTTCAAAAAAGAGCTAGATAGATTCATGGAGGTTAGGTTCATCAATGGCTATTAGCCAGGATGGGTAGGAATGGTGTCCCTATCCTCTGTTTCTCTGGGGGTGGGTGACAGGGGAGGGATCGCATGAGGATTGCCTGTTGTGATCCCTTCCTCTGGGGCATCTGGTATTGGCCACTGTTGGAAGACAGGATACTGGGCTAGATGGACCTTTGGTCTGACCCAGTATGGCCATTCTTATGTTCTTATGGGTATTTGGAGTAGGCCTTGGGGCCGTAGTACCCCTAAGTAAAGGGACGTGTATATGGACTCAGGCCACTAGGCCGAGTTAAACCTAGTTGGGGGGACTCGTGAACGACCTTGGGGAAAGACCAAGGCCCACCCTTAAAGGGAACTAGACTCGAGCGGCCTCCAAGGACAGGACACCCCTTGACAGCTTGTCATTCTCACCAAAGAAGTGGGCCCAATAAAGAATATTACCTCATCTACCTTGTCTCTTTGTGTTCCTTATAATTTAAAATGTTTTCCAGTTTAATGGATATATGAACTGATTTGAAATGTTGTCATATGAAAACATACTCAAATAATCACACCATCAAATATGGCCACATCAGAGAAGAAACTTCAGACAGTTTAGTAGAGTGATCTTACATTATCTAGATTCAGGAAATCCCCCATAATTCCTTTAGGCATCCTAGATTGAGGTGCATTATGAAAAATGTGTGTGGAGCAGCTTCCATGGTACCTGGATGTCTTAGCATACATATTCCTTCATTTTCATGAGCCCTTTCTTTCAAAGGCAATATTCCCCAAGATGAAGATTGTAAATGGTATCCAGTGCTAGCTACCAAACAAATGTTTAGTGGGCTTATATGTAGAAAACTGTAAATTAGCCTTGTAAACTATGTACAAATTAAGTATAAAAAAAGAAAAAGTTGCTCTACATTTCATGCTCTTCCATCCCCTACTGCTAATTTTTTCTATCCATGCTATTCCCTGAAGAACATGAGTTTAAATTCTCCCCCATCTTCCCTTCCAAGCAACTCATCACAGAGTATTATTCTGAAGACACATATTCCATCAAACATATATTAGCATTTTATGTCTCTTTTAGGTACAGAATGTGTCAAACAATGTAATACAAGCTATTTTATTTTCTACCGTTTATAGAAAAACTGTCGTCTGTTTCAAATCCCTTTACAACTTATTTCTACCTACATTCAATGTCCTCTGAATCCCATTCATCCTTACTTTTGAGTTATATTCAAATGGCTCATGATGGCTTGCAGTTTATACTTGCAGATAATTGTGTCAAATGTCTTCCCGCAATTTCTTAAGCTGTGCAAGTGGCATCATTGAATCAGTTCTCATTAGTCCTTTGGCTGCTCACTATGGGGCTACATCTAGACTGCATCCCTCTGGCGACAGAGGGATGCAAATCAAGCACATCGAAATTGCTAATGAAGCAGGGATTTAAATATCCCGTGCTTCATTAGCATAAACATGGCCGCCGCTTTTTTTCGAAACTGAGTTTTTTCATTTTTTGAGGAATACAGGATCTGTCAAAAGGGTTTATTTTCAACAGATCTGCATTTAGACTGCCTTTTTTTTGAAAAAGCTCTGTTTCCCTCTTGAGCCCCCTCTCCGCTCCAGGTTTTCAGTCCCCTACCACCTTAGTTAAGGACATTTCAGTTATGTTACAAAATCTTTATTTTTGACTGACAGATTTACTTTGTGGATAAGCAGGTGAACAGTTAAAAGAGAAAGTTTTGTTAAACAGTTCACACATTTTCTTTACTGCTAGGCTGCGTCTAGACTGGCAAGATTTTGCGCAAAAGCGCCCGCTTTTGCGCAAAAACTTGCCAGCTGTCTACACTGGCCGCTTGAATTTGCGCAAGAGCACTGACTTTGTAATGTACAAAATCAGTGCTTCTTGCACAAATACTTTCACGCTCCCACTCAGGGATAAGCCCTCTTGCGCAAGAATACTTGCGCAAGAGGGCCAGTGTAGACAGGCACCTTAATGTTTTGCGCAAGAAAGCCCAATGGCTAAAATGGCCATCGGCGCTTTCTTGTGCAAAATCGCGTCTATACTGGCCATGGATACTTTTGCACAAAAGCATCCGTGCCAATCTAGACGCTCTTTTGCGGAAATACTTTTAACAGAAAAACTTTTCCGTTAAAAGTATTTCCGCAAAATCATGCCAGTCTAGACGCAGCCCTAGTGTTTCTAATAAAGCAAATTTCTGTTTACAAAGAAAAGTGGGTCTTATATGTGTTCTTAATGGGAAGAGAGTGAGAGTTGTGGAAGGAAAGGTTGGGGTAGGCCAGGCCAAACCCCCCATGGGGGAGGGCCTGGGGAGAGTCAGTGGGCTCCTTCTGAGAATCTCTCCCTCAGGGCCTCTCAGATTTCGACACCAGCCTGGTGAGCCTGGTGGATGGCAGCCATCTGGGGCTGCTGAAATTGCCTCTCCTCACCATCAGGACCTGTCTCCCACCCCGGCAGGAGGCCTCCCCTTTCCTCTCCACCAGGTTATGGAGGGCACAACATGTGGCCACACCTCCAGGATGTTGCGTTCACCCATCTCCAGGTGTGTGAGGAAGCAACGGAACCTCCCTTTCAGCTGGCTGAAGGTGCATTCCACCTGAATGTGAGCCTGGCTAAGATTCGTGTTGAAAAGCTCCTTGCTCACATCCAGGTGGCCGGTGTAGGGCTTCATGAGCCACAGCATCAGGGGGTAGGCTACGTCAGCCACTATGCACACCGGCATCTGCACGTCCCCGAGCGCGAGGTGCTCCTCTGCAGTTCAGGAAGCCAAGGGCGGCAAACCCGACAATGATGTTGTCCAGATCCCTGAGACAGACAAGCCTCTTCAGCAGCTCCGCATTGATGGCCCTCCCCACCTGCAGCACGAGACAAATAGGCAGACAGAAACCAAGGAGTTAGACAGGTTAACTAAGCACTTGGGAGGAGAACCCTCCCCCCCACTCCTAACCCACCCCTCCCCTTGTCAGGACGCTCCCCTTCCCTGCATCAGTGCAGGGATGGCCGAGGAGTGGCCTCCGAGTGCCACTCCATCCCCCACTCCGTCTTGCCCTTGCCTGGCAGTCCTCTTTCTCAACCCCCCCACCCAGCAGCGCCTGTCCCCTGACAGTGACTTACCTCCATCAAGACAGCCCCAACGGTAGACCTCCCCATGCCAAACTGGTGTCCCACGGAGCGGTAGCTGTAGGGGTGGCCAGCTTCCACAGGGCAATTGCGACCCGCTTCTGCAGGGGGATGGGGGGCCGCAGCTGGGTGTCCTGGTGTTCCAGAGCAGGGGCGAGCCAGGCACACAGCTCCGGCAATGTGGCCTTCCGCATCTGGAAGTTGCGGAGCCAGTAGTCATCATCCCAGAGCTGCATGACGAGCCGGTCCCACCAGTCCGAACTTGTCTTGTGCCTCCAAATCTGCCTGTTCCCAAAAAAGTTTGAGGGCAAGGACAGAGCTCCTGCATCCCGGAGGAGGGTCTCCTTGGTGTGGTCCAGGTCCATATGGGGCAGGAGATTCATGACAGAGTCATGCAGATGCACCAGAAGCTTCAGTATGGCAGCGTGGGGCCATCAGCTGCCCAGGGGCAGCTCAGGCTCCACGGCCAAAACCACTGTGAAAAGCAGAAAAAAACCCTGCAAATAAAGTGCTGTGGTATCCGAGGAAGCAGGGCAACCAGAGCAAGAACTGCAGCAGCTTTGCTTTTCCTCTAGGAGGTAGGCAAGCCAGAAGCAGGAGCAGAGCAACGGCTGTCCAGGGGATCCCTTTAAGCATTCGTCTCTGCAAAGGGCATGCAGCAGCACTTGGAAATAAAGGCTGCCCCCATGCCTTGCCAGAAGCACTTCTGGGTGCCTTCTTTTTTTGACAGAGCGTCCGGAAGTCTCTGCCCCCATGCCCTGCCAGAAGCACTTCTGGGTGCCTTCTTTTTTTGACAGAGCGTCTGGCAGTCTGGACGCTCTTTTTCGAAAAAACAGATCGATTTTTCAATCTGCATAATGTAATCTAGATTACAGTATCTGTCAACAAAGCATCTGTCTAAAAAGGCGTGCAGTCTAGACATAGCCTATCTGTTTAAAAGTCCCAGAAGGGTAGCTGTGCCTGTAACTTTAAAAATGATGAGTAGTCTTGTAGCACTTTAGAGATTAACATATATATAGAGAGAGAGAATCATGAGCTTTTGTGGGCAAAACTCACTCCTCAGATGAGCAGAGTGGAAAGAAAAATCTGCTCATCTGAAGAAGTGGGTTTTGCCCATGAAAGCTCATGATGCTACACAGATATTTTTCTTAGTCTCTAAGGTGCTACAGGACTACTCACTATTTGTAATTGACATCTCTGTTTATTGATGGCATTCAAGAATTTCTCTCTGTATGGGCAGCATGAATTCCATACAAATTCTTTTTGTAGTCCTTTGTCTACCTTCATGAGTCTGGGCCAGTATTATTACTATTACTTAATATGAAGGGCTATAAAAAAGGAGCCCATCAACAACTTATGAGAGACAACTTATGAGACTACAGAATACTGATTTTTTTTTTACGTAAGATTCTAGAAAAGCAGCCACTGAATTCAGAAATCATAGAAGTCCAGCACTGATGTGAGAGAAGTGGAATCAGAAGGGAGTGAGTCAGAGAGGAAAACCAGACTGGATACCTCCCCAAAAGAATGTGACTTCACTGGGTTTGCCCATTAATGAGACTTTTACCAGAGGCATTTGAAGAAGAACTGGATCACTCTAGAAAGAGAAGTTGGAAGAATGTAGCTCTGTCAGGGCATGTCTACACTGGGGAAGTATTTTAAAATAACTCCCCTTATTTCAAAATAACAAGGCAAGAGTTCACACTACCAACCCTGATATTTTGAAATAATGGACTTGTTATTTCAAAATAACTCCTGCTTGTGAAGATGAATAAGTTTATTTTGAAAGTTATTTCGGGAGTTCTTATTTCAAAATAACCTAGTAGTGTAGACATAACCTCAGATAAGACAGACAACAACAGAGTACAGTATTGTAAGTATCGCAGTATTGCGAACAGGAACAGCTAACAGGGAGTTTGGAGAGGGAGTTCTCCAGGTAAAAGAGGAGTGAAAACGGGACCCTTGTGGTAAGTGGCTGTCTGGAGTGTGTGTTTGTGTGTGGGGGAGTTATTTGCTGTGTGCTGAGCTTGTGTTTGTCTGTTTGGTTGGTTTGTTTGTTTGTTTGAAGGAGCTTCTAAAAGGTTTGAAATCTAGAAGCCTCTGTTAATTGGCTGAGCCTCAGTCAGGGGGAGGGGCTACCAGAGCTATATAAGCCTGTGACTCAGCGACCAGGGAGCTTACGAACAGGAACAGCTAACAGGGAGTTTGGAGAGGGAGTTTAGAGGGCACTAGTGACTTCTAACCTTCTTTAAAACATAACTCTTATAATAATCTATATTCCAGAGGTTTAAAAAGAATCCCAGTTTATACTTAAATTTATTCATTAGAAAAATGGAGACAGAAGCCCAGCAGCAGAGTGGGGGCTATCCTGTTTATTGCGTCGAGTGTAACATGTATGATTACCTGCCCTGTAGGTGGGTGGCATATGTGTGCACCCGTTGCAAGGAGCTCCTGACCCTCAGAGACCGAGTTCAGGCTTTGGAGGCCAGGGTGGCTGAACTGGAGGAGCTAAGGGAGGTAGAGAGATATGTTGATGAGACTTTCCGGGACACTGTAGTACTGTCCCGCCTCCAGTCTGAGAGCCCCAGTGCTCTTAAGGAGGATGAAAGTCTCAAGGGATCATTCAATGGGAGCAGAGGAAACCATCCCGTGGTTGGGACCCTCCTCCCAGAGGATGTTGCGGTATCCTCTCGCACTGAGGATACCTCTGAGGGGAGGAATGCCAGTTAGGAAGAGGCAGGTGTTAGTAGTGGGTGATTCGATCGTTAGAAACATAGATAGTTGGGTTTGTGATGACCGGGAGAACCGTATGGTCACTTGCCTGCCTGGTGCGAAGGTTGCGGATCTCTCGAGGCATCTAGATAGACTTATGTGTAGTGCTGGGGAGGAGCCGGTGGTCGTGGTACATGTAGGTACCAATGACATAGGGAAGGGTAGAGAGAGGTCCTGGAGGCCAAATTTAGGCTGCTAGGAAAGAGACTGAAATCCAGGACCTCTATGGTGGCATTCTCGGAAATGCTTCCAGTTCCACGCAGGGCCAGGTAGGCAGGCAGAGATTCAGAATCTCAATGCGTGGATGAGACGATGGTGTAGGGAAGAGGGGTTTGGATTTATTAGGAACTGGGGACACTTTTGGGAGAGGGGGAGCCTATACAGGAAGGATGGGCTCCACCTAAACCAGGGTGGAACCAGACTGCTGGCACTAAACATTAAAAAGGCTGTAGAGCAGTTTTTAAACTAAGAGATGGGGGAAAGCCGATTGGTGCGGAGATGCACGTAAATCGGAGAGACTTCTCTTAGAGGAGAATCCATTGATAGAGATTCTCTAAGCTGTAGTCTGAAAGAGAGGAGGGAGAGAGCAAACCATGGGTCAGAGCAGACAAACAACCGCATACAAAGGAATCCAATGCATCAGGGAAGGGCAGACAAATAAGCAGTGGCAAATTTTTAAAGTGCTTCTACACAAATGCTAGGAGTTTGACTAATAAGATGGGTGAACTAGAGTACCTAGTATTAAATGAGGAGATTGACATAATAGGCATCACTGAAACCTGGTGGAATGAGGAAAATCTGTGGGACACAATCATACCGGGATATAAAATATATCGAAAGGATAGAGCAGGCCGGGTGGGTGGCGGAGTGGCACTGTATGTGAAAGATAATGTAGAATCAAATGAAATAAAAATATTAAGTGAATCAACATGTTCAATAGAATCGCTATGGATAGTAATTCCATGCTCAGTAATAAGAAATTAGCAGTAGGGATATATTACCGACCACCTGACCAGGACAGGGATACTGACATTGAAATGCTGAGGAAGATTAGAGAGGCTACCAAAATAAAGAACTCTATGATAATGGGGGATTTTAATTACCCCCATATTGACTGGATACATATCACCTCAGGAAGAGAAGCGGAGATAAAATTTCTCAATGGCTTAAATGACTGCTTCTTGGAGCAGCTGGTGCAGGAACCCACAAGGGGAGAGGCAATTCTCGATTTAGTCCTGAGTGGAGCGCAGGATCAGGTCCAGGAAATAACCGTTACAGGACCGCTTGGGAATAGTGACCATAATATAATAACATTCAACATTCCTGCGGTGGGAAGAACACCTCAGCAGTCTAGCACCCTGGCATTTAATTTCAAAAGAATTACACAAAAATGAGGAGGTTAGTTAAACAGAAATTAAAAGCACAGTGACTAGAGCCAAATCCTGCAAGCTGCATGGAAACTTTTTAAAGACACCATAATAATAGAGGCCCAACTTAAATGTATACCCCAAATTAAAAAACAGCAAGAGACCTAAAAAAGAGTCACCGTGGCTTAACCTCCATGTAAAAGAAGCAGTGAGGGACAAAAAGGCATCCTTTAAGAAGTGGAAATCCAATCCTAGTGAGATAAATAGAAAGGAACATAAACACTGTCAAATCAAGTGTAAAAATGTAATAAGAAAAGCAAAAGAAGATTTTGAGGAACAGCTAGCCAAAAACTCTCAAAGAAATAACAAAATGTTTTTTAAGTACATTAGAAGCAGGAAGCCTGCTAAAAAACCTGTGGGTCCCCTAGACGATCGAACTATAAAAGGCGCAATCAAGGACGATAAAGCCATTGTGGAGAAACTAAATGATTTCTTTGCTTCAGTCTTCACGGCTGAGGACGTTGGGAGATTCCCAAATCTGCACCGTCCTTTGTGGGTGATGAATCTGAGGAACTGTCCCGGATTGAAGTGTCATTAGAGGAGGTTTTGGAACAAATAGAAAAACTTAATGTTAACAAATCTCCGGGACCGGATGGCATTCATCCAAGGGTTCTAAAAGAACTCAAATGGGAAATTGCTGAACTATTGTCTGTGGTTTGTAACCTATCCCTTAAATTGGCTTCCGTACCTAATGACTGGAAGGTAGCCAACGTGACACCAATATTTAAAAAGGGCTCTAGAGGCGATCCGGGCAATTACAGACCGGTAAGTCTAACTTCAGTACCGGGCAAATTAGTCAAAACAATAGTAAAGAATAAAATTGTGAAGCATGTAGAAGAACATAATTTGTTGGACAAAAGTCAACATGGTTTCTGTAAAGGGAAATCCTGTCTTACTAATCTATTAGAGTTCTTTGAAGGGGTTAACAAACATGCGGACAAGGGGGATCCAGTAGATATAGTATACTTAGATTTTCAGAATGCCTTTGACAAGGTCCCTCACCAAAGGCTCTTGTGTAAATTACATGGCCATGGGATAAGAGGAAGGTCCTTTCTTGGATTGAGAACTGGTTAAAAGACAGGAAACAAAGGGTAGGAATAAATGGTAAATTTTCAGAATGGAGAGGGGTAACTAGTGGTGTCCCCAAGGGTCAGTACTAGGACCAATCCTGTTCAACTTATTCATAAATGATCTGGAGAAAGGGGTAAGCAGTGAGGTGGTAAAGTTTGCAGATGATACCAAACTGTTTAGGATAGTCAAGACAGAAGCAGACTGTGAGGACTCCAAGAAGATCTCACCAAACTGAGTGATTGGGCAACAAAATGGCAAATGAAATTTAATGTGGATAAGTGTAAAGTAATGCACATCGGGAAAAATAACCCCAACTATACGTACAGTATGATGGGGGCTAATTTGGCTACGACAAATCAGGAAAGATCTTGGAGTTATCGTGGACAGTTCTCTGAAAACTTCCACACAGTGTGCAGTGGTGGTCAAAAAGGCAAATAGGTTGCTAGGAATTATTAAGAAAGGGATAGAAAATAAGACCCAGAATATCTTACTGCCCCTGTATAAAACTGTGGTACGCCCACATCTTGAATACTGTGTACAGATGTGGTCTCCTCACCTCAAAAAAGATATTTTGGCCTTGGAAAGGGTTCAGAAAAGGGCAACTAAAATGATTAGGGGTTTGGAACGGGTCCCATATGAGGAGAGGTTAAAGCGACTGTGACTTTTCAGTTTAGAAAAGAGGAGACTGAGGGGAGATATGATAGAGGTGTATAAAAACATGAGTGGTGTGGAGAGGGCCGATAAAGAAAAGTTATTTATTAGTTCCCTTAATAGAAGAACTAGAGGACACCAAATGAAATTAATGGGTAGCAGGTTTAAAACTAATAGAAGAAAGTTCTTCTTCACACAGCGTGTAGTCAACCTGTGGAACTCCTTGCCAGAGGAGGCTGTGAAGGCTAGGACTATAATAGAGTTTAAAGAGAAGCTAGATAATTTCATGGAGGTTAGGTCCATAAAAGGCTATTAGCCAGGGGATAAAATGGTGTCCTTGGCCTCTGTTTGTCAGAGGCTGGAGAGGGATGGCAGGAGACAAATCGCTTGATCATTGTCTTCGGTCCACCCTCTCTGGGGCACCTGGTGCTGGCCACTGTCAGCAGATAAGCTACTGGGCTAGATGGACCTTTGGTCTGACCCAGTACGGCCGTTCTCATGTTCTTAAGTACTGAAAAGAATAGGAAGGACTAACCCAAAGGCAACCTAGACAATTATAGTCAGGGTGAGTTCTGAGCCAGTGGGAAACCTTTTATTTGAGGAAATTGCAAAAATTATTACATTCTTATGATGCCAACAAATCTAAAATATTGACATTGTGATGGTGGTTTGGCCTTCCTGACATCAGATGAACATCTAGAGCAGTTTCCCTAGTCTACAGACCGTGCTTTGGTGTCTGTCTGATGGTAAATTTAGTTTAGTCCTTCAAACAAAGGAAGAAAAGCCTCTTTCTCCAGGACAAACTAATAAACAAAACAGAATTCTCCCCACCACAGGCTATTTTGCCATCTCCCTAGCAAACTCCTGAGCTGACCTCACAATGCTCCCTTTGAAGAGACACACACCAAGACTTGCCTCCCACTTAGTCTCTCACCTATTGGGAAAAGTTTGTTTCCTATATCCTGCCCCCATGCCCAACATTCCCCCGTCCTTCTGCCTATACCTCCTGGTTTCATTGGACACTACAAGTTCAATGGTGCCTATTATTCCCAGGGTTCTTTATGGTCCATAACTGAACTTGGAATAAGAATGTGCAGGTATTCAGCTTGTACTTAAAAGGATAGCACAAATTGTATCAAGTCTATTTGCACATTTAAATTCTAATGCTCTCTCTTGTTTTTTACAAGTATTTAATGAATAGTATGGTTTCTTCAGTTTATCAGTGAATTAGTAGTGATCTTACAAGTGGCTGTAAAAATTTCTACTCTACCTGCATGGTGGGTAGGTCTTCTCTCTAACATGGACCCAATAGCATGGTAAATCTTATGGGAAAGGAGCATATATTATTTCAGTAATAGTAATATAGTACTTTAGTATATGAGAAACCATGTGAAGATTACCAGGAATGTTTATTTATTGTGTTGTGTGCAAAAAGGATGCACTAATTATAAAAAAAAAAACTAGAAGCTTCTTTAAAGCATATATGCTGCCATTCAAGTGTAATCACTTCTAATTAGATGCCATCTGTGTTATTTGGTACTGGATGTTTGAGTTGATTAAACAGTAAAATATTTTGCATTAAATGGTCAGAAAATATTATATATGTTCATGCGATTTTCCATCATACTGGCAAAAGAGTTTTACATATGCAGAGCTGTTGATATACTAAATGAAAGACAAGCATTGCTATGCAACATTTAATTATTTCTCTGAGATGGCCTGAAGAACACCTTTCATCTCTATTATTATTATCTTACTTATTGATCCATAAACAGAGATACATCTCACCTTTAGGGACAAGGGTAAAATATTCTGTTGTCATCCCAATTTCCAGAAAAGGAAAATCTTCCAGAGAACCATTAAAATTAAAGATGTACAGTTGTCTTGATTTAAAACTTCTCCATTCCCTTAGATAACTATTTATAGCACCGCCAATATTGGAGTAAGTAAAGGGAATACTACAGATGAGGAGACAGACCCTACAATGGTACAAATCAGCCCGGCTGGAGTGAATTCCATGCCATTATGCCAGTTTACATGAGCTGAGGTGCAGGCTCATTGACAGTCATTTTAAGGATATTTGGAAAGTTCTTACCCACTTCCTAAATACTTTTCCTGTGTGCCCCAAGAACCACTGTGCAATTGCTTGCCAGGGATTACTTCATCAAGGCTGTTTTAAAAAATAAAATAAAAGCTTAAGTCTCCATTAACCTCTTTAAACTTTTCTTTAAAGACTCAGAGGAGATATAGACTTAAAGGAAAACAAATTCATTCTGAGCTCACAGCCCTCAGTGATGAGCTCAAATGATTTAATTAAAAAGGAAAAGTTCCCTTCTACAGGCAATAGGCAGCCTACAATATAGTCCAGATGGGGAATGGACAAGGATGGCTCAAGGACACTGTTAAAAAACAGCTGGGTAGGAGGGAATGGAGACGGGTGAACTAGCTTAAATCAGACAAGACCAAAGCCAAAACTTGGGCCAAACCAGAACCTAACCCACTTTTAAGGTTGCTGGGTCTGGCATATTCATGCCCCAATGCTCTAGCAAAAATTGGAAGTGTAAGTTTTGAGATACCAAATGGCCTTTCTAGCAGTATTTTCAGCCTGACTGCATGCAAAGTAATTATAAATTCTCAGGAACATGACTGTCCTTGTGTGATTCACACTATAGTTTTTCAGACCCAAGAGGACTCAAATGAGCATTTAAAAGTTTAGATGCTTAGCAACAGAATATTTGAAGTTGGCATTAAGGTGAACAAGGATAAATATTTATATACTAGGTGTCACTCCTTTTATCTGCCTTCTCCAGCACCAAGGTGAAAGAGAGCCATGGACCAGTGCAAGTCAAGTACCCACTGTGCATCACTTCCAGACTGGGAGAAACACCCCTGTCCTGATCGGATTTACACCTAGGTGATGGGCATCATGTAAAAGTTTCCATAGATGGCTACAGAAAATTAAACAGATTATATTGATGGACAGATAACATCAGTTTGCAAATTTTACTGGTAAGAGACTTTTTACTGGTATGACAATGTCCATTGCTTCCTGTCAGACTTAACTGCGCTAGTTTTGCACTCAAGATTTTACAACTCCTTCCCAAATGAAATCAAGAGTCCAACCTAGCTCATGAAATCAATGAGTCTAATCATTCCAAGGTAAAAGATATGAGGATGCACTCAGAAATAGCAGTCATTGATTAAGGAGTTCACAGGACAAATTATTTGGTTGCCTCACTCTTGCTCGTGGTTGCTCTTACACTTTATCCTCACATACTTAATTAGCTTTAACAAAAAATACATATCACATATACACATCCAAATGGTAATTCATTGCTAGCTTACTTAAGTCTGTTGTGTGAAGTGATATTTCCATACATACAAGTATTACTTTTCACAGCAGACTTACTCACCCCTGGTGACAATTCAATCCCTGGATGCCGAGGTGGCCGAGAGAAAGACAGCAGGAGACTGTTGTGGGATGGAGCCTGAAGCTATATAGATGAAGCCAGGGACCTACCACCATGCAGCCAGAGACCAGGGCTATCACCTGAAGCCTTGTAGCCAGAACCTGCTACCCCATCACCCCAGGGTTGAAAACAGAAAACTCCTGGTGGCCACATGCAGCCATGGTGCCTGCATTTGAGAAAACACAGTATGCAACCAACTTTTTGAGAATTTTAGAAGTTCTGCTTACATCCTGAGTAGAACAAAGAAATTATTGATCCCATCACAGCAAATCCTTTGCAAGCCTTTTTATAGGTCTTGGCTATCAGAGGAATGGGAACACAAATACCCAAACATAGAAGTGAACTGGTAAAGTGAAGAGGATTAAAATTTAGAAAAGAGGATTCCCCAAAGATATTTCTCTTCTAATGCTAAAGAGAAGATTGAGATTTGGAAGAAAACCATTCCAGACTGAGATTAAAGAGAAAGTCATATGAACATATCTGCTCCACAACATTTAAGTGTATGCATAAAAATGAAGGAAACTTATTAAATTGGAGAGGGCAGAAAGCTTTTTAATTGAGATTTCAGCTGAGTCAGAGTTAGCAAATTCTCATGCATAGCTGGTGTGAGGACAATGCAATTACAACAGTGTAGAAGAAGCTACCTGTAACATTGCACACCTGTGATGGAAGCAACTTGGACTCACTCACACATTACTCTCTCTCCTCAAAGAGGGTCCGTCTCATTTTTCCTTTTCAGTAAAAGCTGATGGGTCTAAAGATGAAAAAAATAAAGAGCAAATATTAAAAATATTTGTTAAATGTTATGACCCAATCTAGCAACTTCTATGGAGTCACACCAGGGGTATATTTGGCCATGTATATTTACAATAAGTACAACTGATTGTGGTTACATGATATTCAATATTCTTCCATGCACATTTGAAAATAGAAAAGAAATACAGTGCAGTTAAGCTAGTGTGTTTTAAAATACATTATTATCCATATCCACATCCATAACTGGTATTGTCCTGTGAGTGTATTTTACAATTCTTCTTAACAAGCCATACTCCAGAGTTAACCTTTGATTAGGGTTTGCTTTGAAAAAGTTAAGAAGCCGCCTTACAGATTGGAAAGAGTCTGTTTTGACTATCTCTTTCTATACATACTCACTTGTCTTCTTTTTAAATACCAGAGTAAATAACATTTAAAACCTTTGTGAACTGATTACATGCAAGAATGTTATAACAACCTCAGGATAGAAATAATTTAATCAGCATCTTTTAAAATAAGTTTTCTTTTTTAGTTTCTAAGGATACAGGCTTTGTTTGGTCAGGTTTTTAAGGATGAAGTGGGAAACCTAAAGATCTATAAGGTTCTTGCTTTAACCAGTATGTACAGATAATTGTGTACATTTTATTTTGTCCATGAAATTTAATATAATTAAATAATTGTATTGCCTTAACATTAATACCGATTGTCCTTTTCTTGGGTAGTTCACTCCATTTTTATTATTTAGAATTGGCCATCTTTTTCTTGATTTACAGTAAGACACTGAATGCAACCAGGAGGTCAGAGAATTTCATAAAAAAAGCAAGTTAAAAAACCCAGCAGTTTAAAATTCATCTTTTGGAGAAGACTATTGCTAACAAGCTAGGCTAACCTATCCTTCATTTCCTATGGCACATTTCATTCAAGATTAGCACTACTCTTTGGCTGTCCGCTCTTCTTTTTCTTTTGGTACCTCACCAACTTTCCAGAAATTGTCAGCAATGATTACCATTAGCTCCGGAGCATCCTATTCCAGTTCCCCCTCCCTCCCCCCACACACACATGTGTATATCATGTAGCGGTGCTGATTTATATATAACTATGTCTTGTACTCACTCACCTTTCTCATATCAATCCCATCATGATTCAGCCAGCCTGACAACATGGTTCTCTGTCTCTTCATCATTTTTATGAAAGACGTATATTGAATGCACTACTGGATCTCATAGACTGAACTTGGTCACCCGGCAACCAGGCATTTACCTAGTCCAAGTTACTTGGATGGGCTGCACACCAATATACCCCATCTGGATAGAGACCAGCACTGCTTAGCTGCAGAACAGCCTTCAAGGGGATACTTGCTATAGAATGCCATCTCTCCTAGTAGGGGATTCAATGTATTATGTACTGCCCCTGCCACAGTTGTCAGCTGTAGTTGGACATTCCTGGTGGTGTCATCACATGACATAATCTTTAATTAAAGATTAATTTTTAATTCCTGGAGACTCCAGGGCAATCCTGGAGGGCTGGCATCTATACCTGTTCCCAGCCATAATTTTGCCCTCCTCCCAGGCAGACTATCATGTGGAGAGTAAGGGACATTGTCAAAACTGAGCCCAGAACTTTCTAAATTGATATTCCCATCCTAGTAAGGGACTTCTGTTAAGCCACTCTTTACAAAGGGCACTGTTGAAACTCGCTGGGAGTGAGCAGGGAGTAAGCGAGGTCAGCTGGACAAAGGTTTGCTGACTTTCCAGCTATTCAAATAACCTCAGTCAATATAAGCGAAGCTGTCTCAAGCATGGACCAAGGTTTGTGACCACATCAATCTTTGAACCTTAGACTTAGTTAAAGATTTTAAAAGTTACTTCTGTCCCTCTTCTACTCAGTCATTTCTGACTGATTACAAAAGTTGAAAATTCCTTCCTCCATTCCATCTTTTTTGGAGCATCCCTGCATGACTAAGTTTGTTTCTATACTGCCAGGACCTTACTTTTTACTCATTAAACATTTGTCAAACAAGGAGCAATTTTCTACTTATGCAGGAGTCAGCTAATTAGTATGGCATCCTGTCATTCTGTCACACTGCCTTGACAAACAATATAGCAGATTAAAGAGTTGCTAATTGACTGATACTGTTAGCAGCAATTTCACAGTGCTAATGTACCAAGGAAACATTAAAAAGTTGCTTTGATCAGACTATGGAAAAATTATACAAAGTGAGCCTTGAAAGAATAGTCAGTAAGTAACAGTAATGCTACATGATGTGGAACCCGTGCATTACTTTGTGGAAGGGCCACAAAGATTGTTGAAAGTTGAACACAACATATTTCTGAACTAAGCAAGAAAGAAAAGGTGTGAAAACAATAATATAGTCACTAAGAAGTGCAAATCAACCAAGTATGAAAAGTTACATAAATTATCCTCCCAAAAGAATAACTTATCCTTCCCCAAATAAAACTCCCATGGATTTCAATGGGTTAGGCTAACTGATTGACACTTCTGAAAATCACATTCTTGATCTTAGTTATATTGTTCGGTGGGGGCAGAATGTGATTAGAACTTAACAACACTGGGAAGACCTATTCTTCTACTTAGTGGTCATCATGTTTTCTTTCTCTTAGGCTACATCTATACTACTGAAGTCGACCTAAGTTACAAACTCCAGCTATGTGAATAATGTAGCTGGAGTCAAAGTAGCTTAGGTTAACTACCTGCAGTGCCTGCACCACACTGGATAAATGGGAGACACTCTCCGACTGACTTACCTTACTCTTTTCGTTCCGGGTAGAGTACCAGGGTCAACTACAGAGCAACCAATGGTAGATTTGGCTAGTCTTCACTAGACCTGCTAAATTGGTCCTCGCCCCCACCCCATAATACAGTAGAAAATATATAGCCCTTACCTTTCTTTCCTGAAAGTTCTGTATAAACAGTTCTAGTTAATCCTGGATAAGCTTTTCTACATGATGACTAATAACACTAATGATGAGTCCTTGAGCCTCTAAAGGGTAGAATCAAATTGATTATACAAATAAATATCCTCAAGTGATATAAATCAGCATGAGCTCCATCCATGTCAATGGGACTACCTGGCTTTATGCTAGCTGGTGATAAGGCCTTGTATGTATAAACCCCTTTTACTCCTTAGAAGACTTAGTTTGGAAGAAAACTCTTTATATAATCTTTGAATTTCTTTATTGGGAGTTTCTTGAAGGGCCAGATTAACTGTTCTGGGGGGCCTATAGGTGGTAGATTTTGTGGGGCCACCCAGCGTACAGAAGGGGGCTGCCGGAGAGTGAGCTGTGAGTGGGGCTCTGGGAGGAAGGTAAAATGTAGGAAGGGATTGATGGTGGGGGAGTGTAAGGGTGCAGGAGTGGGCTGGGAGCACGGAATGTGGAAGGGAAGAAGGGTGAGGGAGGGGGGCAATGAGAGCAGCAGGGGGAAAGCCTGCAGGTGAGCACGGGGACAGAGAATTTCCCTGTGCTTACAGTGATGTGGCTCTGGCCTGGGGAGAGAGGGGAACAGCAGCCATACGGGCCCTGGACTGCAGCCCCAAATGCCCCTTTCATAATACATCCCTAGTTTCCTGGGAGCACACATTACTGCTATAAGGGTCTACTCAAAAAGCACCCAACTATTTGAAAAGGGCAGTTTCTGTTTTTGTATAAAGCTATTTAACTCAAACACTACAAGTACAAAAATGAAATATACCTACAGCCTTGACACTTTAAAATCTCTCATGTACATTAGAATGGCAATAGTCCATTATTACATATAAATGTTTGAATGGATTGAACAGGAATAATGTATAAAAGGCAAAAATGTTCAATAAATATTTCTGTTTTGTATTGAGGAAATAGCTCTGGAGTCACATCACGTGACGATTTCATACTTTCCATTTCAACAGTAACGAAGGTGGACGTTAAACAGCATATATGCACTTTTAAATTAGCAAGTCAAGATAGTCAGGCATCCAAAGTTTTAAAAGAGCTAATCAAGGAATTCTCTGGGCCATTATTGTTGTTTTTTGACAAGGTGTTGGAACACTAAGGAAGTTCCAGAGGATTAGAAGAAAGCTAATTTTGTGCCAATACTTAAATTGAATAAAGGGGGTGAGTCAGATAATTATAGAGCTATCGGTCTGACATCAATTTTGTGGAAAATGGAAAGGGTGATATGGAACTCCATTAACAAAGAAATAAAGGTAACAGTTTTATACGTTATGCCAATTAATATAGGTTTATGGAAATATGTCAAACTAACTTGATATTTTTTTAATGAGCTTACAGATTTGCTTGATAAAGATAATTGTGTTGATTTAACATATTTATATTCCTCTAAGTATTTGACTTGGTACAACATGGCATTTTGATTAAAATACTTGAACTACACAAAATCAATATGGTATACATTCAGTGGCGGGTCACAAAATGTAATTGTAAATGGGAAATCTTAATTAAGTGGATGAGTTTCCAGCAAGTGGGTGACTTGACCACAGTCTGCCTACAGAAATTTGAAAAAGAAGAAACTTCAGTTTAGCAGAAAAAAATGTAACAAAATCCAATGACTAGAACATGAAGCTAAACAAATTCAGACTACAACTAAGATAATTTTGAGGAATAAGGATAATTAACCATTGGAACAATTTAACAAGGATTAAGGTGAATTTTCCATCATTAGCATTTTTACATTAAGTGTGTATGTTTTTCTAAAAGTCATGTTGTAGTTCAAACAGTAGCCTTCAGTGAGGTCTTTGAAATGAATTGGTGGCAAATTCACAAAGGACAGATGTCCTTGTTCATAATCACAATAGTTAGAGTTTTGGATGTCAGTTTCAGCAGAAAGCTCAAAGACTGATTGTCCTAAGGAACAAAACATAATCTATGCTCTGCAGGAGGGCTCTTCCAATTCAGGTTTGAGGCATGCTGCTGCTACCAATATTGCAGAAATGTGCTGTCAAAACAGAACCCCAGTTTCCAATTCTTTAAATTTGACCCTACTCCCTTAATGAGCAACTGTTTCCCCAATAAAAAAACAAAAGACATTTAAAAGTATGTTAAATTATGTATGATGAACATATTTAAGATTCTTTTATATGAAGAACTCATTTAGAACTAGCTATGGGACAGTGGGAACAGCAAAATATTGCAAGCTATTTCTCAACAAAATCTTTTGACCACCAAAGGTGTTAGTAATGAAATAATGTTCAAAAAATCAAATTGGAATATGATTAGTATCTCCCTAATCCCTAACTATCACTTAGAGAAGGATGCAAAGACAATATAGTATGGCTTGAAGTTATAATCAATTAAACAGGAGAAGACAAAATAGTAAGTGTACTTAACATTTGGACTAAGCTGGCATTATAAATATTAACAGTATTAATTTTGTTGCTTTCACTTACTGTACTCTAGAACAGGCTTTTAATGGATGGGTAGTGGTAAGGTCAGCTGCAAGTGCTACATTTCCTTTCTTGTCTAAAACAGCGAAGAAAAAAAAGGCATATAATCTTCAGGAAACACATTAATCTGAAAAATGTTAAGTCACACTCAGAAATAGAAGCAGATGCTTTAAGACTGGGCTGGGTAAGATGCTGTCTGAGACCAGATCCAGCCCACCTAACACTTGGATCAGTCCTGAGGACTTCATCTGGCCACTTTCTAGCTATATCTTGCTGCTGGTGCCACCAAATTTCCAGGATTCTATTTAAATGGCTCACAGTTCCTGGTTCTACCCTGGCAGGGGCTAGAGTCTTTTAAATTGCTCCTATTTAAAGAGCTCACAGTTCCCAGCCCTGCCACTACTGTGTTGACTGGGAGCTGTCTGAGGTTGGTGTGGCCAGTTTCCTAGTGAGTTTAGGAACCACTTTGAGTCTGAGAAACCACTTTGAGAAATCTGTTATCCGGCCACTCTGGGGTGTTTATTTACCAGTGCCGCGACCACAGAGCCTCTCAGTTCCCATTGGCTCCGGTTTGCTGTTTGCAGCCTGAGGGAGCTGCAGAGAGCAGTGTGTACTGGGCTGCCACTTCTCACAGCTCCCCTTGGCTGCAAATGACAAACTGGCGTATATAGGAGCTACGAGGCTCCATGGCTGCGGCGCTTGCAAGTAAACACACCAGAGCGGCCAGTTAGCAGGTTTCTCAAAGTGGTTTTTTGCAGACCACTTTGAAAAACACTGATTTAGGGGGAACTAATGAACAACAGGGTCAGGAATGAAGATCAAAGATACATACCAAGGGATCCAGAGGGGGACACTGGCAATTACTGAGCAGAAAAACCTAGACAGCATCCACTGCTCCTCAAAGCTATCAAGGGAGCCAATGGACACCACCCAGAGGTGATGTAGTGAGGCCTTCTTGGAAAATTAGTGAGGTGGGCAAGTGCAAGCCACCCACTTCTAAAGGCTCCTTCCCCAGCCCTGCAGGAGAAAACACCAGACCCAGGTTCCAAATGATTACTTGAGACAACTATGGAAAAAACAGGGTTAGGAGTACAAGTCATAGGTTCAAAATGAGGGATCTGCCATAGAGACACTGAGCAGGGAACCCCCAGACCATACCCATTGCTCCTCAAAATTATCTAGGGAACCAGCAGATGCCACCCATAATATATGGGTCCAAAGAGTAGGAGGTGATGTAGTGATGCCCTGTTGATATACTGGGAGGTGCACCGGTACAAGCCCATCCACTTCTAATAGCCCCACCCCCAGCCTTGCAGAGGTAACTAGGTTCAAAGGGAACACAGGGGACAACTAATGAAGGATTGAGTGGGGGACACCAAGCAGATAACCCCCAGAAAGTGCCCATTGCTCCTCACAGCTGTACAGGGAGCCAGCAGACACCACCTAGAGGTGATGTAGTGAGGCAGAGTGGCCTCCCTCCAGATACTGAGGGACCATCACAACTTTCCTTTTCCTGCCCTGCCCCCCTTCCCAGAAGGGCTGGGGCCAGGCAGGAAGTATAAAAGAAAGGCCCTGAAGCTTAGTTGGACTGGAGCCTGTGGAGGAGGACACCTATGCCTTGCTGCTGCAGACAGGAGTGGAACCTGCCCCCCTGTGGAGACAGACCCCAACAAGGAGTTACCAAGATTTCCTTCAGTTGTATACAACGAGGATCCCAAATACCAGAGGTATCAAACCCGGAGAGGCAGAAAGTAGCCCAGGGCAGCCAACAACTGGCCAGCTGCAGGGCTGGCTGCCTCTTAGTCAGCATGTTGTAGCTGGATCCCTGCCAACCCAGTGACAGACCATTCTGCCACTGTTACATCCCTGGGCTGGGATGTGGTAGACAAGGGCAGGCTCACATCCCCCTGCCATCCCATCTCTAGGGTGGCTGACTTCCCACATGCCAAGGAGGCCTGTGCTCTGGAAACCAACCCTCCACTAGTACCCTAGGCTGCCTACTAGGTCTGCGAATCCCTTTCCACACCCTAGACTTCAGGGACACTCCTCACTGTACCTGAATCTCCATAGACTGTGATTGTTTGTTGGCTACCTGAACCCAGAAGCCCGGGCTAAATCCTGCTCCTTGGTCTGCCCCAGCCCAAAGGGCTAGAACTACATGACCAACAGTGTGTGTTTGTTAGCTACCTATGCAGGGAGGCTTGGGCTATGGCCTGCTATCAGCCCAGCCCTGCCTGAGAGCTAAGGCCTTAGACTGGGACTTGCTGGAAGCCCTACTGAAGGTCTGCAAACTAGAAAATCTCAGGGCATCATCCACCCAGGAGTGGGAATGGAGGCATCAGACTGTTATTATGATTTTGCCTCTGCCAGATGGAATTAGAACTATAGACTACTTATGGCTGTGATCTGAGACCGAAGACTATGGCCCTGGAACAACGAGGCAGAATGACCTCTCTCTGGACTGGCAAGTGAGGGGCCACTACCGGTGAGTTAAAGTTTTCTTTCATGGCCATGGTCTCACTAATCATAACATACACCAGAACCCTTGATAAAGCATGTGGCTTGAGGATACAGTCAATTATCCTCTTACCTTATGCAGACTATGATCAGTTGGTATAGATGAGTTTCCTAAGTATGGTTTGGATCTGACCCAATCCTTAACTCTGAGTTGCTCTTCCTATGTCCAAGACATTCCTGCTTCCTGCAGGAAAAAAAAACCAGGCATACTTTTCCATTAACACTATCATCTTGAGACAATGCAGACTGCCTCTCCTTCCAGAGACCAACATACTTCCAAGATCCTGGTCCAATGGTTTGAGAAACCCACCGAAATGCTGTTGATTTAATTTAGATGGACTATATTGGCCCAAAGAGTCAAAGGCGTTAACATAACCCAGCCAGTTCAACCTAAAACAGTTTTAAGCAAGGTTGAGGGTGTAGAGAGAGACCTCAGTCTGTTTAGTACCATGGCAAAATCCCCATTTAAAATGTTTTCACCTTGTTTTAATGATACCAAAAAAGGAGGACAAAAAGAGTAAAAACATTTGCAATCTAAAGTGTTAAGTGAGGCTTTCTTTTTAAAAACATTCCATGTTTCCTTCCCCTGAAGTTGTGGAAAGTCTTTAGAAGTCACCCTTTGTTTGACAGGTCGTTAGATGGCAACTACTGTCCTTTGAGGGAAAGGGGGAAGTTAGTTGAGATGGTCTGGAGCTGCTGTTTCTGCTAATGTCCAATCCTGCTTATTTTAAGACAAAACAAGAATAACACACACAAAAGGAAGAGTGAAAGGACCAGCAGAGACAGAAAAATGCAATTTCTCTCTCTGATGTTGACTCTCACTTGCAACCTCACTGCTGGTGAAATGCAAGCACAGCACACATCTCATCAGCCACTCTGAGATCTTTACCAGCATGTACATATGGTTCTTTCTGTGTAAAACAACAGAGGATGACTCAAATATAAACAATATTTTTTTCTGTGATATATAGCCCCTTTACTTCAGATTCGCAATGTAATTATCCCTTGTTTTTTTAAAAACAGGGTATTTCAGGAAACATTTGTTGCATGTATTTAACTACAATAGTTTCTTGGCCATTAATCCGATAGAGGCATCCAACACTTATTTATCCTCCTCTTTCTCCTTCAAATGGAAATTGACTATTATGGTCACTACAGGGCAAGCTTAGCAGCTGCAAAGAAACAGATGGAATTTTTCCAGCAATAGCATTTTGGTGTCTGTAAATCTTCCTGACTGGTCTCTAGGTTGGCTCAGTTGATAACTACAAACATGCCTCTAGGGCTGGTTTGAGATCAGCCTTCTATTTAACTTTCTTGTTGCCTCACATATCAGCCTCAAAAAATAAAGAATATGATCTCTTTAATATGCTTGGTGCAAATATTTTATAAAGTGTAAGTTAAATTAACAAATGAAACTATTTCCTCAGGCTTTCATACTTACTGGGCAAAAGTCCATGCTGAAATTATAGCCACACAGTATAACGTTAAATACCCCTTATGTATTTTGAAAATGATTCAGAAATAAAATGCATAACATTAATATTGCACATTGTTTAAATATCATTATGCTCAAGTCAGTTGTTTCCAAACTTTTTATTGTGCTGACTCGGTGTCTGCATTTTGTCCATTTTGGGAATAGATATAGTTATGTAGATACACATAACTATTTACATTATTCAACAGTTATTTTATAGCTATTTACTATTTTAAAAATTTCTTTACATTCAAATAAAAAAAGGGAAAGCACCAAATTACAAGCTTTCTGCCCTGTTCTCCCTATACCTGAGCTTGGCCTCCTAAGTTTCCCACTCAGCTTCCTCAAGCCCCTTTGCTCTCTATCTCCCACCCTGAAGTCAGCAAAAATACTCCCATTAGTTTTTGTAAGTTTTACACAAGACCCATTGACTGAAATGAAAGTGAGGTTTTCACTTCAGCAGAATTCATTGTAGGAGTCTGTTGCAGGATCCACTCACAGCGGCTATGTCTACACTACACTGATCTATCAGAAAAAGGTACGCAAATTGCACTCCCATCTACACCGGGCCAAATTTCAGAAAAGCCTCCTCTTTCGGAAAAGCCCTTCTTCCTCGTGGGAGGAAGAAGACAGGGCTTCCAAAAGAGCACATTTGCTCTTCCACAAAAAAAAAGCGGAAGAGCAGACACATTCTCGCAGTGTAGACATAGCCACCTGGTGGTGCCTCCTAATGGCCATTCTGTGGATTTGTTCTGGTGAGGATTGATCCCTGTCCTGTGGATCCCTCTCATTCTAGGAACCACAGCTTTCTCTTTGTGCCTCGGCCCATTCTATTCTGTTCAGCTGTGATTGTTTCTGATGTCAGAATTCACGGTATATAGGTCCAACTGTAGTTCAGAATGAGTGAAAATGTGAGACTTCTCTGTTTTGAGTGTTGAGGTGGCTGATAGTACAACTTCAAGACCTAATAAGCCTTAAGCAACTTATCCTGCAAGATGTCTAGTGCCTTCAAATTCCCCAGTTAAGTCAGAAGGAAAAGTGGATGTTCAGCAGATTGCAGGGTCATAGTCCAGTCTGAATGCTTCGGATCTGAACCTTACACTAAGGGGTGAGGGGCTCACCCATTGATTAGTCACAGTGGAATTTTCATCTCTGAGCTATTCTTATCAACCATTTATTCCAATCAATATGCAGATAGTAGCTGGAGTTGTTTACTTCCAGACTAGTAACTTGAAAGTTTGTCTTAAACTTCATAAAGACTGTAATCACAGTTTCAAGGAAACCAACTTTGTTTTTAAAATCTACAGATGATGAATCCTCATTATTCATCATCTGTAGAGGTCACATGAAACTATGTCACTTATATCAGGTTGAATAATGTAAATGGCCCACCGCATAGCAACCCCGTTCTATTGCCTCATTTATCAGACAGAGATGGAGGGGATTACAAAAGTCCAGAATAGTCTTCTTTTTTCCATTTGGTTTTATATATACTTAGTATAAATTGCTGAGTTCATGCATCAGGTTATCCTCTTACTGGCAATGGAGCACTGGGATAATTGTGTCCACATAGCAAAAGAAACAACACAGAAATGAGTCTCAGAGCCCAGATCTCCTTAACTGGGTTTTTGCAGGCTGTAGCTTGGAGGCTCTCTAGTATAGTGTTTGGGTTGTTTTTGTTTTTCTGTGTAGATGAACCCCTTGTGTTTTACACTTTATTCTCATAAAAAGTCACCTGACCATCTACAAAAGCTGGAGCAAGAATGAGTAAGTTTTGCTCTGTGATGTAGAACAGGGATGGACAACCAGGAATGGTGGATGGGTCGTGTGAGTGGCCCTCCTTCACCCCAGTGGGCTGCAGCAGTCCATAGCCCTATGGGGTTCCACCTGCAGTTCCTTGGTCCCCCTGTCTGCCTACAATCCTCCACGCACCTCACACAATGGGGCATTGGAGTCCCGCACTTACCTGTTCCTCCCCCTTCCTCCCAGCACTGGTACGCCACAAACAGCTGGTTAAAAACAAAGAAATATCATGTACACCCTGCTAACTTCTTATAAAATTAATGGAGTTTTCAAACTTGAAAACATACCTGTGGCTTAACTTTCAATCGTCCCTGTTTTAGTTACATTCAATCTGGGAGGGAGGGAGAGCAGCAGGTAAGTGTGGGGTGCTGGTGCCCTAGCACACGAGAGGTGCATGGGAGAGGGGGATAGCCAGAGAGTCTGCAGGCCTCAGGTGAAGTCCCAGAGGGCTGCATGCGACCGGCAGGCTGCAGGTTGCCCACCACTGATGTAGAGGGTAAACAACTTGTTTTTCTTCAGGTTTGACCTTGCAGGCTACATCCTTGTATTCTATTAGAAAACAAACTGACTCAAGCTGACACAGAAGTGATAAAGCAGTGATCTACATAGAACCTGAAGTTGTCATTTCTAGAAAAAAATGTTTAAACTAGAGGCGCCTTAGAAAATGCCTTAAAATACAGCAATCTTTAAAGACAATTTTCTTATTTTACAATATCAAAAACAAAAGGAAAGAAGACTGCCATCAATTACTAGGGGGGGAAAAAGGGCATTTTGAAAACCTTCAGTACTGTAATTACCAACAGGACAATTGGTCTTCCTATGAAACTAAAAACAAAGAAATGTCATGTACGCTCTGTAAACGTATTATAAAATTCATTGAGTTTTTTTAACTTAAAAACATACCTGTGGATTACCTTTCAATGGTCTCTATTTTAGTTACATTCAATCTGCATCTGTTTTAAGCAACTCTTAAAATTTCGACACGAAAGAGAGTGTTTAATCCTTAGTGCCTGAGACTAGAAGTCAAACATTCTGGATTCTATTGTTGTGGTTTGTACTATGATAGTGGCTAGAGACCCCAGCTAAGAAGAGGACCACATTGTACTGGGTGCTTGTCATGTGCAGTCAAACTGAACTTTAGAAGCCTGCAGTTCAGGCCTGGCCTTAGGGCAAGGCAAGCAAGGCAGTTGCCTTGGACCCCTCACCTTCAGGATCCCACATGGCCCAGCACCCACCCGCCCACTCACTCGTTGCACTGGCTGGGAACCACCTGTCCGTGTGGTGCAGTCAACCACAGAGAAAAAACTTTGCCAGCCCCTGCCCCTGTTCCCTCTCCCACAGGTACAAGGGGGGGTACTGGGCTCCAATCTCCACTCTTGTAAAGGGGAGGAGACAGGGGCGAGCACTGGTCTGTCCCGCGGCTGCTCGCAACAGACCCACACCCACCCTGGGAGTCTGCCCCGCAGAGGGGATGCACTGGCCAGGCAGAATAGATTCTCAGTCTGGGATCATTCCTGCCTAGGGGGATGTCCTGCTCAGAGTGAGAGGAAGAGAAACCTTGATCCATTGAGAAAATTCGCTGCTCCTCCCCATATCCTGTAACATGACGGGGAGGAGGGGGAAATCTCTTTTGTAAGGGACGAGAACAGGGGAGAGGAACCCCTGGGTCTCACACATGGGTAAATTTATGCCAGCTTACTGAAACACAGAGCTGATGTAATCATCTTCAACCCTATTGAAAATGGTCTCAAGCAGTGTTCCCACTAAGGGCTCTGTGCAGGGAGCTGACTGACAGGGCGGGGCTGATTAATCATCTGTGAAGCTGTGCTGCCTAGTAGCATAGAGGGAACGTTGGTCTCAAGTCACAGAAAATGATACAATAGACTCCAAAATGAAAATATTTCCCTTCAATACAAATCTTTTACTCCGTTAGATGCCGGGAGTCTGACCAGATGTTTTAATAAACGCTGAGTCCGTCAGATAAATGCTGGGTCTCTAATACAAGCTAGGGGACCAACACCAGTTGCCCCAGAGATGGAGCTGGCTCGTGCTTTAGTAAGGCAGCATAAGGGATGCCCTGAAGGTAGGGAGATGGAGCGGTTTCTAGAGTGGCCTAGGGGATAGGGCATTTGCCTGGGGTTTGTACTAATAGACGCTGGGGGCTTCTATTGGAAGTTTTACAGTAGTGTATAATGACATTATAGTGAACAGTAAAAGCGTGGCAGATGACATTGAAATAGATGCCAGTTGAAATTTTTCTTAAAGCTAGAAGTGTTGTGGAATATATCCAGTGAGCAACTTGTGCTGCCTGAGCTAGACTCTGTAACCCATTAATTGTGTTTGATTTAAACTAGAGCATCCACCAGCTGGGCCCCATTGTCAGTGTGCTGCCTTGGTCCCCACAAACTTTTTGGCCTGGCCTCCTTGAGTGCAGCCCCAGTTGACATGTCTGATTTCTTTTACATGTCTCAGAGGACTGGAATCCACAGTCTAACCTCTCTCGGACTGGATCTAGACTTGCAGCTTCCCCGCACAGTATTAGTGTGACAGGACCACCCACTCTGGGCACCTGCCCTTTTCCACTGTGAGCCTATGACAGCAGCTGATTAAAGTGATTCAAAAACGGTATTTTCAAAGCAAAGCATTCTTTATTCATTCACCCAAAGTACACAGCACACTGAGCAATGAGTAAAAAAGAATAAAAGCCTATCTGCGTACTCCCCCTTTGGTAAATTCCATTCAGTCTAGTCACCTCCATCTGTGATTTAGGAGAGCCAGCCTGCCCACCACAGCTTGTGTGAGTCTGTCTCAGTATGTTTGTCATAGGCACTTTCTGAGCCACTGCAAGTAGCCCACTCACCCCACATCCTGCCCAACCCAACACCTTTAAGGTTTTAGCATTCCCTTGAATCCTAAACTCAGATCTGGAAAAAGACAGACATGCCCGTGGTTGAAGCCAGGTAGAGGCATTCCCAGTTATTAGTACCTACCATTGCTCTCTTCAAAAGCTTTATCTCTGCCAATGATGCATTTTGATTCTTGTTTCCTTCCTTCCTAGCAGCCTCCTTTGATTTTACTGCTTGCAGTCCAGCATTATAATATCACACAGGAGAATTGAGGTGTGTATATATATATATAAAATAATGCACAGACTCCCTCATTCTCCATACCACTGTACAAAAATTTATTAAGAGATAGTCTCTAATACAAAGAACATTCAGTGAGCACTTAACTTCCATTGAAAGTAATGAGTTAGGCATCTCTGTGCTTTGTAAAAAATCCCACTACGTGCCTATTGCCATGCTATCTAGAACAGCTCACAACTGAATGAGCCAGTCTCTGATAACAGTATCAGAAAACAGGGAAGATACCCCAAACTGGTGGTATAGTCTGTAACTAGATTGCACCAAACCAGCTACACATATGCACTCCTGGATAACTATATTAGTTTTACCATGGTACAGTCCCTTAGGCTCTCCAGTGCATCTTGTCAACCTAACTCACACTGGGTTACTCCCAAGCCTAAAGACTTGCCACTTGCCCCAGGTCAATGGACATTCTTGATTGCACATCGAAACAACTCTGGCAGTCAATTTCTCTGGTAAACTCACTAATGATTTATTAGATGAAAAAAGGAATGAAAGTTGAGAGACTAAAGCAGATAAACTATATTAACAGGTGAGTCCAATTTTGTAAGTCCAAAGTGATAGCAGAGATGCAGTAATTATTTAGCTTTCTGTAAATCTCTTGGGATTATAGCTTTCGGGACTTCTATCTGGCAACTGGAACACTCCCTGAAAGTATCCAAGTAGCCCAGAGATACAAGATGGATCCCTGGATCCATTCTTACAATTGCTGTCCATGTAAAGCAGTCTGGCAAGTATTTTCATCACAGCATGAGCTCTTCCTTTGTTGATTAAATGCAAACTGAACTTGTGAGATTCCATTATCAAACACTAGCCCATGCTTTGAAGTTAGTGACCTTCATTAACATTTCCAAGGCTCCAATTGCATTTGATGGGCAAATGTAATTACTGGGATATATACTATGTAAATTGTAATGTAACAACACACAACAATCCTTCATTATTTTTCATAAAGTTCACACATCAAGTAAATTCTCATCTTAATTCTAAAAAAACTTAAACAACAATGGTCTTCTAGCACCTTAAGACTATCAAAAATATATAAATAGTATCATGAGCTTTCAAGGGCAAAACCCACTTCTTCAGATGACAAATACTTAATTCTAAAATACACTCATATTCTACTTAATTCTAAATACACTTTTGATGTAGGATTAATTAAGTACAGGGGTGTGTGTGTGTGTGTGTGTGTGTGTGTATATATATATATATACACAAAAATGAAAATCAATAGCAATCAACAAGTTACAGATCGCCAAAGACAAATTAACACTCAAATGAATTAGTACACTTAGTACATTCCTTTGATATTCACACACAAGTTAATTGCCAGTTGCTCTGATCTAAGATGGTCTTTCAGTTCACAACCTATCTGCACTCTTATGTGCTGAAAGACCTTTAAAAATCTGGCGCTTAATCCACATCTGTACTATGTGTTAATACTTCTCTACTAATGCACAGGTGAGGCTTACCACATACTTTCAAGTCAGTTTGTTATCTTCAAATGAAAATCTCTATAGAAGAGCAAACTGATATTATTTCAGCTCTTGTGTGGAATAATTACTAGTGATTTAAAAATTCTATGTGGATCAATTTATCAACCAACATTAGGAAACAGGACATTTAATAGTATTCTATTTTAGGCCTAGTAGAAGTGTTACAGATGTTTTTGCTCTCAACATTGTTGTTAATATAACTAAAATTTTAAATTCTGTGGGTTAGGACTTTTTGCATTTCTTTTTTAAAATTTATGCTTATGGATTTACTTTATGCTTCAAAAATTATCATTTATAATTAACATAGAGATTTTAACCAAAGCATCTTTTAAGATAATGATATTCTACAAAGGATTCAGATGAAAGAACTCAGAAAATGGTGCAGTCAGAATTCTTTAAACCCAAAAATCAAGCAATCAAAGTGCAAAGTAAGTTCCTCTAAAATAAAACTGTGTGGCACTCCAATGGTCATCAAATACTGAACGGCGCGTAGGAAGATGACAGAGTTAGGAGATACATAGCACATTCAGTAGTCCCCATGTGGAAATGCACCAGAGGCTTTAGTCATGGATTAAGAGAGTGTGATGCTCAGTGAATACATTAAGTTTGCATTCACTGAAAGCAATGTACAAGGTAGCCCTGCCAAGTGATAGGAAGGTGAAAGAGCTTTCTTTAAATATTGTTTCAGAAAAAGAAAAGGAACTATCTTCCCATGAATATATCAAGAATTAGCTACTGTAGAGTTGTAAGATTCCTGGGGTAGGGATTGTCTTTTTGTTCTGCAATTGTGCAGCATCTAGCACAATGGGGTAACAGTAATAATGTCTTCCACTATATAAAAACAATAATCTACTTATAGCAACAGGAAATATAAAAATATCACTTACTTTTGCACAATCACTGAAAACACCCAGAATATTGCATGGAGGATAACAAAACCTCAGCTGTAGTTGTTATTGTACTTCACTTTCAGAATCTGTGTGATTATTTGGGTTTTCTTTTTCAAAATAAGCTAAATCTGATGAGAGATTGCCTGCACCAAGGTAGACTAGTAAAAAGAAAGAAAACTATACAGGTGCTTAATTTACCCATCTCTTTTCACTCATTGACAACAGTCCAGAGGTTTTGAAATATATGAGATGTGCATGAGAGGAGGGAGAAATGGGTTTGAAGCTTATCACCTGTAGCAATTTTCTTCTGAAGGATGTAGCATCTAATATCTAGACATTCAGCCTTCAGTGAGCGCTAGCCCACAGAATGTAAAACCTTACTTTACAACAACCATAATGATGGCAGCAAAAACTGTACTAAAAAAATCTACTGAGCCTCAATCTGTCAAGATCATGGACTCAAATGAGTGATTTCATGGAAGCCTCTGCTATCTTTGCCCCTGCGGTAATTAGCCATTTGGTAGAGTGATACTATGATGGCACATTGTCATTTTCAGAGATGAAATATGCTTCTCTAATGGATTCTTTAATCACTGTAATATGAACTTGTATACTCTTTGCCCCTCCTTACGGCCTCTGTCCAGAATAAACAAACTCTGATTCTTCAAATTCATAGAATCATAGAACTGGGGGGGAAAAAAACACCTTGAGAGGTCATCAAGCCCAGTCCTCTGCTCTCATGGCAGACCAAGCACCATAAAGACCATCCCTGACAGGTATTTCTCCAACCTGCTCTTTAAAATCTCAGTGATGGAGATTCCACAACCTCCCAATGCAATTTATTTCAGCAGTTAATCATCCTAACAGAAAATTTTTCCTTATGTCCAACTTAAACCTCCTGCGCAGCAATTTCAGCCCATTGCTTCTTGTCCTATCATCAGATGTGAAGGAGAATAATTTTTCTTCCTCCTCCCTCTAACAATCTTTTAGGTACTTGAAAGCTGCTATGTCCCTTCTCAGTCTTCTCGTTTCATGACTAAACAAACCCAGTTCTTTCAATCTTCCCTCATAGGTCATGTTTTCTAGACCTTTAGTACTTTTTTGTTGCTGTTCTCTGGACTTCTCCAATTTATCCATATCGTTCCTGACACGTAATGCCAAGAACTGGACACAGTACCCCAGCTGAGGCATAATCAACATAGAGTAGAACAGAAGAATTACTTCTTGGCTACGTCTACACTGCCCTCTCTTGTGCAAAAAAATGTGCAAATGGGGCGAAGCGTGGAATATCGCCGTGCCTCATTTACATAATTAATGAGGCTCCATTTTTGCGCAAGAGGCTTTTGCACAAAAAAGAGCCATCTACATGCTGAAAAAAGTAGAAGAACAGCTATTGTGCAAGAGGGAGTTTTTGTGCAAAAAGGAGCTATCTACACAGCTCCTTTTTGCACAAAAGCCTCTTGCGCCAAAACAGAGCCTCATTAATTATGCAAATGAGGTGAGACGATATTCCACGCTTTGCCTCGTTTGCATTTTTTTGCGCAAGAGAGGGCAGGGTAGACGTAGCCCTTATGTCTTGCTTACAACACTCCTGTTAAAACATCCCACTATTATGTTTATCTTTTTTCGACAGTGTCAGACTGTTGGCTCATATTTATCATGTGATTCACAAAGACCACTAGATCCCTTTCTGCAGAACTACTTCCTGGACAGTCATTTCCACTTTTGTGTGTGAAACTGATTGTTCCTTACTAAGCAGAGTACTTTGCATTTGTTCTTGTTGAATGTCGTTTTATTTAGCTCAGACCATTTCTCATTTTGTCCAGATCATTTTGAATTATAATCCTATCTTCCAATGTACTTGCAGACCTTCCCAGCTTGGTATCATATGCAAACTTCATAAGTGTACTTTCTATGCCATTATCCAAATCACTGATGAAGATATTGAACAGAACTGGCCCAAAACTTATCGCTGCAGAACCCTGTTTGTTATGCCCTTCCAGCATGACTATGAACCACTGATAACTACTCTCGGAGAATGGTTATTCAACGAGTTATGCACCTACCTTATAGTAGTCCCATCTAGGTTGTATTTCCCTAATTTATTAATGAGAACATCATGCAATCCTATATCAAATTCCTTACTAAAGTCTAGGTATATCACATCTACAACTTTCCCCTTATGCATAAGGCTTGTTATCCTACCAAAGAAAGCTACCAACTTGATTTGACATCATTTGTTATTTAAAAATTTATGCTGACTTACTTATCACCTTACTATCTTCTAGATGTTTGAAAATGGATTCCTTCTTTGACACCAGTGTAGCAATCTCAGTACCCAAACACTGAAGTCCATAGCTTTAAATCCTCAGCTATAGCAAAGGAGAGCTCAGTACCACTGTGGGAGAACCTAAGACAGCTCTAAACCCCTTTTCCATCTCCTTAGATACTGGAGTTGACTTTACAGCTCTTCTAATTTCTGCTATCTTATAAATAGGGATTCTATGGAACATTATGCCCACAAGACTTGCTATTACCAAAATGCCACATATGTTGTCCCTGGCTTTGTATCATGATGATGTAATGTTCACTACTGCCATGATATTTCACCAGGAGTTTCCCCTAAATAAGGGGAATCCCTAGCTGCCCCTTTTGCACAGTTGTAATGAGGAGCTAAGACACTCATGCTGAGATTCTTTAATATTCTTTGTCTTAGGATATAAAGTAGAAGGAGCTATTTCTTCTTCTACATAGAAAGAAGCAGAACATTTTGGGATAAAGGACAGCACCATTCTAAGCATTACTTGAACTTGGTGAAAGAGTCTAGGATTCTGGGCAAGACAAGCCTGCAACTTCAACTCTGTCAGTTGAGCAGAGGGCAACTAAGAATTTAACATTAACAGAAGGGACTCTCAGAAGAGCCCCTTTGAGAGGGTCAGAGGAGAAGATATCATTAACAGAGAGAGGATCACATTCTAGGCCCATGAAAGGATAGTTCTGACTAAAGCTTTCAATGTGCATATCACCTTTAAGAAATTGTATCACATTTGTATGACATCCAGCTGGAAAGTGAACAATCCTGCCTGGAAAAGCAAATAAAGTACTCAAACGAAAGCTTAAAGCAACAGGACTTCAGACCTTTATGCAGACCGTTTTAAAGACATGTAATATGTCTGGTGTTTGGGCCTTGAAATCATTTGGGCCTAGATTTGAACAATGAACACAAGCAGGAAAAGATCTCCAGGCTCTCTCATGTAAAGATGCCTTATGAGACTGTAACAGTAGAAATGATTGCCTGAGTACCATTTCTTCCTTAGTTTTGAGTGCTCAAGAGCCAAGCTGTAAATAAAATTGAAATTTGAACTGTAAATGCAAAGGGTCCCTCTGCCAGAAAGAACCTTGCATCAATACATAAGAACATAAGAATGGCCATACTAGGTCAGACCAAAGGTCCATCCAGCCCAGTACCCTGTCTGCTGATAGTGGCCAATGCCAGGTGTCCCCAGAGGGAGTGAATTGAACAGGTAATGATCAAGCAATCTCTCTCCTGACATCCATCTCCACCCTCTGACAAACAGAGGCTAGGGACACCATTCCTTACCCATACTGGCTAATAGCCATTTATGGACTTTTAAATGTCATTTAAAACCTCCATGAGTTTATCTAGTTCTCTTTTAAACCCTGTTATAGTCCTAGCCTTCACAACCTCCTCAGGCAAGGAGTTCCACAGATTGACTATGCGGTGTGTGAAGAAGAACTTCCTTTTATTTGTTTTAAACCTGCTGCCCATTAGTTTCATTTGGTGGCCCCTAGTTCTTATATTATGGGAACAAGTAAATAACTTTTCCTTATTCACTTTCTCCACACCACTCATGATTTTATATACCTCTATCATATCCCCCCTTAGTCTCCTCTCTTCCTTAGTCCCAGTCTCTTTAATCTCTCCTCATATGGGACCCACTCCAAACCCCTAATCATTTTAGTTGCCCTTCTTGGAACCTTTTCTAATGCCAGTATATCTTTTTTGAGTTGAGAAGACCACATCTGTACGCAGTCTTCAAGATGTGGGCGTACCATGGATTTATGTAAGGGCAATAAGATATTCTCCATCTTATTTTCTATCCCTTTTTTAATGATTCCTAATAACCTGTTTGCTTTTTTGACTGACGCTGCACACTGCATGGACGTCTTCAGAGAACTATCCATGATGATTCCAAGATCTCTTTCCTGATTAGTTGTAGCTAAATTATCATATTATATGTATAGTTGGGGTTATTTTTTCCAATGTGCATTACTTTACATTTATCCACATTAAATTTCATTTGCCATTTTGTTGCCCAGTCACTTAGTTTGGTGAGATCTTTTTGAAGTTCTTCATAGTCTGCTTTGGTCTTAACTATCTTGAGCAGTTTAGTGTCGTCTGCAAACTTTGCCACCTCACTGTTTACCCCTTTCTCCAGATCATTTATGAATAAGTTGAATAGGACTTGTCCTAGGGGAACACCACTAGTTACCCCCCTCCATTCTGAAAATTTACCATTTATTCCTACCCTTTGTTTCCTGTCTTTTAACCAGTTCTCAGTCCATGAAAGGATCTTCCCTCTTATCCCATGACAACTTAATTTACATAAGAGCCTTTGGTGAGGGACCTTGTCAAAGGCTTTCTGGAAATCTAAGTACACTATATCTACTGGATCCCACTTGTCCACATGTTTGTTGACCCCTTCAAAGAACTCTAATAGATTAGTAAGACATGATTTCCCTTTAAAGAAACCATGTTGACTTTTGCCCAACAAATTATGTTCTTCTATGTGTCTGACAGTTTTATTCTTTACTATTGTTTCAGCTAATTTGCCAGGTACTGACGTTAGACTTACCGGTCTGTAATTGCTGGGATCGCCTCTAGAGCCCTTTTTAAATATTGGCGTTACATTAGCTGTCTTCCAGTCATTGGGTACAGAAGCTGATTTAAAGGATAGGTTACAAACCATAGTTAATAGTTCCGCAATTTCACATTTAAGTTCTTTCAGAACTCTTGGGTGAATGCCATCTGGTCCCGGTGACTTGTTACTGTTAAGTTTATCAATTAATTCCAAAACCTCCTCTAATGACACTTCAATCTGTGACAAGTCCTCAGATTTGTCACCTACATCCTCAGCCATGAAGACTGAAGCAAAGAATTCATTTAGTTTCTCCGCAATGACTTTATCATCTTTAAATACTCCTTTTGTATCTCGATCGTCCAGGGCCCCCACTGGTTGTTTAGCAGGCTTCCTGCTTCTTATGTACTTAAACATTTTGTTATTACCTTTTGAGTTTTTGGCTAGCTGTTCTTCAAACTCCTTTTTGGCTTTTCTTATTACATTTTTACATTTGCTTTGGCAGTGTTTATGCTCCTTTCTATTTACCTCACTAGGATTTAACTTCCACTTTTTAAAAGATATCTTTTTATCTCTCACTGCTTCTTTTACATGGTTGTTAAGGCACGGTGGCTCTTTTTTAGTTCTTCTACTGTTTTTTAATTTGTGGTATACATTTAAGTTGGGTCTTTATTATGGTGTCTTTGAAAAGAGTCCATGCAGTTTGCAGGGATTTTACTTTAGTCACTGTACCTTTTAATTTCTGTTTAACTAACCTCCTCATTTTTGTGTAATTCCCCTTTTTGAAATTAAATGCCAGGGTGCTGGACTGCTGAGGTGTTCTTCCCACCACAGGAATGTTAAATGTTATTATATTATGGTCACTATTTCTAAGCGGTCCTGTTATAGTTACTTCTTGGATCAGATCCTGTGCACCACTGAGGACTAAATCGACAATTGCCTCTCCCTTTGTGGGTTCCTGTACCAGCTGCTCCAAGAAGCAGTCGTTTAAGGTATCAAGAAATTTTGTCTCTCCATCTCGTCCTGAGGTGACATGTACCCAGTCAATAGGGGGATAGTTGAAATCCCCCACTATTATTGAGTTCTTTATTTTGATAGCCTCTCTAATCTCTCTTAGCATTTCATAGTCACTATTACTGTCCTGGTCAGGTGGTCGATAATAGATCCCTACTGTTATATTCTTATTAGAGCAGGGAATTACTATCCATAGTGATTCTATGGAACATGTTGATTCATTGAAGATTTTTACTTCATTTGATTCTAAATTTTCTTTCACGTATAGTGCCACTCCCCCATTCGCACGAACTGTTCTGTCCTTCCGATATATTTTGTACCCCGGAATGATCGTGTCCCGTTGATTGTCCTCACATTTGTCCTCCACCAGGTTTCTGTGATGCCTATTATATCAGTATCCTCCTTTAACACGAGGCACTCTAGTTCACCCATCTTATTTTTTAGACTTCTAGCATTTGTGTACAAGCACTTTAAAAACTTGTCACTGTTTAGTTGTCTGACCTTTTCTGATGTGTCAGATTCTTTTTTATGTGAATGTTTTTCATCTGATCTGGCCCATCTGATCGCTTCCATCCTCTCCTCCTGACTAAAACCTAGAGAATCTCTCAATAGACTCTCCTCTAAGAGATGTCTCTGTCCGATCCACGTGCTCCTCTGCACCAATCGGCTTTCCCCCATCTCTTAGTTTAAAAACTGCTCTGCGACCTTTTTAATATTAAGTGCCAGCAGTCTGGATCCACTTTGGTTTAGGTGGAGCCCATCCTTCCTGTATAGGCTCCCCCTATCCCAAAAGTTTCCCCAGTTCCTTATAAAGCTAAACCCCTCCTCCCTACACCAACGTCTCATCCACGCATTGAGACTCTGAAGCCTGCCTACCTGGCCCTGCAAGTGGAACTGAAAGCATTTCTGAGAATGCCACTATAGGGGTCCTGGATTTCATTTTCTTTCCTAACAGCCTAAATTTGGCCTCCAGGACGTCTCTGCTACCCTTCCCTATGTCATTGGTACCTACATGTACCACAACCACCGGCTCCTCCCCAGAACTACACATAAGTCTATCTAGATGCTATCAAGAGAGCTGCAACCTTTGCACCAGGCAGGCAAGTCACCATACAGTTCTCCCGGTCATCGCAAACCCAGCTATCTACATGTCTAATGATCGAATCTCCCATTACTAACAACTGCCTTTTCCTAGTGACTGGAGTTCCCTCCCCCGGAAAGGTAATCTCAGTGCAAGAGGATACCCCAACATCTGGAAGGAGGGTCCCAACTATGGAAAGGTTTCCCTCTGCTCCCGTTGACTGCTCTCCTTCCCTGAGCCTTTCATCCTCCTTAACAGCACAGGGGCTATCTGAGCAGAGGTGGGACAATTCTACACTGTCCCAGAAAGCCTCATCTACGTACCTTTCTGCCTCCCTCAGCACCTCCAGTTCAGCCACCCTAGCCTCCAAAGCCCGTACCAGTCTCTGAGGGCCAGGAGCTCCTTGCACCGAATGCACACAAACACCATCCGCCCCTAGGGCAGGTAATCATACATGCTACACTGAGTGCAATAAACAGGATAGCCCCCGCTCTGCTGCTGGGCTTCTGCCTGCATTCTCTCCACAGCTACCGAGGTTATTGATAGGGTTTCTAGTTAAATCAGGAAGTTTTGATTAAAATCTTTAAACTAAACTATAAAGAATGGCAAGTGTACCTTGACCCCTTCCCACTTCCCTTCCAAACGCCCTCTCAAAACTGCCTGTTTGCTGCACCTGGTCGCTGACTCTTTGCTTTATAAAGCCCTGGCTCAGCCAACAGAGGCTTCTAGATTTCAAACCTTTAGAAGCTCATAGTTTCCAGCTGCTGGCCACAGCACACTGTCCTTCAAACAAACAAACAAAACAAACAAACAAACAGACAGACAGACAAACACAAGCTCAGCACAAAGCAAGTAACCCCCAAACACACACTACAGACAGCCACTTACTTCAAGGGTCCCGTATTTGCTCCTCCTTTACCTGGAGAATTCCCTCTCAGAACTCCCTGTTTGCTGCTCCTGTTCTCAATGCTCTGTCATTGGCAACCACAAGAACTCTTGAAATGAAAGGTCTACTTTAAATATCATAGTCCTCATGACCAGCCAGGGCCTACTACAATGAATAATTCTTAAAATCTGCATCTTTCAAGTGCCATGTCTATGCACAGGACTAGCTATGGAGGGGAAGAAATAAGCCTGTTAAAGAGAAAAAACAACAACATACATTATATTAATTTATAATATATTATTAGCTGGCATAAATTAACCAGAATTCATTAAAAAGTATATCTAGATTACTCTTAATTGAGAATCCTACATTGCATTGAATAGTACAAAGTAATCACCAGTTATATGAAAAACAATATATTCTTTACATCAGCTACTTAAAAACAATTGTGTGGAGACAATGACACAAGGAGATGTGTTCTGTTTAGAAGAATGGGATCCACCAGTCTCCACAAAGAGTCCTACAATTCCAGAGGAAGTTAGGAATAATGTCCTCTGTTAAATTTAGGAGAAGAGAGAGAAAGGAAAAGATAAATTGGAACATAATGAAGACTGAAAGTGTTTAAGCTGAGTAGCAGATACTCAGAGATTAACTTCTTTTAGCTAATGGAACTGTACAAAATATAGTTCAGAATATATTAATCTTGTGTGGAGAAAAATGTCCTATATTCAACATATTCATGTAACCAATTTAATAAATATTTCATTCAATAGGTTAATGTGGCTCTAGGAACCTGAAAACTAAATTTACTTCCTTGGAGATATCATCATCATATATCCCAGTGGCTCAATACAGAGAAGCCTTTCATTTACAAGGATTGATTGCTCCAATCCAATGATCCAGGAACAGCCAAAGGAGCACTAATAGGTACTCTGTGACTCTACCTAAAATAATACAACAAATATTATTCTGATTTTATTCCCTAAATTGCTTTTGTACTTAACTGAATATTGCCTTCCAAAATGGACTTATCATATTTGAACAACTGGCCTTTATTTCTGAGGAGGAGGAAGACTCTTCTATCATCACATCTCAGGACAAACAAACATTAAAAAAACTGTAACTCTGATCAGAACAAAATTCTGATTTTTAAATTGTTGGCCATATGTCAGTAAAGTGACTTCAAAGTCTGTCCCAGTCCTACAGTCCTCTGTGTGAGAGACAAATACAATCTTCTCCACTTCAGTGGGCTGTAATGGCTAATACAGAATGGGGAGGTCCATTTATGAAGCAGTGTTTCTTGCAGTGATTTCCAGATTCATGCATCTCTTTATCTATAAAATCTTTTATGTTCTGTGCATCCTGGAAATCTCAGTCTGACGATCCCCAGATTTATACAATTGTGAGTGAGGCATTCTTAGGAGAGACCTATTGACTCTGCTATTCACTTCTTCCTGTGACAAGACTCCAAATGATAGGCCTTCTACCATAAGAAGAAGGAAGTAGTTCTGGTGCTGGAAGTAGTTTTGAGAGGAAGTGCAGGGGCAACTCTTCTTTCAAGCCTCCAGGATGCAGGACAGCTGAATATAACTGCATCACAAGCAGGAGGAGGGCAGCTGCCTCTATAATCTCTTCAAGCAGTAAACAGACCTGCTTGTATTTGCTTGTTTATTGATTGAACCCCAGTTTGTGTTAAATTGTATATACACATCACATGAGAATAGTTACCTCATTGTATCCTGGAAGAGAGGCACATTCTTCTTTTAGTGCTAAGGCTTTACACAATTTTCAGTTCCCTACAGTTGATAGCCTGCTTACAATGCCTGAACTGCAGGATACCAGGGGTGGCAGAGCTGTCAGCTGGTACAGGGTTGTCCCTGTCCCTTTATTTGAATCTGACCCTGATGCCACAGAAGGGTGTGGTAGATCTGCTAGAAAAATTGGGAAATGTAAGCAAAAAAAAAAAAAAAAAAGCTTGAAAAATGCAAAAAATTGAAAATTTTCCACCAACTCTAGGGGAGGAGGAGATGGCAGGGCCAGAGGCTGATGAGCTTCAGTTCTGGTCAACTTGTGTACACTCAGTTGGTGAGGCTCATTTCTGCTTCAAGAACTGCAGTGCCTGGAGAGCTGCCTTTCCCTCTCTCTGCTTCACCAAGCAGCAGCTCAGCATAGGAGAGAATCCAACTATTATTTCTGTTCAGATATCAGTAAGAGTCCATAGACAGGCAATTCTTCTGAAGAGGATTGGTTGTAATTAACTAGAAACAGAAAACAGTCAGTCAAACTGGTTTTGTGGGAATAGAAAGTGAAAAAGTTCAAACAGAGAGAATTTATTCCAATGACTTGTTTCTCATACAATCTGCCAGAGCTTTAGAAGGTAGTATTTTAGTCAACAAATCCTAATTCATCAGTGGACAATATGAACGTAACTTTATCATTGATGAGAATGGGATAAGTCATTAATAAATAAGAAGGGTCATTTGTAGCTTTCTAGATTTTATATTCATTTTGTTCTCACTTCAAAATTCTGACTTTTTACTCACATTCCGAACCCCAACCCCAGTCTTGAACTCCTGCCCTCAGCCTGATAAAAGTGAGTGAGATGGGGGAGGGAGAATGGAGTGAGCAGGGGTGGGGCCTCAGAGAAGGGGTGGGAAGGAGGCGGGGCAAAGGTGTTTGGGTTTGAGGTACATCCTGGATTGCACTTAAATTCAAAAAGTGATCTTATGCTTAAAAAGGTTGGAGACCATGGTTGTAGGGGAACATTTTAACCTTCATGGGCACTCAATGGACTTACAAGTAGCCATTCTTCTACAAAGGAATTTCACAAGTGAACTCCTAAGAGAGAGAGAGTGCAGAATTGATGCAAACTTGACACTGTTTCCCTTAGGCTTAACAAAGACATTAACTGGGTAGACCATTATAAAACCAGTCTTCCTAACATTTAACACTTCACTGATATCAAAAGCTAAGTATGGGACACTTCCAGCCCATGCTATTAGCCTCATTAGCACCTGCACTGCTATTGACAAGGTGCATTTTTTTCCTCTCCTTTATTTTTCTGTTATAATTCTGATAGCCCCCCTTTTCTCATTGAAGGTCATCTGAAGAATTGGATTTAGGCCGCAAAAGCTCACGATACTATATATTTGTTAGTCTCTAAGGTGCTACAGGACTACTCATTTTTAAAGTTACAGCATAACACAGTTATCCCTATGAGACATTTATTATATCATAATTTTTAAAAAATATCACATTCTTGAAATTCAGTTTTAATAGTAAATCCAAATAGTTGTTCACCAAATTATGGAAAGTTAGGAAATAAATATTTGACTCATTACGGTTTTCTGCTTCCTCAAATTTAGGTGCTTCAAACTGTCCTTAGTTTCCTTTTGTTGATTTTAGTTGATTGTAGGGGGGTTGTTTTTAATTTAATAAAATGATAACACTAATTTTCTTCTCAAAACTGACCTTTTTGGTCAAACATTAACAAAAATCACCTTCCATCAGAGAATAGCCCTAGAAAATGTTATGCAAAAAGGAAATATTTTAACACAGTTAGAAACAACTGAGAAAGGTTCTTTATAATAGAAATGCCTAGGCAACCTCCCCATAGCAATCACTATATGCTCCAGCTGTGAATTTAATCTAGATTACTTAGCTGTCCAGCACAGAAATGAGCAAAGGGACAGAATGTCTATTCAGATAAAATGTTCCATTTTGCCAGATGCCGCTTATTTAAATTTCACCTGTCCATATTTTGGATACAAAAGAATTTAAAATATAACTATAGGGAGTCAGCCCAGCCGCCTGCTGACCCAGAAGAGGAAACTCTCCCTAAGACTCCTTGGTGGGTGGGACCACCCAGCTCTGCCCACAGGAAGCAGAAAAGCGGGGCCGGAAGTATAAAAGGCAGAGTGCAGAACTCAGTTGGAACCCAGCTACCAAGCAGGACAGACGCTCAGCCCAAGCTCCAAAGGAGAAAGTCCCAGCCATGCCGCCCTCACCGGGAGGACTGGGTGGGGCCACCAGGGCCACAGCCAGCCCCCAGAGACTGGCCAAGGCCACCACGGCCACTGCTGGGCCCCAACGACTAGTCAGGGCTGATGAGACCACTGCCAGGCCTGACGATTCGTTGGGAACCCCAGGACCCTCACTGGGCCCTGAGGACTGGGCCGGTCCACTTGGACCCCTTCCTGAGCCGGACCTAGAGCCCATGGACATGCTGCCAGTACCTCCGTCCCCAGCAGGCCCCAAGGAACAGTCGTAGAGCCAGATAGGCCCCCCAAGGGAACCAGGAAGCAGCGCAGGGGTAGCTGACCTCGGACTGGTGGAGGAAATGGAGGTCAGTTGGGCAGCACATTGTGGTCAGGATCCCCACGGACCCAGTGGCAGCCTCTAGGCTGGGCTCTGGGCTGGGACGCAGTGGAGCAGGCGGGCCTGCATCCCCCTGTTGCGCTTCACCTAGGGTGGCAGGCTCCCCCTCGTAGGGGTGAAAACCCCTACACTTGTCAGCTCTCCACCAGTAAGGAGACCTGACCCCCTCTCTGCCTGTAACAGGCCTGATCTTTAAAACTGGTGAACTATGGGTATGTCTACACTACAGTTTCTTTTTGGAAAAACGGCTGTTTTTCTGAAAAAAAAAACTTCACTTACATTCACATTGCAATTGCGTTCTTTTGAAAAAAATCGAAAGAACAGAGGGGGTTTTCTGACATTGGTTAACCTCTTTCTATGAGGAAGAAGCCTTTTTCCAAAAGAGCTCTTTCAGAAAAAAGATGTGTGTGGATGGGGAAGAAGGAGTTCTTTCGAAAGAAGAGGAAAGAGGAAAAAGCACAGGTGCCCTGGTGGCCACTCCATCCATAGTAATCACAGCTTAAATGTGAGACAGCATCCATTTAGTGTGGATGCTATCTTTCGAAAAAGCAGATCGCTTTTTCGATGCACTTTGGCAGTGTGGACGCTCTCTTTTGGAGGAAGTTTTTTCGGAAGATCTTTTCTGGAAAAGCTTCTTCCGAAAGAAGCCTGCAGTCTATAAGTAGCCTCTATGTACTGTTCATTGCCCCGCCCTTGGCTTGTGGCCAGGTCTGAGCCTGTAAACTATTTATTGTGCCACCCTGCACCAGGGCCTTTTTCTACCTGAACCAGTGAACTGCTATTTGTGTGTCTGCCCTGCAGGGCTTGGGCTGGGCCTACAGACTGTTAAATGGCTTTTGGGTGCCTGCACTGCCCTGTATTCTGGGCCCAGGAAAAAGGAGGGACCCCTAATTGTTTCTTTATAGGCCTGAGCACAGGTCAGAGGCCCAGGACTAAGCCGCAATGTCTACAATAACTTAAAATGTTATTGATATATAATGAAAAGTAAGTTATAATAATAATAAATGTATTTCAAGACATGTAAGCAGTGTTCCTAAAATGTCCTTAGGGGCTGTCTGCTAAGTATTTACATTCCTCTCTATTGCAAGCTGGCAAGTCACAAAACCTTGTCATTGCAATTTGTCACACATTTTGCGTGTGTATGTGCACTGTATAGCTGAAGTTTCATCTCCTGACCCAAAGCAATACTGGATGTTACTGATATGAAACAAAAAGTCACATGCCTAATGAAAGACAAAAGCATGGAAAGAAAGTGATCTACACTTTCAAATGGGCATCTCACGTGTTCTGGCAAATCATCTAACATACTGTTAGAAGGATATGCTTTCTTTAGATTACCACTACTAATACTGCTCTGCGTTGTAGAGCATGATCAGACGGTAAGTAGTGAAACACTGTGAAAAGCAGAAAGGATTCACTTATTAGCTCTCAGCTTCAGTAAAACCAGTGCTACTTCTGAATGGGGCCTGGACCCTGACTGGACCCTAGGCAATTATACACTTTGGGGCCCTAACACAGGGCACAGAAAAAACAGCCATTGAACATGGCCTCTTCTCATCCATCCTAACCTCTTTCACACCAACAGCCTGACCTCTTTGGACCATGAACCATTACACACAACCCCTCTCCAAAGCTTCATCCCTTGAGGGAACTTCGCTATCATGTCCTCCTTCTGCCTTCCCCACCTTGCTCCTTACCCTCTTTTGTGAGCGGAGTTACTTCACCGGGGTTGGACACTGGAGACAAAGAACTAGTGCAATGGCTTTGACCTCTCCCAAATCCACTGAAAACTGCTGAAGCTGAATGTCCATCAGATCTGGGGCAGACCCTAATATCTGTTCTGCAGGACCAGGACAGGAAAGAACTCCTCCGTGGCAGAGATTTATTTTCCCAGAGCCCATTCCTGCGGAGTTTTACTGCAGAAGTGGATGATCTGGTCCCTCAGGATTATTTAGCCTGTAAAGCAGAAGAGGAAGAGTGAACCTCTGGAGGAATATAAAATTAAGAACAACGTAGCAGAAATCTCAAGATGACAATAAGGGACATTCTAGAAGGCACGTGTGTGAACACAAATGCATACACACAAAGGAAATATTTATTATGTGAAGAAATTCAACAAGAACCCAGTGAAAAGAAGTTAAAAGTTGTTAGCAAGAGTCAGGTTTTCAAAACTGCTTAGTGTTTTTTAAACTCTTCTCCCACTAAACTTAGATTACAGGTTTGGCTGAAAAGGGCAATAGTGTTGATGTTATATACTTAGACTATGGTGAGGATTTGACCTGGTACTACATAACGTTGTGGTTAAAAAACTAGAAATATATAAAACTAGAAATATATAAAAGATTAACATGACACACTAAATGGATTAAAAACTGCCTAACCAATATATCTCAACATATTACTGCAAATTCAATGTGTGTTTTTATTGGATTTTGGGGGGAGTTTTAGTGGATCAGTTCTTGGCTTCAACCTCTTAAGCATTTTTAGTAATGATCTGGAAGCAAACATAAAAGCAACACCAATAAAGTTTGCAGATGGCACAAAAATTGGGGGAATGGTAAATGATGAAGAGAACAGATCACTGATTCAAGTGACCTGGATTTATTGGTAAGCTGGGTACAAACAAACAATATATTTTAATATGGCTAACTGTAAATATATATATCTGCAAACAAATAATTCAGTTCATACTTACAGAATGGGGGAAACTATATTCTGGGAAGCAATGTCTTGAAAGAGATCTGCGGTCGTGGTAGATAATCAGTGTTATATTAATTCCCACTATGGCCAAAAGCACTAATGCAATCTTTGGATGCATAAACAGAAGAATCTTTAGTAGGAGTACAGAGGCTATTTTACTTCTATATTTGGCCCTGGGATGACTGCTGCTCAAATCCTGTGTCCAGTTTTGGTGTCCATAGTTTAAGAAGGATGTTGATAAATTGGAAAGGGTTCAAAGATCCATGAGACTGATTAAATGATAAGAAAACGTGCATTATAGTGCAATGAGCTCAATCTATTTAGTTTAACAAAGGAAGGTTAAAAGGTGACAATTACAGTTAATAAGTATCTACACGGCAACCAAATACAGGTTGGACTTCCCTGGTCCAGCACTCTTGGAACCTGACATGTCCCTGTCAGGGCTGATCCCCACTCTGGCACTCCAAGTGCAGAAGGTGGGGGCCCGCAAAGACTGTAAATACCTTGGCTTCTAGGATCTGCTTTAAAAAAAAAAACAGTCACTGATATACTGGCTCTGAGAAATAAACAAAACAGCTGCCACCACCATGTGAAACAAACCCCTTTCTTCTTTAACCCAGGAAGAAAGCACTTGGACTTCCTTCTCTAAGGGTACCCTAAGTTCTTCTGCCACAAGAGAGCCTGAAAAAAACAAAGAGAAAAACAAGCTGCAGTCTCTGGTAGCTGACCTCTTTGGGTACAGCTAGACTACAAGTTTTTGTTGGAAAAAGATACGCAAAATGCGCTCCACATTTTGCGTACCTTTTTCTGATTTTTTTGTCAGAAGAGGCCCATCTAGACTGGGCCAAATATCAGGAAAACCCCCTCTTTCGGCAGCCCCCTTCTTCCTCATAGAATGAGGGAAACAGGGGCTTCCAAAAGAGCGCGTTTGCTCTTCCAAAAAAAAGAGGGGAAGAGCAAACGTGTTCCCTGGATGCGGCGGAGTTTTTTTGGGATACCTCTGCTATACCTCTGGTATCCCCAAAACCCCCTGCAGTCTAGCCATACCGTTAGTCTGAGGCATGCAGACACACACAGACAGACCTCCTTTACTTTCCAGGACACAGGAATCAAATAATCATTTTTAAAAAGTGATGTTTATTAACAAAACAAAAGATGTACTTGATAAAGCATACTTGATTGTTAGGTGTTACAGAGCAACTATGTACAACAAATTAAAACACGGAGAAAATCTCTGGAAACAACTCTTAGATAGTGAATGGGGGAGGGAAGGCATAGATTCACACAGAGCAGTTCAACTCAAACCACAAAAATAAAGAAAAATACCCTGATCACGACTGGATACACTTTTCCCCTTTATTTACTCATGATCCCTTCCGGGTTCAGTCCACTTCCATGCCTGAATTCCTTGGAGGCATGGTAATCCTGCCTGGGTTTAAATCATTCTGTCTCTCAACTCCTAGTTTAACTCTCCCATACAAAGAAAACAGGCAAGGTATTTCCATTGATTCTTCTGGCTCCCTGCCAACAACCTTGCTGAGTTTAACCCCTTAGTCACCAGGTGCTGGCCAGCTCTCCTCATATCCATCACAGTCCCAAATGATGGAATTTGCTGAATCAGAGGAGGTCCACTACCACTGTCCCCCCTGTCTGGCTCTGCTCTCGTCCCACGGCCACTGGCTCCAGCCCTGCTGCTACAGGGCTTGGGTTTGGCTCTGGCCCACAGCCAACAGCCAGCTGGGCCTCTCCAGGGACAGAGCTCCCTAGCCACAGTGACCACACTTCTGCCCCACCTGGATGGGGCTTCCTGGGCCGGGGCTCACCAGCTGCTGATGGCCCCGCTGCTTCCAAGGACAGGGCTCCACGATTACCCTGCTGCCTCTGTGTCCAGCCAGGGATGGGATTCCACTGCTGCCCCGCTGCCACAGTGTAGGGATGGGGCTCCACAGGGATGGGACTAACAGGTCTCATTTCTGCCCCTCCCGGCCGTGGCTCCCTGGGGATGGGGCTTCATGGATGCTTAGCTGTTGCCGTTCCAGGATGGGGCTCTGTCCTGCCACTATCATGCTGGTATGGGGTCCACAGGGACAGGACTTGCTGGTCCTGCTGCTGTCTCACCGGTCTGATAGGGTGGCTCCCCTCCGCTAGACTTCCTGACCAGCTCACACTCCTGGGCACCGGAGCACGCTGGTCCAACAACATCCATGATCCTGCTGGACCGCGGATGTTACCAGACCAGAGAGTCCCGGATTTAAGAGGTTCAACCTGTATAAATAATGGGTTTATTAATCTAGCAAAGAAACACACAATAAGATCCATTGAGTGAACACTGAAGCAAGATACATTCAGACTGGAAATAAAGTGTATATTTTTTACAGGCAGAATAGTTAAGCACCGGAATAATTTACCAAGAGTCATGGATTCTCTGTCACTGGGAATTTTAAAATACTATTTTAAAATCCTCAAATTCTAGTATCTTAAATGTTTTTTTAACAAAAAACTGAAATTATTGGAATTATTTTGGAGAAATTCTGTGGCCTGTTTAATACAGGAGGTCCGATTAGATGATCACAATGCTCCTTTCCAGCCTTGGAATCTCTGTAGTTCCACAGGAGCAGAACCAAGCCAATGGTGAATGTTTTCGGAAATCCAACCCATAAAATTAAAATTTTAAAATTCTCAGGCTATGTTGTATATAAGATCTGTTTCTTAGACAGTTTCCAGAGAGAGGAACCGTGTTAAAAACTCTCCCTTTTGTTTAGAATGCCATATTAAAATGTTTTTATTGAACCAAGAGTAGTTGGTCAAATAAAAGATATTATCCCATCAACCTTGTCCCTCTAATATTTTTGGATCAACACCTCTTCAACACCACTGCAAAACCAAAAACTATATTCAGTTATTTCAGAGAAGAGTTTTCTTTTATTTTCCTGACACTAAGTAGCTCCAGCACACCTGCATAGAAATCACTTTTTCTCCAATGCAGTATTAAGTTTGAAATAAGTCATTTACATAAATCCATAATGCATCCATCCAAGTTCTTGTTTCTCAAGGGCATTATAATGTTAATAGAGAAATGACAAAGCAGTCATTTTATCCTTTTAGACCCAATACCACTATACTTGACATCTGTAGTCCCTGAATGATAAATACAGCTCCAGGCTTTGTATTGTAGTATTTTCATAATCCTTGCTTCTGGGCATTTAGGTATAAAGCTGTCTGTTATGGTCTAAAGATGTCTGTTAAGGATGGTAAAAATGTTTTACTATTGCAAATTACTCTTAAAAATATTCAAGAGTGTGTGTGCTTCTTGTGTGTGTTGTGAATGGATTAGTTTCATTAATGCTTAAAAAAGCCACAAATATTATGTGCACCTATTCGATCCACTCTTAGAAAGCTGAAGGACCAAAGCCATCAGGTACAGCATCTGCGAAGTTACTCTGTTAAAACAGAGCAATGTAGATGCAAGCGTGTGCACATTTTTCTTTACTGCTGCTGACAAGAAAATTAGCTTATGGCGTGTGACTCCCAGCTCTTTCTACAATCTTTGAATTGCTACACCAGGAATGTTTGAGAAAGACAGTAATAGGAGACTCATCTCTCCTTTTCATACACTGTTTAGAAGTTTTACTTGAAGTAGGAACAACTTGCTAAACTACATGCACCTTGAAATATGCTGCATGTCTTCCAGTGATGTTTCATGCCTAGAGGATGTTCCATCAATAGCTGTAGATTGTATGCTTAATGGTTATAGGCACAAACAGTGAGATACATTTAAAAAGAATGACATTCCCACTCAACACTGGAAATGTTAATGGGTATTCCAAACGGGTGAAGAAATTATGTGTTAGAAGGTAGCATTACATAAACTGATGGTAGAAGAGTGAGGAAGATGGTGGTAGTGCAGAATCCTATGGGCAAACCCTCAGCATGACTCCAAAAGATCTTCCCCTGTAATTCAAAAGCAGAAAGACTGGCCCACATAGAAGAGAAACAGAGAAGATAAGGCAGCTTATGGGGGAATGGAACAGACAAGGAGGAAGACTGGAGGACTGGGATGCAAAGATGGGGATTCTAGAATAAAGAATCCAAAGAGCAGGAAAAACCTATCCCTGACGATTTTCATCCAAAGGTCTTGCAAGACTAAGGTGTTTTGGGGTTTTTTATTACACTGCAAGAGATATGCTAGTCTATTTCAAGAATAGGGTTGTTTCTTATTTTCTGGATCCTTTTTTGTTTGGGGGAGAAAAGATTATTTATTAAACTGGTTTAGACTTTTCAGCCAACTTTCATCATCTTTTCCTACATGTAAAAGAGGCTTGACTGTCTCAAGTAGATTCTCTAGTCTAAATATTGTGCATGTCAAGATAATGTAAAATGGGCCAGTTTCTACTCCCATTAAGGTCAGTGGTATACCCCTGGGGACTTTCAACCATGTCGAATCTGGACTCTGTTGGACATTGTGATGTAGTAGCTCTTTCCTGATGAGGGAAAAATTATACCTTTTCCTTCTCTGATATTTGGATGAATGCATACTTGTAATTTACTTACCTGATCTATTGTCATATTTGTGTGGATGAATGTGAATTCTATGTCTCTCTCACACACACACACTCTCTCTCTTAACAAAAAAAAATCACTTTTTCCCCCATCACTTTTATTTTGGATGATGAAGAATTGGTATGGTAACTGACCTTAGTCCCTGCTGCATCATAAACATGACCTCTTAAAAGTAAAGGTGACCTCGGATGAAAATCTCATAAAGCTTAGAGGGGTGTCTCCCAGCAAGGAATGTGACTCAAGTCTGGCTTCTCCTTGAAAGGCTTATGAAAAGCTTCCCTCCAGCAAACTACTAAAACAAATAATGAGAAAAAATTGCTCATACACAGGCAATGGCTCAAAATAAACAAAAGCCAATCACACCTGTAACTCCACTCAGAGCTCCACTAGCTGATGATTAAATAACCTTCTTTGATAGTATTTCTATTCCCCAATAATCATACTAGAAATACACGTGTGCCAAAACCCCACATCCAAATTTTAGGACTATCCAAGTCTGAATCTACATCCAACATTTCTGACTAGACCCTATTCTTACACTGAGTCAAATCAAAACCTTGGTTGCAAATAATCTTCCTTCTCTCCTGAGGTCTGATGCACTTCAGACCCAAGCTAAGGAGTCTGAGATTAAAATAGTGATATATTCACATAAGACAAAACCTTGCTCATTGTGGGAATCTGGTCCCTTGAAACCACAAAAGCAATGAAGTTGTTTCTGCCATGTCAGGGATAAACTAGGAAGCATTTCTTAATTGGGTGACACAAAGGTGGCAATTATCCCTGCCTCAAAATTCTAATAAAGAATCTGAGGTTTTCTAGAACATATTTTCCAAGCAGAATCAAACATAGCTCTGATAGCCAGTCACTGAAAAGCAAGTGCAAACATGTAGCTGAGTTATGAAATATCTGTACACACACAAACACACTATGGTAAAAATCAATTCAGTTATACTGAAAGTTAAAGGGGGTACATATTGGTGAAAGCAATTTTTACAATTTGGGACAAAGGTGATGCTTACTCCTGGATTAATTTTTGGAACTAAAGCTTATGAAAGCTCCTTGGAGAATAATTTTATGAATCTAGAACTTTTAATACAGCAATAGACCAAAGAATATCAAGCAATATATAGCTTTAGTATATCAAAGACTGTTAAACTGTATGGAAAGAGTACCATGTGGAGCTACATTTTCAAAATACAGTAAAACTCCAATAGTCCGGCATCCAATAGTCCGGCACTCCTGATAGTCCGGCATCAAAATGGCAAGAGCCTAGTGAGTGAGCTTCGGCCAAAAATGAGTCACAAGGTAACAGCGGCAGCAGCTGAACTGAGCAAAAAGGGTAAAAAAGGCTTAAACTAAAACATTACAGTATACTGTATACAGTATGTACAATAAAAAGGGTTAAGAACACTTTATATACAGTATATAATGTATACAGTATATATATAACCTGCTTATAGTACCTCCTGATAGTCCGGCATATCTGATAATCCGGCACCACCTAAATCCCATAGGTTCCGGATTATCGGAAGTCTACTGTAGTTCATGGCCAAATTTCCAACAGCTAAGTACTCAACAATCAGGCCAGATTTTGAAATGAACTACGCTCCCATTTAGGGCCAGATTTTCAGCAGTGTTCAGCACGAGGCCGTTGTGACATTTGTGGCTTGTTTTTTGTAAGAGCTCAGTGTCCAGCATGTTGCTGTAGGCAGTAACAGGCAACATCTTTACTTGGTAATACATGTCCTTGAAACACTTTTATTGTGTCTCTAGCAATATTTGATTTATTTTTTGCAGGTTTTTTAAAAAAATTCCTGTGTTGCTACAGCCAGACTTCTAACACACCTGAAAATACCACTGAACTGCAATTAACCAAATTGTCTTTCATCCAGAGTGCTGAAGCCATGGTTCAGGAACCATATGACTGCACATGCTGACATCTGAGCAGCATGCATAGGAGCCCTTACAAAGGAAACCTTTAATTGGGTTCATTGTCTTCAGTGGAGAGGTTCCTTGCTGTTAGCCCTTTGCTCCATAGGATATACAGCATCAGACCCAAAATCAGGCCGAAACATCATATACAAGTTGCTTGCAACAAGTACTGTTGTTAATAAAAATGGTTTCCTATCAAGAAAGTAATGTTCTTGTTACAAAACAATAAAAATTGCAACTTTGCCCTAGCTTCAGATGCTCTTCCTAAACTTTAGAGAAAAAATACAGATTCATTTTTAGAAAGTAGCTTCTTCTCAGATAATTAGTTCATAAAGTAAACACAGACATTTTGGTATTTAAATAAAAATGAATTCAATATATGATTCAAGACTGCATTAAAAAAAGTAAGTACTTGTTAGTGGAATTATTTCTCTAGGCAGTCATAAAAGGGTAAAGCCTATGAATCACTTGCAAAAATACCACAGATGTAGCCCATGTACTCTAGATATATGATCTGAACAGCCAGATTCTGAAATCCTATTCATGTGCCTGGTTTATATTTATTAAAAGAATTTGTGGAAAATAGAGATAACATTTCATCAACAAAATCATCTTAGGACTTGCTTTTATTGCCTGATGAAATGCATCCTATAATACTCAAGGAGCTGATAGAGGAGGTATCTGAGCCCTTAGCTATCATCTTTGAAAAATCATGGAAGTCGGGAGAGATTCCTGAAGACTGGAAAAGGGCAAATATAGTGACCATTTATAAAAAGGGAAATAAGAACAACCCAGGAAACTACAGAACAGTCAGTTTAACTTCTGAGCCAGGGAAGATAATGGAGCAAGTAATTAAGGAATCCATTACAAACGTATGGAAGATAATAAGGTGATAGGTAACAGCCAGCATGGATTTGTAAAGAACAAATCATGTCAAACCAATCTGACAGCTTTCTTTGATAGGATATCAAGCCTTGTGGATAAGGGAGAAGCAGTGAACGTGGTATACCTAGACTTTAGTACCGCATTTGACATGGTCTGCTTATCAATAAACTAGGGACATGCAACCTGGATGGGGCTAGTATAAGGAGGGTGTATAACTGTCTGGACAATGGAAAACCAAGAGCAGGGGCAGAGAAAGAGAGAAAGAAAGAAAGAAAGAATTTGAAACAATTTCAGCAACATTGCTTTCATTTTAAAAAACCTCATATAATGCAGTTCTATTTTTAAATATAATGCTAAATTATTTAAACATAGGAATTGCAAAGTGACATGAGAAATATTTTCTTGTCCCAAACACTGTTCACAAGAAACATATACACCTTTTTCTGACTTTCTTGTGAACAGTGTTTGGGACAAGAAAATACACAAAGAATCTGTTTTCTTTTATAGAACACATACACATGTACATGCAGTACTAAAATGCCTCTGTATTTTGTTATCCAGATATCCACGTTCTAATTACCAGCTGGTGCTGTATCTTATCCCACCTGTACTCAAATCTCTGCAGCATTCTTTAGGTAAATGGAAAATGCCAGGAAAGTAGATGGCAGTGAAGAAACTAGAATATGATAGCTACTTAAAGAGATTAACTTTCTCATTATTGTGGCTCTGCACATTGTAATTCAAACAGCTGGTAGCCTCATTTCTGTAACTACGGAAAATTAAATCAAGAGAGAGAAAGCTCCTTTTCTGTGATGTTGTTTTCATGGTTACTAGACTTTGTTATGGGCCTTCTGTGCCGGTGCTCCTTCACAGGATACTTACTATTATATGGCCTGGAATCGTTGTTTCATCAATAAAATTTGCATTTCTTTAATCTTCTAGGAATCTGTCCTTGTTAGTAAAAGCCATCAGTTAATCTGACCTAACCTGTGACAGTGGTGCTCATTGTTCACCTTTCTCTTGCACAGTGGAGGCACACACAAAAAAATCATTAAAAATCAAGTTAGTTTAGTTTGTAATAGCTTTTCTCTGTAGGTACGTGCCGTTTGGAGAAGCAAATTTATCTTTTATGTAAACATACATAACGTGCCCTAATGTGTGCTTAGATGAAAAATACCAGCTTCTTAATAGATGGGAGGGAGTTATGAGTCAGATCCTCTGCTGGTGTAAAACAGCATGGCTCCATTGACTTCTGTGGAGTTTTGCCCACTGACAACATACACTTGGCTATATATGAAATTGTCCCTGCTTGGTCTCTGGTATTGGCGAAGAAGTGTTTTCTAATGGAAATTTTGAGCAAAAAAAAAATCACTTCATTTTTTGGGAGAACAAAGAAAGTATTGTCCCCGTTATGAAATTGTTCTTGAAACCATTAAAGGCTGAAGCATCCAGACAGCACCCTACACTGGGACTCAGCAAAGCTCACTACATGGGTATTTCTGGCTTTGCCATTGACCTTTCACTGCAACCGATCATGCCTGTTTCCCCACCCATCTCTTTGTCATCTTGTCTATTTTGTAAGTTCTTTTGAGCAAAAGGCCATCTCTGACTTTGTGGTAGGGGTTGTACAGACACAACAGGTCCCTGATGTGGCCTGTGCAGTACAAATCATAAATTGCTGATGCCTTACATTGAGAAAAAGCACTGCTCGAAACACCTTCCAATGCAACATGTTGTGACTGCAGGCAGATGCAGGCTCTAAAAAGTGAATCAGTTGCCTTGTTCTCAGTTTTGCTGAAATAGACTTAAAAAAAACTCCAGCAAAGATGAGGTGAGTAAAATGTTGTTCAATGAGGTAAGGTAAATAGAGCAGTTGATTGTTTCACTGTTCTTTGGTGATACATAGGTCTTTGAGGATAGATTGTTACTTATTTGAAAAGCTGACTAGTCTGAAATGAAAAATACTGTTAGTAAAATGTGGAAGAAAATGTGATCAACAGTCCACTAAAGCAGTATTTTTCACATGTCCTTTGACTATTTAGTTCAGTTAAATTCATGATCCATAAAATAGAGAGCAATAAAATCCATTTCTTGTTGCTGTGTTGAATTAAAGTATTACTAATCATGCTTGGAAAAAAACATTGTTTTACTTAGATACTCAGTCTGTTTTTTGTGGGGAGGAGGTAGGAAGCTGAGCAATTGCAGAGATTATTTCCTCTTGACTAGGTTTTGATCCAGCTCTTTGTTTTCTCTATTTTGCCCTACCAGCTCCTGAATATGCACAATGCCAGCTTACTGGCATAAATAAACATGAAAAAAAATTACTCCCTGACTGAGGAATCATTGTCTAACTGCAGTTATGGAAAATATACAGTATTCAAAGAAAAAATGAAAATGGTTTAAGAAGGTTTAATGACATACTACTACTATATGCTGAGGAAAATTGGGGAGAGATTGGAAAGTTCTGAATGTATAAGCTGATGTTTATCTAACATTATTGGTAGCAAATGGACTCAACTTGGTCAGCTAAGCTGTCCCTTGGATTATGCTTCACACATGGGAAAAGGACAAGAAACCCACTTTGTTCCCTTCATGCACTACTCACACTTTTATCCTGGGTGCATGGAGATAAGTGGGCTCTCTGTAAGCACTAGCTGCTACCCTGAGTGAAGGTAAGCTTAGGGAAGGATAGAACACTGTCTCTCCCTGTGCCTCATGTTGACATCATAAAGGCTCCGGCAGTGGGAGTAGGAATGGGATATTGTAATTTCTGCTGGTATAGTCCAGCCACAATAACTACTTTCTCCTGAAACAAGGGAAAGCAGGAAGGGAACACTGAAACACAATTGTTTCCTTGCACTGCCCCATACTCAGGGCTTGTAGGAGAGTGACAATCTACCAAAGTAAAGGTGACTATTGCATTACATACTGCCTGTGCCAAATTTTGACATTACAGGACTGTCATAATGATGTTACACCAGGAATCGTCTCCAAAAGGAGGCAATCATGTCAAAAACAGCCCTGCACACTGGTGATTAAATGAAAACATAACACAGTGGCACCAAAGTTTGTGTTAATTTCGATGTTGGTACTTCTCTTTCCTCCCCCACCCCAATATTTTCATATATGTCTGAGGAGGTTTCCAAATATTCATGCTCATCATTAGAATTATGTGGCTACACAAAGGAGTAAAGGGATGAAATGTGCTTCCCTTCCCTTTCTGTGCCAGCTACCATACCGCAGGTTGCAGTGGGGAAAGGGAACAGGACCTGCAAAGCTGCTATTTTCCCCATGAAGGGAATGAACAGAGCCTTGCTTTTGACTCAAAGCAATAGCCAGAGTAGAGGAAATGTAGGCTGTGCCATGCACTGACTCAGTGCAGTTTACTTAGTCCCTGGAGCAAAGGGAAACTAGCACACAGATTGTGTCAATTCAAACCACAATCTGCTTCCTAGATAACACAGCCTCTTGACCAGAGCAGATGATAAAGTGAGGATCTAGACCCTAACATGTTTGTGTTCTCTTGAGTTCATTTCTATTGTTCTTGAACTGTACACATTACTCGAGATATGCTTTAAGGAAAAGGATTTTAATCTTTTAAATGCTATTCTCAGTTATTGTGGTCAGGCATTCTAAATTCTTTCTTTTCTCCTCCTCTCTGCCCCCTCCTCCCAAAGGGAAAGAGGATCACAAGAGAAAAGTCAGAATCTCCAATGCAAAAATGAAATTTACCTTTGAACACATCTCTAGGGCATCATAAAGGTGGAGTCATTACTCTGCTGGCTCAGCCTACAAAGCAGAACTGAGGAGAAGAAAAGCCAAGGGAGCCAATGTGCCTGCACCCTTTGACGGGCTCTGCTGGTTTTGTTGCATCATTTGGTAACTGAAAACTTTTTTATGAAAACATTTTGGTCAGGGCTGAAATAAAAGAAAACTGCCTTCAAAATTCATTTGATTCACTTTGATAAAATCCAAAACACTATCAACATCATAACTTTATACATTTGTAAAGCACACACCACCATGTAACATGTACTGTACTCCTTTATGCAGAAAGACCTTGGCTAAGATTCAATTTATTCTTTAATGAAGGTACTGTAGGTCCCTATGAATGTCCTTTTACACTTACAATTTTAAGCCACTTCAAATATAAAAAGCAAGACATCCTGTTGTTACGTTAAAACATTGTCCTCATTTCTGCATTAACTCAAGTGATTCCTTTGGCTTACTTTATCCTTTTTGGTGATATCATCCCTGTGGTGTCTAAATGGAAGGTAACTACTTATATAAGAGTTAAGGGGTACTGATGAATTGCAAATGAGGATGACTTATGCAGTATAAGTGCATACTTATAAGTAGTTCTGAACTACGGGTGACTGGAAAAAAATCTCTTTTGTATTTCTCCCTATAGCATCAAAGTTGAAATTCACCAGTTTTGTCCTCTAGTCAATTTTAAATGGATGCACCATACCTAGCAATTTGATAGGCAAGACTGCTTAAATTTCAGGCTGAAAAGGGTTCTCAGTGTAAACATCTGCAAAAAAAAAAATCAGTCTTTTCCCAGCCATCTCTGTAGAAGAGAATAATGCTATGATTGCACTTTACCAAAACATACAAGAGCAGTTTGTTGTTGATGAGGTCTGCTTGGCTGTTCTCTGTTGGAGCTGTTTGCTCTTGATGTGTTTTGTTGTTGATGTAGCTTGTTATTGGTCTCCATTTATTTCACAGTATCCTGATACTTCACCAATTCCTCTACAATGTTCCTTGCTATCTGAGAAGTTTGCTATTAGTATGATTAATATCAGTATCAAACCCTTTGCTTGTTAACAGTGCCTCAGACTGTTGCTTTTTCTTAATCTTTATTTTTTATTATTTTTTCTAAAGAAAAACTGTATGCTATAAAAACCTCAGAAATCATATACTGTCCTTGAAATGTAGAAGGGATTCCTATTATTATTCTGCCTTCGTATATCTATGTGCAATTCATGCAATCCATACATAATTGAGCACAGGATTTGATCCTGTGCGGTTATTTTTCATCATACTTTTGATGCAAGCATCAATAAAATCATCTAAATTATGAGAGTACCTGGATAGAAAGGAAACTAAAGTAAAATTCCACTGGACTACCTCCATGCTATAATACCTTAGGGCACGTCTACACAGCAGCGTTATTCCAGAATAACAGATGTTATTCCAAAATAACTATGTGAGTGTGTACACAGCAAGCCGGTTCTTTCAAAATAGTATTGAAATAACAGGTGTCTTATTCTCGATTCTGTAATCCTCATTGTACGAAGAGTAATGCCTATTCCAAAATAGCTATTTCAAAATAGGGCATGTGTAGACAGGGCAGCTGGAGTTATTTCGAAAGAAGGGGCCTCCAGGAAATCCCACAGGTGCCCTTCTGGCCACTCTGGCCACACTCATCAGAACTCTATAGCTTCCCTTCCCCTGCAGTCCTTAAATCTGCAGCCTCAGAAAACAGTGTGTGGCACACAGCAGGCCATGACAGTCCTGAGCCACACAGCAGTTGCCAGACCATGAGCGGACCCTGTTGCTCCAACGGAGCCCTCCACAGCTGCAAGAGAGCCGGCAGCCAGCACCCAGGACTCTGCCCGGGGATGGAAGAGGTGTGCACCTTCCTGGTCTGGTGCAGAGATCCTCGACCTCATTGAGGTCTGGGGAGAGGAGGCGAACCTCCAGGATCTCTGCACCAGACGCAGGCATGTGGCTGTCTACGGCTGGATGACTGATAGCCTGGCCACCAATGGCCACATGCGGACGCAGGAGCAGGTGCGTATGAAAGTAAAAGGGCTCAGGCAGGCCTATGCCAAGGCCAAGGAGTGCAGCTCCTGCTCCAGGGCAGCACCACAGCCCTGTCCTTACTACATCAAGCTCCGCTGTGGCCACTGAGGGCCACTGCATATGAAGTGGTGGACCCACCTGACACAGGCACCATTCCCAGCCCCAGCCCTGAGCCTCTCCTCCCCCCCGCCCAGGTTCTTTCCCCAGATCCTCCCCACTTACATTTACCCCAATATAAAAACAGAGTTTACTGTTTCCAAACCAAAAGCATACTTTATTGTCTGTGCCAGGGAGGGAAGGGCCGTGGGAGGAAAGGCAAAGAGGGGCAATGCACAGGCCTCTTGTGGGAGGCCCAGTGGACAATGTCACTGGGGTCCTTGTGTGAGACTCTCTCTCAGGGCCTCATGGATACGCACAGCCCCCTGATGGGCTTGCCTGCTGGCAGCTGTGGGCAGCTACTCCGCTGATCCGGTCAGCCTCTGCCCCCCACCCTGGCAGGAAATTCTCCCCTTTGCTTTCACAAATACTGTGAAGGACACAACACGCCCCACCACCTGGAGGACATTCTGCCCTCTGAGGTCCAGCCAGGTGAGGAGGCAACAGAACCTCCCCTTGAGATGCCTGAAGGTGCCCTCAACAACAATATGGGCCTTGCCGAGCCGGGTGTTAAAATGTTCCTTGGTGGGGTCAAGGTGTCCAGTGTAGGGTTTCATGAGTCAGGGGAGCAGAGGGTAGGCTGTGGTCCCTACAATACAGAGTGGCATGTCCACGTCCCCGACCCTGACGGTGCAGTTGGGGAAAAAGGTGCTGGTGTGCAGCTTCTGGAAGAGGCTGGAGTTTCGAAAGACATGTGTATCATGTGCCTTCCCCAACCACCCAACATAGATGTCAATGAACTGGCCACAGGGTCAAAGAGGGCCTGCAGGACCATCGAAAAGTACCCCTTCCGATGTATTCATGTGTATAATGTATAATGTATAATGTATTCATATGCCTGGTGGCTCGAATGGGGATGTGGGTGCCGTCAATAGGCCCCCTGCAGTTGGGGAAGCCCATGGCAGCAAATCTGGTGATAATGGGGTTCACGTTGGCCTGGCTGATGACTCTGTGCAGCAGGATGGTATTGATGGCCCTCACCACCTGCAGGAGACAAACAGATAATCACAAGGTTGCCAGGGCCATCCAGAGGCTTCCCCCCCACACGAGGATCAATCCATCTTGCCCCATCCTCTATCAGGGCTCTGTGAAGGCAGGACTGAAAAATCTCCCGGGGAGGGGGCTTCCACCACCACCATCCCTTTCCCTAGGGAACCCCACTCCAGCAGTTCAGTTCACCACCATCCTGGGACAAGAGCATGAGAGCATCATACCTACATGACCATCGATCTCCCCCACACTGAACTGGTCCCCGACAGACCAGTAGCTGTCTGGCATGGCTATGACAGATGGCAATGGCGACCCACTTCTGGAGGAGGGATGGCGGGGCTCATATAGGTATCCCATCACTGGGGGGCAGAGGAAAGCCACTCACACAGCTTCAGAAAGATGTCCTTCTGCATTCAGAGATTCTGGAGCCACTGCTGGTCATATCACTGCTCCAGAACAATCCGGTCTCACTAGTTGGAGCTGGTGTCCAGTCGCCAGAAGCTGCAGTGCACGATGTGCAGGGGATGGCGGGTGGGGTCAAGCTGCATGAGCAGCACCCAGAGAAAGGTGAGGAATTGACCCACAAGGAGCTGGGGGTCCTGTTCCTGTAGGGCCAGGAAGTCAGCCCACAGAAACTGCAGCAGGAGGTACACCAAGACATAAGGAGCTGCTTGGAGGCAGGTCTGGCTCCATGGCAGGAGTGCTAAAGTGTCCTCAAGGACAACTACAGCAGGCAACTACAGCAGGCAAAGAAAAGGATTTGCTGTCCCTCAATGAGGTAGGCAAAGGAGAAGAGTCCGATACATGGCTGTACAGAGGGGTCCCTTTAAGCTCGAGCCTCAGATAACCTCAGGCAGCAGCGCCAGGAAGCGAGTGCTGTCCTGATGCCCTGCCTGAAGTGCTTCCGAGTGGCCTTAAATGTGATTCAGTGTCCAATGACTGTGGACGCTCTATTTCGAAATAGTTCAGCGCTATTTCAATGGGCATTTGCTGGGCAGACGCGCTATTTCTAAATAAGCCATTTCAGAGTATTTCCTCCAAAATAGCTTATTCTGAAATAAGCGTGCAGTGTAGGCATGCCCTTAACAATGTTGTACTTTATATTTCAACTGCATTCAGAAACTTGAAAAAATTGTATGAGTACAAGAAACTTTGTACAGAAGAAAGTTAAAAACCTCAGCAGAATAGATGATTCCATAAATATTATACTACATAGTCAAATGTTAGAAACAGTCAATTAGCTTTAATATCTGTATAGAGCCTTTACTGATAACTACAGTCATAGAGTTGCAATGCTGGTAAAAAATATCTTTACGATGAATAGCATTTGAAGGGAAAAGAAATTACTCAGTAACTTTAAACTGCCAATGAGGGGAAATAGCCTAGAAGTATCATCTTCTGCCTGATATAAGCAACTGAATCAATGTCAAAGAAATGAAGTGGCATATAATCTTGCTTCATCATTTTTAACATTTCATGGCAGTGAGTAAAATACAAACACAATGCCACAGAATCTCAGTGCAAAAGGAAATTAACTAATCATTATCTCAGTTCTGCTTAAGTAACATCATGTGGCCTTAGTGATGACAAAACCTCAAACAGTTCAGCGCTCAGGTTGAGTTCAGATAAGCATTCCAAACTCCGAAGCTAAGATGTACTCAAATTGCTTGAGCTGATAAAACTAACTTGGAATTTCAAATAGAAAAAAATGGTTCCTTAACCATTCTATAATTGTTGTTGTTCAAGATGTGGCTTCTAGAAGGTATTCCACTCAGCTATGTCTATGCCTAGCATGTCAGAGAGCCAGAGATATTTTTCTTCCTGTAGCAGTACCACACAGGACAATGCATGCACCCTATTCTTCCTCATGGTGCCTCTTAAGATGATATAGAGGTGGCACTGTCCTAGCCCCTCCCCCTTCCTTTGTAACAGAAAAGATGGCCTAAAACTTGGAAGTAGGAGAAGTAGGTCATGGAATACATGTCTGCACATACAACATGAAGAACACCAGTTACAGAAATGCTAAGTAGCTGTTTTGACTTCTGTGAGTGGTTGAAGATATATTTTCCACATGGGTGATTCACAAATGATGCAGAATGGGTATAGGGCAGAGCTACTCAACCTGCGGCCCATTTGTTTGTGGCCTGCAGTGGGGTTTGGGTTTACGCTCAACATGAGGCTTGCGGGTGAACATGGCCCCACTGGGAACACGCTCCACAACGGCGAGGTGTCTCCCAGGCGGGATGAGCATTGAAAGATGCAAGCGGATGGGCTGGCTGGAACAGATGGGCACAGGGTGTCAGGGTCTTTAGCCTCCAGAGAGGAGGTGCCGGGAGCGCTGGGGCATTGTGGGAAGTGCTGGCTGCTTAGCCTTGTGGGCAGACCCTGAGAGGTGCTGACTGGCTCACACTGGCCACGTTTGGGTCCAGCGCCGTGACTTAAGGCTTAATCTTTGTATTCATGCCCGTCAGTGTGAAAGAAACTATTTGCATATATTTGCATGTATATAAAACCACATGTAAGTTGCGGTCCTCGGCATGTACTGTGGGTATCTTTGTGGCTCCCAGGGCTTCCGAAGTTGAGTAGCCCTGGTGTAGGGAGTACAGAGTCTATTTTTAAATAATTATTTTAACATTTTACAGCCAAAGTTCACTGGACAAAGTAGCGATTGGGTTATGATGAGTGAACATATGTACTGAGGACCAAGTGACAGCCCTACAAATCAATATAGGAATATCTTTCAGGCAGATGCTTCATGTAGCATGGACCAAGAGTTTCTGTGGAAGTGTACTGAACTACTCCAGGAACTAATCCATCTAGATATCAACTATGCTGACACTACCTGGTCATCCAAGCAATTAGCATAGGAAACAATAAGATAAGGAGACTCTCTGAAAGTCTTGGTCCTCTCCAGATAGGTCAGCACTTCCTGTCATCTAAGGTATGATGACCTGATGTTCTAGGGGGGAAATGGGAGATACACTGTGTGAGTTAAGTGAAAAGCTGACACTACTTGGATGTGGCCATAGGACTATTTGTCTTTGAAAAATACCACATAAGGTGGGCTTGCCATCAAAACTTTCCTGGCTGACCGCTATAAGGAAAGTGATCTTTTGGCTTAAGCAAAGCCACAAGCTCAAACCACAGGCCCATAAGCACTGCTAACACTGTGTTTTGAAATCACTGTGATTTGAAGCTGTAAAATGGCCAAACAAATTACGACTTGAATCTCTCTTGCCCAGGACTGTATGGTCCAGCAACATCCATGGTCCAGCAGGATCACAGTTGTTGCTAGACCAGAAAGCCCCGGCTGCAGAGGTTGAGAGCGATGCAGAACAGAGCCAGTTTGGTCAATGGCAGCTTGCAGAGTCAGTGACCTGGGGGTAGAGAGCCCCGGGAGAGACTGCCACCCCAGGGGGGATGGGGCAGGGAGCCCTAGGATCAGCTGGCCCGGTGCAGGCCGGGCAGTGGGAGCAGGGAGCCCCAGAGTAGCTGCCACCTTGTGCAGGGCCAGGCGGTTGGGGACAAGGAGCCCCAGGAGCAGGTGCCACACCGTGTGGGCCAGGGGCAGGGAGCAGAGCCCCAGGAGCTGGCTGGGGGCAGCAGAGCCAGACAAGTGGGCCAGAGCAGGTCAGGCCTCTAGGTTCTCCTGGGGCAGCAGCTAGGAGGAGAGCCCCAGGAGAACTCAGAGGCCTGGCCTCCCCTGATCCAGCAAATTCCCTTGTTCAGGACCACTCCTGGGTGCCGGACCAGGGAGGTTCAACCTGTACTCTGTGGTCAGTGGAGTAGTAGGCTGTCTGGCAACAGGCCTTCATCTAATAACTCTCTAATCAAGTGAAAAGGTATTTTAATGCAGGAACAAGATATATGTTCATGATCATTTATACATATAAAGAGATAAAATAAGCGGGTGATGCAATGTATTGCAATAGGTTTTAGCATATGGAGCCAGAATAAGCTTTTTTCTGCAAAAACACCTCAAGAAGAGGCATTTTATGTCTCACAGATTATATACTTCTATTCTTCTTTCAGTTTAGTTCCGGCATATGTTAAGGTATTCCCTACTGTGTCTTTACAGCTACAAACAGTAAACTATTCAAAGCTCAAAGGAATGCAGCTAACAGCATGTGTGTTGTGTTTCATCACAACAATCACAGAGAATATAAATTAGTGAAGTCATCTGTGTCATTTGTCTGCCTAATTGGGCTTCCCAATAGGAGCTGGCAATATGTTGGGATTTTGTTCTGTGCCCCCTTTTCTCCTTTTCCTTTTTAAATTGCAATGTATCTTATCATTCTGGAAATGAAAATACAATGCCTCCTAAAATATGCTATTAGTGTTTTAAATATGTTGTGACTTCATGATATGAAGGCATTTCAATATTCCTAGCTGAGCTCAATATCTTCCAGAAAAGATAATGTCCCCTTTTTTCTCACACCCTTCCCCACAAATTCTTTTTCTATATAAACATTCTGTTTAAAAAAAAGCGATAGGAAGGGGAACAAGAGGGTACAATGCTCAAAAGTTAGAGCAAACTACACTGCAGCAAAGATGGGAATAGCACTGACAGCTGCCAGAATTTTCAGAGTTGTGGAGATCTTAACATCTAAATCCAATGCTCGGTGACTCAGGTCAGGCTCCCAAATCTATATTTCAGCTCTCAACTAATTTTATTTAGGAGACAATGTATGGATTGAGGAGCATCTCTTCAGGCTCTGCTTTAGACTCACCTTATCTCCTGTAAATTCAGTATAAAACATATGCGATGCCTTCCAGATGGTATTTCATTCATCTTGTTGCAGCACTGTGAGAGGACTAATCTGAGGCTGCTCTCCCACTTTGGGAAGCACTGTCCTGGACATCTGCCATCTGGCATGTACAGTACAAGAAGAGGTAAGTCTACATAGCTGTGTAAGCCCAGGGACAGTGGGCTTGAGCATCTATGCTGTATTTTAACTATAGTTTGAAGGATTTTCTGACCAGTGCTTGAAGCTGATTCAAAGTAACCCTACCCCAGAGTGCTTAGTGTCCTAATCCTCGCTGCCCCCCGGGCCTTGTGTAGACACTCCAGTCCTATGAATACACTGCACTGTGAGAAAACTCCGCTGCCCACCCTGTTTGATAACTGTGATGATGCTATTGATGGCACTAAGGTGCCCACAAGGAGCACACAAGTACACAAAGAACACAATCAGCTCCTTGGGTGGCTGTCTCAGTAGAATGACTGCAGTGTGAGAAGGCTTTATACTGGGCTACCATCTAATCTGAGAATTGGGCTCTCTACCTTTTGGCTGAATCACATTGGCAGGGCAATGCCCATGGGCACCTGTTCTGAGGATAATTGGGACATCAATCTCCAGGACTGTCAAATTATTAAAACAAAATTTTGCAATTCTTCATTTTTTAAAATGGCCTGTTCAGTGAAGGTGTTTCTGTTTAATTGATTTTTTTCTTTATATTTGACTGTTTTGAAGTTTGACATAACATGTAAGCTAAGAGGAAACAAAGACACACCTCTGCTGCCGGCTGCAGAGTAGGGAAGTGCATCCCCAGGGCTTGTGATGTAGCATTCTCCAGCACCCCTTGGGGATTTCTGCTCCCTGCCAGACCCCAGGAAGCAGGGATTAGGGATCCCATGGGGGGTGCAGGGAAATTTTGGGGTGGGCTCCCACAATACACACCGCCCAGGTGCCTCTCTACCTGCAGCCCCAGGGATAGTAGGCAGGGCCAGAAGCACAAGACAAATTGCAGCACAGGGCCAAGCAGCTGCCCTACAGGGATGAGGAGCACAGCCAGGGGAGAGATGACCGCCACCAACCTGGCAACCAGGAACCACCTCCCACCTGCCAGCTTTACTCCCTGCTCTGGGCAAGCTCTGCACTGCCGCAAAGAGGAGCTGGATCTGCTGCTATAGGAGACTGCAGAGAAGTTTTGAGGCTGATTCTCAATCACCACCCTCACAAAGCACAGTGCCTGGGTGCCCCTGAACATGCAGACCCAGGGAGGACAAGGGGACCTAGCGACCAGTGCGGGGACCAAGTGTCTGCCCTGAAGGGAAGGGGAGCAGCCAGCCAGTGTGTTGGGGGAGGAGTCAGTCCTCCCCAAGCCCTGCTGAGCTGGGAGCTCTGCTAATTTCCAACTAATTGCTAGCTGTCTCTGCAGATATAGCAGCTCTCTCTCGCTCCGCCAACCTCAACCCCAAACTCCATCTTTCACCACTTAAAGGCTTGATCCCAAATCACTGAAATCAATGGAAAGATTGTGATGCCACTTATCCCAAACTCCAGTCTCAGTAGACATGAGGGAACATTTGCACACTATTAAGGCAAGGTAGCTATGTAGGGCCTACACGTCTGCATAATTCTGACTTTGAGTAGGGTGACCATATTTCCCAAAAGGGAAAACAGGACACCACATGTGGCTAGCCCAAGTCACTGCCACCCTCTTCCCCACTCACCTGAGCCCTGCTCCTACTCCCTGCACAGTCCTGATGTTGCTGCTTGCCTGAGTCCTGCCTGAACCCTACCATTGTGACACCCCCTCACCACCCACCCCAGCATGTTCCTCCACCCCATTTTTTTTAAACAAATGCCCACTTTTGCCAAAAGAGCTGGGACAGTCAGGACAAGGTTTAAGAAGGGAGTGTCCCAGTCAAAGGCAAGGTACGTCTAGACTATAGGCTTTTGTCTACAGAGGCTTTTGTCTACAGATACTCTCGACAAAGCTTCTGTCGACAAAGAGCATCTAGACTACATCCAGTTCTGTCGACAAAGCAAGCTGCTTTGTCGACATGAGAGTGTAGACGCAAAGGACAGTGTAGATGCAATAACGCCTTCTGTCGACAGAACTCTGTCGACAAAAGGCGTTATTCCTCGTAGAATGAGGTTTACCGCCGTCGACAAAAATGCCAAGTTCTGTCGACATTATGTCAACAGAACTCTGTGGTAGTGTAGATGCAGGTATAGTTTTGTCGACAAAAGTCCACTTTTGTGGACAAAACCCTGTAGTCTAGACACACCCACAGAGTATAGTCACCCTACCTTTGGGAGATAAGGGGAATCCATAACTCTGTTAATGTTAATAGCAAAACCTTAGGAAGCCATTCACATGCACAGAGATGGAGACAACTCCTCCCTGTTTTGACAGGTATTATTGTGGGGCAGACAATTAGGAACATTTTCTGGTCTCCCTCTCTTCTTCTTGGAGGTTTCACCCCACAGCTACTCCAAGTTGCTGTCTGTGAAATCCATGATGAGTCAGTACTCCTAGGCAGGGCCATAATGGATCAGAGGGCGAGTCTGTACATCCTCTCACTCTGGCCTGCCCATCCTATGTACTACCAGCTGTTGTTGAGCAAGCTTACAGAAAAGTAAGAGATTTAGTATTGGGTTCCTTAGTGCCTCATCCACCTAGTCACAAAGGAAAAGTTGTGAGGCCATTGTAATATTCCAGTAACTCAGTATGGAAACTCATCAGCATGGTGCAAACACTAGGCTTGATTTTTCTAATACCCACAGACCTTTGCAGCCCTGAGGTCACCAAGTCTGAGGCCATTCACCTGGTGATGGGAGTGCCCCTCTGGCTTGAAGTGGTTTCCATCATATATAGGATTTATAGTTTTGTTCAGTGGCTTTCAGCACCCCTGCTACAAAAATTGTTCCAGTGCCTGGTGGTATGCTCTCGGGTCCCCAATCCCAAAGTAGTTCTCATGCCATATAGGCATGGAAACCAGGCCAGGTTTGAACATTGATGACATCAAAGCAGTTCTATGAAACATTTCACTTTTGCTGCTGCAGCAAACTGTGCTGGATCAACATTTCAACAGAATTTTTCCAACCAGCTCCACTGGCCATGATGTATTCTTCTCTTTGCTTCCAGGCATCCCATTTCCTCTGAGCATTGTGACTCAGAAAGGTGAGGAAGTTCCAATCAGAAGCATATTTGGGAGGTGGGCTTTTGGTGCCTCCAGTGTCTATTGAGGAAACCATTCTACCATTTGATGGCTGAGCCAAGGATCCTCTACAGGGGCACTGGCCAGTTTTGTAAGAGGTCAACTCCCCAAACATTCCCTAGAAGAGGACTGAAAACTCTGCCCTCCAGAAGTCATGGTGTTTCCTAGCCTCTACATGTGAAAAACCACGATAATTCATTGTGCCAATGGTCCTTTACTTCAGCTTCCACTGGTGTTTTACCTGAGTGAGGACTGCAGGCTCAGACTCTTGAGTAAAAATGTGATTCCCCCCTTTCTGATTAAAGCAACTGTCAGCAAAAGCTCTCCAAGAACAAAGGAAATTGCAAATTCTAGCAAATTTCAGAAAGCTAAGAGACTAAGTACTTATTCAAATTTATTGTTATGGAACTATTTTTCTTTAAGTTACCATTTCTGTAAGCTACAAGTATCAATCTTTAATGCTCTGCTTTTAAAATTTTAGGTCTGTAAGTATCTTTTTAAAACTGTATCACCAGTACATGCTAGTTAATGATGCCTCTATGAAAACTGAAAGAGTAAAAGCCCTATAATAAACTGTGAAAATGACCCATTCAGAGTTTTCAGATTTCACACGACAGACAATATTTGAGCTCAGCCTTCGAGTTACTAGACAATCATTTTACAGCAGTTATCACTGATCCAGAGGCTATTCAGCAATATTTTACTGTAAATTTGCCAGATAGGACTCAGTCAAATTTAAACAGCTGACTTTTGCATTTCAGTCCAAGCACATACAATGGTATATCACAGAAGAGGAGGTAGCATCATAACTAAAAGGGAATGCAGTCAGCATTGACTCAGATGGCAAGAGTATATTACATGGATTTTCAACCACCTTTGAGGACATTCTGATTTATGTAATAAGGAATGAAGCTATGATGATTTACATCAGCTGAAGATCTCACACATGTGGTAAAGAATTTTCATGAATGGCAGAGAACTCGATGATGACATAAGAAATCATGGTGAACAGGTTATTTTGAACAAGACAGAGAGAGACTGAACATTCTTGTTAGATGAGAATAAGAATATAGATCAATGGACAGTACCACCAAGAGAAGTCATTGGTTAGAGACTGAGGTATTTGCCATTGAGTCTGATGAGTAAAAAATAGCTGATCAGAAACAAGGATTTCAAATGAGAAATCAAATAGAGAAGCTGGGAGAGAATACAAAAAGCAGTGTAGCAGATCAAGGTAAGCAAAAGGACTATCCACTGCAGAGAAAAGGCCTGAGAATTACTACTTACTCAAATAAATATGTTCTCAGCTGCATAATTCTGGGTGCGTATGGACCACCAAAGAGTGTCCCCTGTCAGCCAGGCTCCTGGGAATGAGAATGAGGTTGCATGCTGCTTACTGACATTCTTGCACAAAGGGGGGTGCTGCCTGCTGGCCTGACATTCTGGTGTGTGTGTTTGGGGGAAGGGGTTTATTTTGTGGGGGGCAGAGAAAACTAGAAATTCACATTTCAAGTTATACCATAATATCTGGGGAACCCAAGAAAGGCCCATCAGGCCTCCCAGTAAACTGAAACCTATCTTAAGAACTAAATAAATCAAAGCATTTTACAGGATGATTCACTTTGATTGCAGTGGTTGTTCAGTTAGATGAAGAGCAAAGAGGAGACCAGGGGAAGAGGTTTTTGGATCCACTACCTGTACAAGATTATGGAGTATTTTTTTTTTTTAATTTTCAGGTGTTGAAGTTGTTCCTTTTCTGCTTTAAGGGGCAATTCTTCCATCCTTACCTGCCTTTCTACATAAGTACTTCCAGTGATTTCAAATAAATCAGATTTCAACCAGACTACTGACTAGGGGTATTGTGAGGATAAGCTCCTTAATAACTGTAAGGCACTCAGATGCTATGGTAACAAGGCCATCTAATAATCTGGACCTTGAAAATTACTGTCCTTGTTTTTGAAATACAAGACAGAACTGATAGTGTAATAACCCTTCCCTACCTTGCAGGGACATACTGTGGATAAAAGCCTTTGATATCTGTGATACCTCAGATGCTATTCTAATGGGGGCAATGAAAGTATATAAATGATTGTGGCCACTTGGATCACGAGGAGTACAGGTACACAGCATCTGTTTACCCTTGGCACTAAGGCCCACAAAATCCACGCTGGAAGGTAAGTGGGCGCTCCTAAATGGACACATAGTCCAGCTCACAATCTAACCCAACATGGTGCTTCAGAAATCTTTTGGATTTTTCTTTTCTTGCCCAATCCCAACATAAAGAGGAGGAATAACAATCTCATTCAGATATTATTTACATGTGTGTTAGCACCATGATATGTGACTCTCTTCCAAGCTCACCAAGCTTTGCAAATGGATTTGCTCCTTGGAGAGAAGAATCCTAAACTTTGGCTGGAATTTTGTTGTTCCTGAGACTTGGACTGTGATTCTTTACAAATGAGAGTGTTTGGATAAGCACAGATGTTTCATCACAATATTCAGGCACTGGTCACCCATCTTCACAGAAGACATTGTCCAGGAGAAAGCCAGGAACACAATGATTCAACTTAACTTGATGAGTGTCTAGTTCTCCAAAATGGTATTTTTTTCATCTTTTACAAATACACACATTAAAAAAGTGAGCAAACATATCTGCTGCAAAAGGGTCACTGAGGCAAAATACTAACTGTGCAGGTGATGTCCTAAGGGAGGGTTCTGGCCTTTATGACCAAGGACAGTGTTGGCATAAGTCTATAGTAGCCTCAAACCATGGACCCTGTATTAAGGAAGACATGACCACATCAGTAATGCCTCTGTTCAGAATGGTGCATTGACACTTTTGCTCAGTATCCTTGTGCTCCCAGACAAAGAAGCAAAGAATCCAGAAGCAAAGAGCTGCACTGTGCTCTAGGATTTACAAGAGAGGCAGAATGGGAAGCATTAGTTATTCATGAAGAAAAGCTAGGACTTAGATTCCAAGGGCTTCACTTAATGGGACAGAGAGTATGTGCGCTCCATCACACTCCGTATTGAGCAAATTAATTTAAACAATGCAGGTTTGAAGGCCAGGGAGAAGTTAGTTGCCATTCATTTTTGGAATATGCCACTCCAGGAATAGGCCCAACAATAGGCCCTACTCACTCTGTGACATGTGCTATGCCTTGACACCTCCCTCCAGTGACTTCTCTACACAATGACTGCCCACCTTCCTCCTGAGATGCCTGCTCCACACAACTGCATCCACAGTGACACTGCTTGCCAAAAGGAAGATCAACCAGTCAGCATGATGATTTTACATGGGAGAGGCAAAATACAAGGATAATTACAACTATGAGAGGAAAACATCAGGGACGTATATTCAATATTGCAGGAACTACCCAGTATCTGACACTCTAATTATATTAGGAATAATACACTTTTGGGCAAGCTGGCCAGCAGATGGCTTAGCAGCAAATATATATTTTCTACTCTATTGTCCTATACAGTATCTCTTTGCCTCATTGACTATCCAGCTATTTTCAAACCTCAGCTGAAAACATGTCTCTTTTCTCTTGCCTATCTGTCTCTAAATCTCCCTCTCCATCTGCTGTCAGCTGTGATTTTAGCTTTATAACTATTATTTAACTTTGTAAAGCATTTTGGGATATAGCGTGATGCACAAAATAAAGTATCATGGTGTATTAGCTTTGTGTTTATAACACACAGAGGCAAGAGTGCATCAATTTAAGCTTACAAAGAATCAATGCTTGATTTTATGCATTATTATAGTTTTATTGTAATTTTTGTGTTTTCTTCCAGTAAAATTGATTTTAGACAAGATCATTTTGCCACATGCATAACTAGTCAAATAAAGACCTATATAGTTATTTAGGCACCACTTCCATCTCAAAGTGCCCTCAATAAAACTTAATAGACCACATACTGGAGCTCTGACAAGCTAGACTTTGATGATTATTTAGAGATGCCTGTTTTCTTTGTTTTCTCTTAGTAAGAGCAGTCAGACTCATCACAGACTGATTGATACTTTCCACTGAACAAGGAGGAAAATTTGCACTTGTTATGTAACCATTTATAAAGACTTCTGAAGAGTGGAGAATTGGAATGAAATATAAAGAACAATAAATTAAAGATACAAAATAACCCAGCAATAAAAAGAGGAATTTCCTCAGAAGAATTCTAGAACAGTGTTTCTCAACCTTTTTTGTAAAGTACCCCTTTTAAAAAAAAAAAATTGTAAGTACCCCCAGTACCTACAGTTTTCAGACACACATTTTTTTTCTACGATTGCATCACATTTGTTCAAACAACTTAATCGTAGCCAGACGGGCGATGACATTTTTGGGTTTAAAAAGTACAAAATAATAAAGCACTGTAAAACTTAAAACAAAAATTCAGTTTTCTCCAAATTTCAGTTGTGTTGACGTACCCCCCAGACTTCTCTTGAGTACCCCTAAGGGATGCTCGTACCACTGGTTGAGAAACACTGCTCTAGAAGACAGATTTCTACCCTAAGAATAAAATAATCTATAGACACCTAAAATAAAGATCTGAAATGACATGAGGTCAAAGACTGTCTTTTAGACTAATGTAGCCATTATCCTGCTAAGACTATTTAGGGCCACATTCTCTTCTAACTTACACCACTGATCCTACATATTTTTGTTAGTCTCTAAGGTGCCATCGGACTGCTCATTTTTAAAATTACCGACTAACACAGCTAACCTTCCAAGACTCTTTACACCATTGTAAATTGTTAATAAACCCATAGACCTCAATACTGTTATACCAGTTAGATAAGGGAAGTACGGCTTCACTATTTAAGATCAAGCTCATGCAGTTATACTGGCCCAGAATCACCAATGTGCTCTAGCAACACAAAGCAGCTGTAAACTCAGTTTCACCAGCCAGGAAACTGGGTATACAGCTGCTTTGTGAACCTGAAGGGTACTCATTAGGCAGAGTGTTCCTGGTGAATTTGGCCTATTGAGTATAATTAGAGGACTATCTGAGGCTAATCCACTACTGTGTTACATTTATTTTATGCCACTAGACTAGAGTAAGTCAGGAACTCCAATGAAATTGCACTTGCGTAAAAAGAATTCAATGAGAAATTAGGCCCACATGCATTAACTGGTTGTTTTTCACTTTCCTTTTCCATATATACTTGTCCTGGTTTTCTATTATTTTGTCTGTGGGATCTGGTGTTGCTATTTTAAGCTGACAAAGCCATGAAAATATAATGTCAAAAGAGAGAAAAGATAACGAATTTGGAATTTAGATTAGTAATAATAGTACTAATAATACCCAAAGAACAGCTCAACAACAAACAAATAGTGATTCTGCATGTTCCAAATGTCTCTGGAATAGTTGATTAGAAACTACCTCTGTTCTGATAGCAACTTCATGAACTGGAACAAAATGCCAGACTTTCAAGATATATGAAAAAATGATTAGAAGCTCATTCATGAACAAGACTGCTGCAATAGCATGTAATGGACCTATGGGATAGATCAACTAAAAGGCTTAGGTGCTCAAGTCCAAGATATAGACATGACCGAGAGCCTCAAAACCACTCCTCAGCAGCTACTCAATTCTTCAGGTGTTAAAATCCCCATGCCACTGAAGTTTCACCCAGTATGATTTTGCACAGCTACCTCAGTCTAGGTGCCCCAACACCTGTCTCACACCTAAGCCTCACCCAAAAAAGGGAAGGTCTATCAACCCATGCTAAGGGCAGTCTCTCAGGATGTGGGAGAGCTGGGTTCAACTCCCTGTTTTAAGTGATGATGAAACACAATTTCAACTGTACTCTCCCTCTCCCAGGAGAGTGCCCTGACCCCTGGGCTGCTGAATATTCTGATGCAAGGCTCTCAGTCAGCATTCCACTGCACAAAAATAACAAAATAGTAGGGCAGAAATAGAGTGAGAGTCACTCCATGGCCCAGGGGTTAGAATACTTCCCTGTGAGGAGAGAGACCCAGCATCCAGTGCCCCTGGTTTAGTGTAGACCTAGGCTAATCCAGCTTTTCTTGCACACAAAAAAAAAGGTGACATAGGCACCTGACCCTGAGGGAGAGCTTATGGTTGAGAATCCCAAACAGAAACAGGCTCTTCACTTAACAGAAGTCACAGTGAGAGGCAGGGGCTAGTCCAAAGCCCTCTCCTTGGCATTTTTTACTAGCTAGCTTCAGCATCTCAGCATGCTGGCTTTTGTGAATGTACAGGTAGAGATGGGCACCTAACCCAGACCTGTGAATTCCATTGGATGGCAGTGCATCTAAAAGTTTGGCACTACAATACCGAGACACCTACGCCAGCCATACCCACCATTGCACAAGTCATGATTTCAGAAAACCTCAGTTACTGGGCCTGATGCTTCCATCCCCAGATTATGTTACAGATGATGGAGGAAAGGAATTCAGTCCTCCTGCAGGTCAGGCGGGTTGCAATTGTAGGGTTCCTATGGAAACCCAGCCATTTTGAATACCTACCTTGTGAATTCCCACAGCAAAGGCAACAGTGGTATCAATTGTTTCCTCCTTTTCTTATGGCCAGAGATGAACTCCTCCAACCAAGGAAGACTGGCAGGCATACAGTATGAAATTTCTACACACAGACCCCTTGTTCAGTGAAAGTGAATCTGCCCATGGGGATTAAAATGCATTAACCAGAAAAATGTGAGTGGTGTTGATTATTTTAATCAAACAAAAGCTTAGTAATACATTACTTCTTACTTAAAAGAAATCAAGACCCGAAACTTATTGCAAATACAAAATAGCATTTCATTGTGAAAGGTTTGTTAAACCAAAACCTACAGCATTTAAAATTATTAAAGTTGGGAATCTGAAATTGTGGCACACTCTAGCTATTGAAAGTTAAACAAAATGACTCTGATAACAAAAAGAGGAAATGATCTCAGAAATATGAGTGACACACTCATCTCTGAACTAGCTCTCTTATAGTCTTATTGAATAAAAGGAAATATCAGGTCTATTCAATGATAAGGTAATCATAACTATTTTACACAGAGTAAGTCTCCTTTTACTTGAGTGTGTGCTTTTTTTAAAGCATACTGATAAAGAGATAGATGTAGTCATATGTATCTCCCCTTCTAAATAACGTGTGCATTCTAAGACAGCCACAGAAAATCAGATTTATTTTTTAACTGTCACTTGCATTTCTTCCTCTGAGTGTAGGATTTCAAGGATATGTCTCCTTCTTCTGGGGAAAATGAAAGCATGAAGAATAAAAATGTAAAACCAACAAACAACATCTGTTCAACTAATATTACGGAAAGATTCCACTACCCAAAAGGGATTAGCAACAAACTGCATAGTATGCATCAATACTGATATATTCAAATTACCCAACTACATGCAGAAGGCTCCCCGGGATAAATTTCAATATTTTCATAAGTTAATTCTTCTTTGTGTACACGTGCATGTATGTGCATGTACACACATGCACGTGTGTATTTGTGTGTATTGTTCATCTTGCTAAAGGAATCTGAATATCATTTATCCAGTTGATCTTTCAGAATGGCATGACCCTTTCATGACCCTTTACTAAAATCCGGTTTAGACAAGTAATATCACATATGTTATAAACTGTGGACAGTATTTTATGGACTTCTGTTTATCTGGCTACTAGAACAATAGGGCTCCTGACACTTTATAATCAAGTACATTAATTATATGGAAGAGACAAGTAAAAAACAAATTGGTATCTTAAGTATATTTTGTTATCTGGAATTTTTAGCTCTAGAATCTGACATTATAGCTAAATTATATCATCATTAAATTAAAGCTGAAAACAATTAGTTCTCTAATTCTTACTTCAAAGGTCTATACTATTTGCATGCCAGGAGCACTGAAGAATACAAACTGTTTGATATTATATCTTTCTTAAAGTGCTTGCTTTTCAAAAGCATAGCTACCTATAATTAAAGCTGGTACACAGTTTGGGTTTTTTGTTCTGATAAACTCTTTGGATTGAGCCTAATTCATAAACATCTTAGTCCTTCTAGAATGGGTGAATTTCTCACAAACCTTTAAAAAAAAACTCAGAAAGCACTATAAATGTGGGAACTAGGAGCTCTGGCTTTTCATGACTTTTCCCCAATAGATTTCAAAATGGCAGATTTAGGACAAGCCAGGACTAACCCACCTGGCTCTCCTTGTGCCCATTGTTATTTTAGAAGTCAGTTTCAGCCAGTAACTATAGCACTCCTTTAGAACAAGTTAGCTTCTCTTTTCCTGAGTAGAATCTGACTCTGCAATGGTCTCATTAGTTTCCGTGAGATGCCTCTCAGAGTAAAGTACAACTCAACTTGAGTAAGGAAAGTGGAATCTGGCTGACAGTTATTCTAGGTATTGGAAAAGGGAAAGGCTTGATATTCATTTCTTCATTTGATTTTCTGAACCTGAGAGCAAAATCATAAATGCAGTTGTTTGTCCTTATTAAACAAACACTTTGACACCTAGATCCACACTGCTAAAAATAATTAATAGCAATCAGGTTTTATTGTGATAGTTAATGAACTCAGAGTTGATTCACCACTAGAGCATAATGACTTTTGCCATCTCCTGATGCACTAGTTACTCTTCTAGTCTTTAAAAAAAAAAACCAACCTTCTTCCTCATTTTTACATCAATTTAATCCAAGTTCAGTAGCACACTCTGACCATAACCCACCACTTATTGTTTTCTATGATCCAAACCACAGTATTACTGTGTAGGTACACCAAACATTACATCTTCTTGGTGATTTTGTTTACAATAAAGCAGGGGTAAAATCAGTGGAAAATTCAACATTTTTTCCAATGTTTCCTCTTTTTCAAATTTTACAATTTGAAATTTCAGTGAATTATGAAAAATGTCAACTAACTGTACAGTTCAAGAAACAGGGTGTTGGGGACTCAAAGATTCATTGACAAATTCCTGAGAGGGCGGTTGTTTGGTTATTGGTTTTCCAATTTATGAAATTTCAAAAAATCCAGTCAGCATTATCATCCAAGTTTGGGATCTCATATGTCCTCTGTCAAGAAACAATATTCTACTACAGTGGAGCATCCCCCTAGAGGGGACCAAAACCTCTCACTTTACCTTACACCAGTGGGGTCCATAAGAGAAAGTACCAATAACCCAGACAACAGTGTGATGTTTCAGGATTCAGTGCTCCGGAGGCAGGCTACTGAAGCACTATGCCTGAATGAAGGAAATTAGAGATCACATTATCTCTAGTATTTTCCTTTAGGGTTCTCAGCACCTTAGTAGCTCATTGAGCTCATACTGCTAGTGCATATCTAGCAGGGGATATTTAACATAATGTTCACTGAAGGCTTGCTCTGGTGCAAACACTTATCATCTTCTCTAAGCAGGTTCTTTTGCAGAGGTTTTGGTACAAACCAAATAGACATCAGTTTGTAAAATCCCTCTAACTCTCTATTCTTTCCAAGATGTTTTACCAGCAGCAAACTTAAAAAGTACAATCTATACAATGTAGCTCTTATAGTCCCCCTGTGCTGGCTTCTGGTCTGTACTATCCACACACTGTCTCCCTTCTGAGACTAGCAGTCCATTTTTTAAGAATTTGATCCTCAACAGGCTCTACTGCATATCTAACTATTAAGATGCTGAGCACTCCAAAGGGAAAGGACTAACAAGAATATGATCTCTAAATTCTCCTGTCCTATTCATTCCTCCATACAGACATAATAGTTGATCAAGAAAGCAAGAAAACTCAAGGGAAATCATCATTCCAAAATAAGAGTTATCTGGTATGGTGGAAAGAAAATTTGAGGAAAATATGATCTCCACTTTATTATGAATGGGCAAACCCTTCTAGTATATAATAGAATCCTTTTTAAGGGGAGACCATTGTCAGACTGATCCCGAGTGCCCTGAGGCCCCATATACCTCAATAAGAATTGTAGACATGCAGATCTTCTCAGCACTTCTCTGACATTGTTACCAAACTCCTTGTCTGAGACATTGTCTCACAGTTGCCTGAGAATCCTAAATTCAGGACTCAAAATTCAGAAATGGACACCCCAACTTAGTCATCAGAGTTTGAAAATTGGACCCTGTCACACCAGTTAATTTATAAAAAGTAATTTAAAACAGACCTATGAAAAAAGCTTTGCATTCATAGGCTACGTCTAGATTACATGCCTTTTTCGAAAGAGGCTTTTTTGAAAGATACTTCGAAAAAGAGCATCTAGACAATCAGTACTTTTGAAAGAGCAAGCCGCTTTTTTGAAAGAGAGCACTCAGGCAGTCTGGATGCTCTTTTTCGAAAAAGCAGTTTGCATTACATAGCACCATTTTTCGAAAGAGCACTTTCAAAAAAAGGCATTCTTCCTCGTAAAACGAGGTTTTCCACGGTCGAAAAAACTGCCGCATTCTTTCGATTTACTTTCGAAAGAACACGGCAGCAGTCTAGACGCAGTTGAAGTTTTTTCGAAAAAAGGCCACTTTTTTCCAAAAAAACCTGTAATCTAGATACACCCTTAATGTATTAGAATCATACAAATGAGCAGCCTAATTACTTACCAGAATTTGGACAAGACACACGGGTCATCTCTGCCCATTCAGTGTTCTAACACTTGGACTTTGGGTACTGATTTTTATTAATTCTCTTTTGGACTATATTTCTGAATGAGTCTTCAATGTCTGCCTTTCCAAGGTCTGTTCCACACACAGGTGACCTGCTGTACCCTCAATTCTTGTATGCAACAGGTCAGAACAACAGGAGAGCATATTGAGGGTAATATATGCCCCCAAGCCGCCTCTTCTTTAATGAATGTAAATATAAGGTTTTGTGACAACTTGACACCTCATCTTCAAACCTCCTGCATCCAACAAACTAAATAAAACAGTCATTTGCATTTGGTTTTGTTTTCTTAAATGTCTAGAGCTTTTCATTATAACTTTCCAAAGAGTCAGGTTTTATTTATTTATGTATAAAAATATAGCATCTGCTTTCTGCTTTAATCAGTTGATGAAATGACTACAATCTCTCTTCCACACTTTATATCTGACAAGTAACTGTAAACCGGGTATGAAGAAAACTGTTTCTTGCTGAATGTTGACTTTCCCATCTGTACATTTGGTGTCCCCACAGCATCTCTCTCCACCTTTTTTAGCTGCTTCGTATGTATCTCAAAAGTTTTCAGGGAGGGATGTTCAGGAAGCAGAACTCTTTTCAATTAGTTGACTGTCATATAGATAAACTGGAAAGATGCAAAAAGTGTAATTTATAGTGTGATTTAAGTTGGCTGATGAAATCCCACTGATGAATATTAGAGGCCATTTCTTCCATTTGGAAATTAATAATATGTTGGATACAACTGGAATGATTCTCACTAGGCCCCAGAATGCTGTGTCTATACTGGCTCCGGGAGAGGGCAGTCAACTTGGAGAAAGGTTGCACCATAAAATCCAAATCCCAACAGTTCTGCAGTGGTAGATATAAATATGCCCATAAAAGAAAAAACTCTACATGAATGTCTTTCCTGTTTCCTATATTCTGATAGTCTAAATTCCTGGAACAGTCCAGCTCTCCACATGCAGCCCACAGAAATTAGTAAATCACTAAGGTGGGCACTTCTGAGTAAGGAATACCTAGCATAGCACAATTAACTATTTTTTATGTAGCAGTTTGAAATACTTGGGAGAAAAGCCACATAGAAATTCAAGGTATCATTAATTCTGCAGATGATTTAAAGGGAGTTAAGAAGAAGAACACAAAATTCTTAGATATGAGATGTTATAGGATAAGCATTAAGCAAAACTTTATGATGAGGTACATGGAGATGAAGACCAAAAAGAAAATTTGCCATTGGGTGTGCTGAGACACAGAGGCTTGGACTCTTGAACCAAAGTTCCACCAAGATTGCAAATTTCCTATTTTGTAGGATTAGCATTTGAAGGACTGTCAGCTGACTCCTGAGCAGAGAGGAAGCAGGACAAAAGAAGGGGTCCTGGAGTTAGACAGAGCAGGAAAGGAAGCGCTGCTCGGCCCCTAGCAAGGAGAAAGAAGTACAAGTTTCACTGAACACTATTTCTATGTTGTGCTTACTCTGATTAAATAAATGGTAAAGGGTTTTGCAAACCTACAAGTCAGGTTTGTTGATCCTTGGGTTTTGAAGAGACCTGCAGGAGTCTCAAGTGTTAAGAAAAGCAGCCACAATCCATAGGCAAGTGCCCTGAAAGGACAATTAGAAGGGTAAAAAGGTAGTAAGAGCAATGTGGAGACAAGGGCGCTGAACAAAGTGTATGCCCAGAAAGGGGCAGGTTGTCATTTCCCACTGTTGTAACAAAAATTGTACTTGTTGAACGCATTTTTGTGTATTTCAGAAGGCCTATGCAGCTTGTACATATACCAGACATAGAAATTCCAGGATGATTAACTTCTTTTATCTTAAAGCAGAAGCATCCCCCCCACCTATTGACAAGAACTTTGCACTTAGATTTTCTGCAGTACACCAAATCTGAGAGCTGCTGTAAAGCTATACTAAAATACTTTGGTTTATCTACACTGGCTAAAATGTCAACTAGTAAACAGTGACAGCTCTCCAGCCTAAGCAAGTGAGGCACAGCCTCACCAAAGAATTCAGAAGCTAATCCACAAAAGTTCATTGTTTGATACTATATACAGATTTTTAAGGATACTTAAGCATGTTCATATTAAATTAGTAACATGCATTTGCAAGAACCATTTATGATTTGATGTAAATCTCTCACGTCACTCAATCTGTACCCTTCTCCATAAAGCACAATACCAGAATATGTAGTGCTGCAGGTTAGACTTAACTAATAGCATAAGTAATAGTGCCCCAGAAAGCTGCCTTGTTACCATGGCGACTTACTATGTCCAGGAGTCACTTTATCAGGGACTTGCTGTGGTAGCCACACCTTGGTGAGGCCAAAAGAGGATTGCAGCCATTTAGGCAGTTCTGACAGTGATGCTATAAGGGGTTGGAGGAGGGTCACTGCATAACTAAGGGCTACAAGACATGGGGGAGGCTTCAGTCATCGTTGCCCAGTAGAACAGCTAGTACTGCAAGGAGAAGTCATCCGTGGCTGCAGGGGAGACCACACCACTATTGAACAGATCCTGCCCAGAGGTGTCTCTTACACCCCTGGACTTGTGAATGAAGGAGAAGGGCCATGAGTGGAACTACAGAGGGCTCCCTTCACAGCCAAAGGTCAGGGACACTGGATCCCTGAAGGTGCAAGATGGGGAGGAGAGGGGAGGCTGTGGTCCTGGCAGGGCAGAGCGGAGACCCCTGGTCAGTACAGCATGGAAGACATATATTGGACTTCATGAGTTTGGCCTCATCTGTCAAAAGGTCACAAGATATAAATTTTTGCATTGATCTTCTGGAATGATACTTTATGTGCTTACCACTTATATATGCTGCTTTCTATAAGATAACTACTTTTTTCCTTCAGGCTGCAAGTAAGCCCTTCACGATAACTCAGAATAAAAACCAAACAACCTGCTGACATATTAATCTTTCACAATTATATGGTTCTCCGAGGTTAAAATTGTTGCAGAAATTATAATCAGTTTTAGAAGGCTCTACTATTAATTACTTGTGTGACTTCAGATTTTTAAACACTGAATTAAAGTGTTTACAGATCTTACTGATTAAATAATTCAAAGTGTTTGCACTATATAACATGTCTGAAAGGAGAGAAAACTATACTAAATGCTTTGAATTCACAAGCAAGCAGCTCATTAACATATGCTATATTAAATATTAATTGCCTTCTCCACCATAATCAGATCATTTAAGATGGGTGCAAAGCCCTATCCCTTGTTGAAGATGGCAATGTTTTATTCATGTGCACTCTAATATTCACTTTAGGCCAACTGAATATAAACATATGATTAATATTTTATTAATGAAAAAGTATTTGCTATTTCTTCAGTATTCTCTGGCTTGTTTCCTTTGAAGCTTGTAAGTGAGGTGCTGTCATTATCCTGCACCTTACGATAGTGGGCTTCTCAAAAATGAGTGATTAATATTATTTTCTTCCTAAATTGTTTCATAGAAGTACAAATTTTATTGTTCTAAGTCAATCAGGTACTGCCACTACCAGGCTCTTAGCTGCCCAATCAATCTCCTATGCAAGCTCTTACTTTAACAGTGGATGCCACTCTCTGGCTGTGTCTAGATTGGCGCGATCTTGTGCCAAAGCGGCCGCTTTTGCGCAAAAACATGCTGCCTGTCTACACTGGCACGGATGCTCTTGCGCAAAAGCACATGCCAGTGTAGACGCTCTCTTGCGCAAATACTTTAACACAAGGACTCTTGCGTTAAAGAGTATTTGCGCAAGATCATGCCAATGTAGACATAGCCTCTGTGTAGTATCCAGATCCTGTCACTGGAACAACCACGTTTGCTGTTCCCAAAGGAACAATACACACACAACTTTATTGGTACTACTCAGGATCAAGCCCTTTATAACCTCACAGCACAGAGATAAATTTATAGTGACACATACTTAAATATATTATCAAAGATTAAGATTTAAGAGATACTAAAAAAGGATAATGGAATCAGAAATGGTTACATATAAAACAAAACATAACCTGCTCCAACCAGAATAGTCTACACTAGAATCTCATGTATCCAGACTCCTAGATCTCACCCTTTCCAAGAGTGAGAGGGTGTCAATCATCTCTTGCAGACAGAAGGATAGGCTGGGACTGTGAAAGATCAGCATCTGCCCCACCTTGCGAGTTCTGCAATGGCTGTAACGTAACAACTTCAAACTATTTATTTCTTCTCCACAGCCGCAATCCACTTTTTTCAGTATTCCCTGCAGAAGCCATTGGGATCACATTGCCAGGGAGAAATGTCACAGTGTGGAGGCAAAGGACTTCTTTGCAAGTGACCCTGACTTCCCAGGATCTGTGTGGATTTCAGGCATCTGCAGGATTTGGGGGAAGTACCCACTGCCTATTCCACAGGGCAGTACACCCTGACCCCAATGGAATACTCTGCAATAAATCTCCATAAGGAGAACATAGAAAAGTTTTCCTCTCTCTTTATACCCCTGCCCTGAGATTTCACACAGAAGAGAGAACCAAGCTGTAGACATGGGAAAATAGGGATAGACAAAACAATGTTGAAAATGCCAGGGGCTGCCCGGAGTCTTAGCAACCTTTTCCCTCCCCTGCCCTGCCATGCCTGCAGACACAGTTACCAGCAGTTGAGCTAAATTAGCTGCAGCAAAATCCTGGTGTAGATAAAGTCTATGGCTGTGACATGCCAACTTTGCTGAAAGGGAGACCTAATGTGAAGGAATCACAGGAGAATACAGAACAAGATTAGTCATGGCAACAGGTGGATTAAAGGTAACAAGATGCTTCATGTGCATGCTTCACAGAATAGTGTTATGTAGAGTGATTGTCAGGACAGGTGAAAAGGGGGAGGGCAGGAAAGATGTTGGGTCATCTGAGTTAATGGCTTAACTACTGTAGGCAATCTCAAAATGAAATATTTATGGACCTGTGCTGCAGCAGCTGGCTTCTGAAAGAGTGAGTCCAAAACTGGCTCTTCGCCAACCTTTGCGGTGATACTGTAAGGGCTGTTTGGATCTCCGAACACAAAGAAGCCTGTAGAACAGACTGCCCCCATGCTGTCTCCATTTTTCTCAGCTACATTTAAGTCACTGTTTTCCATAACTCCAGAGAGCTTCTTTTCACACAGAGCTTTCAGTCTTTGCGCCTTTTTAAGTCTGTCAAATATAAGCCATTTTCTTTTCTTCTTCCTCTCTTTCTTCCCCTCTCCTTCTTTCCCAATTGGCTAACAGTTTCAGAAGTATACTTCGATTATTTATTTTCTCTCATCAATTAGGAGAGAAAAATGTCTAGAGCTTTCTCTAAGACCACTGTACTGTTTTTAGTTTTCTTGCATTCCTTTTTTCCACACAATCATGGGGGAATTTGTTTTACAGTATTTACCAGGCATTGTGCTAGCCATCCAATAAAGATATCAAATGCTATTCATCCAATAAAGATATCAAATCATCAGCTTTAGATTGAGTGTGAAAGTAGCAAAGCCCACTCTAAGCATTTGCTTATATTTATATTTAATGATACATAGTTTTCCTGTTAACAAAAATGACAGTTATTATTGCTATAAATAGTTATAAGTTAATCACTTACTTTCACAGTAGGAATTAATTCAATTTACCACTCTTTAAACAAACACTCAGTTTAGCAGGAATGTTCCCCTGATAAATCAGTTTGTTCTCTTCAGCCCAAGAGAGGTACAACCCTCTTATGGTGTTGGCTTCTTGAAGTACCTCTCTTTCTACCAAGGCTTTTGGCAGGTAAGCTTGGTTTGAAGGTATCTTCATCAATTGTCTTTGGCTCTTTTCTTTCATGGCTGGGAAACTGCTCAGGGTGTCTTCTTGTGAACAGGAATTGTATGCATTGAGTGAGGTTCACCTGTGCTTCTTCCATTCTTTCTGCAGTCAGCCTGGCCCTTACCTTCCATCTCTCATGAAGGCTACTGATCCTATTTGTGAATATGGGTTATTTCAATGCAAATAGCATAGCCACAGCTTCATGAGCTAGCCACCACAAGCCTTGCCCATCCAAGATGCATGGTATGTATTCAGAGCAGTTAGTCCCTTTTGCTATTCTGCTTTTAGCATGCTAGCTCAGAGCTAGCAAGAGTATGTCTCCTCACACCACAATTTACACCTCCAGCTTTGGGGTGGACATACAAGACATTTCTGTCTTGGGAGATTTGGAATAGATCCAGCCAGCTGTGACTTTCCTCGGACTGACTCCCAGAGGCTTCTGTTACCCTCTCTCTTCCTCTTCCTCCCATCTCCGCATATCTTACCTCCCAAGTTGCTTGTGCTCTTTTCACAAAGGACAATCTAGATCCCTTGATTCTTTGCTGTTCTTCTATAGCCTCTCATCCCATTCTCATTATGCATGGGGGCAGAGTGTGAAAGGGTCTCCAGCTGTCATCTTATTTGTAGTCTTTTCCTTTTCACAGTCTGGGTGAGAAAGGGTTACAGTTACAGTTACATAAGCAAAACAAAAAATAATTGTTTTCTAGTGTAACCAACAGATCCTAGACTGTTATATAAAGAATGCCATGACTATATTAAGCTAAGAGGCTTGCTAAATGCTTCAGTTTGTTATAAAGTATTGAGTGTGGTTTTTAATTCTGCCATCTTATGCCATTCCTACTAAATGAGTAGTGACTAAGTAAAGCATATTTTCAAGGTGCTAAAATGAAATTAAGTTAATATGTGCCGGTTAAAAAGAAGAAAATAACTTCCAACAAGACCAACTCCTGCTATTGTAATAATGAGCTGTCTCCATCATTACCCGTAACAAGAACTGAATGCTATTTTCCCAATACTGTAAGTATTTCTGAGACACCTCATCAACCATGACACTGAGTTTTTCCATGTGTGTAGCTTTGGAAGACAAGGCCATTCTTCCTGCTCATTCTGGTGTGCTTATTTTCCATGGTACCAATATTCTGAAGCTAATGACAGCTTACCATATTTCTACTGCTGTACATTATTTAGGTGCAAATTACTTTTGACTAAGTACATAGGTGAAGCTTTCACACAGTTTGCGTGTTCTAATTGGCAAAAAGGCTTCAGAAAAAAATGAGGCACTAAGCTTCTTTGTGTCATCACAGAGCAATTGATATTCTTCTAATACACCTTACATGGTGAGTATGCTACTCCCCATGAAGGGATGTAGCAGATTGTGCTGCTATGCATAATCAGGGAACTATGGGCAACCCTGCATCACTCCCTTTGCTAAGCAGTAGACTAAATCCTGCAGTACAGCTTGCACACATTAATTTTTTTTAAAAAAGGGTACAATTTTCCAAAAACTGTGCTAAACATGGGTATGTCTACACTAGCTCGTTAATTCGAGCTAGGTAGGCAAATGAGGCGACCGGAGTTGCAAATGAAGCCCGGGATTTAAATATCCCGGGCTTTATTTGCATGTTCCCGTCCGGTCGCCATTTTGAAATTTCACTAGCCCGAACTCACTGCCGCGCGGCTACACGCGGCAGTGAAACGTTAATTCGAACTAAGTCCTTAGTTCGAATTAACTGTTACTCCTCATTCCACAAACTAAGGACTTAGTTCGAATTAACTGTTACTCCTCATTCCACAAACTAAGGACTTAGTTCGAATTAACGTTTCACTGCCGCGTGTAGCCGCGTGGCAGTGAGTTCGGGCTAGTGAAATTTCAAAATGGCGACTGGACGGGAACATGCAAATAAAGCCCGGGATATTTAAATCCCGGGCTTCATTTGCAACTCCGGTCGCCTCATTTGCCTACCTTGCTCGAAATAACAAGCTAGTGTAGTCATACCCCATGTGTCTAGAAATTTGGGAAGATTTTGGCTTTTAATTGTTGAGTTGCCCCACCACGAAAACTGACTAAAGGGCATAGTGAATAAGTTATTTTCTAACCCTTACAGAACTGAGGCACCCTGGCAGGATAACATGGGGAACTCACTATATGGCTCCTGCCTGTGGAGCGTCTGCCCCGTAGATAAACAAAGGATTTAAGTCTCCACAGCTGTCAATCCAGAACACACGCTCTCTAGTTTGAGCTGGAAATTCACATGAAACTACTTAAAAACAAACAAAACCCTAGGAAACAAGCCTATAAGTGGATGCTCTGACAGTCATATATGGAACATTTAAAGTGGCGTGTATATCTAACTAGGTGGCAAATTTGCATGAAAATTTGTGCTCCAGAAATTTAGGGGGCAGAGGGTAAAATGAAAAGTTCATCACATATACAGATATTTTTATTTGGTTTTGTTTACAGAGAATTCATGAGGGTAATTACCAAAATGTGTTCTCATTACTGGACAAAACTTAGCAATTATTAGTTTGATTTACCCCATGTAGGACTTAAAAGACAGAATACTCTTTGGGACACTAGGAGAAAATACAGCTGTGATAATGCCAACAGAGTCAATGTAGAAAGGTTTTGTCTTTCTAACAGGATTTATAGAACTAGATACTCTCTCTGTAGATCTAGCATAAGAATCCTTAACTCGGGTATGCAATGGGGCAAGTGAAGGGGGAATTGTAAGAGAGGTTATGATGGAGGATATTAAAGAGATCATGGTGGATGTTATTGGGATGTCTGTTTTTAAGGGTTTATCCATAATCGTACATATTTTATTAAGGGTTTCAAACATGACTAGTGATTTTGTGTTACCTACATGATACTTCTAAATGGGCCTGATTTGCAGAGAGTGAGTGTGTCATACTTTCTGAAAATCTCTTTCATGTATTCCAAATTTGGCATTCCAAAATGAGGCATACAAAATCACTGGCCGCTTTTGAAAATCTTGGTCTATGCTTATGCTGCATGCAATGTGCCTCACATTCAACAAAGACAGACAAAATCCAAATCAAAATACAGGTCTGCTCATTTTAGAAAAGGACTCAAAGTGTGAATGCAAATCTGAAAGAAGATTAAACCTCAGATGCATGCAAACACTTGAAATAAATCATTTGCTGCAATATATGGTCATGCATATTTTCAAATGCATTTGGTCATTTCCCCAACTAATTTTGAAAATCTAGCTCCTGTTATTGTTAGGGCTGAAGTAAGGCTGTCCACTGTTCTAAATTTAAAAGTCTGTTAAAAAAATCTAAATCTAGAAAAGATTAGGCCACACCTAATGCATAGCTCACTTTGTACAATTTATACAGTCCTAGCATGCTGACACTTTCTCATCATATGAATGCTTATTTTTACTTCAACTGCTTAGAGATTAGGAAAATTTTCATTGAATTTCTTATTAAAAATAAAGAGTAAAAGCACTGAATAAAGAGAAAGTTTACATGAATTTTACACTGCATAATGAATAATGCATTAGTACTTAATTTTGGGAAATCCTAACTCCTACACCAAGGGATTAAATAGTCTAATCCACAACATGGAAGTACAGGGGGGAAAAGTCCCTATTTTGTTTATCACAAGTGGAAAATATAACTGATGTCTTCAGAGCTACTTGTTTCAAGAGCAGAGACTTCTCAGTTGATCAGATTCTAATGAAACTTCAGAAGTTTGAGAAATTTATTCTAAGTGAAAACTTTTGTCAGTCTTCAAGACAGAAACTTTGCGTATGAACAAAAGGTTTGTTTTGTTTTAAAACATATTCAGATAATCAGCAAGTCATATATCCATAAAAGAACTAAGCAGTTTATATATATATATATATATATATAAAAATACACACACACACACACACACACATAATTGACTCATATCAGCTTTCTTATCAGCAGATAGGGTGTTTATTGCATTTCTCCCATGTCTGGTTTTGATAAAATTTATGTGTGTATTTACTTTCACTAGAAATGTTTAGACTACCCAGAACAAGATGAATAATAATTCAATATAGGATTTACCCAGCCCCACCTCTTCCCCTCCCCCCACATCACTGCTCCACCTCTTCCGGCCCCCTCCCCCACACACTTCCTCCTGCCCTTGCTTCTCCCCCATTGCAACCTACTGAGCAACTGGTGCTGGGAGGGATGGGGAGGAGATGATTGACAGGGCCACTGGCAGGCAAGAAGCACTGTGGGGGAGGAGGACATGTTGATCCATGGAGCTGCCAGTTGGTGCTAAGCACCCAATTTTTTGCCCTGAAGGTGCTCCATCCCCAGAGCACCCATGAAGTCAGTATCTATGCATGTTTCTCTATGAATAGTCCCACTGATTTCCATATCTAATATAACCAAGGAGATCAAAATTTTCCCCTAAGTGATTTGTCAAGATTACATAGGAATCGAACTCAAATCAGCTAAGACCCAAGCAAATGCCTGAAGCATTAAGCAATTTTTGTGCCCCTCCTCACTTAGGTCAAGATTCCCAAATAAGGCACCTAGATCCATAGCTAGACACTAAATCAAAGGCTATGTCTACACTGCATATTTATTTTGGAATAAGCTATTCCGGAAGAAATATTCCAAAATAGCTAATTTCAAAATAGTGTGTCTACACACCAAATGCTCATTGAAATAGCGCTGAGTTATTTGGAAATAGAGCGTCCACACTGATTAGACACTGAATCGTATTTAAGGCCACCTGGAAATACTTTAGGCAGGGCATCAGGACAGCACTCTCTTCTCCTGGCTGCTGCCCGAGGCTGTCTGAGGCTCTTGCTTAAAGGGATCCCTCCCTGTACAGCAGTGTCTCAGGCTTTTTTCCTTTGCCAACCTCCTCAAGGGACAGCAAACCCATTCCTCTGCCTGCTGTGGTTGCCCTTGTAAACACCTCAGCTATCCAGCTGTGGAGCTGCAGCTGCCTCTGGGCAATCAACAGCTATTGCAGCTTGCGCTGCACCTCATGCAGCAGTTTCTTCAGGCTGCCTCCCAGGCCCTGCAGGAACACAACCCTCTGATCATTTTTGAGACCCTCCTCAGTGCTTTGCAGGCGCAGCTCATGCTGCTGGATCCCATCCACCCTCCCCTTCACACTGTGCACCATCACTTCTGGAGTCTGGACACCAGTGCTGACTGGTGAGACTGGCTTGTCATGGAGCAGTGGGACAACCAGCAGTTGCTACAGAATTTCCGGATGAGGAAGGGCACCTTTCTGGAGTTCTGAGAGTGGCTCGCCCCTGCCCTCAGTCAACAGGACACTCATATGAGACCTGCCATCCCTCTCCAGAAGTGGGTCACCATCGCCCTGTGGAAGCTCACCACACTGGACAGCTACCGATCCATTGGGAACCAGTTCGGTGTGGGGAGATTGACTATTGGGGCCCTAGCCATGCAGGCATGGTGCTCTCGTGCTATTGTCCCAGGAGGGTGGTGGACTGCTGGAATGGGGTTCCCTAGGGAAAGGGGGGGTGGGCAGCGGGGTGCAAGGTGGGAGGTTTTTCAGTGCCACCCTCACAAAGCCCTGCCAGGGGATAGGGTAAGTGGGGGTTTGCTTCTGAAAAGGGGGTGGTTGGGCTTGGGGACCTCCCAAGGGCCCTGGCACCCATGTGATTCTGTTTGTTTGTCTCCTTCTACAGGCGGTGTGGGCCATCAACACTGTCCTGCTGCACAGGGTCATCAACCTTGGTGACATGGACACCATCATCACCGGCTTTGCCAACAGGGGCTTCCTCAATTGCGGGGGTTATTGAGGGTACCCCCATCCCTATCCGGGCCCCCAACCACCGAGCTTCTGTGTAAGTAAACTGGAAGGGGTACTTCTCCATGTTCCTTCAGGCTGTCACGGACCACTGTGGCCAGTTCACAGATATATACATCGGGTGATCGGGGAAGGCACACGATGCCCGTGTCTTTCGCAATTCAAGCGTGTTCGAGAAGCTTCAAGTTGGAACACTATTGTGTGCTTCACAATATTTGTGAGAGGAAGGGGGAGGCATACCTGCCAGGGTGAGAGACAGAGGCTGACCACATCGGCAGAGCCTTTGAGCAGCCGCGCACGGCTGCCATTTGGCAGGCCCATCAAGGTGCCATGCACATCCGGGAGGCCCTGAGGGAGAGTTTCTCACAAGGACCCCAGTGACACTCTCCCCTGGACCTCCCCACTAGGAGCCTGTGCATTGCCCCTCTCTGCCTTCCCTCCCATACCCCTCTATCCCCCTCCTCCCCTCCCACTCACCCCCTGCCCGCAGAGACAATGAAACAGACAGTTTGTTTTGGAAAAAATAAACTCTTTGCTTTTTTATTTGGAATGGAAGTAACTGGGGAGAGACCAGGGAAAGAACCTGGGAGGAGGGAGGATAGAGGCAGGAGGAGGAATAAGAACCTTAGAAGGGGAAGGAGGGAGCTGAAAGTGGGAGGAGAGGTGAGGAGAGGCTCAGAGCTGGGGCTGGGAGTGGCACCTGGCTCTGGTGATGCCACTGCCACGGGTGTGGGGGCTTCAGTGGCCATGCGGGTGGTTTGGGTAGAAGTGGGAGGAGCAGGAGCAGTCCCAGGCATAGGCAGCATGCTGGAGATCAGGGATTGAATCTCTGCACACATGGTGTGTCCTTCTTCCAGCATCTTGCCCCAGGTGTCTCACCGCAGCTGGATGTCTTCCTGCAGTCTGCGGTCCAGGGTCTGGTCCAGGCATCAGAGTGCTGTGAGGTGCTCCCGCTGGAACTCATCCATGGGTCTCCTGCACCTGAGGGTCCCTCGGGTTTGGGAGGCTGCCCCCTTCTTGCAACTGGTCTGACTGTGGAGAACAGAGAGATGATTAGTCATCAGAGGAGACACTGTGCCTGAAGGCCAGCCCTCATCTCTGAGCTGAGTGACAGTTCTCAGCTCAGACAAAGGTGATGTGCTTGGAGAAAGGCCATGAGTTACATCCTTAACACAAGCTCATGAAAAGCATCAGATCATCATGACATCACTGGCAATACAGACTGACAGTCACAACTAGATAGCAAATACTACATGGACTCACTATCTAGAACAGGGTTTCTCAAGTTTAATTGTGCCACAACCCCCTTGTGACAACAATGCTACATGACCCCTCAAGAAGGAGGACCAAAGCCCAAGCTCTGCTGCTACGGGGCTGGGGAAAGAAAGCTTGAGGACTTCATCCCTTGGCATAGGGCCTGGAACTTGAGCTGCCACCCAGGGCTGAAGCTGAAGCCTGAGTCCCACCACCCTGGGCCAAAGCCCTCAGGCTTTGGCTTCAGCCCTGGATAGTAGGGCTCAGACATTGGCTTCAACCCCAGGTCTCAGCAGATCCATCACCAGCCCTGGCAATCCCATTAAAATGGGATCATGACCTACTTTGGGGTTCTGACCCACCGTTTGAAATCTAAAAATGTGGATTTATCACCTTCTGTACTATAGAACATTTCTATCATCTTAATCCAATCAGAATGCAGCTTTTCAATAACATATAGCAAAGGGTTGTAATAACTGCATTAGCATCCATCAGAAAAAAAGCCCATCCGAGTCAATGTCATTAATCTTTTGGTTTAGGAGTGGGGAAGGCTAAAGAGAAGATTATGACAGGATAAAAGCCTCCTGCTTTGAAAATAAATGTGTCTGCTTCACCTTGATGCTTATTTTTGATAAGCTCCCGAACTTTGCCTCAGTATTTGTGTGGCAGCAGGATCATTATCCTCTGACAACTTTCTATTCTTATAGACATTATCTTAGTGGAGACAATATGGTTGATTTAAGAACACCACGATGTGCAATTTGCAAACTGACACACACACATAAGTATTCCAGTGAAGGAAAGCATAACAGAAGCATTACAATTTACTAGTTTTACAAACTAGAGTTCAATTAATTACTTCATTTGAGGGGTAGCATCTCTAGCTTGTTTTAAGCATAAACTTTTCTCAGTTTCCTCAAAGAAAATTGTTTGGGTTTTCAGACTCATAATATGTATCATCACAACATTCATAGCAGTAAAACACATCTGGATCCATGAGACACTTGGTTAGGTTGTGACATTTAGCACAGCCATGTACTGGGGAGCCATTCAATTAATGGATCAAGCCCTAGCTACATCAAAAACTAAATTTCAATATATGAAGCACAATGACAACTCAGTTCCTTGTGAATAATGCAGATCACAAAGCCCAGGATGAGGTATGAGAGAGCTGTGGACAAAGCATTCTGTTGAGGGGACCAAATTATGGAATGATCTTCCACGAGAGACCGATGAACCCAGTGTCTGTCTTTAGGAAATGTTACAAAACCTTCCTCTTTGAGAAAGCCATTCCACCATAAGTCATGCTCACCCACTTTCATTTCCAATTCCCCTCCACACTAACCCTTCTACTACCAATCCCATCTCCCCCCCCCCCCCGAAAAAAATATGAAAAAACTACCCCAAGCAGACTTTTGACCCCAAAAAGGGAGACGAGCCCTTCTTGCAAGAGAAGTGCTCACATAATATGAGGGTGGGCAAAGGTATAAAACCCTAAAACAGAATCATAGAAATTTAGGGCTAGAAGGAATCTCAAGAGATCATCTAGTCCAGCGGTTCTCAAACTTTTTTGGGCTCCTGAGCCCTTTACATGTGTAAAAATTTATATGGAGCCCCAGCGGTCCACTGATTGTATGTGTTGTACCTATTCATGTTTCCAGTTTGTCAACCTTGCGGAGCCCCTGGAGATGTCTCGCGGAGCCCCAGGGCTCCGCACGAGCACAATTTGAGAAACACTGATCTACTCCTTCCTCTCTCACGTGGGCAAAAGTTAGTATATATACACCATCCCTGACATATTTGTCTAGCCTATTCTGCAAAAACTGTCAATTAGTTAAAAATAGAATCTATCCTACAGTTATGGCTCCCACAAAACATCCATTATAATTTCTATTCCATGCACTCAAATCCTCCTTGTGGCCTGCCTGATTTTTTTTACATGTGATCTCTGCTCAAGTGATGATTTTTAAATTACTATTTAAACTATATCTATTTTGTTCAGAAACAAATTATCAGGCTGCCATACACATGACCCCTATTTAGTGATCAAATTCAAACAGTAAAACTTCAGCTTGTCAACAACCACATGATTTATAATGGTCCAATCCAAATCCCTTTAAGTCTTCTGAGATGCTCCAATTGATTTCTGAGGGATTTGGATCAGGCCAAATATTATGCTATTTTTTTTCTTTTTACAAACAATTAAGGGTTTCTTTGGGTTGTTGGTTTTTGTTTGTTTGTTTGTTTTTTACTATACACAGTCATTTGTGTTGGCAAATCAAAACAATCCCGCTTCCCAAACCATTTTAAGCCTAGTTATTCAATAATTGTATAAATGAACACCACCTACTCACTTATGCCCACAATATTAAATGATGGCATTGCAATGTTTTGTCATAATAAAATTGTTTTAATATCTCTCTCTCAAGGAGCTCTGTTCCCATCTTAGAAAATAAATGGCTTGGTTTTACTTCATCATATATCTTATGGCAGGAGAAACCAACTGAAAACATTTTATTCCATTGATATTTTGACAAATTCATCAGTGTAGAGATGGGAGAATATTTTTAACATTTCCAGACATGAGATTTGGTACATTCTGATGCTTACTATGACCCAGATCAAATTCATCATAGGGAATTCAGAAGAGAGGAACAAGACAATGCCATGCATTTTATTTCACTAATGATGTATCCCTGGGAGGCCTGAAGATTTTGTAGGTGGTGACGTTTTCCACCTCCATTACATATTCTGGGGTTTTTTACTATACACAGTCATTTGTGTTGGCAAATCAAAACAATCCCGCTTCCCAAACCATTTTAAGCCTAGTTATTCAATAATTGTATAAATGAACACCACCTACTCACTTATGCCCACAATATTAAATGATGGCATTGCAATGTTTTGTCATAATAAAATTGTTTTAATATCTCTTTCTCAAGGAGCTCTGTTCCCATCTTAGAAAATAAATGGCTTGGTTTTACCATAAAAGGTAGATAAACGAACTGCACTCTTCCAACATTCAGGGGCACCTGCATTGACTTGTGGGAGAATATCTGAAAAATAATGTGGCATTATATTTTGACTGGTAATAAGTGAGGTCTTAACTCCAGTAAGTCTACATCTTGGAAGAAGAGCATATTAAATATGCCACACATTTTTTAAAAAAGGTGATCATTCCATACTCACACTGGTTAGACACCAAGGTGACTTCTTTGACAATATGAACTATTCCCAATACGCTCCAGTGCTATTGAGAGAAGAATCAGGCCCAAGGGGTTCTTAATTGCATTTTTGTAATATGTTTTGTTAATATGATTCAGTTGAATGAGCTACAATAAGCCACATAGTAGTGTTAGGCTGTTTCCAAGCTGGAAGTTTTCTGTACTTCTTGCATATAATTCCTGTGGGTACAGATATAGCCAATTTGGCAGCCACTTAGGCTAGACATATTCATAGTCTTGAGGGAAAACTTACAGCTACTGTACATTGGCCCTAGTCTTCAGCTATATTTGCTGTAGGCTACAGTTTCAAAGGTGATTTCTTTGGAGATTTAGCAGATGCAGGAAAGCAGCTGAACATAAAGTGTGACAAAGGAATAGAGAATCAATGAGTACAAGGATAATAGAGGATTATTTTTGTCTTGGAAAAGGCCACTGTGAAATCATATTAAAATGCACAACAACAGTGGAGAACAGCCCTAGGATAGCGCAAGACAAAGCTGTTCACATGCAGTGTCAAGCTACACATACACTTAATGAGAAGTAAGGGTGAAGGTCACATCTCCTATGAGGCTTCTTGGGGGAAAAAATGATTAATTGTTTTAATGTAAATGCTGACAGTAATAGAGTTCTAGTAAACTGCTTAGAGCTGAGAATGATGGTTTTTGGCCTCAGAGAGGAGTCTTCCATTAAAAAAAAGATGAACCAAGGGCAAGACCTGAATTAAACATGTCATCAGTTTGATAAGAGATAAGAGCACAATGGCAAAAAATGTTAAATAGGACAGAATGAGCTTTTAGGCTACTGTTTGTAGTCTTCCCTACCTTAAAACAAGAGGAACATTCTGACCCATGCCAAGTATGTTTCTTCTATGAAGGCCAGTGCAAAATTCTACCCAAGTTACCTTAAGGAAGTACGTGTGCAACAGGTACCAAAATACATGCCAAACTGGGAAGAAAAGTGTTTATCAGACATTTATCAGGGATGATATAGCCCATGCTTGGTCCTGCCATGAGGACAGGGGACTGAACTTGCTGATCTCTTGAGGTCCCTTCCCGTTCTCGTATTCTATGATTCTATCTGCAACTGATATTGCAAACAGAAAACAAAGCAGATTCAACTCTCACTTGCATTGGTGGTGTTTCCAATGAGGTGAATGGAGTTTGAAAGCAGCTTAGAAGAGAGAAAAAAAATCAAACCCTCTGATTTTCTCAACTTTTAGGCCTTCTTCTCATTGCAGTTTTGCTTAAGTAAGGCTAGCTGAATCTGGCCTCGTAATTCTTCCCTCAGAGTGCAGGTTCCTGAAGGAGAACTAATGGTCAGAAAGCTGTGGTGTACATTACTTTCTTTTGTTTAGTATTTCCTTTGTTTTTCATGCTAATACAGGGTATAAAATGAGGATGGTTGCAGCTGCAGAATATTAACAGATAGCAGATAATGTTAAGTACACAATTACACTCTTGAGACATGAGGCAACGGCAATGTGTGATGTGATGTGAATTAAAACTCCTTACACTTGCTCAGAGCTTACACTCCCACTTAGGCTGCCATATACTTACTGTAGGGTAAACTGAGGCAGCCCTAAATGTGCTAGGAGGCCTCTAAACAGCATGATTCCATCCTGGGATTAGGCCTGGGAACACCACAGCCAGGATAAGAGCTGCAGGCAGTAAAACGACCCTGGGCACCATAGCAACCACATTCTAAGACACTTGGACAGGATCTCAGTTAGTAACGTAACACATTTTGCTTAAGATAACATTCATAAAATTTGCTTAACTGTCTTGCTTCACTCCTAGATAATGAGCCTGAGAACCAAGCGCTGAACCAACTCAAGGCCATACCCTCCTGCTATAGAAACATCATCATTTATGCAGACTAAAATGTTATTACTGTTTTGCTGACATGTTTTGGCATTTGAACAGTAACTACCTGTATATTAATTAATGAATTGTTACGTTGCAATGGGCGGAGATATTATGTAATCTTTAGTAGTTCTATTGGCTTATGTGCTCATTTCGTCTTGCTGCTAGACCTATCAAATCATTTTTCCTCCGTCCACCTGCTGACTATATAACCTATTGTATTGTTTTAATTAAGCAGTGTTCACCAGGGTAACCCCTGCGTGTCACTCCATCAGCTGGTGTATAATAAATCCTCCGCTTGTTTTCACCTGCATCCAGAGTGTCCTGGATTATTTTCAACACTTACCAATGCTCAGAGTAACATCCTTTCCAAAGAGCTAAAAGAAGGCAAGAAATGGCCTGGTTTTAATTTTCACATTCTTACAGACTCCTTGTTAGTTCTTTGTGAGGCGGGGGGGCGGGTTCTGCATTCCTCCCTTCCGGCTGTGTGGCTTACAAGATGTTACTGACACCTCATATTTCACCATATTAACAAAGGGTTAGATTTCACATCACTTGAACATAGTACCATTCTGAAAATTCACATTAACATCTATTCAGTGTAAACATAGTTTCCAGAATCAGTATGTAACTGCTGTAGGTAATGGTGGCAATGGTGCATTTGTGGTGCAGCCTGAAGCTGAAGAAACTCGTACAATAGTTTCAGTTCTGTTAGTTCATTTTGATTGTCAGAGATTTGCACCAGATTTACTCAGCTATGGCGTTAATACTTTACAATAGCTGTTTTTTTCCGCTCAAATAGTGACAGTTAGCCATTATTGAGAATTAATAGAGAGCATTAATTTTATACGCATACAAGAAAATAATTTAGACAGAGGTTGATGGGGTGTGTGTTGTGAAGCCAAATATAATTAAAAACAATACTGTATTTCACATCCATTTTATATTAAGTTTCAGGACATTATATAAGGTCAAAGTTTCACTAAGACTATGGAACTAAACCCAAAAAATGGTACAGAGCAAAACAATCTCATTCATGAGCACAAACTGGGTAATTGCACAGGCACTCAAAAAGATCAAGGTACAATAACATATTTTCCTTGTGTAATTCCTCTTGTGTGCAGGTTAACATGGATAAATTAGTAGGATGCTAAACACTTGGTCTATAGTGTCTCATGGAAAAGGGTTCTGTAAATCAGTGGGCCAACTTTCCAGCCAGGCCATGAAATTAACCTCCCATCAGCAGCAGAAATGAATTTTCTTTTGTCAGGAACAGGTTGATTTCTCAGTCAAAACATTCTGACATTAGTCCAACAGATAAACCAGCTCCTGCTCCCTGGCAATTCTCCAGGACGTTTCTTCTAATCCAGCTTTCTTTAAAAAAAACCTCTCTCCTGGTCCATGTCCATCTCTCTTTCTCTCTACCACAGATGCTTGCTGGCTTTTTATCTGAGGATCAAGTGTCCTGACAATTATCACCTGATTCCTGGCCTCAAACCCATCACTTGGGAATCAGCTAATCAGTGACAAGCGGAGTTAAGACCACATCCCTTAGATGGCTATCTCATTATGTGCACAACAGTCCAGGTGTAGCCCCAATTCTGCATTCTACTGTGCAGATTCTAAGTTATCTGACATACTCATCTCAGCATTTCTGGAAAATTTGGGAATTTTTTACCTTTGTTTGAAGTATAGATGGTAAATTTCTGGGCTGGGTTCCTCCTACTCCAGTCTAGCTTTACATAACCTTGATTATTATCTCTATATTCATGAGATGTAACAGTTGTGTGAGTAGCAATAAAAGATTAAATGGGGGGGGCAGCTAAACCTAATTTAAAGGGCCACCCGCCCCAAAAAAGGTTCAAATCCTCCACGGTCAGTGTAGCTCCACCGACTCCAATGGAGCTCAGCTGATTTACAGCAGTTGAGGATGTAGCCAGAAGATATTTTGACTAGAGTTAGCCCAGAAACAGATTCTCAGATACAGGAAAAATTTCAAGCTTTTGGAATCTTTCTGTCCCAAATGGAGACAAAAAATCCAATAAGTCAGAATGTTCACAGATCCAGAAATCCACAATATTTAATTTTGGAATGAATCCAAATATTCCCACTGTAGCAATGTGTTTCTGAAACAAAATTAAGTTTCCCAAGCTCCTGGACACCATGGAAGCCCATTCTAAGGGCGGCTGAGGAGTGTTGGATTCTCATTTCTGTAGGACACCTCGAAGTCTGAGCTGCTAATGAACCAGGTAGGCAGGAAAGAGAGTTATCAGGAAACCAAGCAGGGTTCTGACAAGAATATTCACAGTTTCCATTGAAAGATTTGTTAAAATTGTCACATTCCCATGGAACATTTCTATTTTGATGAATCAGCATTTTCCGGTGAAAAATTGTTCAGCCTGAACATTTCCAACTAGTTTAACTTCAAATATGCTAGAATGTTCATTGAAAGGGTGGATCTAATGCTGGTTTCTGGTAGCACTTTGAGAAGGACTAAATAACATAGCGGCTTTCTAGGGTGCAAGAGAGATGAGTTTTTCATATTTACTATTTTTGTGCATAAACACAGCACGGTGCTTCAAAAATTCAATTTCTATTGACAAGAGGGTATTTTTTATATATGCAGCTACACTGTACCAGTTCTGATATAAGTGCAGGCACTTGTACAGGAAATCAACCTGTCTCAGCCTTAGAGAAGTTGATTAATTGACGTTCTTTTGCTATATTTTTAGCCCCTCAATTCTGTAGGATTTTTCTTTCCTTACAAAAGAGCTTTAATGTTTGGCGCAGTTGGAAGGGTGACCTGTTAACATGCATCCTCCTCATGAACTTTTAAAACATTATTTTTGTAGGAGTCCTTTCAAATAATGTCCCACACACTTCATTAAAAACAGATCTTAGCAGTAAAATTCTGCATCACAAAGCAGCTAAACCTTTACCCGTGTGATTATTATCTATATTTTTCAACTTTTCTTTAAAAAAATTGGGATCCAGAAGTTAACAGCTGTTTCAGCTACAAAGGTACTACACATATTGAGAATCTGCACATCGTAAGCTTTTATTATGTTTGTATAGACAAAAATCTGGTTGCTTAATTAGCTCTGGGAGGCACGTACAGCAGACTAGATGTTGTCTGGATAGTATTCAAAGGATTGCAGGTTTACAATATTTTTTTTCCTAAGGAAATGCTCTTTAAGAAATGAATCCCCATATATTAGAATAACTACTTTACATGTGGCTCATCAAAGCATCTCAACAGTGAAATGTTCCTTTTACCATTCTGCTTAATTAAAATCCAGCTTTGAAATATCTAATTCCATAAGACTTGCATTTGGTGTTAATTAGCGAACAGACAAACTAAAAAATATTTATAGAAACCAAAGCAAGCAAGTGAAGAATCACTAATCTCATGGGATTCAGTAAAAAAAGACCCACCTAAAACTTTAATTATGGATTAACACTGAATATAGCTATGGATTTTTCTACTGACATCAATTCAGGTGCTAATATCTCATGAAAATAAGTAAAGTTTGGACAACCAAAATGGATCATGGTTTTTCCAGAAATATTAGGGTGCTCCCATTCTCTGAAAACAGAATGTGGAGACAGACTGACAGTGTCCAGAGTTTGTGGGTATCAATAAACTACCAGCAGCTAATACAGGAAACATGGGATTTGTTATACCAGATCTCACTAAACTAATATCCTTCCTCCAGCAGTATCTAGTCCCTGACAGAGCCATGTTAATTTCACACACACACACACACACACACACACACACACACACACACACTCAAATGTGTGGGAAAATTCCATCCACACTGAAAACTCTTTGCTCACTCAAAGATGGCAGGTTGGATGGTCAGTATCAGAGGAAAGTGTCTAAAAAAATGAGTCTTGGGTTTCATTATGTCTCTTTCACACTGGCATTCACCATCATTGTTGAAGCATAATAGAGGGGATGAAAAAGAGATGTGAGAAGAAGAAAAGATGAATGTAGAGCAATGACAGAAAGACCTCTCACAACTGTGCTGTGAAAACAGAGGCAAGTGATAATGGCATTGTTTTTTGTTTATAGGAACATCTATCCAGTTATGTGCAGTAGCTATAAGTGGAAGAAATATGAAGTCATTGGTAGTGTCTGTCAAGCCATGTCTTGGCTGTTCCCCACTCTGGCACTCTGAGTGCAGAAGGTGGGGGCCCACAAGAGACTTTAAAAATACCTTACCTCTATAGGCTTCTGCTTAAAAACTCCCCAAGGTCAAAGATCCCCCGGCCTTGGGAGACAGCTGCCACTACTAAGTGAAAAACTCCTTTCTTTTTGAACCCAGGAAGAAGCACTTGGACTTCTTCCAGAGGGGTACCCCCAAGCTCTTTTAAGATCTTGGAAAAAAAAGAAAAAACAAACTGCAATCTCTGATAGCTAACCTCTCAGTCTCAGGCATTCATACACAGACCTCCTGGCCTTCCAGGACACAAGAATCAAATCATCGCCTTAAAGAAGGTGATTTTATTAATAAAACAAAAAGATATACTTGATCAAGCAGACTCGGTTGCTAAGTGTTACAGAGCAACTGAGAAAAGAACATATTAAAACACAGAGAAATTGTATCTCTGGGATTCAATTTAATTACAGTGTGTGGAGGGGCACAAGGGCTTAGCACAGAAAAGTTATCTAAACAACAAAACAAATAAAATATGTTTTGGTTAGTCTCTAAGGTGCTAACCATTGTTGTTTTAAGGGGGTTTTGTTTTTGTTTTTTTGAGGGGTAGTTTCTGTGTTATGGTAATACATAAGCAAGTCACTAATGAGCAAGTTTAAGAGATGCAAATAGCTCTGTTTTTGTCTATATACATAGTGCTACTGACCTCTACTACATATACCGTATTGTACTGTGCTAGAACTATTATCTGAATGTTTGTAGAGATGTGGACTTATAAGGAATTAACTTTTGAAGTCTCAGCCCTACCTAATAAAGCTCACATGTGGTATGGATGTACAGATGTATCAGCTGTAGGGCACATATAGTAGATAAAAATAGCTGCAGTTCTAGCACACACAGATTTCATTTTATCCAGTGAACAACAGTTATATGTTTTATGAAGAAGTGGGGGGGAGATGGCAGGGGTATCTCCTGTATTCTTAAACTGGGAGTTGTCCAGATTTAGTGGTGTTAAATTTTTATGAAATACCATAGCTCCGTATATGGCCCAAAATGGTAAATAGGTTAAGAACCACTGTGCTAGACACTGTAAAATGATAGATTAAGAGAGACTCCCTGCCAGGGAAGCCGACAGCCTACGCGGGCCCCTGGGCAATATGAGAGGGCCAGCTCCGCACTCTCAGAAGGGACGTGGCCTTGGATACAAGGGACAGGGGCCGAGACGCCAGCCCTCCATGGTACCTGTACCAAGGGACACACTCCTTCCGCCAGTCTTCACGAACACCCAGAGCATGCATCATGGCATTCCGGCTCTGATTTAAAGAGCCCAGGGCTCCAGCTGCTGCTGCCACAGTTGCAGTGGCTGCTGAGAGCCCAGGGCCCCTTTGAATCACTAGGCACTTTAGCAGTTGCTCCCTTCCCCTCTAGCCCCCATCAGCGGGCCTGTTCCCTGCCTCTAAAGTGTTTACATCTAAATAGTCAAGACAGACACAGAGACAAAGAAAGAGAACACACAAGCAGAATGAACAAAGTGAGGGTGATATATGTCATGTTAGTTCTATACTTTTTGGTTATTTATATCCTTTCAGTAGTTTATGTAAGGAGATTATCTTGATGGAAAGATGGAGAGAGGGAGGGGTAGAGACAGTGAAGAACGGGCAGGCAACCTCTTGCATTTCAAGATGTTGTAAACATAAAACAGAATCATAGTGATAGATACCTCAAACTGCAGTAATTATAATTATCTTACACTATAAAAGGTTCAACCTTACTTTCTGTAACTTTACTCCCTATCCCTATTAGATTCTAAGAAAAAAATTGAAGGTACAGAGGATGTTTTTTGCACAGTTCTGAGACTATGATTCAACAAAGCATTTAATCATGACATAAAGAAAACAGAAGTTAAGATACTGGTAAGAGTGACCAAATCACATAATGCTTCACGGGATAAACTGATTACCAGTGAGGATCAGATTACTGTCTATAAAGGCTTTTCTCCTTTTACTGAAGAATCAAGCATAGGCCACTGCCAGAGGTCCCGCTTTAAGAAAACACTTAAGCATGCACTTAACATGAGGTCAAAATTAATGCTCATGTGTTTATAGTTAAGCATACACTTATACACTTTAAGGATCAGTGCCTAGCTCAAGGAGATATTTCATGAACAAAGACCTGAGATACACTAGGTGGGCGAGAACAATCACATATATTTATTGAAACCTCTATTCATCTCTTCATAAAATATTTATAAATGGAATTGTATTAAAACGTGCAGCTGAGAATGCTATAGAAAATTTTGTTCTGAAGACAGCACAAGATCCATATTCAGCTGTCTAAACTTTTCCAAACAGGTTTGATAGATCTCTCATAAGGATTACTTTAAAATTAATTTTATCAACCTATTATTACAAAATACATTGCTACAGTATAGTTACAGTCGTCTGTGTTAATAAATTAATCATTTTGCATATGAATTGATTTCATCATCTAAATCTTTCCTATCAGTAATGTCAGTCTCAGATGCTACACAAATACTCCTGAGACCGCTAGACAAAAACATTTTAAAATTCCTTTATCTATGCTCACTCTCAGTTAAAAAGTTTTAAATGAGAAATGAAGACTGAGGAGCTAAAATGTAATGTATCAATGTTGAGGGGAAAAACAGAGTAAACTGATGCAAAATGCTATGTACTAAAATTTGGGACTCTCTGGTCTGGCCGGACAACGGATATATTGCTGAACCAGAGAGCTCTGGCTGGCCAGGATCAGAAGCGCAGGTAGGGTTGCCAGATGGTTTCAACAAAAATACCGGACACACTTGACATTACATCACAATCTACATTACATCTTATTTAGAAAATACCAGACATTTATATTTTCTCAATTTGTTTCCCAAACAGAAAGCTCAAATACTGGACTGTCAGGTTCAAAACCGGACACCTCGAAACCCTAAGCGCAGCCTAGGCTGGGCTGGCAATTGGGAGCGCATCCCCAGCAGGGCTGGCATGATGGGAAGCATAGCCCTGGCCAGGGCTGATGGCAAGGAGCATAGAGGCAGTGGGGCCAGTGGCCAAGAGCGTAAACCTGCTGAGGCTGGTGCAGTGGGAAACACAGCCTCAGTTGGGGCTGGCGCAGTGTGGGAACACAGACCGGATGAGGGAGGTTTGGAGTCAGCGGGGCTGGGCTGGAGTCCAACTAGGGTGGGCGTCAGTGAGGCCAGCAGCCGGGCGTGCAGCCTGGGCTGGAGCCATGGAGCGGTGCAACCCTGGCTGGGGTTGGCAGTGGATCTGGCCCCTGTCCAGGGCTGGTCAGTAGGGGACACGGCCCCAGTCAGAGTTGGCAGGGTCAGGGGCTGGAGGCAGCAACAGGCAGCAGGGACTGCAGTGCTAGCCAGGAGCAGAGCCTATAGCCAAGTAGGGAGCCTTGACCTCCCTTTGTCTGTCAAGTCCATGGTTCAGGACCACTCAGTTCCCGAGGGTACCAGACAAGAGAGGTTTGACCTGTACAAAAAAAAGGGTCTTAAATTTACAAACTTGTATAAAAGTATTTACTTTAGTCCTGGCCTTGAGAACCCTCAAGATGTACCTGACTTCAAGCACATGAATAATCTCATGGACTAAAATTAAGAATGTGTACTTGCAGAATAGGGGCTCATAAACCAGTGCTCAACAGGATCCCTGCAGAAGAATCCTTAGCCCTTCACAGAATCCCTGGATGAAAACAACATTGCTGAGTTTTGTCTGGCTTCAGTCATCTTCTCCCTGCCCTCTCTTCACTTTCTTCCATTGCTATGGTTGTTGATTGTCCCCATGCTTCACACTTCTGGAGCGGTGACTCTGTTGACACTCTCTCCAATCGCTAGAGGAGTCCCCTTCCACTCCCTGGCTCAGTTCACCTACTACCATTTGTTTCCTCTGCTCCTGCTCTTGTGAAGCAAAGCATCTCTGGGGGAAATCTTGTGACCTGACTGATTTCTTCCACTGCATAATCACTCTCACCTCCTTATGTTCTGCCATCTTCTAGCTAGACAACTGTACTCCAACTTTATTGAATCCCGCCTACCTTTTCACCACCTTTGATTCTTTCCTCAGACCCTCTCCTCCTTCCCTTCTCTCTCTACACAGGATCTCACTGATTTCTTCCAGGAGAAAACTCACAAAATGTGACAATTTTTCCCTTGCCCCAACTTGACTCCCTTTCATCTCCTACAACTCTCTCCTCCTTCCCCATTGTCAGCAACACAGAAGTTTCATCTGTTCTCCTTCTGTAATTCACTTCTTTACTCTTTTTCCTCTGCTCTTCTTGGATTCTTCCATCACACAATGCAAGTGAAACCACCAACAAGGCAGATTTGAACCTGGGACCTCGAGAGCTGACTCTAGGAGCCTCTACCCTCTGAGCTAAAAGCCAGCTGGCTCCCAGCCCATGCGGTAGAGGTCTCTTGATCTTAACTGTTGCAGTGGTCTAGGTGCCACTTGCAGTACTCAGTAACCACACTAGGGCTATGTCTACACTCGCGGCTTCTTGCGCAAGTACGGCCGTTCTTGCGCAATCTGCAGAGCGTCCACACTGCCCGCCCGCTCTTGCGCAAGTAAATTTACAGTACAGCATGGTAAGAGAGGGCTCCTTGCGCAAGAGCTACACTCTTTTTTTAACAGGTGTAAGCTCTCTTGCGCAGGGGCTCTTGCGCAAGAGGGCAGTGTGGACGCTCGGCAGGGATTTCTTGCACAAGAAAGCCCTATGTCTAAAATTGCCATCAGAGCTTTCTTGCGCAAGAGAGCGTCCACACTGCCATGGGCGCTCTTGTGCAAAAGCACAGCTCGCACATGGCAGTGTAGATGTTTTCTTGCACAAGACTTCTTGCACAAGAACACTTGGGCAAGATGTTCTTGCGCAAGAAGCCGCGAGTGTAGACATAGCCTAGGTGTGTGGGTTACACAAGCATGCTTTAGTCTCACCCATTTCAAAATCCCATTTGCCTCTCCACCTACCATCCCATCTGCCTTCTCCATTTCACCTAGAAACTCATTGAACACACAATCCATAATTGCTCTCTGCAGTTCCTCTTCTCTGATTCTCTTCTAGATCCTCTCCTATCCAGCTTCTGCTCCTTGCACTCCACTGATACTGTATCACCAAAGTCTCTAATGACCTCTTCTAGTCAGGCCTGCCAGGACAGGAAGATAAAGGGGGATACTTGTCCTGCGGCCAAGCAATTCAAAAGGCCCCAGGGCTCCTGGCCCCTAGTACCTTAGCAGCAGCAGTCCCTTTAATTGCCATCGGAGTGCCATATGGCGCACTCCGGACGGCTCTGAGGACTGGCATGGGGCACACTCTGGGTGATGCTGAGGACTTGCTGCTGCTAGTCCTACCCCTTCCAGGAGTGTAGAGTCCTCCCTCCCTCCCAGAGAGCCAGAAATTCTGTTGATCCCTCTACTTCTAGTGCTCCATCGTCATTCTCCTTCACCTGTCAGTCACACAGCTGATTGTGGTTCTTCTCTTGAAACGATGTCCTACCTTCACTGTGAGGCTCTCTTCTTCTAGCTCTCCTCCTACCTTGCAAATCACTCATGCAATGTATTGTTTGGAGGATACTCCTAATTCCACACACCCCCCAACAAATAATTAAGGAGGTTCCACAGCATTCTGTCCCTGATCCCCTTCTTTTCTCCCTCTGCACCTTATCTCTGGGTAATCTCACCTCCAAACACAAATTCAGCTACCACCTCTTGCTGACCACTGACAGATCTACCTCTCTACTCCAGGCTTTCCTCCTCTTCAAACTAAAATCTCAGCCTTTCTGACCTCTCCTTCTGCATGTCTAGCCATCAGCTCAAGCTCAACATAACTAAAACAGAGCTCTTAATATTCACCCTAAGCCATCCCTCCAAACTTCCTTTCTCAGTCAGTAAGGACAAACCCACCTGTCACTCAGACCTATAACTTGGGTGTCATCTTTGACTTGAAACTCTGTATTGATCATCCCTTCCAAGCTATATCTAAATCTTGCAGCTTTTTTGTTAACATCATCTCTAAATATGGCCTTTCCTTTTCATCCACACCACTTAAATGCTCATCAAGGTGCTCGTTGCTTTGTGTCTTGATAATCCCAGCTTCCTTTTCTCTGGCCTTAACAAAGGCAATCTTCTGCCACTCATATCCAAGACAGCTACATAGGTCATTTTCAAACATCATTACTTTGACCACGTTACTCCACTGTTTGTATTCCTCCATTGCCCCCCCTTTTCTATCACATCAAACAATCTACTTGTCTTTACTTCCAGTGCCCTTCAAAGCCTATCATATCTCATTCACTATCAAGATATTAACTCCTACCTTCAATTGGCCAGTGATTCCAGCCTGCATCACTTGTTACATTTTGCAAACAAGTTCCTTCATGCTTTCACCTGTGTGTCCATCATGCTCGGGAAAAAGTTCCCTGTAAACACCCACAAAGCTACCTCATTACCCTCCTTCACAATCCTCCTTTTTCTGCAATGCCTATAAAAAACATGGCTAGGTACTGATGCTCTGAGGCTATGCTGACCAATATTGTCTCACTGTTTCTTTCTACTCTCCCATCTGTCAGTGGCCATCTTTTGTATGTTCTCTTATATTATAAATTATCTGGGGCAGGACCCAGCTTTTTTGTTCTTCATACAGCACCTAGGACCATGAGATCCTGATCCACATGTAGGTCTCCTACACATTCTAGTGATACAAATAATAAATACAAATAATAAACTTGGCTTTCTTGAAATCTTTGGGATTCAGCGGGCCAGAATTTCATCCCCCATCTTTAACGTCTGCTCCCACTCTACTCATTTGCGATACATGGATCCCCAAATCTAGAGAGAACTCTCTGTCGGTTCAGCTACAGGTGCTGCAGAGGCAGATGACCCTTCTTCCAACTTCTAAGCAGGATGTGTCCCACATGGAAGAGGCTTTCTACAAGGACAGCCCTGTGCCCAGGGTATTACCATAGGGTTTTGGCAGCTTGAGTTCAAGTCCTTGGTCTGACAAGCCTGTGTGACTATGTACAAGCCAGCTTAGTCTCTCTGTGCCTCATCCCCCATCTGCAAAATGGGGATAATAGCACTGAAGGGTTTCCTAAGGAATACATTTAAGATAATGAAGAATTCAGATATTGTAGTAATGGGACCATATAAGCAGCGAAGATGAAGACCCTAGAACTACAATGACCCACGAGGCTGTTGTGTAAAAATCACACATGCTGGTCTACCTGAAGTGCAGAAATATTGGAGATGAAGCAACAGTCTGAGGAAGGGCAAGTCAAAACTTTTGTGGCTTTCCAAGCCCAGTCTGAGTTTAAACATGGAAAATTCTATCACTATTCAAAAGAAACTCTGTATCTAGAAGGGCATAGGTAGCTCTAATCCTCAACCCTATAAAATATTTCAACCATTTATGACCTCAAGGAAGTTTTAGCACCTGTCAGGCATCTGCACAAGTTCTTAAAATATGAATTGTATCACTCAAAGGACCTTATATATGTCTGAAATATACTTTATGAGAAAAGGATCTTGATCGGAATTGAAGAATGGGTTCATAATGTCTGATAAATCGGGTTAAAGAAAGAAGTTTATCAGCAGTCCAGAGGTGCAAATGGATGTAGTTCAAGCTATTACATAAATTTTAGTGGGCAGTGCTTAGTGCTGACATTCAACAGTGCTCTGAGCTAAGGTATCACTAGACACTGAATGAATTATTAGATACAAAATCAAAGGCAAAGTGCCACAACTGCCCGAGAAAAAGAGCTGTGTCTTGAGCACCTTGCAATGCTGTCTATCCTTGTTCACAGGACCAGGACCAGACTCATGTGCTAATGAAATTCCACTTCGAAATAAGTCATAAATGGGATCTGAGCCATAGGCCTTGTGCTGTTCTCGTTCAAAAGGAGTGAATTTCACCACTCATGAATATTGTATTTTTTAAATGCCGTATGAAACTACATTCAATAATTAACACTTTTTAAATTATGTCATACAAAATCCTTATTCTTAGAGTCATATTCTGGGAAAGGGGGGGGCTTTTTTAAAATGCTAAATTCTAAATGCCACTGCAATAATTTGAATGGCACTCCCCTCAGGATTCCACTCCTCCTACCCTGGTTCTCAGCCTGGATGTATCAAGAAAACAGCACATATTTCACTTTTGTATGCATAGTGCAACCATTGAAAATGCTCCCCTCTCTATGACAAAATGGAGATGACAGGAGAGTCTGGGACTCAAGGAAGGGGATGCTTTAAAGAGATTAGCTAGAATAGGATCAGACAAAAAGGCAAGATAAAACTCCTTAAACAATGTTAATTAAAAATATTCAAAATAAAATTAAATCCTATTTCTTTTGCTCTGGTCAGAATTTCAGAAATGGTCATTGGTAGCAATGAATACCTCAGTTTTGGGCATCTATTATGTGATCCCTCAGATGTCACAGAGAATGAGGCATGCAAAACCAGAGATCATTTTCCAAATGTGGGCCCAAATTTTCCACTGGTATATTGGCTTCCCTTTAGCAGAAGCAAAAATGGGTGCCTATTTTATTGGTATTCACATTGTCTTGTCATTCCCGTGATAAGAGGTAGGGTTTTCCATTACCCACCTTTTACCAAGTCAGTAGGGGTTCATCTAATTCATCTGCCAGAGGGAAATTGTAGGAGGAAAAGGGTCCATAACCTCTCACTGTCTCATAGCCCCATAAGCTCCATCAGAGAACCCACCAGTCTTCCTCATGAGGATTCCCTCATTCATACATCTTGGCCTGTCTTCTGGCCAGGCACTACTAATATTTGGCCAGCACTTTGCAGGCTAAAAAGAAAGGAAGGCTTGAGTGTGGCTGAAAAGTACTCTGCAGTGTGTCTGTGCATTATACTTGCATGCATACATACACAACAAAGAGGAAATACAGAGGAGTATGAGTCTGTGGCTGGGTTTTACTGACATGAGTTCCAGAGATGAAATCCTGGGCTCATTGAAATCAATGGCAAAACTCCCATTGACTTCAATAGGAAGAGGATTTCAACCTAGAACACTGTGCTACCCACAAATGGCAAAGCCACCAGTAGTTATTCAAGTCACCCCCATTATTGTGGGTAATACCTTAATATTTCACCATCGAGCATTTTGTGTGTAGACCACATGTCATAGACACAGACAGGTAGCCATGTTAGTCTGCTCTTGAAAAAACCAAAAAGCAGTCATGTAGCACTTTAAAGACTAGCAAAATAGTTTTATGAGCTTTCGTGGGGCAGACCCACTTCTTCAGAGAAATTCCATTAGAAACACTTTTTTTAAAGCTTTTGATCCAAGTTTTGTTGCCCTCCACCTATAAAACCTGCTGTGTTGATTAGTACTGACTAGCTGTACAGGTCTCAGAGGAAAATGCAATGAGCACATTTTAGAATATGCTAAAATTGACTAAAATATTTTGCCTTCACAGAATAATTTCACAACTATAAGATTCCTTGAGATTTTCTATGGCTAGAATTGAATGAGATGGTGAGGGAACAGTGCATGAACATATGCAAATCTTGGATTTGATTAATCAAACTGTCAATGTGAGAGTATGATAGAATATACCCTATGTCCACATGGTTGTAGTAATCTATATATAATGTAGGTTTCTGAGATATCACCTGAAAACTCATAATTTCCTTCTTTTTTTTTAATTCTTCAAGTTTCTCTTAGCAAAAGCTCCTCCATCAGACATCCAAATTACCAGCTAAACTACAAATACTTCATGCACCATCAGGAATTCAAAATCAGGATCTTCTACTTCAAAAACCCCTTGAACAAAAAGAGACTCTCCACAAGCAATGACAGTATTGAGGGTTTTATGGCCCTGCTTCTGAAAACAAAGTTCACTCAGGCACAAAGTCCAAGTTCAGCAGGACTAATCATGTGAGCAAAGCTACTCGTACTAATAAGACTCTGCAAGACTGGGTCTCATACTCTGCTATTGCACAGTCACTAAAGAGCAACATAATCACACACACTTCAGCAGGCCTTGTGCAAAGGAGGGTAATTCAATGGTGATACTGAAAAACTTCAATCGTTTTGGAAAATTCTATCAATTTGAAAACTACTCATTACTAGAAGTTTTACCCGGAATTGTTTCAGTTCTTAACTCAAAAGTTCTTAACTCAAAAGTTCAGTTCTTAACTCAGTTTTTGGTTTTTCGGAAAATAAAATGAAAATGTACATGCTTCATTTAAATCATTGCTCTGTGGTGGGACTGGGAATTAGGGTTCACTATCAGGCTGCCCCAGACAGAAAGGGTTACCCCAGCCCTCTTTCACCTCGGCAGCTTGGGGCCAGGTGAGAAGCACCTCTCCATGGCTGCTGCAGCTCAAGTGGACACAGCCGAGGGAGAAATACACATCCCCCAGCTAGGGCAGGTGCAGGTTTGTCTGCTCCCTGCTGTGTTCCCCAGTCAGAGTGAGGAATAGAGCAAACTGTGCACTTTGCCCTTACTCCCTAATGAAGGAGAACAGCCAACAATGTTCCGGTACAAATCGGGGGAGGAGTTTCAGCCCCACCCTGCCCCCTAAAGGGCACTTTGGGGATGGGAGGCTCAGGGCTGGAGCAGTCCCAGATGGGGCAGGGTGTTGGCTCCAGCCAGCTTCTTTCACCGTCCTGATGTCTCTTTTCTGAATGGTTTCTATGAGTAGCAATCCCATTCCAGGGACATCAAATTTTCTTGGCACAACCAAATCCTTACCTTGCTTTCAGTTAAGATAAGAGAAAGCTGTATCCCAAATTTGGTGGCCCTAATGTTTAGGAGGAGTTCATGAACAAACAGACAGACAACAGACACACAGACAGACAAGGTCTCTCAAATATATAGCAGATGCCTGGAACAGTGAATACAGCTAGGACTGAAAGCATGAGGCAGATGAAATATTTTTTGTGACCACTGTGACTGACCAGTGTATTAGACAATGTTAATCCAAAAATACCCCAGACCATACATCTTTGTTTTCACTAGAAATGAGTGCAGTGTTGAATATGGCTGATCTGCAAGCATAGCCAAGGACAAATTGTGTTCAGAACCATTTCAGCAACTGTAATCGAAGACAAGGCTTGTGATGCAGGATTCCAAGGTCTATAACTGCTTCCATGAAACTGAGAGCTGGTAATGAAATTGATCTCTCTGCCAATGAAAACTTTGTAACTGACAAGCCAAGTCTCTGCCTGCTGAGTTTGAAAGTGTCGCAACTTTAGCCAAACTGGGCATTTTAAAAACAAACTAATATTTAAAGGAGGAAAAAGAACATGTGATTTCTCCCTCAAGTTTAGCAGTTGCCTTTGAAAGGGTAAAACCTGCTTTATTTTGAATAATGGCTTGATAAAAGCCCATTTCTGTCTAACTTCTGTCAGTTTCACATGCAGCAGGCTGCGCTTCCCAGTGTGTCGGTTACAAAGGCTCTGCAGGCAGAGTAAGAGCAAGCTGATGCTTCTTTCTTAAAAGCAGCTACAGAAAATGCGAGACCACATGGTACAATGCTGAAGCAGAGCACACAATTATGCAGCGTCAGATGGGAGAAAGAAAGCGTAAAGAACTGCAGTATAGCAGCGCTCTCACAAGTGCTATCTTCCTTACATTTCATTACATCCAATTTTCTTTCCAAGGCATTATAACTTGGCTTTCTAAATTACATCAGGCTCAAAGCTGGCATGTGGTTTGTCAAACTGCATGCACTTTGGTTTTCTTTTTAAAAATTATTTAACTCTCAAAGAAACAGATTAAATTTTAAATACTGAATTTTAGGGAGCTGTGTCCATTTTGTTGTTATTTTCAGGTGTGGAATTTGTTTTGATTTGGTTTTGTTTGGGGTTTGCTTAGGATTTTTTTTATTTGCCTGACTGAGGGGGAAGAAGTAGGGTGGGATTTGATAATCATAAAATGGATTAAACTGTGAAAAGTGGCTACTGCATATGGATATAAGCTATTTCCTCATAAGGTTTTTAAGAATAACTGAATTAGCATATGATACCAGAAGTATTTGAATAGTATCATAATAGGTTTAAAGTAAATGTATACAACAAAAGAGTTCAGTGTATGTGCCCAGTGCTTAATACCATTATCAGCATATCTTGACAGCAGGACCTAGAGAAGATTGGAAGTGTGTTTCAGTCTATGTAGTAACATATAAATCACTAAGTTCTATTGGATCTAAAGGAGCTGGGCATCTATTCTCATGTCAGCAGAAGAGGTTTATTTCACAGGGAGAGTCTCATCTTTCACAGTGACACTGTAACAGCAATAAATGTGAGTGACTCTACCATGTCAGTGGAAAATATTTTTCCCCAAAGAGAATGTTTAGGTTGCTGCTGGAAGCTGTATGTTTAATTATATTTTAATTTTAGTCATAACAAAAAATGAATTAAAAAATGTAAAAATATAAGGTCTATTTTAAAACTCCCCCCAAAAGGGTATTTAGAGTTAAGGCAACTGACAATACAGTCTATAAATCCTAGGACCTTAATAATCTACCTGTCTTGGAAACTGATTTCCATTCAGATGACATTGAATTCCTGTTACTTTATATATCAGCCTTTCTGTAGGAGTAGTGGAATTTGTAAAGCTCCAAGACTAACTCTCCCTGATGTGCTCCTGTAGTTGAACATATTAACACACATCTCATGAGGAGAAATTCAAAGTATTTTGTAAGACAATCAGATCATATATGAAAAAAAAAACCATAACAAGTACCATTTCACTCCCAGAATGATGGGAGTAATACAGCCACAATGGGTTTGTTTAGTTTGGAGTAAAGAAGATTAATGGGGGACATGATACAAGTTTTCAAGTATATAACTTGTTGCTAACAAGGAAAAGGGTGAAAATTGTTCTTTTTAACCTCTGAGGAGAAGACACAAAGTAATGGACTTAAATTGCAGTAAGGGAAATTCAGGTTGGACATTAGGAAAAAATTCCTAATAGTCCGCATAGTTAAGTGCTAGCACAACCTGCCTAGAGAGATTGTGGAATCTCCATTGTTGGAAATGTTTAAGAATAGAATAGGGTCTAGTTAGATACTTAATCCTGCCTTGAGTGCAGGGGACTGGACTACAAGACCTACTAAGGTCCTGCAGTCCTACACTTCTATGATTCTGTTTCTGTACCAATACACTCCAGTGTTTGGTGTATACCTTTTTTGTTTGATCTTCACAGATGTACCTGTACCATGTCTTTCAGCATTTATATATTCACATACCCACCGATTAGAGATAGCCAGTGGGGGATAATACACCCTATTCTGTGACTTTAAACTTAAATGCCAAAATACTTAAATACTTGGCTCAAAGATATCTGAATTACCCAAATCTTTAACATGCTCCCTGAAATTTTCCTGAGGGCCATTTCAGCAACAGTTTTTCAACAGTTCATCTGTGGTATTAAATCTTTCTGGAGATTAATTTTACAGTGCATTCCATTAAGATGCTGAGTGAACTATTAATCATAAGACTAAGAGAGTCTTAACCAATTGATGGTTTTACGGTTATAATCATTATCAATCATCAAATTTTATTTTGCTTTATTCTTTATAATAAAACACTTTATTTTTTTCTGCAAATCCTTCACACCTAGTCCATCACATTCCCAATTCTATTGCCTCCATATTTAATACAAAACATTAAAAAAGAGATTCATAAGCAGGTCATTAACAACTTTTCTTAATTTGGATGCTAATTTTACAAGGAAAAATGTGAATATGGGCAATAGATGGGGATTTAACAGCATGCGAGCTGAGGTTCAAAGTAATTTCAGCATCAAGAAAAAGTCCCTCCTTTGACGGCTTACTTGGCTCAGTAAGAATCTCTGTGGCTGCTCTGATTATGCTACATTCCCATGGAATACAAAATTGGTAGCTTCAAAGAAATGTAAGATCTCTCTCAGAGCCAACTACTTTTATATCCTGGATTGGGCCATTAGGTGCATAAATTCTACTACCTTAGGAGCTGCCCAGGTTCTAAGTTACTCCTCCTGGAGTACATTGGGAGTTCAACCTTTGAGGAGTTGGGGTAGGTAGTAACCAGCCACTCCTTAACGGCATGTCTCAAACGACTCTACCCACTCCATCACAATCAGGGGATTCCTGTGGGCAGTGTGCTTCCATGAGACTGTCTCCCCGAGCTCCCCCTCAGATGGTGCTGCTTCTCCAACACAGCTAAAAAGCCATGATCAAAACCTTAGTGACTTGTGTAAGGTCAATACACATAATCCAGAGAGATATGAATCCTGATTTCAAGTCCTCAGCTCTAACTACTCAACACAAAGCCTTATTAACATTCATTAAGGAGAGCCCCACATTTCCCTGTGGTTTCTCTCCATCTCACACATTACTTTTTCCAATAACAGGCAGTAACTGCTCTGTCTCTGATCCATTCCTTTAGATGGTCCCACTGCATCTTTTCAATGTCAATATCATTTTTATAACTACGGGTGCCAATAGACCATCTAGGCTACTGTTAAACAGGGGAATCTTGTAATTCTGCCAATATGGAAATCACTCATGTCTAACAAATATCTTTTTAAATGGATGAGACAAAACTTAGAAAGCATAAAAATACTAATTGTTAGAAAACATTTTCCTTACCCCCTTTATAGTTGGGAGCTATAGATTGGTTCTATACAAAGTATGTGCTCTGTACTTCAAGGCAAAAGTGTGAAATATGTTATTAAGGTGTGTGAGACTGTATTTGTTATGATCAATGCTAATACTAAATGAATCAAGTGTCTTACAAAAGTGATGTAAATGGCCTATATATATTTGAGAGCTGCCTCATATTTACAAATATTAGAGGGAAATTTCAATCATCTTTTCTGCATAAAAAGTAATCTCATCTGACATGTTGCTTGCTCCTTCCAACCCCCAAATTTAAGTGAAATGAGTGCTTGAAAAACGCCAGACACGGTTGATAACAACAGTGAGTAAAGTTTCCTATTTTCCCACTCAGCAGGCTTGAACAATGTAAACCTTCTCATTTGGCCTCACTAATTTTCTTCATATTTCAATCAAAGAGACTTCCTTTTTGAATGGCAGCACTTCAGCTTCTAATTTCATTCAGTTCTTGGCTTCCCAGTTGAACTACAAGGTACCAATTGCTATATGATATTCAGTTGGAGCCCACAAAGTGGACATATGTTCCTGAGGACATATGTTTATTTCCCCTCTCACCACGATAAAAAACTTAGCTTAAAAAGAGTGTTCAGAGCTGACTGTTTTCCCCATTGAAATTAATGTGAAAACTGTCCCCATCTCTGTTACAAAAATTGGTTGCTTACTTGTAACTGTTGTTTTCCAAGAGATAGTGAAGCCAAGTATTCTATGTAGGTATGCACATGGTCCGTGCTCTTTTCATAACAAATGTCAGGATTAGGGACTCTCATGCAGAAAGTAGTAAGGACAGGTCATGGAATACACATCTGCATCACATCTCTAACAACAGTTATAGGTAGCCAACTGATTTTGCTTCTTTGAGTAAATGCAGCCTTAGGTCATGAGTCATCTGAGCCCATGGTACCCTGAACATTCCTGGCCCATGGCCGGGCTACACTAAAGTTCTGTTCCCAGCCCCAGCTGCCCCCCCGTGTGCTTCCCTCAGCTGCATCTCCCGGCCCACCTGCCACCCCTGCATGCTCCCTCCATGCATCCCCCCAGCTTTGTCTGCTCCCCCCCCCCAGGCAATTTAAAGAACCTGGGGAGCTGCTGCCACCACTGGCAGTGCAACAGGGCTACAGTGGTTTCCCGCCAGCACAACCCTGGGGCCCCTGGTCTGGAGGGTGGGACATGGATCCCCGTGCACTGCTCTCCTGTATTCCCACCTCCTCTTCCAGGGCAAAGCCTGCCCTCAACACCCAGATTCCATCCCAGAGCCTGCAGCCTGACTCCATCCCTGAGCCTTCACCCCAGACCACCTCCTACACCCAAACTCCATCCCCCCACCTTACCCCTCCTGCACCCAAACTCTCATTGAGAGCCTGCATCACCTCTTGCCCCCCATCCCTTGCCTCAGCCCAGAGCCTGCACCCAGCTCCCAAACTCCCTCCTAGAGCCTTAGGCAAGTGGTGTGGAAGGATTTTGAGTGGGGGAGGGGTGCTGGCTCTGGGCACCACAAAAATTTCTGCCATCCTGGTGGATGCAGCCACATATTTCCTGTGAGTGACTCTCAAGCAGTACTAATAGGAGATGGGGCTCAGAGACTATTTAAAGGATTCCAGGATTGCCTTCACAAACTTTGCAGTCTGATCTGGAAACAGCTGTAATGGAAGAGTGGTTTGTACAAGTATGCACAGAGGACCAAGGGGACATCCTGAAAATGTCCAATATAGGAATGTCATTCAGAAATGCCATTGACTTCGCCAGAGCTCTCATGGAATGAACTCATGCCCTTTGAGAAGGCATAGCCTGAGCTACTCCATATGCTGCCATGGGTACAGCACCTAGACATTACACAGTCTATGCAGAGACCACTTGATCCTTCATTCAGGCCACATGTAAAACAGACAAGATGAGAAAGGAAATGGTTAGTTCTACCCAGATAAAAAACAAGACATCACCTGACATCCAATGTGTAATGACACTGTTCCTCTAGAATTTATTATGGGAAGAACACTGGTAGATATATAATTTGGTTCAAGTGGAAGTGGGAAACAACTTTAAATTAAAAAAAACTTAGGGTGTGACCACAGAATTACTTCATCTCTGGAAAACTGTGTATAAGGAGGCTCAACCATCAAAGCCTGCAACTCACATAGTCTTCTGAACTAGTAAAGAGTCTGAGATTGAATATGACATTTTCAATAAATCAATGAAAAATTGTTTATATATTTTGTGCTAACTGTTTATGATAAACTATTTGTTGTCACCTGTGGCACTTTCAATACCTTTCTGAGACCTGAGGATGAGCTATGTGAAGCCCAAAAGCTTGTCTCACTGGCTAGCAAGAGGTTTGTCCAATAGAAGATATTACCTCATCCACTTTGTTGACAATTTACAGTTTGCAGCCTTCCACATCATAGGATGCCAGAGCTTGGGGTCCATCTGAATCCAAATATCTACACAGCAGTTTTATGGCCCTGGAGCAGCTCACCCTACCAGCTCACCCACCAGTATTTAATTGCTGTGTAGACGTACCCTAAAAAGCCAAACTGTGTTCGCACATCAGTGTAAGTCCAAAGGTACTCATTTGTTTTCAGCAATACTACTCAGCACTTACTTTGGCCTGAGAGCAGAAATGAATCTTCATGTTTTCAGTTCTATCAGCCTACTCCATTACACTAAAATCCTGGTGATATTGCTCCAGTAAATTGGAGCCATGAATTGTGACTCAAATATCAATTAATTGGGTGCAGGGCATTTAAAAATGTTATTTTCAAAGGTTTATTTGCTGTGATGAAGCACTTTATTGCAAAGCTGATACAATGATATTTCCATTAACCTGTGTTCATCATCACCTCATGGCCTCAGACTGCAACTGCAGATGAACTGTGTCTGAAAGGTTGCAATACACTGCCCCACGCCCTCTGCTGAGCCATTATCACTGATATTTCCATAACTTTCAGAAGAGGCCTGAATGGGAAAAAAACTGTCAAGGCAATTTTTTTTTCAGCTGCATGCCGTGAGAATCAGACCATATATGTTCTCCTGTCATTCTACAAAAAGTGGCTTAGCTTCCAGATCAGCACTTTTAATATAGCTCAAATTAGTTTAGCTATAGCTCAAAAACACTTCATTGTTTCAGGTTGTTAACCACAATGTCTTATAAAATGAAGCATGTTTACTGTCATTTTGAAAAAGTCATTTCTTCCTTTATGAATTTGGCAAGGAAGAATTTAAAAGATACCAGTATGGGATTGTTATCATGCACAAGCCAAAGCTGTCAGGCCTCATTACTTCCAAGACAAAAATTACAGAATAATGTATTAAATGCTTGAATAGAAACACGCAGTGCACCATCTCAGTATTATGGTAATGGGATGACACCACCAGCCTGTACTCAGAACTGCAGCTGCCTCTCCTCCCCCTTTACACTGCAGCAAACTGAACTCTGGAGATGATACACACTGAAGTCAAAATCGAACAGCTGTATTTATTACAGCAGCACCCAACAGTGCTGCTATTGGTACAAGCTTATGACAGCCATAATAACAACTCTTCTTCGTGAAAGTGGGAGGGGGAAGTTATAACTTGGCAGTTTTACTTCTTATCTGGCTAAAATAATAGCAGATGGTACTCAGGCCAAAATAATTTCTCCTTATTCCTTATTCTTCTTTCATTTTATTTTATTTTAATTGCATATAAAAATCTGCTTTCAAGCTGCAACTAAAAAAACCTTGATTTTTAGAAACAATATTTGACAGCCTTTTTGTCCTTTTCAGAGTTTGGTGCCTGCTTCTTTATTTTAAGTTGGCTTCTTTTTCCCCCTCCCTAAACAGGGGAGTTCTTGGGCTTCCATGAGCAGCTGGTGTATGTGTGAAGCAGCTGCATTCATTCCATAAGTGATTCATTTCAGGACAGCCCCACTCCTCCTCATGCAGCCAGAGTCAGGAGGTAAAATGGCTTTAGTCCAGACCTGCCTACGCTGGTGCAGTAAAGCACAGAAACTACATAACGTCCCAAAGTGAAGTGAGTGCCTAATTACAAACTCCCCATAGCCATCAGCCTTCTTTGCCGATTCCCCTGATTTCCCCCCCACTCCTCAGTTTTCTCCACATCAGTTCTAACCAACTGCATGTTCCCTACATTCAGTTATTCCCTTCCCTCCCAGTCTACCACCACCCTTCCTCTCCAGCCCAACTTCTTTCCCCTAATCCTGCACACATAGGCTCAGCTCTGCCACTCAGCTGCTGTGGCTTTTCTTTCCCAGGGCACACGTTCAACACTCCCACCCTCAGCTCCCTCCATGTCTCTCACTAGGGGAGACTAAAGAGCTGGCGGCAGAAAGAGTTCAGGTTGGCTGTCAGGGTGAGGTGGGGGAAGAAGTCTCAGCCACTTGACCTTACCCGCTCTGACAGCTACCAAAAGCCCTGTTGAGAGGCTAGAAAGATGCCATTGTATCCTGAATTATACATCTATACAATATATACTTTGTTTTGTACATATCCAATTAACCAATTTTATGATAGAAGTGATCATATTTTAAAACAAAATTGTCATACAATTAGAGCCAGATTTGCAAAAGTGCTCATCACCTATCTGCTCTCATTGTGACATTTCATGGCCAGATTTCAAACAAGGCTTGGTACTTAGTGCTTGTTTAAGAAACTACCTGTTTATTTCAGTGCAGGGATCTGAGCTCTTTTAAAAATCTGATCCCAAGTGTTCATAAGAGGTATCTTCGAGATAAACTGTCCACAGCCTCACTTTGGAGACAGAAGGTCCCAAATGCCTGTTTATCCACAAAGGAGAAACATCCCAATCAGAATGCCCTTCTGCCCACTGCCTCCAACCTGACCTAGAGGAACCATCTTTGGTGATTAAAGGGTTATAAAAGGGTTACATGTTCATCCAGTCCTTTCCCTTGCTAGTCAAACTACTAGTAAGGTGTTGCATCTCAGAGGGGTAGTCATGTTAGTCTTTGCAGATACAGGCAATGAGGAGTCCTGTGGTACCTTCAAGACTAACAGACTCATTAGGGCAGATGCTTTCATGGGTAAAACCCAGTTCATCTGATGAAGTGGGTTTTATCCACGACAGTGTATGCCCTAATAAATCTGTTAGTCTCTAAGGGTACGTCTATACTAGCCCCCTAGTTCGAACTAGGGAGGCTAATGAGGGTGACCGAAATTGCAAATGAAGCGCGGGATTTAAATGTCCCGCACTTCATTAGCATGTTCCCAGGAGGTCGCCATTTTGGAAATTGACTAGCCTGGAATAACTGCCAGCGACTACACGCGGCAGTGAAACGGGAGTTCGAAGTAAAGCCCTAACTTGAATTAGCTCTTATTCCTCCTGGAATGAGGTTTAACAGCTAATTCAAATTAAGTGCTTTACTTTTCGGTCGCCCTCATTAGCCTCCCTAGTTCGAACTAGGGGGCTAGTGTAGACATACCCTAAGTTGCAACAGGACTCCTCATTGTTTTTGCAGTAAGGTGTTGGTAAGTTCCATATGTCCTAGTATTGTTTTGTGTGAAGTGGAGACCTGTCCAGCTGGAACTGACTGACACCAAGCTCATTTCACTCACACCACCAAAGGATGGTATCAACTTTCAATCACTACAGGCCAGCATTAGAGGGTTTGAATTTTAAGCAGAACTGTGTAAAATATTGTCACACAAAATGAAACTGAAAAATTCTCTCTTCATGCCAAGTTTTCTAGACTTCACTAGGTTCAATATAGTGAGCAAGGGGGTAGGATGATAAGTACCTCTGGGTGTCCATGAGTAGTTGTAATTTTTTCATCCCCATTAATAGAAAGATTATATTGCTCAGGGATCATTCTGCTTAATCTTTATTTGTTGGAGATTTCCTGTCTTATTTCAGTTTGCACGGATTGTATCCACTACCTGCAACTTTATAGTCCTACTAACAACCAGAATGTGTCTGCCACATTGACTTGTTGATTCCAAAAGTCACACTTCCTCTCACTCCAAAAAGAGACATAACACTGACCCATGTGAAACAACTCCCACTGACATCCCGAAGAGGAAACATTGTACAGGTTCCACCTCTGTAGTTCCACATCATCTGTGGTCTGGCATCCCTGTGGGTCTGCTCAGGCTGGAGTACATATGGGAAAAAGCTGGGACCCATGCTCAGCAACCCCACCACCACCTTCCAAGAGCTTCCCGAGCATTGCAAATAGCTTATAAGTGGTGCTCAAGCTCAGAAAGGTAAGAAGAGGAGAAGGGATGGAGGGCATTCAGGGAAAGAGGCAGGGTAGCTGTGGAATACCACAGCCGGGGGCCAGGAGCACAATCCAGCAGATATGGGGCTTGGTGCACTCCCAAAGGGCTGCACTTCTGGGCCTTGGCCCTGCCTCTTCCCCTGAGCATGTGCCCCTGGTCCTGCCCAGTCAATGCCAGCCCCTCTGTTGCTGCCAGAGCAGAGCCCTGCAGCAGGCAGCAGCAAAAGGGCCAGCATTAATCTCTCCTGATACAGCAGATTCCTTGGTTCCCAGCAGTAGGGATACTTTGCCAAAGCCACCACAGGCCCTGAGGCAAAGTATGTGGGGGGATGCTGGCCTTGGGCAGAAGGGGCAGGGTTGAGGGCAGTCAGCCATTGGTGCTGCTCAGACCACAGCGTGCCCCTCCCCAAGTCCTCAGAGCCACACAGAGCGGTGCTCTGGCACTCCCATGTCAATTCAAAGGAGCTTGGGGCTCCAGCCACCACTGCTGCCGCAATAGCAGTGGTGGCAGCCAGGAGCTCTGGGCCCCTTGGAAAATCTCTGAGCCCTGAAGTAATTGCCTCCTTTGCCCTCTCCCACCTCCCTATGGCGAGCCTGGCTCCCAGTCACCTACCTTGTCTCTCTGGTTACAACACTGCATGCAAAATGCATCTCAGACAGATATGTTAGGCAGAAATGAGAATGGTGGAAAAGCAATGGCGAGAAAGAGAGAGACAGAGAGAGAGAATGGAAATATTTTTTAAAGGGGAGAAAGAAACTGACAAAGAAGTGAACATAAAGAGGGAGTGAGAATTCTGGAAGTCAGAGTTAGGAATTAAACACAGAAGACAGATTAATATCCTCAAAGGGAATCAGATAGTCAGGAGAGCGCAGATTCCTTATAGGTACCTAAATAAAGTACCCAGATTTCTAAGAGTGATCAGTAACCCAGCATCTGGCATTGTTCTCAAACTGGAAACTTTCCCCATTGTAAAAACCAACTAGCTCTGACAATATTCCCATTGCAGCATGTTCCTTCTTAGCTTACACAGTGCTGGTGCAGTTCTCTGGATTCCATTCTGACTTGGTTGCATACTTTGGGCCTAGCCTTCACCTTCCACACATAAGAGTATAAAAGGAGAAAAATCTGGAAAGGCCCTGGGATGGCCTTTTGTACAAAGGTGAACTTTATCCCTGAGTACTGTGAGCCTTTTGAATGTAGGAGACTCACACATCCCTTGTTGGTTGCAGTTATTTTCATTGTATGTTCTTAAGTGTGCAAGTGGATAGCTAGAGTCAAGGTTTAGTTCCAATCGGTAAGTAGACAGTTAAAGTTTCCAGTACTCAGCTGACCATCAGACATACTGAATCTCTCTTTCTCTATATCTCGCCCAGGATGTTAGAAGTGCCCCTGGGAATACGCAGCTAATTTGCTATCTGTTAGCACAATATTTTAGCACCTGTTTTACATGTCCTTTATGCTGATGCAGCTTCCATAATTTATTATTTGAGCAGCATTACAGTGTGTTAACATTTTTAAATGTTTAAATAAAAGGGAAAGTTGAAGATTTAAAAAAACTTCACTCTTCCCAGCTGAGTGTTTAAAAAACTGCTCCGCATGTTGCAAGCTTTTAGTAGCAATCCAGACAAGTGTCAGCTCTTTACAAGTATGGTTACAGGCAACCAAAACCAAAGGCAGCAAGTTGTTCATGGCATGAAGCTAACATAATTGCTTTCTACATGTTTATAGCACCAAAGAAAGTGTTGACCCTACCAAGAAAACTGTCAGGAAAATATGTCTCCTTAAAGCAGTTTGACCTTCAAGAACTCCCCCTCCTAGCAACTTTCTCTAATCTTAGATAGATTCACTCACAGTGATTGATAAGTGTAAGAAAATGAATTTGTCAGGAAAAGTGACAGGGCTGAAATTACAGCCAGCAGAGTCATTTGTTAATTTGTCTAGTATCTAGTTGTTGAGGGTTTATCAAGTGAGCATTTGACCCAGGGATGAAGCACCTGACCCCGATGAGCCACATTTTCTTGGTGGGGAGAGAGATTTCTAGTAGTTAAAGCAGAGGCCTCAAAGCCTGCTGTTCAAGGTTCTAAGAGTGTCTCTGCCACTGACTTGCTGTGTAATCTTAGACAAGTCACATGAACCAAACTGAGCCTCAGTTTATCTTTTCATCCGAATTAGTAGAATTCCCAACTCTAAGAAATACTGAAAGGCTTAGTTAATGTGTGTGAAGCACTTTGAGATCCTTGGAAGAACAGTGCCTTAGAAGTAAATGTTGCAGAATTCAATTTTTGTTAATAATTTCAACAGATATCACTGATTTTCATATTTAAACATTTTTCTCCATTTTTATTTGCAATTTCACATTTACACAAAATTGTTAATTTAAGTATTTGTAGATTATCATCAGCTTGGGTGGATCATTATTTAGCGATAATAGATGGTGAGAATTAAAACGCTAAAACTTTACAACCATTAAAATGCAAATGGTCAACATCACGTCATAATATACAAGTAAATATCCTTAAATCATACACTAAAGTTCTCAAGCAAAATTTCCCTTACTTTGCCTATCTGTAAATTTCAGTGATCAATGGAAATATTTTCTTTCATTTGTGTATGTAAAAAGAAATCAAGGTTTATCAATAAAAATCTAAACCTTCCATGCCTAAATCTAAGTGCAAAGTTTTGTCTCCAATATAATTTCCATCCTGTCTGTGCTGTTTAACTTCCTTTAATAACAATTTCAATGAGATTTAAACTCAAGCAACGAATAAAGAATAGCCCCTGTTATCAGAGTAAAGCTTTTTTTTCATTGTGTTTTCCATAGTGCTATCTCACACTGCCTGATATGTGGTGACTTAGAACCAGTGAGCTATCAAAGCCACAATAAGCAGAAATTATTATAATGTGTTTCAATTAGAACTAAAGTCTTTGGCCAATTCTGCTCTATATGTCTGGAATTCCTTTGCATTTAATGGGCATTGCACACCTGTGTCCGCGGGTGCAATTTAGTACTTAGTTTAAACAAATGCCTATTGATGCTGGAAGTGAATAAAAAGAAATTGGCTTGAAACATCTATCTCTGTGCAGTGAAATTAATGTATCATCCATTAATGGTTTGAAGCTGGCTGTTCAACTCTTATGACATGTCTACATTACATTACAGGCACATGTTACAGCAGCGTAAAAGAATCATAGTTAGTATATCACTTGTGCACGTGCATAGTTGACTCCTTGCATCAAGACTGCACATACTCATCAGGAATGCCTGTGTCAACATAGTGTGATGCACCACAGGTAAGTATTCCAATGTGCAACTCATCGCCATCTAGCACAGTTTTCCACGATATTTGGCAATGCACAGTGGAACAAAATGAGTCAGGCAGGGGTGAGTGGGATGCAGGGGTCTTCCCACCTTGAAATGTTCTCCATCCCATAATGTTATCAATAGCCCATAATTTTTGCACCTTTTTAAAAAATATACCACAAACCTGGTCAACCCACCTTGCTCTCTGCCATCTCTGACAGAAGCATGGCACCTACATAACTCTGTTCTACTTTCATGAGCACGGCAAGCAGAGAACATATTTTCCTCTGGTATTTGCAGAACCACAAGAAGAACTGAATTGGTGGGGAACATGATTATTTCATGAAGGACAGATTGCTGTGGGACATAGCAAGAACCAATTCAAGGCTCCAGTTTTCATGGAATAGATGTTGATGGTGGAGCACTCTTTCTGGGCCTGAAAAATGATCACTGACAGGTAGGACTGTATTGTAATGAAGGCCTGGGATGATGAGCAGTAGCTGCAGAAATTTCAGAGGCACAAGGTCACATTTCTAGATCAGCTTGCAACATCCCACCAGTGCAGGGTCAGCAGAATGAGAGTTGCACTGACAGTTGAGAAGTCAATGATGATTGCACCATGGAAGCTTGCAGTGCCAGATTGCCACTAGTTAATGGGAAATTTGGAGTTGAAAAATCCACTGCAGGGCCATTGTCATGGAAGCATACAAGGCCATTAATTGTCTCCTGCTATGCAGGACTGTGCTGTGACTCTTGACAATGTGTATGACACGATGGATTAATTTGCAGCAATGGGGTTCCTGGGCCAATGGACAGCACTCGTATCCCTATTTTGCCACCAGACCCCTGCCACAGAGGACATAATAGAAAGGTCTACTTTTATAAAATTATGCAAGAGTCAATGGATCACCAGGGAAGTTTCACCAGCATCAGTGATGGCTGGTTAGGGGGGAGGTGCATAATGCTTACATGCTTAATACCACAGGACTGTTCAGGAAGCTACAAGCAAGGATTTGCTTTCCTATCCACTGGCAATGCTGAAATGCCAAAAGAGATCTTGTGGGACTTGGACTACCTCTTTGTCCCCTGGCTTTTGAAGCCATACATAGGCAACCTTGACAGAACCAAAGAAAGATTTAACTACTGGCTCAACAGGTGTAGAATTACAGTGGAGTATGGTTTTGGAAGTTTGAAGGAATGCTGACATTATTTATTGACACGATTAGATCTCAGTGGAAAAAATATCCCAATTGTTATAGTCAACTGCTGTGTCCTGCATAATATTTGGGAAGCAAATTGGGGAAAGCTGCAGCCAGGGGAAGGCAGGAGATGGAGCAGCTCTCTGCTGAGATTGTGCAGTCAGACACAAGGGCTATTAGAAGAGCTCTATGCAGAGCTATATAGCTCAGGGAGGCTTTGAAAGAGCACTTCAACAGTGAGCCAGAGTAATGCATTGTGTACTTTGCTCTACCTGGCCTTGCTGCTTTGGATTTGTTAGGAATTGTGTAGTGCTTGGTGCACATCTATGAATAGAATACTGTCAGGGCACCTATTAATTTGTGATGCTTGCTGTACATTTATGATTATTACACTGTGTTCTTTTCTCTGATCCTGTGAGTTATGTCACACTGTACAGTAACCAGCAAGTGAGTGCTTTCAGTACCTCTAGGCATTCTGCAGCATATGTTGGGGACTAATAAAGATGAATTATTTTCTAAACAATAGAATTTTATTGAGTAACAAAAACACTTCAAAAATTCCGAGCAAGTTAAGAGCAAATACATTACAAATTTAATAAATTTATGGCAAAGAACTGAAGAAGGGGAAAGAACATTCATGTTCCATTTTATGTAGGCAATCAGCAATCGTGGCTCTCACAGGTCAGTGTACGTGTGGTGTGGTTGTTCTTAATGGCCTCAGTGAGCGCCTGAGGTGAAGTGATCAGAGCAGGGATGCAGCTCCTGATGCCCCCTGAAATGCTGGGAAGTGGGGTGTACAAATGTGCTATATTGGAGTCCATAGGTTGACAAGAATATGCAGTATTTGTTTTTGCTGACAGAGAAGCCCCAATATGTCCTGGAGCATGTCACTCTCCTGTTTGTGCTGGGACTCCTGAGCCTGTCCTTTGTTTCTCCTTTCCTGCGGTGTTACTGCGTCACTGCTATAGGTCGTATCTAGACTATGCAGAATGGTCAAAAGAAGATATGCAAATTCCACAGGTATGCAACTGCCCCCTTCGTCGAAAAGCCACTCTTCCTCAAAAAAGGAGGCTTATGCGGCTTTTCGACAAAGGGGGGGGGTTCACCAAAAAAGCCACATCTTAATTACTTTCAAATCACTCCACTTTCAAAAGTGCGATTGGAAGAAGATATGCAAATTCCCACGGAATTTACATGTCTTCTTTTCGACTGTTCCTTGTAGTCTAGATGAGCCCATAGAGTCCCTAGCGTGGACATGAGCAACTAGGTCAATGCAAGGTGGCTTATGTTGATATAATTTTGAACCATATTCTAGGAAAAACTAGAGGAAGAAATCATTTTTCTCTGCTGTAACAGGGTGGCACTCACCTTACATGAGCGCCTTCTTGCTCTGATGTGTGCCTATACCTATAGGAGGGATAGAAAGCTCGCTATATCACTGGGCTCAATGGGTATTGATCAACAGCTCAATGTCCAGTTGGCAGTTGGTATCAAGATCAGTGCCCCAAGGGTCGGTTCAGGGCCAGTTTTGTTCAACATCTTTATTAATGACCTAGATGAGGGGATGGATTGCACCCTCAGCAAGTTTGCAGATGACACTAAGCTAGGGGGAGAGGTAGATATGCTGGAGGGTAGGGATAGGGTCCAGAGTGATCTAGACAAATTGGAGGATTGGACCAAAAGAAAACTGATGTAGATGCACGGGATAAAGTCCAACAGAGGGCAATAAAAATTATTACGGGGCTGGAGCACATGACTTATGAAGAGAGGCTGAGGGATTTGGGCTTATTTAGTCTACAGAAAAGAAGAGTGAAGGGTGATTTGACAGCAGCCTTCAACTACCTGAAGGTGGGTTCTAAAGAGGATGGAGAGAAGCTGTTCTCAGTAGTGACAGATGACACAATGAAGTTGAAGTGGGGAGGTCTTGGCTGGATATTAGGAAAAACTATTTCACTAGAAGGGTGGTGAAGCACTGGAATGGCTTATCCAGGGAGGTGGTGGAATCTCCATCCCTATAGTTTTTTAAGTCCTAGCTTGACAAAGCCCTGTCTGGGATGATTTAGCTGGAATTGATCCTGCTTTTACCAGGGAGTTGGACTTGATGATTTCCTGAGGTCTCTTCCAACCTTAGGATTCTACCTCTCTCAGTTTATCAGTGGTTTCTCAGGCTGTTTTGGTGACTTTGCCCCCTAGTCAAGTCTCATTCACAGTCTTTGGACTTTTAACAAAACAAAACCACTTCCTGGATGAAAAGTCCAACAGAGGCCTACACAATATCTCTCAGTCTTCAAGCAGTATCAGAATCTTCACATAGTCCTAGCCCTGGTATACCCCCTGAGCTTCCTCCCTAGAGGTAATGATTTTGGCCTTTCTGGCCCAGTTCTCCAGCTGGGCCACTAACCACTCAAGTCTCCTTCTGGAGGTGTGTCAAAGTCCAATATTCAGGTCACTTTCACAAAGCCTAATGGTGGCGGGACCCAGGCCCACCCACTATTCCAAGTCCCAGCCCAGTGACCCTATGAATAACAGCTCTGTCCTGGATACCTTTTCTCCACTTACAATGCTTCTACATTTCCATGGGCCACTTTCCTGCTGCCCCTTCACCTTCATGTATGCTTCACCCTTAACATAAAGCATACAGCAAATCCCAGTAGCCAACCAGGCGCTCCCTCGTGTGCTTCTGGTCCCTACCAGAAAATGTTCTGTCCATGGTCCTATAGCTCCCTCAGCCATCCAAGTGAACAATCTACACTCCTGTGGCTCAAGCAGGGAACTGTCGGACTCCTTTTATATTGCCCTCCTGAGCCATGATTAAATGTTTCCCTGGAGCCATGCTAGGCAATTTGGAGGACTTGACTTCTCTGCTCCTTTCTAGGAGAGGATGAGATAGGCCTCTGAGCCTGGTATGCCCAGTCACACTGATGCTTTAATTTAAAATCAAATAAATATAATACCTAAATTACAGCACCAGCTACAAAATCCCAATAGTTCATAAACACATCTAATGGCACCAGAAGGTTTTAACCCCAGCCTTCCAAGTAATTGTTTGAAATACAACCAAACTGGATAGAGAATGATCCAAGGTTAACATCAGAATATGACTGTGTAAAAGAAGAATGTGCAACACCTGCAACAGAATTTAAAGGTACTCAAAATTTAAGGGCATTATTTTCTCCAAAATGGGTCCATTTTCCCAAGTAGTAAAGTCAAGTTTTTTTCTATGCAGAATTGAACCAGTTTCCATGCAAAACTGAGCTAGTCTCTGAATGAGCAAGGTTACATTTTCTAAAACAGAAATGTTTTTACAGCACTTACATGAAAAAAAATCAAAACGCATTTTTGCATCTTTTCAAAAATATACCCAATAAAGCAAAATTGATGGACAGTCTGAGTACAAAATTGTACCAAGTAAAAGCAACAAAAATGTTCATGCCAAACTTGACAAAACTGAATTTTGCTTAGCAATTTGCTTAATTTTGGCTTATCATCCTGTGTCAAAGGCTTCAGTCCAGCTCCTCATAGACGCATCCACATCCCCAAAAAAATAATATTTTAATTTGCAGCATTCTATGTAATGTCAGCAGAGAGAACCAAGACTGAAGAGGCACAATGAACTACTTTTTACCTTTGGATTAATTCCTACAGGTCAGGTTTGAGCCATAGTGGTGGGAAAACATAAGGAACTTGTACCTTGGTGCATACCCGGTGTTTGCTTTGAGGATAAACAGAGAATTAAATCCTTTAAGCCTGCCAGTCCAATTATTTCACAAGCATTGAAGTTACTCAAAGAAAAATAAATGGATGGTGCTTAAAACTATCCATAAGTATTACAGACAGCAAACTATCAGCGTTAACAAAACGGTTTATCACTGAAGGTATGCATTCAACACAGACTGTTAATTTGATTATCCTGCACTCAGGACTCTTCTGTGTTTTTGGAACAAGCTCCATGGATTGGTTTGAAGAAAGCTGAACATAAATAGATATGCAGAGATGTTTCAACTTCAGTATTTCATCTCATCAATGGAAAGCCCAATGTGACATTAACAAAACACATCAGGTCTTTTGTACCAATATTATGCTAAGTAGTTCATCATCAATTTAATTTTTTACCACTGCAGAAGAGCTACATTTATGTTATAAAAAAATTAATAAAAAAAAGGACCAGCTATGTCTTATCTGATTTTAAACAATTGCATTCCTTTCAGATTCAAGGCATTTGGAATAGTCATGTCCTCATTTAAAATCCCAGACAGTAGCTCTATGAATTGAAGAATTTTATATCACATTTTCATGACAGTGCTGTTTGCAAGGGTCAGTCATTTGAACAGCTTTTGTCATGATTTTACTAGCTGTCAAGTGCCCTTTCTGGCTTACTTTTAATAAGTCTACCAATAAACTCTCAACTTCTTTGACTGTTGAAACATTGTAAGTTTCACTGACCCCTGCTGATTTAAGAGGATGCAAATTACTCCACTCACTGCTAAACACTAGCAGGACAGCTGCACCCGAGTGGGTATTCAAAACTAGGGAAGAACATATTCTGTGTGCACCATCAATCTCCACTGAGGTTTCTCCAGGGCTACTATATTGAAAGAGCCCTCACGACTCCAGAGGAGTTCTCAACCCCCAGAAAGACTGTGTATGAGAAAACACTTACATTTGGTCATGTCCCCTTCCTGGCTAATGCCACATCTGTAGCTGTGAAGGTAAGCAGCTGGTCCCTCATGGAGAAAGGCATATTTCATTATAGTCCTCTGCCAGATATACATCTTATTGCCACAGGCTTTGTGTTTCAAACAAGTATAGACCAAAGGGGGTGAATATTTTTATATTTGTAAGTAAATCTAAAGTTTGCACAAGATGCTTGAGTAGGAGGGGAGTAGAGTGGGAATTGGGCCCAGGGATTTGAATACTGATCACAGTAGATAGCAAGAGCAGGAACCAATGGAGCATTAACAAAGACTCCTTACAGTTGCTCTGACAGCCCACCCAGGTCAGCTACTGGCTTAAGTGCTGGATGTGAGCCAAACAGGCAACAACATGTCTTGGGCATTCCAACAGGCTGCCTGTGGGGCCTGACCGACCAAGATGTGTGTAGTGCTACTCATTTATCTTCCTTGGTGGCAAAGGAGGCTTGTCAGACACCCAGCACCTCCAGGTTCTAGACCCACTGAAACGAATGACCTGCACCATTGGTATCTTACATCCACATTTTCTCACCACAAAAGCCTTGAGCTTTCTTGGCTGCCTGCCCTGCCTGTGCAACCTGCTGTGGCAATATCTTCAAAACTAAACATGCCTGCATGGATAAAAGCTCTCTGAGTCCTTAGACCTTCTTGTTCAGGGCTTAAACCAACAGACTTCTGGTAATAGGAATATAGCCTGTCCTATACTGGATGTCTATTTGGAACTGACACTATGCGTTGATATTAATACTTTACTTCAGCAAATGGACACACATTTAAAGATTTCTCCACCAGACCTTAACTTTTCAGAAGCTCCAATGGCTAACTGACAACCACAAAAGCCACTGTTTCCATCACCCCAGATTTTTGTGAAAAAATATCTTTCCCTACCTCTTGCCTCTTCCTTCGCAGGATCTATCAAATCTTTGATAATGCAGGAAGAAGAGCTAAAAAGAGGAACAAATTGTGCATAGTCATTACAAACATAGTTAGAAGAAAACAAGGTTCAGAATATGTCTACCCAGCAGCTGGTATGGTGCTGTACGGTTGGATAGATGTGTGCTAACTTTCTTGGAGATAGCACACTAAGGATAGCAGCATGCCCATGGTGGTACAGACAGTAACTTAGACTAGCCGCCTTAGTACAATTTCACCCTACCCTCTGAATACATTCTTGGGCAGGTAGCCTGAGCCTCCACACCCTCATTGCTACTTTTAGCACAAAGCCAGCAGGTTTGTCTACCTATCCTACCCTTCCAGTTGCTGCATTGTAGACATACTCTTAAAGTCCACATCTGTGGAGTTACTTCAGGGAGAGTATGGTCCATTGCTTTAATCAACAACAATAAGAAAGAAATGGCAAAAAAGGTAAGTTTTAAACTATACACAATATTATTATAGTATTTCATGACATTCAACTGCTAGCAAACAAAAGCAAATTAATTTCTGAGTAGAAGTTAACAAAATCAAAGAATGCCAGCTTCACGCTATAGTGGAGCAGAGTTATATATTTAAGGTTGAGCTTCACTCATAGTTTAGCAGGCTGTTATAGTTGATATTTGGAGGACATAACAGAAATGTGTGTATACATCTGTGAAATGAGGATGAAAGGCATCTAAGTAATCACTGCAGAACTGGGACCCAAGCAAGACACTGATTTTTATAACCTTATCTCTTTTTTCTCTTGTTTGGAAACTGTAGCTTGTGATCAAGATGCAATAACAAAGGCGTTGTTTACAAATCTCCTTTGCAGTCAAATCACAGCACTCATAATGCATCCCCTGAACTTTGTTTCCACTCAGTATTTTATGCACATATATACTGGAATATTGATGGGATACAGTATTTGACTGTAAATCCACCACATAAACTTTTTATTCTACAAATATGCACAAAATAGAGATAGTGAAAATGGGCTATTTTACTAATTTTAGTTAGCTTTAGTTACTTCCAGAGCTAAGTCATAGTGAGAGAGTGACAGTCTGCCAGTACTTCACAATCCAATTCTGCAGCCTGAATAAATGGAATATGAGTGAATTTCACAAAATTCAGCGACTAACAAAGGCATAACAGCAGAATCCAAATCAGGATTCAAGCACAGATTTGCTTCACTGCAAAGCCAGCATGCTGAAATGGGAAATGCTGTTATCAAAGCCCAAATGTATCAGAGTGAATACAAACAACAACAACGTGCTGTTCAGTCAGTTGCTGGTATGGCACAAATATTCTTGCTATTCAAAAATATATCAACCCTACCAGGACAGAGAATGAGTTGAATGTAGTTATTATATAGCATCTTTTCCTGCAGGAGCTCAAAGCACATTATTAGTTAAATCTCACAGCACTGTTGAGCGATAACTAAGTAGGAGGAGGAAAATGAGACATAACACAGGGCTCAAGCTCATGCAGTAGGTCAGTGGCAGAGTGAGAAATAATATCCAGAAGTCCTGAACTGCTTGACCTGTTATCACTATTGAATGACACTAAACCATATTTCAGAAAAAAAAACTTTCTGCTGGTGATTTATCATTGGCTGAATTTTTCTAGAAGAACTTTTCAATTTTTGGAAAATAAATACAAATAAATTATACATTAAAAAGGCTGATATGTAAAGTGAGCTAAGGAGATTTATTATTCCTGTAGTGCATGTTTTACCTATTTCATTTTTCTTTCACTTTGATAGAGCAGCAATTTTGTATCCTCTGATGAACTATTTCCATGACTGTTAACTCTTGGCTATTATGAGGCCATATCAAACAACACAAGCAAGTATGCACAGGAGTATTTTAAATATATTATTCTCTTTTAGGTGGTGCTTAATGGTTATGCATTGTCACAGTGCATAATGGCATCTTGTGACACATGTCAACCCTACATGACAAGCAGCATGAGAAATAGAGTTGAAATATAGAGGAAATAAATGCAGGAATCAATGGATTCTGCTTGCTGCAGTGAACTGAATAGGCTCGCTGCTTGACAATTTCATGTTTTATGCAGAAGAAGAAACTCTTTTGGAATGCATTAGGGAATCTATGCTTCAAATCATTTACAATAAATGATTAAAAGAAAATATGGTCAGGAAGAGAGGAAGATGGTTGGCTAATGCCTCCATAATACCTATGGGTCTATGGTTACTTTGAGTGGCAACTCAGTGATTCTGTTCAAGGACTAAGTGGCTCTGTGGCTCTTAAAAAATTAGTCTCTCTGGGTGAGACATAGGAAAATTCAGGAGAAAGGTAAATCAGTTTTTATTGGATTCCAGTTTTACTTGGAGGGCACACTAGAGGGCAGTAATCCTTTACAAATATAGTAATGATCTCTTGCCCTACAATATTGTAGAACCAGAGAGTTTTTCCTTTCTGGGCTGTAAGACAACAAGCTACCTTGCTATTTGCTGTTGCCACTCCCCCTGCCATGTAATTCATGCTTTATATCGATTGCATTAAACTTTGGTGATTATTAGAAGCTTTGAGTCTGTTTATCTTCCTCACCATTAAAAATAGCAACTGGCATGTCAGTTAGCTTGCATTTGCTTGGTCATAGGAAAATCTGAATAAAATTAGTTTCAAGGTGGTTAATTTTGAAAAGCGATTTTCAGTTTTGCAGCCAAAAACTGTAAGTGCAATTTTGCTGATACACTTCATTGCATCTGGCTATCTAACTGTACCCACAAATTGGATAGTAAAATATATATAATATGCAATGGTCTTTATTGATGGGTTAGAAGCCAAGTTGAAACAGTTTTAACATGAAGGTCAGAGTATAGTATTATATATCATCTGCCTCAACTTGTCATATGATCATAGATAGTGAATGCAATATTGCCAACCTCAAGAATTTCAAAATCCTGATATTGGCACTCCAAAATAATGAGATTGCCTTTAAAAATAATATAATGAAAAAATGCACTTTAGGTTCTCCTTGTACATTATTGCCTTCTGGTATTTCATCTTAGGGTTCGTGTTTCTAAGCTTTTCTCCTAACTAGGAGAACTTGAAATATTTTTTTAAATGAAAGCTGAAATTCCTACATAATCTTATAATTCTAGGAGCTCTCCAAATCATGAGACTCACAATAATATCAAAAGTTGGCAACAGTGCATGTGAGAGAAAAAGCACCAACAACAATTTATTGGGGCTAAGCAAGCACAGTATAACTCTGAAGATTATTGTGTACTAGATTATGGAAAATACCTTGTTACTGTTGTTAAAACTTGCTATTCAGATAAATAAATTATGCTAACTACTGGTGCTTGGTTAATCTGCAGATGTAAAAAAAAATCAGTTAGCCTGAAATATAATTATTACTATTTTAAACCTGTGGGATTTAGGATACAAAGCCACTGTACCTATTAGGATACTGCTGTGAACAGAAAATAAATAAAGCTGACCTTACTGTACATTTAATGTCTAATAAACATTACATTTAAATGTCTTACTTATTAAGCAGTTTAGAAGGTGCTACAATGATGATTTTAATTAGCAATTTACCAAAGTGAATTTCAAGTTTAACCTATACTATGAAGAAACAAAATCACTTATTTCAAATGTAAATGATAATGGGCCAGATTTATTCCTCATCTAACTCTATTGTCTCCAGCATAATTAAGGGAATCATTGAGAGCTACTAACCAGAGTAGGGCTGCCAACTTTCCTGACTAGATGGACTGTACGCCATTTGCGGCAATGGTGTCTGAGCTGTCTGGTTGGGAAAGTTGGCAACCTTAAAACAGAGACATAAATAGTATCGCATAAAGAAATGGAGGTGGAAGGCGCACTTCACTGCATTATGTAAAGAAGTCATAACACCTACAGGAGTCAACTGGCTTGCCAACTCCTTGCTTTAATTTTTTTGGTATAAATTTTGTTCAATTTTAAAAGAAAACCCAATACACTTGTCACAAGCTGTCCTGGTTTTTACATTATCACTGAATGCTTTGAAATGTCAAGGAGAGAAAGGTCTTCATGCTGTTGGGGTTAAAGAGGAGGCCAACAGCAGATGAAACTGTAACTGTCACAGAGAATGGAGGTGTTTAAAAATATGGCCCTCCCACTGGAACAATAGCCAAAACTGGAGCACACAAGCCAGTGAAAATGAGATACATCACGTAGCCTGCCCACGGGTTTCTGTCTATAATAATATATTCATTCCAAGGTGCACTTGTGCCTCTGAAATAATTATTATTACCAGTAGTTTTAGGAATAATTTTGTTAAGTTAAGTAAACACAATACAATAACACAATGTGTTATTTTAATTGCTATGTGAAAAGAGCAAAGCTTTCATTTTCATCTGATTTTGCTATTTGTAATTTGTTTACAATAGATTTTGATTAATAGATTTTGCTATTTGTAATCTGTAAAAAGTTGCATGGAAATATGGAACAGAGAGCAAGATTTCTGGAAAGACTGTATTGTTCAAAACTTGTTGGAATGTCTGATATATGTTGATTGTTTCCCATAATTTGCATAACATCTGGTTTTTAATGCTGAAGAGATGCTCCCCTCGCCTCACATCATTCTGAAGGTAACAGATTTTCTTTCAATTCTCCTCTGTAAAGCATTTCTGCTTGCCTGGGAGTGCAGAATTTGCAGCGCCATCAGAAGTTATTTTTACTGGCATTCCATTTGACCAGAAGCCACGGGGCCATAAGGTATCTCAGTATGAAATCTCCTCCCTATACGCTAGTATATAAGAGCACTTAAATGATTCTTGAGCCTTGAATTTCACCCGTGATGAACAACTGTATCTATATCCAACCCATATGTGTGGAGTAGGGATTTCTACATATATGTACACTAATAAATATTTTCACAGATAAAACAGGTGTACCCAAACATATGTGCATAATTGCATGTGCCTGACTCTCATTATCTGGTCCATAAATTATCAGTTTGAGCAATACAAGCAAAAAGAATAGAAAACACCTGCAAAGTGACAGTGATACATATAATTTGGATACCTCTCGGGGGTATTGTGATACTTAATATTTATATTGTCTGATATAGTAACTAATAAAGAAATGCTATCAAATCAATTATAAAATTGATCCAAAAATCAATCAGTGCAGCTAGGTTGTGCTATATTCCATTCAAAAGGATCAAAGGCCAAGTCTTAAGTCTATCACCAAGTTCAAGAACTGATGTGTAATGCTGGGAATTTCCACAGGGACCTGAATAAAAGTAGTCTTCTACACCTCACGCTGAAAAACTATAGCATCTCCTAAGCTTCCACTTCTGTTCACCACCATTATGGAGTTCATCAGGTCCATTTTGGTATCTACTTTGCCTACCGTACATGTGGGAGGTTTATACGGTGCATATTCCTGTAGAACAAAAGGATGTGCAACCTCTCCATAAGATCCCAGCATCCTACACTCTTAGCAATCAGCAAAACCACACTCCTTCCACCTTGTTCTAGGCCCTGTACACCTGGAGAGAAGTCAGAGGTGTGGGTCAGGACTATTTGTAGTTTAGAATAAATATTCTCAATTTTTAAAAAAATCTTGGTTTACACAAAATGAAGCATGGTGTATTACACAGAAATTAACTGCAACAAAACCCAACTCTCAAACAAATACTGCTCATTGGTTATGGCTAGGGTGAAAAAAAACCCCTCTGTCTCTAAAACAACTGTAGTGCAGCAGACTTAAATCAATATTTGAGGAAGTGTTTTAAAAAAAACACACACAGTTCAGCTTGGAAGCATCTTTTGAGGCTTAGTTAACAACATTTGACACACTTACATGTAGAAATACTTTCTAAGCACTTACTAGTGAGCATTTCAAAAAGCGTTACACTCCATCTGCCTCTGCTGTAGAGAGCAGGAGAATGACACTTGAATTACACTGAAATGTGCTCAGGAGTTAAGGCTGCCCTCAGGCATCTTTAACTTGCATGACTGGCACTCATATAGCCAATAAGTCAAGCTGACATTGACCTTGAGAAGATTATGGGGGTAGTCTTTACATAACGATGAGCTGGCCATGAAAATCATCTACAGGGCACCAGCATCAAACAGACTTTTCTTCAGTGTTGGGTATTCATGCCTTGTGCCACCCATTGTCTATTTCTAATCACATACATGTAGCTATGTAAAAAGGAGCTTTTCAAAAGACACCTTCAATGGGACTTAAAGATCTAATTCCATATGGATGCTTTGAACAATCTCAGCCTTAAGGGCCCAATCCTGCTGTGCTGAAGTCAGTGACAAAATCTATATTGACTTCAGTGGTATGGGACCATGACCCTGAGCAAAGCTGATTAAAACGTTTCAAAACTTTGGACAGAAATGCTCATGAATTTCGTTTTGTAGTCTATTTCTCAGAGACACTGAGCATTTAAAGCAGGTTGAAAGATTAATGATGGCATTGCTTACACACACACGAGTATGCAAATATAATGTATATATTATAAAGGTTGGTATGTAAAAATCTTCCTAAATTGGAGCCAAAAGGATTTCCCTCTCTGATGGAATTTCAGGATATTTCCTGATGTCTACGTTATATAGTCATGTTGTGTGTGGGTGGTGTTCGGTTTTGTTTTTGTTTTGGGGTTTTTGTTGTTGTTGTTGTTGTTGTTATTGTTGTTGGGTTGGTTTTTTTGCATATGTCCAGGATTTTGTGCTAGGATCCTAGGCAGGGTAGTCAGTGTGAAATACTGCTTTTTTTTTTTTTAATGCTCACTTCGTTTCTAGCCTAGTTTCATTTAAGCTTCATTTGATAAAGCTGATTCTTCTACTCCTATTTCAGCAGAAATGATCCATTTTTGCGGGACGTCAGACTATGTCATTCAAGTGGTTTAATTCCCATCATAAAAAATTCATGATATATGAAGAAAATCACAATAATTTTATAATGAGGAATGCTGTTCGATGTAATTGTGAATGTGTGCCTTTTACAACCTGAGGGTCAGATGGTGTAATTACTCTCAGCAATAACTTTACCAATGTGAGTAGTGCCACTGAAGTCAATGTCCTTTAGAGCAGTCCTGTTTGCAACACTGGAGTGGCTCAAAAGAGACTGACAGAGATAGGAACAGTCTGGCTCTAAGTCTGTACAGCACCTAGCACAAATGGATTCCAACCTGGCACAGATGGCTGTTATTATTTGGAGCAAGTGACATTTCATGTCGAAGTATCGTATACCAGAATTGTGTAGCCTGCACCAATTGCTATTCGTTTCTCTGTAGAATGTAAAGTGCTAGGTTATGAATTCCATAAATACATAAGGTTTCTAACAAGTTTAGTTGACAGACTGTAGGTCACAACTGCAATCAACAGATGTATTCATGCTACTAACCCCTTAGATTAAACACAGATTATAAACTCTCTGCCCTTATCAGATATGATTGCTGGGTATCAGTTATTCACACCCCATGCCATCCAGCCTATAAAACATGCACACAAACAAGCTTAACACAATGTAACCCCAATTCTGATGACAATGTGAATACTAAATGATAATAAAATAATAAAGTCTCACTCCCCAGCCCTGTAACAGTGCACAGAAGTTTAGGCTAGGCACTATTTCAAAAATGCAGCTCTTTGTGACACGGGACTGTTTTATTGATGAGAAAGGCACTCCCTGTTCCACGTTATTTTACCAGGCTGTAACGGTGCATTGGGGTTTCCCCACTCCTGCACCCCCGTAGTGGCACGAACAGACTCCACCAGCCAGTAGGATTGAGGGAGTTTATTGCTCTCCACAATACAGCACAGCACAGATGTAATCTGGTTACAGGAACTGGGGCTAGGAGGCCTCAGGCCGCGCCCCCTCTTTGAGATGGGCGGTTGCTGGGCCCTACAATCCCAGCCCCCTCCCTAGCCCCTTCTCCCATGCTTCCTAGACCGAAACTAAACTCTCCTCCAGCCCTACCCCCCAGCCAGGGGTTGGACCCCGCCTACCTCCCTTTGTCTCTCTCCCTGGGAGGCAACCTGTCGGACAGGTTGGGAGACCCTTGCCTAGTGACTCATCCGCTGTCCTGCTGGGCCGTGCTACAAATAGCCGCCAGTGGAGGTCACCCACAGCCCACTGCCCAAGCCTCACCACCAGCAAGGCACCACTACCACACCCCACTGGGTTACAGAGCAGACAGCACGCCCCCATTATGTCACACAGGCATCTGACCGAAAAGCACGGCACACTTCATCAGCTGCTGCAAGCTCCTCTCTTCTCCTCTCCCATGCTGGCATGAGCAACTTCCACTCTACCACGCTACATTCACACCTGGGGAGCACTGAAAGAGTTAAAGAATAATTCTACTTTATGTTAATAGCTTGGATTGATTTAATAGGAGCGCTAATAAGGGCTTGTTCCACTCGCTATGAATATGGATGGGAATCTTTCCACTAACTTCAATTGGCACTGGCCCCAAAATGATTATTAGCTATCAAAATATTCTATCAGTCAGATTTGAAAAGCTACTGCCTGTACTCTCTGAATGAATGCATGCAATGTATTCGCTGGCTTGTGAATCTAAAATTCCCTAGTGAATGTCATAAATGCACATGATGTCCCCAAGTCCTGGTCTTTGCAATTGAATAGCTCAAAACTCTGTAAACTCATATGTCTCAGTCAGCAGACAACTCACTATGGAGTATTCATCAGGGGAAACACATGTCCTATTTATTCCAGTAAGCATTTGGAAGATACTGAGCTCCTGATAAACTAGTGACAGGAATTTGTGGCTAACAGATACAGAGAACTAACAGTTCCTTCTTTTATGGAAAAACAGAGCCCCTTTTCTGAGATCTTCAGACACAGATATTGTTGACATGTATATCTGCCCTAGTGTGCCTTGGGAAGGACAGCAGTATCTTTGCACAATTACTGTGATCTGTGGGGGCTGAGACCACCTTTTGGACATTGTGCACATGTACAGTACAGATTCAAATGGAGACCGCAAGGCTGATGAAAGAGGCAAAAGGGCTTAATTGTACTTGGGTCCTAAGCAGGCCACCAAAACTTCTAATGCCCGTGTATATAAAGTGAATTGGGAGGGGATACGGCTCCAGCCAACATGAGGTAGGGGGCTCAAATTTCTCTCAATGAGCCTGCTCAAATGCTCTTTCATGCCATTCCTCCTGATCCTGGGAACAGTGTTATCATAAGTTCCACTCACAAGCCCATCCTGCACTCCCTAATAGTTGAAAAATATATTCTGTCATACAATACAACTGACGAATTCAAGAGAGAGACAGAGGCAGAGACAGAGAGACAGAGACAAAGATCAGCTTGTCTTCTTGGGATATTGTCACTGAAAACGTCATCCTACGAACTAAACTGTCTCTAAGCAAAATTGAGGTGGGGAAGCACAGGGAGGATGTGTTTCCCTTATGTGACACAGTTTCAGAGTAGAAACCAACACCCAGCCACCCAGCTTCTAAGACTAGATTGAGTCATTTGGCTCAGTCCCAGGTGAAGAATGGTACACAACTGCAGTGCTCAGGAAGAACCTGGGGAAGGAATTACAATGTGGAGCAGCTCAAGTCCTCCCCTGCTCCCCTCCTGCCTGGGGAGCGAGAGGAGTGATATAATTTGTGGCACCCTAGAAAAGGGAGCAGCCTACAGATCTCTTTGTGCCCCATTAGCTAGTGCGGATGCAGAGCCCAAACTCTACTCTCTACATGCTCATGTGCTCAGAGGAGCATAGCCAGAGTGCAGGTGCTCCTCAGGGGATTGCTGCACTGAAGGCAGCTCCAACACAACCAGTGAGGGGAGCCTTACTCTATCTTATTCCTGTGCAGGGTCATGTTAAAACTAGTGGCTAGGCATTAGACTGAGAGTTGGGGGACACAGTTTTTTGGTGTGACCACTCCCCTGCTGTGTGATCTTGGGCAAGTCACCTCTGCTCTCAAGGCTGCTGTTTCTCTCCCATCTGTCTGTGTTTTCTATTTAAATTGTCAGTCTGAAGTGGGGCTTGATTTTCACTATAGTTTGCACAGTGGCTGGCACAATGAGGCTCTTATCTCTGCTGGGGCTCCTACGGGCTGGGGCTACTGTACTACAGATAATAATCATGGCAGCACTCTGGAAGATGTGAAAAGATTCAGACACCAGGAGATGTAAATATTCTTCTGTTTCACGAGGTAAGAGATTTGATAATCTCACTTGAAGCAGCTTTGCATGAGACAAAAAAGCATCAGCACTGGACTACAGTGACTTATTTGTGGCCAACGGCCATGCGGAGGATGAATATGACAAACTTTTCACTTTTGGAAACAAATGGGAAGTGATGTTGGCCTAGATTTTTAAATATCCCATATTGTTAAACAAGACCGCCGCCGCAAGCAGAACATACTGCTGGACTGCGTACAGCTCAGTTATAGATGTTCACTATTTCTTCCATTTATGGATGCTTTATTCATACTGCTAAATGACAAATTTGGCATTCGCAGTCGTATTGCCTCCTGTTTCATTGCCTTGGTGCCTATGTATTTCAGCAAATACAATTGCAGTGACTTCCATAATAAACTAGTCACTACTTGACTAGTTCCCTGATGATTAAAGTAAGTCTCTGCTGAAAAAAAAACCCACCCAATCAAAGACGACATACTGGCAAAAAAGGAAACCGTACTCAATTACTGCATCTCTGGCTCAGTGTCCACATGTTAAGGATAATTGTTCCTCTGACAGTGTCTAAAGCTTTGGCAGAATATTTTCCCATTCTTTTTTAATCCCAAAAAAGCGATTGATTCATGACTGGGGAAACTTTGTATACACTAGCTTTGATATTTATTCATCAAGAGTTGACCTAAGAGCCAATGAAACAGACAGCAAATACAACTGATTGCTTTCCAAGACAGCCAGGCTCTTGAAGATTATTGCTTGTGCCAAGCATTGTGTATTGAGAAATATACTATCATTTAAATTTGCCAAGTTTTTTTTTTTTAAAAAGCTCATTTGTATAATTTGCTGGGTACCCCCCAAAACACCATTTCAAAATGCCAGGAGTCCCAAATGTATTATGCACACCATATGCAATGCAAGTATGGAGGCAGGGAGGATAATAAGTTAAAATACATCTTCAATATCAACATGGCGAAAAAAAACTTGTGCTATAATCTCCTCTGAATTCTGAACTGCTGGGCAAGCATGCCATCTACAGGTAGCTGCTACAGTTTTCCCCCATCTACATTTCTACTACCATTGGAAACAAATATCAAATGAGCACTCATAGTATATTTTAATATTCCTTTCATATGCTAATTAAGTTAATTAAAATAAACAAATACGAAAGTAAAATACTTGGAACTCCTTTCAAAAGGAATCAAAGACAACATACCCGAATATACTAAATCCTTCAGTGAAGTAACCTAAAGAGGATCATTACCATTACATCACTGTGTTCTGCATACATATTTTATGAAGCAACTTTTTGCACATACTTTAGAGGTTAGCAGTGCATTACATTTTGTCTGCTGTTTGATTTAACTGAATGCAATGGCCCCAAGGCATTTATTAAAATCAGACAAGGGGAAAAATCTATTACTATTAACCTCTGACTGTAATATATGCCTCTTTAGGAAAGGCTGTATTGCTATGCTTTTCAGTCATAAATGAAATATGGCCCTATTCATCTTTTATCATTTAAATACCAAAAGCAAAATAGCCTAAACAATGTAAAGTAACTGCTGTCTTTATATCACTCTTACACAGAACTTCTGTATGGACAGCTCCAGTCCTGATGAAATGTTATATCCTATAAATAAAAGTCATCTAAAAGGCTGAAATTCTCTAGTAAGAAACTTTAGTACAGTATCAATGGAAAGAAAATGCCATGCACAAATTAGACCAAAAAGAGAACTGAAAATCTTTTCAACGCAGGGCTTTAAAACAGTATGACACAAAATCCCACAACCTCTGGATGACATCATCTACACAAGCAGGTGTTAATGGATTTCTAATTACTAAATGTAGACATGTTCTCAAAATCCCATGAACCTAGGGAGAAATAGCTCACAACAAAAGACTAGAAATATAAAGCTAGTTTGAAACTAAATCGCTCAGGGGTGTGAAAAATCCATGCCCAGGAGCTATATAGTTCAACTGACCTGATCCCTGCATAGACAGCACTAGGTAGAAGAAAAAATTCTTCTGTCAACCTAGCTACTGCCTCTTAGAGAGGTGGATTGCATGCATCAATAGGAGAACTCCTGCTGCTGCTGCAGTGAGCATCTATGCTGAAATAACAGAACAGCACAGCTGCAGCTGTGTTGCTATAGCAGTTTAAGTGTAGACATAGCCTAAATGAGCTGCCAACATATTACAGATTCAAATGTACGCACAACTGTAGATTCAGCATATGACTGTAAAAGAGATGAAACGTTAGGATTTTTTAAGATGTGCCCAATAGAATTTCTCTGGGTACAACAGCCAACCTAGGAGAAAGCATTACTCACTTGAGGAAGCACTTGCATAATTAAGCCCTATATGAACAAAATAATCTCTTACAAAATATTTCTTTGGTCCGAGACTGAATTGTTTTTCCTTTCAGATCCTACAACTCTTATGAAAATCAGTACAGGTGGTACCTCCCAAATCCAGGACTCTGGTCCAGCAAAATCCATGGTCCAGGAGGACCATGAATGCTCATGGACCACAGAGCCCAGGAACAGGGAGGTCTGGTGGCGGGGCAGGAGTGAGGCAGCAGAGCAGGGGACTCAGCCAGGAGTCCCATGTCAGAGGGGGCTGGAACTGTGGTGGGGAGCTGTAGCCCAGCCATGGCCAGGGAGCTCTGGCCACGGCTGCGGAGCTCCCTTGCTGCTGCTGGAGCTCTGCAGCTGCCTGGGTCTGTGGCCAGAGCTCCACAGCTGGCACCAGGGCTGGAGGGCCGGAGCAGGAGCTTCATGGCTACCACTAGGGCTGGAGCTCTCTGACTGCTGGGGCCAGAACACCGCAGCTGGGAAATTCCAGCACCAGCAGCAGCCAGGGAGCTCCAGCCCTGGAGCCAGATGGCTGTGAACTCCAGCCCCAGCTGCGGCGCTCCAGCTATGGCACTGCGGCCAGCTGATCCGGGGACAGCTAGAGAGCCCTGGGGGCCTGGGGCAGCAGCAGGGCTGGGCTGGAGCCCTAACCTCAGGGGCATCAGAGCAGTACCAAGCATTGGGGAGGGACCTCCCCTGGTCCAGCAAATCCCCCTTTTTGGGACCAGTCAGGTCCCAAGGGTACCAGACCAGAGAGGTCCAAACTGTAGTCAAAAGGAAAAACTTAAAAAACAACAAATAGACTAGTAGCACCTTAAAGACGAACAAAACATGTAGATGGTATCATGAGGGGCAACCCACTTCTTCAGATAATCTGAAGAAGTGGGTTGCCCAACTCATGACTACCATCTATGTTTTGTTAAATCTTCAAATACTACTAATCTATTGTTGACACAAGTTTTCTATTAGACTAACTCGGCTACCCCTCTGAAGCTCTTGTCAAAAGATAATTCATGGCTGTATTATTCACTGAAAGTTCAGTACATACTAGAATCCTTTTTTGGCAAAATTGACAAAAATATGAATTGTCCTTAATATGTACTTTAGTTGCAGGAAAAAAAATACAATTTACCTATTTTTCCTGAACCCAACTAAAATATATTTGATTGTGCTCAGAGTAGACAATTTGTTGTTTTTATAGAACTTAATTTCTAGAACGGAATAACCAATAGAAATTGGAATCCTGTCTTTAAACTGGATTGAGCTGAATACATCAAAGTGTCCTGGAACTTTATAGTTGTATACAGGCAGTCCCCGGGTTACGTACAAGATAGGGACTGTAGGTTTGTTCTTAAGTTGAATTTGTATGTAAGTCGGAACCGGTACATATTGTAGGGAAACTCTAGCCAAACATTTCTCCAGAGCTCAGTTTTATTCTCCCACACCTCACTTCCCTCAGTCCTTTATTCTCAAGCTGAGGTGTCTGCTGAGCTCGCGTCTCCTGGTCTGCTGGGAGAGGACGTGGGCTGCAGGGCTGGGGGCGCAGCTAGTGCGGGGTTGCCTCAGACCGTTTGTAAGTAGGGATCCGATGTAAGTCGGATCCATGTAACTCGGGGACTGCCTGTATTTTACAGTGCCATTAATAAACTAGAAATGTAATTGACAGCCTCTTCATTAATTGATGGTGCTTTTTAGAAAACAAGATCAGAAAATAAGATACTTTTACACCCTGAATGGAAAGTATTTGCCATGCCCCTTACAGCCCTAGCATCCTTTGGGTTTCATAACACCCACTCACAAACCTAGCTTCCAATTTGTCATCTGCATCTCTACAGCAGCTTTGTGCCCGTGGTTCATTTCAGACTACATTATTTTCTCTCTCTCTCTTTCCCCCCACCCCCAGACTATTTAAGGTCACATTGCATCATACCCATATTTGTCTATTTTGTTATTTAGTTTATGTGGCTGTCAAATGAATGAATTCCCTTACTTCTATTTGTTTTTTTGGAGTATGCAGAAATGTTAATTCTTTCCATTGCACGCACGGTTGTTAGTTTAATTTTGTAAATAATGTTTTATGATTAATCATGATTGTCATTTGGCAAACAGAACTAAATGGTAAAAGTACTATCGGCACATAATTTACATATTTTAATCCACAGGATTTAGCCTTTATTTTTGTATTCAGAGTATCACCTACAAGATCTTTATCAGGCATTCTTAAGATTTAAATACACATGTGGGGAAGTGAAGACAGAGCCAGATGAGTACCCAGGAACCTGCTTCTTCAAAACAGGCCCAATGAGGAAAATAACAGAACACCACTAGTCACCACCTACAGCCCCCAGCTCGACCACCTCCAGTGCATCATTGACAATCCACAACCTATCCCTCACTCTCTTGGGAGACAGGTCAGTCTTTCCCTACAGACAGCCCCCTAACCTGAAGTAAACTCTTTCCAGCAGCCACACATCACACCTCAGACACACTCACCCAGGAACCTACCCCTGAAATAAACCCCATTGCCAACTCTGTCCATACATCTATATTAGCGACACCATCGCAGAAACTAACCACATAAAGACACAACAACAGAGATTCATACAACTGCACATCCACTAATGTGATCTATGCCATCAAGTGCCAGCAATAATCCTCTGCCACATATATTGGCCAAACTAGACAGTCTCTATGACAAAAGATTAATGGACACAAATCAAATATTAGAAATGGTAACACAGAGAAACCTGTAGGGAAACATTTTAACCTGCCCAGGCTCTCATTAATGGACTTTAAGGTAGCTATTCTTCTACAAAGGAATGTCACAAGCCAACTACACAGAGAGAGAGAGAGAGAGCAGAACTGACCTTCATATGCAAATTTTACTCTGACTCCCTTGGCCTAAACAAAGATTTGAACTGGTTAACATATCATAATACCAGCTTTCCTTACATTCAACATCCTATTGACATAAAAAGCTTATTAAGGGACACTTTCAGCCCACTCAATTAACCTCATTAGCATTAGGACTGCAATTCACCAGTACTTCTTTATTTCTTCCTCTCCCTTCTTATTCTGAGGGTTTCTCTTTTTTTTCTCCACTCAGGATCATCTGAGGAAGTGGGGAAGTTATATACATGCTGCATATAACATTTGGAATTGTATATAATAAATTAAATATTATGTATCATAGCATATGACTGGACTCATGCCTGCTCCCTGAGAACCACATCTGAACAGTAGCAAGGTATAATTTCTTCTAGCTCAGGCTAGCCAGGGAACATTGCCCATTTCTTTTGATCAAATATCTAGCAGCCATAATGCAGATGTTTGCCACCTCAGAACTTGACCACAATTCCCGTGTAATTCCCTCTCATTGGAGTTTTTAGTCAAGGCCAAAAAGGACATCCAGTTTGTATAAAACATCGAGCCATCCACTTCAAAGGGACTTACCACACAGAAAGTTACAGTAAGACTTCTCAATTGATGGGGACAGCTCAGCTGCTGGATTTGGGAAGAGAGGAGGGGCGGTACGGCTGCAACATACCCCACTGGACACAGGAGGATGAAAAGCAAATCTTGCCACCCGTAGGACTTGAGAAAGTGCAGCTCTCTCTCAGTTCCTCTTGATACTTTCTGCCCACCCAATATTCCACTGTGGAGGACGCAGATCTACAGGAGGCTGAGGATCCAGTGTCCATGTCTTTTGAAATATAGCCACCTCTGGAGCTGAGCACTGATTGGGATGTGATGGAACTGAATACTATCCCACAAGGAACCCCCCACCTTGCAACCAGCATTCATCTCTTTGCTGCCACATCAACCTAGCAGTAAAATGCCCAATAACATGTAATATCTGGACGCCCATGCTATACAAATTCAGATTAGAAATAAAAAAATAGGCCAATTAACTTACAACTTACCTTTTCCTTTGATCTTGGGCTGATCTACTGGCCAGCCTGATGGCTCAAACTCTCTCCTCTAGGAGGTGAGGATAGCCCAGAAAAGTGCTGTACTTTTCCAGCTTTGCATTATCTCCACAGCTGATGGGATAGTTTCTTGTGAATCATACCTAGGGTAGATTTCAGCAATTTTTTTGTGCTGAACTATAGAAAGATTAAATTTTTTGATATTCTATTGACAAATTTCTTATTGATAGTAAATGCAATGTTCTTTATGGTTGCCAAATTCATACTTACTAAAAAAATCAATTTCTTTGTCAAGGTTAAGGAAATGCTAAGGAAAACAAGTAGTCTAAACTTCAGATGAAGGAGGAGGTTCCAAATCACTGGAGCTCAATTTATTTTTATATTGTCTTGTAACTCCTGAAACAGCAAGATGATGTGGATGAATTTAGCCAAGACAGACCATTCTAACCTCTACACATTGCATACTGATAATGATGGTTTTATTGTGAAGGGTCTTCTCAATATGAAGTGTGGACAAATATTTCAAAGATACTATTGCAAATAAATGCTTTTTTTAAACAAATATGCTACTTCATTGAAATAATGTCAGATATGGCTGTAGCACTAGAAAATCTGAGGAAAGATTCTGCAAGAGAACCACTCACATGAATAAAGTCAAAGTCAGAACAGCACTGATTTCATTTTTACATGCAAGAATTGTCCAGGGGAAGGTAAAATTTCCCCTAAATCCACCCTTCCAATACTGTACATACAACCAACACCAGCTCACTCTCCCTCATACATATCACTTACACTTATTCCTCTTCTCTCTCTCTCTCTCTCTCTCTCTCTCTCAGCCACACACTGACCCATACACCCCAGCCTGTGCTAACCACACCTTTCTGAGCTCCTATCCAACCCCCTTTCACACAAGAGCAGAGATCTACTGTCCAGTATAGTTGGAGGTATAGGGAGGATATTTTGTCTTTCCTGAAGCTCACTGCTAGGAGCTGGAAAGAGCCAACAGAAGAGGAAAATCTCTACTCTCTTTCCTCAAATTCTGATAAGAGGGAGCTCAAAAGTCCATTCATCAGTTGGTTCACCCATCACCCTCTGAAAAATCCTGATGAGGGGGTGCTTTTGGGCTTGGAGGATCTTCACTCCTTGTTCCTGTAGCCTGGCTGGGGGGATCTCCCTAGAGCCTCGATACAGTTATGGTCTCCACTTCTTCTTTCTGAGCCCACTCTTAGCAATTGTCTGAGCTCCATAGCACAAGATGTTCTTCAGTCCCTTTCCCCTGTCCAGGTGAGGCATTCATCCCCAATGTCTCTGTGACATTTCCTGTGGGTATCCACCTGCTCTCAGCCTATGGAAGCCTTATGCCCAATGTATGTTCCTCACCACACCAGCCTCTGGCCACACAAGCACTGCCTTCAGGCCTCCTGAGGCTTTGTTCTAGCCTTACAGATTAATGATAGGCCCACTCCCTTCTAGTGACCAGAACCAAACCACAGACTTTAACAGCATAACATTCAGGATATTAAGCACATATACATTTCCCAATGGTTACGCTGATCTGTGTAACCCAAGCTTTTAGTAGGGACCTTACATGACACCCCTTGACCAATTATTATGTAGACACCAGACCCAGGGGATCCCTGTAATCTTGTGCACTCCTGTGCTCTTAGCCAGTAGACACCAAGATGTACTTGGATCACCCCCTCTTAATGCCTTCTTGAGGTGATACAGCCACATAGCTTGTTTTGGAGGCTCCCATGTGACCATGTCTCTAAAATCCCCTGGAGAGGTACTGTTGTAGGACTGAGTTTTTGCCCAGAAATAAGAGAAGGAATTGAAATGCTATCACAGAAGTTCCTCCCTGGTTACTATCAGTTCATCATGTCCTTGGATTAACTCCATGACCATCACTGAAAACATTTACATTTTTGTAATGAATCTCATTAATTAATCCTCATGTTAATTGATTATGAATGCTTATGAATTTAAATTGAATTAGTGTGGGAAACTGAATGAAAGTGGATCATATTTAACTAAATCAGAAGCTCAAGCTCAATGTATAGTATAGCTGAGAGAACTCTACCCAGCCCAGTGACTGCACAAGGCCTAGCCACTAATTTGATGCCACTTCATCTTCTGTACAAGGGTGGCTGTTACACGCCAAAGGTGTTTATTTCTGTGTTTCTTCATTTATCAACCTAAGTTTCAGAAGAGCATGTTACATACTGCAACAAAACTGTAGAAACACATGAATGTACAAATTGCCAGATTGGATCAGACCAGTTACCAATGGCCAGCACTGAGAATCTTCCACCTTCTTCTGAGGTAACTCTGGGCAGGCAAGTGATAAAAAAAACAAAAAAACACCTCAAAGAAAGCTTCCTCTTAATCCCATAGGATTTACAACCCCTCCCAAAATGTTGTTTTGTATTTACTCACCAGATAGTCTAGGTGGAAAAGATTTTTGTAAAGTACTTTTTAAACATCTGGGTCATATCCCATATAAATTCCCTTTTGGAATCTTGGTAAGTTCATGGTCTCAATGATATATAGCCCTACAAATTAACTTTGCATTGAATAAAAAGTCTTTTCTTTTATCAGGTTCCAGTTTGCAACCATCAATTTCTTGCTACTATAACACAGGGTGAACAGAAGTTCCCAATCTAACTTGTTGGTAGATTGATCCAAGGACACGCTAGAGAGAGAGTGCATGCATGCACACATTTTATAAATTGCCATTTTTAAGAACTGTCAGCAATTGTCATGTGTTATGATACATGTCAATTACTCATTTGTAGCCACAGATTCAGAGAAATTAATAGTAAACTAGTTAAATTTAATGCTCTTGAATTAGAAGTGGATAACTTTATGAGCAACTAGAAATTTGCAGTTACATATGCTAAAATAAAAGTAAACATACTATTCAGAATAACATGATCAATAATCATCAATAATCATGATGCATCTGACGAAGTGGGTCTTTGCCCATGAAAGCTTATGCTCCAACACTTCAGTTAGTCTATAAGGTGCCACAGGACTCCTCGACGCATGATCAATAATGGTCAAGATGACATTTTTTTCCCATGGATAGCTCTGCATAAAGGACCTGATGCAACAGAGGCTTTTTCATATTTCTCCAAAACTTCAGGTATTAGATTTGATGGAACATTTACTTGATCTGGAAAATCCTGCGTTTTAGCTCTAGGCTAAAATAGTTTACAATTATGTTAAGAAGACAAGCAATATATAAAAAGTGGAGGAGAGAGATGAAAATATTCTGAATTTGGTCCACTGCCCACTGAAGTCAATGGACAGAGCAGATGCCTTTCATTTGTTTTTTTTAAGTGTTGGCAATCCTCACCTGCTCCTTTGGCTAACCAAGATCAGCTGGCAGGTGGATCTAAGGTAAGAATATGAAGCAAAAACCAGTGGTCCTGCAGATCCATGCAGGGACAATGCTTCCTGCAGAATGACTAGCATGACAGAATGTGATTATGGGGAAAGTAAAGAAGTGTGAGATCAAGGGCTCGCAACATGGGCAGAACAGAGAATGTGGAAGTTGTTAGGAGACAAGACTGGAGCAGATAAGTGAGGAGGAGCAGATTTTTAAAAGATGGATTATAAATTTGAACCTGATGCTGCACAAATGGGGCATGCAGTAGAGGAATTCAGAGGGGCTCAATGATATGGTCAGGGCCACAGGTAAAGAAGCTATCTTGGCAACTACATTTTGTATGGATTGGAATGGGGTGTTTAAGGCCCCAAAGATAAAGATAAGTTTGCAAATGGTAGTCAAGATCAAGTATGACAGTCCGAAAGAAAATTTTGTAGACAAAGAAATGTTGCATATCTCTCAAAAATGTATGGAATAAGAAAGAACAAAATTCAGGCTAGATGAGTGAAGTAAGGAAGACAAAGGAATCAAAGATGATTTTCTGTTTACAGGCCTGAAAGGCAGGGAGGACGACAGTGACAAGAAAATAGGAGCTTAGAAGTAAGTAAGGAGTTCGGTTTTGACCATGTTACTTTTAAGCTGATTGGCAGGACATCCAGAAGGAGATATTGAAAGAGAGACTCACGCATAGTATTAGTTATGGAAGACAGCACTAGATGGTGTGAAGATGTAATCACTGACAAATCTACTTAATGTTTTGGAGAGTTTGTCAGTCTATTTGAACAAGAACTCCTCCTAAACCGTAAGAGTTAGGACCACCAAATTCAGTATACAGCTTCCTCTTATCATAACTTAAAGCAAAGTAAGAGTTTGGTTGTGCCAGGAAAATGGGATGTGCCTGGAATGGGATTGCGTCTCATAAAACCAAACCAAAAAAAGAGACAGAGTCACCAGAGCAAGTACTGTCCTCACAACTGACATATCTGAAAGAATGTTGAAAGAGACTGAACCAAGATGAGCCAAAAAATAATAGGATGAACCTAGAATTAGATTGCTTCTCAATAAACCTTACAGAAAAGAGATAAAATGGAAAAAAGTGGAGTAGTGCTCTGTTTGGGTGCTACCAGGCAAGGTTGGGTAAATCTGCTAGTAGAATATAAAGAGAGATGAGCCAGGGGACAAAATCAGAGCCCTGCGAAACCCTTGGAGGCAGACATATAGAAAGAAATGTAAGAAGAAACCAAAGAGGTAAGAGGAGAATAAGGAAAGGAATGAATCACAAAAGGCAAGGAAATACAAGATATCTACAAGGAAGGTCTGACTAACAGTTTCAAAAGCAGAAGATTGGACTGGGACCAGAACTGAGTGGAAGTTCTCATTCGATATTGTCTCTGTGTTCCATTGGCTCTTTGCATGCATACCTGAGAAAACCAAGTATATTTTATGTGTAGGCACAGAATATGTTCTGTAAGTGTTATTTGGAATGTGGAAAATGATGGCAATATTATCAAGGGCCCAGATTCACCTTCTAAAACATTTAAAAATAAAACTGCTGCAGCACAAGGGAGAAACATTATTTTAGTGGTAAACAGAGGAAGATGAGTACCAACTGATATTTTTGCTAGTGCTGTCTGCCATCCACTATGTACACTAAGCACATATGTTGTTCTTTAAATAGCATTGCTATGAGAAAGACACCTTGCCAGTAGACCATGGGGTAGTGAACACCCAGAGTAAAATTTTGTGGTTTCTTAATGAGGGGAGGCATTTGTCTGTATTTTTAGTACCTGCTGTCAGTTTGGAAAGATTTCGCACCTCACAAATGTATAAGGAGAATAACTTACACAGAAGGTTGTTAACCCTTCAGTTATAATACAAAACAAAAAAGGAGAAAATTACAATACAGTATAGGTACAAACATCATGCTGACTTATATTTGTGCATCATCATAACTTTCAGTAGTATTTAGAAGAACTAATTTCATCATTAGTATCTTTTCTAAAAAGAAAACAGTATAGCAATAATCTGGTGCCTTTTAGTAACAAAAAAGAAATGTGAAAATAATAGAAATTCCTTACCTACACTTGTAGCACTTATTTATAACCTGTCATAACTCATACTTACATGGCTTTTATCAAAAACAAAGTGGCATAATGGTGCACATGTGGCATCAATCACAAAGAGTAACTGAGATTACACTGCCTTTGAAAAAGTAATGCAATGACTAATTCATCAGATCAGGACTTTTCCAGATCACATTTGACTATTCCAGTGTGAATATTTTCCCATGTCAGAGGCACTTAAATATAGGATGGGAACACAGAATTTGCCATACTGGATCAAATTTGTGTTCTCTCTATCCAGTATTCCAACACCAGCTGCTCCAGAAGAAGATTCAATAAACTTTTCTGTAAACACTTTGGAATAAGATGCCAAAAAGGAATTTCTAAATTCCATCAGTTACAGGTTGGTTTATAACTTTATATGTGAGGAGGTGGTTTCAGCTGACACAATCTAATAGCCTTATCCTAATCCAATTGGCGTCAACATTAAATTGATTTATTGGGGTCAGACACCCATGCAATATTATATCAGTGAATCTCTTAAACAGAAAAGTCCAACCACTTAATCAGAGGAGAAAGGTGGAGGACACTATATGCACCCCTAACAAAAGTATAAAAGGAAGCTTCACCTTTTCAGATTTATGATACAAAAAATCAACTGACTGAAGGTAAACACCTCTTGGAACAAGAAGTACAGTTGCCAAGTGCATAATTATGTAAGTCCTGTCAAACCATGTTCTGCCTCTTTCTCAGAATTCAAGTGATTGATCTAGTCTCTCTCTAAAGTCTTTCACATTTTGGAATACCTCTCCAGCACTGGAGTTTAAAGTCAACAATCTCAGTACAATTTTAGACAGACGCAGCAAAGACTTTCCTCTTTCTACAGATTCAGAAACCACTTGTTTACTACTCCTACTTACCTTCTAAGTTAAGATCTATTTAGTATAGATCACAGGGACTTCCACTTGCCTAGCATGAAACCCAGTAAAAGAAAATTTCCTTTTCTGTAACTTCTGCAGTCCTTAAGAATTTCTCTGTAAGATTACCTAAGCTTCAGCAGGGAGACAATGTTTTTGTGAAAATTTGGTGCTAACCCAAAAACTTATTTTCCCCTTCTTTATCTATTTCCTAACCTCCCACATTTTTAAAAAATACATATAGTAACATTTATGTAACAAATATTGATATCTTTCCCATCCTACTTTAGGTCCTAACAATAACCAGATGATATGTTTGTGACACTTATGCATTCAAAGACCCTTCTAACTGCCACTTCTTCTCGGAGCACATCAAGTTCAGGAGCGACAGAGCCCAGGAACAATGGCTCTACTGCTGTTGCTGATGAAAACAGTTCACTATAAAAGTGCCAACAAATTTGTTCCATTTCACATCTGTTTGTCATTCTTCTACCTTCTTCATCAACAAACTCACTTTGAAGAGTTTGGTTTAGCTGGATTTCATGCCAAGTTCTTTGCAAACTCACTTTCTCTTAAACTGGCCAGGTTTAGAATCATAGCCCAGCCTGGGCTGGTGGTGGGGAGCCAGCCCCAACAGGGCCAGCACAGGCGAGAGCACAGTCCTGCCCAGGGCTGATGGCAAGGGCAGGAGGTAGCGGGGCGAGTGGCCAGGAGTGGAGCCCCACTCGGGGTTGGCACTGTAGGAAGCACAGCCTCAGTCAGGGCTAGCGCAGTGCAGGAGCCCAGTCCTGACTGGGGCTAGCAGCAGGGAGCTCAGCCCTAGCCATGTCTGGAGTCATCTGGGCACGCAGCCTGGACCAGTGCTGGGGAAGGGGGGCGCAGTCACTGATGGGGTTGGAGGCAGCAGTGCCGGACCTGTCTGGGGCTGGCATGTGATGGAACTGGAGGCAACAGCAGGCAGCAGGGAGTGCAGCCCCACCTGGAAGCAGAGCCTACAGCCGGGTAGGGAGCCTTGACCTCCCCTTGTCCAGCAAACTCCATTGTTCAGGACCACTCAGGTCCAGAGGGTGCCGGACAAGGAAGCTCCAACCTGTATTATCAGGTATCTCCTGAGCCTTTTTTTCTGAAAATTAAACATGCTAAGCTTTTTTAAAATCTTTCGTCATTAATTAGGTTTATCATTTTTGTTCTCCTCTGGACTCTCCAGTGTAGCCACACTTTCCCTAGAACTGACAATGGTACTCCAGCCTCAATGGTGTCAAGTAGAGTGGAAGAATTACCTCCCGTGTCTTACATAAATACCCCAGAATCATATTTGTATTTTTGCAAACATCACATTGTTGATTGATACTCAATGTGTGATCCCCTGGTTCCTTATTTGTTAACTGTGCATTTGATTTTTCCTTCTTAAGTAAAGTACTTTGCACTCATCTTTATTGAATTTCATCCTGTTGAATTCAGACCAATTCTCCAATCTGTCAAAGTCATTTTGAAATCTAAACCTGTTCTCCAACGTGCTTGCTACCCCTTCCAGGTTGGTGTCACTTGTAAATTTTATCTGCATATTCACCACTCCATTATCCAAATCATTAATGAAAATAGTACCAGACCCAAGATGGATCCCAATGGGATCTCACAAAATATGTCTTCCCAGGTTGATATCAAAACACTGAAGTGGAGTCTTTCAACCAGTTGCACAGCCACTGTATAGTAATTTCATCTAGACCACATTTCCCAGTTTGCTTTCAAAATGAGCTTTTCATCATGGCTGTGTCTAGACTGGCCAGTTTTTCCGGAAAATCGGCCACTTTTCCGGAAAAACTTGCCAGCTGTCTACACTGGCCACTTGAATTTTCTGCAAAAGCACTGACTTCCTACTGTAAGAAATCAGTGCTTTTTATGAAATACTCATGCTGCTCCCGTCAGAAAAGTCCCTTGCGCAAAACTTTGCACAAAAGGGCCAGTGTAGACTGCTGAGATTTGTTTTCATAAAAAGCCCCGATCGCGAAAATGGCGATCGGGGCTTTTATGAAAGCATCTAGATTAGCCACGGGCGGCTTTTCGCAAAAAGTGCTTTGCGGAAAAGCGTCGTAATCTAGACGCTCTGTTCCGAAAATGCTTTTAACGGAAAACTTTTCTGTTAAAAGCATTTCCGGAAAATCATGCCAGGAATGTCTAGACGTAGCCCATGAGCCTTACTAAAATCAAGATATATCATGTCTACTGCTTTCCTCCATCCAATTGGCCTGAAACCCTGTGAAAGAAGGAAATAAGGTTTATTTCTCATAATCTTGATAAATCCTTCCTGGCTCTTCCTTATATAATCCTGTTATCATCTAAGTGTTAAATAATTTGTTAATAAGTTATTCCAAAATCTTTTTAGATATCAATGTTAGTCAAACTGATTTATAATTCCCCATGTCCTCGTTTCCCTTTTTTAAGATAGAAATTATTTGTCCTTTTCCAGTTCTCTAGGAACCCTTCCATCCACCATGAAATCTCAAAGATAACTTCTAATAGTTTTGAGATTGCTTCAGCTAGTATTGTAGTTACCCTAAAATAAATCTCTTTGAAAATATCTAATTTTTATATTCATTCAAGTGCAAGGGGAAGCACCCAGAGAAAATATGCCTTCTTTCAACACAATCTATCCAGGGTCTATGCATTTCAACCTTGCCCCCTACTCAGGCCCATGACATAAAATTCCTCTGTATATCCTATATTAAGTTCAACTAAAAACTTCCACCACATAAAAAAGCAAAATGCTGAAAAAATATGCAATTAGCAGCTGAACAGAAAGAAAATTTTTTTTACACAAGAAACAAGTCTGTTTTTGGTTTAAGTCAAATGTTAAAAAATGTGTAATAATGTATCATTTGCTATACATTCTGTACCTAATCTTTCAATGTCTATGCAAAACTAATGCTTTCAACCGTTGTTTTAGGACCATAATGAAGGAAAATTAGTTCCTGTGGGTTCATGCCACAGGAATAGATCCTGAAGTCTGTTCTCCAGTAAAAGGTTGCAGAAGAATATAGCTGTATTGAAAATATGTTTATATACTTTACAGAACTGTTGGAGTAGATTATGAAATGTTTTAACAAATCAACAGATCGTGCCTGTAAAGATTGCCACTTACTTTCAAAAATTCAGAGGTTGACTTGCTGGCTTTCTCCAGATGTTACACACCTACTCCCTTCAGCTCAAAAACCATTAACAGAATGAGAAGTCAAGCTGCAGCTTGTAAACCAGTGTAACAACCAGCCTTTGGAGCAGACAATATATGGTCTTTTTTCAGCTAACAATACTTATAATAGAGTTGAGTTCATGTAAGTCCACAAGTGTAATTTGCTCTGGGATGGAGACTTAAGCATGGATACTGCACAAAAAAATGCCTAATAGGAAAGCTAAAACAAGGCAGAAGCAGTACCCCAGGGGGTGAAATGCCTCAGTGTCCCTGCTATCTATAACTGAAATGGTCTCATGGGATTATGTTAATTGTAAGTACTTTTTCACTTTCACTTTAAACCTTCCCTTTAATTGCCATTCTTAAGATCTATTCACTCCTGCTAAAAAATAAGGGTTGCCACACACAAGAAAAACCTACATTCATTATGAGTTACTTTGGGAAAGGTGAGGAGATGGGGCAGTTGCACTATTCTTATGTTTAATAGTTTCATCAACAATTTTCTCTGAAGAATCTTCTGCACATCAATCAACCCACTTTTTTCTGTTTTGCATTTTACTGTAACACAAGGAATTTATACGAATGATCTTCTTAAAATATATTTCCCCAGAATTTGAAATGTATGAATAAATGCAAAGCTGTCATAGAGCTAAATTCTGCTAACAGTTAAAACCATGCAATAGAACCTAATATGAGCATGATTTACTCCTAAATATATTATATATTGTAGTTTTACTTCTATAGAGCAGCTGAGATTTTCAAAGTTGCCTAGGGATTTGGATGCCCAATTCTCACTAATTTACATATGTTGGGTTTCTTGGGGGGAGGGGTTGTTTGTTTTTTGCTTCCAAATCGCTTAAATGGTTTTGAAAATCTCAAAGCAGTGATTGGACAGCGACATAGCAATTTACTACATCCCCTGGGAAGATGTAGCATAGATCTCATTCCAGTGGTCAGTCAAGCTCTATAGGAGGACACATGTGAGGGTAGAACTATTATAATCTGCCTACAATCCAGCCTTCCATGCCCCCTTATACCCAATCGCTCATGGGTAAGGACATAAGGAAGACAAGTATCCAAGGGTAAGTCCTTATTCTCCTCCTGCTCACAAGTGCTGGGGCTGCAACTATGGACAGTACTTACATGAGCCCTAAAGGATTAATGCTGATGCAACTTCTATCTTTATCTAGCTGCTCATTTTGAAGCTTTTTGGTGTAAAATTAAGAAACACAACAATTCCTCCAGAGCTAAGAGTGCTTATCATTCTTTTGGGAATATGGATTTAGTATGTCATATTAATGAGATCTTGGAAGATTTCCCATGTGACTTCTTATGGGGCATGGATACAAAAACAACTATTCCATAACACAGAAGAGTTTACTGCAGTGATAACCTGATTTGAAACACATGAACGATATTGCAAAGAACGGGCAAACCCCTTCGAAAGCCAAACTTTTGCCCAGCCCTCAACACAAGCTCTTTTTCAAGTTCCTAACAGCTCCTACTGAGACTCAGGTCAAATTTCACTTCCTTCAGCTCACCAATAATCTCTACTTTAACTACATGTCTTCTCGAGCTTAAAAGGAATGAAACCAATTGGGTTCTATATAAATTAATCATCAAAGTATATAATTTAATAAAGAATGATATACTCTTAATAGGTTTTAGTAGAATCCTAATTAATTAGCATAATGGTAGAGGACAATCAAAGGGTAGAGAGGAGGGAGTAAACTGACTGGTTTGTCACCAGGTGGAAAAGAGGAGTGCTTATTGGAAGGACACAAAAGAGAATTTACTGGTGGGCTCACAGGAAATGAGGAAGGGCTGGGCTGTATTTGGAGGATCATGGGGAAAGGAGAGGCTATCGTAAAGTCACAAATAGAGACAATTACAGAGTACCTAATAGAGGAAGTGGGGAGAAGAACACACCCTACAGAGTTCAGATAATTTTAAGTAAGATTGGACTGTGAAATGAGCCTTAGTTCTTTTAGTAATCTATTAAAATCTACACCCTTTTAGAACTGACCCTACCAAATGCAAAAGACCTTCAAAAAAAAAGCCAACAGGAGTGAAGGTCCCCATTGGAGATTTATTCATTGAGAGCAATAACACCAACAGTTCCGAGGCTCTCCAAAGGAATGAGCTCCCATTATTCCAAATGATGACATTTTGGGACAGAGGCACTACGGCAAAGTAATATGATACAGATGAGGCATACACAGCTCAATCAGCCCAAAGCTTTTTTTTACACTGAAGTTATCTGAAGATGAAAATAAAATCACATAATCAACAGAGCTAATCCCTCTGAAATGACTGGCTGTAAAACTGTAAGTGAGGAATGGGACACTCCATCAGTTTCACCAGTGTCTGCAGTAAAAAATCTATTTCATGTACGATAGGAAAGGCAGACTGAATCTGGTGACAGATGGTCATCCTAAGCGCTGTGGTTTATCTCGGTATATAATGAAAAATATATAAACCTTCTGTTGCACAGTAGGGGAAAGAGGTTTAAACACCTGTTTCAAATTATTCTGATACTATAAACATTCTTGGAAATTGGAAAGCCCTGTGTTTTAAGAAAATGAGAAGTGCCACTGCCAGCTAAACTAAATTGAGTAGGCTTGGGTCCAGTAAGCAGTGAAAGAGAGAATTATGCTCATAGCCGCTGGCAAACAGCTGATAAGAAAACTAACTGGGCATAAAGTTAAAACCTAACACTGCAGAAATCCTGTCATATTTTGAAGTATGTACATAAATTAGTATTGCAAACTATATTTCTTAACGTACTTCAATGTTTTCATTTTAGTCTTCTCATCTTTGGAATTTCTTTATAGCAAAAACTGATCATTTCAAGTTTTCAAATTACGAGCAACATTAGGTGTACTTGGCAAAAAATATTCATCCCTATATCTATCAAATGATTATGAAATTTATTTTCCATTCAGGAATCTAAATTGCTGACATTTCAACACTTCTTCCAAAGCCATCTCAAGGATGGATCTGTATTCTTGGCAGTATACAATAAAGTCATCAGTATACTCCATTGATTCCTTCGGGAAAACATCTGCCCTCTTGATGCACTCAGAATGAAATGCTGACAAATGACTGAGGGGTTGCACATCATCCAGTAATTAACCTGAAAGGATTTGCCAGTGGCAACATGCCATGACAAGCAGATGTTGTCCCCTGAACCTATCTGCAAAGCAGGGCAAATATTATGAAGCAGACACATTTTTGTCTCTTGCCTTGTTGTTTCTATCAGTCATTCAATAAGTAATTCAGTTTCTACTGTATGAAAATCAGAGGTAGTTTCAGGTTTATTCATTGAGAGGTTAAATCATTTAAAAAGAATCTCTTAAGTAATTCTGTAACTGAGTTGGATTTCAAGATTGAGAACTGCAAAGAGCTTGCCTACATGCAATTCAATTGACGCTGCCTTTTCAATTCATCAGATATATGAATACTTTAATCAGATATGTGGCACAGTACATGCAAAATATGAATTAGAAAGGGAGTATTATGTGAATACTTGAAATTCCCTGTTCTTGACCCTATCTTCATATATATCTTATTAGCTACATTTAGGTATTCCAATGTCATTTGAGATCGGGAATCATAGTGGGACAGACTATGTCTAGTTCAAAATTGAGTATGGTCTTCTTAAAAAGGTGGGGAGGTTGCCCTCATTTTCTCTTTACCAGAGTATAAGTTAATGTAATAACCTAGTAACTGCAGTAGGCAACAAGTTAATAGAATGCAGAAAGGCAAGGAATACTTAAAATTTCTGTTTCATACACTTTTCCTACAACAGGTTGAATCTCTCTCGTCCAGCAATCTCTGGTCCAGCAACATTCATGGTCCAGCATGATTTTAGTTAGCCAGATGTCCACTTATCATGGTTGTGGATGAGCTTCCCACGGTTTGTTGACAGCCACCATTACTGGCTCTAAGGGTACGTCTAGACTACATGCCTCCATCGACGGAGGCATGTAGATTAGACAGATCGGCATAGGGAAATGAAGCCGCGATTTAAATAATCGCGGCTTCATTTAATTAAATGGCTGCCCGCTCTGCCGATCAGCTGATTGTCGGCAGATCGGGGGCAGTCTGGGCGCATCAACAAGGAAGCCTTTGTCGATCGGCGCAGGTAAACCTGATTTCACGAGGCATACCTGCACCGGTCGACAAGGCTTCCTTGTCGATCAGCGTCAGACTGCCCCAATCTGCCGACAAACAGCTGATCGGCAGAGCGGGCAGCTATTTAATTTAAATGAAGCCGCGATTATTTAAATCGCGGCTTCATTTCCCTATGCTGATCTGTCTAATCTACATGCCTCCGTCGACGGAGGCATGTAGTCTAGACGTACCCTAAGTGTTCTGTGCTGTTATTTAGCTCTAATTTACCCCTAAATGTCTTCTAAGAGCCCAATAAGCAGTGGAATTGTCGGCAATGCTGCTAGACAATACTGACCTCCTGTGGATCAGCAACTTTTCTGTCTTGGCACCGTTCAGGTCCCAGGGGTGCCAGACTAGAAAGATTCAACCGGTACAGAAAAACCTAAATGAGTTAAAAAGCTCATATCCCTGATTGACCATCTGAGTGAGAAGCATAACATTAAAAGCAAAACAGGCCAGAAAAAGTCTGCAGCCTACACATGGGACCAACAACTCAGGGCATGTGAGAGGTAAAAGATGTTCATTACATACTACTCAACACTGTTGCTCTCTGAAGCTGTAGCGACAGCTGCCACTGTATCACAAGTGAAATGTCACCGTGTTTACCATTTAAAATGGTCATCATTCTGCCCTTAGTATTTAGACTCATTTGGTGGTTAGTTGGTAACCAACATTCTCAGCTGGACTCTAAGTGCATTATAAATAAATAATGGAAGACAGACAGCTTAAAAACTTGACAGCTGTTTCAGTCAAGACAGGCCATAATTTCTAATTCAGGAGAAGATTATGAAGTATGATCTTTGACTATTACAAGTTTTACTGTCCTTCAAAAAGACTTCTTCCACCACATAAGAAATTAGTAGACACTGTCATCTTTCAATCATACTTTAAACCAGGGGCCATTAACAGTAGAGCAAAGGCAAATAAAGTGGAAACTTATATAGTCCTTAAACCCTTTTTTCATCCATCTACATCTTTTAAGAAATCGCCTGAATATTAATCTACATCTTTAGCATCTGTGCAGCATGGTGCTATTAAAAACTGAAATCCTGATTGTCAGCTGTCCTAAGCCATTGTTGCTACATTAACTTCAGTGCAGCTGCACCAATTTACACCAGCTAAGGATTTGACTCAGATTGAAATAACTCATAGAATAATAGGAGTTACAGCAGAGAGAAACTCTCAAAGGGGTAGCCGTGTTAGTCCGTAATAGAAAAAAAACTTTTAAAAAATGAAGAAGTGGGTTGTGTCCACGAAAGCTCATGATGTCATCTACATTTTTCTTAGATTTTCTCTCTGCAGCACCTTAGAGACTATCTCCTTGCTAAAAGAGAATCATTCCCTTCCACATCCTTGCAGTACTTTGTCCAATTTAGATTTTAAAATGTGTCAAGCAATAAGACTTCCATCATTTGTCCTGGTAGAGGGTTGCAGTCAAATAGGGCTCACCATTGGGAAGTTTTTCCTGAAGTTCATCATCATATTATTATAAACAAGAAATTGCCCCTACCCTGAAGAGTTTATATTCTGAAGGGGGGAGGGGACCATACAAGAATTCGATGGAGAACTGAGGCACAGAGAGAGTAAATGATTTGCCCAAGATAATGCAGGAAGTATATTGTAGAGAAGAGAAACAAATCCAGATCACCTGAATGACATTTAATTCTTTAACTACAGGACCATCCTTAGAGCATTGTTCTTTTCTTAATTTCATCCTAGTTGTATCACACTGTACCACTCTAAACAGACTTCTCCCTTTAGGGTGTTTACAATTGCCAGATAATTGCAGATGGATGAAATGGTCCTCGTATTGATCGGCCAACCTCTTCACTCATTTAAACCTTTCTATAAAGTCAATATTTCTCAAGCCTCCTCCCCTGAATTCCCTACAATTTCTTTACATCATTTTTGATACTTCTGATTCAGAACTGTATTCTAGATGGCAGCTGGACTTCCATTAGTAGTGGATAAAGAAGGGCTCATAAAATGATTTTACATATTCTGTTTCTGATGGAAACAAATTCTAAAATTCTTCAATGTACTGGTTATTCAAAAGTATTCACAAATATATTTGGTGAATCATTTTTGGTCTGCAGGGTCTTCAGGAATCATTCTTTGAGAATATTCAAAATGTGCAGTGGATTGAATAGTTGCATAAAAGATGTATGGTTAACCAACACAAGCAGTGCAAATTCCAGCACAAACAAAACTGTGTATGCCAGTGCAAAATTTGGAATTGGAAATAATGCTCTTGTTGGCTGTTTCAAATTTTCTCTAGAGCAATACACATACACGCACACATTCTAACTTAATAAGTGGATGATGTTTTTCAACCTAAATTTCTTTTCGTGGGGCAAAAAACCTGCACATTCAGTTACACAAATATTTTGTGAATTCATGTTGATTTCAAATTGTTTCAGCTTAAAAATAACAAAAAAAAAAATCTGAAAAAAATCAGTTTCCTTTTGATACTTTAAAAACAAATTTTTTCCAATTTTCAGTTCAAAATAACTTGTTTTCAAATGTCCTTTAATTAAAAAAATAAACATTAAAAATACTTAATATTGAAAGGTGTCATTTGGCATCAAAAATGTTTTGACTCATACTGAAACTGAGTACTTATTTTCAGAATTGCTAATGCATAAAAAGAAATATACTACTGTATTATTTGTAAAAGTCTGTGTACTACTTGCTTTTTGTTGTAAGTATGCCTGTTAATAAAGCACATTAGCTAGACCACTTCAAGGAAGTAAACAAAAAGAGGGGTATGGATGCATGTCAAGGTGAATTTAGTTAAAAATACAAAGGCTATTTCTATCAGTGAAAAATGTTCTGTAACATTTGCCAACCTCAAGCAATTAGCTTCTTTGTTTGCAGTCCAATAGCTAGAGTCGCTTTTTTTGCATTATTATATATCTGGTCTCAAACTAGTTGATTTGCACTGTAATTGACTTACATTTCTGTGTTTGAACTACATAAACCACATAAAATAATTCTTACTCTATATTAAATCAGAAACGTCAATATATTCTTCAAAATTGACTTTCAAAGCCAGATGTTGGAATTATTGGACTGGCAAGCCCCTTGTTTTCATTAAAGATTATGCATGTCCTCTTTTCAAATTTGATTAATATAAAAATAAATGTAACAGTTTCATAATAATGCTTTTCATTTACATAAGCAGCTAAGTCTTCAAGCACACATTCCCAGCTAGGTATCAGGTACAGAGGGGAGGGGAAGGGGAAATTGGTCCAAAGTTATCATTAAAGAAACAGGAGGGCTTTGATCAATTAATTTTTGCTACAGTTGTTATGAGCCTCAAGCAGATGTTTAATTTCATCATATTTGTATCCATACGTGTGAATTTATACCCTTGGGGCCTTACAACGTGGACATGACTGTCAGTAAAAATGAAACCAGAGAAAGACCTTGAAAACTAAAAAAAATTCTTGCAGTTAAAACTTGGATAGTGTTTTGGCTGATAGGTGATCTTTGTAAAACACACAGATGCAAAAAGCAAGTTGGCAACTTGTTTCTAGATTCACTGCCAATTCCTGAGACAGATGCTTTTTGGAATGACGCTCAGTGAGTTAATGTATTTGGATTTATACAAATTATAATAAAGGAGCAGCCCTGTAATAAAAGACACACATTGCTCTGGGTGTCCTTGGCAATTTTTTTTTAAATCCACTAAACTGAGATGAATAATAAATTGTCTGCCTACTTGTCTGCATATGGTTACATGAACATGGTTAGCTTTCACCCTGTGTAATGTCTTGCTTTCTTTAAGCGGGATAAAGTTGCATTGTAGAGAATGCAAAGTTAATTCAAGGTAGTACTTCTTGACCAGGAGGCCAGACCAGGTCAACTGAAGTGCTTCCAGCAACCACAGTTTTACCTATTACAGTGATAGCCTTCTGATATATCTGATGATTATTATAGGATCATGCCTTCCCACAGCTATTTTAAATATATGCTTGGCTTGACTACATATATCATGCCAGTCATACCAACAGGACTATTTTGGTTTCTCCTCTGTAAGAGTCTGAATGTCTCATTGGTCAACAGTGCCATTTATCACTTTTTAAGATTCAGTCTCTATTATGTGTCTACTGGGGAAATACAACGCTTCTGCTGATGGGGAGGGAGAATTAGGAGCCTGAATCAAAGACAACTAAAGTTATTCAAAAGACACCCATTGACTTCAGCAGACTTTGGATCAGGTCCTAAATACACAAATCCATGAGGGGCTTCAGTCTTGTTTATTGCCATTGGTTTGTGTTTCTTCCATCATTCCAAACTTTAGTTAATAGGGAAGATTTAGCTCCATAACCGGAAGTACGTTTGGAAGAATTGTAAAGCATTACTGACAACGTACCGAGATAGGCAGAGACTGGTTGTACAACACGTGAAGGACAAAATATATTCCTACTGGAACCAATGGGTTTTTTTCCCACTCACTTGAATGAAATCAGGATCTGGCCTGTGGGAAACCAGCATATTAGCATGGAAAACATCTGCATTATCCATATCCCCTCTTGGATACACAGATTTATGTGATGTTTTGAAGTGAAATGTAATCAATGCCTGTAAGTAGTTAGTTTGGCTGCTTAAGGACTATAGATTCAGGCCCCTAATGTTTCAGTTGTCACCTGACTTGACTAAGATCAGATATGGAGATTCTTGTTGGACCTTCCTGGTCCGGCACCCTGGTCCTAGATGAGGGATTTTGCCAGACCAGGGATGTCATATCTGGCCCCCTGCTACAAATCTTCCCAGTGCTAGACTGGCTGCAGGGTCTGCTGCCCTGCCAGTCCCTGTCCCCCTCCTTGCCTGCCATACTGGGCAACCCAGCTCGCAGTGCACCGGGCTCCCCCCCCACCAAACATCCCCGCTGCAGCGCAACACTCCTGGCTCCTCCAAGCAGCTCTGCCATGGCATGCTGGTCTTCTGCCCCCTCTGGGCAGCCCAGCTGGGGCATGCTGAGCAGCCTAGGTAAGCCTCTGCTATGGTGTGCAGAGCTCCCAACCCTGCCAGCCAGCTTCTCAGCTGTGAGGATCTAGGCTCCTAGCCCCGCTGGCAGCTCGCTGCCAGCAGCCTGCAACCCTGCCAGTCCACAGGGCTCAGAGGAACCAGCACTGCATTGGGATTCTCTGGTCCTGGAACATCCGTGGTCGTGCCGGGCCATAGATGTTGCCAGACCAGAGAGTCCCGGTTTACAGAGGTTCAACCTGTAGTTTATTAGCAACAACTTCACCTGGGGCCAGTCTGCAAAAACCAAAAGGTATTCCAATAAAACTTTGAGCTAAATGTGTTATTTTTATAAGTATTGCACTATTTTACAAAGATTAAAAAGCACCCACATCAACCACTTATATATAAAACCAATGCCCCTTGCTTTTTTCTTTTCCTGATTTTTATGGCTGACCAAATAAATAGGGCTCAGATCACTCAGATCACAGATATAATAGCCAGATCATAACAAATAGTCTTTTATGAGAGGATGTGGAAAAGGGCATCCAGGAGAAAACTATGGAAAACCATTTTACCTCAAGCAGTGATACAAATTACAGTGTAGTCGATAACAGGGTAGGTCTTCCACCTACCCTAAGCAACATGGAAAGAAATGGTTACATTTCTCAGTGCATTTCTTCAATCCAAGCTGCCTACATTGATTTGCAAATGGAGCTCTCTAAAGGCCTTCCTAAGAGTGTTATTACATACTGTCTAAATCCCTGGTATACCCGGGAGTCTTTTTAACAAGAGGGAAAGAACTGTCATATCCATTTGCTTATTAATATCCTCTAGTCTCAACTTGATCAAGGATTTTACATTTTTAAACTTAAATCTAATCATATCCAATTCTGAAAATCTGGAGAACACAAAGAATTTTGAATATGTTCTAACAAAGGAAATGTATGTGAGGCAGTCCTCCTCAGCTGTTCATTTAAGCAAAACTTTGGCAAATGCAGGAAGTACATAATATGAATACAAAGCCAAACATTAATATTGCAGTGTTACACCACAGACAGAACCTGTCTCAACTCCAAAAAGAGTGGCTGCAGCATTATTTGGAAGACTAAGACCTCTCCTACAAAAATTTGTTTTGAGTCACTTTGACTACATCTACACTGCAACGCTCTTTCGGGACACCACAGTATCCCAAAATAGCTATCCTGTGTCTTCACTGCAAGCCCTTTATTTCAGGTTCACTATTCCAACATCCCTGTAAACCTCATTCTACGAGGAGTAAGGGATGTTTCGGAATAGCGCTTTATTTCTAAATTTGGTGCTCTATAGATAGCGCCAAATGCCAAAATAAGCTATTTTGAAATAGCATCGAAATAAGATATGCAATTTGCATAGTATCTTATTTCAAGTTATGGTGCAGTGTAGACACACCCTTCCAGTCCCATGGACTCATTCCTTTATTTCTGTTCCCTACAAAACTGGAGTGCATAGCTTGGCCTCAAACACTTACGCAACCTTGTATATAAGGTTCAAAAAAAGAAATGAAATACTGTCCAACAGGAATCAACTGATGTAATGGGGCCAGAGCAAGGGCAGCAGGTAATGAAAGCAAGGGAAGGCATTGTTTCACCAAACAGACATGCATGACCCCGCCCACACTCCACTCCAGGTCAGGTCTCCTTCTACCTGCTTTTGGCTCAACATTTGGGCTGCCAACCAGGGAGAGGTAGCTGGGGGGGTGGGTCTAGCCCCCCTTCCTTCCCCAGGCCAGGGAGGCTGGGTGACATGGCTGGCCGGCTGCAAGTTGCTCCAGGGACAGAAAGGCTAGAACCATCCTGCACTCTGGGGTCAGGAAGGCTGAGGGGCAAGGCAGAGGCCAGCAGCTACAATGTCTAACAACCCAGCACCTGGGGGCAGCCAACAGCCAGAATGAGGGGGGCTGGGAGTATGGGGCAGAGGTCAGTGGCTACAATGAGGTCAGGGAGAGATCCAGTGGGCATGAACGGGATGGGGCCTTGTGTGAAAGAGAGGGCTTAGGGGCTTGTCTCCTTAAGCCAGCCGTTCACCCACTGCCCAAGGACCAGAGGGCAAAAATTAATCTGGAGGGGTTGATAGTCACTCTCAGATTTAAGGGCCACTGAAAACTAAGAAAAACAAAGCGAACTTTAAAATTAGAATTCTAATATAGTCCATCATGCTCTGTTCTCGAGGAGAGGTGTAAGTGAAGTGTTTCACCAGGTCATCCCCATCCCAACTGATTAAAACTCCTTTCCTGAATCTGTCCGAAATTGCCAGCATCTGGCCTGCTGAATGTATTACTCTCTAGAATACTATAATTCTTCAGAATGCCTTGAAGGAATGACAAACAACCCATTGTTACATATACTATTTGACAGTTTGGCAATTCTTTATCTGCTGCACCCCACCAAGAATTAAAAATCCCCTAAATGAATAACAGTGGCTGCTGGATAATTTCCAATCAGCAACACAATAAGAGATTCCAACTCTACCCCTCCAGATTCATTAAAATGGAGGGAGCCTACTGCAGGAAAATAAGCCTTCAAAAAAACCAGAGACATATTGATGATATGTCAAGAGACACACTGACGATACAACAAGAGACACACTGATGACACAACAGACTCGAAGCTAGGGATTACCTGAAATTGGGACTGCACCATTGCTGCCTCTCCTTAAGCATGAAGACCTCTGCTCCTCTATGGAGAGCTAGACTCTCCATTATGCCTGAACAAAAGCACTGTAGAACTTTAGCACTCTCTCCATCTCCCACTGGTATAGCCACGCCAATGAGCCCATTCTATCCTCAGAAAATGTCCTGAGGGTTATTGCTAACCCTTTTGTAGCTTTAGAACAGAAACACTTTGAGATGCAGGCTCATTTCCAACTGTGGGAGCAGTGCTTCATATGTTAATGAAATCAAATAACAGTGACTTACTATCCTGAAATCCAGCTCCCTAGTGAACCTCTGCAGCAAAATTAAGATCTCTAGAGCTGTAAGTTCCAGGGTCTGACCGACTTCTTAATCTCACCTCAAATGTCCTGGTCAGCAGCAAGAACCCTTCTCAGGGTGATGAACATCTGCTCAGGCCTGGGCATGAATGGAACTACCCCCATGCAAGGGGTTAGACATTCCCAGCGCTTCCTCTGACTCTTCAAATATACTGTCAAGTCCACAGCTGCATTTGAGGGCCCTTTTTTCATTCACAGTGCAGCCTGTTAGTGCCATACACCAGTGCACTGCTATAGGTCAGGGCCCTTCCACTCTCCCCCCAGACATGGAGACATCTGAAAAGGCTGCAGGCCAAGGATCCATGCGTGTCTTTGGAACAAGAGGAGAACTGAGCAATCTGACCAGTTCTGTAGTACACTTTTCTAAAGCATTTGAGTATTCTTGAGTTTCTGTTTCATTTTTTTAAAAATCAGTCTGCAAAACCTACTTTTGTAGCTGATACATCATGTCTGTATATATTTAATCTAAAAAGGTACCAAACTCTTAATATTATGTCATATAAAATGCCACTTTGTTGCCAAGGGGACATGTTTTAATCAAAATCTGCAAAGCTATAGCAACAGTTTGGGATTTAAATCTCCAAAACAACCTCTGATGGGCAAAAAAAAGTCAAGTTAAAAAGAAATTCTCATATTCCTCAGAAATTATTTTGCTTTACCACTGAAGTATGCCTATAAAAACCTAATAGGGTATGTTTACAGCTGGCTCTGTGCTGGCAGGCCTGGAGCTGGCACAGGCACTGTGGCCAGACTCTACCCCTTTAAGGGCTCCAGGGAGGTGCGGAGGGAGAGGAGTTTTCCTGGTTGTGCCCAGAGTGGCCACCAGGGCATCCTGGGAAGGGCTGGAGGCCCCATATTTTGAAATAAGTATCTACACAGTGCTTATTTTGAAATAGCAATTTCAAAATTGGCACTATTCCTCGTGGAATGAGGTTTACCAATTTCGAAATAAGCCCTCCGCTATTTTGATTTAATTTCGAAATAGCGGTTTGGCTGTGTAGACGCTAGGAAAGTTATTTCGAAATAACGGCTGTTATTTCAAAATAACTTTGCTGTGTAGACATACCCGAAGAGTGCCAAAAATCAAAGAGTAGCTATTTTGAGTGGCTGGATAGTTAGCCACTGAAATGAGGAAACCTAGCACAGCTCACATCAGCTGCTCTCATCTCAGCAATTCATCTCTGGTAGGATGAAGTTCTATTTTGCCTCAATTTCCAAACTGCTGATACCCCTTTGTGACTATCCCCTCTTACTAGTACAAATTTATCTTGGCTTCCTATGGTATGAAAAAATAAGTCAGTGCAAGGACTGAAAATGTATGTATGTAAATGTGTGTGTAAAATGTATATTCATTTGTATACCTAATATGCATAAACTTTCATGGCTGCATGGGCAAATTGTGCATTTGAGCATACATGGCCAGTTAGATGCTGCTCAGTTGTGAATGTTAGTCTCTCAATATTGTGTGCAACTATGCAAGTGCAAATGCATACACAATTTCCCATTGAGGGAAGGCAGTTATAGGTGCTCAATTCCTACTCAACTGCTGTTGTAAACCTTCCCTAGACCTTTTGAAAAGTGTCTTCAAGAGATCCATATTTATATTATGATCTATCTACCTATCTAGTAGTTACACAGTATCTGATCTTATTGTACAGTTTGTGTCATTCAAATCTGGTAAAACAGTACTTTAGTCGTAATCTGAAAATTATGGAGAAAATGTGGTGAAGGAACTGCTCTTCTAGTCTTAACTCTTGGATCTAGCACAATATGCTGCTCATTGCTTTTACTTCACTTTATTTCTTTATTTGTAAAAAGCCTAATAACAAAAATTTAGCTAATTAATTCTCACAGCACTCAAAGGGGCTAAGTAAATGACTACTATTGTGTCCATTCGGCATATGGGAATCTGAGGAGATGGTTAGATTTTAACACCCCATTCAGCAAGGCATCTTACACATATGCTCAAATGCAAGATACTTGAGTTCTGTGGAAGTCAAATTAAGCATGGTGCATCAGTATTTTGCTGAAAATTGGGGCCTTAATCTTTGTAGGTCAGGTACTGATTTTTTTTTCAGGGAGTTTAAGTAACCTTCCAAGGCTACAGTAAAAGTCAGTAGCATAGCCATGATTAGAACACAGGAGTTCCTAGCTCCCATACCCATGGTTCTACTGCACCATGTTAGGCATTTAATTTCATGGTTCAAAGAACAGCCGTTTTGTGTAATATATGTATATTTTGTGTGTATCTTAGTAAGTAATGTCACCCTCTACTGGCTGGCTCACAGAGAGGATGAGAGACCTGCTACAGGTGTTAGCAACTGCACTAGTCTATTTTGGGGGCTGAAGGATTAGCTTGTCTGGAGGCAATATGTATACTAAGTGTTTCTGTTCATGTAGCTCCCTCTTTTCAAGGAGGATAGGGAAATGCTTTGACAACAGTTGGAAACACAAAAAAGATTATTATAGAAATTGCAAACAGAGGATGTCATTTTCTGGTGCTGCCAGGTGTTGCCAGAAATGAGCACAATCATTTCATTTGGAAGGTGAAGGTGAAAGTCAGAACTACTCTTGACATTTTACCCATTATTTATAGCAAATAGCCTGTCTTCTTAACAGTAAAGAGCCAAGTGACAGAAAACAAAGATAGCTTCTAAATTTAAAAAACTGCACTATGTGACCAAGACAACTAAAAATCAACTATTATATGAAGCAATAATACATCCTCATAAGAGCACAACCAAAACCACTAGAATAAAATCTGGAACAAAGCTAATGTTGGAAATTAATTATATTGGAATAAACCAGTATTTTAAAGACTCATCTAAATCACAATTGTAACTGGCTAACTTGGGAACGGGCAGGCTTTCAAAATTTGCATGCAGGCATTAGCACATGAGAAGGGCAGTGAAATGTGTACAGTAATTCCTCATTTAACACGATAGATATGTTTCAGAAAATAATCGTGTTAAGTGAAAACGTGTTATGCGGGGTCAATTTTCTCATTGAAAATAATGGAAAAGGTGGAGGTTGCGTTTCCAGCGGTGGTGTCTGTTGGGACCGGGAAATAAGGTTGGGGGAGAAAGAGGACTGGATTACAGCAGGGAGGGGAGGTGTTTGGCTCTGGGGAAGGGAAGGAGAGGAGAGGGAAGGGGGATTGGGTTGGGAGTATGCCCCTGTGATGGGTCTGCCGGAACCTGCACTGCGTCCAGTGAGGGGGCGTCACCGGGGAACAGCGCGGCTAGTGGCGAACCCTCCGCCGCTTTGCAGGGAGGCGGGGGAAGCCCCGCGCAGCCACTGGCGATGGGCCGGCTGGGGAAACCCAGCCGCCGGACTGCAAGCGGGGGCGGAGGAGAGGGGGCAAGGCGTCCAGCGAGGGGGAGTCAGCGGGGAATGGTGCGGCAAGCGGCGAACCCTCTGCCGCTTTGCAGGGAGGCGGGGGAAGCCCCTCACAGCCGCTGGCAATGGGCTAGCTGGGGAAATCGTGTCATTCCGGGGATGATTGTGTAATTCAAAAAACGTTCCCTATAAAAAAATCGTGCTATCGTGAAAACGTGTTAAGCAGGCACGTGTTAAATGAGGAATTACTGTATTTGCAACTTTAAAAAGGTGTACACACATACATAATACACATAGGAGAATCAAAAGCTATTGTATGTAAAGAAATCACATTTTAGGACACAGATGTAAAAAGCCTGCCTATACACATAGTGGAACAAACTAGAGCACACCCTTCGAAAAGATGTTTTATAAATTCTCTCTAAACTAGAATTAAAATTAAAAATATTGCCATTTTTAACCTTGGGAGCTATATTAATCTTACAGCTGTATTACTAGCATGATTGAGAGTGTGATTCTGTCCTGGATACTTCTTAAAAGAGGAAAATAAAGAGAGATGTGCCCCTATACTTGAGATCTGACTAACCATATGCATCATGAGATAAAGACGGTTGCTATGGTAACTGTTATAGATCTACTTCAGCTGACCCTGGTGTCCTCATTTTATTCCAAATCCTGGGGATAAACATCAGAAGAGACAGTAACCTGTTGAAAGTGTCTTAGGGCCCAATCCTGTCTACAAGGAGTTTTAAAAGAAACAGAATTACTTTCAACCATTGTAAGAAGTTACATGGCATCAGGATTATGACACAATACAATAGCACTCAATGAAATTCAAACCTAAGACAAATAGTCTTCATTAAACAGCCCTTGATCCAGGTTCGTTAACATGCATTCAGTATCTAAGGCTAAACTGTCCACTCTAATGTCACGTACTTTGTTGTCTCAATTTTTGCAATAGCATCAAAATTAACTAACCGTTTAATAGTAATTTTTTAAAAAGAGGGAATGAAAGGCAATTTCACAGACATGTATTAAGGCAAAATTCTGTCCATGTTAAATATGTATGGCTAAGTGAAGGAAATGGGAGTCATGTGTTTATGTGAAAACAGAATTGGACAGTACGTGTTGATAACTAAATATATTACATTTTTTAGGTAAAGATTTACCAGGTTCTGGGGGCAAATGCGTAATATGAAATTGTATACAAGTCTTACAACACTATAACTAACCTATAAGAAGGTATAGAAGCCATGAAATATACAGCACAAAGAGATATTTAAGAGGCAACATTAAGATATAGAGAATCCTTTATCTATCATATTATGACTGAACCTTGGGAGAGGAAGTTAAGAATCTGTATAATGAAGAATCACAGAAAGTCAGTTATGATATGACAAGCTCAGACTTGGAGACTGATGGCAAAGACTTTCCAAAGAAAGTTTCCAGTATATGGAAAGGGGCCTGTTTGCAAGGAGAACACCGGCAGCGATACGAAGACAGGAATAGTGTTTACGATGATTAGCCCTTTCTTCCTAGTGTTCCATATTCCCCCCCCCCCATTTGTTTTCCCTCATGTTTCCATTTCTGTTCCTCTTTGAATTTTTGCTGCATGCAAAATAGGCAATTCAATATTTATACATAAGAGAAAAGTGAGCTAAATTTGAGAAAATACAGATTCTAGCCAATAAAAACAGAAGATAACTTTCTGCAACAGGATGTGGTAATATTGTAAACATTAAGATCCTAGATTAAGATGGACAAATGCTGGGAATAGAATTTTCTCCCTTGGTGAATCTTAACTATTTATTTGCAAAGTTTTAATAAGTTTACAAATCCCTGCCATGTAAATATCCTAAACAAAACAATTACTACAACAGCAAGTTTTGTTTAAAGAGACAGAAAGGTAGTATGATCATTGAACCTCTCTGTTGGATAGTTTTACCCTGTTAGAGAGTGAGCATTACAACAACCATGTCATTTCTAATGATTTTATTGAGCAAAACCGCTGATTTCACATATTTTGCAGACCAGACATGTCTATCAAATGTTAATATTAAAAAAATTGGAAAGGTGTGCTCTTCCCCATCCACTCAGATGAATGTATTTTGAGTAATGAATAAATGGTTTCCATATATCTATTTGTCCTCTGTTTTGTGGGGTACATAATTGGTGCTTCCTCTCTCCCCATAACCAACAACATCCCATAGTATTTTGAAGCCATTGTTTAGAGTTAGTCTATTTTTCATTTTCCAGTTAGAGACTACCAGTAGCCAAGATGCTAGAAGCAAATGAAAGATTAATTCTTCATTGTCCAACTCGTCCCTCTGCTGTATAAATTCTTAATGCCTTTACTGGGCAATTCCTTGCCTCATCCCCTTCCTGTAGCATTATGGATTTATCTTGTGCCTCATACTCCAGTCAGTTTTCAAGATTCTCAGGATTAAGATGACCATTTGCTCTTCCCATTGTAATCCCTCCACTCCAAAGCTCTTCCCAAAATATCCCGAGACCCAAGCCCTAGTTCACTAACACTCAAAGCTTCAAAAATAGGTTGCCTTCCTTTGCTTCTGCATATTTGGCTGAGAGCTTGCACTAAATGTGAGTACTGAACGGTGATGCGATAGCATGGATCTTCTCTAAGGTCCATGTCCCAAGACCATCCCACTAAAAACCTCCCATCTGAGAACCTGCTACAAGGATCTGGGTAATCCTTCAATCTACTGGCAAACATAATGCCCAAAAGGTGATTGGAAACTGTAGATATTGCTAGAGACATCATATATTATAGTGTGTGTTCTTCTAGAATAAGCAGGATCAGAGAGACCTCCCCTCCTCTGAAATTGCACAATGTCATTAATAACTCTGTCAAACTCTAAATGTGTGAGGCACTATTGATCTTTGTACTAGGTCTAGAGCCATCATATGGTAACATTCCAAAGTGCTGTCAATATCCCCTCCTGTTCTTTGCTGGTCCCAGTGCCAGGTCCCAAAGCACATCCATCTGAAATTGAGACAACGCAGGCTATGTTATCCCCGGCACATGTCTGGCAGAGAAACATATGTTAAGATTTAAATACCGTAACACAAATGTCCTTATCAATCTCATAAGCATGGGGTCTGGCGGATGGCAACAACATGTACCACTAACAAGTTGTCTCTCCAAAAACACACACTTATTTCCATTCCTCACCGCTACCAAAATGATGAAAAGTTCCAGGAATGTTATACCCCTTATTATACCTCTGTGTATCCAATCTGAGGGCCATTACTGGTCATCCAACTAGTTTTCTTTTATTATACTACAGACTGAGTAGTACAATACTGGTCCTCTACATCAGATCAAATGCAATTCCTCTGGGGTTATTAGTCCCTCCAGGTCTTTCCCCAAGCATGAAACTAATTTTGGGGTGGAAGAGAAGAGATTAGGAAAGGTATCTGAAAATATTGGCATAAACTAGGGGTATATTTACACAGAGTGTTATTTCAGAATAACGTCGGTTATTCTGAAATAACATAGTGCACATCTACACAGCAAGCTCATTATTTCAAAATAAATTCAAAATAACAGACTTCTTACTCCAACTTTTGTAAATTTTATTGTATGAGGACTAAGGGAAGTTGGGGGAAAAGTGCTTTATTTCAAAATAACTGCTGTGTAGATGTGCCCAAAGTCGAAATAAGCTACACATGCCCTAGATGTTTTTGTTTGATTTCTATCTCAAACTCACAGACTACCTTGGCTCAGGGGCGGCCCATGAGCCTACGCAAACTAGGCAGTTGCCTAGGGCGCCGCCGGCACGAGCGCCCGATGACATCACAGGGTGCTGGGGCGCCCCGTGATTACGTCACGGCCATTGACGGCAATGCAGGCGGGGGCGCCGATTGTGCCTTCTGCCTGGGGCACCAGCTGCCGCAGCCAGCCTCAGGCCACTCCTGCCTTGGCTAAAGGATATGTAGAAGTTTCTGGATGGTTTTTTATAAATACATGTTAGCCTAGCAATGTTTACACTGACACAGTTTCCTTGTTCAATAAACACCCAGTGTTTGAGTTGGTTAGAGTACCATCTGTCTACTAGTGCTTTCAGCTGATTGCTTTGATAATATCATAGAACATTTGGATCAGCTAGTCCACACTATTTAATGGATGTGTACAAAGTAAGTATCTACACTCACTCTTGGTCTTCTGTTACTCCATATCAATTCTAACATCCTCTATATTCCTACTAGTGTTTCACCTAAGATGATTCTAGAAAGTTTTTGAAACAGGAAGGATAACTTTGGCTAAATATTCATTTTGACTTCCCAACCAAGAAATTTCATACTTATTGAATACCATTTTTATATTATACAGACTAAAGCAATCATGACTAAAAAAGTCATGAAGGGGAAGCAAAATAAGAGCTAAAAATGTAAACATTAAGCACTGCTGAACAAGCATGTGAATTGAAGGCTCTTGCATGCTCATGACCATATAATTAAATGCCAAACTGTGTACGCTTACTCACTCTGGTAAGCAGTGCTTTTTTTGTGATGGTACTGCCTGGTACACAGTACCGGCACCTCCAGTCAAAGCTCAACAACTTTTCCCCTGGAGTACCGGCACTTTTTTTTTTAACAAAAAAAGCACTGCTGGTAAGTATAATCCTTTGGTATCAGTAGGATTGTTCATATGAATAACTTTTCTCTATTCTGAGAAAGGGATTCACAACTTGGTCCCAAATGCAACTTAAATAATCTAGGAAGAGGCATGTTTCCAAGTGTACCTTGTAGCATCTAAATAACTTCTCAAGTCACCCAAACTCAAATCTCTTTAAGGAATCAGAGAAAGATGTGCACAATCTTGTTTGTGCCAGCAGTGCTGTCCATTTCAATCAATTTCAGGGATTAATTTAGAACACTACTCTGTATCTCTATTTGCTGAACCACACAAAAGAATTTTAGGCACCGCTGGAGCTGAGATGGAGGTACATGTTACCTACAAAATATTCAATCCTTCTCTATATTCTTTATGATTCTTGCATTGGGTGCATCTCGCATCTCTTCATTTCCACTCATGGAGTAAACTTAGAAAGCATTATAGAGAAGTTATGAATAAACTGAATTTTGTAAAGATTAACTATCTCACTTTCATTTTCTCTCTCTCTCAATGCCCCTCTCATTTTGAAAACAAAGTGCCCCCTTGCTTTTCACAGAGTTTGGGGTGGGTCCCTAGCAGGGGAGGATTGGTGTGGTCAGCTATATACTGTTTTAACACACACTGCATTGGGGTACTATTTCTGGTGTCTGTGTGTTACCATGGTATATCAGATGTTTCTAATAGCAACCTATCTGTATATAGAAATATTTCCTAAAAAAGGATTTACAAGTTAACATGTGGCTGAAATTCTTTTTTTCTCCTATTTTTGTAGCTTGCACTGTTGCTACAATAAATGAATATGGACAAGAATGAGAGTGAAAAAAGGCATCAAAATAAAAAGCAGTTTTCAGCTACAGAAATGGATGAGAGTGGTGGCTCTCCCAAAGAAGTGAATTTAACAGATTCATAAACAAGTTGTTTCTTGCCATCTTAATTTGTGAAACTGGGTCATCCACCCAAGTTGGAATAAACCTGAACACCCCTGAAGCTGCAGGTGGTGGTAACTAAAAAACAAGAATCAGGGCATTTAGTTTCCTTTTACATGTACTCCATCATGCATAGATGACCACCTGGCTGAAATTATAATAAGGTACAACTTATCTTCAACTCTGTCCAAGACATGTTTACAGAATTATGCCATATTTCAAAGGAATACTAATGTGACTGACTAGCCTGATATTTCACAAAATTGTTCACCAATTGACTTATTTTGTGGCATATCCACAAAATATAAGATATCAACTCTCTCTTTGAAAGAGACATAGGACTGAAGACACATCCTACCTCCTCCAAATCCCTATTTTGTATCCAATGTACCATGAAGAAGACTCTGCAGCTTCTCTGCCATCTAAAGAGCAAGAGAAAAATGGTCCTCACTGAACTGTACTGCAAATTTCTATTACATATTCTTCCCTCATTCAAAATGCAAAACTTCTGAAGACACATTGGGTTCTGTGATAGAAATACAGAATATGGGGTTGAATGTGTAAATAACCGACTTAAAAGTGAATCCTACTCTATTTTCATGTGGGATGTCTCTCTCCAAGGAGATTTCAGCACAAGTTCTTTGCATGCTTTGATGGTTGCCTAGAGAAATCTTAAGATGTCTGCCTTTGTGTCTGTGGGAGGACAGCATGGTTGAGGCTCAGGAGATTCTGAGCTCTATTCCCTGTTCTCCCACTGACATACTGTATGGCTCAAGTTGGGGTACTCACCTCTCTCTCTCTCTCTCTCTCTCTCCCTCTTTCTCTGGTTTATCTTCTGAAAAATAGGGCACAATAATACTTACCTATGAAGGGTATTGTATATTGTGCCTATGCTTAGGAATGGATGTTTTATGCAAAGGGTAATTTAGCAGGTACATACGTGCAGAGAAACCTGCTGAGCTCATCCCTTCTCCCCCTTTGGGTAGTTGATCAGTTTCTGGAACATCTTTTCTTTGTTCTCGGAGAGTGTCTGAGGGGAGGGTGAGCTGAGCAGATGGAGGGTCAAGGTACAGGTATGTAGTAAACAGGTATGTTGTGCAAGGTTTTCCACAAAGTTCTTCTTGTCCCATTTTACAGCCTTTTTAACTTCTCTGCTGGCTTCTGAATACGGTCTCTGAGCTTCTGCCTAGGCTGCTCTTGTTTTGCTGTTGTTGATTGCTACTTTCTATCCTTTTGTTCCTTCACTTTTCTCAGTTTCTGCTGTGATCCATTCTTTGTGACTCTTCGTACCATATGGAGTTCACAAATAATATCTGCGAAGACGAAACTGCAAATCTTTAACACAAATGTGAAGAGTGTGCTCTTGTATGGATGTGAGACCTGGCATACTAAAAAGTCTTCAAATCACAAGCTATAGACATTCATAAACAGATGCCTGAGGTACATCCTTCACATAAAATGGCAAGACTTTGTCACAAATGAGGAGCTTTGCAACAAAGCAAGACAAGAATCACTTGATGTTCAAATCAAGAGAAGAAAGTGGGGATGGGTGGGCCACACTCTCAGAAAACCATCATCCAGCATAGTCCATCAAGCTCTCACATGGATCTCGCAAGGAAAAAGCAAAAGAGGAAGACCTCAGACAACATGGAGAAGATCTACTGAGATTAAAGGACAACAACTGGAGTCAGCTAGAAGTTTGGAGGAGACTTGCAGATGACCTATGCTTCTCTCAGAGTACAAAGGTTTAAGAAGTAAGAAGAACAGGTATGTGGTAAACAGGTTTATCTATGGAAATGTTAAACATGACCGGTTATGCTGAGTGTAAAGAATGTGACGAGACTGGACAGAGGTCCATGTGGAGTAACCACTCTATGCTATAAAATACTGAGGAGGGGACTTGCCTCTCAGAGAGCCTGGCTGGTTTTGTACCAGGGTGCTCTCCTTTTGTGCACATCGAATAAAGCTTTAAATTGAAGGCACATCAAAGACTCTTGATTCTGCCAAACACCTGACTCATATGGTTGCCATTGGGTACCACAAAAATCCCAACACCTACATTTCAAGAATGTTATTGAAGTTAATTAGTGTTTCTGCAGCACTTTGGAAGTATTGTTGTTACATTACGCACAAGCCAAATACATTTCCACTAATATTTCTTCAATTATGAAAATTATTATTCTCAAAAAAGTTGCATGGACATAGTTTTACTCACATGATTCATAATTTTACATTACTTGTAGGTCCACATGCAGTTCCACTCTAATTTCATGCAGCTAGTATTTTAAAACAGTAGATATGCAAATATAGACTTAATACTGTTTTTATCATTCTGCACAAAATTATACGGATGATATGTGTTAAAATTATATTCTTCTATGCTGAAAATTGACTTCTTAAAGAGGATTCCTACTGAGTGTTTTAATCATTTGATCACAGCTGGAGACCCAAGAAAGATTGACTTAGTGTACCAAAGGCTATGGGTCAAATTAATTTTTGGTGTAATGCCACTTGTGAATTGGGCAACATTAGAATATTTCCATAATACGTTGCACACATGGGCCAGACCACATTCCCAGAAAGAAAATGTATGTTCTGATAGAGTGTTAATAACTAGGTTCCACCTTTATTCACTACATAGAAAAACATCAACCAATAATAAAACAGAAGATGGAATGTATTCTTTTCTGCAAAAGGTAGCTATGGTCAATCCCCTTGACCCTAAGTCACCCTTTTTCCTATTTCACAGATCCTAAGATCCAGACAGTCACACAGACAATTTAACCGTCTAGGTCAGGATGCTAGGCTTGTACTACAAACCAGAATCTTAGTCACTGCAAGTGGGATAAAGCAGAAACAGGGCCAACCAGAGGCTGACTTTTTTACTAAGCATCATAATCCCACTGGCAACTTCCCCTGTGGTTCTGGAATATACACTATACATACATGCTATATGAACAAGCAAATAAAATGTAGCCTCCAAAGCCTGTGAAAGGCCCAAAGCTGCCATGAGGTTCAACACAAAACAAAAACACAAACAGAAGAGGAAAAAAGAAGAGGAAAAATGCAATGGTTATCTCTTTTTTAATACAAAATATACTTTGGTCATAAGACGCGAGGATGCACATAACAACCACCTGAACATGGGTGAGTGCAAGCAAATTGCTGGCTTAGAGTTTCAGCGTCAGCAAGATTTCCGTTGAGTTAGACTTTGTTTAAACTTTTCCTCCAACTGTACTTATACCTTGAAAACATTAAGGGTGTGTCTAGACTACATGGGGTTGTTGTTTTTTTAAAGTAGCCTTTTTTTGAAAAAACTTCCCCTGCATCTAGACTGCTGCTGCATTCTTTCGAAAGTAAATCGAAAGAACGCGGCAGTTTTTGCAACCGCAGAAAACCTCGTTTTACGAGGAAGAACACCTTTTTTAAAAAATGCTCTTTCAAAAAAAGGCGCTATGTAATGCAAACTGTGCTTTTTCGAAAGAGAGCATCCAGACTGCCTGGGTGCTCTCTTTTGAAAAAGCGGTTTTGTAGTCTAGACGCTCTTTTTCGAAAGAGGCTTTTTTGAAAGTATCTTTCAAAAAGCCTCTTTCAAAAGTGGCTTGCAGTCTAGTCGTAGCCCCAAAGAAAAAGTGTTTTATACAGTGAAAATGAAATAAAACCTGGCAATGCAATTAATTTTAATTAAACTAAAACATTGATTCTAAAGAACTAATAAGCTAGCTGTTGCTCATTACCATAAGTATGGACTTTACTCTCACTTGCCTTTATCCTACCAGCTAATAATCAGTATCTTGTTCCTGAGTTATGTTTCAAAGACTTTGGTGCAGGAAAACAAACATATCTGCTTTCTCACTTTTTCAGTCTCAAATATGTTTATTCCTATTCCAATATTGGGGAAACCATGGGAATCTCAAACAGATACAGGCTCACTTTTTAATGGGAGTTAAAACTCATGAGATTAAATTTTTATTTACCCCCCAGCTCTCAGAAAGAAAAACAGGGAAGGGGGTACGGAAGAGCGGAAGCTCTGAATCCAAGTTTTATCAATTTTTCAGAGACCCCACTAATTTCATGTCAGAAAAAGAACACCCAAACAATTAAAATAGATCTTAGCAGAAAGCAGAATACATATTTATATGTTTGGTTTTAGAAGCAAACACAAACATTTAACATGTCTTAAGAGTGTCAGATCTATTCAGTGTACTATAAGTTTATAGGACTGACAAGTGATAAAATTAATCATGTGATTATTCATATGCTGTTAAACATTAGCTGAATACTATTTATTTAAATATTTTGGATGAATTCTACCTTTTAAAATATTTTTATTTCAATTACAACATAGAATACAAAGTGTACAGTGCTCACTTTTTATTTATTTTTTATTACAACTGTTTGCTCTATAAAAACTAAAATAGTATTTTTCAATTCCCCCACAACTGTCATGCAATCTCGTTAACATGAAAGTTGAAATTAGCAATGTAGAAATATGCTACATTGCTACAAAGAAAAACTGCATTCAAAAATAAAACAAACTAACACTTTAGAGCCTACAAGCCCTCTCAGTCCTACTTCTTGTCCACTCAGATAAACAAGTTGGTTTACATTTACAGGAAATAATGCTGCCTACTTCTTGGTTACAATGTCACCTGAAGGTGACATGGGGTGTTTACATGGTATTATTGTAGCCAGCATCGTCAAATATTTATGTGCTAGCTGTGCTAAAAAATCATGTGTCCTTTCCCACTTCAACCACCATTCCAGAGGGCATGTGTCCATGCTGCTAGTGTGGACTAATGCATATTCATTTCATCATCCACATCAGATGCCACCAGCAGAAGGTTGATTTTCTTTTTGGGTGGTTCCAGTTCTGTAGCTTCTGCATCAGTGTTGCTCTTAAGAGTTCTAAAAGCATGTTTCCCACTTTTTCCCTCAGATTTTGGAAAGCACCTCATATTCTTAAATCTTGGGTCAAGTGCTATAGCTACCTACTTTGTGTTTTGTCAAATTTGCAGTGTACGTGTTCTTAAAATGAACACCATGTTCTGGGTTTTCACCTGAGCTGGGTATAACATGAAATATATGGCATTATGTGGGTAAAACACAGAGCAGAAGACATACAATTTTCTACCAAGGACTTGAGTCACAAATTTAATTAACACATTTTTAATAAGCATCATCAGCATGGAAGCATGCCCTTAGAATGGCAGTCAGAGCAGAAAGGGCATATGAGTGTTTAGCATATCTGCCATGTAAATGCCCTGTAATGCCTGCTATGAAAGTGCCATGGGAATGCGTCTTCTCATTTTCAGGTGACATTGTAAAAAAGAAGCAGACAGCATTATCTCCTGCTAAGTAAACCAGTTTCTTTCTCTTAGTGATTGGCTGAACAAGAAGTAGAACTGAGTGGACTTGTAAGCTCTAAAGTTTCATATTGTTTTGTTTTTCAGTGCAGTCATGTTACAATCTACATTTGTAAGCTGCACGTTCACAATAAAGGAATCACTGTGAATACTGTGTACAGGTGTGGTTGAATACTGTGTACAGGTGTGGTCTCCTCACCTCAAAAAAGATATTTTGGCCTTGGAAAGGGTTCAGAAAAGGGCAACTAAAATGATTAGGGGTTTGGAACGGGTCCCATATGAGGAGAGGTTAAGCGACTGGGACTTTTCAGTTTAGAAAAGAGGAGACTGAGGGGATATGATAGAGGTGTATAAAATCATGAGTGGTGTGGAGAGGGCCGATAAAGAAAAGTTATTTATTAGTTCCCTAAATAGAAGAACTAGAGGACACCAAATGAAATTAATGGGTAGCAGGTTTAAAACTAATAAAGAAAGTTCTTCTTCACACAGCGTGTAGTCAGCATGTGGAACTCCTTGCCAGAGGAGGCTGTGAAGGCTAGGACTATAACAGAGTTTAAAGAGAAGCTAGATAATTTCATGGAGGTTAGGTCCATAAAAGGCTATTAGCCAGGGGATAAAATGGTGTCCTTGGCCTCTGTTTGACAGAGGCTGGAGAGGGATGGCAGGAGACAAAGCGCTCTGGGGCACCTGGTGCTGGCCACTGTCGGCAGACAGGATACTGGGCTAGATGGACCTTTGGTCTGACCTGTCTTATGTTCTTATGTTCACACTACAGTACTTGTATGAGGTAAATTGAAAAATACTATTTATTTATCATTTTTACAGTTCAAACATTTGTAATAAAAATAATATAAAGTGAGCAATATACACTTAGTATTCTGGGTTGTAACTGAAAATGTAGAAAAACATCACTAAATATTTAATACATTTCAATTGGTATTCTATTGTTTAGCAATGCAATTAAAACGGCAACAACAGATATACATTTTTAATCGTGATTACTTTTTTTAATTGTTTGAGTTAACTGTAATTAATCAACGGTTTAACATTAAAAATATAGAGGTGGTAAGGCAGGACAGAGCAGAGGAGAAGGGTACCCTCAAATATTTTAGAAAGATACGGTTCAAGTTCTTACTCTGAGAAATTTAAAATGAAATAAGACGTTTATAATGTTAATAATAGTCACCACTAAAAAAAATAAAGATGTAATATTTGCCAAATGTGTCTGTTATGAGCCCAGTCAAAAGAATATTTCATTCTTTTCTGTTAAAGCAATAAAACAGTTAGAAAGAGATGAGAAGCAGGAACTCCACCAGCTTCTTTATATATCAGATGATGCTGCATAACGTCAAAGTGCCAGGCCATCCACTCTACCTCAGATAGAAGCCTGACAGATGCTTGGAAGGCTATGGAAACCCTTCCAAGGGTACACAATGGCAACTGGGTTGTACAAGTTTTGGAGTCTCAACCATTAGAGGGTTTACTTGGAACATCATCTCTACCTGACCAAAAGATGCTCAACACTGATACCATGAGGAGAATTAATGCTTTTTCCATCACTCTTAACTCATGTTAAGACTTCTCCACCCCATCTTTCCATCACAGAGCTCATTGCAACATCAGGGTCCAAGGTTCTAACTTTATACAAGGCTATTGGCCACTGTCCAAAGACAGGATACTGGGCTAGATGGGCCTTTGGTCTGACCCAGTATGGCCATTCTTATGTCTATCCCAGCAAACACTTCTCCCCCTGTGGTACAAAGACTTGCACAAGCTACACAGTACATCGGTCACAGAACCTGGATCTAAACCTGCCAACTAATACTGCACATAACATCTCCTTCTAGTACTGTTTCAGTCCCTTATAACAAATGAGTTACTCTCAGATTCATCTATTAGTTAATCTCGGCATTTTTTCCAATTTGCAACTCCAAAGACTTGAAATTAACTAATATTCAGTGACATCTTAAAATATAGAATGTTTTGAACCATGGTACCATGGTGGAATTGCTTAACTAAGCTGGTAATTAGAATTAAAAAGAGGATCATACAATTATAAACCAGCCACAACAACAACAAAGAGGTCAGAAAAGTTTTTAAAAAACCTGAGTAATTCTAATTTTATGGAGTCTTATTTCTGTGACTTTTCTGAGGGTATGTCTCTACTACAGCATTATTTCGAAATATCTAATTTTGAAATAGTTATTTTGAAATATCTTATTTTGAAATAGCACGTCTACACACAAAATGCATTTCGAAATAGCATTTTGCTATTTCGAAATAGCGCAACCACACTGATTGGATGCTGAATCGCATTTAAGGCCGGCTGGGCATCATGTCAGGAGTTACGTTGTGCAGCTGCTGCTGCCTAAGGCTATCTGAGGCTTGTGCTTAAAGGGACACCCCTGCACAGCCAGTTCTCAGGTTTCCCTGCTTGCTTGCCTACCTCGCTGAGGGACAGCAAAATATTTTTTTCTCTGCGTGCTCTGGTTGCCCTCACTCAGGACACCACAGCACTCTGCAGCATGGAGCCGGAGCTACCCCTGGGCACTTACATGCTTCTCGTGGACGAGTTGCTGCAAGCCTGGCTGCACTTTCTGCAGGCTGCCTTGCAGCATCTGCTGCAACCCAACCCCCAAGCCGTCCTGCCTGCCCACCTGTCTCCCAGTACTGCGGGTGAGTGGGCCTAGGCGTCCCCGGGGGGGGAGAGGTATGGAGGGTGGGGAGGAAGAAGTGGGATGGGGAGCAGGAGCAGTAGCTGGGGAGGCAGCAGGGGCTGGAGTTGCAGGAGGCAGCAATCTCTGCACCAGGGTCTGCAGGTGGTCGCAGATGGCACGGCCTTGGGCAAGCAGCTCCCGCCAGCTCTCCCACCGGAGCTGCAGGTCTTCATGCACCCAGTGGTCGAGGGTGCAGTGCAGGCCTTGCAGTATCCCCAGGTGCTGCTGCTGGAAGTCCTCTTGGGCATGGGTCAGCCTGCATAGTGCCCGGGTGTGGGAAGATGTCCCGGGCGGGGTGGTGCACTCTGCACCCGCAGCTGGTGCGGTTGTGGACAAACAAGAGAAGTGGTCAGTTATCCCTGGGAACACAGTGGGTGAAGCCCAGCCCCCCTCTGCAAGGTGAGGACGACAGGTCTCCGCACCATCAGAGCCGATGTGCTAGCACAGAGGCCACGTTTGGGATGTCCTGCTATCCCCGGGAGTGGGAGCTGGCCTGGGAGTGCACCCATGCCCTTGTGCTGTATGTGGTGTGGCTCTGTGTGTGTGTGTGGGGGGGACATGTCCCCTGCCTCTGTGTAGAGGGGGCTTGTGAAGGGAAGGCATCCTGCTGTGTCCTGCCCCAAGGTCAGGAGCACGTCATGTGCCTTCATATATATACGTGTGGGTAACAGGCCAAGGCCTTTGTGTGGCAGCCAGCTGGGGCCACATGCCCAGGGGTGGCACAGCACATGCATAGGTTGCTGTGTGATCCGTGGTCAGCAAGGCCCACACACGCAGTCCCTAGTTTCCCTCCCCATCCCCTGCCCCCACATAAGGGGACAGTGATGGCACTCACACGTTGTTGCCTCCCTGGCCTCAGACGACACCAGCAACAAGCTCGCTGGGATGGTTCGGGGGTCCTGGCTGTGCGGCATGCTCCCTCTGGTCTCCTGCGGCTCCTAGCCCTCCTCCTGCTCCTCTTCCTCCTCCTCCTCCATGCCCTGATCAGGGCCCTCTGCCCCAGGGTTGATGACCACCTGGGGGGCACGGACCGTCCCGCCCCCCAGGATGCAGTCCAGGGCATCAAAATAGGGGCAGGTGTCTGGGTCTGCCCCCTGTGGCCCTGGCATATGACTGCCATAGCTCCGTGATTTTCATCCGAACCTGCTCCTGGGTTCGGATGTGGCCTTTGGTGGCCAGGCTGGCAGCCATCCGGCTGTAGACGGCCACATTCCTCCATCTAGTGTGGAGATCACGGAAGTTGGAGGCATCCCCCGAAACCTCAATGACGTCCCTGATCTCCGCACTGGACCAGGAAGGCGCCCGCCTCTTCTGGCCCCTGGCAGGCTCCTAGGAGCTGGCAGACTGGTCCTGGGGGAGCGGTGGAGGGCTGGCTGGCAGTGGCTTGCTTGCTCATTTTGGGGCCACTGGGTCAGGGGCAGCAAGTACTGGCTCTGGGCTGGCAGGCCTGGAGCTGGCACAGGCACTGTGGCCAGACTCTACCCCTTTAAGGGCTCTGGGGAGAAGGGGGGGGGAGGAGTTTTCCTGGTTGGGACCAGAGTGGCCATCAGGACACCCTGGGAAGGGCTGGAGGCCCCCCCCTATTTCGAAATAGCCCCTATTCCACGTCTACACAGCACTTATTTCAAAATAGGCACCATTCTTCGTGGAATGAGGTTTACCAAGTTTGAAATAAGATCTCCACTATAACGACTGTTATTTCAAAATAACTTTGTTGTGTAGACATACCCTAAGACATAACTTAAGTAACTATAGAAGTCAGGCCCATAAGCTAATGCACATATAAGAATGAGATTATCATGCAGTTACTGTGTGGAGATACATTTTTCGTATTCCTAAAACTGGTCATCTGCTCAGGTCAGCAGCTTATATTCAAATAGAGACATAACATTTAGAAAGCCACATTAACTTCTGCTTCTTAACAAAATCTGAAACAAATCATGCTACACAAAAGAATTGCAAAAGGCATTATTGTCTTCCTCATAGCCCCCTAAAAACAAAACATACTTTCAATCCAGCCCCCTAAAAACAAAACATATTTTCAATCCAGCAACATTTCTTTTTTATTAATTATTACCATGGTTACTGTTATTCCATAGAAGAAATATGTTTTAATTGCTGTGAAATAAAAATCACTACCATAACAGGAAATTAAAATCTACATCTTAGAGTATGATGGAGGAAAGACTTAAAGACTTTTTAGCTTAGAAAAGAGGAGACTAAGGGGAGATATGATAGAATTCTATACAATCATGACAGGTATGGAGAAATTGAATAAGGAAAAGTTATTTACTTGTTCCCATAACATAAGAACTAGAAGTCACCAAGTGAAATTAATGGGTAGTAGATTTAAAACAAACAAAAGGAAGTTTATCTTCACGCAGTGCACAGTCAACCTGTGGAACTCCTTGCCAAAGGAGGTTGTGAAAATCAGGACTTTAACAGGATTAAAAAAAAAGAACTAGATAACTTCATGGAGATTAGGTCCATCAATACTTATTAGCCAGAATGGTGTCACTAACCTCTGTTTGTCAGGGGCTGGAAATGGATGACAGGAGAGGGATCACCTGATCATTACCTGTTCTGTTCATTCCCTCTGGGGCATCTGGCATTGTCCACTGTCAGAAGACATGACATTGAGCTTTGGTCTGACCCAGTATGGCCGCTCTTATGTTCTTAAGTCCAGTGATTTAATAATCCTTCTAGCCCACAAAGGAAAGACAAAGACTCACTTACTGTATATAAATTATTATCCTGCAGTCTTATAGTCCACCTTTCTTGCAGGAAAGGATTACTTTTTTTAAAAAATGCACGCATAGGGTTGCAAACCTTTCCAGATTGGCTGGAAGTCTCCCAGAAACCAAGTCTTCAATCCCAGGGTTTTTAGGCTACCAAAAGTCTTGGAGCAATAGGGCTAAGGCAGGCAGGCTCACTACCTGCCTTGGCTCTGTGTGGCTCCCAGCAGCAGCCAATATGTCGAGCTCCTACGCACAGGAGTGGCAAGAGATCTCTGCACACTGCCCCCATCCCAAGCGCCAACTCTACAGCTCGCATTGGCCAGAAAGTGCAGCCAACGGAGGCTGTGGGGGTGGTACCTGCAGTCAGGAGCAATGAGCATCTAGGAGCTAGATATGCCAGAACCTTCCCAGGAGCCAGCTACGTTCCAGGAATGTCCAAGGTAAATGCTACCTAGCTGGAGCCTGCACACCAAACTCGCTTCTGCACCCCCAACCTTCTGCTCCAGCCCTGAGCTCCCTTCGACATCCAAACTCCATCCCAGCACCAGCATTCAGAACCCTCTCCTACACCTAGAGGTGCTAGAACAATTTTTATGGTGGGGGAGGCTGGAACCCTGTATATAATGGAAGCCACTTCAAGCCAGGGAGTGCTGCAGCACCCCATACACCCCTAGTTCCAAAACCTATGCCTGCGCCCCAACTCCCTGCCCCATACTCAGCCTGGAGCCCCCTCCCATGCTCCAAACCCCTCAATCTCACACACACACACACACACACACACACACACACACAGACCAGGGCCCACACCTCCAAGCACACCGCAGCTCACTGGCCAGAGACAGTGAGTGATGAAAGTGGGGGTAGGGGTGAATTGAGTAGGGATGTGGCCTTGGGGGAGGAGGGAGGCAAGGGTGCTTGTGTTTGTGTGATTAGACCATTGCAACTCTGTGCAAGAACCTCCTACATTTCAATGAAATTCACCTTGAGAAGAAGTAAATCCACTGCAGGATAGATGGAATTTTAAGGCTCCAAACACATTTTTTGTTCAGCAGGTTATGATTCATTCCAGCTAGTTAATGAGACTAACTTGTTTCTTCTGGTGGGATAATGAAGTCCCAAGACCTCAATTTGTTATACAAATAAAGATTGATTAAATAAGGAAAAGTGCAATGCTGCAACTTCATTCCCAAAACAATTCTACAGGAGGCAGATATTCTGTAGCTATGCAATGACTGTCCCTTGAAATTCCATATTCCCAAACTGTTTTGACAGCCAATCCCTAATTCAAGAATACACTGTGCTCAGTTCAATGGCACAGAGGTACATACAGTCAGGAAAACCCCACTCTTTTCTCTGGCACAGAAATATACAGTATGCAATGCATCTTTAAAAACAGTGATAGATTTTTAACAAATGGATTTTAAATCATTTGTTTTTTAAAACCAAGTCTACTTTTTTCTTCTTCTTTGCAAATTACCCCCTACAACAACAACTCTAAACCATCCTGTATATGATTTAGTTATACCCATTATTAATATATTCAGTGTTGCAAAATGACAGGTCAGCACAGAAATTCTGATGCATTCATAAGAGACTCGTGCAATTGTGCCTCCATAATGACAAGGACTTCTTGGCATCTACAGGAGATAAGATAAAGGACTGGAGAAATATTGTTAGATGAAGATGAACAAGCAGCATTATAGAAAAAGACCCCTGCCAAAATGTTTGCAAAAACTGAATATTCCTTTTGCCCTGTATATTTCATTACCAGAGATGCCAAAGCCTCCTCTCATTTGAGCTTTTACAACCTCAGGAACTCAAAGGGGCATAGCTCTTGCTAATCATCCACTAGCCTTGCAACAGCGTGGAATCTACTATTACTAAGATGGATGATCAAAGAGAAAAATCAGTAGTTCATCTAGGAAGGGTAGATTTTACTCTTGATGATGGATGAAAGCTATTTCTTTCTCTCTTTATTTTCCTTTATTGTCATGCCAGTACTGCAGGTAGCAACCAAACTCAGTATTTTCCAGACTCCTTCTTCACTGCTGAGTGCTCAAGTATGCAGATTGGTATGTTGTACTGGGGATAGGTTGCTTCTGGGCAACACAGCTTCTAAAATTGCATTTCTGTTCGCTCAGAATTCTTACATTACACCACACACATCCCCAGCCCACCTGAACACCTAACCCCAATATGGATCCAACAATAAGAAGCAGCCTTGAAAACAAACTTTTGACTATTCTACCTTATAACTAGCAAAGAAAGGGCCAAATTAGTGCCAATTTATTTCAAATGTTAATGCCAAATTGGCTCTCTCTGCAGCTAAAATCCTACTTGTTCCGTAAAACTGTTTCACTTATGAAATAAAGTATGCCTGTTCACTGTACTGTTAGAATTTATTCTGGTTCCTGACTTCCATGAAATTAAACAAGGAAGAGCTAATGAGTGCCTAGAGAACTGATTGATGCTACAAGAATGAAACTCCTTAGTGCTGCCTAATAACTTGTAATGACACACTCTTGCCTTCTAATCCAGAGTGTTCCAGCTCTTGAATGAATTCCAATTGACTTCCAGAAAGCTCACAAGCTTTCCTGAATGTAAAATGGAATGGAAGAATGTCATATTGTGACATTGATGGAGTGAGAGGGCAGGGCAGTTTTTGGAATATAACCTGCATGTGAACTATAACAAACATCTTCAGTCTCTAGTTATGCTATCAAAGAATAATCAGTTACCGAACAAGAAATGCTTGTCTTTTATATTAGTAACACTGGCATTTTGATTTGAACAGTTATGCTGCTTGGACTGAAAGTTCTTGATGTTGAAAATTTATTTACATTCATAAGTGCTACACAATTACAATTTCTTAACTTACCACAGATAGGAAAATCAATGACCTTTCTGATTGTGAAATATTGAGAATTATTTATCCTAAGATGGGAACCGTGAAATTCAGATATCCAACAAGAATAGAAGAATGGCTACTGTTAAATACCTAATGACATTTGGAATCTAAAATTAAGCATGGTAAACAGACTGCTGCAAACCTGATCAAAACTGAACTCTTCCAGGAACAAAATTAATCCTGTGCATTGATATATTTAATAATACTTCTAGAAAGATAAAACTTTCCTCTAAATGAATTCTACAAAGACTGCCGACATGGGAAGTTTATTACATTCATCCTACATATTGAAAGTAATTCACACATTACCCTATGATTAGATATTAGGTCTTAAGAGTACTAGGGAGAAACTGGGAATTTTCTGTAATATGTTTATGAATGACATTCATGGCCATGATTTATGCCATTTGGAATTGGAACCCAGGACATTCAAAGGGTTGAAATAATGGTTCATAGGGCACAGCAGGAAATATGAGGTGTTATGCACAAATGCCTAGAGAAGAATAAATGGGTGTTAAGGACTGACAGAAACTGACCAATATCAATGGAGGATACAGAAAGATAATGGGAACCTTAAGGGCTAAACAACTAACACCTAACAATGGAAAATTCCAGCAGATGGAATATGTAAATCCAGCATTGCTTTTTTTGCAGAACAATGGACCAAAAGGCATCAGGAGGCTTGAATAAGAACTGGACTTTTGGGGGGGGGGGGAGAAACAGCTCTCACATGGGACTGAGGAAGAGAGGATATGGCTAAAAAAAGGGAATTCCATGACAGTCTGGCTGGATGGAATGCTGGCGCAGCCAAAATGGACTACATTTTAACCTTCTCTGTGCTAACACAAAGCACTGTCTGATGCCAATATTTGTGGAGGCACACTGATCTCTGAAGAGCCAAAAGGTCTCTGACTATGAATGTATCTCAGTTAGCTGCACTGGACAGAGCTCCTGATGCAAAACATCAGAAGCACTGATGCCTCTTGGCTACCCTAAGACCCCACGTGCAGCAATATAGGAAAAGAAGAGGAACTGGATTACTTAAGAAGAATGAGGGAGGCAGGAGAAGGATGGACTTCTCCCCTACTCCCCAGCCCAACAAATCTAGCTTTGGAACTGTCCAAGAGAGCAACATCAGCAGGATTTTTCTATAGTGGTTATATCCCTTTAAGGAGGTTTCTTTTTTAATCTACAAATAAAAAGTCCCTACCATGGAAGTGGTTAAGTTGCCACAGTTTTTTCCCTATGATGATCTATGGGATATTGTCAGGGATCGATGTGGGTGAATAATCTGACAGGGAGGTACTGTCTGTATCTGACTATAGAAGGCAATAGTTACTCACCATGTATTTAAAATAAACCAATTCTGGAATGCAAGTTATAGAAGTGTGAGCACAAGGTAAAATGCCTTTTTATAAAATGCTGCAAGCCATCAATAAGATAGTCACTTAATATATTTGGCGTGTCTCCTCTATTGGCTATTCCCCTGGACTTCACTGCCCAAGTCTATCTTTTCCTGCATTTAGAGTCAAATTGAAATCTCTGACTTTTATTAATTGTTTCTTTCTGAATTCAGTTCATGTCAAAAGAAACTTTTCGGGAGATTTTTGTTGGTTCTGGTGGCATAATGAATTCCAGGATGGCCATTTATGCTTTCAATATCCTTTAAAGAGAATACATCTATCTTCCTTTTCCCCTTTTAAACCTTCCAATTTAAGTGGAGTTCAATAGCAATTAAAACAACAACACTTCTTCTTTTAGTGTTAACTAAAAGAAATCTTGTCCTATTCATTTGTCTTTTCTTGTCTCACCTCGCATTTTGTTAAAAATGTATGTCATTTTTTGCTTCACTTCTCCTTAAACCTTCTCTCTAATTTATATATTTATGCCTTTAGAATTCATAGTATACCTATTAGAACCCTAGCTTTGTAGAGGTCTTGGTATAATTTCACTTTTGCCTGTATAGTTGTGTCACATTTAGGTTGTGTAGGCCCACATTCCAGTCACAGATATGCAAAAGCACTGTCCTGTGATTTTGTCTCTCCCTTCTCCTCCAGTTAGCAATAAATGCAGAATCATAGAATCACAGAACAGGAATGGATCATCTAATCCAGTCCCCTACATTCAATGCAGGGCCAAGCACCATCTAGACTATCCCTGACAGGTGTGTTTAACCTGCTCTTAGTGACTGAGTGATGGAGATTCCATGACCTCCCTAGGGAATTTATTGCAGTGATTAACCACCCTGACAGTTAGGAAGTTTTTCCTAATGTCCAATAAAAACCTCTCTTGCTGCAATTTAAGCCTATTGCGTCTTGTCCTATCCTCAGGCACTAAGAAGAACAATTATTCTCCCTCCTCCTTGTAACAATCTTTTATGCATTTGAAAACAGTTACCCTGTCCCTTCCCAGTTTTCTCTTTTCCAGACTAAACAAACCTAATTTTTTAAATCTTCTCTCATAGGTAATGTTTTCTAAATCTTTAATCATTTTTGTTGCTCTCTCTGGACTTTCTTCAATTTCAGCAAATCTTTCCTAAAATGTGGTGCCCAGAATTGGACATAATACTACAGGTGAGGCTTCATCAATGCCAAGTAAGTGGAAGAACTAATTCTCACTTCTTAATTACAACACTCTTGTTAACACATCGCAGAATGATGTTTGCTTCTTTTGCAACTGTGGCACACTGTTGACTCATATTTAGCTTGTGACTCCTTCCTAGGCAGTCATTTCCCATATTCATGTATTCAGTTGACTGGTCCTTCCTAAATGGAGTACTTTGCATTTGTCCTTATTGAATTTTCATCCTATTTACCTCAGAACATTTCTTCAATTTGTCCAGATCATTTTGAAATTTAATCCTATCATCCAAAACACTTTCAACTTCTCCAAACTTAGTATCATCTGCAAATTTTATAAACGTAGTCTCTATGCCATTATCTAAAATTCACTGATGAAGATATTGAACAGAACTTGACCCAGAACTGATCCCTGTGGAACCTCACTTGTTATACCCTTTCATTATAACCGTAATCCACAGATAACTCCTCTCTAGTAATGGTTTTCAAAACAGTTTTGCACCCACCTTATAGTAACTCCATTTAGGTTCCATTTGCTTAGTTTCTGACCCTGGATATAACATAACCCTGCTGGGTATTGTAAACATCATCCTGTTCTTCTAGCATCTGTCTTCCTTGACTTGGGGTCCTTACTCCATTTTAGCTTGTCAGGGGTAGAAGGAAAGAGTTATGTTTCAACTTCCTGTAACAGCGTTCCCTTACTTACTCAGAAGATGAAGATTTTTGGAAATCCTATTGCAAAATAATTCAGGTTTTTGCTGGATTGTTGAATACCAAAGATATATATGACTGGGGGAAAGAGGGAAGGTCTTAATAAGAGGTCCCCCACACATGCAACAAACCACAATGGAGTTATACAATATAGGGAAAAGAGGGTATATATGTTCATGCTGCTGTACCATCACCTGATCTCTCTTGCTCAGTCTCAATATTTATTTTTCCCTGTCCAGTCCTAATTCTCACGAACCCTGTAGTATTTCACTGTCTACCAAGTCCGATGTACTGGGAAGCTGTTGGCCAGTTTGTGTCTCATCTTCTTTGGTGTTTCTATATTAAAGCGCGCCACCGATTTGTTTGCACTTTTAATGTACACCTGCACTGGAATGTGAAGGAAAGGCATTGTCTATATCATCTCTCACAACAAGAATTCAACCTAGTTTTACTTCTCATTTGTTTCTATAGTTTTCTGTCCTACCTGGCTCAAAACGAAAGACATTGCTGTCCTCTCTGAATTAAAAAGGTTGGAACTTCAGCATTTTCATTGTCATTTTTGCTTCATCTAAGAAGTCACAATTTGTTGCAATTCTCTAACTTGGGCTAGTGCTCAGCCTCTCTCCTAGAGTCTGGGATGTGGGAGATTGCTCTTACTTACCTGCTGCTCCTCATTCAGCAGAGGGGCTTCTGTACTAATGCAAGTGGCTCTTCCTTAACTGCTGTTTCAAACCTCTGGAAGATTCTGTCCACTTTTAAAGGTTTCTAGGTTATTCGTTAATTTTGTTACCACAAAGATCATTACAGTTCAAGTTGAGGTACTGTGCAGGGAGGGTCCATGAGTGCAGAAAAAGAGCTGTGTGGTACCATAACAATAATAAACATCCACCTATTGCAGGCTGACATTTGAGGGGGGGAGAATTTTGGTTAAAGACAGCCTTTTTTGAAAATGAAAATTTTCACAGAAGGTTGGATTTAATTAAATGACTAGCCGGTTGTGGAATTTTTCATTCCTTCTTCCCACAAATATATTTATAGACAGTAGCACCATGCTTTACCCATCCATGCTACATTTATTTTTACAAAGCACCTGACAGACATTAGTTAATCCTCACAGTAGCCATGGATATCATCAGTCCTACAGGTGGGGAGATAGATGCAAGAAAATAAAGTGAGACTTAGCAAAGGCTGCATAGCAAACCTATGCCAGCACCAGGATTAGAACCCAGGACAACCAGACTTTTAGCCCAGAGCTACATTTCTCTCTTCTATATTAAGAGAAAGATGAATATGCAGAGCTTAACACACTTTTGACAAAACACTAGCATAAGTCAGATGATGGATTCACACCCCTGCTTGGAAAAGAAAAATCATTCCCCTTCACAGGGAAAAAAACAGGTAAAAGGAAAAACAGAAAAGCTTTGTTTGCTTAGTGCGGGGCTCCAAGTTTGTAGTTAAAAGTGACCTTTAAAAAGGAGTGAGCACTTTAAAAGCTTTGTTCTTGCCTGTTTTCTGTGCTGCTGCATCTGCTCCAGGGACCCTGTGAGCAGCCCCACTGCAGATGAGCTCACAGACAGGAAGGGAGCAAGCACTTCAGCACACTAGGGCCTAGCTAATTTTAGCACAGCTGCCCTATTTATTTACTTATTATTTTGTTTTGTGACATCACCACCAAGTAGAACTCAGATTGACTGTGCTAGTTTTGTACCTTTTTTTCTTGTTGTCATTCAATGACAGTGATGAAATTTTTGGCACACCATTTTCTCTCAGGGCTTTATTCTGCTGTCCATTTTAGTATCGGAGCATATTCTATGGAAAATCCATAGCAACAGTAACGTCCCTAGCGGGCCACATGGAGTCTCTGTGAAAACTTCTGTACTTTGGATGTTTAACAGTTATTGCTGTACTCAACTATTGAGTTACCCTGTACCTTTGGTACAAGCCTATAAGGTTCAGGATAATATTGGTTGTCAATCTTTTTTGCTTGCATTACTGGTTTATGATTGGGAAACATAGTGATTCTTGGCTTTGGTTTTTTAAGAGCTATCTTTAAGAGCTGGTGGCCACAATTCTCCATTACGTCTGAGCTGATCATGGATAAAGTGGACAGTGGTGGTCTCAGGGAACTGGATGCAGCCTCCTATTGCCTTGGCTCTTGGCTCTCTTGGCTCCAGCGGAAGTTACAGTGGGCCTTGCTACTCCTGCTGCTGGATCATGTGTAGTGTAGCTCAGCTCCACCACATCTCCCTCTCACTCCCTTTTCCTCCTTATACCAGGGATGGGGCAGAAGGAGTCATCGTCTCCACCATCTTGACATTGGCAGAAATTCCCCTTTAGTGAGCGACTTCTCCAGTGGGAATCTCAAGCTGATATAAACAGATAAACATCATACCTAATGAACTGAAGGTAAAAAAACCACTATAATCTATATACCCCACAGACTATAGCAAGAGATTATGCCACACACTTTCAAAGAAATTGAGAAGCCATCTAATCAGCTACTATACAACAAACAGAAGAAAATCAAGGAGCTCTCAACACTAGAGACTCTCATAAAAAGCCAAGCTTCCAAACACACTTCCTCTTGGCTGGACTTTACTGAAACCCAACAAGCCATCTACAATGCTCACTTCACTTCCCTACAGAAGAAAAAGGTCAATGAACTATCCAAACTCCTACATGCTTCAGGATATTTCGATTCTGAGACTTAACTCGCCTAGCAACATTGTCAACCTATCCAACCACAGGCTAAGACTGTGAAAGAATCTGTCCTATCTCGAGGACTCTCTTTCTGCCCCACCATCCCCACAAATATGATTCAGTTCTGTGGAGATCTGGAAGCCTATTTTCACTGCCTCCATCTAAAGGAACATTTCAACATGCGGGCACTCACTAATGGATCTAAAAGTGTCTATATTATTTCAAAGCAATTTCAAAAGTCACCTGGAGAAAGAGAAACTACAGAACTTGGTTTCATTTACAAGTCTGACACCTTGAATGGAGGTTTAAACAAAGACCTGACCTGGATGGGCCACTACTTTCCACATGCTAATGACATAAAAAGCTAAGCACTGGATACTTATAGCCCACTCTATTTACCTTGTTTACCATGGACACTCTAATTGACAATACTTTTTCTCATTTTTTCCCTTCTCTTTCTCTCCCCAACCCCTCTCTTTTTCTGCTATTTATTTGCACCCTGGACCCCTTAATTCCATTCATCTGAAGACGTGGGTTGTGCCCACAAAAGCTCATGGTACTATCTACATTTTTGTTAGTCTCTCAGGCTATGTCTACACTCGCGGCTTCTTGCGCAAGTACGGCCGTTCTTGCTCAAGAATCTGCAGAGCGTCCACACTGCCCACCTGCTCTTGCGCAAGTAAATTTACAGTACGGCGTGGTAAGAGAGGGCTCCTTGCGCAAGAGCTACACTCTTTTTTAACAGGTGTAAGCTCTCTTGTGCAGGGCTCTTGCACAAGAGGGCAGTGAGGACACTCAACAGGGATTTCTTGTGCAAGAAAGCCCTATGTCTAAAATTGCCATCAGAGCTTTCTTGTGCAAGAGAGCGTCCACACTGCCATGGGCGCTCTTGCGCAAAAGCACAGCTCGCACATGGCAGTGTGGACTTTTTTTGGTGCAAGACTTCTTGCACAAGAACACTTGCGCAAGATGTTCTTGTGCAAGAAGCCACAAGTGTAGACATAGCCTAAGGTGCTGCAGGACTATTCACTGTTTTTTAAGCTAGTTTAAAGTCACTTAAAGTGTGCTCCACCTGCTGACTAGAGAATCCAGCCCTAATTCTAAATTTTATGGAAGAATTGTCTCATGATATTTTTTTATGAAGATGGTTCTCACTCTGAGGGCCAAGACCTCATTCAGGCCTGGTCTACACTACATTAGAAGGTCGAAATAAGATGCACAACATAAATTACATAGCTGGAGTTGATATATCTTACATCACATTTCTGTGCCATCCACACAGCGGAAGGCCGATGGGAGCAAATGCTTCCATCAGCTTCCCTCATTCCTCATGAGGAGCAGGAGTACCAGCACTGACAGAAGTGTCCTTTGAGTTCCATCTAGCAGGTTTATACTACACCCGCTAAATCCAACCCCAGAAGATTGACCATGGCAGCATCAATCTTCCGTGTAATGTAGATGTGACCTCAGAGTTTTGCCTGAGCGAAGACTTCAGGTGTAGATCTACAAAATCACATTCCAATGTGGATCAAATCCACATGTCTGAAAATCTGAAGCTAACTTTCATGCTTTTATGGTGGGTTTGTAATCTAACCAGCTAATATGAAAGGCCCAATATACTAAGTCCACCTCTGCTTGGCTGTGTCAATGTCAACAGCTCTGATTCTGGAAACGGTTTCTAGAAAAACAGCTGCTGGGTATTTGTTACCCTAATAATGGAAGGGTGAGCCATAAACTGTTTTGTTTTGAAGATTTTGTTTGCTTATGAGGTATTGAGGTTGTTTTAAGTTTTGGTTTTGTTTGTTTTTTAAATGAAACTGTAAATTGCATAATGACAGCACACATCTATTAAAACTATTGTTTACAGTACATGAAAAATTAAGTCTCAAAAAAGTATTGGTGCTATGGCTTATGCAAATTAACTGTAAAATGCTAAAGAAGTCATTTTTATGTCACCAGCTTGACTGATAGAAATGTGTGTAGGGCTGACAGGCAATCTAAAAATTACAATTACATCTCATTTCCTCTTCTGAGAGTTTTTGTTCTTACAGAATGAGAAGGATCTTTAATATCCTGATCAAATAACAGAAATTGGCTGCCATCTTCTGACACTTCAGTAATAATGTACTGTAATTTGGCTAAAGTAATTCTCTGGGTTCTGTTGTAGAAAAGCCTTTTGCCACATCTTAAAGAGAATGGGACATTAGTCAAGATATGGACCATAACTGGTAAAAGCCATCAGAAAATTACAGCACAAAATCAGTTATCACCTGCAAAATCAAAAGTTTGTAAGGAGAAAAGTCCCACCAAATGCTGGCTATGCCAGGCAAGAAACACTATGGCACTGAAGTCTCAAGACTGCAAGGAGAATGGATTCATTTTATGTTACTGGCTTTTTTGTTGTTGTTGTTGTTGTTGTTTATTTTTAAACACACTTTCACTGTGAAAAGATGAGCTATAAAATGTTCAGTGCCCAGTATAGTCCACAATGAATTGGTATGTTTGCCACTTTAATGTTCTATATAAATGTATAAAATGTTTTGAAAATCATTTGAATTCTTCTGACTGTGAATTTGCTTGTACAGACAGAGAGAGGAAGTGATCCTTCCTAACCTGCACTTTTTTCCTCTGCCTTGAGTAAGTTGTGCACAATATGCCGTATGAATATAATACTCACCCATCTGAATTCTCAGCATAGAAAAGAGATAGGGAACTACATTGAGCAACCAAGATATAACTAGAAGAACTGGGATAAAGTTAAGCTAAATTTATTTTTGCTTGCCAAATAGAGCACCAGAGGAAATTTCATACTAATGTGTCCCAATAGATTTGGTAATCTATCAGAAGTAATCCCAGAGAACATGATTGAAGTACAGAGTCATTTAAGACGGAAGTAAATATAGTTCTATGTTGTTGGGTTTTTTCCATCTATTATTCAATCAACCATTAAAGTGACTGAACTTTATTGGAAAATTCTTTCCCACATACTCATGATGGCTATCTTTATCACTTGCTGAGAGACAGATAATATTACTTTATAATTATATCATGTAGGAAAATGGAGCAAAAAGAAAAAAAACTGTAAAAATGTTTTACCTGCTGCAAATTGATTTTCTGTTTGGTTAGTATTAGCATTGTTTTGTTACTCCACTAATTTATTTAAAAGACCATATGTCCTGTTTTAAAAGAAGTTATACCTCTTGTGTTTGTCAGATTGCATTAACACAACAGATTCATAATACAGCCAGCTACAGCAAGGTAGTCCAAATTGTTCACAGCTCCATTAAGCTACAACAACATTTTAGGATGCTCCCATTGCATTGTGTACAATGCCTTTACTCCAGCATGAAAATGATACTAATAGATTTTAATTGTATATCCTGCATATAGCCTTTCCTTATATACATCCTTTTTCCTGATCAATGGGCCAACTATGGACCAACTCTTGCACTCATTGACTCCTGCACAGTCTCATTTTCTAATCTGACACACAGCGAGAATGACCTAAAGAATATTCCATTTTCTTATTTAAAAGTGAACTGAAATGTGGTTTGAAAAACAATAAAAGTAAATACAAAAAGTTCTTAAGATTTCTAATTATTTTGCAGATGTAAATGTTACAAATAAATATAAATTTTAAGTGGGCCAAATTCACCCTTTTTAAGTCACCTGAATGAACTTGTGCCTGCTTAGACCAGGGCTAAATTTGCTCCCATATGTGAAAAAAATCACTTCCTCCCTTAAAGACCAGTATTAAAATTAAATTAATACATAATGATCTAGGTTTAGGTTTCTGACATTTTTCTTGCCACAGGCGATAACATTAATTCTAAGCCATCTGAAGAATTCACAATAAGGAGCACCTTCAAAGTTGCTGTTACCAAATAGCTTTTCTGGAGTTTATATGTTTACATAGTTCAGAATGATTCCTGTTGATAATGAAACCCTACTCTACTGGACCTTTTTAATGTCTCATTTCCAAACATATTTTCTTTCATCCCTCAATCTCAGTAGTCATCTGCTCTCTTCTCTCCTTCACACACACATACCCACACACACCCCTTGTGTGGAAGCTCTTAGAATGATATATTCCTTTATAAAATTCATAATGACACTGCCTTGAAATGAGCTCATTAGTCATTCTAAAAGGTGACCCTAGCTAACTCGAAGGAAAATGAATGCATGAATTTCAGCAACACTCACTCAAGGAGGTCAAAACAGAAAAAAAAATCCCCACTAGTCATGTAAACAAAAAGGCAAAGGAAAGGAGGAAACAAAAGCGGGGATGGAGATGTGGGAAAAGTGAAAAAGTAATAGTGGGACAAAAAGCACTGTGGGTAATTTTTTTATTTTGTCCTTATGGTGAAAGAAAAACTGTTAAAAAATAGGAGAAATGGAATGAGCATGAGAAGAAAAGGGGAACATAGTAAAGAAAAAGAAGAGAAAGAGGAAAAAGAGAGAGAGCTTGGAATACACTCAAACATCTTTATCAAAAAACTACCCACAGTGCTTTGTGTCCCATTATCACTTTTTCACTTTTCCCACATCTCCATCCACGCTTTTGTTTCCTCCTTTCCTTTGCCTTTTTGTTTACATGACTAGTGGGGTGGGGTTTTTTTTCTGTTTTTGACCTCCTTGAGTGAGTGTTGCTGAAATTCATGCATTCATTTTCCTTCGAGTTAGCTAAGGTAATTACTGCAGCATCCCAGCTACCACTCATCACTGGGGGTGAATGTTCAGTCTATTATTTCTTTAGATTTCTAGAACATAAGAAAGGCAGCTATCCACTCCTCTAGGAGCTTCTGACATGACTATTAGAGGGAACCATTAACCCACTGACAGCCCCCTAAAACTCAGCATGCTACAAAGCAATATTAACCCTCTCCCTGCCAAAATTTCCTTTCCCCAAAAATACCCACTCATATACCAAACCCAGTAAATCGGGGCCGCTAACAAGATATTTCAGATTTGGGTAGAGATAAATGGTTTCAGAATTCTCTCCAGGGGAGGATTCTCTTCCGTCAACCCCTCCACTTTATTCAGTCTAGAAGTATCCAATTCAAAACACCTCCTCTGATTCCAGTTGTGACCATAGTTCTGACATTCATAGATTTCAAGGCTGAAAAGGACCACTGTGATCATCTAGTTTGACCTCCTGTATAAAACAGGCCATAGGATTTTCCCAAAATAATTCCTAGAGCAGATCTCTTAGAAAAATATTCAATCTTGATTTTAAAAAATTTCCAAATGGTGGAGAATCTACCACCAGTCTGGATAAATAGTTATAATATTTAGTTAATCTCATTGCTAAAGCTGTTTTCCCTGCTGGCTTACTACCTTTGTTCCTAGATGTTTACATTCACCCTTAGCCATATTAAGACTGTATAGTTTGCTCCTGCCCAGGTTACCAATTGATCCAATCTGAATTTTTCATTTCACCTTCCAGCCATTGGATCATGTCATACCTTTCAGTTAGAATAAACAGCCCATTTATTAAATATTTGTTCCCCATGTAGATACTTAGAGACTAATCAAGTCACTCTTTACCCTTCTGTTTGCATATACGCAGATGCAACTGCTTGAGTTTATTAACACAAGGCACATCTTCAATCATTCCTGTGACCCTTCCCAGAACCCTCTTCAATTTATCAACATCCTTCTTGAATTGTGGACACCAATTGTGGACACACCATTCAAGCAGCACCTGCAGCCATGCAGAGGTAAAAACAGCTTGACTCCTATTTGAAAGTCTCCTGTTTATGTGCCCAAAAATTGTGCTAGCCCTTTAGGACACAGCATGACACTGAAAGTTCATGTTCCGTTGATTATTCACTGGAAGCCCCAAAACTCTTTCAGAGTTACGGCTTCCCATGATAGACATCCCTATCCTGTAACATGGCCTACCACCTTTGTTCTCAGATGTTTACATGTACACTTATCCATATTAAAATTGTGTTGTTTGCTTGTGCCCAGGTTACCAGCTGACCCAAAGAGCCCTGAAACAGTGACCTGTCCTTCATTATTCACCACTCAGCGCTTGTGCATCATCTTCAAACTTTATCAATGATGCTACTATTTTTTCTCCAGCATAAAAATATTAAATATCATAAAGCCAAAAACTAATCATGGCAGACCCCCATTAGAAAACACACCTATTCAGTAATGATTCTCCATTTACAGTTACATTTTGACCCCTATCTTTTTGCCAGTTTTTATCCATTTAATGTGTGCAATTTTAATTTTATATTATTCTAAGGGGTTTTGGGGGCAGGGGTGGATTCCCCTTCAGAAATGTCACACAATACCAAGTCAAATGTTTGAGTCTATATATTCTGTCAAAACTATTGCTGTTTTCTACCAAACTTGTAATCTCAAATTTTAAAATATCGAGTTAGTTTAACAGGAGCTATTTTCCATAAACCTATGTTGATTTGTTGATTTAATTATATTTCCCATCTTTAATTTTTTTATGAATACATTCCTGCATTAGTTGCTCCATTATCTTGTCCAGCATTGATGTTAGACGGATAAGCCTATAAAAATTACTCAGGTTAACCCATGTAATGTTATACCAATAGTAAAAAATATAAACTTTCTTGCAATCTTCTAGAACTTCCCCAGTGTTTGTAGACCATCAGTAATGATCCAGCAAGCTCCTCTGCCAGTCTTTTTAAACTCATGAATTAAAATTATCGAAACCTGATTTTAAAAGCTCTAACTTGAATAGCTGTTGCATAAAATTCTCCTGAGATACAAGTAGAATGGAAATTTCTGTATCATATGGCTATATCATTTGTTTTTCCCCACATAAAGAACAGACATACTAGTGAATATTTCTGCCTTTTCTGTATTATTATTGATAATTCTACCATTTCAATCTAGTTTTGATATAATATATAAACTTGAACGTTTGATATTTTTGTTCATTACATATTTCAAAATCTCATCTTCCTTAACTCTGTTAGCCATAGATTTCTCCTTGTGTTCCTTTGTTTCCCTTATCATTTTTCTACAGTTTCTAGCTTCTAATTTATACTCTTTATTTATAGCTTCCATTTTCTTCTATTGTTGGTAATTTATTATCATTATTAATAGATGCCTTAATTTCCCTCTAAACAAGGTCAGTTTTTAAACCAACATAGCCTTCTTCCTTGATTGTGGCTTTGGGTTCATCTTGTAAAGTGCAATCCAACAATTCCCAATCATCATATTTCTGATTAAGTTATTCCCAGCTGATTTTGCTCATAACTGTTTTCCATTTTGTGAAACTGCCCTTTCAAATCACCAAATGTTTTTATATTGCAGAAATAGCAAGAATTATCTTGCTTATCAAGAGCTATAGTAATATATTACAATAAACAGCAAATTACCAATGTTTCTGATGGAAACATTGTCCAACGGGACAGCACATATCTTGCTTAGGGTTTTGTACTGCACAGCTATTTGGTCTAATACTTGTGTGTTTCAAACTGTTCCAATATTTCAAAGTCTGCTTTGCTTTTTGGTTTTATAGCAAGGGCCTTGGAATGTTTGCATAAGATGCCTTATAAATTCTACTGAGCTACTTCAGACACTACAGCTATTCCCTACCATCAAATTCTTAGAGGACAAGTTGCTTTGACTATTTGTTTGGGGACAAGAGGTTACAATATATACAGCATACAAGATGTATTGTTCACATTAAATGGGCTTTTCTCCCCCATGGAGCTACTATTGATTGAAAAACTGAGTTTATATACATACTTTTCATTAACCACTTTCAATTCATTAAAGCATGTCTGTTAGTTTTTATATGCAAAGCCTCCTTCCTGCTATATGAAAAATTTCTGGGTCCAGTTTTTGCAGTGAAGAAGTGACTGCTAGATGAGCTGGTATGGGTACTATATCCAGGCAAAGTCCCTTCAAACAAATCCAGAATCAACAATTCTCTTGCCGTCAGTAACTATATACCTACTTAATGTGTTCTTATAACACTGGTCTACAATTTTTTAGAAGTCGTCTGCTTCAGAGATAAAATGTGCTATTTATTATGTATTTTGATGTGCTGAATTCAAATATGACAATTAAAACAACTGATTGGCTACTGTTTCCAAGATATTTAAGTTTTTACATTTTACGTCTATGTATATTGTGTAGATAGTAGAGTTTTAATCATAAACTGTAAACCTAGGTCTTTTCATGTGTTTATGGTTGCTTTACATGATAATATTTCACCTGTCCTGTTTATGTAACACTTTAAAAATCAGCAAAAGGGTTATATAAATAAAACTGATTATGAAACAAAAGGCAAAAAACTATTATGTACATAGTTTAGTCCTATTCAGTGTCTACTCGGCGCTTCTTGGCTTGTCTCTTATATTCATTAAATGGAGCATCTCTTGTCACTGTCCAGCAATAGTCTGCAAGCATTGATGGGCTCCATTTGCCCTGATAGTGTTTCTCCATTGTTGCAATGTCCTGGTGAAATCGCTCGTGCTACGCTCACTGCTCCGCAGTTCAGTGCAAAAAAAATCTAGATGAGAGTGCAAAAAATTTATCTTTAGTGACATGTTGCAACCAAGGCTTTTGTATGCCTCGAGGAGGTTTTCCACCAACAACCTGTAGTTGTCTGCCTTGTTGTTTCCGAGAAAATTTATTGCCACTAACTGGAAGGCTTTCCATGCCGTCTTTTCCTTGCCACGCAGTGCATGGTCAAATGCATCATCTCGAAGAAGTTCACGAATCTGAGGACCAACAAAGACACCTTCCTTTATCTTAGCTTTGCTTAACCTTGGAAATTTTCCACGGAGGTACTTGAAAGCTGCTTGTGTTTTGTCCATGGCCTTGACAAAGTTCTTCATCAGACCCAGCTTGATGTGTAAGGGTGGTAACAAAATCTTCCTTGATTCAACAAGTGGTGGATGCTGAAAACTTTTCCTCCCAGGCTCCAATGACTGTCGGAGTGGCCAATCTATCTTGATGTAGTGGGAATCTCTTGCACGACTATCCCATTCGCAGAGAAAACAGCAGTACTTTGTGTATCCAGTCTGCAGACCAAGCAAGAGAGCAACAACCTTCAAATCGCCACAAAGCTGCCACTGATGTTGGTCATAGTTTATGCACCTCAAAAGTTGTTTCATGTTGTCATAGGTTTCCTTCATATGGACTGCATGACCAACTGGAATTGATGGCAAAACATTGCCATTATGCAGCAAAACAGCTTTAAGACTAGTCTTCGATGAATCAATGAACAGTCTCCACTCATCTGGATCGTGAACGATGTTGAGGGCTGCCATCACACCATCGATGTTGTTGCAGACTACAAGATCACATTCCATGAAGAAGAATGTGACAAGATCCTTTTGACGGTCACGGAACATGGAAACCCTAACATCACCTGCCAGGAGATTCCACTGCTGTAGTCTGGAGCCCAACAGCTCTGCCTTACTCTTGGGTAGTTCCAAATCCCTGACAAGGTCATTCAGTTCACCTTGTGTTATGAGGTGTGGTTCAGAGGAGGAGGATGGGAGAAAATGTGGGTCCTGTGACATTGATGGTTCAGGACCAGAAGTTTCATCCTCTTCCTCTTCCTCGTCTGACTCAAGTGAGAATGATTCTGGTGCATCAGGAACCGGCAGTCCTTCTCCGTGGGGTACTGGGCGTATAGCTGATGGAATGTTTGGATAATGCACAGTCCACTTTTTCTTCTTTGACACACCTTTCCCAACTGGAGGCACCATGCAGAAGTAACAATTGCTGGTATGATCTGTTGGCTCTCCAAATCATTGGCACTGCAAAAGGCATAGATTTCCTTTTCCTGTTCAACCACTGGCGAAGATTTGTTGCACAAGTGTTGCAGCATATGTGTGGGGCCCACCTCTTGTCCTGATCTCCAATTTTGCAGCCAAAATAAAGGTGATAGGCTTTCTTAACCATAGTGGTTATACTGCACTTTTGTGATGCAAAAGTCACTTCACCACAAACATAGCAGAAGTTATCTGCACTGTTCACACAAGTACGAGGCATCTCTGCTCACTGTGGCTAAACAGAAATGTGTCCCTTTGCAAAATCAAACACTGACAAATAAGAGAGCACGACACTGTATGATTTCTAGAGCTGATAGAGGGCAATTTGTTCAGCAGAGTGATGTAAGCTTCGTTATGATTGCATCATCCATGACTTCTAGGAATAACATGATGCAATTCATATCATGTATGATGCAATACCAGCTTCAGATTGCATCATTCATTGTTTTGCCTAAAAAGCAAGTACTGTCCAAACCCAGTCATAGATTTATTCATAGATCCAGTCAAAGATGTATTTTAGTCATTTCTGGTTTAAATTGAGACCCCTGCCCTTTATAACTCACTTATCCTCCTCCATTCCCAAGTCAAGGGTCGTATATACTGACCCAATAGCATATCTTGAAAACTAGAGCCAATCAACAATTTTAAGCATCATTTTCGTTCTCAGCGACCCAGAATTAGTAAAGTTTGACTACATTTATTTCAGAAGCATTTTGGCTGTAGAGCAGTGAATCAATACTGCATTGCCAACCTGTATATATTTGATAGAGAGATGGGTCTGAATCAAAATCATGTTAATTCCCCTAACTATGGAGTAGTCTATTAATCATAGAATTGGAAGGAACCTTGAGAGGTCATCAAGTCCCCCTGCAATCATGGGGACTTGCACTACCTAGACCATCTCTAACAGGTTTTTGTCTAGCCTGCTCTTAAAAAAATCTCCAATGGTGGAGATTCCACAACTTCCCTAAGCAATTTATTCCAGTGCTTAACCATCCTGACAGTTAAGTTTTCCATAGTGTCCAACCTAATTCTCCCTTGCTGAAACTTAAGCCATTGCTCCTTTTCCTATCGTCAGAGGTTAAGGAGAACAATTTTTCTCCTTCCTCCTTGTAACAATCTTTTAGGTACTTCAAAGTTATGTCCCTCTCAATCTTCTCTTTATTGTTTATATTGTGGGGTAGGGAGGGTTTACATGCAAACACACAGAATGCAGGGGCACCTCACTGAGAGCAACATGCATAAGGTTCAAAACTGGCCATTCATAAGTCTTTCTTTCAAAGCCTCTCTGATTTGCATTGCCCCACGCTGGGATCTCCTTATTGCCCTGGTATCTGGCTGCTCAAAATCTCTGGCTAGACACTCTGCCTCAGCCCCCAACCCTGACAGACAAATTTTCCTCTTGTTCTCACAAATATTATTAAGCACTCAGCAGGATGCTACCACTAAGGAAATGGTCTAACATAGATAATAGACTTCTAATCATTCCCTTTAAACATCCAAAAGCACATTCACCTCCATTCTGCACTAGTTCAGCCTGTAGTTGAACTGTTCCTTACTGGGGTCCAGGGTCTCCGTGTATGGCTTTCATAACACAAAGGAGCAAAGGATAGGCTGGGCCACCAAGGATTGCTATTGGCATTTCTATCTCTCTGATTCTAATTTTCTGGTCTGGGAAAAAAAGTTCCAGCTTGCAGCTTTCTGAAGAGGCAGGAGTTCCTAAAGGTGCATGTGTCATGCACTTTTCCCAGCCATCCCATGTTGATGTCGGTGAAACAGCCCTCGCGATCCACCAGCACCTGCAACACCATTGAGAAGTACCCCTTGCAGTGGCGGCCCGTGCATATAGGCCGACTTGGGCGACTCGTCACGCCATTGAGGGCTGTGGAGGCGGGGGCGCCGATTGCGCATTCCTCCTAGGGCACCAGCTGCCAGCAGCCGACCTTGTGCTGCTCCTGACCCCTTGCAGTTTATGTAGTCCTTGGCAAGGTGGTCGGGTGCCAAGATGGGAGTGTGCCTTCCATCTGTCACCCCACTGCAATTAGGGAACACCTCATGGCAAAGCGCTTATCTATGGCATCCACGTTTCCCAGAGTAATTACCCTCCATAGCTGAATGATATTGATTTCCCTCACTACTTGTGTAACAGAACCCCTCACTGTAGATTTCCCCAATCCAAGGTGATTCTCAACTGACCAAGAGCTGTCTGGCATTTCAAGCTTCCACAAAGCAATTGCCGTGCACTTCTTCACCATCAGAGAGATCTCATTCAGCTGTTCCTGTGCTTCAGATTGGGGAAAAACAATTTGAAAAGTTCCATGAGACTGGCTTGCACATTCAGAAGTTTTGCAGCCACTGCTGATCATTGTATACCTGCAGCACTATGTGATCCCATCAGTCTGTGGTCATCTGACGGCACCAGACCAGCATTCCAACGTTTCAAGAGGATCATCTGGCAGCTGCGTTTCCAATTTGCTTAACTGAAAGGCTTTCACGAACAGCGTGTCATGGCATCCCAAGATTCATGCTCTTGCTGGAGTACCGTGCATATACTCTAGACCAGGCCTGGGCAAAATATGGCCCACAGGCCGCATCCAGTCCACCAAGCCACCAGATCCAGTCCAGAGAGGCAGCGGGGTGCCCCAAGCAGGCTTCCGAGCTTGCCCCGCAGCCCCCCACACCGTGCAGAAATGCGGCTGCAGGGCTCCATTTCTGTTTTGAAACTGGAGGGGAAGGGGGAAGTTTTAGGAGCCGCCTCGCCCCCAGTACATTTCCATTGGCCGGTCTCTGGCAGAAACCAGCCAATGGGAGCTGCTTGTTAGAATAACAGGCAGCTAAGAAGAATCACGCCCCCTCTCCTGGGCTCAGTTATTCATGAAGCACATGGCCAGGCAAGCAAACTGGCTGGCTGGGAAACATTTTAAGCTCTGCAGGCAGGCAGGATAGTTTGGCAGCTGACAAGTAAGTCTCCTGGCCACACTCTGCTTCTGGCACCCCAGCCCTTTCCTGCCCCAACTCTTTGCATCCCACCACTCAACGTACCCAAATCCTCTGTCCCCCCTCTTACACCCATACCCCCCCTCCCAGTTCTGGCACCCCAATCTCCTGCCCCAGATCACAATCCCCTCCTACCCTAGGTCACATCCCAAACCCCTGCACTCCAGTCCCCTGCCCTAGATCACAACTGCCTACTTCATCCCAACTCCGTCCCAGACTCCAGTCTCCTTCCTGCACCCCAGTTCCTTACCCCAAGTTCCCTTCTGCACCTAACCCCTCTTCCAACCCCACATCTCCTCCATTAATAGCATGGAAGAGTGCTGCCCTCGACCACTTTCCAAAATCTTGGAGAGGCCCCACCATCAAAAATTATTGCCCACCCCTGCTCTGGACAGACTCCACCTTTCGGTGTAATGTCGTCATCACAATGCTTTAATGAACAATGGGATCCACCAGGGGGTCCATGTTCACACTCCTATGGCATCTGCATGAGTAACCAGGGCATGAAAAGACTACTTCCCATTGACTGCAAGCAAGGGGGGAGGGAGTAGACAAGTGCATTATGGGATGCTGAGAACATGAATCCAGAATCAACTGCTGCACAGTTTTGGTTTCAGTGTGCCCTAGAAGCATAACCCAGAATGCAAAGGGGCACAGGCATGGTGGGATAGCTACCCACAGTGCATTGCTCCCATAGTCAATGCCAGTCTCCTTACCAGGGATGCACTATTTTGAACTACATTGAATTCTTGTGCACAGTGAGGACGTGGACCATCAGCTTTAAAAAAATAGGTGGCAAGAAATCAATCTTACTAAATTTGGCCTTATCTCATAGAGTAGACATGACCTCAGATATTCTTGTAATGGGACCCATATAAATATCAGAGGGGAAAGGGGCAGGAAAATATCCTCAAAATGTTTCAAAATAACAAACATATTACACATTTTCCCTAGTCATTTCCAAATAGCAGCCACAAGTAAAAATGTGTAAAACTGCTTTACAGAATCACTTTAAAATAATGAAGATTGTTTCCCATAAGCATTGCAACACACCACTGCCACTCTCAACTCCTAGATAATGAATACATGCATAAACAATTACATGAAAACAAAATCATAACATTACTGATTATTCTTCTATCTTCTAACCCTTCTCCTGTTACACTCCCAAACTAAAATGGAAACAATAAAACAACCTGGCATATTTGTACTGATGGAGGAGAGCCCTGCAATATATATTCATTGAGTGCCATATATTTTCATACATTTCCAATTTGATTTACTATATTATTAGGCAAGTTTATTGTCTTTCATAGTAGAATATATGAGAAAAATATTTAAAAATATATCTTGAATACACCTTATGCTAACACACACTATAGAGAGCCAACACACTTTAAATAAAACAAATTAAACCCAAGGAGGGTTTATGAGGCATTGACTCATAAAGATGTCAAACACACATAGACCCCTGCACTTTCACAGGGCATTAACCAAGTCCAGGAATCTGTGAAATGAAGGACTACATGATTAACCCATGTAGAAGAGTCTCAGAGGGGTAGCCATGTTAGTCTGTAACTTTTAAAATTAGCAGAATCATTCATTTTCATCTTCTGTAGAGAAGTGAAAGGAGCTTTATAAGTGGCTTGTCTTACCCACGTAGAAGAGATCAATTAAAGACAAAACCTATAAAAGTTAAGAACTAGAGATGCAAAAGGAGGGGCTTGGGAGGACGCCTTTCGAGGATATTAGGTACATCAAGACTATCAAAGAGAGCATGGATGTATTTTCATGGGGTAACTCAGAAAGGCAGGAAATATTTTTTTTAAATAAGCTTAAGAAGCCTTTCAGATTTTCTAATGTACTCAAAGAAAACATCATACGGTGAACAAGACTATTAACTGGGCTTCAAAAATTGTTTTGGAGCAAAGGCATAGTTGACATAATAACTGAGTTTTAATTGTAAAAAGTAAATTTATTTCCGCCTCAAAAATGTTTGCATGTGTTGCCTAATGTAAGATTTCTTATGAATTTCCAGTTGCCACCTTTAGGATTGACAAGTCCTTTGTCCCGGGATCAGGCCCAGTATTCAATTATTCTAAGGGTGGGAACCCTAATGTGCGCAGATACAACACCCATACTATAGGAACTCTTGTATATTTGCAAATCTCTCTCTATATATAAAAAAAAATTTCCTGTGGGATGACAGTGACATCATCATGTCACTCTGTGTCCACAGGAGCCAAACCCCACCCACTCCCAGCCTGGCCCTCCCCAGGGCCCATGTAGAGAACTGGGGCTGCCTGTGGCCCCGCCCCCCCTTACCAGGGGGGAAGCTATAGCTGCCATGGCCTTGGCCCAGCCCTCCCCAGTGGCAAAATTGGGTGAGGGAAGAGACAGGGGCTGGCAGAGCCTTGCCCCCAGCACAGCCTCAGCCCAGCTCCTCCCAGTGGTCAGAGGGAGAGCCGGGCTCGGCACAGCCAGCCTCGAGCCTCGACTCAGCCCCAGCCTAGCCCACCCCAGCTGCTAAGGGGATAGCTGGGCCAGTCCCAGCCTAGTCCATCCCAGCCACCAGCCCTAGCTTTGCCCCTCCTGGCCACTGGGGAAAGACTTAGTCCTGGCGCGGCCTCGGCCTGCCCCTCCCCCGCAGCACATGGGGGGCAGAAGGGGCGGGAGAGCAGCCCAGGAACCAGGCCGACCGGGGGGCCCCCCAAGAGCTGGGGGGGCCCCCAAGAGCCAGGGCGGCTCCAGGCCCTCCACATCAGCTGGGGGGGGGGGAGAACCAGGGCCACCCTGCGCCTTCACCGGCATCCAGGGGGGAAGGGCTGGGGCCAGGGTGGCCTCACCTCCAGGCCTTCCCCAGCCAAGGGGAGTAGGCAAGCATAGCGAGCAAGGGACGCCAGCCCTCTTGTATAGTTTATCAATACATTTAGCTGTCACAAACACCCCAATTTCATAAGATAAAGAGGGAATGTTCATCTATATTTCCATACCATATACTCACACCATTCCTTCTAGAACAACCCAAGGTGTTAGCAATCATCTTCCTCATCACCTGCACCTTCCCCATCATCACCAGTGGCCATCATTCTGGCACTTTCCAAAGACTACATCTCCTTCTCCTACCACTCCTAGGCTGGAATGCCAATTGTATCATATGTCTCAGAGGATAGCCATGTTAGTCTGTAACTTAAAAAAACAAACTTAAAAAACAATGAAAGGTCCTTTATATGTCACATCAGTGGATGTGCAGTTCTATGAGCCTCTGCTGTGGTGGTTTATGTGGTTAGGTCCTGTGATGATGTCACTTGTATAGATGTGTGGACAGATTGGGCACCAGAATTTATTACAGAGGTAGGTTCCTGGGTAAGTATGATTGAGGTGTGCTTGTGTGGTTGCTGGAAAGAATTTTTTTCAGATTAGGGGATTGTCTGTAGGTGAGAAATGGCCTGTCTCCCAAGGTCTGTGAGAGTGAGGGATCATTTTCCAGGATTGTTAATATGCGCTGGAGGGGTTTAAGTTGGGGGTTGTAGATGATGACTAGTGGTATTCAGTTGTTTTCTTTGTTGGACCTGTGTTGAAGAAGCTGATCCCTGGATATACGTCTGGCTCTGTCAATCTGTTTTTTTACTTCCCCAGATGTGTATTAAGTTTTAGGAATGCCTGACAGAGACCTCTATCGGGCATTCCTAAAACTGAAATACCTACCAGACGAGTCTGGCTCTGTCGTGTATATTGGCCAAACTGGACAGTCTCTATGACAAAGGATTAATGGACACAAATCAGATATTAGAAATGGTAACACAGAGAACCCTGTAGGGGAACATTTTAACTTGCCCAGGCACTCATTAATGGATTTAAAAGTGGCTATCCTCTTACAAAGTAATTTCAGGAACTAGCTAGAGAGAGAGTCTGCGGAACTGGCCTTCATATGTAAATCTGACACATTCACCTAAGGATTGAACAAAGACATGTCTTGGATGAGCCGTTATGTTCAACACCCAAATGACATCAAAAGCTAAGTATTGGGCACTTGCAGCCCACTCTATTAGACTCATTTAGCCCAGACACTTTAATTCACACGGTTTTTTCACCCTCCCCCTTATCCCCAATTTTTCTGCTGTATATTTGTACCCCTGAACTCCTTGCTCCATTCATCTGAAGAAGTGGGTTGTGCCCATAAAAGCTCATGATACTATCTATATTTTTTGGTTAGTCTCTAATGTGCTACAGGACCATTCATTGTTTTTTAACTTTTATCATATGTTACACTGACATTACGTTTCATGCATGTTCAGTTGGGGATGTTTCCTATGCTCCTTATTTGTATTTCCTCACCTTAGTAATGGTGAAGTGTCTTTTTCCAATAAGTCAGTATATCATTGATCTTAACTTACGATCATGTGTGTCAATTTGTTACCATGGGCTTTTTGTGGTTGTCTATCATGTTTATTATTTCTGTCCTACCAAGTTATTTGATCTGGTCTCAACTGGTTATTTTGGATTTTTATATGTAATGATGTAGCTTGAAGCTATTTTTGGAAGCCCCTATACCATGGAAAGTTACTCTATGTGAAAGGTCCTGAACATATATGAGCTAACTGTTTTATCTGGATGAAAGGATCCAGACAAAAATCCTAACTTTTCCGTAGCTCAACATACAGGAGGTGGTCTATAAGTCTCTTGTGTTACAGACAAACTGCCAATGAAAACCTGTATCAAAACCATAAGGAAATAATCAATTTATATATCTATAGGCAAGCAAGCAGGTTAGCCCTATAGGTTACACATGATTCTTGTTTTTAAAAGAAAGCAATGCAACAAATTAAAACAAGACATGGAACTGAATCCCTCAGGAAATTCTTAATGCTATTCTGGGTTTTGCATTCACAATCCCATTCAGCTTCAGTTCCAAAACAGGCAGAGAACAAGTTTCCTAAATCCTTTGCAGAAGGACCTGATCTCAATGTTCTGTAAAGCTACATATGAAGCCATGAATTCACTATACTAAGTACTAAGTGCAGAGTATACTGTGAGCACCACCAACATTGCTTAGGCACATTTTATCACCTAAGGCTTTCCTTCATAAAATGGCTTCTATGTATAATCTTCAATAGTTGAAGATGAAAAAAGTTCTGTCACCATTAATAGGGAAAAGTTAACTATAGGAAACACTTGACTGCTAGTTCCCTATGGACTCAGCCCCCTTCTACCATGGACTTGCTAGTCACTTGTCCGGCTAGGTAAGAGTTACTAAATCTTATTAGATAACTAAGAAATGCCTGATAAAAAAAATATCCCTTTAAAAGCTTTATGTAACACTCCACATAGAGTTCATGAAACCCTAATGCACCGAGTTATTGGAAATACATGATTTGCAAAAAACTTTGGTTGTTTTATCAGATGCCTTGAATGTAATTAGATACCCATCAGCCTATTGATAGCAAGTATTCACAAAATATGTCCTACTATAGTTGTATCACTCACACTTTTGCAGTTGTGGTAATATTTTGTCAGTATTTTCAATATGACACTTATCAGAGGTTTGGAAGCTAGACATTAAGATCAGCCCAGGCCTGACTTGGCACATAGTACTGTTTTGAATCTAGTAGTTATTCCTGTCAGCCAAAGAGAACATATTTTGATGATCCAGGCATCCAGAACAGTAGTCAAAGGAATGGTATGATCATGATCCACAGGTCTCAAATGTTCCAGCCTTCTACCTGGCAGCCCACTAACATTTGCTTACTGGGGACCCTCAAAGCTCTTGGCCATGACTAGAGTGACCGTATTTCCCTATGCCAAATACAGAACACCTGGTAAAATTGCTCTGATTTAAGTGAGTTCAACAGCAATCAATCAAAGTTATGCAGTACAAACGTTCAAAATAGCATTAGCTTCACTGAGCCCCCTTTAAAAGGCATACTCCATTATTATCTGTCTCTGTATTTTATAAATGTGCGTCTCTGTCTGTCTCTCCGTCCATGTCTCCATTTGCTCATTAACACCTCCTTAATTTTAAGAGCTAGGACCACCACATTTGGTATGCAGCTTCCTCTTCTTCTGACTTAAAGCAAGGCCAGGATTTGGTTGTGCCAGGAAAAGCAGATGTGCCTGGACTTCTCTTGTTTTCCTTAACATGGAAAGGGAGAGGACTGATTGGATGAGAGCTATACTGCAGAGGGATCACTGAGGGTAGCTGTACCAGCAAGACCGGAGGTGGGCAAATACTGGCTCATGGGCTGGATCCTCTCTGCCAGGGTTGGCCCCTGGCAGGTCCCTACTCCACCATATTTACCTGCACCTCCACAGGTATGGGAGATCACAGACCCCGTTGGCCACGGACCACAGTTGCCAGTCAATGGGAGCTGAGAGGCGCAGGTGAATATAGCTTTTCCTGGCACAACATCTTTCCCCTAGTATGACTTGCAGTTTGCACCATATGTTGTTTTTCCCAGCACATTTAGCACCATCAGAATTTGTATTGGCACTGTCTGCACAAAGCCCAGCATGCTTTTCACTTTTCTCAATCAATATAGGAATCCTCACTGCGTATCAAAAGTTTCAAGTGGTAGAGAAGAAAACTCAATAACGTGTGTGTTTACCCCATCAGAAGTAGCAGCTAGGGACTGTGTGTGGCCAAGTGATAGCTCAGGGAGAGGGAGAGCATAGCGAGGGACTGTGTGCAGACAGGAGGTTCAGATAATGGGTATCTGTGCCAGGAGGGCTTTGTGGTTCCCCTGTTCCCTGAGGGCTCTGCCAGCCATGGAGCCAGGTCCCTGTCCCCTATAGCTCTTTCCAGCTGTGTGAGTAAAGGGGCTGGGAACTGATGGGCAGGTTCAACTGCCTGCACCAGCAGCAGCGGCAGGAAAGGAGGGAAAAGCACAGCTGCCTATGTCATGGGCCCAGGCAGGGGAGCAGCTGCCCCACCTTGCCCGACACTGGTGTCCCACCTCCCAACTGGTCAGAAGGCAGGGAGAGAGGAGGGTTTGGTTTGTCCCTGGGACTGCCTTGCACTTCCACTGATGTTTGGGGGGAGAGGGAGGGGACAACATCCCCTGTGCCACCCAGTTCTGTCCAGGGACTCGGGGCTTCTGCTGCATGGGGTGTGCTGGGGATCCAGGATTCAGCCCTGCCCAGCTTCAGCTTTGACCAAGTGGGGATGGGGACTTCAGCCCCTCAGCTCCTGCTTTCAGCCCTGCAGGGGTGCCAGGGCTTGTGGTTTCAGCCCATGGGAGAGGGGAGTGTGAGGAATTGCGGCTGCTACGCAGGAGGGGAGAGGTGCTGGGAATCAGGGCTTTAGCCTGGGTGGAAATTCTGGGGGTGCCCCATGGATCAGGGCTTTAGCCTCAGGGTTCTGGGAATTCAGTGTGGGAGGGGCCACCAGGGATAAGATTTCTAGCCCTGCAACAAGTGCCAGCGATCGTGGCTTCAGTCCCACAGCCTGAAATGACGCCAGACCTACCACCTTTGGAAACCCTGCTCTAAGGTGCCCGTGGGGAGAGGTGATACAAACCTCTGACTCTCCTTCACACCCTTATCTATCTCTGCCTCTCCTCTTACTGGCCTTTGCACCCTGCCTGAGAGCGCCCCCTGCGCATTCACCTGCTGCATTCACCTGGAGTCTGCTGTGGCTGCACTGACATGGACTGACCAGCAGGGGGTTAAATACAGGACTGTCCCATTAAAAATGGGATGGATGGTCACCCTAGCCATGACAGGTACTACTTTTTATTATTCATGTTCATAACATTTAGTAATGGGTTTGACTTTCAGATATGCCCAGCACCTGCAACACCCATAACCTTCATCTATAGTTTGGGATGCTCAATGCTCCTGAAAAATCAGGTGCAGTACATCTAGCTATGCCTTTACTGATAAGCCAGAAAATGAAGTAACAGAAAAATAGAAAGTCCGCAAACCCTCATTTCAAAAAGTCTACAAATCAGTTACTCAAGCAACTGTACTCAACCACCTGTGAGACCAGAATGGCTTTCAAGGAGCTTATTAGGTGAATATTGAATGTTACAATATTTTAAAATAATGCATAATGCATAAAAATTGCCTAAAGACATATTAGACTCAGAAAAAATGGCATTAAAGTTAATATACCCTAACTATTCCTCAGTAGTAGTTTTAAATATAAATGAAAACAAGTAAAATAATTACCAGAACTCTACATTTCAATAAAAAGTGAGTATGTGACAAACTATCACAAATAAACTACTGTAATTCACTAGTACCTGGCTTATATACATTTGTGTAAGAAACTTAGTGCAAAATTCTTCTCTCTGAACTACATTACAGCTCACTATTGCATATTCTGCATGCAGAACTTTTCACAGATGTCAATGGAAACTCCACACACACAAAAACAGTACAGAATACATAACAGAAATTCACACTGCAGATAAGAAATGTGCAGTGAGAAAAAGGGGGGAATTTTACTGCAAATATAAAATAGAATTTTAAGAGCTGTGAGTAACTTGACGGCTTTGGTTTGCTCCACCAAAATATTCCACTTCTTTAGATCTAAATGGGTTTATAACCCAGGACTCAGAGCCAAGTTCAATTAAAACTGCCAATTGTGTGTACTGAGGCAGAGGCTGGCATATGAAAATTGAACTTTTATGATTTTAGGAAGAAATTACCTTCTTTACTCTGGCTTAGTTAAAGGTTAGCCTCACATCGAGATATTGTGTCAAATGTTGTTCAGAAGTGTAAAGGGGAAGTTTATAAGTATCTGTCTATAGAACAATAAGCATTCCCTCTCTGGGCATGGCTAAGGAATGGTGTATTCCTGGGTTTGCAGTTCCAACTTTTTGTTAGTTTTGCATTTATTAGATTATTTTGAGGGTTTTTTTGGGTGGTATAAATAATATCTATGGACTGACTTAAAATGTCTCAAAATACCAGCAGGCCTGCTGCTTAACTGGATATATTTTTGGATCTGTGGACTTTCCAACCTCAATTTCTGGTAAAGTGAGATTGTCATTCTGGGGTACAATCCAGATTAGTGAGAGGTTGTGTCATCACCATCCTGTACTGCTGGGTGCTGTAAATCCTCTGCTGCTGTGACCACAGTCTGGACACCAACAGCCAGCAAACAATTATTGCAGTGTCTGTCCTGATGTGGGTGTGCTATATAGCCCTGGTTCTGTGCTATGACTCCTCTAGCCTGCTTATAACGCAACAGCCCCATCCTTGTTTCTACCAACTTTGGTTGCTACTTGCAGGGGTGACTGGCACGCACTCCCAAGTCTTGAATTCCCCTAAATATATCTTCTCTGAAGTGTCCAGCCCTCTTCTGAAACACTTAGAAGCATGAAGGTTCATTTGCTCATTTAAAGAATCAAAAGCACATCACTGTTTATTAACTTAACTGGGTAAATACACCCTTCCTTTCAAGCACAACACTGGGTTGCTTTATGTACAGATAAAAAGTTTAACAATGTGATTATGTAAGGTAAGTAATGCCAACTGAAGGAGTAAAGTTAGCAATGGTTACAAACACAAATAAAAATACACTTTTCTACTAACTAAGGGCTCATCTAGACTACGCGGAAGATTTGAAAGAGGATATGCAAATTCCACAGGAATTTGCATATCTTCTTCCGATCTCACTTTCGAAAGTGAAAGTAGTCGGGACATGGCTTTTTCGGCAACCCCCCCTTTTTCAAAAAGCCGCTTTCCCTCAAAAAATGAGGTTTACGCAGCTTTTCGAAAAAGGGGGGGGGTCTGCTGAAAAAGCCGCATCGTGACTACTTTCACTTTCGAAAGTGAGATTGGAAGAAGATATGCAAATTCTTGCGGAATTTGCATATCCTCTTTCAAATCTTCTGCGTAGTCTAGACATAGCCTAAGGCTTAATTCGGCAAGCTGCAGTCTATGTTAGAGGTAGAATCCATGTTTGTCCATGGCCTGTAGGATAGCTCTCCCCTTTGGGCTCGCTGCCCCCAGTAGCCACTTTCATATGTCCCTCTGAACAGCAGCACCTCATTTTGCATATTATGGAAAACTTTCCTTTTCCTGGGGCTTCTGGTTGTCCTGGCACAACCAAACCCTGACCTTGCTTTAAGTTAGGGGAAGAGGAAGCTATATCCCAAATGTGGTGGCTCTAGCTCTTGCCATTGAGGAGGAGTTCTTGGACAAACAGACTCACAGACAGAACTACTCTAAAACAGAGACAGAGAGAGAGAGATTGGGAGCCTATGTCATTCAGAAATTTATTTCCCAGACATCAAGATTCCAAACGTGAGGAGTGCCCAGAACAAATCTGATGCAATTCTGTGACTGGCCTAGTGAGGGTCCATAGAAGTGCTCTATATGAACATTGGTGCATTTTAAGGGAAAGTTGATCCAATTTCTTCCAATAAGCAAGATTGGTTCCAGAACCTTTATGGTAGAGGATACCAGTTGGTCAGCTTAAAGGCCAAACACATACTATAATAAGCACATAATCAATCCTTACACTATCAAAATTATGAAGTTCCAATCCAAATAATCTATCAGCCCAGATTTGCATGAGATCATGTCCTGCAGAAAGGTTGGAGATATACGGAACCTGTTGACAATTATGAATGACAAACACATTGTGCCCCTAAGGCATAACCCTGAGTAACTCATGGTACTAAAATGTATAATCAAGGAGTAATTCAGGAGCTACCAACCCTCTTTGAGTTCTGAGGTGCACATCCAGGATTATTCCCCAGGATGGCGCTTCTTTCTCAACAGTCAGCTGGGGAAGGAGCCATGACTCTACCTGCTCCTTGCACACACATACACACACACCCCAACACATCCAAGTCTCTGCACTCCCTTGAAAACAGGGAGTGTGATTGTACTTGGCACTGGGCAGGAGGGGCAAGAAAGTGGAAGGTCTCTTATTCCCTCCCCTTCATACACATCCATATAAGTGCCTGGTACAGTCTGGCTCCCAAAACAGGAGACTTTGATGTGGTTTCAAGATTTTTTTATAACTAACATTTTCAACAGTTCCCAATTACTACCATAGTGTTTCATTATTTTAATCTTTGGTCTTGCTGTACAACTTCACTCACTTGAAAATTGGTGTTGTAAACAGTGTGAGTAAAGATCAAAATGCCAGTAAGTAAGCAGATTGATACATTTGTAGACTAAAGCTGTGAAAGCATTATTCACAGAGTGACTTCCTGCTCATCTGATCACAGGACTAATCCAAACGATTCACTCAAAACTGCCACATGAATAGAACAAGAACCAGAACTTATTTAATTTGAAGTCATTGCAAAATTCCCATTGACTACATTGTAAGCAGGACTGAGTCCTTGACCCTAAATGGAATATAAGTTAAGACTCTGGTTTTGTTCCAACAACTTCTGTTCATCCATGTTTTCCTTACTCACACAAACATTATGTAAGGAGTAGGCCTTCGCATATCTTACTTTGAATTTTAGAAATGTGCATCTATCTGTCAAACCGTCCATGAGTTTGTTTTTTCAAGAACTCCACCTAAGCAGTAAAAGTTAGGGTCACCAAATTCAGTATATAGCTTCCTCCTATCATAACTTCAAGTCAGCTAAGGGTTTGGTTGCGCCAGGACAATGGGATGTGCCTGTTTCTTATGAGATTGTTTCTCATAAAATATAAAGGGTGGGGTCTAGCAAGAGAGATAATTTTACTGCAGAATGACCACAGGGTGCAGCAAGGGGCCTGTGATGGGGACCAGGATAGCTATAACCCCATTGGGCCAGCAGGGGACAGGGGTGGAGAAAGGGAGAGTTATCCACTATACATTTCAGAGAGTCTGTCTGTGTCTGTCTTCCCTCAGTCATGGTACATGCACCGTTTCCCCTAGCTGTGCCCGCAGCCGCTACAGTGGCCATGGACTGGCATTTCTCACCTGGCCCCATTCCAGAACAATTATTTAAATGAAGAAAAACAAAACTCATTTGAGTTAAAGACCCAAGCAGTGCTGGGTAAATCTCCTAGTTTCTCTGTACATTGAAACAATCTTCAGGAAGAAAATCACACGTTTGGCCCCATTTTTGGAGAAATCAGCTTATATTAAAGGCCCATCCAAATCTACCAGAATTCTGCATTTACACATCTGTCCCAGTTCTTCAGTCTATTTTAAGTAACAACCTATTCCAAAGAGTTCATGACTCATGTCAGGTTATTAAAGGGAGAAAGCTGGAGATAAAAGAATATAGCAACATCCTCTAACTTCTGTGTTGCTTTTCAGTGACTTTTACTTTTGTTATAATAATTACTCTTGGTTATTCCTCCTTATATGAGTTTGTAAGGATTCTGAAAAAAGAATGATTCACACTTCAGTATTTATGCAAATGCAGATAATTTAAATGTAGTATGATGATTAAGAAAGGATTTTCTATTTAATTCCCTAAGTGTGCATGTCCTTTCTCTTTATGCAAATTACTGGGATAGTCTGTTCTGTTCTTGCCTTCATCATCATTTTTTTCTAAAATAAAACACTGAATATACATAACAGAATCTTCCCTATAGGTTCACGTAAAACTGAGTAAACATTTGGCGATCACTACATTTTATCAATGTTGTTGAAATGGCATATTCTTCATATAAAATGTTGAAGAAGAAAATAGAAATGTGAATACTTATGAAGATATCCTGATCAGTTTGTCAAGTCTGATAAATGTAGTGGTTGCATCCAAACTAAGCGCTTCACTGCTTTGTGCCCTTGCATCAATTAACATTTAATTTGACTTTTTACAACCTCACTTATCACCATTTTTCATTCCTGTGAAGCTAAAAAATGTTAGCTTTTCAAACCTGAGAGTTTATGATTCCTTATAACCAACCCAATTTCAGTAGAATGTAATAAGAGATTAATGTACCACAAGTATGATGCCTCTACAGATTTTGCTAGAATAAAAAAAATACAAAAACATCAAGATGAACTATGACTACACTGGTGATCCCCTAACAAAGAAATGTCTGGGGGGACAAACTAACCCTAAAGAACATAGAGAAAAGGTGTTTTACATCAATTTAATTCTGTTATTTTTGAGAGATTAAATAAACCCAATAGTTTCAGTTAATAGAGAAGACAGAGGAGAGATAAGAGGTGTGAAAATAAATTGTATAGAGAAAATGAATAAGGCTTTTCTATTTGCAGTCTCCCAACACAATATGAAGAACACAATGAAATTAGAAGGCCACAAATTTAAAAGTAATAAGGAAATGTTAATGTGTGTTACCTACCAGCCCTGTGCTCTTGGGGAGCCAACGAGTGACATTCATGGAAAACCATCCCCCCCACCCGCCTTCCCCTAGGCCTCTGCTAGAATCAGACAAAGCAAGGAAAAGGCAGGGGAAGACACACCTAAACTAATTAAGGAAACACCCCAGCCTCATCTGCATTAAAGATAGAACAGAGGGGCATCTCATTAGTATACAGAATGGAGACCAGCTCTTCCAAGGCAGGACCGCAGTGAACTATGGGATACCGAAAGCAGAGAAGCACTGCCTGATGGGAAATCTCTACTCCAGTTGCTAATGAACCCAGGCCTGCTCACACCCAAATTAGTCATTATCAGACCAATTCTAGTAACGATCCTATTGACATCCAAAATACTGAAACTGCCTAGTTGCATTGTGAGCTCGTTCAAGGAACATCACCCATAACCAGGAGTGATCAGTATCTATTGTCTCACCTCTTTCTCTTTGAACCATTGTCCTATCCTTATAAAAACTCCTATCCTTGCCCCAAGAAAAACTGTTCTGATACCTGGATTTAAACTGCATCAGTTCCATTGAGACTTCTTCATCTCCTGTCTGATCATGCTGGGGGCTCTGCTCTGCTTGTCTCCTGCCCTCTGGACCCCCGGCTACCATCATTATCTGGGAACCCTGATCAGTGCAAGCTCCACGGAGTGGTGAGGTCTCTCTCTCTCTCTCTCTCTGTCTCTCTCTCCCCCCACCAACTGCCTATCTCTAAGCCTAACCTCCTGACTCTGCCCTATGTAAACTGTTATATGGTTAGCTAGCCCTAACATTTGTAATCAGTTCCAATTTAGATTGAATATTGTAACTGTTTTGTGTGTTTGGCTCCCCTATACATATAATAAATAACTTTCATTGTTAAGCTGGTTGCTTCTCTCTCTTTCTTTCTCTTTCGCTCACTCTTCCTCAAGGGGTGTTGTTTTGGCTTCCCCATTGGCTCTGCACAGGGCTGGATTAAGGGGGGGGGACTAGCCAGGCAGCTGCCCGGGGCGCCAACCTATGGGGGGCACCTGATGGCAGTTGTAAGGGGCACCGCGCGCCCGATTGCAGCTGTAAGGTGTGCGGCACACAGAGGGGTGGGGCCACGCATGTGCTGTGCGCCTGGGGGCAGAGCCGCGCATATGCGTAGCGTGCCCACTGCCCGGTGCGCAGGAATGGCTTGAGCCGGCCCTGGCTCTGCAACAACGCTTCTTGTACCCAAGCTAAAGATCCCTGTAGTGCCCAAAATCCTGTGAGGTTTGCTCATCATGTGGTTTACTAGTGAATGATTGTGGTGTGAAAGTGGGGATTAGAGGGTGCTGAACGTGGGGGCATATGAGGATGGCAACTTAAAGTGCTGTTTAATCCAGCCCACTGAGTCCAAAGGCACATGAGGGTGCAGTGTGGCATTGCAGTTAAACCCAGCTTGCTGAGTCCAGGGACATATGAGGGGTCAGCTTGTGAGTGCTGATTACCCAGTCCTCTCAGTCGTGCTCTGTTAGTGGGTGTGAGTGTCTGTGTGTGTTGCTATGGTGGGAAGAACTCCATCCTGAGGAACCTAGTTCCTGCAGGAGAGCTCCAGTGGGAGGGGGAATTGGCAGCAGGGAGAATTCAGCTCCATATGAGAGCACAAGTAAGCACAAGCAGCACACTGACAGAATTGTTAACCTCCCCCAGTCCCATAAGAGTAACCCTAATAAATTAGCATACCCCAGAGAATTGGGTAAATCTGGTAACATGTGTAATTAATCTGTAGAACCTATTTCCACAATATACCACTGAAGCTAAGGCTATAGTAGTAGTAAAATAAAGTATCAAATATGGGATTATAGACATAGACATGCAACACCAACAGACCTCAATTATTATTCAATTTGGAGTGCAGGCAGACTCTAGTCTGATGGAGCATTCTCCCTGAGCTAGGACCAATAAAAGGGGAAATTAGACTACAGGGTATTCATAGGGATATCCAGCCATATCCCCATATCTGGGTGCACCTTACAGTCCATGTGGTGACCAAAGAGATGACAGTTGGCGTGGCCCCCAACCTGGCATGCATCATCATACTCAGATACAATTGGCCAAAGTTTGATGAACTATTGTGGGAAGTCAGCCTGGAGGAACCAGCCTAACAGATTGCCTTAGGAGAAGACCTGGTAAATGACAGATGAGGTTGCTGAGACCAAACACCCAACTGAAGAGACAGAGCAGGGACAGAGCAGAGTGGACTCTGCCATTTGGGCCCATAAACCACAATTCCCTAGTGGTGAAACTGGAGCATTGACCCGCCCCGACTTTGGCCATGACCACAGGAAGATGCCTACGAACAAGTGTCACAGGTCAACGGGGTCTCCAAAGACCCTCATCGAGTTGCATGATGTCCACGGTTCTAATTGGCTGTTTATACTACATGGACATAGGCCTTTAGACTCAGGAGGAGCAGACCCAGCTTATCATACCCCACCATCACCAGAGGGCTGTCCTAAGACATCCCAGCCGCTGGACACCTGTAGCACAAGAAAACTCTTATGTGGGTCCCTGTCTCAGTTTTTCTGTTCAGAGATCTACCAAGAGGTTTGGGACTATTGCAATTCTTGTTCCATGTGTCAGCTAGCCGCTGGCCCAAGAAAGCCAAAGGCTCTCCTGGACCCTAGTCTGTAACTGGCACACCTTTTGAATTGTTGCCGGACCAGAGAATGCTAGATTAGAAAGGTTCAACCTGTATTTGTGTAACTCAGTATAACACATGGTCCTGTCTCATAACTAAGTGGAAGCTATGGTAATTCTAGAAATAAGTAACGCTATGTTATAGTGTTTAGATTTTTGAGGAGAAAGATTAAATAGGCAATATAAACCAATATTCCATTATTCTAGCAACAGAGCTCTCTCTTTGTGTTGATGGTACTGTGAATGCTGCACAATTCAAAAACTGATTAATAAAGCAGGAGCTATTCTTCCACAATAAATGCAAATGAAGCTGATCCAGACTCCAGAGTGTATCAACCAGAGGGCTTTTTTTATTTACAAGCCATATTATATTTGTCCAATACACCCAGAATGTTCATTTCCCTTCAGTAAAGAAAGACATTTTCATTATAGCTTTTCAGTAATATTACACTGAATATAGACATTTTACAAGTTAACCATTAGCAGTTATATAACAAAAAGTAGTGTATATGATCCATTTGCGCTGCATAAAGTACATTTCACCATTCTCTTTCCATTTTTTACTGGTGCTTCTTACCACACCATCACTGGTTGTTTAGAACCAAAGTTCTGTATGGCAGAATCTGGTCTTAGCTGAAAAGCCCATTGCCCATCTAAAGCACTAGAGAAATAAGCAACATAAGGGTAACTTTCCAGGAAAAGAAGCTCTTGCAGCCTTATAAGCTGACAGTAATGGAAATCATTTATAAATATTCAGCAAGATGTAAAGTTATAAGGAGGCTGCTCTACTTTTCCAGGCTGTTGTGCTCATAAAAATAATGCAAAACAAGCAGTAAAGCTATGAAACCCATCATGTCAGTGAAAAACAATCAAAGCTAAGGTTGCCAGCAGAAGGGTTAAACGTAACGTGATTATAGGAAGCCTTCCTACACTTCTGAGTTAACCCAATAGAATACTTCATGCCTTATTTAAAGGTAAATCTATTCTTTGAGGCATCATCCAAAAATCCATTGCAATCAATGGAAAGACTTCAATAGGCAGAAAGTTAGTCTTGTGTGTTTAGTGCTGTCCATTCCATATCAAGTGAGTAAAAGGTGCTGTTTATCCAATATTTCTGTGAGAACCATGAAAAAGTTCATCCTCTGTACAAAAGCCTGAATGTGAATTGCCCCAAATAGAACATTGTGAGATGCTTCCCTTAAAAATACAATTTGTCCTGTACTTTACCTACATTTGTCCACTATTTCCTTAAAATCCAAATAAATCACTCCATGACCCAACACTTAAGTGTGGTATTTAGAGCACCGTGGACCATATTCCACAAAATAGAAGTCCCTTTCAGTTGTAATACACAGGTGCATTTCCAGATCTATTAGCTCCACGTCCAGGATAAATGAATAATATTCACCCCTTGGGTTGGCAGCCGCGTGGACTTTGAATATGAGTTAGCACCCAGAGTACAGCTATAGGTTATCTAAATAGCTATAGGTGATCTAAATATGCAATGAGATATTTAGATTCTGGCTTCATTTACACTAATGTTGCTATTCAACTGAATCATCTGACACATCATCTCTGCATCAGTTCAATTCCATTTCATTTCCAATAAGAAAATAATCCACTATTATGGCCATATTCTCAGCCTTGCTCTGCCGCCTTCATGCCATGGAAGAGTTGCCATAATAGGGCACCTGAGGAGTTCCCTTGCACTGTTGGATGTCTCGGGCAAGTGAACACAGCACCTGAACTATGGAAATCCTCGGCCACTGAAATGATTCCTAGGGAGCCATGAATGCTAGCATTTATGAAAACCCTGCTATAACTCTAATTTACACAGAAAGACAAACAAGCCCCTAGATTCCAGGAAGTACAAAGAGGATTTTAAGCTATCTTTGCCCCCTCAAGCCAGCCAAGCGTAGATTGACTGGATCTGAGAATTTTTCTCAATTACAAACTTCTGAATGTTGGAAAAATATGACCTTTATATTCTGAGGATGTTGTATAACCATCAATATCAAGGTACCACTTTATTCTAACTACAAAGATCCTTTAAATTACCTGGTAAAAATATAACCCCTGTGTTGATTCTGTGGTGCCTTTGAGGGCACTAGTTGCATGATAGCATTTGATCATGCTTCACATGCCTCAGTGGACGTGCTTCAAGAGATGGTTATACCCAAAGCAGAGAGGGAACAGATCTGTTTACTTCATGTACAAGGGGCAACTTGGCTCACAGCTGTCAGAAATGGTATTGCTTTACATGAAACTTATTAGTTCAGGATCCCAAATGGCAATTTTACTGTTCAGAAATAGTATGGCACAGAAGGATAGACATACACTCTATAGAGGCTTGGAAGAGTCTAATTTATGTACTAAAATTGTCATGTTTCAGAGTCCTTTATGACATAAGAGCCAATCCACCAGTTATAATGTTCCTATTATTTTTAATTAAAATTAATTTAGTGCTTACGAAGGTGCCAGAGAGGGAGGAGCTTAGCAATGTTCTCCAACATGCCCTCCCAATGTCCTTTGGCCTGTACCCAATGCTACTAATAAGAATGCATTTAGTACCAGAATGCAACGTAGTGCTGACTGACCCCTACAGGGCTGACAATAAGACACCACTTGTTGATTTGCTTGTAGGTTTGGTGCTCCAGAAGATGCACATCAGCGAAGGAAGGGTGGTCCATATCTCTGGAGTCAGTGCTAGACTGGAATGAATTCCAACATGAACTAAAGACCATCACAAACCTCACTACCTTCTCCCCCAAATATAAACTGCACATCTTTGATCTTGTCTCCTATAATATAAACACATAAAAGAGACTGTACCAAGTAAATCCCGTAGCAAAACCAAACACTACACACAGAGTTCTCCCCCTGAAAAGAAAATATGAGAAAGGATGAACCACTTGTGACCAATCATACCACATTACTAATGTGCTACCCAAAGAAACTTGGACATGATGATGATGAGTATGATCTAAGACCTGTATAGAATAGAATGGATCAATAGAAAATCAGTGTCCTTGGGCTGGTGCTACTTTCTTCTGTCATGACATAACACAGCTCATAAACAAGGAAATGGAATTGGGCCTGCCAGTTCTGTATGTGAAAGGTAACCTCTAATCTACACAGAAGAGAAGCTCACCAGGATTATGTAAGCAAAGTATAAATGTACTCTCCTGACAAAAAGGAGTAAGAGACAAGATGCCTATAGATCGTTAATCTTTCAAAAATGCAAACCAAATAAATATTTTCAACAGTGAAATAAATAAGGTGGATTTTGATTTGACATTTTAGAAACTGGTCAGTGGCCAGCGAGTAGAACATAGACTTCTTAGCGTGGATCCCTGAGTAACTATGCTGAAGAAGTTGCCAGCTTCTTGAGACAGATGGGCAAAGAGAAATTGAGGACATGTCTTCACTTGCCACGCTGGAGATCAATCTTCTAGCAGTTGATTTAAAGAGTCTAGTTAAGACCTGCTAAAATCAAACACTGAGGGCATCTCCAGTCAGCGCCAGTACTCCTCGCAGTTATGAAGAGTAAGGAAAGCTGAAGTGAGCATTTGCTCCTGTTGGCCTCCCTCTGTGAAGACAGCTCCAAGCTTGGCTTAGGTAAGCCAGCTTTAGCTACATATTTTATATAGCTTGAGTTGCGTACCTTAACCTGACCTTCCAGGTCTAGTATAGACCTCGACCTATTCTCCCCAGGTGGGGGAATCTTCTTTCACCGTCTATACTACAGGATGGGAAGGGAAGTAATAATGGGATTGCTCTTCTTTTGAATAGGGGACAGAACGATTATGAATAATGATTGAATGGGGTTCAATCCTTGTGTTGGAAAATCTAGAAATAGGGCAACTGAGGTGCATAAGACAAAAAGGCCTTTTCCCATGGTGAAATTTACAGAGGACAAATATATGCAGTCTGAGTTTTAAGATTTAATTTTAGCATGTCACATAAAAATACTGCCACAATTCTGTTTTGATCACAATTTGTGAAAATTTTCACAAAAATATTGCTAGAGAAAAATTTAGCAATTTATTGGTTTATTTTAGCAAAGCGTTTACGTCACCTTCATACTTCATAAAATAACTCTTAGCAGATATTTTCTATTTACTAAATATTCTTATGTTAATAAAAACATTCCCAAATATAACAACTCTACAAAAAGCTGGGATATTAGACTTCTCTGAGAAAAATGATTCAACAAATTATCAGCTCAGTTTTTCAGATGAATTCCCATACCACTTGTATGTTATCAGCTCAAAATAAAGTCAAAATATGAAGCTCTGAAATGTAACCATTCCTGTGATTAAAATTCTCCTTACGGATATTATGCACTAAACAAGAGGCTTAGTTTAAGATGCTTAAAAGTTCATGCATATGCTGTTGAGGCTATCAAAGGGCCCATAAAACAATTTTCAATAGGAACTCACCCATATGCCTTATGCTGTTTTTCAAGCAGTTAGTCTAATTAAGCCTTTTAGGCAGGTTATAGCTCCCCAGTGGGATCTGAACTCAGTTTAAATTTAGAATAATTTCTCAAAATCTTTGAGCTTTTGATTGATGTCCTAGTTATATTGTGACCATTCAAGAGGATCTTTTGCTTGCCTTTATTTTAACTAGATGATTAATTACTGAATAGGCCATACTAATTAATAGTTGGGTGCAGCAATGAGGATTGTAAATGCTAACTATTTTGAAATGCATTTGTGTTTGGGCCTATAATTGCCAAGTGGAAAAATAATAAGTTTCATCATGGAGGACCCTATCCTGCTTTCCTAATTCAAGCAGGTCACCCCAGCGAGAAAAGCATTTAGTTATATACTTAAATTTAAACATGTACTTACATCCTATTAAAATTAAGCACATGCTTAAAATATGTATGCTTGAAACAAACTCACCTTAAGCACAAGTTGTCTGAATCAGAGCCACCATTAGTACCTTTTATATCATAGGGGTACCGCTCATATGAAGTCCATATGCTGCTTTCTGTTTTATATGAAAACTCTAGCTCATGAATAATAATTCACTGAGTATAGACATGATGAGTCAACAATTTCTGTCATTCATCAAGGTTAGCTGTGTTAATCAATTAGATCCATAAAGAACAATAGATTTTTCAAACTATTACTCCAAAGAAAATTGAAAAGTAAAAAGTTACATTTCAGAAATTCATGGCCATAAAGGAGCAATTTCAGATTAAAATATCCAAAAATAGTGCAGCAACAATTATAGATGCTTTTTTTCCTGAACATCATTTGCCAGTATATGTAACTAGCATTAGATCAGTAGTTACTTCTCAAGGAAATAAATCTTAACGCTCAACTCATCAGAAGCCAATGAGCCCAATTCACAGCTCAATGCCCACATGTCCCAGAAGTAAGTTTGGTTCAATACCTATTTATTGTTTGATGTTTGATCAGATATCACTATGTTAAGTATAAATATTTTTAAAAGCCTGGTTATTAATTTATATTTAATGTATTTCAGTTTAATGGTTGCATTTAATATTATGCATATGGACAAAATAAATCATAAAACACTCAACACAGCAGCAAGTTGTCAAGTGTTTGCACACCAGTCCCCATTTAGGGTGGGATTTCCAGAGCATCAACCCAGTACTGCTTTCAGTAACCATTGCAAGAGTTAGGCAACACTGAACATTTCTGAAAATCCTAGCATATCTGAAAATTATAGCATTTGTATATGAGTGTCACATCCTGCAAACGCTTCCTACTCAGCACAGTGCTAACTACCATGCATACTCACAGAGAGAAACTATTGACAGTAGTAGGCATTGTGCTTAATTGAAAGGAAATTCAGGAACAGTGTCTAAGTGTACAAAAGCTGTATGCAGAAATTTTAAAAATAATTGGCCATCATTAACCAGTATTTGTTTTTTGAGGGGAAAAAATTGAAATTTACCTTTAATTTAAATTCATCATCTGAAATAAATATAATACATAGAAACACTATTTCCCCATAAGGACTAGGAAGTTTTTATAATGAGGTTATTTTACTAATCAGAGAGTCGATAGAATTTTATCCACTACTCAATTAGTTGATAGGGGAAGGCAGCCAGACCAAACCCTGCTGTGGCTCTGCAATTTAAAAGACAGTAGAAGCCAACCAGCTGCTCCCCTCCCCAGGCTCCTACGGTGTTTTAAACTGCAGAGCCACAGAGGGGTTTGGTCCTGGACCTGGCATGAGCTGGGACTGAGCTGGGTTGTCTAGATTTATCGGGTAGTAGACTAATCGACTACTCTTTTACATCCCTAGTAAGGACTGCTAAAGATCTTCATTTAATATGCAAAAAACCCTCTTTAGATTTAACTTTATAGCTTAAACTAACTTGAACAACATTCCTGAAATTCAGAGCACTCTCTGAAATTACTCTTAGAAACTTGTATGACCTGTATATTAAATCAAGAGATGACCCCAAAACTTTTCCCCTCAAAACAGATGTTGAGTATAATTACACTGTCTATGTGTCAGGCTAAAAGTGCAACATGATCCTCATAAAATTGATGTCACCACCATGATCTGAAAACATTCACATTTTTGTAAATGGTGAAATAGGGGACTGAGGAAGGTTCTGCTGCTTAAAAGGAAAAAAGTGAAAACATTTTCCACCTAATAGGGCTTGAGGTAGGGAAATATATTGCTTCCATTAAGCTATTTGACAAAGTTGGAATGTTAGCAATGGGACAGCAGACACTCCACACAGATTAACTGAGGTGCATTTGTATGTGTGCACATGCACACTTGAACAGCTTCACGTCCTCAGGTAAATATTTGACATTAAAATGACTCATATTTTTTATCTGTGTGACTGCTCTTTGGGTTTTTAAAGGTCTGGGTGATCTTTATTCTTATATGAAGAGTACACTGAACTGTTTCCTCTTGCCCTGACTTTCACCCTTCCAACCAGTGATCCAGTGCATTCTATGCACCTCACTGCACAGATTTTTCCCTCAGGGAAATGCTCATGTAATGCTAGAAACTCATACCAAGACGGCAAAGCATTTGAGTGTTATTATTTAAAAAAAAAAATTAAATGAGGGAGGCATACTTAATTAAAACTAAGGGGAGGGAAAATAAAAGCCAGGACCATATAGACACAAACCATAGTTTTGAAGAGTAACATGCAATTTTGCACAAGCACTCCCAAATGTGTTCATTGCCCATACAAATGGATACACATGCAAATTATGATTCAATCTTGGGGTTCATTATGGGTTGCCAAATATTTCTCTTGAAGTGCCACTGGAAGAGCTGACAAAATCCAAAGATACAGCACCAGATTTTCAAGTGCAATCCATTCACTTTGTCCTATTATTGAGATTCTTAGGCCAGTGACACAACCTAGAACAGTCTCTAAGCTACTCTAACAAATGTCAGGACAGAATAGCATGGACAGGCATGGGAATAAAGCTTCAGGGAGATGCTGCAGCACCTGCAGCTTTGTGGCCAGCATTACCCAGTGCCCAACTCTCAGCTATCTGTTCACTCCTGGGAGCCCTGCAGCTACCCAGAGCCCCAGCCGCTGGCTCGGTGCTCAGTAACTCCACTACTGGTTCCGGGGTCCCAGCTGTTGGCCCCATTGCTGCCCACTTGGTCCCAGAAGCTGACCCTGCCTCCACTTCCTGGGGTCCCAGCAGCCTCCACCACCACCCCTGGGTCCTGGCTTTAGGCTCCACTCCTGCCCATGGGTTGGGGCCCCGCAGCCACACCCAGTGGCATGGACAGTGGTAAGGGAAGGGACACAGCTCGTTCCCCCAACCTAAAAAATGTTCCTGGGCACTGACTCAGGCACGCACAGTATAGACACTGCTATGAGAACTGCTAGACTACAATTTGTAAGGACTTGAACATGGTATCCAACAGCCAGAATCACCTGCCATAACAATGCTGTCATGTCCACTCCTGGGAATTTCAAAACCAGATTAAGGGCCAAATTTTACATTCCTAACTCAGACTAAAGCTCCCAGTGATAATACCCTGGACACAAAAGCAACAAATGTGATCAGGGTGCAAATCAGTATTATGCACTGCAGATACTATGCGTCTGCTCCAAAGAACTGTGCTAGGAATAGGTGCTACCATCAACAGGTTCTGAGCCTATCTGGGGGTGGAGCTTGTGGATGCTGTGCACCAAGAGCGTATGAGACAGGATAGATAGCACGGGCATTGCAAAGTTGTAACTAGTATCAGTATTCAGACAGCAAAAGTACACTTCTTTCAGGTGGACAAGTCAGCAGCCCTACTGTATGTAAACTTTTACTAATCAAACAACTAATGTGTACAATAAACACATAAGTAAACTTATTTGTCTGCCACTCTGGAATGGCCTTTAAAAAAACTGTGTGCTGTCTGCGAAAGTATCACTTTTTGTGCATTATTTCCTCTTTTGTAAAGTATAATTTGCAGCTGTCAACACAAAAAAGACAAAGTCACTTACCAATTACTGCAAAATGCTAGAAATTTTTCATTTCTGTAGCAAAACCCCATACCGAGTAAAACTGCTGAAAGGCAATGCCTTTTAAAGATGCAGTTTTTTGTATTATTCTAGTAATCTTCTTGTAAATGATGCATTATCTGACAAACACAAAAGAGTGATCTCGGCATTTCTGATTCCCATGCCAAATAGAAGATTATGAACTCTTGTTTTTAAAAAGTTATTGTTATTTGGCTTCATTGGTCAGTGAAACAATTGACCTAGTGCAGGAAAATAACTCATTAGTAAATCTACATCTCAAAAAAAGTAGCATTTGGAATTACACACTATAGAAAGCTAATAGGGATGTTATCTCATAAGAATATATTATATTATGGGAGTAAAAAATATTTCCATTGTAAGCTGTCAAAGAATGACTATACAATTATTTCTTATAGTTCTGTGTCCTTCCAGAAATATTATCTTGGCTAGAAATGTGATCAGAATGACTCCTTGACACTTGGTCTCCATTAAATATTAATTCATTGCATTTACTAAAGAATACAGTATCTGAAATTTAGAAAGCTTGTGTGTTACCAGTATGCATCTGGGAATATGTTAATATCAAAGAGCAGTAGAATGGTGATCTGTAAAAGCACAATCTATGAAGAAATATACTGGAGATTACAATTAAAGATAATTGAATTATTTCACATCTGTTGACGGATACTCCAGATAGGATCTCCTTTATTTAACTCCCACCCTCTTTCCAGATGTTCCGAAAAATTGACTTTGTAACTACGTCTTGAAATATTTCAAATTAAACTGAGTGGATCTGAGGTCAGCTAAATAAAGCAACAGATATTAGACAAATTCCCAAGCAAATATCATCCATTTCCTTGAAAGGAAGCAAAAATGGAGTTACTATAGCTAACCAGAGAGGGAAGCCTGAGCCAGAGCATTTCACATGGAACAAAATATGGCACAACATGGAAAAGCTTAGCTGCCAAATTTTAGGTAAGGTTTGGTGTCATTTTAATACAAATGAAAGAGCTCATTTGTTTATTTGCAAATCATTTTTATCTAGCAATACATTTAAGCTTACAGAAAATATACCCTGCCCCAATCAGCGGTATGGAGCCAGCCATGTAGCAGCATAAAACAGAGTAGCTGTGTCTGGGGCACATGAGGAGAAGCTAGACTCTAGAGAATGTCTGTTTAGGAACTGGGTGAGTTAGTGGCTGGGGAGTTGGAACCAGAGTTAGGGGGCTTCTGAGAGAAGAGATGTTAGGTGGCTGGCTTGGTTTGCTAGAAAGATGCCTGGAAAGTCTGAGAGGATGGGAAGGGAGTAGCCAGGAGCCTGGTGTAGCTCAGGGGCCAGCCCTGGACTCCTCATCTTCCGGTGGTGGCAAAGAGGGGTTGCTGCTTCTCAGATCCCTGCCTTCTCCTCCAACTGCTGCCACTTCCATTGTCTGCTTCTGGCTGCTCCTTCCAGGCTGTGTTCCACCAGGGCAGAAGGAAAGCATCTGCCTGGCTTCACAGTGACCCCTTATGTCCAGGAGGCACAGCTGCAATCAAATGCCCACTGCATAGAAATCCAACTGAGATGCAGACAGATGTGACAGGTCTGCCAAATGTGACAGCATTTTAATTACACCCCTGTGTGAAGCTTTGCTAAAGAATGGGGCTGCGGGGATGCGGCCTAGGGTTTGAAAGTAGTGTAGTTAAAGGGATATTGGCATGTGGCTGCTATTCTTAGGCTATGTCCAGACTGCAGGCTTTTTGCACAAGAAACTTTTCTCGGAAGAGATCTTCCGCAAAAACTTCTTGCGCAAGAGCGCATCCACACTGCAAAAGCACATTGAAAGTCCAGACTGAATGGATACTCTCTCAAAAATAAGCACTGATTGGTATGCACAGAATGGCCACCAGGGCACCTGTGCTTTTTCCTCTTTCCTCTTTTTGTGCAAAACCCCCCTCTTCCTCGTCCACACATGCCTTTTTGCAAAAGAATTCTTTCGCAAAAAGGCTTCTTCCTCATAGAAGGAGGAATACCAATTGCGCAAAAACCCCTCTGTTCTTTTGATTCTCTTGCGCAAAAACGCACTTGAGGTGTGGATGCTCCACGAGTTTTTGCAGAAGCTCTGTAGTGTAGACATAGCCTTAGAGGCCCTGGACTGGGATCCAGAGTAATGGGCAGACTCATGTTCCCCCAATAGCCCATTGAGGAATTGGCCTACACTCAGACAGTGATTAAATCCCCAGGAGGAGAACTGAACTACTCTATGGCCCACCTAGAGAACTGGGGCCAGAGTAGATCAAAAGGGCAAAACCATTGCCTCCAGAGAGGAAGCCCTCTGGCTACTGTCTCATACCAGGACCAAGACTATTTAAAGATCTCAGACACACCCGATCACAAGGTGCACTGGCAAGAAATAGATACCACACTGTTACAGGCACTCTTAACATTTGAGCAAGAAAGATCTATCTTTTTGTGCTACAAAAGGAAACTGCTGAGAGAGGTTCAAGTTGCAAAATTAGGACCTAAATCTAGGTCAGGATTTCAAATGCACCACAGATTTGAAAAGAAATATTGTATTTAAGGATTTTAGTTCAGCCCAGTATAAATTCTGCCAAAAGGGGCCATTTAACAATTCAGATGTGTCTAATTTTCAATACCATCTAAATTTCAGGATGCATTTTTGGTCCCACCTCCACTCCTGTTCCCATTACAAAAGTGCCCAGAGGCAGCACTAAGATTATGGTCCTGTTGTACAGGAAGCAGTAACAGCATTTAATAAGACACTCCTTAGCCCTAGGAATTTACTAATCCAGTTTAAAAAAACTAAGTCAGTAGTTGTATGTGTGGCTGTATGAACACACACTTTTTAGCAAAACTGGAGAGAAGTGAACCTTTCTAAAAAGTAAACAAATTACTTCTGCTGCTGCAGAATGTTCAGGGTCAATACATTTCAGATCTTAGCTTGGCGGTGACCTGACAATTCAAAGGCTGAAATTTACAGTCTTTCTGAAAAAGTTCTATGAATTACTTCATGACTATGGCATTCTCCACATGAAACAAAAAATGTCAAACATGCACAAGGATTCAACAAACTCTTTTTTGTGTGTGTGTGTGTGTATCAAATGCAAGTAAAGCCCTCTCCATTTTACTTTCAAGGAGATTGACAACATAACCAGAAGCCAGAACAAGCAAGGGGAAAATATGCCTATTCGACAACACTCGTACATTATGCTTATTTATTTTTTTAGGACAGCACAAAACAAAGAGGTTTCCTGCAACAAATGACAAGGGTATTTCAATATCTATTTGTTCTACTAGTCAACATATGTATGCATACACAGACACACACATATATATAAACAGATAAATATGTGCCCTCTGATAATCTCCTGCCAAAAGCATCTTACCAAAACATACTGCACTTACGCTTCTAAAAAAATACCAGTATATTCCAGTTTGCCACAAAGACGTCTACATCGTTTTAAATGGAAAGGTGCGGTGCTGTAATCTGATATTTGAAGCCAAGCCTAAGGGAACCCTTAGTCCAACACAGTCTAGCAGGCAGGTAGCCGTGGCTACAGCTGCAGCTGGAGGACTGAAGCTGCACCAGCAATTAAAAGAGTAGAGACAGGAGTGCTGCCAGAAACAGACACAGTAACTCCTCAGTTAATATCCTGGTTAACATTGTTTCATTGTTACGTTGCTTATCTATTAGAGCACGATCTTTTCAAGTTGTTCAGTACTCTCTTATAATGTCATTTGGCTGCCTGCTTTGCCCACTACTTGCAGGAGTTCTTGGAAAAGCCACCTGTCCTGGTGGGGGGGTTGGAACCAGGGTGGGCCAGCAGCCCCCGATCAGTTCCAGTAAGTTCCCTGTAAGGTATGTGGCTGGGCAGCTGCAGTTCAGCTACCCCTCCCCGCACTGCCATGCTGCTCCTGCTCCTCCAAGTAGCCTCCTGCTTGCTCTGCAGGGGACAGGGAGAAAGAGGGTGCTGATGTCAGGGTGTCCCCTCTCCCTCTCCATCAAGGTCCCCACTCCATACCCCGTCTCCACAATAATGCATGTGTGTGTGTATATATATATCACACACAGAGAGAGTATGTATGCGTGTGTCTCTGTCTCTCACACATGGGCATACGCTCAACAGTGTGTAGCCATGTATTCACCTTCCACAGGAGAGAGTGGTGCACTCCAGTGGGATAGCGTGGGTTCATCATCAGGTTCAGTTTCTGCAGGGAAGTTGTTATGGCCACTGTCATGCATCTATTATGCTTCCTCCCTCCTGCCTCAGTCCATGCTGCCTCTAGAGTGTAAGGCTACATTAACAACATGTTAACCCTTGAGGGCTCAGCTGAGTGCTAGTTCATTTAGTAGCAAGACATTCCCTGGGAAATATTCCAGTCTTTGACTCCACCACCTCAACCAAGTTTCAAAATCATCATTGCTGTGTACAGTATTAAACTGTTTAAAACACATACTGTATATGTTGTATACCATATGCTGCCTTTTGTCTCATGAAAAAACATTCCCTGGAACCTAACCCCAGCCCCATGTACATTAATTCTTATGGAGAAATTGGATTCGTTTAACATTGTTTTGCTTAAAGTTACATTTTTCAGGAACATTAAGCTAGGAGTTACTGTATTAGATTTTAGGGCGAAGGAGTAGATGTGGGGGTAGATGGAAGTGTGCAACAGGATGGAGAAGAGAAGAAAATCCCAGTAAAGAGATGGGGAAAACAGAAATCTGTTAATGAGAATGAATAGAAAAAAGGACTTCTCTAGCAGACACTATCGTGATAGTGCTGTGAACTGGCAGAGTATTTTGAAAATCACCTTTCAGAGGACAAAAAAAAGATACCAATAATTGTGTTTGGAAAAGGCAGTAGGTTATGATGCTACTGAACACACACACAAATCATATGTAGCAGGAGGCTGGTAGTTTTCTTGAAGCTTCACCTGCTCTGTTACTACCTGTCTTGCTAGTGGTACTTTAATGAATTAAATACCACCTATTACATACTACTATTGCCCTCCTTTATTAGTATCTGAGCATTAGCCACGCAAGCCCTACTGGTCAAAATACTAAGCCAACACACTTTTAATAATTGGGAGTCACTTACTGTGCAATAAAAAGCCAAGCAATGAGCTAATCAAGTAAATTAACACCCACCCAGGCAAGTGGTCAGACTGTTCTTATACTTGGATACTTAGTGCTAAGCAATAGGATCCTTATTAATTCAATAGGTAGATTAAATCAAGGTGTTTAACTTCATCCCCAAAACCCAAACAATAATTTGGAGACATGCCTTTCATTTTACTCTTAAGCCCCACCCATTATTTAGCAAAGAATGGGAACAATGTGTGCCCTCCACTAGAGAAAAAAACACTCTCCTTAAATCTAGCACCAATTACATCCAAAGCTGCCAAAGGTCCACTACAATCCATCAGATTCTTCCTTTTAAAGTTCCTGGTACAACCAGCTGAAGGTGATTGATTGACCTCTGTGGCCTGATCAATCTCTGCCCATTCCTTCACATGACCTTGCTGGTCAACATGCCTTTGCTACTCAATATCAGACTGTGTAATGAGTTCTGTGTCTGTGAGCCCCAAAAGCAGCCAATTTAAGTCTCATTTATGGACAGGAAACCCTGTTGTTCAGTCTTTCTTAACAATTCCTTCTTTCCCTCGCTATTGTGAGAGTATACCGTGCAACAGAGACAGATATAATTAAACCCAAAAAGTCATTCCCATTGTATAATCCTCACTGGTTTGGCTCCCACCCACATCCCATATAAAACAACAAGTACAGAACAGCCCCTGTGGAGTTCTTTTTTATTCAGTGAAACTCTTAATTTGTCACTTTTTTTGGAGCAGTCACAGTGCTAACAATACATTAAAAGTCTTTCCAAAATGGCTATGAGTTTCCAAATATACTTTTAATTTCTCCCAGTCCACAGGGAGTGCCTGTATTTCCTATCTTCTTCCACACACAGTCTCACAAGTCATTCTTTGCTTCTGGCAAAATTAATGCTACTCATGGGTACAAAACTGACTACGTGGATTGGTATTCAAACAGTCTGATGAGTGTGATGTAAATACTTTTTTGTCTCTCCGTGCATCGAGCTACTGATTGTCTCTTTTACTTTTGCCTCTCTACAAGAATAGTTTGCTTTAATTCTATTCTTATGGAAGAGTCTGACAAATCAAGCAATAGCTACTGTTTCTACTATATCTGAAGCTAGTAGAGGTGTGAGGGATTGCGCTGGAAGAACACAGTAAAGCAATAAACAGAGTTATATATAATATATAGCCAAAAAAAGTCTCATTACTGGGTCAACAAGATTTGTATATAACTTTCCTTTTGCTGCTGTGAGAATCTCAACTATTGTGTGGTTATTACGATAGCTGTGTAATACTGTGTTATTTTTTCTTAGGGGGAGTTATAGGCATTCTTGTATTTTCACCTTTCATGAGACTGTAAATTCAGTCTCATAACTTCTAAAGACACTTTCTACTGTTTATGCATATGCTATCTAATTTCTTGGCTGAGTGACTAGCAGAGTGAGTAAAGAACAGAAAGGAAAATATTTGTCCCAACTTCCAGTTACACCTTCTGTCTAGCAGGGATATACATATAAATCTTGGACACCAAACTAGCGACTGAATGTTTTTGTGGATTTTAATCTAATCTAAGGCATTTCTATGCAGTTTTCCTCAGGGAGACCAAACTTTCCTCTCTCATGAATGGAAGGAGTCAAACTGCGGATGCTTCCCTTTTCAGACTTCTAGCATATTCTCCCATTGTAATACTAGCTCTTTGTGAAAGAAGCTGAAAAGTCAGCTTCCCTCCCCAAATCCAGTAGGCATCACAAGAGCTGTATACATAGTGAGTGATCTAATGGAAGCCGCAAGCATCATTGCAGAGACCCTATTCTTCCAAGCTACATCATAGTTGTTTGCAGCTTCCGACTGGCTCCCCCAATAACCCCTTCTCCTCAGCCTCCCTTTAAAAAAGGATTATTCTACCACAACTGGGACCTTTGCTCAGAAGTGAATACATCTGAAGCTGTGTTAATTTCTGAACAGATGCCCAGCATACATGATGGGAAGCTGATGTATATCCCCTTTCTCACCACACACCAATCTCAGATTTATCATCCTTCTGTGGGATCCAGGGAATGAAAAAACCACACTGCAATAAGACAACTGACCCCCTGCAGCTAGACACTCCACAGCCACGCAGGGACAGATCTGTACTCAGAGGGTGATTTATGCACGTGCCCTGGAACTAGTGACAGTAATGATCGAGCCTCTTGTGAATATTTTCTGCTTTACTCATAGATGTCATATCATCAGCTATAACTGCAAATAAGACCGAGGAGTGCAAAGACACCTCTGAGCCTTCTTTGTGCTCATCTGAGACTCATTTGATTCAGTTCTTTGGTATACATTAGAATAGCCTGAAACCAACTGACAATAGAAGTACCAACAATGATCTCTGTGCCAGTACCAATTAGGAGAGGACTTTAGATACCACTATGCCAACTCTATATCACCAGAGGCTCACCTTCATCCTGAGATTATCCTCCTTGATGAAACACCAGCCTTGGGTTAGGGAGGACAGAGCAGTGGAAAATCTGGTTCCATTTTTTTCAGGTTCTGGACGTTTTTGATTAGCAGAACAGGTTTGGGTCACTAACAGAGCTAAAATAAAATCATTTAGTAAAGTCTTCTGTCAGTTTGTGTTGCAGTTGGATTGGTGTCTTATGGACAATCTTTATTCCTTGTGGAGGAGCTACAGGCTCCAAAAAAAGCAAAGGTGTATATAGTATTTCTATAAACATAGCATTTTGTTTTTCAGTTTCATTAATTTTTTTTCAGTGAAACTCAGGAAAGAAAAGAATATATTCATGTCAAGATAAGAACTGGTAAAACCATGCTGAGTACTGTTTCACCGGATATTTACTTACAGGTCTGTAAGGGCATGTCTATAGAGTGCATTAAGCCCTGATCTGTGTGCCCAAGGTTCATGGACTCTGTTTTCTAGTGCACACACTGCACAATAAACTTACGTTTACAATTCTAGACCTGGGTCTCACAGTTGTGCTAACACATCCATACAGCGCTATGCAGACCTTCTGACAGATAGATCTGCAGCTTGAGCTGCATACACGCTGCAAACAGGGCTTGGATCAAAGTCACAGCAGCGTCTTAGCATCAGGGCCCTGAATGCTTGCAGAGCTGAGTCAGAGTGATTTCCATGGATGGAAGGGGAACTTGGGCTCATACCTGACTCAGAGCCCAGGCTTGTGTGCTGTGTAGATGTTGCCTAAAGGGCTAAAGAACATTCTATTATACTTTTCTATTGTTACATGGAAACTATTGGAAAATGAGTCCCCTCTGCCCATTTGTGTAAAGTAAATTTAGCACAGGGTTTCCAGAGGTGCCTAAGGAAATCCAGCTCCCATGGAATTCCAATGGGAAGCACCTCATTCCTTGAGATATCTTTGAAAATCCCTTCTTTTGTAAGTGCTGCCAGTGACACAGTGCATCACTTTCCAGTGCTAGATGTTTATTAATAGAGCAAGTATAGTATGAACAGCAAAAGTGCAGCCTTCTCCACAAATTAACCTTAAACCTTACTCACTACAGAGACAATGGGTCAAGGACAGAGTTATTCTTTCTTTAGAAACTAGCACAATGTAAATGTGAAAAAATATTTTTTCATACCCGCTCACCCTCAGGCTGCCAGCAAAAGGTCCCCACAATTACCAACTATGGAGAACTGGACTAGGAATGGAGGGGTTGCAAAATGAACACTCATCTATTAGGAATTGTACTGTAACCAGAAGTTGGAGTTACATGACTGTCGTGACACAGTGAGGAAACATCCAAATAATAACCAGCTCACCCCTTCCCTAGTCGGCAGCAACGTTTGCAACAGAGCCATCAATTAGACCCTATGAATTCTTCCTGAATCCAAGAAAACATAGGACATAGAAAGAATGGAGTGGACCAGGTAGAAGAGATCATTGTAGCACAATGAAAGTATGGCAGTAGTAGAACCACACAACTCAGGCAGCCAAACACAGACTGACGTTTAAAACCATTCCAGATGTTTTGGTTGCGATTGTTTCTTAAGAAGTATCAAAAGTTGTTTTATTATTTGATCATCAAGTTGTTTTCATTCTTGTACTGTCACATTTTTATGGTGAAAGTGAATCGACAAATCTAAAGATTGATTATCACTGGAGATCTTCTTCCATTGCTGTAAATTGTATGTATTGACAAAGCTCTTTCCTTCCCCTCACGCTCCTTGGCACTACATTGGCAGAGTTTGCAGGAGGCGGGCAAGAGGCCTATCCACAGTGAGAGGATGTGGCTTCTCATATACACAAACCAATTTTCTTTATTTGCTGATAAGCTGAGAAGACAAGTCAATGGATAGGCCTATGCTGCTCACTCTGAGAGGACTGAAAGGAGCGGTAAATATCAGGCTCAGCACTATTCCCTTCCCCTCCCCTTCCTCCTGAGCTCACTGGTACCGCAGCAGCAGGACACACTCTTTTTTCTCCTTCCAGAAAGCTGAGGAGCAGAGGGACATGGAGGTCCTTTCCCCTTTGGAGGTCACAGAGAACAGCAGCTGTGCCAGAATATAGCAGGCAAGACAGATGGAGGCAGCAGGTGGCCTCACAGCTAAAATCTCTATCCCGAGAATGTAAAAGTGTGAAAACAGAGCTGGAGAGAAGATAGGTTTGGGTACAAAGATTTGTGATGGTAAACCTGTTACAATACATAACATCTATGCCATAAATAAGGAAGAGAGCTTGGTTTTAATTATATTTTGCATTTATTACAAGAGTTCAGAATTCATGGATGATTGTATCTGGTGACTAACAGTTGCCATATCCCATGTGAGGGATAGACTAAGAATTAGGCAAGAAACTCCATCTAAAATAAATTCAAATACCAGAATCAGAATATAAAGAAGAGGCCATGATAGATATCTTGGGGTTCATACATCATAATGGAAAAGAAATAAGCTGGAGATTTCATCATATATATTTTCGAAGACAAAGACTTTGTGAACTGATAACTACTTTCCAGGACTATCTCCTGAAGGGAATCATCCTTAAACTAGGCAGGACCTACTCCCGCATCAGCTCTGCATTTAAAGTATATTAGGAGCCAGGCGGGCAGGCAGCCCAGCTCAATTCCAGCTTGCGCTGGGTCCAGGAACTCTGATCCCCAGCCCCGGACAGGGCTGATGTCACCCCATGCTGCTGCCTCTGTATCTGAAGCAGCAGCATTGGGTGGCAAGCAGCCAATCCACAAGAGGAACTGGTTTTTAAATAGGATCCCCTCATGGACCAGCTCTCACAGCACAAGAGGCAGCAGCACGGGATGGCGGGGGCTCCCCGGGAGTGGGGCTGGAACGCACTGGCTGCCAGCCCCACCTCTGGGGACTAACCAATAAGAATTCATGAGATTAATTGTCTATTCAATTAACCAATATTTAATATCCCTAGTTTGAATCTCTTTGGACTACTTGGAATTGGATGATCTGTGCAGACCACTAGTATGGCTTAGGAGGAAGTGGTTTTGTGTGCATGCATGCATGCCCAATGGAGCTTACATGTCACCTTTGAATTCCCCTGATCTTGGTGATGCTCTGTACCTGGGGGGCTGCTCTAGCTGCCAACATCCCAAGGGATCACAAAGTGCAACCAATGATCAGTGGTGTGTTGAGGTGTACTAGCCAGCCTTCCTTTTTCTTGGCACCAGTGAAGAGAAGAGTTTTTACGCTGGCTCTACACAATAAAAAAATCTGGTCCCTTACACTGATAAAGTAGAGATAATATGTTATATTGATGAAGCTTTACTTCATTCCTCAGAAATACAAGAGTCTGTGACTCATCTATGAGTTATTGTAAATTGAAAATACATTTCACAGTGCTAAGTTCATCTGTGGGCTTAAAAATATGAAGTTTCTGAAAAGTGTTAATTATGAATGTGCTCTCTCCAAGCAGATTTTCTCCGTATGCTGCAACTACTTTATTGATGTAGAGAGCCATAGTTCTACCTAATCCAACCCACAGCTACAGCAGCTGTGCTCAGTAGATACATCCATTTGTATAAGATTTCCTTAAATGAATACCAAGCAGTAGTGTTCAGTTAGTAAAAGTGAAAACTCAGTGAGCAAATTTTAGAAGACATACTGGCTAAGCTATTAAGCGATAAGTACAGGAATTTAAAGTCATGGATGCCAAGAACTTAGATTAACAATTCAAAGAGAGAGTGGATATTTATATTACTAGTTAATGTTATCAAAAGGGAATTGGAAGGAAGACAAGTCATCATGTTTCAAAGTTTGAACCAATCCTTAACTAGTAGGCATTTGGAGGAGATGTTTAGAGGGGAAAGATAACATTTACTCTTTCCATTGTGGGGCTTCTTGCACTTTCCTCTGAAACATCAGGTCCTAGCCACTGTCAGATAGGATATTGGACTGTTAGAACCATGGGTTGATCTACTATGGCAATGACCATGTTCCTATGAAAGAGGAAGTTCATAATGGCTGTGTCCAAGCATAGTGTCTGTAAGAGTTAATCACTGGAGAATTTCTAAGTAGACAAATTATAGCAAGAAACAGAAGAGTAGCTGTATTAGTCAACCTATAGAACGGCCTATATATGTATGCCATTAGTCCTGTGGTTAGTACATTCCTTTAAAAATTACATATTACGTGAAAGAGAAATTATTTTGTATCTTGTATTATTTTGTAACTTTTGCAGGATTGGGGACATTCGCATACAAAGGTGAAATCTAAATGGAGAGTGGAGTGTTTTTTGACATCATGAAATTCAAATTCATACAAAAATGATTATTGGAACTCAGTTATTTAAAATGTTAACTAAAATAAAACTAAACCTCTTAAAAGCATAACTTGCATGTACATAATTCAGCAGATTGCTGTGGTGCCTATATCAAGGCCATTGCAAATGTGATGCAGGGCCTAGTTCTAGAATGGATCTACTCCTTGAATAAAATCTGCAAGAACAGATCAAAATTCTCACCAGTTATTGTTTTTAGCCTGATCATTTATAAATCACTATCAGATACCCACTACTGGCTCAATTCAGTCAAAGGTAGGTATATCAGTACATGGCACTATTGTTTGCATATCCCCTATAATAAGTCACTTGTTTCCAATGAGATATCCAGTATAGCAATGACTATTGCTATCCTATTACACAGAAATTGCTCTTACCTGTTAAAATCCTAAACAGCCTGTGGCAGTTATGGTTTGCGTAACATGAAAAGGGGACATGTTAGGCTTTAAACGAGCTGTCTCAAACTTCCCTTATTTCACATCCTAGATTTTCAAAACTGTACAAAGTTATGTGACTATATGGAGCCATCTCTTGACAAAACTAACAAATGGTGTCCTTCCTTCCCTCCCCCCCCCATTTTGTACAATGAAACTGAGCCAGTGCTGCTATGAAAAGGCCCTTAATATCCTTAGAGGAATAGAGCTGGTTTTACCTCCAGCATTAAAATTTTGTTCTCAGTTAGGCTTTGACACAAAACCCATTCAACTTTCACCCCCAACAGGCTTTGATCAAGACCTTACAATGATGTAAATGTAACAGAGCAAAATTTAAACATAAGATCAGCCATTCTTAGGGGGAAAAACATAAGAGCAGCCCTACTAGGTCAGACCAAGGCCCATCTAGCCCAATATCCTGTCTTCTGACAATGACAAATGCCAAGTGCCCCAGAGGAAGTGAACAGAACAGGTAAACATCAAGTGATCCATCACCCGTCGCCCATTTCCAGCTTCTGACAAACAGGGGCTAGACTAGAGACAAGATTCCTGCCCATCCTGGCTAATAGCCATTGATGGACCTAACCTCAATGAATTTATCTAACACTTTTTTGAACCCTGTTATAGGTCTTGACCCTCACAACATCCTCTTACAAAGAGTTCCAGAGATTGACTGTGCATTGTGTGAAGAAATACTTCCTTTTGTTTGTTTTAAACCTGCTGCCTATTAATTCCATTGTACTCGAAATAAGTCATTTCTAGGTAAAGGACTGCAGTTTTCATTTCTACTATTTTTTTTACCATATAGTCCCCAGAAGTCACAGCTATGCTTCTATACCTTCCTAACAGAAAGAGAAAGGATTTTATTTGTTTTGATTAATAAAGACTTGCCTGGATAATGGTATTTGTAGTACTTGTAAATCTGACACTACTGTAAATCTCCAAAGCCTCCCTCCTTTAAGTCTTTAAAATCTCCTGGAGATTTTCAGTCACTTTAAATCTTGGATAATGTGATTTACCATAAATCCCAGCGCAGCTAGGAAGCATTAAGAATATTTGGTCTGCTAAAATTTCTCGTGAATGGACAGCTATCATGTTTTCCACTATAAAAGTTTCACTCACATCTGTTGTCAACTTCATAGGAGGGGTTGGCTTCTGTGATGTTATAAAGTGTTCTTGAAGCATTACAAAAGCAAAAATCATAATTTTCTGCTGTATCATTTCTTCTGCTCAACTAAGCTTTTAAATGCTTTCAATAATGCTGATTTATTGGAATTGCTTAGGGAGGCAGTACTCAGAAGCATCTTTCCTCATAAAATCTCAGTGACAGAGAATAACTTTTACATCTTTTAAACTGTCCATTATGAAGGATTTTTTCCATTACAATGACAGTGCTTACAGATTTTCAGTGTAATAGAGAATAACAACTCCCCTGATACTCAGGCTACATTTGGTTAGGACCCAGTGAATTTGACCATATTCTTCAAGAATGATGAAATATTCTTGATCACAGTGTACAGAAACTAAGTAACTTGCCTATTTCTCAGCTTGAAGTTACAACATGGGGGTGGTCCCATTGCAGACAAGGGCAAAGATGCTGTTAGCATCAGTGTGTCCACTATCTCATGCTAGAATTGTATCTGAATGGAAATATCTAAGCAAACTCTAGCTACAGCCATACCAGTAGTGGATGCTATTAAGGATCATAAGTGTAAAACAACTTTCAAACTAAAAAATAGTATGGGCCATATTGTGCCATTACTTTATAGATAAGTCCCAATGAATTTCATTGAGGACTTCTGCTTTAAAAGTTATGGCTCAGTCTGGCTTTCTATTTGGACAAAAGTAGAAGAATGGGGCAGTAGAACTTTAATTCATTCCTTCAACCAGTATAACCTGCTGCCTAAGGAGTAAATGTGTTATGATTCTGGGGAAAGACTGCTGAGGAAAGATAGAACCATTCCTTTCAGACTTCTTCATCTTCACACTTAAGTACTATATGAGACATCCTGTCTTCTGAGATATGACAAGCTTATGAAAAAAGCAAAGGTATAGAAGAATAAACCTATGCAAAGAGAGAAGTTCCTATGGTTCCTGCCCAGGAATATGCACAAGTGAGATGACCATAAGCTTATTCAGGTTCCTCGATTCTGTAGTCAGGGTCCTTTTCCCTGAGCTCTGTAAGGTTGCTTGTTATATGCAGAATACTCATTTCAGAATGCGTACGTCCTAGAGCTTGCACCATTTGGAACATAACACCTTGTTGAGCAATAACAGGTGCCATCATCCTGGATGACATGTGACATATCCATTACTACTGGCAGAAAAGCAACAGTTAACTTACCACAAGATGAGATTGTCTAATAGTCTCCTTTCAGTAACCTGGCAGCTCTCATGAACCACTTTAGACTTTGGACAGCACTTCTGATACGACTATCAATAGCCTACAAATCAGTTAATATAAGTATGCAGGTGCTCATCAGGGTAACTCAAATCTTCCTCTTGTCATCCTGTAAATCATGACCTAATCCTTGAGAGGGTTTGAGACAAGCTTAATTCATACAGTGTATATGAAATTGCTTTTAATAATTAAGAGTGACACCAATATAGCTGAGCTGCAAATACAAAAACATGCAGTCTAAACATTAACTTTATGTGGGTTTGTCAATAAGCTAAGGCCTAGTGAGTCTTACAATAGCATAACACGGTGGTTTTCAAACTGTTCCACTGCTAGTGGCCCCATGCTGCTTTGTTTACCTAAAGCAGCGTTTCTCACAGTGGCCCATGAAACCCCACTGAGAAACCTTCTAACTGGCCACTCCGGTCTGTTTGTTTATCAGCTCCACAGAACCTTGCAGCTCCCATTGGCTCCAGTTTGCTATTTGCAGCCAAGGGGAGCCACAGGAAGCTGCGGCCCAACCCATGCTGCTTCCCATGGCTCCCCTTGGCTGCAAACGGTGAACCAGAGCCAATGGGAGTCATGAGGGTCTGTGACTGCGGAACCAGTAAACAAACACACTGGAGCGGCCAGTTAGCACATTTCTCAGAGTAGTTTCACGGACCATTTTGAGAAATACTGACCTAAAGGCTTCATAGCCTCGCTTCTAGCAGCTCCTCTTGGCTGGAAACAGTGAACTGGAACCAATGGGAGATGTGAGGCTCCATGGCTATGGAGCTTTTAGGTAAACAAAGTGGTTCAGGCCCACTAGCAGCTTTCCCAAAGCGGGCCCACAGAACAGTTTGAGAACCACTGGCATAACCCTTACAAGTTTCTTAGTATTATCGGTATATGAATTAGTATACGCAGTTTGACCTTCAGTTATAAGATTCAGCAATAAGTATTTTTTTTTAAATAAACAAATTTCAAATCAATTTATTTGATAAAAGAACAAAGCTAATGGAGGTTTTGGAGATTTTCAGTATGTTTAATCCTAAATTTAACCTCATTAATATATTATATTAATAATTACATTTCTCTCTCCTGCATCTGTGCCTAGCCCTTTGCCTAGTTTCTCATGCTCCATTAGATAAGGCAGCTATTGTTCTATCTCCTTTGTTTTATAATAGCCATGCCAAATTTTAACAATCAATATCGGCAAGGTCACCACAAACTATCTTTTATCTACCTCTGTCAAAGGTTTTTTTCCCACTCTTCTTCCTCTGCTGTCCCAGACATATCGCCTCATTAATGAAACAGTGTTGCTTTATTATACTTTTGTCAGCCAATCTCAGCTCCTTGAACTAGCCATAGTTTTTCCAGGGAAAGTTTGAAATTCTCAAGAACACACTCACCGGCAGAAAATTACTACTTGGTTTTTCTTTAAATTTTCTAGAGAAAAGCACTCATGAAGATTATTCATGTCTGCCATTACACATTTTAAAATAAATGTGTGTGAAATGGTCACCATTGAAAGTCAACATTTACTAATGACTGCCACCCCACAATACTTGAGATATTACAGTTATTCCCTTTTAAAGGAATATCTCAGCTACCTCCATGTAGTAAATTAAATGTTGATTTGTTCTGTGGCAACCACTGCACACAGGTAGGGAGAAGTCAGGAGCACTACTCTGAGCCTTTGCAGTGGAGTAAGGGGAGTAAAAAAAAAACCTTCCTTCATTATACAGACTATACACCACGTAAGACCCTGTACAGTAGGCCTAAAGCTGAAATAAGCTACACAATTTGGGCTACATCAATTGTGTAGCTTAAGTCGAAATAGCTTATTTCAGCTTTTGGCACTGTCTACACAGCAGGAAGTATGAGAAAGAGCACTCTTCCTCCTAATTCCCTTACTTAAAATGAGGGTTACAGGAGTCGGAGTAAGAAGTCCTCCACCTCGACATTATTTTGACATTATGTCGGAATAATGGCTTGCTGTGTAGATGCAGACTATGTTATTTTGGAATAACATTAGTTATTCCAAAATAACGCTGCTGTGTAGACATAGCCTAGGAGAGCAGATGCTGTTCAGCTGCAAGAGGATAAGGAGTACATGGAGTAAAGGCCTTGCTCCCCATTCATCAGCATCACAACTGAGCTGCCCTGGAGGGAGAAGTAACCTGTGGCAGTAAAAGAACTGGAGCAGCTTGCTTTCTTCATTGGGTAAGGGCAAAGCTCTGATCCTTGCTCAGATTGGATCATAAAGTTGCAATCTCGCCCTTATAACACTGGCTCCAAAGGCCATTGAAGACACTGGGAGAGTGTCAATTCACTTCAAAGGGCTTTGGATCAACTATAAGAATTGATGTACTCTGTGTCAGTAGCACACATAGTTGAGAGAACACATCCATTACAGCTCCAGGGGGGCCTGTCCTGCATCCAGTGCTATTCAATAATGTCATCAATGACTTGGATAATGGAGTGAAGAGTATGCTTATAAAATGTGCAGATAATACCAAACTGGGAGAGACTGCAAGAATTTTGAAGGACAGGATTACAAATCAAAATTACCTTGACAAACTGCAGAACTGGCCTGAAATTCAATATAAACAAGAACATAGCACTCCTGGTGGGGGGGAGGGGAACAAACGCACACAAATACAAGAAGGAGAATAACTGGGTGAGCAGCAGCACTTCACAAAAAGATCTGCAGGTTATCATTGATCACAAACTGAATATGAACTAACTGTGATATAGTTGTAAAAAAAAGACTAATGTAATTCTGAGGGTAATGTATTTACAAAACTGCCTTATGTAAGACAAGGGAGGTAATTGTCCTACTCTAGTTGGCACTGGTGAGGCCTCAGCATACTGTATGAAGTTCTGGTGCCACACTTTAAGAAAGATGTGGCTACATTAGAGAGAGAGATCAGAGGAAAGCAACAAAAATGCTGAAAGGTTTAGAAAAATTAACCTATAAAGGAAAGGTTAAAATACTGGACATGGTTAGTCCTGAATAAAGAAGAATGAGGGGGACAACAGATAGCAGTCTTCAAATACATTAATGACAATGATCAAATGTTCTGCATCCACTAGAAGTTTGGAGGAACCAGAAGGAATGGGATTAATTTGAATCAGAGAATCGAAAAAGAGACCTCAGGAGGTCATTGAGTCCAACTGCCTGCCCAAAGTAGGACCAACCCTAACTAAATCATCCAATCCAGGGTTTTGTTAAGCTGGAACTTAAAACCCCTAGGGATGTGGTGTCACCAGTGCTGAATAAAGGGAAATAATCACTTATCGAGATCTGCTGGCAATACTCTTCCTAATGTGCCCTAATATGGCATTGGCCTTCTTGGCTACAAGAGCACATTGTTGACTCATATCCAGCTTCTCATCCACTGTAATCTCCAGGGCTTTTTTTCTGCCCAACTGCTGCTTAGCCAGTCAGTCCCCAGCCTATAGCAGTGCTTGGGATTCATCCATTCCAGTGCAGGACTCTCCTCTTGTCCTTGTTGAACCTCATCAGATTTCTTTTGGCCCAATCCTCCAATTTGTCCAGATCACTCTGGACCCTATCCTTACCCTCCAATGTATCTACCTCCTCCCCAGCTTAGTGTCATCTGCAAACTTGCTGAGAGTGCAATCCATCCCCTCATCCAGGTCATTAATAAAGATGTTGAACAAAACCAGCCCTAGAACTGACCCTTGGGGCACTCAGCTTGATACCAACCGCCAACTAGAAGTTGAACCATTGATCACTACCTGTTGAGCCTGACAATCTAGCCAACTTCTATCCACCTTACAGTCCATTTATCCAATCCATACTTCCTTAACTTGCTGGCAATAATATGGTGGGAGACCATATCAAAAGCTTTGCTAAAGTCAAGGTATATCATGTCCACTGCCTTCCCATGTCCACAGAGCCAGTTACCTCATCACAGAAGGCAATCAGGTTAGTCAGGCATGACGTGCCCTTGGTGAATCCATGTTGACTATTCCTGATCACTTTCCTTTCTTCCAAGTGCTTCAAAACGGATTACTTGAGGATCCCCTCCACGATTTTTCTGGGGACTGAGGTGAGGCTGACCGGTCTGTAGTTCCCTGGATTGTCCTTCTTCCCTTTTTTAAAGATAGGCATGACATTTGCCTTTTTCCAGTCATCCAGGACCTCCCCTGATCTCCATGAGTTTTCAAAGTTAATGGCCAATGGCTCTGCAATCATATCAGCCAACTCCCTCAACACTCTCGGGTGCATTAGATCTGGCCCCATGGATTTGTGTATGTCCAACTTTTCTAAATAGTTCTTAACTTGTTCTTTCTCCACCAAGGGCTGCCCTCCTCTTTTCCATACTGTGTTGCCTAGTGTAGTAGTACATAAGAACATAAGAATGGCCGTACTGGGTCAGACCAAAGGTCCATCTAGCCCAGTAGTCTGTCTGATGACAGTGGCCAGCACCAGGTGCCCCAGACAGGGTGTACCGAAGACAATGATCAAGCGATTTGTCTCCTGCCATCCTTCTCCAGCCTCTGACAAACAGAGGCCAAGGACACCATTTCTATCCCCTGGCTAATAGCCTTTTATGGACCTAACCTCCATGAAATTATCTAGCTTCTCTTTAAACTCTGTTATAGTCCTAGCCTTCACAGCCTCCTCTGGCAAGGAGTTCCACAGGTTGATTACACACTGTGTGAAGAAGAACTTTCTTTTATTAGTTTTAAACCTGCTACCCATTAATTTCATTTGGTGTCCTCTAGTTCTTCTATTTAGGGAACTAATAAATAACTTTTCTTTATCTGCCCTCTCCACGCCACTCATGATTTTATATACCTCTATCATATCCCCCTTCAGTCTCCTCTTTTCTAAACTGAAAAGTCCCAGTCGCTTTAACCTCTCTTCATATGGGACCCGTTCCAAACCCCTAATCATTTTAGTTGCCCTTCTCTGAACCCTTTCCAAGGACAAAATATCTTTTTTGAGGTGAGGAGACCACATCTGTACACAGTATTCAAGATGTGGGCATACCATAGTTTTATACAGGGGCAGTAAGATATTCTGGGTCTTATTTTCTATCCCTTTCTTAATAATTCCTAGCATCCTATTTGCCTTTTTGACCGCCGCTGCACACTGTGTAGAAGTTTTCAGAGAACTGTCCACGATAACCCCAAGATCTCTTTCCTGATTTGTCATAGCCAAATTAGCCCCCATCATACTGTATGTATTGTTGGGGTTATTTTTCCCGATGTGCATTACTTTATACTTATCCACATTAAATTTCATTTGCCATTTTGTTGCCCAATCACTCAGTTTGGTGAGATCTTCTTGGAGTCCCTCACAGTCTGCTTCTGTCTTGACTATCCTAAACAGTTTGGTATCATCTGCAAACTTTACCACCTCACTGCTTACCCCTTTCTCCAGATCATTTATGAATAAGTTGAAAAGGATTGGTCCCAGGACTGACCCTTGGGGGACACCACTAGTTACCCCTCTCCATTCTGAAAATTTACCATTTATTCCTACCCTTTGTTTCCTGTCTTTTAACCAGTTCTCAATCCAAGAAAGGACCTTCCTCTTATCCCATGGCCATGTAATTTACACAAGAGCCTTTGGTGAGGGACCTTGTCAAAGGCTTTCTGAAAATCTAAGTATACTATATCTACTGGATCCCCCCTGTCCGCATGTTTGTTAACCCCTTCAAAGAATTCTAATAGATTAGTAAGACATGATTTCCCTTTACAGAAACCATGTTGACTTTTGTCCAACAAATTATGTTCTTCTACATGCCTCACAATTTTATTCTTTACTATTGTTTCAACTAATTTGCCCGGTACTGAAGTTAGACTTACCGGTCTGTAATTGCAAGGATCGCTTCTAGAGCCCTTTTTAAATATTGGTGTCACGTTGGCTACCTTCCAGTCACTTAGGTACGGAAGCCGATTTAAAGGATAGGTTACAAACCACAGATAATAGTTCAGCAATTTCCCATTTGAGTTCTTTTAGAACCCTTGGGAGGAATGCCATCCGGTCCGGAGATTTGTTAACATTAAGTTTTTCTATTTGTTCTAAAACCTCCTCTAATGACACTTCAATCCGGGACAGTTCCTCAGATTCATCACCCACAAAGGACGGTGCAGATTTCGGAATCTCCCTAACGTCCTCAGCCGTAAAGACTGAAGCAAAGAAATCTTTGGCTACGTCTAGACTGGCATGATTTTCCGGAAATACTTTTAACGGAAAAGGTTTTCCGTTAAAAGTATTTCCGCAAAAGAGCGTCTAGATTGGTCCCGGAGTTATCGTTAGAGCGATGCGCTTTTTGCGCAAGCGTCTAGATTGGCGGCGCGCTTTTGCGCAAAAGCAGAAGCCCGGAACCATTTTGCAGAGGGCAAAAGGGCACCAGCCCTTTCCGGGGGCAGGGCTGGAGCTCCGTTCAGACACGTGCTTAAAGGGGTCTCGCCGGACAGCCGTTTGTCTCCTGCTCCGTGCGTTAGGACCTCTAGCAGGGACTGACAGCCATAGCAGGTTTGGTGGTTGCCCTCTGCCTTTTGGACACCACTGCCTTTTGCCCCCTAGTGCTTTTTCCTGGTTTTGGTTTCTTGTGCCTTCCTGTGTCTGCCATGGAGCCACGGGTGGTCATGTGCCTGCTCTGGCCCCTGTCGGCCATTTTCAAGTGCCTGCAGCTGGTGCTCCAGGCTGGTGCCCTTGTGTTCCAGGACCAGGAGGCGCAGATCGCCTTGGACTCCCTCACCAGGGAGGCCCTGGATTCCCTGTGGCATCCCCACCCCACCGTGGAGAGGCCACTCTGGAGACTGGACACCAGTACAGACTGGTGGGAGCGGCTGGTCCTTGGGCAATTAGACGACCAGCAATGGCTCCAGAATTTCCGCATGCAAAAGCGGACGTTCCTGGAGCTGTGTGCCTGGCTCACCCCTGCGCTCCAGAGAGCCACCACCCGGCTACATGCACCCATCCCTGTGAACAAGAGGGTCGCCATCGCACTATGGAAGCTGGCCACCCCGGACAGCTACCAATCGGTGGCACAGCAATTCGGGGTGGGAAGATCCACTGTCGGTGTGATCGTCATGGAGGTAAGTCCCAGGAGGAGTGGGGAGGGGCGAGGGTGCTGCACTCCATGCCCAGGGGCAGCCAAGACTCCACGCTGGGTTACCCAGGGGTTTGGGCCGTCCCTCCCTTGCACAGGCCTGCTGGTGGGGGGGGGCCGTGGGCCGAGGGGGCCCTGGTGTGTGTGCGCATGTGTGCGTGTGCGTGTGCGTGTGTGCGCGTGCGTGAGGACAGAGGGAATCACGGGGGGGGGCCAAGAGAGCGCACACTCACCCCTGCCTTATGTGATGTGTTCCCTTGTCTTTCTCTGCACCCTTCTGCAGGTCGTCCACGCCATCAACAATGTCCTGCTACCGAGAGTGATCCGCCTGCGCGACGTGGACGCTACGCTGGCTGGCTTCGCTGCCCTCGGGTTCCCCAACTGCGGGGAAGCCCTGGATGCAACCCACATCCCCGTCCGGGCCCCGGAGCATCGAGCAGCCCATTTCACGAACAGGAAGGGGTACTGCTCGATTGTTCTCCAGGCCCTCGTGGACCACCGGGGCCACTTCCTGGACATCTACACGGGTTGGTCCGGCAGGGCACACGACGCCCGCATCCTCCGCAACTCCAGACTGTTTCGCAGGCTGGAGGCGGGCACCTACTTCCCCCGGCGGGAGTTGACTGTCGGGGATGTGCCTATGCCCATCTGCGTCGTCAGGGACGCGGCCTACCCCCTGCAGCCCTGGCTAATGCGGCCCTACATGGGGCGGCCGGACCAGAACTGGGCCCGGTTCAACGACCGCCTCAACTGGGCCCGAAATCAGGTGGAGCTCGCCTTCGGCCGCTTAAAAGGCCGCTTCCGTTGTTTGCTCACCCGTCTCGAGATGGGTGAGCAGAATGCAACGGAGGTACTGGCCGCGTGCTGCGTGCTCCACAACATTGTAGAGCAGAGTGGGGAGGCCTTCCTCCCTGCATGGATGGCAGCTGAGGCACAGACGTTTGCACAGCCCCACACAGCTGCCATCCGCCAGGCACACCAGGATGGGGTGCACATCCGAGGGGCCCTGATGGACATGTTCGCACAAGCCCCATAGTAGGGTCGCCTCGGTCTCCCCATACGACTCCCTCCCCTTCCCTTACCTCCCCCAATTGTAAAGCGTCGGTTCCAAGCACATCGGCCGTCATCGTGAATGTTCGTCGGGTGCGTCGGACGTAGCTAGGGTTTTTCTTTTAGTTTAGGCTAGGGTTTAGGCCACCATCGCCTGTCCGAGCTGTCCCAAAGAACAGGAAGAGGATTCGTGGTTCATGCGGAAGGCTCGAGTCAGCGTACCCGATTCCAGTCGTCTTCGAGGGATCTCCTGGCTGTTCCTCTCCCGAGGCCCGGAAGGACCAAAGGATTGAGGTTGCCAGCTTCGGCGGCGTCTTCCATCGAGGGATCTCCTGGCTGTTCCTCTCCCGAGGCCCGGAAGGACCAAAGGATTGAGGTTGCCAGCAACACTACAATCGTCCCCTGCATCTAGGCTATGTACCTATTCTTTTGTGTGCGTCTTTTAACCTTTCTTGCTTGTTTGTAATCTATGTTAATATAGTTGTGGTTTAAATTTTACTTAAAAGTGTAAGTATTTATTTATGCGCCACAAACCAGTGACCACTGAAAGGGACGACCGGTGATAGATACAGAATTTGGTGTCCGCATTTTGTAATCCTCTTAAATTTAGTTGGCTAATTGGCATCTCAAATCATTTATTACAGTTACCTCGAGTAACACAATAACCACACAGTTTTGTTCTCAACTGAAAAATGTATGTTTTTATTTACAAGGGGAGGGGAGGGGAGGAGACCTTCAACTGGGAGGGGGAGGAGGAGACCTTCAACTGGGAGGGGAGGGGAGGAGCTACTCTTGGGAGGGTGGCCCCTGCGAGCGGTCCTGCGGGGGCGGACCTGGACATGCGGGGCAGGCCGCATCGGGGCAGGCTGCACGGGGAGGTGGGCAGGAGGAGGGGGCATTGCAGGGGCGGCAGGAGGAGGGGGCATTGCAGGAGGGGGCGTTGCAGGGGCGGCAGGAGGAGGCATTGCAGGAGGGGGCGTTGCAGGGGCAGGAGGGATGGCGGGGGCATGGGGTAAGACCATGCCATAGTGAATGGCATGGACTATGTGGGCAGTGAGGGTGGCGATGGAGTCAGCCATCCTCGTACACTGGGCCTGGAAGGCGGCCCAGGCCTCCTGGTGCCACTGCAGGTCCCCCTCGACGCGCTGGCGAATCGATGCCTCGATGCGCTCGACGGCCTGCACATGCCGGCGAAGGAGCTGGTCCCAGTGGCGGAGCCTGTGCCTGCGTGGTTGGGCAGCTGGGGGTGCTGCTGCTGCCGGACTGGAGGGTCCCCGGCTTGTGCTTGGTCCCGCTGCAGGGAAGAGAAGAAAGGATGGGTCAGTCAGGCAGGCCGGCCACTGTCCCCACACCTCATGCCCTCCACCCCTGAGCCCAGGTGACACCACAGTGCTGTGGCTTGGGCCCACTCGGTTCCCCCCCGCCCCCCGTGTTGTATGTTTGCAAGGAGGACCGCCCCTGGAGTAGGGTCCTCCTCCATGTATTGTAACCACCGGTCTGTGTCCTGGCCCGTGGAGGCGGGAGGCGCTTGTGTTGCGTTAACCTGTGGAACTCCCTGCGGTGGAGGCTTGAGGCTTTGGGCTAATCACTGGTGTTTGACAGGAGCGAGATGCATCCCCACACAGTGCCTGGGAGCACATCTGGCAGAGGTGGTCTGGGCTCTCAGATCCCCATCGCGTGGGATATCTCCTGGACGGAACCAGGAGAGTGACTGCGGGGGGGTGTCCCATCCTTGCAGCAAAACTCAGGCGGCCCTAAGGGCGGCCCGAGGGCCCCCCCCCCTTCTCCCTCCCACTATCCCTCACACACGTAGCCCAGGGACATGTGTGGCCGCAGTGGGGACTTCCCTCGGGGAGCCAGCCAAGGCACCGGGAGCGGGCGAGGGTCTCAGTGGGGGCCACGTTCACAGGGCTGTGACGCTGCGGTTTACCCAGGAGCAGCTGGCTGTGCCTCACAGCCAGGCATGGGACAGTGTGCCGTTCTCCGTGCTGCACCCTTGCGGAGGTGCGGGCTCTGGGCTGAGTCCCTGGGGCCCTGGCTGGTTCCAGCCGGCATCCACCCTTCCCCCTGGTCCCGCCGAATGTGTGTGAGCAGCACGGTCCCAGGAGTGCCCTGCAGCTGCCTGCCACGGCCATGTGCCACTCGGTCACCAGGCTGCACGTGGTTGGACGGGCTGCTTGCTGCCTAATGCTACACAGCGTGCAGCTCACATGGCCTGAGTGACATGCTCTCCCCCTTCCCCCTCCGGGCGCCTGGCTCCTCCCCCCCTGCCCCCCGCCCTTGTGAGAGCAAAGTGCAAGACTCACCGGTGGATCCTTCCCCAGCCTCCGAGGATGCGCGGGAGACGTCGGGGCTGCCGGAGGGGCCTGCTGGGTGGCAGTGCTGGCCTCATCCTCCGATGCACTGCTGCTGTCTGCTTCCCCCACCTCGGTGGTCCTGGTGACGGGGGGGCGCACGCTGCTGTCGACGGGGACCTCCAGGGCTTGTGGGGCTGGCTGGCCCAGGATGGCGTGGAGCCGGTCGTAGTGGGGGCAGGTGTCGGCTCCTGCCCCCTGGCCTTCGCTGGCCCGCACGTAGCCCAGGCGCAGCTCCTTCACCTTAGCCAGGACTTGCTCAAGGGTCCGGGCTGGATGTCCCTGCTGAGCGAGCGCCTGGGCCATGCGGGTGAAGATCTCGGCGTTGCGGCGCCGGGAGCGGGTGTCATGGAGGTCCTCCTCCTCCTGCCACAGGTCCAGCAGGCTGTCCAGCTCCCCTGAGGACCAGGATGGGGCCCGTCTTTTTCGGCCCCTGGGGGCCTCCTGCGCTGGGGGTGCGGGTGGCTGATCGCCCGGAGCTGCCATCCTGTTGCGGGGTGGCTGCTGAGCACGGCAGGGGCCACGTGGCAGACCTCTGCCTAGGGGTCCGTGCTGGTCTCCTGCCGCATGAGCTCAGCAGCCTGCATCTGCTTTAAGGAGCTCAGGTTGCCAGGAAGTCCAGGGTGGCTACGGGGTCTCCGTGCATCCAAAGGGTTTTTTTCCGCGTAGCCTGCTTTTGCGCAAAAGTCTTAGCTGCCTGTCTACACTGGCCCGTTTGCGCAAAAGCTTTTGCACAAAAGGACTTTTGCCCAAACGGGAGCGTCAAAGTATTTGTACAAGAAGCACTGATTTCTTACATTAGAACGTCAGTGCTTTTGCGCAAATTCAAGTGGCCAGTGTAGACAGCTGGCAAGTTTTTGCGCAAAAGCGGCTGATTTTGCGCAAAAACTGGCCAGTCTAGACACAGCCATTTAGTTTATCCGCAATGGCTTTATCGTCCTTGATTGCTCCTTTTATATCTCGATCGTCTAGAGGACCTACAGGTTTTTTAGCAGGCTTCCTGCTTCTAATGTACTTAAAAAGACTGGCAGCTGACCTTGTCTGTGAAGATAGAAGCAAAAAAAGCATTGAGTACCTCAACTTTTTCCACATCATCTGTCACTAGCTTACCTCCATCATCCAGTAAGGGTCCCACACCTTCCCTGGCCACCCTCTTATTGCCAACATGCTCGTAGAAACCTTTCTTGTTTCCCCTCACATCCCTTGCTAGCTATAATTCCAATTGTGCTTTGGCCTTCCTGTTTACACTCTGCATGCTCAAGCAATATATTTATCCTCTTCCCTAGTCATCTGTCCAAGTTTCCACTTCTTGTCAGCAGGCTTTTTGTGTTTAAGCTCACCAAGGATTTCATTGCTAAGCCAAACTGGTCATCTACCTTCTTTTCTTTTCTTACTGAGTATAGGGATGGTTTGTTCCTGTGCTTCAATAAGGCTTCTTTAAAATACAGTCAGTTCTCCTGGATTCCTTTCCCCTTTATGTTAGCCTCTCAGGAGATCCTGCCCATCAGTTCCCTGAGGTAGTCAATGTCTGCTTTTCTGAAGTCCAGGGTGTGCATTTTCTTCCTTTCAGCAGGATTCTGAAATCAACCATCTCATGATCCTAGGTTCCCAAGTGGCCACCCACTTCTATTTCCCCTACTAATTCCTCCCTGTTTGTGAGCAGCATGTCACAATCTATGATTCTACTTGGCCCTGCCTCAGCTCTGAGAGATGGACTAGATTTCTATGATTCTATGGGAGCACAGCATATGTAGAATTAAATGTGGACAAAGCAAAAGTATAAAAGCTCTATTTTAAAAGAGCTGATAGAATCAAGAACCAAGCATCTATTCATAGGAAGTCCATTTTCTTGAACAGACAGAATGCAATAAATCAATTTTTACATTATTCCATGTCAATGGAAAGCAGCCTATAAGGTTTCCATTCCTATCTCTGGGGCCATTCATGTAACACAAGAAATTAATAGAACTGTAGACTGTACTACTATCTAACAATCTTATTCAAATGACTTGATTCAAGAATATTGTCTTTGGTCATTAATATCCTAAATTAAATGCAGAAATTACATTACTGAAACATGAATGATACTAAATTCATGACAAAAAATCCAATTCAAAGCTATAAGTCCACACAGGTCAACTGCTGGGCACTCACCGAGCCCCAGTGAAGTCAATAAGACTCGATAAGGGTGCACTAGTCAATCCATATAGAGGCAGGTGCAGGCCTGGGGTACAATATTGTAGTACTGGTGTGTGGTCCAATTCAGCTTCTGCTGAAATCTAAAATGGAGTTTAAAAATATCCTATCTTTGAAATAATTCCATTCCCTACCCAGATACTACTTAATCATCCCTGCCAATGCTCTCTTATTCCAGAGCTCATAATGTACCCATCACAACGGGTTTTTTTGTTTTTGTTTTTTTAAATTTCAGGTCGGAACGTGTCATTTCCCATCCCTGCAGTCTTACATACTGCTCATTGTGCTTCATTATCAACATACACCACAGATTTTTGCTGGAATAAAGTATATCTGTGTTTGACATTTAATATGTTATCTTGCCAGCATCTCAGAGCCTGCCACTGCTCTCTGGAACCATGTGAATCCTGTATATATAGTATTTATCACAGACTAAGAAGGAAAGTTTTATGAAAGCCCCTTGTAGAAACAGCTGGCAGCAAATCACTGATCAAAGCACACAGTGCAGTTTTTCCAGAAAGTTAAAGATGCTTAAAGATACAGTACAATGGCAGTACCCTTGCATTATTCTATTTCTTATGCTTGTTGTATAGTGAATGATATCCAGCCAGCTAGTTTGAATTGTTCACCGTGTTGAATTGAGAGCCACAGTCAGTAAACAGTGAAGACAGCATTTGAAAATACTCCATATGCCTTAGTGCCCCATTGGAATGCTTAGAATAGAAGAGACCACCAATCATGCAACTTATTTAAAATCATTTTACTAATTTAGATGAATATTCCCAAACTTTATAATCTGTACTTCTTAGACATATTACACTGGAAATTGAATTTAACACAGATCGCTTCCCATATCCCAATCTGTATAACATAAAGACTCTTCATTATATTCTTTAGTGCATTCTGACAATGGTTAAACTCTTAAGAAAAAAAGTCTTCAATACGGAATATGTAGCAGATTGAATATGACACATTCCATTTTATATTGATGAGACATGGGGGACTCTTGTGCACGGATTTAGAAATGCATCCTTTGTTTTTCAAATAGTACTTGTTGCCCTTTTTTGTATTCAGTAAGTGAAGCTACAACTGACAGAACATTTGACTACTTTTCACACAAAGCACAAAAAAAACCACGTGAATCAATCCCATTAAATTTAAAGGCATGTGTGCTATTGCACCTATCTGATAGATTTATTATCCAAAACCTAGATGCCTCAGTTTTACATCTAGGAGTAAAATTGAAGTAACAATTGAATTGTAACTAATGGTTACAGAGCACAGATTGCTCTCTTAACATAGGCTGAAAGAATGGTGTGCAAGTGTTATGAAAGGTTTTTTGTTTGGTATTTAACAAGTTAGAATTGAACTCAGCCCAGAATGAACTGTGCAGAGATTTCAAGTAATTGAACTTTTGGTTCACTGACAGAACCAAAAAATAAAATATGCATATGGTGTGCATTCCATCTCAGGTCAACTCAAAATGAAATTTTTGGCAAATTGAAAGCCTGATTTTCTTTTATTTCAGGTCAAAAGAAATGTTTATAACTCAACTCATCTTTCAATTCCTGTGTAGCTTTATTTAGAAAAAATAAAATTGAAGTAAAATTAAAAACAAACTTCTAGTCAAATCAATACTTTTTGTTTTGTTTTGAAAATGTCAAAAATTGTTCAGCTATTTTGAACTTAATTTTCCGACAAACAAAATTACTTAGTAAATTCAGGACAAGTTTGTGAAGTGTTTTGGTTACCAAAATCATGGGAAAAAAAGTTTTGCTCAGCTCCAGTCTACTGGAGTACCGGAGTTACACCAGTCATGGGGAAGCGAGGCTAGTGAATGGGCTGCATGAGTTTCTCTCCTTCATCTCAGTGAAGCAAGACTGTCATAATAAAAATGGTCTCCCAGGATCGGATGCAGGGTTTGCTGATTGAACAGTAGCAGCATTTTGATTAGATGCAGAGTACGCGCACAGCTCTTACACAGTCAGTGTTATGTGCAGTCAGCACCCACCTCACTTCACGTGCCCTTGCTTTATGTGCATGTCACTTTAGTAATACCAGTAGGAAAAAATGACAGACAGAAACCAGCGGAATCTGTCAGTCCTGTGCATGAACAATGGTAAACAAAACCTGATGGGCTGCATGAGGCCCTCAGGCTGCAGCTTGCTTGCCACTGAGCTACACCCTTTACACCTTTACTTTGAATTTCACCCTTACGCCATATGGAAAGCATAAGTTTCAGTTTTCTAAATTTTCATATATGATACACACCAGCTCTTCTTATCTAAATTGTTTGACATTTGAAAGTCAGTGATTAAGTACTGTAAAGCCACTATAGAAGGGATGAACAAAACTCAGTCATGGTAGTAGAAGTGGTCTTTAGCTAAAGGTCAAATTAAATTGTACTGAAGATATTTTAAACTGCTATTTATTAGAAGCAGTCTTTAGATCTGTTTCCATTCTACTTTGCTAGATTCACTTTCAGTGCTCACTGATGTTAATACTCTTATTTTTCCATATGTGCTCACAGTCTTTACTTCTTAATTTCTCATAACAGCACATTATATTGCTCTTATTTATGTACTGCAATCTGTTATGAAAAAATAAAGAAAAATGTATGTTTGATTTTACAAGAAATTGTATTTGAAGTAGAAAACAAGATGCTCATCTCTTCAGAATATACTTCACTTTTCAGTATATTTTAGAAACATTTATATTAGAGATTTCTAATGCAGGAATAATATCAATATTGTAGAATAATGAGCTATTAACTGCATTTTTATTGTGTTTATGAATTCATTACACTTGCATAATGAGAAGTGTTCTGTAAGTGTAGGACCTTGTCTACAGTACTGTGGGCTGTCAACCTAAGTTATGCAACTTCAGCTACATAATTAATGTAGCTAAAGTCAATGTACTTAGGTCTGCTTGCCACAGTGTCTTCACCACAATAAGTCAATGGCTGACGCTATCTAGTTGACTCAAATTATTCTTCTCGTTTTGTTGAAGTACTGGAGTTCACAGGAGAACACTCACAGTCATTAGACATGATAAATCGACCCCGGGCAGATTGATTGCTACCCATCAATACAGCCCTTAGTGAAGATATACCCTAAGTTAGAGGTACATTAGCAGGACAGTCTGAAACTAATATGAAAATTACTTGGTTCTGTGTATTAGGAACTAAGGGACAGATTTTATAAAGATCATTTGGCACCCAACTCCCATCTATTAATAGTATGCAAATATGTTAACACACAAGTCTACTGGCTGAACTAGATAGATTCATTATTGCTATAGGGCCTACTTTTACCATTTTACTCACTTTGAGTAATACCAGTAATACCTTATTCTGTGAAGAATCCCACCGATTTCTTATGGAGCTAGGTACTATTTTTATGTTGTTTGGCTATGTATATGTGTGTGTTCTAACTGTTTTTGTATTATACTCTAATCCCTTCCTAATTAAAGCCAGTGTCCAAAAGAAATACAGCCCTGATCATTGGGAAGAGATGAAAGCAAACATAATCAACTGAAAATGCAGACTTCCAGAAAAAGATACTGGGCTTTCAAAGACGACTTTGTGTGCTCTAAACCAGTGTTTCTCAACCATTTTTTATAAAGTACCCCTTTAAAAAAAATTATAAGTACCCCCAGTACCTACAGTTTTCAGACAAACACATTTTTTCTACCATTGCAACACATTCGTTTAAACAGCTTAATTATAGCTGGGCAGGCAATGAAATTTTTGGGTGTAAAAAGTACAAAAATAATAAAGCGCTGTAAAACTTAAAACAAAAATTCAGTTTTCTCCAAATTTCAGTTGTATTGACGTACCCCCCAGATTTTTCTTGAGTACCACTAGGAGTACTTGTACCACTAGTAGAGAAACACTGCTTTAAACTCTCTGGCTGACATATGTACAGTACTAACAGCAACACCTTGGGTATCAGAAAAGGATCAATTCGTGGTTCTCCCAGAAGAGCAATCAGGGCAGCATTGTCCATTTGATTTCACATCCCAGTTTTTCAGTCCCTTGTGCATTCCTAGACTTTATTCTTCTCAGTTGTATACTCATGTACAGTATGAATCATTCTAATGCAGGCAAAGGAGTCAAATCCATCCATGTAAAAGTGCTATAGGAGGTGAATGAGGCCCACAGCCTAGGTCTACAATCTTCTATTTCCTGAATTCAGTGGATTTTCTATATCCACAAAACCGGATGTTTTATAGCCTCTACAGGCCAATAGACTGTCCCTCTGACGGACTGACTTATTTCAAGTCCTCTTTCCCAGCTCATTCTGTTTCTCCTTCACATGGCAGAGAACATTCTCTCTGAGAGCCAAATCCTGTGAAAAGGTTTGTGCACTCTGGTCTTGATGCAGGAAAGTTTAAAATGTGTGCTTAACTTTAAACATGGAAGAGTTCCTGAACTCCAGCCAGGCTAATCCAACCAGGCTTAGCTTTAATTGTGTACTCACATGTGCAGCTGGATCATGGCCAGAGAGCTCAGCACTTTATTCCTGATTGAGCCTTCATTCATTTTTTAAAACAAAGCCAAGTCAGAAAGATGAAAGGACACTATCACCACATCATTCTAGATGTATGAGAGTGGAATTTGGGGCTGGCAAATAAATACATCCCCCACACATCACAGCCCCTTTCTGATTTCCCAAATATAACCAACAAACTAAACCATCTCGAGCTCTTCATCCACCACAATAAATCATTTCTTCCCCACACACCCCATAGTCTCTTTGCTATGGCCATTATACCACTGCTCCCCTGCTCCTCTTGAAAATGATCCCCACTGCTTTAGACACACACATTCCAAATTCCTCTTTCACCCCCTTTGCTAGGTTATAGTTCCACAGTACTTCCTTCCTCCTCAGTCATTGGTCCCTCCCTGAAGTCATGGGCTCACTGGCTTTTCTGCCTCAGCTTCTGCAACTCTGAGCCCCTGTTGCTGCTCCTGTGTTTTGGAGGAGGAAATCTGTTTTCATTAGAAGGAGGCTATCTCTCTTAGATGCTAGCGCTCCATCAGTCCTTCCTCCCCAAACTGCATGCTGCTGCTGCAGTAAAGAACAAGAATTTGGCAGCCCCTTCTCCTATTCCCTGAATTATCCCCTGTGCTCATGTCATTGTGCTCCTTGAAACACTGGCAACAAACAGTTTTTATGCATACACAGAGAGATGTCATAGGTGGCATTCAGCCCCATTAGTTCCTCAATTCCAGCCAACATTGGTCAACAATTGGTCAACTTTTGTACAAGAAACAATTGGTCAACTTTTGTACAAGAAACAAGAGACTCAGTTAACATTTTCACTAACCCAAATCACAATGACTCTGCATCGCCTAGCATTAGGGCCAAGTTTGAAGAGTTTTCACAGCCATCACTCCTGTACATTGGTATACTATCCTGATATACATAGGTGATGTGGACAATTTATCTGACTGTAGTATATGCATTTCTGAGGAAAAATTGACAGCTACAGGCAACAATCTATTCAGACTAATTAGACATTGAAATCACAGACCAGACAAATGGAAAAGGTTGTAATAATTTACCTGGATACCTTTTTGGGAAAGCATAAAGCAACGAAGTTGCTGAAAGGCCATTTGGTGAGGTTGGCAAATAAAGTGAGAGACTTTTAAGTTTTCTAGGAGAAGAGAAAATTAGTTTTTCAAAATGGCTTCCAGATCGTTTGATGTTTCAGTATTTGTGGGGAAAGAACCAATTAGACTCTGCACTTGACTTACTGCTCGATCTAATAGAATGGATTTTGTTGCCAGAGGACAAATTTTGTTAAGAACAAAAGGTGGAGACTACATTGTCCTTTAAAACAACAACAATATTGTTGAACATAAGCTCCACCAAGTTTGCAGATGGTCTATGTTCTTACAGGACTTCCCAACTCTAGTGAATCCAAGAGTCTCCCTAACTATAAAATACATCCTCTGCCTTTTTCTCATCTCTAGTGAGCAGGGACTGAGGTTTGTATGTTTTAATGGGAGAGGAAGGGAAGGTGGTTTGCATTTTTTCTGGATATATGGGCACTAACTTCAATTCTGTTCCCACATCCCTGTAGCTGAAGGCCCACAGTGAAGACTTAATCTTTTTCTGTTGTACAGATGAAGCCCACCAATACTGTCTTTGTGGCAGGAGGATAGAATTAGGACCCACCCTTCCTACCTTTATTCAGGACAAATGGTTTCCACTAGGTTCTGGGGTGTTATAGTGAAGAAAAGCAAATCCTTGTATCTTGATCTCCTTGCCCCAAATTTGCCAATGCAGAGCTGATTGCCTTTGCAAAATGCATTAGTCAGAATGAGCAGGCAAAAAAGATGATGTGGTGGGTTCACCTTGGTCTTCTGGCACAGTCATGTTATTAGGTGGCTTAGTAAAGGGAAGGTGTAAGGCAGATAGCCACAGACAGTTGCTTGCTGCCTTAGTTACAAGAAGGCTTTCAAGCAATGGCTACATGCTCTCAGGCTCTGGATTCTACCTGGAAGGTCCTTATTCATATCAAGAAGGCAGAAATAGGAAAAGTATAAGAAAGTTCCTAGGTTATATGACAGATTGGACAAGGTAAACTGGACTCTGTATACAGGCAAGTGTTGGGCCTTTATTAAAAATAAAAAGTAAAACAGTATAGTCCATTTGTAGTATATAGTTGAATATTCCTCCCATATGTAGTTTTGTAGGAATAATATACATTTGTGGCCAATATTGGAAATGTGTTTCAGGGAGTGGTGATGGATTTTTAAATGTCCATCTTTTCCCATGAGTCAACATCTATAACCTGTGTTTTTTAGAAAAATCATCAGAGCAAAATTTATAAGCCCCGGTATGCAACTGGAAGGACATATACATAAAAAGTATCATAGCCAGATTCTGATGCTCATCTCAGGCCTTATCTGTACTAACACTCCCCTCCTCCCACTGTTGATCTAACCTACACAACTTCTGCTATACAAATAAGCCTATAGTGTAACTGAATCAACATACTTACCACAGTGTCTTCTGCATAATAAGGTGAGGGGGGAGTGCTCTCCCATCGAGTCCAGCTACTCTTCTCATCCTGATGAAGTACTGGAGTCAATGGGAGAGCACTTGGAGATTAATATATCATGTCAAAGCAGATGCGATAAATCAACTGCAATGGATCAATCACTGCAGCACTGATCAACTATGTAGTGAAGACAAGCCCTAAGTCCACTTCCAACAGAATTAGAACCATCTTTCCTCTCCTCCTTTGGTCCTGCATTCAGCTTATACTTATGTTAGTAGATTAAAAAGATCATTTATTGTTCAGCACAACTCCCATGAAGTTTATAAACATGGAGGCCAAAAGAGCTCATTTTATGATTACTCAAAACCATTGCTCTCTAATTTGATGAAAATAGTCCCGAGTCCTTTCATATAGGGTATTATAGTATAAAACAAGCTTAACATTTTTACTGTTAACTCTGAACTATGAGTAAACAAAGCTATAAAAATTTCAAAAAGTAAAATATATATTTACAAAATCTCATAATGTGAAAATGGCTTTTTTGATTAGCCTCACACTATCCAGAAAGAACTCTTTTCTTCATAGAAATACACCACCTAGCAGAAATATTATGTGAAAAAAAGATTTTTCAGCAAATAAGGGAGCTAAGAAGTAGAGCTTTCAATCTAAACCTGGGCCAATGCTAATGATGGAGACACCAGTTAGGTTTATGGGATGAAGACTGACAATTTTTAATTGTGGTTCAGTCAAAAGTTGGCTTATAGTTCAAGGCTCTTGCTTCTCAAATGTAGGCATAACAAACAAATATTTGGGTTTATCATGTAAAAAGTTCTTCCAGTAAAGGAAGGGGGTTGAAAATCAACGCACCAATGCTATCCTCAGCAAACTAAATGTTTGATTTTGTCTGCAGAATATCTACTCATTCCAACATTCTTTTAAAGTTTGGGCAATTATTTTCAAGTGCATCTATATGACAAATACATCTGGCCAAACCTTTTGTTTTAAATAATGTAGTTATTAGTTTGGGACCTTTATTCTGTTTCAAATTTGTCCAAAATCAGTCATGTGATATATTCTATGAATATACATTGTGAATACTATTCCAGACTGTTCAGAGCCAAGCTGATTTTCAGTCTATGTGATTGGTCACCTAACTTACCTCCACTAGTCACACAGTTTACAATCTGCATGATTTACAAATCTGACAACTTAAATGTGCTCATGTACCCATATATTTCATTGGTGAATGGATTAATGGGGGGGGGGAGAAAGAGGATGCAAAGCTCCCCAGATAAGTACAAGGGATGATATGGCATCATAAAATTTGGGTCCCTTTAGAAAATGTTGGGATTCCTTGGGTACGTCTACACTGCAACACTATTTCAAAATAACTGGCACTATTCCAAAATAACTTAGTCCGTGTCTACACAGCAGGCAGTTATTTTGAAATAGTGTCAAAATATTATCAAGCTGGAGGACTTCTTACTCCAACTCCTGTAACCCTCATTGTATGAGGAATAAGGGAAATTGGAAGAAGAGTGCTCTATTTCGAAATAAGTGCTGTGTAGATGCTCTCTATTTTGAAATAAGCTATTTTGAAATAAGATACGCAATTGACGTAGCTCAATTTGCATAGCTTATTTCAAGTTAAGACCTGCAGTGTAGACGCACCCAAGCTTCAGAGGATGGTGTGTGTGTGAATAAGATAAACTTTCTAATCCTGCACTAATCAATTGGTCAGAAAGCCCACGAAGTAAGTAAATCAAAGTGCTTTGTGTATTAGTGTAGCCTCCCAACTACTTATAAAGTTACCAAGTATCAAACACACAGACAGGTAACTAAGAGTACGTCTACACAGCAGGGCTAAAGTTGAATTAAGCTATGCAACTTTAGCTACGTCCACTGTGTAGCTGAATTTGGCTTTTGGCATTATACACAGCAGGAAGTTGAAGGAAGAACACTCTTTCTTTGGCTTCTCTTACTCCTTGTGAAATGAGGGTTACCATGAGTCAGAGTAAGAAGTTCTCCAGCTCGACATTATTTTGAAATAACGGCTTGCTGTGTAGACGTGTTATTTCGGAATAACGTCAATTATTGCGAAATAATGCTGCTATGGAGACGAACCTTAAGAGACTGAAAAAAATCCCCCTCCTTTATTACATGGATTCAGAGATAAACCGGATAAACAGGCTATTCACTGTCAAATCATGCCTTTTACAATGACTTCTTCAGTTTTTAGACCAGTTTGGGGTTTGAGTTGTACCCATATAGACCAGTGATTAGCATTCAATTAGGCAGTTTCCCCTAAAATAATTGTGTTTTTTAAGAAAATATAGGACCAAGGAGATCTGGTTTCAAACTCCAGAAGCAGTAAAGGACACAAAAAGGAACAGGAGTACAGTAACTCACCAATCTTTCAGATCTCCCTCCACAAAGAAGCATTCCTGCACAATGAAATCATTGTTAAGGACAGTCTAATAAAACCACACCGAAAACTAAAAGCACAACATAATAATCCTACTTTCACTGATTAAGACAATGGAAATAACAGTCAAAAGAACACCCAAACATATTCATATTCTGGCTCTGATCATCACCACTCTTTGCAGGAGAGGCATAGAAAAGCAAACCTGCATGCTGAGCTCCAACAACCTTCAATCATATAGCCACCACAGCTTCTGGTTGTTATCCTAGGGCATAACCCAGAGACGTACTTCAACACAAGCCCCACACTACCCATTTTCATTTTGGAACCAGCTCAGCTCTATAAAGAGTAATAGGAACAGCAACATCTGGCAAAAGCCTATTTCACTTCTTCTCCTGCTAATAAACAGAAATTGAAACATCCTTCAAATTGAAAACCCACTGTAACAATTTATTGCCAGAGAGGCTAATGAACTAATTTTGTTGAGACCACTTCCAAGTATGTGCCAGCAATTTGCCATGCAAAGAAATCAATTGTAGGTGCAGATAACAGCATTGCAATGTCTACTTAACTGCTCAGTCCCTCAAATAAACTACAGTAGACTTCCGATAATCTGGAACCTATGGGATTTAGGTGGTGCCGGATTATCAGATATGCCGGACTATCAGGAGGTACTATAAGCAGGTTATAGATATACAGTATACATTATATACTGTATATAAAGTGTTCTTAACCCTTTTTATTGTACATACTGCATACAGTATACTGTAATGTTTTAGTTTTTTTAAGCCTTTTTTACCCTTTTTGCTCAGTTCAGCTGCTGCCGCTGTTACCTTGTGACTCATTTTTTGGCGAAGCTCACTCACTAGGCTCTTGCCATTTTGATGCTGGACTATCAGGAGTGCCGGACTATTGGATGCCGGACTATTGGAGTTTTACTGTAGTTATCCAAATGCCATAATTTGAGTTCTACAATTTACTCTGATTTTGCACAGTTGGAAGCACCTTAAAAATGTGGGCCATACTTTTTCTATATAGGTCTCACATTTAAAAGTAAGACTCATTAATCTTGCATAAGCATATACATTTCTCAAAACATTTTGATATTATAATGGTTAAGGGCAGTATCAAATCTGTGGAGATTTATATTCCAACACTATACTTTGACTGTAGCCCAAAAGTCAAAAATACCTGGCAACACTTAATTCCATTAAACAAACCTTTATAATACTAAGTGTCAGGTTATACAGTTCAAGGCCAGACAGGACCACCAGATCATCCAGTCTGGCCTCCTATATATGACAGGCCACCAACACCAGTCAGAATCTACTCACTAAGACCAACAGCTGCAATGAGACCAAAGTGTTACAGCCCACAGAAGACTACTAGACTATTATGTGCCACAGGCATATGTGCCATACTACAACCTCATTACCTTTTCTCCAGTCACTGTTAAGCATTGCCCTAACTATATGATATACAAGCTCAACCTTCAACTTACACCACTTTCACTATTTACATTATTTCCTTGACATTTTGCTCTTTGTTTTTCCCCAGTAAATGGGATTGTAACAACACCCACTCACCACTCCACTGCCTTCTCCTGGCTGCAACAGGAATTAGCTTGGGCAGCCAGTAATTTGATGGTGCTCTGCCCATCACTACTCTGCTCTGGGATCCGCATCCTTCCATGGACCTTGGTGTTCTCTTCAATGACACAGCCCTCCAACCTTCCATGGGACCGCTCTGCAATCCATGTGCAGCCACTTCCTTCAGTGTATTGCCTAGCCACTTGCCCAGTAGTGAGTGGGCAGAGGGGACCCTGTAGAAAGCCACAACTCCTCAGTAGATTTCTCTGGGCCACTTCCCCAAAGCCCCAGCACCTTCTTTGCCCTTGCCTCAGTGCCTCAGTATGGAGATCCCTACAGCCTGCCAGGAGCTTCCTTTAGATTTCTGCCTGCAGCACTGGTCTGTCCATGGTACTAGTGGCCTGCATTCTGGAAGGCTGCCAATTCTTCTCCCTCCTTGAGCCCCAAGGAGTGACTGGAGCTGCCCTGCCCTGCATCTTTTCTTATAGGGCTTATTGGTCCCTGATTGGCAGCTCCTTTCAGCCCTTCTCTGATAGGCTACCTCCTGAGCAGCCTCCCTAGGGCTTTACTAACCCCTCAGAGCCCAGTGTGTGGCAGGTGCCCCCCATCACAGAGACTTTTAGCTTTGTAGTTTTGTGTATCTATAATACTAATTAACTTTCCTTTTATCTAAAATTTTTCAAACACCACATATGCCATGAAAAACACATCACACGTCACCTTTGTCCTGTCACAGAGAGACATGCTTTAGCAAACATGTATGCAAGAAAAACTGGCAAAACATTCATGCCAGACAAAGTTAGGTAAAGGCTTTAGCACAAGTTTCTCATCCAAACGCATTCCCTATCCAGAATTATAGACTGCACAAATAGCAAACCCTTACATTTACCATTTATCAATCTTCATATTTATATTCAATATCCTAAATCATAAGAACATAAGACAGGTGAGTCAGACCAATGGGCTATCAAGCCCAGTATCCTGTCTTCCGACAATTGCCAGTGCTAGTTGCTTCAAAGGGAAAACAGAAAAGGGAAACTTATTAAGTGATCCATCCTCTGTTGTGCAACCCCAGCATCTAGCATTCAAAGATTTAGGGACACAAAAATCAGGGGGGTTGCATCTCTGACTATCTTAGCTAATAGTTGATGGACTTGGCTAATAGCTGTTGACGGAATTTATAGAATTCTTTTTTTAATGCAATTATATTTTTGACAATCACAACATCACCTGGCAATGATTTCCACAGGTTTACTTAGTATATACAGTATGTGTAATCATAACTAGATTTTATTTCAGCGAGGAAGTTATGGAAGTACTGTGACTTTTAAATGTCAACATTTTTATCTTCTTCAAACATGGCTTTTCCAAAGACTTTCTACTCAAAGTTCATCATTGTGTCTGTAGGTTACTGAAAGGTCTTGTCACTAATTCTGCTCACTGAATTTTGAGAGGTGGTTTTATTTTAGGGCCTTGATAATCATTGTTCCCCAACTCCCAGGTCAGATACAATCAATTTCACTTCTCCTGGTGATAAACAAAAATTGAAACAGTCTACTTTCACAGCCTGCAAAGTCGAGGCATGCCAAAATTGTAGCCACAGACAGATGAGGCACTTCATGGATAGGGAAGATTTGCCCAAAACACACTATGTTATGGTTATTCTGAGATGCTGTTACAGCCCATTGGGGGCTGTGATTGACAGCTATAAATAGACAGTTTTCTGTGTGAGACCAGAACAGTCTATAGCCACCTCCCAAAATCTAGGGGACCACAAAGTTGGCTCAAAGCACCTACTAGCACCCAGTTCATAACAGAGAACACAATGTCTTATATGTTAGGATTTCTTTTGGTTTTTCATCAGGGTTTATAAGCCTGTATTGGAATTTCCATGAATGTGGTGTTATACACCCAGTGTTTCCTGTACCCTTTTATAGTGCAACATTGCCATCTTCTGTCAATTCCTTCAGCAGCACACTGGCTAATAATAGGATGAAATAAAGCGTTGCAGCTAGCTTGTTCCAAACAACACTGTTCAAAATGCAAATAAGGTTGTAATTAATCATTTTAAATGAATTTTTATATTTAAAAAATACAAGGTGTGGTATTTCAGGAAAGCATTTGGAGGAAAGATTTTTAACAGTAGGTAGAGTATTTAATTCCAGTGAAAGCATTAAATCCTGCTACACTGAGATGTTTGCACAACTATATAACCCCAAGAAGTTTCTCAAACCTCTGTAATTCAAAAGTAACAGAGAGGTAGCCGTGTCAGTCTGATCTTGGTAAAACAAAAAAAAGCAGTCATGTAGCACTTTAAAGACTAACAAGATGGAGAAATCAAACATCCTTCAAGCTACAGTTAGCATGTGTTTGGATGATATAAATAGATAGTGCCAGCTTTTATCCATTGGGGAAAGGACGTACCATGCTCCTTTAGCAGTGGCTTTAATCACCTGACTGCTGCGTGCCTCATCTCAGACATAAACCCTGGGGGGTTGTGATCTCTGCTCGCTGTTCTTTGTGGTGACTCCAGGAGGGGACTCGGGTAAATAAAGACCATTTTGCAACAGTGGCTCCACAACAACAACCTTCTGAATGGAATTCTGGCTTGTGCTGCAGTTACCATAGTTACAAGATCCTGTGGCTTGAGAAAATAGCCTAGTGTTGCTGGGAAAAGTCACCAGAGACTTTCTGAACCAGTTAGAAACTAGAGGATTTGGACCTGACCGCTACTGTGTTTCTTGGATGCCAACAGAACTGGCACAAAGGGGCAAAAACTCGGTGAAACTGAACCCCAGGTAATATCCCCAGCCCATTGGAATCCCCAAGTGACTTAGAACAAGCACTATATCCCTTTGCAGCCTCTCTGTCAGAAGGGGAAAGGTTGAGGAGAGGGGAAATAGCAAGAAAACACATCTATCTATGCTTGGCTGCTGAAATGGCTCCTTGGGTGCCACTGCAACCAGGAATGTTCCCTTTCACTGCTAAAAGCAGAGGGGAGCTCCTTTTTCTCAGTTTGAATGAGGGTGGAAGGAGAGAGAGAATATTCCTCCACAACTCCCTGACCTCCTCCTCTGTTGGTACAACGAGAACTCTCCTCCTTCTGTCCACTTACTCACATCACCGACTGCAGCCAAACAAACAGAGATACATGTACAGGGATCAGAACTAGGGAGAGGACTCTTTCTTCTTTTATCTAGTGGAAAAAGATGGTCTGAAAGAGGAGACGAAACTAAAATGCTGGATGAAGTCCCTACTCCAAACTTTGGATATAGGTCTGAATTCATGCCTAGACTCTAGCACTGTAATAGGCATAACTAAACCAACTGCCAAAATCTGTTCACACCCATACTTGGTTGAAGAGGAATTTTTGAACTCTAGACCCAAAGGCCAATTGGCTTCCCTCTCTCTAGGGGCCTACACAAGAACCAAGAGTTCAACCACCAGATTTTGGAGTTTAAGTGTTCTTCTATCTCAATGTGTGATAAAAGACCCTAAATCACCTCAGAGTCAAACTGGAGCAGCAGTTCCCTATACCCAGAAATTTGGAGTGGCAGGGCTTAAACTCCAAACCCAAACCACATCAGAATAACATGGGCCAGGGCCAGGGAAACCTGTAGCCAAACACCCCTGAGGTTTAAGACAGTTCAGAGTACAAATTCAAAGCCAGATCCAAACTTCATGAGTGGCCTGTCTCTTTCCATTAGGCCAAACAAAACCTCCAAATGCAGGCACCAGCAAATTGCGGATAGGGGCACACGGACAGCATCCCTACAGGGTTGTTAGGTTGCCTATTATGGTTGTATTGTTGCCCGTTTAACAAGCAGCAGCAGATAGTCTGGGCCTGGGTCAATTTCCCATTTGGGACCAATAATAGTGGTGTGAAGTTAGGTACTTCTTTTATGTAATATGTTTGTTTGCAAAATGTACAAAAGTTCTGTTCCCTTCAACAGGGAGGTAATTCACACAGACACAGCTGCCTTCTGTGGCTACCTCTAATTATGCATCTCTGCCCTGTCTCCAGAAGTGAGAGTCTTATAACACTCTCTCTCTCTCTCTAAAAGTTAGCAGTATCAGTTCCTTACTTTTAAACCTGGCTTAGTAACTCCTAGTCAAGGCTGCTAACTGAGACAACTTGGCTCAGAAAAGTAGACCTGGCATTAACCCTCCTTTTGTGCAGCAGCTTGAACCTATAAACTTCAACTGCCAAAGGAAAGCCTTTTAATCCACACTATAACATAAATGAAACTGTGCATAGTTACTACCCGGCACCTACTAGAAGCTTATACATCAGTGATGCCTAACATGCAAACCTTTAGACTTTTTTACTTTTACTATACATATAGCTTATTTCATCCCAAGAGATCTCAAAACATTTCAGTAAATGCAAACATACAACAGCTTTAAAATGCAGCACTCAAACAATGGTTGGTCCTAGAAAAATATGTGACCATGCCACGTGGTGCTGTAATCCATTCACCCATGGGGATGGGACAGTGCCAAACAAATCGTTCCCACTTTGGGGGGGAGGGGTCCATTTAACCAATGGGAAGCCATCAGTCCTTTGTCTTCAGCTGGCCTTTGAAACTGCCTGACCCAGTCATTAAGCACCTGAAGTATCACTAATGGCCCTCATAAGCACATTTAAAACTATAAAGAGATTCACACTTCATCTGTCTAACTTCACATACAAGAATGATATGTGCACAAAAATAGGATATATAGATTCAGCAGACTGTAACTTTAAAATTGATGTGTTACATTAATGGTTTTGTATAAAGCATCTTTGAGTTATGCATATTTATATCCATAAGCCAATTTTCATAAAGCACAGAGGGGGCCATGACCCGATTCATACATCAACAAATGCAAAATAGCAGAGAGGCAAACACCATCACTGCATTCAGTGAAAGGGCGCTGAGGGGGACAACCTATTATATTATCATCCACATTTTACAAAATTAGACAGAAAGGCATGAGATGATTTGCCTCAGAGACACTCAATTCAAGAACTGCATATAGAACTAAGAGGCAGGATTTCTGGTTCTAATTTGAACCCTTGCATGTTGAATAACCATGAGCAAGTTACTCATTAACCTCCTGGTATTATTCCTGGGTTTGGTCTTTGTGATACATTTCCATGAACAAGTGAATTGGTGAATTAAAATTCAAGCTAGGCCCAAACTGAAACCTGTGTCCAAACATCTCCAAACATAGGAAAAGATTGGATCTGAGGCTATATTTACACTACCACAAAAAAGTCAGCCTAAGGTACGCAGCTCTAGCTATGCGAACAATATAGCTGGAGTCAACGTACTTTAGGTCAAATTACCACAGCGTCTATATCACAAGGGATCGATAATGAAATTAGCTGTGCCTGTGCAATCTAGGAAATAGACTTGTCGTTTTCCCAGAAGAGTTAAAGTAGGACAGCGAGATCAGCAAGGTAGTCCAGAATACTGGACTATATTTAGTTATGGCTTGCTATTACATACAGCACACTCCTTTGCTTTAGGTTCCCAATTGTTTTGTCTGTCAATGGGTGACCAGACACACACTGTGCTAGGCCATTTAATCGGGCAATTTTTTGTAAGGAGGAGGCAGCTACGAGTGCACTAGAGAATCGGAGTACTAGAGTTCAGTTAGAAGCCTGCTGCTGGACTGCCGAGAGCTCTTGTTCTCATTCTTTAGCTAAGAATCCAGCTGAACTGCATAAAGGTCTAGGAAAGCTATATCGATGGAATTTATGGGGGGGGGGGGGCTTTTGTATGTTGTCCTGGTTTTTGGATTTTGAAAAATACATCACTGTTTGTGTTAAGCTATCTTTTCATCAGACCAGCAGGCCATTGAAGGAACAGTTATTCAAGGAGTGAGGTATGTTTGCTGTCACACAGAAGTGTAACTGAGCTGTCTGAAAACAAAGTTATGCTTGGTCCTCCATTCTTCCATACACTTTTATAAGAATAGGTACACTGATTAAAAATCTCCAGCTGCTAAAAACATTTTTTAGTTCATTATACAAGAGCAGCCTAGAGCAGCAGAGCTGACCAAGAACTGTCAGTATGTTCAGTTCTATTTATGGTCATCTTCTGATGAACGTCAGAGGATACCCCAGCCCAGCTCAGAGGAACCAACCTTTGGAATGCATTAGTACGCTGCAGAAAGCAAAGAAATAGAGGCTCCCAGATATTACAGGTTGAACCTCTCTAGTCTGGCACTCTCAGGATCTGACCGGTGCCAAACCTGAGAACTTACCAAACCACAGGAGGTCAATATTGTCTAGCAGCATTAACAACACTTTCACTGCTTACTGGCATGTTAGAAGGCCTTCATTGGTAAAATCAGAGCTAAACAACAGCCAGGACCGGTGGCTGTAAACAAACTTTATGGGACCACGGGAAACTTGGCCACACCCATGATAGCTGGATATCCAGCTAATTAAAATCATGCTGGATAATGAATGTTGCCAGACCAGAGAGTGCCTGATTAGAGAGGTTCAACCTGTACTAGATAACCGCCTATGGATCAGCAGAGACAAAACTGGGAACCAACAACCACTAACTTTTTCCTTCCAATCATTGTTATAGGCAGAAGTTAACATGTGCACCCAGCCACCTTTTCCCATTATCCAAGAGAAGCCAAACTAATTAAGTAGTCAGCCTCCAACAATCTATTCTTTCAGCATGAGCGATATTGAGAGAATCACAGCCTCCCATTAACTTTCCATGAAGTACCAGAAAAGCTAAGTGAGAAACCACCAGCCTGCAGACATTTTCTCCTCCAATTTACATGTTAATGATAGAACAGAGAACTTATTGCAAAGTGCTGGAAGTTGTGTAGACTCTGAGGATCAGACTAATAAATGCACTGACCCACATTTTTACATTTGATAGGACAGCAGGGGAAACCTCCAAAAGACTCATCCGCAGCTGCATTAACGACACTATGTGAAAATAGCAAAATATACCACCAAGAGCTAACTCGCAGGCTGCATTTGTGAGACAGTTCAGACTCTCACTTAAAACAGATAATTGGATGCCAGAAAGATCCAAAGGTCCAATGGTGCCTGAGCCACTGACTGCAGAGGAGCCAACAAAATTGCTGGGCCGCTGGGCAAGGCAGGGAAGGACCCGGCTCTATCTTCCCACAAGGGGTGGGACCCAGGGAGAAGGGACAGGGCTGGGAGCAGCCAGTCCTCAGTGCCACCTGGACAGCACTGCACCCCTCCCCATCAATCATTAGCACCTCCCAGACCACACTGTGTGGAGTTATGGGGGCGAGTTAGTCCTGGTCTACACTCGGGAGTTGTTTCAAAATAACCCTCCTTATTTCAAAATAAGCGGCACGTCCACACTACCAACCCCGTTATTTTGAAATAACTACTGATTTCCTTGGGGAATAAGGCTTATTTGAAATAGCGTTAGTGTGGACACTCCACTGCTGCTAATTCAAAATAATTGGACTCAAGAGGCTTCTCGCAGCTGCACTTGCGGTTGCTCTGGCCATACCTGCCGACTCCACTGCTCCCCTTCTCCTGCGGACCTTTAAAGCAGCAGGCTGCAGAAAAAGGGCTTGTGGCACATGCAGACCTTTGCCAGCCTTGTGCCACCCAGCACCATCCCAAGAGCCATGGCAGATCCCAGTGCTCTGTAACCCAGGCTAGTGATTCAAAATGGAGTTTGCTGACCATTATCACCTCAGCAGTTTCTTCCCGCCAAAAACCACACGGAGGGATACTTTGCACTCCACCCTCTGGCTTCTGCACACGGTTCTAAACCTGTGCACCCCTCACCAATGCGATGCGTGCGCAGCTAGGCTATGCACGCAACACCCTTTTCCTATGCACACCGCCCTATTCTACTGCACCCCACTCGCTAACCCAGTTTCCCGCCTCAATGCCTTTATAAACCCTTTCCTGAGAACAGCTCGGGTTGGTTCTCCTCGGTCCGTCTGTAGCTGCGGGTCATCGTGTCTTCTTCGTCCGTCACCCCTGAGGAGTTCCATCCGTACGTGGTCTGACCAAGGCTGCCCAAGTTCAGCACTAGCTGTGCCCTCCTGAGGTGTGAGAGAAGTCTTCCCTCTAAGGATTTTGGGACCGGTGTTATTGGACTTTGGGACTTTACCATCTATTATTTGTTCACCTGTGAAACCTCACCAAGCCGAAGGACTGGTGCCAAGGAATCCGGAGTGTGTCAGCCACGTGGAGGCGAGGATCTACCTCAAGGGATCTCTCTGCTGTCCTCCCTCATGGCTTTAAATTAGCCATGAGGTCGCAGGCGTCCATCGCTGCCTTCAATTTCTTGTTGTAAAGTATATTCCTTTTGTATACAGGATCTTTCTATCCTCCTTTACTTCCGAGTTAGGGTGGGACAGTTACTGTTGTTCTGGTTGTTGATGCATGTTGCTATTTTCCAAAATATATGGTTTGGCCCTAAATTCGTGTCTGACCTGATTTGTGACTACGTTTCCAACGGTGATAGATACGTGTACCAGGTCGAATCTGGCTTCTGTGGGGGAGGCAGCATTAGGCTTTAATTAATTGCCCACAGCAATTGTTTACCTCAGTCTCCCAGGTAACAGCTCCATGTGAGCCCCTCACAGCTGCCAGCACCCCTGCAGCACCCTCAGCTGCCACTGGCCAGGGACACAGGAGAGCACTGGCCTGGACTGGTGAAGAGATCCTGGATCTCATCAAGATCTGGGGCAAGGTGACCATCCTCCAGTATCTCCACACCAGGAGGAGGAACACCAATGTCTATGGCCAGATGGCAACCAGCATGGCCGAAAAAGAACACACCCAGACCCTTGACCAGGTCCAGATGAAAACAAAGGAGCTCCGGCAAGCCTACAATAAGGCCAGGGAGCTGAGTGGACAGTTCCACACATGTGCCACTACTACAACCAGCTTGATGCCATCCTGGGTGGAGGGCCAGCAACTCTCCTCTCCCCTGTCATCATCGAGTCTGGGCAGGACATGCCCAGCATTAGCCTCCACAAGGGCAGGGTTGTGGAGGACAACAACAATGAGGAGGGGGAGGAGGAGCAGGCAAGCCAGGAGACCATGCCCACAAGCCAAGAGCTACTTCTCGAACCAGTCCCCTCCTCCCAAGATGTCTCCCAGGTGTCAGACGATCCTGGGTAAGGCACTTCAGGTGAGTTCTATAACTTTCCCTATACACACACAGGGGCAGACAATGGGTTAGAAGGGGCTGCATGCTCCTTGCTTGGCCTACTCAGCTTGGGGGTCTCACAACAGCCTGTGCATGTGGGTGCACATGGAGTGCAGTCTGGAGCACTCAGCCACATGACACTCTCACACAGGAACTCCTCAGTCCTTCTCACAAGGTTCCTGGAGAGGCCTGCCTGTCCCATGGTGGGACACCTTCCCACAACAAGCCACCGCTAAGGAATCTAGGGTCATGGAAACACACAGCAGTACCGCACACAGCACAGGCTCATGCCCGCACTCAGACAGCATCTGCTCCTGATCAAGTGTGGTGATGCAGAGGACATTGATCCCATGCATGGGAACCTGCTGGAGGAAGGAACAGGAGGGGACCCGAGTAGCACTCTCTGGCAAGTGGCCCCTGCTGCTCACACACACCTCCACCAATAGCCCTTCCCCTACTCCAGCGGGCAGGGACAGAAGTTCTCTATGTGCAGGGTGTTGCCTGTGCTAGATCCAACATGTGCAGGACACACAAGAAAGCTGAGCCATCCCATCCCTCCCTTCCACAGGTTCCCAGCCTGGCCGCCACCTTCCCATGCCTGCTTGTCCCTAGGCCACGGGTGTCGCGATGCTCCCATGGGACATCCATGCCCCTGCTGGAAAGTGCTCACTGTCTAGGCAACATATGGCCTTGCTCAAAGCACAACACCATCGTCTGAACTGAGACCTTCGGTGTCGGCTCAGAAATTAGGGCTAGGCTTCATGCACAGTGTCTTCTGTGATGACTGCCCTTGTCACTTTTCTTAACAGCTGGGCCAGCTGTGAACATGAACATAAGAACATAAGAACGGCCGTACTGGGTCAGACCAAAGGTCCATCTAGCCCAGTAGCCTGTCTGCCGACAGTGGCCAGCACCAGGTGTCCCAGAGAGGGTGGACTGAAGACAATGATCAAGCGATTTGTCTCCTGCCATCCCTCTCCAGCCTCTGACAAACAGAGGCCAAGGACACCATTTTATCCCCTGGCTAATAGCCTTTTATGGACCTAACCTCCATGAAATTATCTAGCTCCTCTTTAAACTCTATTATAGTCCTAGCCTTCACAGCCTCCTCTGGCAAGGAGTTCCACAGGTTGACTACACGCTGTGTGAAGAAGAACTTTCTTTTATTAGTTTTAAACCTGCTACCCATTAATTTCATTTGGTGTCCTCTAGTTCTTCTATTTAGGGAACTAATAAATAACTTTTCTTTATCGGCCCTCTCCACGCCACTCATGATTTTATATACCTCTATCATATCCCCTCAGTCTCCTCTTTTCTAAACTGAAAAGTCCCAGTCGCTTTAACCTCTCCTCATATGGGACCCGTTCCAAACCCCTAATCATTTTAGTTGCTCTTTCTGAACCCTTTCCAAGGCCAAAATATCTTTTTGAGGTGAGGAGACCACATCTGTACACAGTATTCAAGATGTGGGCGTATCATAGTTTTATACAGGGGCAGTAAGATATTCTGGGTCTTATTTTCTATCCCTTTCTTAATAATTCCTAGCATCCTATTTGCCTTTTTGACCACCACTGCACACTGTGTGGAAGTTTTCAGAGAACTGTCCACGATAACTCCAAGATCTCTTTCCTGATTTGTCGTAGTCAAGTTAGCCCCCCATCATACTGCACGTATAGTTGGGGTTATTTTTCCGATGTGCATTACTTTACACTTATCCACATTAAATTTCATTTGCCATTTTGTTGCCCAATCACTCAGTTTGGTGAGATCTTCTTGGAGTCCCTCACAGTCTGCTTCTGTCTTGACTATCCTAAACAGTTTGGTATCATCTGCAAACTTTACCACCTCACTGCTTACCCCTTTCTCCAGATCATTTATGAATAAGTTGAACAGGATTGGTCCTAGACTGACCCTTGGGGACACCACTAGTTACCCTCTCCATTCTGAAAATTTACCATTTATTCCTACCCTTTGTTTCCTGTCTTTTAACCAGTTCTCAATCCAAGAAAGGACCTTCCTCTTATCCCATGGCCATGTAATTTACACAAGAGCCTTTGGTGAGGGACCTTGTCAAAGGCTTTCTGAAAATCTAAGTATACTATATCTACTGGATCCCCTTGTCCGCATGTTTGTTAACCCTTCAAAGAACTCTAATAGATTAGTAAGACAGGATTTCCCTTTACGGAAACCATGTTGACTTTTGTCCAACAAATTATGTTCTTCTACATGCTTCACAATTTTATTCTTTACTATTGTTTCGACTAATTTGCCCGGTACTGAAGTTAGACTTACCGGTCTGTAATTGCCCGGATCGCCTCTAGAGCCCTTTTTAAATATTGGTGTCACGTTGGCTACCTTCCAGTCATTAGCTACGGAAGCCGATTTAAGGGATAGGTTACAAACCACAGATAATAGTTCAGCAATTTCCCATTTGAGTTCTTTTAGAACCCTTGGATGAATGCCATCCGGTCCCGGAGATTTGTTAACATTAAGTTTTTCTATTTGTTCCAAAACCTCCTCTAATGACACTTCAATCCGGGACAGTTCCTCAGATTCATCACCCACAAAGGACGGTGCAGATTTGGGAATCTCCCCAACGTCCTCAGCCGTGAAGACTGAAGCAAAGAAATCATTTAGTTTCTCCGCAATGGCTTTATCGTCCTTGATTGCTCCTTTTATAGTTCGATTGTCTAGGGGACCCATAGGTTTTTTAGCAGGCTTCCTGCTTCTAATGTACTTAAAAAACATTTTGTTATTTCTTTTTGAGTTTTTGGCTAGCTGTTCCTCAAAATCTTCTTTTGCTTTTCTTATTACATTTTTACACTTGATTTGACAGTGTTTATGTCCTTTCTATTTATCTCACTAGGACTGGACTTCCACTTCTTAAAAGATGCCTTTTGTCCTCACTGCTTCTTTACATGGTGGTTAAGCCATGGTGACTCTTTTTAGGTCTCTTGCTATGTTTTTTAATTTGGGGTATACATTTAAGTTGGGCCTCTATTATGGTGTCTTTAAAAGTTTCCATGCAGCTTGCAGGATTTGGCTCTAGTCACTGTGCCTTTTAATTTCTGTTTAACTAACCTCCTCATTTTTGTGTAATTCCCTTTTGAAATTAAATGCCAGGGTGCTGGACTGCTGAGGTGTTCTTCCCACCACAGGAATGTTGAATGTTATTATATTATGGTCACTATTCCCAAGCGGTCCTGTAACGGTTATTTCCTGGACCTGATCCTGCGCTCCACTCAGGACTAAATCGAGAATTGCCTCTCCCTTGTGGGTTCCTGCACCAGCTGCTCCAAGAAGCAGTCATTTAAGCCATTGAGAAATTTTATCTCCGCTTCTCTTCCTGAGGTGACATGTATCCAGTCAATATGGGGGTAATTAAAATCCCCATTATTATAGAGTTCTTTATTTTGGTAGCCTCTCTAATCTCCTCAGCATTTCAATGTCAGTATCGCTGTCCTGGTGGTCGGTAATATATCCCTACTGCTAATTTCTTATTACTGGAGCATGGAATTACTATCCATAGCGATTCTATTGAACATGTTGATTCACTTAATATTTTTATTTCATTTGATTCTACATTATCTTTCACATACAGTGCCACTCCACCACCCACCCGGCCTGCTCTATCCTTTCGATATATTTTATATCCCGGTATGATTGTGTCCCACAGATTTTCCTCATTCCACCAGGTTTCAGTGATGCCTATTATGTCAATCTCCTCATTTAATACTAGGTACTCTAGTTCACCCATCTTATTAGTCAGACTCCTAGCATTTGTGTAGAAGCACTTTAAAAATTTGCCACTGCTTATTTGTCTGCCCTTCCCTGATGCATTGGATTCCTTTGTATCCAATGGTTCATCCATTACCTCCCCTGCCATCTATCTGACTGAGTGGGATCTGCTAAAGGAAGAGAAGCTGGGAAGACCTGATATGGGAGCAGATGGGCTGCCTGCAGTCCCTCATCCAGATGCTTGATGAGGAGTGCCGGGAGTGGGCCTCTGACTAAAGGCAGAGAGGGCCACCTGGGACCAGCTGATTTGCCAGCATGAGACCATGTGCTTCTCCCTCACTTCAGTGATAGAGTACATGGACTCATGCATGTAGCAGGCCAACAGCCATCTCCCCAACCCCAACCTCCCCCATGGCTTCCCTCCTATCCCCCCACCTCCAACAACCACCAGGGCCCCACAACATGTGGCAGTAGGACCTCCAGGGCAGCCAAAGCCTTCTGACTACCCAGAACCAGGCACTGGTCCCAGCCCCATCCCTGAGCCCTCTTTCCCCAATCCCTCCCCTGTTTTATATCCTCCAAATAAACATACATGTTTGTTTTAAAAATATATTTTTTATTTGCTCTGTAGGGAAGGGGGGAAGGTGCAAAGGGAGTGCAGGGGATGGGCAGGGTTGGGGAGGTAAGGCACACAGGGGCCCCTTGTGGAGAGGCACAGGGGAGAGAGTCTCACAGCTGGCCTTGGCTGAAACTCTCCCATAAGATCTCCCTAATGAGCACAGCCCCTTGATGTGCTCATTGAATGGCACTGGTGTCTTGCTGCTGGCCAGCCGTTCAGCCTCTGTCCCCTTCCTTGGCAGGAAAGTTTCTCCCCTTGCTTTCACAAAGGTTGTGGAGCACACAGCAAGCTGCCACCATGAAAGGAATGGTGCAGTCACTCAGGTCCAGAAGGGTGAGGAGACTCCGGAACATCCCCTTTAAACACCTGAACACACACTCCATAACCATGTGGCACCTGCTCAGCCTGGCATTGAAGTTCTCCTTGGTGGGGTCCAGGCTTCCTATGTAGGGCTTCATAAGCCAGGGGAGCAAGAAGTAGGCTGCATCACCCAGGGTGCAGATAGGCATGTCCATGTCCCTGACTCTCATCATGCAGTTGGGGAAAAAGTGCCAGCGTACATCTACTGGAAGAGGCAAGACTTCCAGAAGATACAAACGTCGTGTGCCTTCCCTGACCAGCTGCCGTTGATGTCCGTGAAGTGTCCCTTTGGTCCTTGAGGGCCTGTAGCACCATAGAGAAGTACCCCTTCCTGTTTTTGTAGTCCGAGGCACAGTGGTCAGGGTCCGGGATAGGGATGTGAGTGCCATCTATGGTCCCCCGCAGTTGGGGAAGCCCATGGTGGCAAAGCCATCCACCACGATGTCGACATTGCCCAGAACAACGACCCTCCATAGCAGCAAGTTGTTGATGACTTTGGCTACCTATATAAGCACGGCCCCAACTGTGGATTTCCCCATGCCCAACTCATTCCTGATAGAGCAGTAGCTGTCCAGTGTGGTGAGCTTCCATGGAGAAATGGCGAAGCACTTCTGCACAGAGATGGAGGGTCACAGTCAGGTGTCCTGATGCCTGTGGGCAAGGGCAAGCCATTCACAGAGCTCCAGGAAGGCAGCCATCCTCATGCGGAAGTTCTGGAGCCGCTGCTGGTCGTCTCATTGCCTCATGACAATGCAGTCCCACTAGTCCAAACAGTTCTTCTTCTGCTAGAAGCAGTGTTCAACAGTGCCCAGGGGATTGAGAGGCATTTGCGGCAGCAGGAGCGCCAGGACCTGGATGAAGAGGTCCTCCGGTTCGGACTGGTCGTCGTTCTGGAGTAGCACGTGGGCAGTTTGGACAAACTGCGCCATGAGGGGTAGCACAAGGCCTGCAAGCCTGGCAGTGCTTTGCAGCAGCTCCGGCTTCATGGTGTCAGTGCTGTGACCTCCGCAAGGGCAACCAGAGCACACTGAGTCTGTGTGGTGTCCCACAAGGGGTGAGGCAGTGGAGGAGTGGCATGTCAGACACAGCCATAGAGAGGAGCCCCTGAAAGCACAAGTCTCAGCTTGCCTGACCAAGCAGCCAAAGGAAGCGTCAGCCCTCCTGGTACCTTTTCTGGAGTGCTCCTGTGGCTTTAAATCTGATGCAGGTTCCAATCAGTTTGAATGCGGTATTTCGAAATCATTTGACTTATTTTGATGCTCCCCCGTAGTGTGGACACACTATCTCAAAATTATTATTTCAGGAGTTGTTATTTCGCATTGAGTTATTGAAATAATTTCCTAGTGTAGACATGCCCTTAAAGGGCTCAGGCCACCACCACTGCCACAGTAGCGGCAATGGCAGCTGGGAGCTCCGGGCCCTTTTGAATCACCAGGCACCGGGGCAACTTCTTTCGCCCTCCCCCCCAAGGTAAGTGGGCCTAACTGATTGTGTGATCATCATCGTCAAGGCTCTTGACTTTCTTGTACCTTACTAAACTCATTTGTAAACACTATAAAACAACATACTTCACTGTTGTATGTAGGTAGTAGGTCTGTTGTATGTATAAACAGTACACTTCATTGAAAGACAAATGCTGGGTCTGGGTAGTACTTTCCTGGGTAATTAGAGTTCCCCAAATCATTTGTCACTGAAAAACAGAAGACTTAGTAAAAGGGTTTTGGTTGTGGTATTTGCTTTCTCTTATTTAGCACAGGCTTTAATTAGAGCTCTGGGTTAGGGTTTCATGTTTCCTTATCAAAGCTAGAGAACACAGCAAACGTGAAAAAGTCCTGCACTTTCATTCAGCTGTTTCTCATATCCAATTTTCTAACACAACAGTGTGGCAAAACAATCTGAGAAATTCCAGCTTGTATCGCAGACATGAGAGCACTTTGAGTCACTTGCAAGAGCAGAGATCTGGAGGAGACATTGATCCTTAGTTCCATTGTTCTGCCTACTTAGTATGTAACTGCGGGTAAGTTGCAGTGTCTTATGTTTGGGTTTTATTACAGATCATAAAAGTAGATTAAAGAGGAGTCAAGTTTGTCCTTGCTTATACTTACCATGCATGAGTAAGTGGTTGACCCTAGTAAAGCTCTTCAAATATGTCTGAACAGAATGATCAAGAAGTGCCATACATAATCTATTACCTTCATAGGAATTGCACATAACAGACTAGGCCTGAATTTATGGTCTCCCTTCCACTATGGTAGCTTCAAACACTTTCTTGAGAAACAGCCAACATCTTGCCTGGATCTGTCTAGATATATAGATGGCCCCTATCACTGTCGCATCTGTGAAGAACCTCCAAAGATGGCATGGATTTATCCTCACAATACTCCTAGGAGGTAGGGAGATGTTATTACCATTTGCAGAGGGAGGCACAGAAAACATCTGGCAGCGGTCACACAAGAAATCTGTGCCAGAACCAGTAGTTGAATCCGCATCTCCTGGGCCCCAATTCAGCACCTTTACTGCTCTCAATAGCAGAACAGAAAGGTAATTGAAACACACAGGCCTGCTGCGTGGCTCTTTTAAATGAGAGAACTAGTAGGCTCGACTTTGGTTGGCAAACGTGTAGCCATATTCTCTTACTTACCGTCTATGGAATACAAAGTTGAAAAGAAAAGGTGACTAACAAATTAATCTACCATGAAGCACTGAATAAGGAAAACAGCATTGTTTAAGAGAGAGAAATACTTCCTGGATAAGTCATCACTTTATCCTCAAGGGAGTTAAGTGCCAAAGGTAGTTGCAAAAGGCCTGGCCATTCACAAGGAAGAAGTGGTGTCCAGCAAAGTAAACTCAAGAGGCTGACAGCTGTCATTGGTCAGTGATGAAGCAACCTTGGGTGAATGAATAGCGTTTAAGCCATGAAGAGTGGTGTGCGGACATGTTTTTCCATGCTCGTTTTTAAAAATGTGAAAACAGTGGGTCTCCTAAGCAGCTCTAGTCTCAAAATGAGTGTTCCTTCATATTGCAACAGCAGCAAGGCAGCACAAATTGTCCTAGCATTAGAGCAGGGTATGCCCTGACTTGACCTCAGAGACATACCTCCTCTCCATCATTTTGCAGAACCTGACAGATCAGAGCAAAAGAGTAAATCATGGGCAAGAAGGGAAGGGTGGGTAGTAGTAGAGCACACAGAGAGCTTTCATGAAAGACTCTCAGTGTAATCAGGATATGTAGAATCTCTATGGTGAGGTCTTAACCTCAGCACACCACATAGATCAACTAGAGCCACAATTTAGCCAAAGTGAGGGGAAAGAATTCTAACAGACACAAACAACAACAACAAAAGGAAAAACTCACAAAGCATGCAGGAATTTCCACCACAGGTGCCTGTCTAATTGATTTATCCCTAGTTTGCTTGCATCCTTCATTTGCTTTTTGTCTATTCCATTTGCACCGGGTGCACACCTGTAAAGTACCTGCAGGCATCCTCAAAAAGTAAAATTATAAAGTGGAGAACTTTCTGAAGGCTTCCTTCTAGCCACATAGCTTGTTATTCTCCTGCATAGCAAACCAACTAGAATTACAACAGCCAAATTTCAATCTATCAAAACCAAATGTTAAGACATCGTAATTGTTTTCTTTTGGGGGGGAACCATAAGAAACCACCAATAAATATTTTTATAGATCTTTACATTTTTAAGAATGACTTTACAACTTTCTTCTAACCTTTCCTATTGTCTTAAAATTTCCCATTTTAAAAATATGTTACATATGTGTTAGTCTGTAATTAGTTTAATTAATCCTATATACTGTATCTGAATGGTAAGGGATGAGTTAGAAAACAATTCTGCCATGAACATACAATGCATTGCCCTGAACTTATGGAATATGTGTTTGTTTCAGGACCAGCGGTGAAGTCTTCCAATTCAGACATTTCATCTCAGCTGGCTGTGGCAGGGATCCAGATGCCTAGAAAGGAGAGCAGCAAGCAGCATCTATGATGCTGTGTGGGGAGAACAGAGGGATCATATTCAAAAAGCACAAACTGATCTGAGGATGTGACTTATCCATTGCCAACAAGATATTAGTCTTAGATGTGCTTATAGTGCTTGAATGATTCTTACTTCAGAGACTTACTTTTTTTTAAAGTTCATTCTCCATGTGGTTTCTGCAAATGCTAGATAAAGCTTCTTTAGCTCAAATTTGCAATCTTTATTCATGTTGGTAAGGGCTTGTAAGAATGTTTTAAAGGGACTTATTTTCTACATACTTCTCATTATGAATCAAGTTGCACAATGAGGCTGTAGGGAAAGAAGCATATGCTTGAAAGCTTTGATTGTTCTATAGTTACCGTTCCATTGTTGCCTGAGCATTTGGAATGCAATCCCAACCTCTGTGAAGTCAATGGAGCTGGGAGGAGTTTGCATTTATTTTTTGCTCAGGTGCAAGCACAGGTTTACAAGGGCACTCCAGTTCTTCCAAACTTTAGCCCCAGTGATACTAAAATGGAAATGAGGCAGATGCCAGCTTGTGTAAAAATCAGCTGGATCAAACTAATAGTGTGTCATTACAGAGATGATACCACTTGACCAAATAACAAACTTCCCATTGACCTTAATGAGAGCAGGATCTGTCCTGTTGTTGATAATATTAGCCACTGTAAGACTAAGGCTACGTGCACACTGCAAGCTTCTTTCAGAATAAGCTTTTCCAGAAGAGATCTTCTGGAAAAGCTTATTTCAAAAGAGAGCGTCCACACACAAAAATTGCAATGAAATAGCAATGTGCTATTTCGAAAGAAAGCATCCACACTGATTGGATGCTATCTTGCATTTAAGGCCACCTGGAACCAGTTCAGACAGGGTATTAGGTCAGCAGGTGCTTCCCGGTGCTGCTGCCTGAGGCTGAGATGCGTGCTTAAAGGGACTCTCGTGGACAGCCATTTCTCAGCTTCTTCTACTTGCTTGCCTTCCTCTCCAAGGGACAGCAAAGCATTTGAAGTGTGTGCTCTGGTTGCCCAGCTTTTGGACACCATAGCACTCCTTGCCCTGGATCTGGAGCTGCCTCTGGGCATGCGATGACCCCACACTGCCATGCTGCAGTTTCTGCACACTTTGTGCAGGCTGCCTTCATGGTCCTGCAGGAGCTCAACTCCTAGCTCATCATCAAGACCCTCTGCCTAAGTGCGGTAACAAGGCCCTTGCAACCGCATCCCATGGTGAAGAGGTGGTCTGGAGGCTGGACACCAGTTCCGATTGGTGGGACCGGCTGGTGATGGAACGGTGGGATGACCAGCAGTGGCTCCAGAACTTCCGCACGTGGAAGGCCACCTTCATGGAGCTGTGTGCCTGGCTCACCCCTGCCCTCTGTTGACAGGGCACCCAGATGCGACCCGCCATCCCCCTGGAGAAGTGACTCACCATCACCATCTGGAAGCTCACCACCCAGACGGCTACCAGTCTGTGGGCAACCAGTTCGGTGTGTGAAAGTCCACTGTCAGGTCCCTCCTCATGGAGGAAAGGAACTCTCAGGCTGCAGTCCCAGAAGGGGTGGGGTGGGGAAGTACTGGAAAGAGGGACCCTTGGGAAAGTGGGGGTTGGGGTGCAGGCTGGGGGGAGCCCCATCCCCAAGGGGTTCTGTAGTCCCACCCTCACACAGCCCTGCGGGGGGGGGCAGCCTCAGAGGGGGTGGCTCCTGGGGTGTTTTGTGGGGGGGGAGGGGAGAGGACAGGGACCTCCCAAGGGCTCAGGCACCCTATTTGATTCTCTGTTTTGTGTCTTTGTTTGTCTCCTTCTGCAGGTGGTGAGGGCCATCAACTCCACCCTGCTGCACACGGTCATCCGCCTGGGAGACCTGGACCCCATCGTGGCCAGATTTGTTGCCCTGGGCTTTCCCAACTGCAAGGGAGCCATAGATGGAACTTCTCTGTGGAACAAATTGTGGAAGAAAACATTGTCCTCACTCTGCTTTTGTAAGCAACAAGTAGCCAGAGGCAGTTTTATTACGAGCTGCAGCAAGGGAAAAACTGGTTCGGACAAGGGGGGGAAGCCTCCCCCCCTCCGAGGCAGATCTTTGAAAACAAACAATTATGAAGCAGTTTATATACTGTCCATTAGATATAATAACAACAACAATTAGTCTCCTTCCCATTACAAACACCAATGGCTAACAGTTATTTTAGTTCCACCCAGATGCTCCTTATCTCAAGGTCCCTGCCAGAGTCAGCGTTCTATCCTTATCTCTGTATGGAGGAGAGGCAAAGGCAGCGTCTAATTACAGATCTCGCGTTGTCAGGCCACAGACTTAGCCTGACTCTTGCTCTCTTGTTAACAAAACCAAGATGGCTGCACACAAATTCCCTTATTCCCTTTTCCTGCCTCCACAGTCCCCCCTTTTGTGCTTACAGCACAACTACCTTTCTAAACCTTTATTTTCATTAGACATTACATAATTTGTACAAACATAAAAGCTATTTCTATTACTACATCTTTTACAACAATCAAATATGAAACCTTTAATAAGCAAAAGCATCCCCATCTGGGCTCCAGAACATCGAGCCACCCAGTACATTAACCACAAGGGCTACTTCTCAATGGCCCTACAGGCCCTGGTCAACCACCACAGACAGTTTACAGACATTTTTGTCCAGTGGTTGGGGAGGGTACACGATGCCCGCATGTGTAGAAACTCCAACCTCTACCAGAAGCTGGCACATTCTTCCCCCAGCATGACTTCACGGTTGGGCACATGCAGATGCCACTGTGCATTGTGAGGGATGTGGCCTATCCCCTCATGCCATGGCTGATGAAGCCCTACACTGGCCACGTAGACCCGAGCAGGGACCATTTCAATGCCCGCCTGGGCAGGGCCCACATCCAAGCCGAAAGTGCCTTTTGCCTCTTGAAGGCGAGGTTCAAGTGCCTCCTGACCTGCCTGGATGTGGGGAAGCACAACAGCCCCCAGGTGGTCTTGGCCTGTTGTGTTCTCCACAACATTGTTGAGAGCAGGGGGGGAAGCTGGCCAGGAGGGAAGGGCCTTCCAGCAGCTGCACAGCTGCCATCTGGCAGGCCCATCAGGTGGAGGGCATATCTGGCAGGCCTTGAGGTGGAGTTTCTCTGAAGGACCCCAGTAACTCTCCCCAGGGCCTCCCCACTAGGGGCCTGTGCCTTGCCCCTCTCTGCCTTTCCCAAAACAACCCCTCCTTCCCTCCTTCCCTGTACACTCAATAAAAACAACAGTTTTGTGTTTCAATCAAAAAGTCTTTGTTTTTTTTTTTATAATAAAAGTAACTGGGGAAGAGGGGGGCTGAGAACCTGGATATGGAGAGGGAGGAGCAGGGCTCAGAGCTGGGGTTGAGAGTGGCACATGGTGCGGCTGGAAGTTCCATGTCGGGTCCAGGGAGCCAGGGACAACAGGGGGATAGGCAGGAGAGGGGGCTGGAGCAGGCATGGCAGGGGGATGAGAGGCAGGCATAGGGACAGGAGCCAGGTATACCATCATCTCCCAGATGGTGGCACACATGTTGCGGCCCTGTTGCACAAGCGCGGTCCACATTTGGGTCTGCCATAGGACATCATCCTGGACCTTCTGGGCCATGGTCTGCTGCATGTCCTGAAGAATAGCCATGTGCTCCCTCAAAAGATCCTCCTGAACCCTCCGGCACCTGTGGCTCCCCCAGGGTTGGGCAGCTGGCTCAGCTGCTGGTGATCACCCCTCAGTTACAGCTGGACCGGCTGTGGAGAATAAAGAGGGAGAGGTGGTCAGTCATCCATGCAGACACTGTCCCGGAGGCCTTGCCCTCTTCTGTGAGCAACAGTTCTCGGGGCACAGGATGGTAATGTCCCGGGATCAAGGCCATGTGTGGCCTGGACAGTGGATCCTGCAGCACAGGGGCCCAAAGGTGCCCAGGGGACCATGCTTTCTGACCCCCCTCCTGACCCACGGTCAAGCAGGCAAGGGAAGTGTCCGGCCACAATGTGATCCCACGGATGGGAGAGGGGTCTGGAGCAGCCTGGCCTTCCATCAGGGCCGCACACACACCTGCACCTGGCAGCACTGTCCCTGGGAGGGGGTGCCTCGAGCGGGCATAGATGCCCATGTAAGGCACTCCTCAGTCTGTGTGTGAGCGCCAGTTTCCTTCCATCAGTGGCTGGTGCTAGGAGGGCATCCCCCCGCCTGGAGTCAGACATGTGCGTGGCCTCACTAGAACCTGTAAGCAGGAGCCCAGGGGTACTCTGGGGCTGTCTCCTGGGGCTGTGTGGCATCCACATGCACAGACTGCAGCACGAGGGCCAGGCCAAGAAGGTCAAGCAACGATTGCACCCCAGCCCCTCAGTGCCCACTGTCCCTGCCCTGTGTGTGTGAAAAAGTAAGAGCACTCACCTGATGATCCCTTCCCAGCCTCAGAGGATGCCTGGGAGACATCCAGGCCCTGGGGTACTAGCCATCTCCTCATCATCATCATCTGGGATCCCTGGCCAGGCGACAACAGGTGTCTCCAGCCCCAAGTGCATGACCAGGGTGGGGAAGGGGCTGCTCCTTCCCCGACCCCCAGGATGCTGTGGAGCTCATTAAAGTAGGAGCAGGAGTGGTGTTCTGCCCAGAAGCAAGAGCTGCATTCCCTGGCCCTGGCGTAGCCCTGCCAGAGCTCCTTACCTGCTCCAGACTCCTGAAATAGTGGCTCCTTGCAGTCAGGGCCTCAGCCATCCGGCCGTAGATATTGGCATTGCGCCATCTGGAGTGAAGATCCTGGAAGATCTCCTCTTCGCTCCAGGAGGGCCAGGATCTCCACCCCAGACCAGGATGCGCTCGTCTTTTGGTGCCCCTGGCAGGCTCCTGGGAGTCCTTTGCACATTCCCTGGGATGGGCAGTGGACTCTTGAGGGGCTTGAGGTGGGCCATGGGTGCTGAGGAGTGTGGTAGTGGGAGCGCATGGTGAGGTGCAGCTCCCAGGGCCAGCTTCCTGCCACAAGCTTTGTCCTTGTGCCTGTGGTTTTAAGAGCTGCCAGGAGACAGGAACTATAGAGTTGTGATGAATGTGGATGAAGTGGCCAGCAGGGTACTGGTGTTATTTCTTAGAGGCCTCTTTTTTCGACAGAACTCCCTCTTCTGTGTCCACACACGCCTTTTTCCGAAAGAGCTTTTTTTGGAAAAGGCACTATTCCTCTTAGGGTATGTCTACGCTAGCCCCCTAGTTCAAACTAGGGAGGCTAATGTAGGCATTCGAAGTTACAAATGAAGCCGGGATTTAAATATCCGGGCTTTATTTGCATCTTCCGTCGATCGCCATTTTTCATTCCACTAGTCGGTAACTGCGGCTGCGTGGCAGTGAAACAACAGTCGCATTAAGTCCTTAGTTCGAATTAACTGTTACACCTCATTCCATGAGGAATAACAGTTAATTCGAACTAAGAACTTAGTTCGAATTGCCGTTTCACTGCCACGCAGCCGTGTACTCGACTAGTGGAATGTAAAAATGGCGACGACGGAAGATGCAAATAAAGCCCGGGATATTTAAATCCCGGCTTCATTTGCAACTTCGAATGCCTACATTAGCCTCCCTAGTTCGAACTAGGGGGCTAGTGTAGACACCCTTAGAAAGAGGTTTACCGCTGTTGGAAAAAGCCCTCCATTCTTTCGACTTTTTGTCAAAAGAATGCAATTGCATTGTGGACTCAAATATTGTTTTTTCTGGAATCATATTGTATCTCTAAATAGTAGATATGTACTTCTTTGTCTTGCCCCATTCCTCACTTATTAACAAAACATTTTAAGAACAGTAAAAAAGAAACCTTGAAAATGGATTCTGAACATTTTGTTCACAAGAAGTTGCTCTCTGTGAAAAATCTTTCATGTCTGGATTTATCAAACTAATTCTACATAATCCCAAATTCACACCTATAAAACCAATTTACACATTTGTGATAGATAGCTAATATCAACAGAAAAAGGCCAAGAGTCAGAATGGATAAAACAACAATTTCACTTATATACGTAATGTGATTATATTATTCTAACATTTTATTGACTCTTTAAAATGAAATAAACTCAGAGTTAGAGGACCATAGAGAGACATTTTTATTGACTAGTTTGGTGTCCTTTCAATACCAAATTGATGAGCAATCATAGCAGACAATCTTATTAAGCTAGTTTGCAGATTTATGAAGACCCTGTAGTTTAATAAACTGTTATGGGGCCATGAAAGTTTATGCAGATCACTAGAAATGTCAGAATAGTACTCCAAAAGGCACCATAAAATGGAGCATTACTTGTTTAATTCATGAGCCAACTAAAATAAAACCAGTAGTTGTTTTATTAGTTTGTCCTCGTCTTAGCAAAATCCAATTTTCCTGCATAGAGTATCTACAACTTGGTGAACAGACTACAGCCCTAGTCTGGAGAACAATACACTCAAGAGACTTAAATTTCACTTAATGAAAACTCTTCTCATTGGTGGGGGGAGGAGGAGGAGGATTGGCTGCAGTAAAAGTAAGAACAACAGAAAGAAGAAGAGGGTGGCTGGGATGCAAGAACAGAGAAAGTACATGACAATAACAATTAAGCAAACAAACCTTTTCTCAGAGAGAAAAGGTGCAATGTTTAAATCCCCTCTCTCTCTTCACTGCCTTTAAGGAAAGATGACCAGAGTGATATCCTGCCCCCATTTTCCATTGCGTGAAAGACATTTACACCTCGCCTTTTTCTATGACCACCAAAATACATGGAAAGTAAAACAGTTCCCCGAAGTTCTCTCTTCTCCTACATTCTCACTCTGCTTCCTCAAAGAGAAACAGGCCTTAGGCACATGTTTTGTTCCCTCTATATATAAATAATATTGTAAAAGTTTACATTATATTTATAAGCAGCTGCCCCCACTCTGGCCAGAAGGGTTTCCTGGATGGAGCCCATGCAGAGTCCCAGCTAATCAGAGAGAGGCTTGTAGGGAGCCAATGAAAAGATGTCATGCTGGAGCATCCCTGTTACAAGGAGCTGCGCAGCAGAGTGGAGAGAAGGGTTGGCTCCTGACAAGGGAGGATGCAGGACTAGTTCCCAGAGAGAAAACACCCTGGATAGAGCAGTGCTGGGCAGGCTCAGGGGAGATAGCCTGGCAGATGTCAGGCTGGAGCCTGAGGCCTTGATACAGGAGCCAAGGAAGTGCAAGGGGTCACAGGGAAGCGGCTCAGGGAACAAGAGGCAGTAGAGGGGAGTGAAAGACGGCAAGACAAGGCTGTCACTAGAGGGTCCCTGGGCTGGGTCCCAGAGTAGTGGGCCTGGGTCCTCTCCTTCCCCTTTCCACCACACCTTTCTACCACTGGAGTGTGGCCTGTACAGGCTGCACCTTGCCCCTGCAAGACTGAAGACTGGGGACACCCCCAGAAGGGGGCAAGAAACCAGAGCAGTGGGCACTGCTGAGTGACATGGGTCCCGAGCTAGAGAATGGAGTGAGTAGAGAACAATGACGGGCGAGATGCCAGCCAGAAAGGGACACCTCATTGAAGATTGAGCTAATTCCCAGTGTGATCAACAGGAGGTGCCATGGCCGTGAGTCTCAACCATGTTACAGTACAGAAGACGATAAAGAATTCAAGCACCACCCCAGCTCTTACTTGTTACTCCATGTGCTTTAGAGTGACATTAACACACAGCTACTGCCCTGTTCCACACCTGACCTGGAAAACACAGGTCACTTTATCCTCTGGATAGCACAAAACACATGCACACTCATCTGGGAAATGAGACTAAAGGCTATGGTGAAGATAGTCATTCTCTCTCTGATAGCCATAACTATCTAGAAGTTAAGGGATCTAGCCCTCTGGCTCCTACCACTCTTTATTTACCCATAGCAGAACAACTTCAACAGGAGAGACTGAGGAACCCTATATAGGAATTATCCTATCGTTCAATGGTTAGAGTACTCAGAACTGGGAGACCCTTCTGTCCTATTCTGGCTCAGAGAAGAAAATAAAACCTGAGTCTCTCACATCCCAGGTGACTGCTTTAACTGCACAGCTAAAAGTTATAAGGTGGCTATGGTACTTGGAGCTAAAGCTAGGGCCCCTATGGTTGGGGCTCCCCTCTCCTGGGTTAGAGTTCCTAAAACTCTCCAGTGATGGAGATTCCACAACCTCTCTAGGCAATTTATTCCAGTGCTTAACCACCCTGACAGTTTGAAAGATTTTCCTAATGTCCAACCTAAACCTCCCTTGCTGCAATTTAAGTCCATTGCTTCTTGTCCTATCCTCATAGGTGAAGAAGAAGAATTTCTCACCTCTCCTTGTAACAACCTTTTATGTACTTGAAAGCTGTTATGTCCCCTCTCAGTCTTCACTTTTCCAGACTTGGAATTAGGGTTAAGCTTCCTATGGGCAGGGCACCTGGAGCTCCAATTATGGTTCCTTTGGGTTGGACTCCTGGCCCTAGAGTTAGGGTTCATATACGTATACATAGAGCACTTACAGGAAGGTTTAGGGTTCCAAAGGATCGATTACCTAGAACTAGGATTTGATTTCCTATGAGTAGGACTATCCACCCTACTACTGGGATACCTATGATAGGGCAATTGCAGCTAGGTTTGGGGTTCAAAAGGGTAGAGTAGTTGTACCTGGAGTTAAGGTTCCTATGGGTAGGGCCCCCCCCCCATCTAATGATTACAGTTCCTATGGGTAGGGCTCCTCACGTTATGATTACTGTTCCTATGGTACCTGGAGGTAGGGTTTGAGTTCTCTCCATACATCGCATAGGGAGCCTACACTTATAATTCAGCTGTGTAGATCACAATGTTGTTCCTGAACTTTCAGTGATCCACAGCATTGCAACACCAGTGCCTATGTGGGTCCCATTTCTTCTTGTATTTCTCATTAAATTGTCTACCCCCCTATTAAGTGCTATGTACATTATTTAGAAACTACGTGGATAGAAACACGACTCAGCACTATGTTGTGATTACCTGTTAGGGAGTGTTTGGATTCTTAACTGTAAATATGATTCTTAACTGTGAATTTCCATCCATTCGCTAATTCAAAGTACAAGATAAATTTTCTGTTCAACAATAGCTTATCTCATCAACTCTTCTTTTGTAAAAATGTCCTAGTATTGTTTTTACTAGGACATGACCCCAATCTAAAGGTATGAAGAAACTAGATCAGCTATCTTAAATTCAATGTACTATAGCTTACAATTGTATTCATTAGAATCAGCTCATTGATTCCAAGAAGTGAACCAGGGGTTCCTTTGAAAAACTGAAATGCTCCTTTAATTTCAATAGCTCTCAGCTGCACGTTTCCTAAAATCTTAGGGACAAACCTTCATCTGATGTAAACCATGGGAGCTCCACGGGCGCCAATGAAGCTATGAAAGTTTACACCAGGGGACGATCTGGACTATAATTTTGTTAGAACCCAGAAAGGTAAATAAGACAAATAAGAATAAATTAGGGCATTTTTTAAAGTGTTTTTCCCTGTTTGTGCTCCTAGTAGGGGAAAAAAAACAATTTGTATCTCTGAGATAACACCTACATTTGTATGGAAATATTGATTACTGCATTACTCACAGTAAGAAACTGAGTTAGTTTAGCTATCTGACAGGCTATAAGACCATGATGTTCATACCTAAGTGTGTGTGCCAAAGCTAGGCATATCAATCATGCCTTTCCTCATGACTACTATGGCACACACACAGTTGCATGTGGGGTGTTTTGTTTTGTTTTTGAGCCTGACAAACTTCAGTCTCATTTTCTCATGTACAAACACACTCACTTGGAGAGAGAAAATCCTAGAAGTTTCAGCATTAAGTCTATTAAGCCATTTTCTCTGTATCCTCAAATACTGGAAGTTGAGCTAGGCAGGAACAGATTTAAACTGACCATGATTTTGGTTTTTCAAAACTCAGCCAAATGACAAGGATTAGCTAAGAGAAAAACTCAGTGTCTGCTCATCTCCAATTTTATGTTTAATTAATTTGCATGTGAAAAGAATTGGCAATATAAATTACTGAATAACATGAGTGGAGCTTTAAGAACTCCTGCAGCAAGACTGTTTGCCACAGTATATTGAGCCTAATTGTCTACTCGCACTTAAAAAAAAAAAAAAAAAAAAAAACAAGCTGACTTCACTTTCCCTACTTATATGCATTCCATTTTTTCAGACTGCTTGATTTCTCAAGTCTATTAACATTTCTATTGTACAATGTAGAGATGTTGACAAACTGTAAAAATTTTAGATGTTCTCTAGAGGAAATGTGATAGATGTATATACATGTATATTCATGACCAGAAAGCTGTGGTGTACTAACAACATGTCTTCATTGCACAGTGTTTGAACCAGTGATCTAGAAGGAAAAAAATGTATGCCTTATTACCAACCATCTGAGCCATCCCCCTCCCAGCATCATCATCTGTAAAAAACTCCTAAACTCATTAAAATAGATATATCTAGAGAGAGAGAGAGATTAAAATTATTAAAATATGCTGTCGGTGAATAAAAATATTTACTGTGAAAGATCTCGATTCCGTAAACACTTATGTTTATGCCAACATTCAAGCTTATGAGCAGCTCCACTGAGGTTCCATTTTTATTGAGCATTATAAACTTTGGCATTTTGTCAAAGAAAGCAACAGGTCTCAGTGAGACCCACAAAACAAAGATGTATTTGTAGCTCACACACAAGCCATGTGTCCCCAAATTTCCTAATCACAATTTATAAAATAAACTGATTCTCTTTCCTCTAGGAGTAAAGGATGAGAGAACTATCTACCCAGGGATGAATTTCCCCCCATTTTACCTATGGGCTGAAACCAAGTATGGAAAATTCAGCCCCAAAAGAGTTACTTGAATGGAGTTCAGAGCAACTGGGAAAAAAAAAAAAATAAGAATAGAAACAGTTTTCTACATTACTCAAAATGGCCACTGCCAGATCTAGTATAAATATACAATGCAAACACCTTTGGATAAAGGACACAACAGTTAAACTGAACCCAGCTATATTATACAATAGTATGTACATGAGAATTCTGACATCAAATAATTGCACTGTGGCATGGTACACTGTTCAAAAAGACTTCTTTAAGTAGTATTTCTGGTGCTCTGCTCTCAGTCTCAGAGGTACACCTCTCCGGAAAAGGTACATAAGATTATGGCAGTGCTCTGACCATGAACAAATAATAGTGAAGATAGCAAAACAACAATACCAACCTCCCCACCATTTTATAACTATTCCCTATTAAGAATTTTCTTCATTTCACATACATCCTATTAACTGAAAATGACAGCACTTGAACCCATTTTAATTCACACGCTGAAAGATTCTCCCTTCTCCCCCAATTGTTTTGCCCACACAACTGATGGGACGACAAAGCTACAAATCTTTATGACATGTATCAGCTGAAGCCCTTAAATGGAGATCATTTTGTGGGGGTCTTCCAAACCATTATGAATTTTTTCTCATGAAATCACAATGCTGTCACTGAAACACACACATTTTTGTTCAAACTGGTCTGCAGCACTTGAGCTGCTTGCTTACCCGGCAGCTTCCCACGCACTTGCTGTTTAGTCAGGACCTCCCTAATATACCTGGAAGAAAGGATGAAAAAAGACCTCACTGAGCATGAATGTCTTCCTGATTTGCAGCTTAATGACAAACAGTATTTCCTAAAGGAGTGTGCAGCTGGTGACAGATTACAGCAGCCAGTATATAAAGGCAACAGCATTAGTCAGGGTGCAATTTTGCATGTAGCCTTGGTCCCACTGATCAAGCTAGTGGGATGACATGCTTGAACACAAACCATATTAACCCACAAATACAATCCCCTTGAACAGAGGATATATGAGTAGCAGGGAACACCAGCAGAACCAAATTATTCAGTGTCACATTGAAGCTGCCCCCACGATGCAGAACAGAAATTACAATATTGCAGGCAGGATATAGTATAAACTTTAGGAGGAAGCTGCATACGGATCTGAGGTCCCTCGTATAACCCCACTGACGCTAAAGGGATTCAACTAGGGCTTAATGTTGCTCTTTATATGGTGACATTAGTATTGTAACATGCATTATACTATTCAGATCACCATATTAAGTCATTAGGGAAAACAGGGAGATTGAAAAGCATAAACAAGTTAGAACTATAACATTCTCAATTAAGCATTTGGAAGTTTCATTACAGTGGATTGCATGGGACTCATCAGCATCAAGCATAATCAGGGCCTACCCAGTAGTACATCATTGTAGTTAGTTCAGTTTGTGTTAGCATGAAAGACAGTGTAAAAAATGAAACTAGGCCTGACCCTACAGAGATATGAATATAATCAGTAAACGGAAAACTGGACAGTGACATGAAATACTAACAAAGTTCCTAAGGCATACATTCATTTCCAAGGAGTTAGGGCATTATTAATCGAAGAGCACAGACAATACAATTTGATTTCCATTTATTTTTATTAAGTTTCTCTTTCTTCATGATCTGAATGTGCCCCCACTGCAGAGGTGGAGACTACTGAGAACCCAGTTAAGTTAGCTTAGTGGGTATGAATTATATCTGGTAGGTCCTGGCAAAGCATGTTATGCCTAAATCTTCATTTCCTTATAGCTTGTGTATTTATTCACATAAGCACATAGCAAGTGCAGAACACTCCCATTTGGATTTACTAGCACTTGGCACTAGCATAAATGACTGCATGAGGAGAATCAAACCCACTGTTCCCCCCCCCCCCCCCCCCCCCTTAACACAGCTTGGTTTAAAAGGCACAGTCAGACTGAGGAATTAAGGATGGTTTTCTTGCAGGGGAGCCCGTTTTATACTGCGGAATGATAGGTAGTCTTCACGGTGAAGAGGCAGGAGAGGGGGGAAAAGTATCTCTGGTTGTATTCTCTGCTTTGCCTACATGACCTGAGGTAAAAGCCATTTTACCTCCAGTAAATAGAGTGAATGATAATATCCACTTCACAGAAGTGGCTTGAGGACACTTTCACTAGTGTATCTACAGCAGTGTTTCACAAAATGCACCGTGGGCCTACTGTGGGAAAGCTGCTAATGGACCACGCTGCTTTGTTTATCTAAAGGTTCTGCAGCCTTGGCTGGAAATGGTGAACTAGAGCCAATGGGAGACGTGAGGCTCCGTAGCTGCAGAGCCTTTAGATAAACAAAGCAGAGTGACCCATTAGCAGCTTTCCCAAGCGGCCCTTGGCCCACTTTAAGAAATACTCCTGTAGAGAACATTGATTTTCTCAGATGAAAGTCACTACAAAGAAATGCAAACAATTATTTACTAGACATGGTGATAGCCCAGAATCATTTTTCTAGGCTACTGAAAACAATTACTCCTACCTTAGAATACTGAGTACTTACCTTATTTTGTAAGTCAAAGAGTCAAACAGGAACATTTTGACCTAGAAAATAAGATAAGATGTTTCAGGCTAAGTAGCAGCTATCCTTACTATTTAAAAATATATAGAATATTTCACTATTACCTTTTCCTATGACAGGACTTGATCAGTCATGATGCAACACTACTGACATATCATGACATGATACAAAGGGAAAAAATTAAAATTTTGAAATGAAATATTTTTTCCTAAAAATAATTTCAAAATTAAGAAAAAATAATTTTTAAATTTTCACCCCATAGGGGAATTCTTGTCCGTCTACTGGGCGTGGGGGGGGGGGGGGGGGGAGAAGAAATCTGAAGTGGCATTTTCCCATGAAAAATTCTCAGCAAAAAAAGTTTTGTAACCAGTTCTAATTATTATACATCCATCCAAAATTCAGCTCTTCGTAGAACTCCTAGCTTACCTTATCACAGAACCAACAGATGTGAAGGGGATTTCTTTAAAAAACAGGCAACAAAGGGTAAAGCCACTCTGCAGCAGGTGAAAATAGACCTGCCAAGTGTCACTGATTTGCTGTGCACAATGCACAGCAAGACTGCAAATCTGCGTATTCCCCCCCTCCATTTTCAATCCTCCTGCTTTGCTTGGTTTAAAGAAATTAAGCTTTTTGATCAGGTAACTTTTGCATGGCCTCTCAGAGATAGGAAAATACTAGCAAGGCAAGAGCCCTGTGAATCCCTTTTACAGCAGGGGAGAAGGAATTAATGCAGGTATTTGTTTGGGTAGAAAATTAAAGCTAGTTTGGGGCAATTTATAAACCCAGCTGTAGGTTGAGTAGATTAAAAGCATTTGGACTAATAAACAAAATACTTGGTATAGCTAAAATACTGAAATAAGAAAGACATTAAATGTAGAAGGACAGTACTTTCCAGAACATTGCTGTTGAGGTTATTTTATATTAGATACGAGGATTCCTTCTGTCTCTGAAGATAGGTTTATTTTTCTCATGGGGCCCAGCTATAATTAACCCTGGTTAAACTGTAGCAAGAATTCAGTTTAGTTTTATCTGAATTAAATCAGGTTTATTTGAAGAAAAAAAAATAACACAAACATGCCTTACACTCACTTTTTAAAAAATCACCAAGCAGGCCAAAGCTTCTAAGTTACTTACAAGTATGAAATAGTATCTACCACCTGGCTGTCACTGATACCCAGCCTCTGGGGAAGCAGCTTGCTTTATCAATGACCCATTCCCTTCTCCCTTTCTAGGAAGTGGTTCATTATCAAATTAATTCGACCTGCATAAAACCTGAGGCTAAAGACTCTAACCAGGTGGAATGCAGAGGAGTGGAGAGGTGAAATCCACTATCCCATCCCCAAGTCAGCAAGCAAGGCTGCTGCATTGTCCCTTCCACTAATATCTCAGTGCCTACAAGCTGCTGAATTAATCACAGCTCCTTCATCCCATTTGCACAAGGTGTAGAGGCCACTGGATTTGTGTTAATGTGCACCATGCTACCCGTCCCTTGGCCTGGCCCTGCCTTTCCACATATGGCTTTCTGGGCTTTCCAAGACCTTTTTAGTAGCATTTATGGGTGCACCAACACCTCTTCGCAAATGCTCTGCTTGTAGTATCGCCACATGATGCCTTCTGCAGAGTTTAAATGTACTGAAGGACTTCTGTTGCCCCTCTGCCACAGACAGCCAACCAATTTCTAGGAAGGACTTTATAGGAAGTTTCTTCAGAGTCCCCAAAACTTGATGAGCTGTTTTCCCCAGGAATTGGCATATAGTTTATTCATACAGAAAGTTCATAACAGTGCAGAAGCAGAACAGAAAATTGTTAGGTATCCAGATGTAGCCATCTGTTACACAGACCCCGTGTGTTGCAGTGGGGATGCAAAACTTAGTAGTAATGTGACAGCAGGAGTCCAAACTTATAATATTTTTCTCAAATCTTTAACAGCTGTCAAAGAATTTATAGGCCAGTCCCTGGATCCTTTAGGCGGGTAGCACTCCCAATTCAAACCACATACTAACATAGGGGCTGTGTCTAGACTGGCCAGTTTTTCTGGAAAATCAGCCACTTTTCCAGAAAAACTGGCCAGCTGTCTACACTGGCCGCTTGAATTTCTGCAAAAGCACTGAATTCCTGCTGTAAGAAATCAGTGCTTTTTGCGGAAATACTATGCTGCTCCCGTTTGGGCAAAAGTCCCTTTTGCGCAAAACTTTTGCACAAAAGGGCCAGTGTAGACAGCTGAGATTTGTTTTGCACAAAAAAGCCCCGATCGCGAAAATGGCGATCGGGGCTTTTTTGCGCAAAGCGTCTAGATTACACGGACGCTTTTCCGCAAAAAGTGCTTTTGCAGAAAGCGTCCGTGCCAATCTAGACGCTCTTTTCCAAAAATGCTTTTAACGGAAAACTTTTCCGTTAAAAGCATTTCCGGAAAATCATGCCAGTCTAGACGTAGCCATTCAGAATAAGCACCAGATTAGTTCACAACTACTTGATAAAGCTGGTACATATTATATTTGAATTACCAGTGTTTAGACTAAATTGTGAGGCTGATGAGTTGACAGACATTTTAATTTTGCAGGTAGATAGGGTCAGTCTTTTAAAATTGACTTGTCTTTTATCTTAGAATTTAACAGTTCTCTGAAGTTAATTTTCTCAGTAAATTTAAGAAGCCTTAGTATGTCTTAATCTTGATACAATAGAAAAAGCAGAAATGAAGTACATGATTTATGGTAGTATTTTTAAAAGATATTGAAGGCATGATGACAAGTGATAGAACCGAGTGTGAAAAAAACACTTCCCTTCTCCAATTCACTGTATTTCCTAAAAGTCTGATCTAGCATTCCTTGAAATCAATGGAAAGACTGACAGGGTCTTCAATTAACATTAGATCAGGATCTTGTGCGATAGAATATCACAAGAAAATTTTTACCAACCACAGCAAGTGTCCTTATCTGAGAGGGAACATTACCCAGCAGATAAGAGTCCCTGAACCAGGGGAGCCAGGAGATATGGGTTCTGATCCTTGCTTTGCAACCAGTGGTCTGCTTGGACAATTAACTTAAACTCTTTGTACCTATTTCCTTTGTCTGTCTTGTCTATTTAGATTGTGAGGGACAGAGGCTGTCTCGCTATATGTTTGTACAATACCTAACACAAGGGATCCCTATCATGGTAGAGGCCTTTAAATGCTACTGTATGACAAATAACAACTTTAAAATATATATAAAATATAGTTATAATTCAAAATAACTTAGTACATGTTATCTACTCTGAATAATGAAATATATCCCCTTTTGGAGGATCACAGTTGAACTGTTTGAGCCAAAAAAGTGATCTATCTGGAAATGATTGTAAATTGAGTCAACAAAAACTGTATGCAACATTCCATCTTTTTAAAAGACAGTCATCTGCTCCATAGATAAGAAAGAGAGTTGCTGGTTCAGAATGTAGCAGATTACCTTCTCAGTCACTATTGAAAGTATCCTCCACATTAAGGGCTTCGAGGTGTTCAGACTATATGTGCACCAAGGTCTTGACCGCTGTTAAAAACTACAAGGCCAGCTGCGGAGCCCTTGTTGTCCTGGCTACATTCCATCTTCAGTAGCAACACCACCCTGCATGTCTCTATCTTCTGATCTAAAAGGTGGTGGTGTGTTGCTATGCACTGCTAAAAAATTGCCATGCTTCACCCCAGAGGTTGCCATATTTTAATTACGGGTGAAGTGGTTCCTTTGCATATTTGTATATGGAACACTGTGGACTGTGAGGATGTAGGTGACTAGTGGAGTTGCACATCTCTGCCAGAAACATTGTGTGTACAATTCTATTGGAAAACTGATTGGGCCTGTTGCTTTCTCTTGGTGAAATGCCATCATGGCAGTGTTAATGCTGTTGGATGTGATTTCATGCTCCAGCAAATGCCTGCCTTGGGCAGAGAGTACAGCTAAATTAACATTTTGAAATACTGTTTAATTTAATTAAATTTGTTAGTTTTAGTGAATTTTTGTATTATTCATAAAGTATCTGTTCTGAAGCCCATAAACTTTGTGAGAGGTCTTCCATTGAATTCCATGGGTTTTGGAATGGGGCCTTATGTCATGGTTGATCTCTAGGGATTTTATGTGGTTGAATACAAATAGTGTTTTTACTTCTGCTTTTTGTCTAAGAAGCCATGCTGGAATTCTTCTGTTTGACCATTAAAATAGTCATACTAAGCCAGACTCAAGCTCCATCTAATTCCAGCCCTATTTCTGACAGAGGAAGGTGAAAGAAACTTACAACAGACAGAACAATCTGTCCCTTACATCAGTGTTTTGAAAGTGTTCCGCAAAACCACTTTGAGAAACACATTAACTGGCCGCCCCAGTTTGTTTATTTACTGGCGCCACGGCCACAGAGCCTTGTGGCTCCCATTGGCTCCGTTTTGTTCTTTGCAGCCAAGCAGAGCAGTGGGAAGCGGTGGCCCGGCCCATGCCACTTCCCACGGCTCCCCTTGGCTGCAAAGGACGAAACGGAGCCAATGGGAGCCCGGAGGCTCCGTGGCCACAGCGCCAATAAATAAACAAACCGGGGCGGGCCAGTTAATGTGTTTCTCAAAGTGGTTTTGTGAAGCACTTTCAGAAACACTGTCTTACATAGATCTCTGCCTAGACTCTAGTAATTAGAGATTTGCTTAAGCCCTCACGCCTAACATTTAAATCACTCCCCTATCTTCATATCCATTGCTTTGTGCCCTGGAAAATATTTTCCATGGGTTGTTTCTGATGTTTAACAGCATTAGAAGATCAAATCATTTTGCCAAATCTTTAATTCTATACCTATTCCCATAGGCATGGGAAGAAGGGGTGCAGGGCTGCGTTGCCAGTCCCGAGTCCATGCCCCAGTGGTCACTGCCCTATGCATGGGATCCCAGTGGCCATGACGCCAGTTGTAGGCTGCTGGTGCCAGGGCTCTGCTCCTGGTCTCATGCCTGCCCTGAGCTTGGTGGGGGATGGAGCAGACTGGGTAAGGGGGCTGGCTTTCAGCATCCCCACCACTAAAAGTGTTCCTGTGCTACTTTCTGTTCCAGATTTTTGTTTTGCGTGTCCATATATCAGCTGCTGAAAAGTTCATAAGGCCCTAATCTGAGAGCCAGAGTTCTAAGCTCCCTCATACAGTCATTAAAGTGAAGTCTAGACCTTCAGCCAGCTAGTCACCAGGAGTCTGAGACAAGCTGTAGAGGGGTTTGTGTCGTCCAGATTATATGTGCACCAAGGTTTTGACTACTGGCAAAAAGTGCATGAAGACAGCTGCTGAACCCTTGTCCTGGCTACACTCCCTGTTCAGTAGCAACACAACACTGCATTTCTTCATTTTCTGATCTAAACGGTTGCTGCACATTGCTAAAAAGTTGCCATGCTTCACCTCAGAGGTGGTCGTATTTTAATTAAGGGTAAAGTGGTTCCTATGTATATAAGCTTCAGGGGGTGGCTGAGTTAGTCTGTTACAGAAAAAAAGAGCAAGCAAATGGTCTGGTAGCACTTTATAGACTAACAAAACATCCATCTACATGTTTTGTTAGTCTATAAAGTGCTACCAGACCATTTGCTTGCTGTTTTTTTCCTATGTATATAATTAGTATATTTGTATATGAGACACTTCACTCATAACTACCACCTCCCTCTCTAATCTGCTTTCTCCCCTCAGATTTTTCTTTCTGTTTATACAGGCCAACCCCAGACTAGAGAGACTCCTTAATTACACACAGGCTGTTTTGGTTGTGAGCTTCCAGCTGTCCTTTAAAGGGGTAGTATACTCTTTCACGGTGAGATTATGGCCCCCAAATGCTTTTGTAGTATCCTATCACCCAAGAACAAGGATGCTTTTCGGTCATTCTATCTGAAGTGTAATTTTGTTTGTGAGTGCAGGTAGTTGTTGCATTGTGATTGCCTAAGAAGTGATGGTTCCAGCACCAACAACCAGGAGAGAAGAATTTTCTCTGTAGCAAGATATTGATCAGAACCATTCCATATATCATACTGATGTTAATTAATTAATATGAGAGAAGGCATTGAACAACCTCAGGGACAACACTTCCTTGAGCTAATAAGGAAGCTAATAATTTTTTTTTAATTCACTGAGTTATAGGGTTTTCTGATCATATGATATGTGGCAGCCAAACACCATCTACAGAAGTACGTTTTCTCTAAATCTTTTGAACTACTGGTTTCATCAGATGCAGTGTTGTTAAACAGCACATGATTGTATTTTTGTCTGTGTAGTATAAGGAAACAAATGAAATTAGGCAATCATCTTATTTTATTCTTTGCTCTTCCAAAGATACTCAGTTCTCATATATACAACAATAATTTGATGAACAGAGTAATTCACACCGATTGAGTGATTATAATATAATCTCTAAATCAACCTTTTATTCCATGCATTACCGGGTATAAAGCATCACATAATATTTGTTTGACAGCAAACCTTTATTTAAATCTATGAATGTGATTTGAAGAAACCTACTACTTGAAGTTGTATTTAATTAATCTCTGAGTCAAATCCTACAATCTTTATCTAAAACTTGAAATTCCAATTAACTTCAATACTGACTCCCATGGATATTTTGATTTGTAATTACCACAAAATTTGGCCTTATCTGAATTAAACTAATATATTGGCTTTCTCTGTGTGATTTTAATGATTTGATATGGGTCTGAAGAGTAAGTGAAATCTCTTTGGGATCTATATTTTCCTGAATGCATTTGTATAATATTTCTTTATATAATCAAAAAATTGGCATCGCTATAGAGGATGGTTGCACTTTTGGGGCTTTTTAGTTAAAGTTTCTTAGAAATATAAATATTTGTATAGACAGATTATGACGTCTATTTCACTAAAGTGACCATTTCTTTCTCCTTCGCCCTTCTCCCTCTTCCCTCTACTGATAATGAGAATGAAAGAAATGTTTCACTTCTTAATAACATATTTATCATCATATATTTATGTTAAGGTCTCAAAAATATCATCTGGATACAAAAGAAACCCTGTAAATATGCTGTCATCTTCAGCACTGACATAGACCCCATTCCAATCCCGTGCAACCTCCAACCAAACCTGATCCCCTACATTTAATTTCAAAATAATCAGGAAAGATGCCTGATCTATTTCTTGACCATACAGTGTTTCACGGGTTTTGACAATCTTCTTGTTTTGTGCCACAATACTGATTCGAGCAGGCCTCCCTCTGACCGTCATGTGATAAGCAAAGACATACGCTCCAGGAATGCTGCAGTTGAACTTGCCTGTCGAAGGATTATAATCTTCCTGGTCATTGTACAAAATCTTGTCAAATTTAATAGGGACATTAGGTGGAGGGAAAGACTTTGACAAGCCAGCACTGAAAGCTGATCTTCGGGCTTTTGAGCTATCACCCTTAGAGCCTTTGATACCTCTGGAGCCTTTTTTTCCACTAGCTCCTCGTGCCCCTTTACTACCAGGATTTCCCTTTGGCCCAACAGGTCCCATCACACCAGGTGGTCCCAAGTCCCCCTTTTCACCCTTACTGCCTGGCTCACCCTTTTCTCCCTCTTGTCCATTCATCCCAGGAATACCCTCAACTCCAGCATCTCCTTTGCTGCCTTTTTCCCCTTTTATTCCAGTTTCTCCCTTTTCCCCCCTCTCACCTCTCTCCCCTGGATCCCCACAAAGCCCCTTTTCCCCCAGGTCTCCCTTTTCCCCTTTGTCTCCATTTTCCCCGTCTTGCCCCTGTAAACCCAGATCTCCCTTGTCTCCCTTTTCTCCTTTGGTCCCATTCTCACAAGTGTCCCCCTTCAATCCCTTCTGCCCTTTCATTCCAGGAAGGCCAGAGTTTCCTTTGTCTCCTTTAACTCCAGCTTCACCTATAAAAAAAAGATAGAAACAAAGAGTCACGAGAAAGAAAAATACTCCAAAACACACAACACTGCAAGGCTTGGGCTGGTCACTGTGGGTATGTCTAGACTACATGGCTCCGTCGACGGCGCCATGTAGATGAGTTTACTAGACATAGGAAAATGAAGTGGCGATTTAAATAATCGCCGCTTCATTTACATCAAAATGGCAGCCGCGCTGTGCCGATCAGCTGTTGGTGGCACAGCGGGGCAGTCTGGACGCGCTGCGGTCGACAAGGGAAGCCTTTGTTGACCGCTCCGGTATGCCACGTGAAATGAGGTTTACCGGAGCTGTTGACAAAGGCTTCCCTTGTCGACCGCGGCGCGTCCAAATTGCCCCGCTGTACCGCCAAACAGCTGATCAGCACAGCGCGGCGGTCATTTTGATGTAAATGAAGTGGCAATTATTTAAATTGCCGCTTCATTTTCCTATGTCTAGTAAACTCATCTACATGGCGCCGTTGACGGAGCCACGACATACCCTGTGACAGGGAGAGGCTAGTAGGCACAGTTGTACATGCCAGGTGCTTGGGGTTAGAAAGTAGACTGCATGTTCCATTCACAGTGTTTTCCTTCTGTTTTCCTCTGAAGTTGGGTAGGTGAATCAGGAGTAATTTGTGTGGTGAGTGAGGGGATAGTGGATTTGGAGGAGGGGAGTCATTGTGAACTGAGTGGATTTGGCAGGAACAAGTAGAACTGAGGCAAGAGAAGAAAGATGTTGGGAGGAAAGAGGCTAAGGAGACTTGGGAGGAGAATAGAAAACAAGACAGAATAGGAATAAAAGACGAAGGCGGGGAAAGGGGCTGGAACACGGAGAACAGGAAGTTCAGAATTTGTGGGGAGAAAGCCAGCTTGATGGAAAAGAGAAAAGTGAGGACATTAAAAACAGTACCAAGGTATAGAGAAAGGCATAGGAAAGGGAAAGTGGAATCAAAGAAAGTCAGTTTTTTACATGCATTTACCATGAAGTTGAGAGGTGACATACAATTGAAAACACTGAATCCCCAACATGAAAAACAATTGATAAACTACCTGTTTTCTATACTGGGCACAGATCTCCACTGCCATCTATCTGCTGGCATGATCTTGCCTTAAATCTACCTTCAGCAAAGGAAGATTGCCCCAGTGTGATGGTCACGGAGCTAGTATAGCTGCTCCTATATCACGCTCTTTCCTGCCTATCAAGGCAGCAATGAATAAGAATTGTGACCACAGAAAGCAACTGGTCACAAACAACCTTATATGATGCTATCCTTGGATTGCACCCCAAGGCTACGTCTAGACTTCAGGCTTCTTTTGGAAGAAGCTTTTCCAGAAGAGATTTTCCAAAAAAATTTCTTCTGAAAGAGAGGGTCCACACTGCGAAAGCACATCGAAAAAGCAATCTGCTTTTACAAAAGATAGCGTCCACACTGAATGGATGCTAGCTCGCATTTAAACTGTGATTACTATGGATGAAGTGGCCACCAGGGCATCTGTGCTTTTTCCTTTTTCCTCTTCTTTCGAAAGAACTCCCTCTTCCCCGTCCACACACACCTTTTTCCGAAAGAGCTCTTTTGGAAAAAGGCTTCTTCCTCGTAGAAAGAGCTTTACCAATGTCAGAAAAAAACCTCTGTTCTTTTGATTTTTTTCCAAAAGAATGTGATTGCAGTGTGGAAAAAACTCTACAGTGTAGACATACTCCCAGATTCCGCTAATGCAACACAGGGACAACAGGTCTGCACAGAGCAGCAGCAGCAGGAGACTGGGAGAGCAGAGTTTTATATCCCATTTTCACACACATGCCTGTACATTTGGCTGTATCAGAAGAGCTCACCAATCTCTGATGGGGCTTTTCCCACTATCTAAATATGCCCAAAAGTATCACTGCCAGGTCTGAATTTTATCTCTGTCTCATAAAGTTCCTTTTTGAAGAAGAATAACTTTCCTTATCTGCAGAATACACACACACACACAAACACACGCACACTCACCCCTGTCTGTGGGAAGATAGATCAATGTAGCTGAACACTCTGGTGTAGCCGTACATACCTTGTTCTCCAGGTTTGCCTGGATACCCTGGAATTCCATTTGTTCCTTGGTCACCATGTTCTCCTTTATCTCCTAAGACATTATGACCATTAATATGCTTCTATGGATATATTTTCTGGCAAAACATTCTTTATGATGCATGGGGTTATGCCATGTGTATGTGTCTGCATGTGTCACACTCGCTCCTGTAGTAAAAATGAACTTTTAAAATGTCAACCCTAATAAAGTTCGTTGAAACCCCTGAACTGAAAACTTCACACACATCAAACTACCCATCGTGTTGTACTTCCTTACTTGCACTGTTCATCTTACTGCCTATGAAATAAATAACGGTATGCAATCAGTAATGTTTGAGAGGGAAAGGATTTACTGTCATTTAATGGCCTGATAGAGATGCTGCTAACCACTAGACTTGGTATTGTCATTTTCATTTGATGGCCCTAGAAAGTATTAGTCAAGAGGGGACATCATCACAGAGGTCATTGTTTGAATCACACTCTAATGTCATCTCTTTTTTCCCTGAAAAAATGTTCAAGTACATTCAGTACTTACGTAAACCAGATTAACTTCATTGGCTTTAGCAAATTATAATGTGTGGAAATGCTGTGCAAGCAACCCCTTATAGCTGTGTCAATACAATTCAGTCCTCATGCACTATTTCAATACACTAAACCCTTTGAACAGAAACAGGCAGTTGAGCTGAATTGTGTCGTGTGTGGTAGTTTAATGACATGCAAAATGAGAACTCTGAGATGACCATCAAGCTCATTTTCATTTGAAATCAGAACATAGGTTTCTGGGGCAAATGATTAGTAGAACCAATAACCACACAAACAAACCTCTTGATCAGAGGATGGCTTAGAAGTTGCACGACCTGCCTAGGTACCTATGATTGTTGCAAATATTTCAATATGCTTGACTTTTTCCTCTCTTTTGTATTGCACCCAACTCTCTAAGTTTCTTTCATCTACAGCAACCATCTCTGGGACAAGTGATTGTTCAAGTGCAGGTGCCTAGTGTTTAGTGCTACTGAAAAATCACACAGCTGCAAACAAAGAAGCATTGCCCTAAATAACAGTTAGTTAAGTGGTCCAACATTTTAAACAATTTTTACGTACAGGTTGAACCTCTCTAGTCCAGGACTCTGGGGACCTGGTTAGTGCCAAACCAGAGAATTTGCCGAACCATGGGAGGTCAATATTGTTTAGCATCTTGTGGCTGTAAATAAACTTCATGGGACTGTGGGAAACTTGGCCATATCCATGATAAGTGGACAGTCGGCTAACTAAAATCATGCTGAACCACAGATATTGCCGGACCAGAGAAAACTGGACTAGAGAGGTTCAACCTGTTTTCTCTATGGGCAAGAAACTTCTGAGCCAAACTCAGAGCGATACATGATAGTAGAGTGACCACACTATGGGTCTAGTCCAATGAATATTCAAGTAAATGGGAGGTTTTTTATGAAATTACAGCTAATGAACTAAATTCTACTCTTTTGCGGAGTGAAATCAATTTGGTCTGAGAGATTTAAAGTTTAAAAGCTGCTTCTAAGCCTGCCTGTTACTTTCATGAAGATCTTTACTACACATGGGCCTGATCCAAAACCCACTGAAGTAAATAGAAAGACTCCCATTGACTTCAATGAGTTTTGGATCAGGCTTTTGTGAATATCCATTTTTATTTTCTCTAAATACACTCCTATAAGTTATTGGGAATTACAAGGTATTTATTTGTACCAAGACATTTTGATTGCTTTGGGAAATGACTTCTCCTACAATTTTGCTTTATTAGACTGAAAAAATACATGAGAAATAAATCATACGTGCTTTTGGAAAGAGCTATTTTTGCTCACCTTTGTCTCCTTTGGAGCCCTTTGGACCTTGAAGTCCAGGAATTCCTGGTAGGCCCGGAGGGCCAGTATCTCCTGGCTCTCCTTTAGGACCTGGAAAATGAACATTTGAAAATTCAGTAGGCAATGGAATTCTATCTTCATAGTGACTGAAAAGCATGAACTCTATAAAGTGACCTATGAATGTTAGGTAATAAGACACAAATAATGGGGGTGCCCCATAATGATGTGTGCTTTGTAAAAACAGAGAAGAACTGGCTATTTTCCTTTGGGTTATGGGAGTGGCACAAAAGAAGCAGAGCAGGGCTCAGGACTGAGCCTTCCTTCATAAAACACTGTAATTGTTCAAAACCAATTTGAGGAATTAGCCATACAGCTGTCACTGAAATTAATGGGAAATGTGTGGCTAAATGCTCTCATTAAATATGAAGATCACAGCCTTATTTCATTTATATATATCTATTGGTTAGTTCATGGACATTTGTCTTTCACCTAGACAGTGCCAGCTTTATGCACGAGCTAAGTAAACTACAATATAGGGTCTCAGTTTATGAGGAGCATCTAAATACAAAAAAATTACTCATTTTTAGTTGCATATTTTCCTGTGTACTGGTATATATTCAAATATAAATCTTTATTATTGCTATTTTCATTGTCCTTTCTGTTAAAGTAATACTCATTTTTTGGTAACATCATAGGGTCTCTTAAACTTGACACATCTTAGGACCTCAGCATGTCTGAATCTGGCCCTGCCCCAAGAGTACAAATCCTCATACCATCCTTAAGACTTTGATTTTTGAGTTTGGAGGTCTGGTTTAGCTTGAAAAACAACTTTCAACTGCTATATAGCTATATACCCATAGATACCATCAGAAGGTTTGTGTCCTCTATTTATTCCCTTGCTTTCTTTTTTTATATATATTCAAATGCAGTTATAATCAAGCAGATCAGATCCACACATTGGGTACATCTACACAACAGGGCAAAAGCTGAAATAAGCTACACAACTTGAGCTACATCAATTGGTAGCTTAAGTCGAAATAGCTTAATTTGGCTTTTGACGCCGTCTACACAGCAGAAAGTCCAAGAAAGAGCACTCTTCCTCCAACTTCCCTTACTCATAAAATGAGGGTGACAGGGTAAGAAGTCCTCCAGCTCGACATTATTTTGACATTATGTCGAAATAACTACTAGTAGTGTAGATGCAGACTATGTTATTTTGGAATAGCATCAGTTATTCAGCAATAACGCTGCTGTGTGGACATAGCCATTGTGAGAAATATCAGAAAGGCAAGCCAGCCACATACTCAGTGGCTTAATTTACAATAAACTTTAAAAACTAGGGATAGCTGGTGCACATTCAGCCCTGTGCATTATCATACTACCGAGAATGTGACACAAGCTCTTCTTCCATCTAGGGATGTCACAGGTTAACTGGAGGCCTGACCAGGCTACAGCAGCTCCCAGCCTGGCTGCTCCAGTATGGCCAGGCCCACGGCACCACACGCTGGAAGTGCTCAAGCCCGGCCAGGTCTGCCACACCATACCGCAGGAGGGGGGCACTCCAGCCTGGCCAGAGCTGCCCTCCCCCCGCCTCCAGTGGGCCCAGCTAGGCCAGAGCAGCCCACCATACGGTGAGCCCTGCTTGGCCGGAGCAGCCTGCCATCCATAGGATCCTGTTTAAGCTGTTAACCTGTTAAACATAATGTTTAACTGATTAAATGGGATTTTACATCCCTACTTCCATCACTGTTCAGATGTATGCACCAAACAATATGGCTAGTACAAAGTTATCCCTAAGTTAGTCCCTTATTAACAATAGGAGACTAGAGTCCCTTGAATACAGTATATTTTAAAAGTTCTAGGTGTGAGTCTACCATACTTACTCAGATGAAAAATCTCTCTCTCCAAAAGTAGTGCCATTAAATAAATGTGAATACTTGCAGATTAAGGTACTGCTCAATGTAAGAGAGTCAGAATCAGACCCTGTCTGGGTGTGTATTTTAATGATAAAAAGAAAGGTTACATAATATGTAATATATTACGTTACAAAACACATAGCTCATAAAATATTTATAGAGATTTATAAAGACTTTATTGAGCAAAGCAAATGAATCATATTTTAAAATTTGGAGCCTTTGTTTGTCTTTTGCATTTAATTTCCCTATTTCTAAGAAAGGGTCAGGCACTTTATTATTAATTACTATATAACCCTGCAGAAAAACACAAAACTACTTTCAGGCAGCATGAAAGAGTCACAAAACCATGCTAAAAGGAATATGAAAAAACCCACAACTATTAAAAGACTGGAAACACAAAAGTGCAGGGAGAAGAAATGTCTGTGGAGTTCCATGAGGATGTGACAATGACTAAAGGGATCAATGTGAGCCAAGGAAAATTCAAACTGAATATCAGGAACACTTTCCCAACTAGTAAATCCTATTTGAGAGTAGAATAGTCTCCTAAGAGAGGTAGTAAAAGTCTCACTGTTTTGGAAGACATAAAATCAGACTGTACACACATGGGAGAAAATATGCATTGGTTAGTGGAGGAACTGGGTAGCCTATCAGGTTTTATCTCTTTTGAATTTCAGTGCTCTAAGGGTCCAACAAACAAGGAAAATAGGAAAAATTAAAATTAGGGAACGGGATTAAAACTTTTTGGGATAATCTGTTCTTCTCCAAATGGCCACTCACTCTCTTTTCAAATCCCAGGTGTAACTCCATTATAAAGCAATAAAAATGATGTAAGCTAACACAGTCCTTTGTCTCAGTGCACTTTTTTGTATAATTTGTCTGTTATCAGTTGTAAGCTACCCTCAGTGCAAGGGCCTTGTTTTCTTCTGTGGGTTGCCTCATGCCAGTTGTTCTACTAACAGTTGAAAAAAATAACATAATAATCATGCCCTTCTCTCTGTAACAACATCATGTATGCAATGTAATAGACAGTTTTCTGGGATTTCTACAACACAAGGGGAGAGAGAGGCAGAAGGAGATGAAGTATTGTGCAGGAGATTGTGTATTACAGTAACTCTAATTCTCCTTAGTTTTGAGTGTGAACCTGAGACATTTTAAGTCCTCCACATGCAGTACACTGATTTCAGTTGAAGTTCCACATATGAGGAACTTACAGATTGGGGCCCTGAGGTTTTGTCTATACTTACGTGAAGATCAACACTCCGGAGATCGACCTTCTAAGGTTCGATTTAGAAGATCTCATAAGGATCCACTAAATCAACCCCTGTACTCCACAGGTGTCATGAGGAGTAAGGAAAGTCAACAGGAAAGTTTCTCCTGTTGATTCCCCCACTCGCCTCCCCCTCCATCCCCCCCCCACACACACACACATATACAGTCAATCTCCCCAGAAATTTGGTTTAAGGCACGTTCACTCCAACTGCGCATCTCAAATTGAATTTCATCCGTAGTGTAACCTGCCCTGAGTTAGCATTGAGTTAGCATTGTTTTATCCGTGGTGCAAGTAAACACAAGTTCTTATAGGCGGTGAAGAAGGGGGAGGGCAGACCAGCTAAAGGGGGGGTATGTGACCTCCCCACATGACCCTCACTTGACTCCATGCCTCCCCCAGGATCCCTACATTCTTCCCCTTCCCTCCCGTCGCCATCACACATTACCGGGGGGAGAAGGGGCCTGTGTGTGATATGGCAGCTGGAGGAGCTGCTGGTGGTTCTGCTCCTTTCCCCATTGCCTCTCAGCAGGGAAAGATGCAGAACTCCCAGCTCTGCCCCTCTAGAGAGCTGCCACTCCTCTGTGTACAGGACTGGGGGAAGGGAGCTGGCAATGCTGCTCTTTTTCCTACAAGATGGGGCAACAGGGAAAGAAGCAGAATGTTGGCAGCTCCTGTGGGCCTGCAGCTGTCATCACATTCACAGTCCCACCCTGCAGTCCCCAGCCCTGCACACAGAGATGTGGGCCAACGAAAGGGATGGGGATGGCCAGCAGGGAGTCTTTCCAGTATACCACACCGGCTAAAACTAACTTGTCTGTAGGGCATACCAGACTGGACTGGCCCACGTGCTCCACTGGTTTTAATATAGCATTTAAGAATAGTTCGATTTTTTTGTATTTGATATTATATGTAATATGAATCCATTATGCCCAAACCTCAGCTGGTGTGAATCCGACAGCATGAGGTTCTGGCCTGCAAGATTGTTTATTCGAGACTTCATAGAACTGGAGATTCATGGCCACTTTCTGCTTGGTTCACATGCTACAGCTGCCACTTCCTCTTGAGACATGAATAAGGATAATAATTGCTTTCCCCTACCTGGTAGTCCATGCTCTCCTGGTTCCCCTTTCTGACCTGACACAGGGGTGCAGCAATCACAGCAATTAAAAAAGAAATCAGCAGTGTCAAGAGTAAAGTTTTCAAAAGGAAAGAGAGTGGTGGCCGTTCTGAAGGCCGAGTTCAGCGTGGATAACTCCACTGGCATTTCACTTGTTTCCGATATGTCTGTGACAGGACTTTCTTCAGTGGGTGGCACAATGGATGTGTCAAAGCCATCAGTGACCTCCATCTCTGGAGACTTTATCTTAGTAAACTTTACAGGCAGGGTAGCTTTCGCCTCTGTGCGTACAACAGCAGCAATAAGTATAATGAAGGTGGCGCTGTGCCAAGGTAAATGCCACATTTTTGTAGCTGTAAGAAAAGATTAATGAAATAATAAAGCACTGCAGCAGGTTTCTGGCATTAGCAATTTCCCTGTAAGGTTCATTTGTTTTGCATTTGTTGTTGCTTTCCCTGCACTTCTCACTGTTTGCCTGTAAAAAAAAAAAAATCCAAGAGAAGCAGCTTGACATATAAACAACAAAAAGCAAAAGAGCAAAAAGTAAAATGTTTGTCAGCTAGGCAGGTTTCTTCTTAATTAAAAACAGCTCACAGCCCTAATCTTGTCAGTTGATCTATGAGGAGAGGCCCCTTTATCTGCACAGAGCCCCACTGATTTTATTGGGGGCCCTATGCAGCTACCAGGTCTCTCTGCATAGCCCAACTTACCATATCAGCAATAGGTGACATGTGGAAAGTAAAAGAAGTTAAGAGTTCCTGCTTCACAACTCTGCATTATAATGAGTAGATAAATTTCTGTTGTAAAGAAACCCAAAATGACAGCACTGCTAGATGCCCAGCTCTCAGCCAATAGCTCCAGAAATCTCAGAGGTTTCAAGTGGGACACAATAGGAGGATGTAGGCTTTGTCCTACTGCAAGAATTATCTTTGTAGCACATAAAGAAAGCTTCAACACCACACAGTCCTGTTAGATGTCCTGTTGGACACTTTCTATGCCATCTCTAATGTGAAAATAAAGTTTATTGAAGGTTTTTATATCTCATTATTCTTCTGCTTAGCAACCCAACCGAAGCCAACAGAACACAGTGAAATATCAGTCATTTGAAACCAATCAAGCCCCATCTTTCTGCTTGAAATCTAGAATGGTCACACTAACAAAGCTTATTCTGTTTCAAAAGATTTGACCAGAATGAAATTTTCTATATCTAAAACAAGGAATATTGTCTGGGGCTAGCAAACAGGCCCTCTGATGTGACCAAGCCTAAGGTGTTGCCATCATTTGGGATCTGTCATCAAATCCCAGTTCCTAATATCAAGAGATGGCATGAGAATTCAGGGGTTTTAAGTATATTTTCTAGCCCTTGTGAACAGTCTGAAAATGGAATATCCCACCCCAGCATTTGCTGAAGGCAGGGAGGAGTTGGCACTAGTGGTTTCAGGGCAAGAAGCTGAAGCCTGCCAGATATTTAACCACAGCTAGATATAGGTGGGCCCCAGTTCCCTGCAAAAGGAAAGAGAGAGATGCCAGTAAGCTATAGCTAGGGAAGCTGCAAGAGAAGAGGAGGAAATATAGGCAGAAGCTTGTATGATTTGAAATCATGACTTACCCCTGAAATGCTGAATCTCCTAGAGGAATAAATACATTTTGCTCTTTTAACTCCAGTAGCAAAAGTTGTTTGTCCTGAATAAGCCACTGCCTTACCAAAGCCACTGCATTCATAGAAGCCTTGGTACCTCTGCCAGGTTGCTGAATAAAACAGCCTTCTTCAGACAACCAAGGTGGGAAAGGCAAATGAAGAAGGAAGCAGATACCGGAGAACTCTACTTTTGTATTAGCTGAGCACTTAGGACCAATTCTCTTCTCAGTTACACTAGTGCTGCCCCACTGACTGCAATGTGGGTTAGATGAGTATATGAGAGCGCAGAAATTGCCCTGTGGCTTGTGTGCAGAAGATAAATCCATGTATTTACATGAGTACTCCCTTCTTCCAAATATTGTCTGATTTGGCAAAACACAATCACTTGATTAGTACCATTGATTTCAGCAGGGACTTCCAGTAGAATTCACTGGGATTTCACTGGAACTACTCTTATTATTGGGGATTTTCAAGATCTAACCCATAAACCCATGCCCAAGTGGGGACAAATAATGGACTTGAACAAATAATGGATTCTCCCTGCAGCTTTTCCAAGACCTAATAACACCACTATATTTCTCATAAAGTTTGGGAAACATCTGGTGTGAGGGATGGAGGATTAAGACATGAAGGGTGGCTCCAAGAATGTGGAAAAGCCAGATTCTGAAGTGTGTGATATACTGAAAGGATTAGAGAGAATTTAATACCCTAAATATTCTAAGCATTATCAAGTAAATGTTTCATAGAAGGTAAGATTTTCCAATTACATACTCTAGGTTGGTCTACATTTTCAGCTCAGTTTCCTTATCTTTCATACAGCTAATTGGTTAGGCAAAGAAGGGTTGCAAACATGTTCATAGTGTGGATCACATTTCAAAAGAGAAGTATCTTGTGGGCTCCCTCTTTCTTTTCAATGGTTGTGTTGACCACTTTACATCCAATTGATTAATATGAAGACTACCTCCCCTCTCACTAAATATTTGTATAATATTGCAGTGGCAACTATAGAAGTTCCTTAAACTGAAAGCTAGCAGTAGGAACACAGTTACATATTTTTTTACAGTCCTCAATAAGGGATTCTGGCTACAGAAAATTCTGATGAAAACAAAATTCATTTTCATCTAATTTTTCCATGGAAAATTATAATTTTCAGTAGACATTTTAAAACTGAATACTTTCGCTGAAAACTAAAACATTTCAATAAGAAAGTGCTGTGTGGTACCTTATGGGAATTGTAGTTCAGGTGCCTCATGCTCCCCTTCTCTTCTCTAGGCTGGGCTTCCTAGTCAAACTACAATGCCCAGGATTCACCCCAATGTTCCCCTCTTGGGAAGGGATGCACTGCATTATGGGAGTGCCCATCCCCAGTACATCATAAGACCATCAACTGGCCACAAAAAGCAGGCACATTGTATGAAAAAATTCAGTTAATCAAAAACCTAATTTTCTATCAAAATATAGTTTAGACATTTAGAAATATAGTTTAGAACATTTTCAGCCCACTTCACTATCTAGGCTGACAGTCTGTCTCGCCCTTTCATTTGTTCTGTTTATCTAACTGCAAACCCGGAGGAGAGCCAGCATCATGTACACAGTTAGCACCTCCCAGACCACCAGGCATCTGCCAACCACAGTTTAGGAACTCCTGGCCTACATGATGCAATTCATGCGTAAATCCTAAACCAATTACATTTTAATATTATATTATGGGCAAGAAAGACTTTGGGTCTCACTCTAAGGAGCAGTGTGTAGCTATATTGTCCCAGGAGTAGCCAAAAAAGGAATTGTGAATCAGACTCTGTTCCTTTGTTGGTTCCCATTTGCTCCAGGAGGGCAGGAATCTGTTGCTGTTTTAGGTCGGCTGGTTGGCATGTGGGCAGGCGGGCATCAGAATTAAAACTCTATCCATTCCCCACTCTGCCTGGCCACCTGATCTGGTGGAGAATTAAGAGACACACAGTACCCTGTACCCTCAGAGGTTCAGTAGGAAAGGATTCTTAATCTACCCTTATTTCCCTGGGTGTTGTCTAAAAAGATAAAACTGTCTAGATAATGAAATGCTCAGAATGTTTATTTGGAGCAGTGAGTAAAATTCCAATCATGTAGCTGAGGGTAGCATGCATACCTCAAGGGACAATCTCTGTCTACTGTGTGAGTATGTCTTCTCTGACAAGGTACCTCACAACTCACCTAACTTCAGCACAACTTGGGGCCGTTCTTCACCTTACAGAAGAGGCATTGCAGATCCCGGCCCACAGGTACTGTTGCAAAACCTCCTCTGATCATCCCCGTGGAAATAGCCCAGAATTGCAGAGCATAAGTGCCTCTTAATGCCCTTCTAGTCACAATGTGGTAATTGGCTGTGTGCCAAGAAGCTGATCATAATACATTTACCTCAAAGCAGCAGGTTCAGCACGAGCCAAGAACAGAACAGAGAGCGACTGTTTCTAAGATGTTAGCAACAGGTTAATGCAAGATGTAAAAGGTCATCCGCCACTTCCTTTTTCAGGATATCCTGGCTATTTTATACTCCAAATGACTAAGAACAATCCATGGCTTTGTACAGAGCGCTGTAACTCAGGCAATTAGAAAAGTAATGGCTTCTGTGGTTCATTAGAGCAGAACATCAATTTAAACACTTGGCAAGATGCTTTGGAAAACCCATGACCTACAGATGCTACAAAACCTGCAACCAGAACAGCAGGACAATAGCATTTACACCGTCCGGTTACTCCTGGGGGCTAGCAAAAAGAACAGAACAGTAGTATCTGAATTGTCAGGTCATTTCTGTGCACATCATAGGAACATCATAAATAAAACATGAAAAATAATATCTGTAGGGTCTAGCTTCATCCCACAAAAGTGACGAAATACCATGTCACTTGCTGACAGTCTGTCTCTTAGGCATGAGTCTGGGAACACAAAGGCTACAGTGTGCATAAAATATAAAGCACTTCATTAAATTTTTAATTCCCTGACTTTTTTCAAGTTAGTCATTGGACGACTTTCAATGTAGTTATTATAACGAGAAAACCAAGATCTATTATAATAAAGATTAAAAGTACCTACCATAAAATCCTGGCCCCCTGAAATCAATGGCAAAACTCTCTGATTTCAGATGGGCAGATTTTCACCCCCTAAAGTATCAGAAGGTATATGATTGGCATGCTTCAGGGCAAAGCCAACTCTGAGCTATTGGACATTAGGAAAAAAGTGCAACAATTTTTTCCCCCTAATTGTCTAAAACAGTTACCTGCACCTTTCTCTGCAGCAGCTGATTCTGTCCACTGCCAGAGACAGGATACAGGGCTAGCTGGACAATCATGCTGATCACTATGGCAATTTCTGCTTTCCTATAAAATGTCAGTATCAGTGGTGTTTTACTTTTTTATTTCTTATTTAAAAAGCTGAATGGCATGAAATATATTTAATTCATTGCCAAAATAGCTTAATTGTGCCAAGTTGCCAGATTTTAGCCTAATAACACAACTATCATTAGGAAAAAAAATTAATTTTTCAAATCAAAATCATTTGAAAATTTGATAGCCACAAAGATCTTATATTTAAGTGGCCAAATTCAAACTAATAGGTTTACATGATAACATAACATAATATAAATACAAATAAAATAAATTGCCTACATGCTCTGAGATCACATATGTTTCAGCTAGTGGTGAATTTTAAAATCTAAGCGTTATACCATTGAAAATAGGACTGGTAATTAAACTATTGAACCCTGAGTTTCACTGGGCACTTCGTTACTAATTTGTAAATACATTTTAATAAAGGTGAAATAGTTCATTTTTCATTATATTAGCTTTCTTTCCAATTGCTCTAAAATAATTCATTCTAATATACTCACTCGAAGAAGTTTGTGTTTCACAATAGACCCAAAATGATAGCAATTATTCTTCTGTAATGATGTCAAGTTTAGCACATCTATCCTTTATTGGGTCTAAATGTCCGTGAAATGTTAACATATGTCCCACAGCTGTACATTCGTAATGCAACTTTGCTTTTGTTTTTATCCCTGAATAACTTGAATTTAGATATTATAGTTCACAACAGAAGTCTATCCACAACCAAAAATACTTTAAATAATGGGCAGATTTCTTTGTTGTTTGAAAAACATTTTGAGCTTTTATTCTGGAGATGGGAGAGTAGAATAATCTTCTCACAATTACACATTCATTAAATATACTAGGATTTTTTTTTTTTTGAGGCAAAGTTTACTGATAGTACCTTCTAAACACCACAATTGCATTGCAAAAAGCCATACTGAAGATAAAGTGAAGCAATGTTTGTTATCTCCTACCTTATGAATGTTCCCTTTATCAGGAATACCCGCCCAGGATGGCACATTGGAAAAGCCAATCTTATTCTCAATCAGGCAGTAATCTGTTTTATTTCTTTAATTACTTTTATTGTAACCAATGAGATAGGCCACTGTGGCAGAAAGAAAGGGGGATTGGTGAATTTTCCTCAGAGTAACTTGAAAGACACTGAAATTTGAGGAAATGCAAATGTTGCCTACAGCCTGGGATGCTGCTCTTCACCTGGCCCTTTCCTGGCTACTCTCCAGGTACCTATTACTAGCCTGAGAACCATAAAGGATTCTCCTTGCATAGCAGTGCTTTTCAGAAGATGCCTACACAATCCTTTGTGCTACTCCAGACAGATAGGAATTTATGGCATGCTATTCAGTGAACCCTAGAGTCACAGGAGCAGGCCAGAAGGGAAGAGACACTTGGAGATTGTTCCTGGTGAGCAGTGTGATAGAAGCATGCTGCTCCTCATTCAAGTCCTAGGTGAAATCCTGGCTGCACTGGAATCAATGCAAATGTTATCATTCATCATTCACTTCAGTGGGGCCAGGATTCACCCTCGGGATTTAACAGCCACTGAGATTTTCTATTTAGGTATTTGTAGGGTATTGCAAAATAAGAGAATGATCCTGTATAGCTTAACCCCACCATCTTTCAGTGTCTACAGGAACAGTGAAGACAAACTGTAGTGTGTGTGTGTGCGGGTGTAAAAAAGTCAGAAAAAATAAGGCAAAACAACTCACATTGCTTAACGTGTTGGAAAGTCTGGGCTGATGAAATGTCAGTTTGACAGCTCTAGTACATGAAGTATGCACCACAAAATAGGCAGGTCTCTTCCCTAGTGTCCAGTGACTAAACCAGGAAGCTACTGAAATCATGAAACCTGGGTTCTATTCCTGGCATTCCCACAGATTTGTAGAAAACCATGAGCACCTCTTTGTGCCTCAGTGTCCACAGACAATAATTACCTTAACCTGCTTTGTAATGGTCTCTGAGATGTAGAGAAGAGAAGCATGCTATGAATGCTAACCAAATTAAGTGCTTTTGACCCGTAGCAAGAGGGATCATGACTTGGGATGAAATGGTAGTGTAGCTTTCACACCTTGTCTCTTTCATATGCATATCCAAGCCAGAAATATATTTCCAGTATTCAAGTTGTATAGAAGATCCATAGATAAGTGTCATAAACAAGGCCTCTCACTATATTGTAAGCCTTGAAAAATTTTGTTTATAGCAGAAGCCATTTAAATGTTAATATTTGCCAACTGCCACTCTGTAGTAAGTGCAGATCTATCCTCCTATAAGTATATAATGAAACTGGGTCTCTCAGCTACCAGTGTAAGCTCCCATTAGCAAATGGTGGCTACTATAAATGCATTTACTAGAATACTTTTATGTTTACTCTTCCATAGACTCCAATTCCTGAAACCATCTTTTAGTGGAATTAGTTTGGATTTCTCATACAGTAGTATCCTCAAAAGGAATTGTTGAAGGGGGAGTTATGAGCTGTTATTTCTTTTAGTTTTGTTTCTTTTTTGCCTTTAGACCCTAAGCCTTCTGACTTTCATGCTGATAGAAGAAATTTCATTTGTTTCTTGGTATTTGTTATGTTTCATAAGAATCAATATTTTCCTTTGGAGCAGATTAGGAAAATGTAAGTTGTATTTTCTCTATTGGGATAAATTATACTTTTGGTCTAACAATGCACAGATAATGTAATATACAGTATATTTGTTTTGGATTCCTTCTTGTATCCTCCTTAGTTTCTTCAATTCTTATATTAACATAATTGTCACTTTCTCTCTATAAGCAATTTTCATCCAATTTTAGTAAACTCCATGGGTGCGTCTAGACTGGCAAGATTTTGCGCAAAAGCGGCCGCTTTTGCGCAAAAACTTGACAGCTGTCTACACTGGCCGCTTGACTTTGCACAAGAGCACTGACTTTGTAATGTACAAATCAGTGCTTCTTGCGCAAATACTTTCCTTCTCCCACTCGGGAAAAAGCCCTCTTGCGCATGAATACTTGCGCAAGAGGGCCAGTGTAGACAGGGAAGAACTGTTTTGCGCAAAAAAGCCCCGATGGCTAAAATGGCGATCGGGGCTTTCTTGCGCAAAATCGCGTCTAGACTGGCCACGGATGCTTTTGCGCAAAAGCACTTTTTGCGCAAAAGCATCCGTGCCAATCTAGATGCGCTTTTGCGTGCGGAAATACTTTTAACAGAAAAACTTTTCCGTTAAAAGTATTTCTGCAAAATCATGCCAGTCTAGACGCAGCCCTAGATTCTAATAATATTGCTTAAAACTCTTTCATGCTTTTCTCCAGTGACACTTGGCAAGATGCCAAATAAGAATAGAAATTAAAATAGCAAAAATAGCAGTTGATTTAGGACCAAATTCCTCTATTACAATAGGAGCAAGAATGACTGTCAAGTCAAACTGAATAAATTATGTATACAATATTTGATTATAAAACAGTAAAAATATGTGGGTTTGGTCATGTCAGAACTTACATTTCTCCGTTATCATCAACTTTCCGGTTCAGTTCTGCTCCATTGCAGTACTTGAATATTTTGGCATTCACAAAGAATAGGTTTGGGTCATCAATATTTGCAGAGAAAATTAGTTTTGAATATGTTTAAAGATATTTAATTCCTTTTTATTGTTCCTTCTCCAAACCCAGAACTATCTTTAAGAAGAGTGGTTACCTTTCTCCTTAAAACAAGGCCCACTTTGATGCTCTCATTGTTTTAAATGTTGGAAATTGCACAGTTCGCTCATCATGTTTGTTGATTTTAAAAGGGAAGCTAGAGGTGGTGTTTCAGTGATATTATACAGCCCTGTGCCTTCAAGTGCAGACAGGACTGAGAGCAATGAAGGCTTCAGTGTGACCAGGACAAGAGACTAAATGCTGGAAACAAACAGTGGCAACAAGAAATTTTAGTTTCTCAGCAACGCTTTTCAACTGAAAAAGCCAAAGTGATACCATATGTAGTTAAGAGTTGAGATCCCAAAGGTATTGCTTGTCTCATGGTGTTGAGATTGCATGTGATTCACTGTCTTTCATAAATACACAACTAAAGTTCATTTAAATTTTGCAAGCTGATTTTTGTATTTTATTTGAATGTTCTCACTTACCCTCATTGCCAAAATCAAAGTCAGCTGTTGATCAGGCACCTCTTCTGAAAATAAAATAGTGGCAGTGAGGAAAACCTCACCAGCATATATCACATACAGGGCATGGAACTCTTGATAATTGCCTTGTTCTGTTCAGTCCCTCTCAAGTATCTGGTGGAGGCCACAATCAGAAAATAGGATACTGGGCTACATGGGCCATTGATCTGACCATTCTTTATGTTTTTAAATGCTCTTTATACCCTTTCCATCAGCAGATTCCCTTCACCATTGTGTCTAGCAAATGAAATTAAGCAGCTAGAGCAACATATTCTTTAACAATTACTGTGCAAACCATTGGTCTAATCCTAGGATGCTTATTCATTCCAATCAATACCAATCAATGGAGCAAATTGACCCTTCCCATGTTAAAGCCTGTGGGAAAGCATTTTTTTACTATTCTCATGTGAATTCCCAAGTGACAATTATCCCCACATTGTCCCATCAGACAGATCCCATGGGATCCATGCAGGAGCCCTCAACCCTGCTTATGCACCAGCTGCCTACTCCACAAACTTTCTGGATGCATGGCTTTATTGGACATACTCTACCAGGGCACAGTATCTCCTGAGGATCTCTGTGGAGCCGTAGTCTTCAGCTATGTTAACATAACCAGGTAAGATCTGCAGTACTGGCATGGATGGAATAAAGATGTTCTGTATCCCCTCCAAGCCTTTGTGGTGCATTGAAAACTGTGTTAAAATTACAAGCTAGCACAAACGTGTAGAAAAGGTTTCCTGGTCCTGCTTGCAGGCTAGGGAGCTATGTAGGAAAGTGTGTGATCTGGGTCTTATGCAGTCAGTCTGCAGAGACCCAGCTTAGAGCAAGGCCAGTTTTGTTATGGAAACTGAGTTAGGGAGTAGCCTGTTTTGTCTCATTGTGTTGGTGGTGATAATGGGCTATTGCTGTTTTGTGTGCGCTAGAGTTCTGGATTCTAAGAAATCAATTAGTGCTAAGTTGCAAATTTCCAAAAAAGTGTGCTTTATGTTTTACCTAACTTCTCTGTGTGTGCATGAGCTGTAAAAAGAATAGCCTGCACCCTCCTTCTCACAGTCCACATGGATAGGTATGCAGCAGGTCTAGTGGCATGGGGAACCTTTTTTGGATCGAGGGCCATTGACCCACAGAAACATCAGTTGTGATGTTCATACAAGTGAGAAGGAAAAAAAAAAACCTCATTGTGATGGCCCCTGACTGAAAAGGAGAAAGACATTCCAGCCCCGCGCAGTATGGCAATGGGGAGACTGGAGTGCCAATGTGGGCTCCCCAGTGCTGGTGGGGGCCAAGAGCCTTGGGAGATGGATCCAGACAAGCTGGGGCCTGCATTTGGCCCCCCATCCCGGTACAGATGATGTGGTGCTATAAAAGTGGCTGAGGTCCACAACAGTGTGGAAAGTCATGACCTGCAATCTGGCCCACTGGTACTGCCCTGAAATAAAGAACTACTCGATATCAGTATAGGCGGCAGAATATTGTGTCTAAATTTTTATCTACAGCCGTGACTCTTTGGGTTTTGGCACAGCATTGAAAATCCTGCAGCTGACCCATGCCAGCTAACTCACGCTCACAGGGTTCAGGCTATGGAGATGTTTCATGGCTGGGCAGACTTCCAGGCTTGGGCTGGATCCCAGGCTTTAGGGCCTTAGGGGTGGAAGGGTCCTTATCCTAGTGAAAATTAAACCAGAAATTAATGTAATTTAACAATTCAACATTTATAGTGTTACAGTACATTCAAAATTCAGTCTGGCCATTGGCCAAGAAAGAATTAATTTGTTTCAGAATTTCTTAAAATTAACAATAAACTCTTTTTGATAAAAGCTTCTGGGACCGAAATCTTCCTCTGTTTAGAATTGAAACATTGTCTCTCCCCAACACTCACACTCAATGACCTTCTGCAATAAAAAAAGCTCAGCACATTATTAAACATACCAGCCCATACTGATTAATTCATCAGTTTTTCAAAAAACCCTATTGATGTCAAAGAGGAGTTTTGCTGTAAAGTCTATTATAGGCCACTCTTAGCCCACATATCCTGACACTAACAGCATAACCACTCAGAGCAATACTAAAATGTAATGCTTACTAAGCTGAAAATAAGACTAAGATCTTCAACCCCACTCTGTTAGTTGATTTTTTATAATATTGGCTTGTATGCCCATTAATCAGATCCAAATCTGCATATTTAAAATAGAAATTCAAAGTATTTAAAATCCTGAAGAGACAAAAGCATCATACATATGAACTGCAAACAAGCAGCAATGTTTCACAGTGGATTAGGCCTACATAAAGAGAGATAGTCTGTTCTCAGTTACACTGATGGGGTATGTCTACACTAGCCCCCTAGTTCAAACTAGGGAGGCTAATGTAGGCATTAGAAGTTGCAAATGAAGCCCGGGATTTAAATATCCCGGGCTTTAGTTGCATCTTCCCGTCCGGACGCCATTTTTAAATTCCACTAGTCCAAAGTAACTGCCTGCGGCTACACACGGCAGTGAAACGGTAATTCGAACTAAGTCCATGGAATGAGGTGTAACAGTTAATTCGAACTAAGGACTTAGTTCGAATTACCGGTTCACTGCCACGTGTAGCCGCGGGCAGTTACTTTGGACTAGTGGAATTTAAAAATGGCAACCGGACGGGAACATGCAAATAAAGCCTGGGATATTTAAATCCCGGGCTTCATTTGCAACTTTGAATGCCTACATTAGCCTCCCTAGTTCGAACTAGGGGGCTAGTGTAGACATACCCATGTAAATCCAGAGCGATTCTGCTTAAGTGATTTTGAAAGTAACTGATTTACGCCTGGATAAAAGAGCAAAAATTAGCCCAGATTTGGCAGATTTGCAATCTTTACATATAACTTTTTTGCTATTAAGTTTCTAGACTCTTGTTCTGCTTCTGGATAGCAGTGAACAGGAAGAGGATTGACAACATACTATGTGCCTGATCCTGCCAACTCCCACACACCTCCTTAAAATTGCTGAGCACTCTCAGTGCTCATGAAAGCCAACAGGCAGTAAGGGCTCAGCCCTTGTCAGAATGAGATACAATGACCCCTGGAAGGTTTGTAATTTCTTTTTAATGTGTTGTACATTTTAACCTTCTTTTAATTGAACTCTATTTTATTCTTCTGTATTGAAGGGCCAAAAATAACATGAAAACCAAGAAAATGAGGCAGTTTTGCAAAGTACTTCTCATTAACCACAATGATAAATTTCCTGGATTAAGGAAGAAAATTACTTATGTTAATAATCTCCCATTCTACAACTGGGAGCCAAATAAAATAACATAACAGATTCAAAAATGCAGTGTTGGTACAAAAAATGTAATTTGCACTTGTAATTTGAAATGAAATTGTGTGCATTTGTTTTATCAACTGCATTACAATTACAATGAGTATTTGGGTCAAAAAATTTAATTGTTTCTTGAATGCTACCAAAGTTACTCATGTATTTTAAATATCTTGGAAAAGGTTAGGTTCAACTGATGACTCATTTCTTTCTGCTTCCTTTTTTCACCACTTAGTTCAAATATCCTTATGATGTCAGTGTTTAAAAGAGGCAGGAGTTATAATTGTTTCCATTATTTAACAACTCAGTATTGTAACGTATAATAGTGTGGCAGTAAGATCTTTCAGAGCCTTTTACATGTTATTATGTAAGGCTGTGCTTGTGACAAGGGTCACGAGAGATTACTTGATCTATTGAAGCCTCAGCTGCCATGGGATTACATTTTTAAAAATTTGCACCAGTTGATTTCTATTCTGTGAATTATCATGAAGTAGATCTTCCAATTGTTATTCTTACAAGTAGGCCCAGTAATATCAATGACTCAGATCAATCACCAACACTTAGATTTTAGATGGGCCCTGATCCGCTAGATGTGGTCAAAGTATCCTTTACCAGATCAGACCCAAGGCAAGATATCTTCCCCTGTTCTGATGATCATGCTGGGGCTTAGATGTGAGAGAGGCATCCAGATGCTTAAAGTGAGGCACTGTGTGCATGCCCAGAGGCAGAAAGTAGACATCTAGGGAATTTTTATCGCAAAAACACAGGCACCAAGTGAGTGCAGGCACCAACATGATTATGCAGCAGCAGAGCATAGGTTTTGCAGATCTCACCAATGCCTAAATTTGGGGTTTAGGCACCTAAATTCCTTTGTGGATGTGCACCAATGGGACTGCTTACATGAGTAGAAAACAGCAGCATTGGGCCTAAACTGGATAACTTGTCGCATCTGTTCATTGGGAGTTACACATGAGGAAACGGCTATCAAACTAGTAGTAATAAAATCCTCATGTTGGTTTCAAATCAGAACCCTTCAGAAGCAAAATAACTCATTCAACTGTGCAACTTTTTCAATCAAGATTATTGCCACTTACAATGCTGCCTGTGTATTCACCAAAGGTACTCTTTCCTGGCTTCCAGTTCAATGCCATGTTTGTCCATGTTAAGGTTAGAGCATTATCTTTGGAAAAAGACAGCTTCAAATCTCTTGTTGGTATTTGCTAAATGACTTGAAATGCAGGAGCTGAAAGATTATTACTTGGTTCTGTGACAATTTTAGGTAGGTAGGTGAATGGGAGATTTAATCAGTCAACCGCATATTACCAACAGCAACTGATAAGATGCAAAACTCAGAATGTGTCTTTGTTTTCTGACTAAACACTAATTACTGAATTTTAGGCATAGTTTGGAGATCTTGTAGGCTGAGCATGTAAATTAATGTTTTAACTTCACTTACATCACTTTGGTTATTAATGTAATTTAGAATGGAAATTTAATTGATATAAATGAAGCATACAGGCCATCGAATGCCTTAAAGTACATACCCACAGACATTACTAGCATCATGAATTTCCACAGGGATAAGTTGAGATTTGCAAAACTGACTAGGAGATGTAGGCACACAATTCCTATTTAAGTGAATGTAGTTTTGTGGTTGAATCACCTATTCATCTTTGAAAAAAATCTCAACTCACCTCTGTTTAATTGCAAATATTCCAGTAAAGGACCCTTTGTGAAGGAAACTAAGACTACAGCAAAACAAGAAATGAATAACTTTCTTATTTTGCCTAGTATGAAAAGAAATCTCTCTCTCTTTTTTTTAGATAGTTGTGTGGCTCAGTAAGAATCCCAGGCAGAACAAAATAATTCAAATTATTGTTTATTTGCACAGCCAAATAAAGATCAAATAATGTACACAAGGTTATGCCTAAGTAAGTAACATTAAGGGACACTCTCCAGTCCTTCCAGCCCTGAAGAGTTTTTAGTGCATCAAGAAATCCAGATCAGGTTTTTTTTTAAATAAAAGCAAGGAAACGCAAGCCTAAAGGCAAAAACTGCTCTTTGTGAGCCCTGAAATGCAAGCTGTCCACCCCCTCGGTTTGCAAACGGGAAGAAAGAAAGAGGAGCACCCCTAGCATTCTCCTTTGCCTCCACAGGTAGATTTTTTTCAGGGCTGTTTGGAGATGGTCAAATTTGGGCAAGGATTCTGGATGTTCTTTCTTCACGGCAATCACACACCTAACTCCTTTTTGGAGACTCATGGAGGTAATTGCTGTGTTTAGGGCTCAGAGGAAAGAGCATGAAAGTTGCTTCCTGGGGCAGGGAACGTAAATATCCCAGCTATTCGCAGCACTAACCACTATGCAGAGGTGCAGCTGTTTGCAAGATTAGGCCTCTGGATGGCATTTTTTAAACATATTTGAACAGTTTGAATAGATTTGGAATTAATGCCAATTTAGTAGCCAAATCAATAAAGGAGATGCAGACAGTACCTCTAGAAGTGGTTTTACTTCTACCAATTACCTAAATATAAAAAATGAATTTGGAAAACTGCATTTACAGACACAAAGACAGACTGAGAAAAAGTAGCACAGAAATAGGGGGGAAAGTGGATAACTGACTGTAGAAAAGCTTCAGGGGGTAGCTGAGTTAGTCTGTTACAGAAAAAAAAAACCAAATGGTCTGGTAGCACTTTATAGACTAACAAAACATGTAGAGGGTATCATGAGCTTTCGTGGGCACAGCCCACTTCTTCAGATGACCGGAGTTATGAGTTTGGGACGTGTACACCCGAAATAAATAGGAGAGGGGAAGGGAAGGGGAAGGAAGAAAAGGGGAAACAGAGCATCAGTAAGTATCTGAAGATTGGATAGTTAAACCGAAGCAGATAAAAATCAAAGTCAATAGATAGACTCCCTTCCTGACATGGGAGTCTACCTATTGACTTTGATTTTTATCTGCTTCAGTTTAACTATCCAATCTTCAGATACTTACTGATGCTCTGTCTCCCACTCCCTTCCGTTTTTCTTCCCTCCCCCTTCCCCTTCCCTTCTCCTATTTATTTCGGGTGTACACGTCCCAAACTCATAACTCCGGTCATCTGAAGAAGTGTGTTGTGCCCACGAAAGCTCATGATAACAACTACATGTTTTGTTAGTCTATAAAGTGCTACCAGACCATTTGTTTTTGTTTTTGTTTTTTTTGACTGTAGAAAATTGGCCAAGATATTTGTTAAAACAAATTAAATAAAATGGATATTAAATGGACAAATGTCAAGAAACAATTACATCCAGCAGGACAAAAAAATTGAAAAGAAAATAAGTGATGAAATAAGAAACAAAACACAAAAAGATGTTAATGGTAAAGCTGGGTGGTTAAATGTTTTCTGCAGAAAATGTTGAAATATTTTTTTCAAAATTTCCCACAATGATGTATTCATTTTTTTTGACAAAAATCCAGTGTCATTTTTTACAAACTGAAGCATTTTCTATTTTTTTTCTGTCCTCCTGCCCACTCTTTTCCCTTTTGTACACCTTTTTCCAGAGGCAATGTTACAAAAATATTTTCTCTCATTGAAAAACTAAAACATTTTGACAGAAATGAAAAATTTCTGCTAAAAAAATAATTAGAAAAAATGTTCATTTGGACCAATTCTCATTACATTTTTTCTCCCACTGCTGTCCGTATTATAGTAGATTACCTTTTAAGAATTTGATCCTAGATTCAGTGATGGTAAAAGTATTAGGTCAGGGATCAGTGCTTTTAAATGTCTATAAAATACACAGGACATATTTTGGTGCTACATAAACAATTCACAATAGTGATAACAATGCCTTTGCTCAGGTACGCAGAAGAAATTACACCCATTCATAGATTCCATAAACAGAATTAGAAGTTAAATTAAATGTATAAATATGTAATATATTATGAACAAGAGCAATTTATCTTTGTGATCTGAGTTGACACAGTCAATAATCAGCCAGTCATAAGTGCCTGGTTGTGCAGAGAGCTGAATGTTCCCAAATCCTGCGTGTAAATTCTGCAGGAACCACATCTACAGTATTTTATATGATTTTGAAATGTTCTAGTCAGGGAATAACAGAAAACCTGAAAATACAGAATCAGTGGTTTCATCAGCTATCAGACCATTTTGAGATGTGTTCAAAATCTGAGGCCAAACTTTATCATCTTCATTAAGATGGATAAATATAGATCTAGAAACCTGGCACACATTATATGCAGCTTGTTTAACAGGTCTTACACTCGACATTTGCAGAATTATTTCACCATTGTGGAAAAGTGCACCCCTCAGTGATTTGCTGGAAACACTCATGTGGTAACTAAAAGAGTAGATACCTCCAGTGCTGGCTACAAACACACCTGACTCAACATTATATGCTTTATTTTCATTAAGGAAAATTTTATCAAATCTCACTGGAGACCCTGGTGGTGGAAAGCTGTTTCTTTTCTGAAGAGCTACGGAGAAAGCTGTGATGTCACTTTCTTTGCAGTCTCCCTTCTGTCCTTTTCCTCCTTTTCATCCTGGAACTCCAGATGGCCCATGTTTTCCAGGATGACCCATTTTTCCAGGATCTCCTTTAGGACCTGGAACCCCTCGGATTCCTGGTGACCCTGCATATCCCTTTGGCCCCCTCTTACCTGTTTGCCCTCTTTCCCCTCCATTCCCCTTTTCTCCTGGACTCCCACTCGGTCCAACCTCACCTTTTAGACCCAATTTGTCTCCCTTAAAACCCCGAGGACCTCTACGACCAGTGCTTCCAGCGTCACCTTTATCACCTTTATTCCTGTTTGGACAGGAAGCAGACCCACCTTGTTCTCCTTTCTGACCAGGCAGCTCTGGTTTACCTAGATCACCTTTGGGTCCTTGATTACTCTTTTCTCCCTTTAGTCTTTGTTGTCCAGTTTTTCCCAAGGGCCCTTGTACTCCTTTCTTCCCTGGGTTACCTACAAGGAAAACAGCTGTATTTCAGATATTACCATCCTATATATGCTCTTTGTCAAATTTGAAATATCCCAAACAAACATACAACAACACATATCAGAATGTTCACTTGACATTTTTATTTTATAATGGTCATTCTATACTGGGTGTGATTATAAAAAGCAAAGCTGTAAGTTTCCTATGTGAAATAGTACCCATTTTATTTTTTTTTACAATAGACTAATATTTTAAAAAATGAAAAGTCTTATCACCTCATGCTATTTATTTGTACATTACCTCGCCTTTAAAAAAATACAAAAAAATTGTTAAATGAAGGACATAATTTTAAAAGCATGTGTATGTGTTTTTTAAAGGTTCTGAAGACAAATTTTAAATTATGCAATTTAGACATGGATCGAAGTTCAAATGTGGATCCAAACTTCTCCAGAATTTAAGAGTGCTGAATTCAGAAGTGTGGTTTGGAGCCATCTCTAGTCTGATACGTTAATGTACTACTATATATTGGCATTTAGGAGTGGTCATCATGCCATCTAAAAAGAACACATACTTGAAGAGCTAGACAAATAAAGATGGTCAGCAATTCAATTCTGAAATCATTTTCAGGCTTTAATGACCTATATAGGATTTCATTCTAGGCCAGGGGTAGGCAAATACCAGCCCATAGTCTGGATACGGTCTGCCAGGGTTAGCCGCTGGCAGGCCCCCTCTGCTATATTTACCTGTGCCTCTGGGGGTACTGGCAAATGCAGCTCCCATTGGCCATGGCTTGCTGTTCCAGCCAATGGGAGCTGTGGGAAGCAGTGTCCTAGTCCATGCCACTTCCCTCCACTCCCATTGGCCAGGAACAGTGATCCACAGCCACCAGGAGCTGCAATTGCTGGTATTGTTCGTGTGGGGGTAATATTTAAAAACAATTCCAAAGGGTTTCTTGTTAGCTGCAATAAGGATAAATCCTCATTTTTGTGCGATCGTAATTTCTATATCAAGGAGAGAATAGAACCACTATAGAAACAGCACTGATATAAAAGAATATAACCAGATATTATCCTGTATTGTGCCTATTTTTTTTCAAATTTGCTTAATAGCTCCTTAGTTGCTCCTAAATGTGAATTCATTACAAGTGAAAGTGTTAATACAGTAAAAGCTCTTTTATCCCGCACTTAATTAGCCAGAAAACTCAATTAACCAATATTTCTGATATCTCCCAATACAAATCTTCAATTTAGTACCTGGGACTAGTACACAACCCAGCATGTTATGCAACTGCATATTCTGCACTCTACTTTTATGCAAAATATGCAGAAGACAAACAAGTAAGCAAGCTGAAATCAGTGATTTATTAAAAAAAAGCAGCTTCCAGGGTGTGTCATAGGATCATCACAGATTCAGCCTAACCTCCTACAACTTCCACATCTACAATGATAATTGATGTTGTTAATGGTGACCCCGAGGCACTGCAAGATCCTGAAGTACCTTCTGAATCATAGAAAGGTTAAATTATGTTCTTTATGGTTTTAGTGTTAGTGTATTTTTAGTGTACACAATGTGCTGGCTATAGTGATATGTAATGGCACAAGACATCCTACTGTACAGAAAATGATCTGTATACACCTCAGTGCTTCAAGAAACTAAACCACTCTGCAGTACAGTACTACTATGGGATTGGTGAGTACCTGCATACTATTTTATACTTTTCTCATTTTAACTGGCGCTTTTGCAGAGAGCTATGTAAATGAGGCTCAGCGTTGGAATATCGCCGAGCCTCATTTGCATAGCTATGAACCGCCATTTTCGCGGAAGAGGCTCTTGCAAGGCGGGGCTGTCTACACTGCCCTTCTTCTTGCCAAGAAAAACCCTTTGCGCAAAGCCGTTATGCCTGAAAATAATAGGCATAATTTGTCGGCGCAAGAAGGGGCAGTGTAGACAGCCCCATCTTGCGCAAGAGCCTCTTCCGCGAAAATGGCGGTTCATTAGCTATGCAAATGAGGCTCGGCGATATTCCAACGCTGAGCCTCATTTGCATAGCTCTGGCGCAAAAGCGCGCCAGTCTAGACGTAGCCTCAGAGTGACCAGATGTCCCAGTTTTAAAGAGACAGTCTTATATGTAAGCCTCCCCACAGGTGTCCCTTCTTTTTTTCAAAAGTAGGCCAATTGTCCCATATTTTTTCATCTCTCCGCTTCCATCAGGACTTGTGGGCCCTATTGCTGACTATAGCTTTGCTCACTAGCTGCCCACCCACCAGAAGTGAGTGAGGGTTCCAGCAGCTGATGATGGGTGTGGGAATGCAAGGCTGGTGGTCAGGCTAAGCTGCAGTGTGCAGGTCTGGCCACTCCCACTGCTGGTCTATGAGTGCAGTCTCTACTGCATGATGGCTCTTGGCTATCAAGCTCTCACCTGTTTCCAGCCAGCACTGGCTGCTTGCTGTGGTGGGTGGTGAATGTGGGCTGGCCCTGATGGGTTATGTGTCAGCCTGCTGCCCACCCATCAATCCTTTATGTGCTTCCCCTCTCACTAGCCTCCCCCTGCTGTGCCCGTTCAATTCCCCAGCCTCCCTGCTCCTCAATATCTCCCCAGCAGGGTGTGTCCCACTCCTGGCACTATGCAGAGAACAAACTGGTTGGATCATTCAGCTGACCAATAGCAGACTTCTTTCTTCCCCCACTGCCTCTGGCTGGGCTGGCAACTGGGAAAGCACAAGACCCTATAACCCAGGGTACTGATGTGGAGAAGCTAAGTCCTGCATGCGCAAAAGTCCCACATAGTGCTGGCATAGGGAAGCTTCTCCACCCCTCAAGCTAAGTTCTAGATTGGTTGGAAGGAAGCTATTTCCACCCTGTTTGCACCCCAACCTTGCAGGCTCTGCAGCAGTCCTCCAGGCAAAGGCATAGAACCTTCTTCAAACGCTGCCCTCACCCTAAGTCCTGCCCTGAGGGCGTGCAGAGCTGCTCTGTGCCCTAGCACCGTCCTCTGCTCACCTACGTCTCTGGATGGGTTTGCTGAACCCCCTGAAGACAGATTATCTGATCCCTGGTGTACTTAGGGCTTAAGTCCTTCCTGCCCACATAATGGCTAGGGAACAGGAGGTGGCTGGGTTATGTCAGTGGCCAGCAACATATTGGAGGTATTAGCTGTCTTTTGACACTGTGCAGGCAGCAAGGCACAAGCTGCTTCCAGCCACAGGGGAGTGAAGGGTGAGGGAAGAGATGACCACTCCAGTACATGGTCCAAGTCATCCCTTCCAACCACCCTCACCCTCCTGCAGTTGGAAGCAGCTCCCATCCTTTCCGTTCTGCACAGTGTTGAAAGGCTGCTACTGGCCACACTCTGGTGTGAACCCTCACGGAAATCGTGAGGCCTGTGACCCTGCATGCCTCCATGCATTACTTCAAGAAGACATAGCACCAGGTACCAGGAGAGGTGGGTCAATCCCCGGGCCCAGCCAGGCATGGAGGGTAGAAAGCATTGGACAGAGAGGTTTGGTTCAGGTTGGTTAGTCACCCTCATCTGTCTGTCCGTCTGTGTGTGTGTGTGTGATTTCTCCCCATTCAAACCTTAAAGATAAAAAGATATATTTAAAAAATCTCCAGTTATGCAGTATCTTTTTTTTAACAAGGGCTCAGTCGAATTGATGTTAATTTGAACATTGGTACTGCATAGTTCTTATTGATTGCATTGAATATGCTTGAATGAGTAATTTTACCAGATGTCCCATATCGTGCATAGGAAATATGGTCATCCTATGTAGTCTCATTCTTTCAAATATGGTATTCCATCTAACTAGAATATCTTCAGTTAACCCCACGTTTGCCTAATGTGCTGGATAACAGAGCTTTTACTGTAGACAAACATGTCCAAAAACTAGTTTAATAACTTCCTAAATATTTGTTTGCAAAAAACTAAAAGCTCTTCATGCTAGTCATTTCAGTCTATTGAATCAAGAGCTCTTTTCTTGGAGAGTTCCTAAATAGATATTTAAAGTAGCAGTGAAGTGTGTTTATTTACACACCAGACAGCAGTAATTCCAAATTAGACTTTATGACTCATCATGCTGTATCTCATAAACTTCTAGGAAGGGTTACACTTTCCTTAGCTACCATTAACAATGCTAGGTGTGCTGTAAACTAACATACACACACCCCTGTGTGATCAGTAACATGGTGAGTTGTGGCATAAAAAGGCCAGTTCAGTCAGGATGGTTTTCTGCTTTTCCAAAAGTGGTAAAGGTACAGAAAGAATAACAAATTAGCACACAACACGATGTGTGACATGTGATATAGTGATTATAGTGACTAAGCACAATAGGACAAGGTGAGTTTTGTTTTGTTTATATTCTATAGTTTCATGCACGTTCATGGTCAGTGCATAAACAAAGTGTCCAATTTAGAATTGCACATAGAATCCAGATTTGTGGTTGCTCAGCATGATATTAATGCATCTGCTTTTACCTAAGAAATACATTAATTGAGCTCATTTGAAAGATGTAGCTGACCAAAGGGATTAAGTGATAAAATTACCTGGATACCCTTTTTCACCCTGTTCTCCCTTTTGTCCAGGGCTGTCACAGAAGCAGTGTTTTTCTGCTGCATTCCTGTTTTCCTTTGGTGTATTGATGGAGAAAGAAGCAAAGTGATCATCAAATACAAAGCTTTCGTTAGAACCAAGTAAGGGGATTAAAATGGTATCATTTTCCTCCTTTCCTCTAGGATCATCTGTTACCGAAAAAGTGTTCTCAATGTTTGTGGTGGTAAATACTTCTGAAATGACTGGTTGTTTAGGGCCAATTGAAGTGGGCTTCGGCTCTTGAAGGTTAATGTTATTTTCCACTCCACCTGCCTCATTGTTAAAGAGAGAGGTTGCTGGGGATGTTACAGCACGCTGGGAACTTACTTGAGTTCTACCATCTGTGACTGGATCAGTTTCAGGTATCCCCAGGTCTGGATCACGGGGAACAGTAGAAGCTTGTTTCGGATCTTCAGTTTCAGCAGCACCATTGAGGGCATCCATTGTGACTAACTGGTTGGGAGCTAGACTGAAGATCGTTGTAGATACCACAGGACACCAGACGCTGCACAGCAGAGCCTGCGTCAGGAGTGTAGAAATCATTCCGGCAACAGTCAGAAAGCACGCTGTAAAATAAAATTACCAAACTACAGCCATGCTCTTACAAGAGAGAGGTCTGAATGGATAACCATGCATACGCTTGCATTAATCTAAACATAAAGTAATTAGAATGACAGTTTGTTATACAATGTCTGAGTGTATTTCAGTGAAGCAACTTTCACTACTGAGTCCTGCCATAGGCCCCAGTTATGTAGGACTTCATATGGGAGCATAAAGGCCAAAATGTACACGTTTTTTGTGTATTATAAGGAGGCAAAAAGAAGGGAAACCACACACAGGTGAAAGGAAGAGAGGGGTAAAAGTTCTAGTGTTGTGAGGAACTGTATGTAGCAGTCTTCACGCAGCACTGTTTTACCTAGTTAATACCCACAAAGACAGAAAATCATAGAACATTAGAACCGGTTTGATACCACTGCTCTCCCCCACTCCCCAATCCAGAAGCAATAAATGTGTCCAGGTTATAGAAATATCTTGGAGCTTCTTTCAAGTTTGGAAGTTTGGGAGCTTTTGTGGGTAGAATCAAAATGGGGTCCATAGATCACCACAGGTAACCAAGGCTCAAAATAAAAATACATAGACTTTGTCTACACTAGTGGTTCCCAAACTTTTTGGCATCACATCCCCCTTTTTGATTTTTGAAAAACCCTCACCCACCCCCACCCCTACCTCCGCCCCAAATAGCAGCAAAACTTGTTGAGCAAAAAAAAAAAAAAGAGGAAAAAAGGAACTGAACAGGGCAGCAAAACTTGATGGGGGGGGAGGCTGGGTCACCTCGTGCCCCCCTGGAATTTCTTCACACACACCCCAGGGGTGTATGCCCCCCAGTTTGGGAACCCATGGTCTACACTATGCAGCTTTTAGCAACAAGAGACAGCCATGTCGCTAAAATTCAGGCAGTGTAGCTGCTGTTTGTTGGCTCTTTTGCCGACAACATATTTTCACTCCCAATGACAAGTGTTTGCCTTGTCAGCAGGAGAGCGCTCACACCAGCACTTTTTGTGGTAAGACATTTGTTTTGCAGGTAAGGGGATGGTTTAGTACCTCCAAACAGCAAAAGTTTTGTCATTCAATTGCCAGTGTAGACATAGCCTTAGAAATGATAAAGCATTTTCCATTCAAAGATCTCAAAGTACTTCACAGAAATTAACAAATTGAACTTCACAACCCTCCTGTGACGTAAGTGTGACAAGTTTTATTAACCCCATTTTACAGATGTGGAAACTAAGACAAATAAAGAACAGAGAGGCAGAGTAACATATTCCAGGTCACACAGCAAGCCATTGTCAGAATCATGATTAGAACCCAGTCCCATGCTCTAACTGCTAGACTCAGTCCCATGCTCTAACTGCTAGACCTGACTGCCTCCAATGATTAATCCAATTTGCCTCCCCAAATGTTTATCCTCTTCTCTTCCCAAAGCTAAATGCAAGAGAAAGCTATCAATAGTGAGTGAGTTACCGACCGACATCCTACCACTCGGGTAGTGCGAAGGCGTCCTACCCTTCAGGATCCTGGGCTGGAGCTCGGTTGAGGGGGAGGGCCCGAGTTCCCCTACCCCACCACAAAATGAACTAGACTATTTTCTGGTGTAGCCCGACTCAAGAGAGAGACTAGGCGGGCCACGGCTCGGAGGCACCGGGACTTCGCCCCAAGGGGCCGCAGAGACGTGACCCTTGATTCGCCGGTAGGCGAAAGGTACCAGTGGCCCTCAGGTGATAACGGGCTACCGCGCCGAGGGCTTTGCCCGACTGCATAGGTAGACTCACACCTGAGCGAACGGGGGCCTAGATTAAACCCCGGATGGGGTGCCCTGGTCTCTCGTACCGGGGAAATTCCCATCCTACACGGCCATGGGGGAGGGCTGAGGAGTTGACACACACAACAAAAAGTAAACATGGCAGTTAGGTTATATCCAGACAGATATATTTTTAAAACATTTTAATTAGCATGCTCATGCATTTTAAAATCCTGGTGTAGTCACAGGACAAGTTGTATTTAATATGTATTAACTGGTAAAGATGAACCCTAGCAATTGCACTGTCCATGCTATGCTGTCAAATATGTTTTTAAAATACACCTTTCAGCCTAGCCCAGACTCAACCCTAGGGGCTAACAATCCCATGGCTTGAGAAATCCACTTGACTCTGAAGATGAGAAAACTCTCCTGGGTGAATGTCAGCAACCTCTGCAGCATCTAATCTCCCACATTCAAAAATTATATTTCTAGCCTTTATGGCTGTGATAAAGGTCTTTTAATCATAAGGTGTATGCACTGATCAGTCCAAATGCCATGAAAGTTCCCACTGAAGCTAAGAGGATTAAGACAGAGCATACATAGTTCCCCCCATTGATATTAATGGGAGCTCTTCACATGGATGAAGAGGAAATAGAGATCTCATAAAATGTTGAACTGTAGAAAAAAAGAGTAGTAAAGCCACCCAGTCAAATTCACTGCAAGCTTCTTACCTGAGAGAAAAGCTACAGATACATAGGCTTTTTCAGCATCCACAAAACTGAAAACCTAAATTGAATTAACAGACTTAAATACCAAAATGAAGAACAAAGACCATGTATGCAGTAAAATAATTAAAGACACACAGGAAGATTAGTACTTCTCCATTATAAATAACGATCTGCGGGAAAGGTTGCAAAAGGCAATGGTTCATCAGCATGTCCTCATAAATTAAATTTTTTCCTCACAATTTCTCTTTTGATGTATAAAATAATACCTCAGAACTCAAAACCTATTATTACATCCAATACCTGTTATTTAGGGGGAATAATGGACAACCAGCCTCTACACAAAAGCAGATGGAAAATGCATTTAACTGTTTAAAGGAAAAAAGGCCAAATCCTGAATCAGGAATAGGTCTCACAAAAAAATAGTAATTTTGCCTGAATAAGGACTTGAATAATTTCGACCAATGTTAGAAAATTACTTAAAAGAAAACTCTAGAGCTTAAAGGACCAATTAGGTCAAATTTGGACAAGATATATCTGTTATAAAAATAAGGTTTTAGATTAATGGAAATATTTTAATCAGCTTACAGTTGTATAAATCCAATAGAGACAGACACTGGGGCAGATTGATATTCAGCTTGTTAAACCAGCATGGCACTGTACATATGCTGATTTATGTGAGCTAAGACTCTGACAGTGGCTTAAAAAAATATTATTCGTCCCTATGTCTCTCAGCCTGCCCCAAGAGCAAACAGTTCTTTTCATCCACTGGGTATCATTATTAATGTAGGGGAAACTGAGGTATGCATAGGGTCATAAAGATATTACAAAAATGCCCCCTTCAAATCACCTCTGCATTAGAGACCTCACTTCTTCAGATGCTATGGAGGACTCCACACAGTTCAGGATGCGTACTAGGGAAGGAAATGAGACTGGTTAAGCAGAGGAGGGAGTCATAGACGGGGCACGTGTGCACGTCATTTCCCATCTGACTGCAGAAATAAAATGGTGACTCATCTTTGTAACTGTTGTCCTTCAAGATGTGTTGCTACATCTGTTCCAAGTCTGGTGTGTGCGGTGCTGTGCACACGGCTGCCAGAAGTTTTTAACCTAGCTGCTACCCATTGGAGTTTTATCCTAGCTCCACCCCCTGGACTGGTGATGGTTCAGCACATCATTTATGACCCTGCCAACCCAATCACCCCTCAGTTCCTTCTTGCCAGCTACTCCAGCAGTGGGGAAAGAGGGTGGGTATGGAATAGATATGAGCAACACATCTCAAAGAACAGTTACAAAGGTAACTGTGTTTTCTTCTTCAAGTGCTTGCTCATATCTATTCCAAGTTAGATGATTTACAAGCCTTCCCCAGGAAGAGGGGTCAGAGTCAATGCATTGTTCGCTCAGGTACTGCAGCACCAAAGGCCATGTCTAGACTGTTGCACAATGGTGTAGTGTGATGTGAAAGTATGCATCAAGAACCATGTTGCAGCTCTACAGATTTCCTGAAGAGGAACATGAGCCAGGAAATTGGTCTAAGAGACCTGCACCCACATAGAATGCACCATCAGAGGCAGCAGGGAAACCTTAGCAAGATGATAACATCTGCAGATGCATGCTGTAATCCAGGAGGAGATGTGCTGTTATGAGACTGGCAGCCCCCCTCATCCGTTCCACAACTGCCATGAGTTTACAGTGGATTTACGCAAGGGTCTTACCCTGTCGATGTAACAGGTGAGAGCTTTCCTGATATTGAGTGAATGCAGTCTTTGTTCCTGTGAGCTCTGGTGAGAGGGTGGGAAAAGAAAATGTCCTTGCCTTTGTAGAAGCTGGAGATGAATTTTGGGAGTAAAGCCAGGTGTAGGTGAAGCTGGATCTTGTTCTTGTGGAAGACAGTCTATGAAGGTTTCAACATAAGAGTGCTGACCTCCAACATCCTTCCGGTGGAGATGATGGCAAGCAGGAAAACCACCTTCCATGAAAGGTAAAGCAGCAAACACATGGCTAAGGGCTCAAAGCAGGGACCCATGTGCAACAAGAGGACCAAGTTGCGATTCCAAGCTGGGACCAGGTGCTAGACCAGCAAGTGGAGCCTATCCATGCCCTTGAGGAAATGCCCAACCAGGGGGCTCACGAAGATGGAGCAACTGTTCTCCCCAAGGTGGAAAGCCAAAATAGCTGAACTTTCAGCAAGGAAGTAACTAGGCCCTGGTGCTTCAGAGATACCAGTTATTCCAGCACCTGAGGGATAGAGGCTGACAAGAGTTTCAGGTTATGCTGGAGACACCAACAGAAGTGCACTTAGCCAGATATGGGAACCTAGTAGAAGGCTTTCTACTGCTGAGAAGGAACTGATGGACCTACTCAGAGCATACCTGCTCAATGAGATTCAGCTACGGAGCCACCATGCCATGAGATGGAGAGAGCGTAGGTCCGGGTGGCGAAGGCGGCCATGGTAAAGTCCGGGAGCAGAGGAAGTAGAATGGACAGTTGTACCAACAGTTCCAAGAAGAGTGGGTGCCAGTGCTGATGGGCCCAGGCCAGGGCCATAAGGATAATGTTTGCAGTGTCTCTGCAGAGCTTGAGTAGCACTTTATGGACCAGCAGAAACAGGGGAATGGTGTATAGCAGGTTGGTCCACCACAAAATCAAGAATGCATCCACTAAAGACCCAGGACTGAGGCCTTGGAATGAGCAGAATTGTGGACATTTCTGATTGTCCCAGGTGGTGAAGAGGTCGAGCTGGGGAAACCCTTATGTCTGCAAAACAGGGCAAGTATGGAGAATGTCCAGCTGGACCAACCACTCGTGAGCAAGAAAATGGCAGCTGAGGCAATCCTCCAGCTGGTTCTGGACCCCTGGGAGATACAACATTTCCAGGTGAATAGAGTGGGCTATGCACAAGTCCAACAGATGAAGGGCTTCAGCACAAAGGAGGGGACAACCAAGCTCCGCCCTGTTTGTTGATATAGTAAATAGTGATCATATTGTCTATCATGACTGTCACACACTGACCCCAAAGGAAGGGAGAAAGGTAAGACATGCATGATGGACTGCTCAAAGCTTGCATATGTTGATATAAAGGGACAACTCTTCTGCCAACCACAGCGCTTAGGTGGCAAGATCCCCTAGATGAGACCCCCAACTCAAAGCAGACATGTCAGTGACCAGAGACAATGAGGACTGTGGGGTGTGAAAGGGAACACCAACCATCACCAACCGTGGGTCTAGCCACTACTAGAGGGTGTGACTGACATGTTGTAGCATTATGATTACCATGTTGATGCTGTCCCATGTTAGGCAGTATGTTGATGCCCGCCAAGACTGGAGGGGCCGCAGGTGAAGACTGGTGAAAGGGACTATGTATATGCACACTGCCATGTTACCCAGGAGCTTGAGGCACATTCTGGCTATGATGACTGGAAAGTTGGAAAGAGACTTCAGGATCTCAGTCAACGCCACAAACTGGTATTCTAGTAGGAATGCCCTGGTGGCATCAAGCACTGCCTCAATGAATTTGATCCTTTGCGTGAGAACGAGTCAACTTTCTGGGGCTGAGCAACAGACCCAACCTGTCAATAGTCGTCTCGGTAAAGATGATATGCACCTCCACCTATTGGTAAGAATGGCCTGGCAGATGCCAGTCATCCAGGTATGCATAGACCTGGATCCCACAATGCATTTGGTAAACACCCGGGGCATCACAGAAAGCCCAAAAAGGGAGGGCCATGAACTGGAAGTGCAACTGCCCCACCAGGAACTGGAGGTATTGTCTGTGTGAGGGTTTGATCGCAATATCAAAGTAGGCATCCTTTATGTCAAGGCGCAATACCAATATCCAGAATCCAAGGAAGGAATGATGGAGCCCAGGGAGACCATCCAAAACTTGTGGCTGATCATGAACTTGTGGAGCTCCCAGAGGTCCAGGATAGGGGGGAGGTCCCCATTCACCTTGGGGAAAAGCAAGTATCAGGAGTAGAAACCCCTGCCTCTGAAATCCTGAGGAACCTCCTCCACCGACACTAGTGCCAGAAGCATGCGAACCTCCTGACATAGAAGCTGCTTGTGTGAGGGGTCCCTGAAGAGGGATGGGCAGTGAAGGCAGGAGGGTGGACAGAGTGTAATGGGACAGTGTAGCCCATTTCCATCATCTGAATAACCCAGCAGTCCAAAGTAATAGCTGCCCAGGCACGGTGAAAATGGGATAGATGGTTGATGAAGGGCAGGGAAGGATCCAGCAGCATCAATACTCCATCCTAGGGCACACCTTCAAAAGGGCTGTTTGGGCACTGAGGAAGGCTTTGTCTGGCTCTGGTGGCTGCCAGACTGAGGCTGAGACAATCTGCAGTGAGAGTAACACGGGCACTGATCAGAGTGGTTGGATCTGGTGTGGGAAGGGAAAGACCTCTGTGAAAGCTACACAGATGGTGCTGGGTGATGTGAGAACTGATGGCAGGACCACGATCACTGTAGGCTGTGTCCTAGACATGGACTAACACAGAACTGACAACAGGGTCGGGATTGGGATCGGCATGGCGAGCTGGACTGGCACAGCGAGCAGGACTGGCGCAGAGAATAGTGCGTCAAAGACCAGTGCCAAAGCAAGACTGTGCACTCCAAGGAATGGCATTGAGATGAAGGGCCACACTCTGAAGTGCAGTGCCACTCCAAGGGACAGTGCCAGGGTGAGCCCTTACACTCCAAAGTGCAGCGCTGAAGTTGAGAGAAGCAGGAACTGCTGTGCCAACAATGCCTGGATGAGGCAGAACTCAAACAGTACCAGGACCCCCAGTAGCAAGTAGCCGCAAGGTCCTCTGGTGCTGATCATGAAGATGGGTGGAGCATTGCGATGACCCTAAGCCCAACCAAGGACTACTCACCACAGATGTCCTCAAGCAGGAGTGGCTCTGAGGGGACTGGCTGCAAGAGCACTGCTCTGAATGTGACCAGCGCTGCGAGTCAGACCAGCAGTGCCCTGTATGACCACACTGGGATTCCAAGCTGGGAGATGCTGGAGCTGAAACTAGCGGGTCCATCATGGCTGGCTTCCCTTTTGAAAGTTGGGAGGAGGCAGAGGCCCTGTCCCAGGACAGGAACTGTGTCATTTTGATGCGGCCCTGAGCAGCCTCAGAGGTGTCCAGTGTGGCATACAGACCAATCGCAGATAGCTCACTCCTCGGAGAGTCCAAGAGGATAGGGCTTGATGTGTGGGAGGAGCTCGGCACCTCAGTGCCTTGGGGCCAAAGTCCATCAGGGCCTGCCAATGTGGAAGGCGTGGAGGAAGTGAAAGGTACCATTCCCATCAATGCCAAAGGCTTTGCTGCCTTGGAAGACCGGAGAGTGAGAGCAGCACTGGGCAGAGGCCTTCAGGGAGTGTCGGTGCCATGAGGGTCCCTTCTTTGGTGCCGGTCCCAGGACTGAAGGGGGCATGCTGCGCACCAAAGCATTCGGTGCCAGATCCTGCATCTGAAGCTGAAGAGCAGATTCCATAAAGAGCTGCTTCAGGTGAAAGTCCCACCTCCTTTCTGGTACAAGGTTTGAAGGCCTTGTAGAGCTTGCACTTCTCAACATGGTGGGCTTCCCTCAGACACTGGAGGCATGAGTCATGGGGGTCGCTCATTGCCATAGATTTGAGGCAAGATCTGCAGGGTTTGAAGCCCTAGGACTTTGGAATGCCCCAGGCCCCAAAAGGGATCACATCTCCCACTGCTAAATCTAACCTCCCTTCACCTCCTGCTGCTAACTCTAACTGATAACTAACAACCACTAAAAAGTCCCAGGGGGGTAGCTGTGTTAGTCTGTAATTTTAAAAACAATGAGTACCTTCTATTTTTGTTAGTCTCTAGAGGTGTGTCTAGAGTACAGGGTTTTGTCGACAAAAGTGGCCTTTTGTCGACAAAACTATACCTGCGTCTACACTACTGCTGAGTTCTGTCAACATAACGTCGACAGAACTCGGCAGTTTTGTCGACGGCAGTAAACCTCATTCTATGAGGAATAACGCCTTTTGTCGACAGAGTTCTGTCGACAGAAGGTGTTATTGCATCTACACTGTCCTTTGTGTCTACACTGTCATGTTGACAAAGCAGCTTGCTTTGTCGACAGAACTGGATGTAGTCTAGACACTCTTTGTCGACAGAAGCTTTGTCAACAGTATCTGAAACGAGGCTTACAGGATCTGCCAACTAAGGGTTCTGGAGTTGGCAGATCCCCGTCTAGACTGCCACGCTGAGCCGACAATCAGCTGATCGGCACGGCGCGGCGGCCATTTTGATGTAAATGAAGCCACGTTTATTTAAATTGCAGCTTCATTTCCCTTTTCTGAGTAAACTAATCTACATGGCTCCGTCGACGGAGCCATGTAGTTTAGACGTACCCTAAGGTGCCACAGGACTACTCATTGTTTTTAACAATTGCTAAGTAGAACTATTTACAAAACAAAGAACTGTAAGTGCTAGAGATACGTGGCACTTGCAAAGCCACAGTTCCAACAGCCAGTAGTGGCAGTAAGAAGGAACTGAGGGGCAGTTGGGTAAGCAGGGCATTACTCCAGGTGGGCTCCACAGCTAACCCAGCGGGTAGCAGCAAGGGTAAAATTTTCCGGCAGCCATGCATGTGGTGCTCACGCAACTAACTTGCCTATGAGCAAGCACTCAAAGAAGAATATGCAAAAGTTCATACAGCCAAGGCCTGTATTATCTTTTTCAAGGGTCTCAGAAACAACTGTCAGAAAAGGTTGCTTCTGGCAGCCTGGCTCCCATGCTGGTGGGGGGATGGAAGGAGGTCTGCTGGAGCCAGAGCCATTGCAGAAGCACCAGGAATTCCAGCAGGTTTGGAGTCAAGCCCTGAAGTCGTTTCCACATGGTGGCAGTTTGCCCCTGATGTTCTGCAAGGGGATGCTGGGAGAGAGGGAGATCTCTGTTAGGCGATCTTAACAGAGGTTTAGTCCCTCGTAGAAGGTGTTATCCTGGCCCTTTAATCTTTAGTGTCAGTTTCCATGACAATACCATTTTAGACCACTGCAGACATCATTTATTCCACTAGAGAGCAACATTAGACCACCTAGTTTTCCTTTGTTTTACACTGTTGAAGGAAGCACCTGTCCTTTAGCACAAACAACTATGGTGCACTCTTTTGCTATTAGCAACACTGTACCACAGAAGATATTTGCAACCATGGTAAACAGTAGCCTGTTCACTACTTGATTGTACAGGGAATAAAAACAGCATAACGCTTTTTCCTATCAATAACAACAATTCAATGACACAAGTATTTGGTGTCTATTTGTTACATTACAAGACTGCATTTGTAGAAAAGAAAGAAAAAGGAAAAGAAACCAGACATTTATGAAGGAAACTAAAATATTATGTTCCTTAAGAATCAGGATTTAATGGCCCTGAAAAGGAAGATCAAAAACAAAAGATCTTGAAAAAGTGGTTTAATATCATATAGTCTCAATCAACCCAATACAAGCCATAATTTAGTGAGGAGTGGGTAAGACTATAACTATAGGTTGCTAGCATATATCTGTTTATCAATAGACATAGGTTACACATGGTGTAGCCAGTTGCAAGTGATGGAGTAAATTCATTTTAGTGGGAGAGTGAAGACAAAAAATAGGAATTAATTCTCCCCATGTTTTGCCCTTCTAACCTCTACCCTCTCAAACCCCATCTCACCCCAAATTTTAAAATATAGGTTTGTTTAAATCCAGATTTCTGCTACATTGAATACATTAAGGAAAGGCTCTACATACAACCATTATTGTACTTGGGTTATGTAGTTATTTTCATACATTTGTTCCCTAGAAAATCTCACACGGGTAGATAGCTGCCAAGTTTTAAGAGGCTTTGGATTTAAATTAGGCAATGTTTACAAAAAGTAAACACTGCGATTACTTACATAGCAATGTCCTATTAATCAGTAAAGGGCAGATAATGTTATTTCAGACTCTCTATTCCAGGTTAATTGAGTAAGCCAAATATGATCAGTTTTCACCTACTTATTACACATACCAAAAAAGATCTCTCTCTCTCTTTCCATACACCTGCCAATTTCCATTAGGAAAGCCAGATCTTAATTAAAATTATGAACGTATTTCTTTACTAAGAAAGATATAGTGTCAAGGATTTGGTACAGAAATCAATGCTGCCAACTTTGGGGGTTTTATTGTGAGTTTTGAGATATTTGGTGGTTTTTGGGAAGCCACACCTCCTGAGTCCTGTGACTCTCAGCATTCAGTGCAAAGGTAAGTTTCTAGTCGTCGTATTGTAGAAAAAGCTTAAAAAGTGAGTTCTAAATGCTCAAACACAAGAAGTTAAATAAAATAGCTCCAAATGTACTACTTTTAAATGTCATTATGTTTTTGCTAATCTGATGATGGAGGTGGAGGGATGTTTCATAATCTTTGAACACCTAGATTTGGCAATGCTGAGGTATCCAGCAGTCTGATGTGAAGAAATAATAAGCCATGTTGTGGGTTTTATTACAGCAAGCTGTATCCCCAGTGAGGGAAGGGAAAACTATAAGATGATCAAGCCCTTTTTTTTTTTTACTGACTATCACAAAGGTCATGGACAGCACAAAATAGACAACTTACCTGAAAGCTCTAGTCATATGCTGCAGAGGCTTTACCTGCCTCAACCAGATGGGTGGAGGTGGCTAGGCAGGATAAGGAAGGAAAAACTCTTCAACTGAGACCTCCTCATACTTAGCTTCCTCTTCCTTAAAATACCCCATCCAGCCATACCACGATGCAGGGGTCCCTTAACTCTTTCCTGGCTATCATGTCTATCTACCAATAAGCACTGAATCCAAACTATAACCTCACATCTGAATCACCACCAGATTTTGGGGATGTTCAAATTCAGACCCCTGGATCCAGACCTCCCCCAGCAGTTTTTTAAGCTGGATCAACACATGGATGTGGACCAGATGCTACCCTAGAAATCTCTTGAATGATGTCTCTTGAGATTTATACCTGAGAAATTATAGGATGAAATCTTACCAGTAGAATGAAAACAGGAATTACCAGTCACAAAATATTTGACTGTTGGATATGCCAAAGCTATTTTCCTCTATGCAGCTAATGAACATATGGGTTTCTATATTCCTCAGAAAACTGAGATATAGAAATAGCTCTCCTCTGCCTAATGGAAAAGCCGCAATGCATTCCCACAGACAAACTTGTGATTACATGAAATAGTAAATACAAACTGAAATACTAAATAGTAACTAGAAATGTGTTCTCCCACATTTAAAAAACAAAATCTATGAAAAGCCATTATCCTAACACCACTTTTGATGTTCTGTCTGTTCTGTCTCTGTGGACAATTTCTTTTAGTCCACACAAAATTACCTAGGTTTTATCTGTCCAATAGATGGCAATGTTAGACTATCAGACAGTCCCTCATAGTTCAAGTCAGCCTTGCTCTCATTAGCAAAAGTTATTGTGCTGCACTTATTATTCCATAATAAAATGCTGTAATTGTCATCTTTTTAATACTGTGAAATCCAGGCTAGTAGGTGTTTTATGTCACAATGGATTTATAAACCTGCTAGAACACTTACCTGGCACTGCCCAGGTCTGGGTCCAGGGCCAGCCTGGAGTGGGGGCAGTAGGGACCATGTAGTCTGCCTGCTGGCTTCTCCCCAGGGCCAGCCGGGGCAAGGGCAGGCACAGCCTGCTCACCAACAGCTGCTCCCCAGGGCCAGCCCAGGGTGGTGGGGGCCATGCTGCTGGTAAGTGGCCGCTCCCAGGGCTGGGATACTTGTTTCCCTACTGTGGTTATTCGTGAGTATAGCTGTCCCTGCTATCAAATCCCTCCTTTTCCATTTGATGTGAAGCAATCACATTCCACGTACATCCCATTGTCCTGGCACAATCAAATCCTGACCTTGCTTTAAGTTATGATATTTGGTGGTCCTAGCTCTTACTGTTTTGGACAAGTTCTTGAGTAAACAGACTTACAGACGGACAGGTGGACACACACACACAAATTCTGTAAAATATACAGTAGATACAAGACCAAATTTCATTCAGCATGGATTCTTATCCTGCTCCTTCCCAGAACAAATGCAGTTTCTCTTTTAGTTCATTTTTTACAACATAATGACAGATATGATGACTTTGAAATGAAATAAGGAAATGGTAATGCTTCCCTTCCCCTAAGACACCCACTTCAGATGAAAAACAAAAGTATGACTTGTTATAAAGCAAGATCGTTAGTCAACTTAAACCCAATTTATTTTAACATCATTGGTTAATATGCGCACTTTTTATGCTGCAATCATAAAACCTTAACTTCAACTATGACATGGGGACACAATAGCATCCGTATGCAGTGCTAAGGACTTACCAGGAGTTTGGGTAAGTTTTCTCTTTAAAGCCAATGGGATTATACATTTAATGTAACGTGCAATATCTATAAATGTTTTAAAAATTGTAATGCATAGTGATTTGATTAGCTTCATTTACAGAAACAACTTCTCCCTTATACATATTCCTGTTTCTGCAACTTCCACACCAATTCATTTGAAGAAGGGGTTTTACCCACAAAAGCTTATGCCCTCATAAATCTGTTAGTTTTGAAGGTGCCACCGGATTCCTCCTTGTTTCATAAAGCATAGTGTTATGGGAAAGAAATTGCCCAATAGAGTGACATGCAATTTTTAATTTAGGTCTGAGCTACAGCTCAGTCATTACCAAAACTCTCATTGACTACAATGGGCTTTGGATCAGCTCCTTAATGATGTTCTAATACTCCAGTCATCTGTAGAAGTGGGTTGCACCCACAAAAGCTCATGATACCATCTACATGTTTTGTTAGTCTTTAAGGTGCTACTAGACTACTTAATTATGGTGCAAGTTATAAAAAATCAACAGTACTGGAAAGATAAGTTGTCTGATTATCCACAGACACGGGATAGTTAAGGCAGTAATGATGTGGTATCAAGGCTCACGTGATATTTCAAACTTTTCCAGAGGTAAGGAAGTATAAAGTATGAACAGTCTGTTTTGTCCTTGACTCCTCCTAAAATTTCCAAACAAGCAGGATATGTTATGTAGTGGCAGTCAATACTGGAGTGGAACAGAGTGAGGATCCCTGGACTTGTTTTCTAGCTCCATCACTGATTTGCTGTGTGACCTCAAGTAAATGAGAGACTGATCAATATCCCATTGAAGATAATAGAAAGACTCCCATTGACTTCAGTCAGCTTTGGATCATGGTCTAAGAATCCAATTTTTAAAGGCAATTAAGTTCCTACAGATGCAGATAGCCATTCAGTGGTATTTTCAAAAGGGTCCAGGTGCCCACTTGCCTCTTTAGGTCCCTAAATAATTTAAGTGCCTTAATGTCTTTGCTTTAGTAAAATGAGGGTTGCAATTGTTACTTACCCTAACAGGGATGCTAGATTTTGGGATGCTCTGTGATGGAAGATAATTATTCACCCTCCCTTCTAAAATACCCATTGTGCAAAGGGAACAACCACCTAACTCTAGCCTGAAAGGTAGCCCCTGACTGAGCTATGTTTCACAGAGAATCATGTTGATAATTTGCAATGAAAAAAATCGTTAAACATAGTGTGAGATTTTCAAAGGGATAGGTGTTAAATGCCTAACCTGCTTAAGAGCTTTTGAAAATCCCACAGGATGCCTGTCTTTAGCCACCTAAATTCTTGAAAATCAGGCCCCTCAGCCTCTCTCTCTTGTGCTAGGTATCCATAAGAAGGTTTCAGTTCCTTGTAACTTCTTCATTAATTAATTGTTATCTTTTAGCAGCTGTTAGGAGTTTTTTGTTTTTGTTTTCAGGTTGTTGGGGTTTTTTGTTTTGTTTTTTTAAACTACATGGGTTAATCATAAAGACTTGGAAATTCAAGATGTGTATAAGGCCCTATAGGGTCTGAAACCCAGCTCTGTAGAATTGCCACACAGAAAAGTCCTCTACAATACAACCCAACAATAGCTGTAACCAGCTTGCCCTCCCTTCCCAAGATCCACTGAAAACAGATCACAGGAAATCCTGCCACATGGGGGTATCAACAGACAGCAATCCAACAGGACTTTGAGGAAGCGTCCATGCAATAAGGCTGATCACCAGTTAGCAGCCATGATTGTCTTGTGATCTCTATGCCTGAATTCCCAGCAGTGACCTCGGGTCAGATTTCAACCTTTATTCCCATTCAAACCTGGAACACCAACATGAACTGTGAAACCCAGTACCGATCCTCAGCCTGAACTCTGCCCTATCTCCAGTTTTGACCCTTCAGCCTGACTATTGACCCGGATACAGACTCTAAATCCAGACCATTGTTCCTGCCTACTGATTTCATGCCATTAATCAGGAACCTGAAAACGTGTTGCTTGGCCCCCAGCCTGAAGCAAATATTCACCACCAGCTACATAACAGCCCACAGAAACACTAACCCAGGAACCTATCCCTGCAACAAACCCCTTTTCAAGCTCTGTTCACATATCTATACAAGTGACACCGTCACAAGACTTAACCACATAAGCCACACCATCAGGGATTCATCCACCTCCACATCCACTAACGTGATATATGCCATCAAGTACCAGCAATGCCTCTCTGCCACGGAATCATAGAATACGAGAACTGGAAGGGACTTCAAAAGATCATCAAGTCCAGTCCCCTGCCCTCATGGCAGGAATAAGCATGATCTATATCATCCCTGATAGATGTCTGTCTAACCAGCTCTTAAATATCTCCAGAGATGGAGATGCCACAACCTCCCTATGCAATTTATTCCAGTGCTTAGCCACCCTGACAGTTAGGAAGTTTTTCCTAATGTCCAATCTAAACCTCCCTTGCTGCAGTTTAAGCCCACTGCTTCTTGTCCTATCCTCAGAGGCCAAGGAGAACAATTTTTCTCCCTTCTCCTTGTGACACCCTTTTAGATACCTGAAAATCACTATCATGTCCCCTTTCAGTCTTCTCTTTTCCAAACTAAACAAGTATGTATGTTGGCCAAACCAGACTGTGACCATTTATCTTTTGGTGCGGAGACTAAAGCAACATACAAAAACCCAGAAGGAGAACATTTTAACCTCCCTAGATATTCAGTAACTGATTTAAAAGTAGTCGTCCTTCTACAAAAAAAACCCTCAAAACAAAACAGAAACAAAAACTTTGAAACCAGACTACAAAGAGAAATAGCAGAACTGCAATTAATTCACAAATTTAAAAGGATCAAATTGGGACTGAATAAAAATGCAGAATGGTTCTCTCACTACAAAGACAATTTTCCTTCTCTTGGTATTCACACTTCCCCATCAGCTGCTGGAAGTGAGCCACATCCACCCTGACTGAATTGCCCTCATTAACACTGGTCCTACACTTGATAAGTAACTTCCTTCATTTGTTATATTAGCTTATATATGTAATTTCCACTCCGAAGTATCTGAGGAAGAGGTTTTTACCCTCAAAAGCTTATGCCCAAATAAATCTGTTAGTCTTTAAGGTGCCACAGGACTCTTCATTGTTTTTGCAGATACAGACTAACACAGCTACCCTTCTGAGACTTGTTGCTTGGTTGTGATTGAACAGATAAGTCACATGGTATTGTTTATCTTCCTTAATTGGATAAACACTTCAGACATGAATACTCTTGTGCAAATCTTAAATTCTGTTTCTACAAATACCTGTGGAAGTGTCTTTGAAGTTCATTTCTTATTTAACCTTTATTTTGGGTGGGAGGGCAGTAAAACTCGTAGGCTGTGTCTAGACTAGCCAGTTTTTGCGCAAAATCGGCCACTTTTGCGCAAAAACTTGCCAGCTGTCTACACTGGCCGCTTGATTTTCCACAAAAGCACTGACGTTCTCATGTACAAAATCAGTGCTTTTTGCGGAAAAGCTTTGACGCTCCCGTTCGGGCAAAAGTCCCTTTTGCGCAAAACTGTTGCGCAAAAGGGCCAGTGTAGACAGCTAGCTAAGACTTTTGCGCAAAAGCAGGCTACACGGAAAAAAGCGGTTTGGACGCCGGGAGACCCTGTAGGAGTCCCGGACTTCCTGGTAACCCGAGTTCTTAAAGCACACGCAGGCTGCTGAGCGCACGTGGCAGGAGCGTGCCTCAGACCTCTTGCCTGAGGTCTGCCACGCTGCCCCTGCTGTGCCCAGCAGCCACCTTGCAGCGCAGCATGGCAGCTCCGGGCGCTCAGCCACCCACACCCACAGCGCAGGAGGCCCGTGTGCTGCACGCTGTGTAGCATTAGGCAGCAAGCAGCCCGTCCAACCACGTGCAGCCTGGTGACCGAGTGGCACGTGGCCGCGGCAGGCAGCTGCAGGGCACGCCTGGGACCGTGCTGCTCACACACATTCGGCGGGACCAGGGGGAAGGGTGGATGCTGGCTGGAACCAGCCAGGGCCCCAGGGACTCAGCCCAGAGCCCGCACTGCCGCAAGGGTGCAGCACAGAGAACAGCACATTGTCCCATGCCTGGCTGTGAGGCACAGCCAGCTGCTCCTGGGTAAACCGCAGCGTCACAGCCCTGTGAGCGTGGCCCCCACTGAGCCCCTCGCCTGCTCCCGGTGCCTTGGCTGGCTCCCCGAGGGAAGTCCCCACTGCGGCCACACATGTCCCTGGGCTACGTGTGTGAGGGATAGTGGGAGGGAGAAGGGGGGAGAAGCGCTCGGGCCGCCCCTAGGGCCTCCTGAGTTTTGCTGCAAGGATGGGACACTCCCCAGTCACTCTCCTGGTTCTGTCCAGAAGATATCCCACGCGATGGGGATCTGAGAACCCAGACCACGTCTGCCAGATGTGCTCCCAGGCACTGAGTGGGGATTCATCTCGCTTTCCCTGTCAAATACCATTGATTAGACCAAAGCCTCACAGCCTCCACTGGCAGGGGAGTTCCACAGGTTAACGCAACACAAGCGCCCTCCCGCCCTCCACGGGGCCAGGACACAGACCGGGGGTTCCAATACATGGAGGAGGACCCTACTCCAGGGGCGGTCCTCTATGCAAACATACAACACGGGGGGGGCAGGGGAGGAACCGAGGGGGCCCACCCCACAGCACCCCTGTGGTGTCACCTGGGCTCAGGGGTGGGGTGGAAGGCATGAGGTGTGGGGACAGTGGCCGGGCTGCCTGACTGACCCATCCTTTCTTCTGTTCCCTGCAGCGGGACCAACCAGGAGCGGGGGACCCTCCGGTCCGGCAGCAGCAGCACCCCCCAGCCACCCAACCACGCAGGCAGCGCGTCCGACACCAGGACCAGCTCCTGCGGCGCCACGTGCAGGCCGTCGAACCGGTAGAGGCTGCCATCCAGAGGCGCACAGAGGCGGACCTGCAGTGGCGCCAGGGGGCCTGGGCCACCTTCCAGGGACACTGTGCGGTGATGGCGAACTCTGTTGCCAGCCTCTCCGCACAGATTGCCCATGCCATCCATTATGGCATGGCCGCGCATGCCCCGCCATCCCCTAGCAGTGCCCCGCCCCTCCTGCCCCTCCCCCTCCTCCAATGGCCCCTCCTGCCCCTGCTCCCGCCTCCTGCTCCTGCCCCTCCCGCTCCTGCCCCTGCTCCTGCCCCTCCTGCCCACCTCCCCGTTCAGCCTGCCCCAATGAGGTCCACCCCCCATGTCCAGGTCCACCCCCGCAGGAGCGGTCGCAGGGGCCACCCCTCCCAGGAGTAGCTCCTCCCCTCCCAGTTCAAGGTCTCCTCCCCTCCCGTTCAAGGTCTCCTCCCCTCCCAGTTCAAGGTCTCCTCTCCTCTCCCCCTTTGTAAATAAAAACCGAACAAGTGTTTATGGTGAAACCAAACTGTGTTGTTGTGTGTTGGTGGAGGAGAGAAGGGGAGGAGGGAGTTGTCCAGGGAAACCGAGGCGACCCTACTCCGGGGCCTGTGAGAACATGTCCGTGAGGGCCTCCTGGATGCACACCCCATCCTGGTGCACCTGCCCCCGCCCCCTCCTGCAATGGCCCCTCCTGCTCCTGCTCCTCATTGGGGCAGGCTGAACATTCTGCACAATAACGAACATTCTGCACAACATCCCCCTCTCCCCCAAACAGTGTGTTGTTGTGTATTGGGAGGTAAGGGGAGGGGAAGGAGTTGTCCAGGGAAACTGAGGCGACCCTACTCCGGGGCCTGTGAGAACATGTCCGTGAGGGCCTCCCGGATGCTCACCCCATCCTGGTGCACCTGGTGGCTGGCAGCTGTGTGGGGCTGTTCGTAGGCCTGGCCCTCTGCTGCCAGCCATGCGGGAAGGAAGGCCTCCCCGCTCCACTCCACAATATTGTGGAGCACGCAGCAGGCGGCCACTACCTCCGTTGCATTCCACTCACCCATCTCGAGACGGGTGAGCAAACAACGGAAGCGGGCTTTTAAATGGCCGAAGGCGAGCTCCACCTGATTTCGGGCCTGATTGAGGCAGTCGTTGAACCGGGCGCGGTTCTGGTCCGGCCGCCCTGTGTAGGGCCGCATTAGCCAGGGCTGCAGGGGGTAGGCCGCATCCCTGACGACACAGATGGGCATAGGCACATCCCCGACAGTCAACTCCTGCCGGGGGAAGTAGGTGCCCGCCTCCAGCCTGTGAAACAGTACGGAGTTGCGCAGGATGCGGGCGTCGTGTGCCCTGTCGGACCAGCCCGTGTAGACGTCCAGGAAGCGGCCCTGGTGTCCACGACGGCCTGCAGAACGATGGAGCAGTACCCCTTTCTGTTCATGAAATGGGCTGCTCGATGCTCCGGGGCCCGGACGGGGATGTGGTTGCATCCAGTGCTCCCCGCAGTTGGGGAACCCGAGGGCAGCGAAGCCAGTGACGGTAACGTCCACGTCCCACAGGCGGATCACTCTGGGGAGCAGGACGTCGTTGATGGCACGGACGACCTGCAGAAGGGTGCAGAGAAACACAGGGGAACACATCACATAAGGCAGGGGTGGGTGTGCGCTCCTTGGCCCCCTCCCCGTGATTCCCTCTGTCCTCACGCACACACACACCACAGGCCCCTCGCCCTACACCCCCTCCCCCAGCAGGCCTGTGCAAGGGAGGGACGGCCCGAACCCCTGGGTGACCCAGCGTGGAGTCTTGGCTGCCCCTGGGCATGGAGTGCAGCACCCTCCCCACCCCACTCCCCACTCCCCCTGGGACTTACCTCCATCACGATGGCGCCGACGGTGGATCTGCCCACCCCGAATTGGTGTGCCACCGATCGGTAGCTGTCCAGGGTGGCCAGCTTCCAGACTGCGATGGCGACCCTCTTCTTGACGGGGATGGGTGCCCGCAGCTGGGTGGTGGCTCTCTGGAGCGCGGGGGTGAGCCAGGCACAGAGCTCCATGAACGTCCGCTTTCGCATGCGGAAGTTCCGGAGCCATTGCTGGTCGTCCCATTGCCCTAGGACCAGCCGGTCCCACCAGTCGGTACTGGTGTCCAGTCTCCACACTCGCCTCTGCACCCTGGGGTGGGGGTGCCACAGGGACACCATGGCCTCACTGGTGAGGGGGTCCAAACTGATGGGCCCCTCCTGGTCCTGGAAGAGGAGGGCACCAACCTGGAGCAGCAGCTGCAGGCACTCAAAAATGTCCGACAGGGGCCAGAGCAGGCACATGGCCACCCGTGGTTCCATGGCACAAGACAGAGGGCTAGGGAAAAAACCCTGGCAAAAGCAGTAGGTGGCCAAAGGCAGCGGTGTCCCAAAGTCAGAGGGCAACCACCAAACCTGCTTATGGCTGTCAGTCCCTGCAAGGGGCCCTCTAGCACGGAGCGCAAAGAAATGGCTGTCCGGGGGAGATCCCTTTAAGCACGTGTCTGAAATGGCCGCCAGCCCCCGCCCCCGGAAAGGGCTGGTGCCCTTGTGCCCTCCGCAAAATGGTTCCGGGCTTCTGCTTTTGCGGAAAAGTGCGCCGCCAATGTAGACGCGCTTTTCCACAAAAAGCGCATCATTATAACGCGAACTCCGTGCCAGTCTAGACGTGCTTTTGTGCAAATACTTTTAACAGAAAAACTTTTCCGTTAAAAGCATTTGCAGAAAATCATGCCAGTCTAGACGTAGCCAAAGGCTCAAATGTTAGCAGAAAGAGATCTCAATAGGAGAGCAAACATGGCCTGGGAATTCAGTTTAAAATGTAATTGAATGGTAATGAAAATCTCTTTTTTTTCATTATTCATACAACTCCATTTCCAATCCAGCTACTGCACGATGGCTCATCTGCAAGACCAAAACATGAAAAGTATTTGAGAAAATACATACATACATTAAGGATAGGGTTACCAGGTAGTCATTAAAAAAATATCAGACACGCTTCATGGGGGGAGGGAGGGGAGGGACCGGTCGGGAGGGGAGTGGTGCTGGCCGGGAGGAAGGGGCGGGAAACAGAGCTAACGGGGGCAACGGAGCTGGCCAGGGAGATGGGGGCCGGCGGGAAGCAGGGCTGGTCGGTGGTGGGGATCAGGTGGAACAAGGCTAGACGCGGATATTGGGGGGCGAAGTGGCCGGCAGGGGCGGAGCTGGCCGGGGGAGCTCAAGAGGAGGAGGAGGGGAGAACTGGCCACTGGAAGCAGGGCTGGCGGGGGGTACAGCGGGGCTGGCTAGGGAAGATCCGGAGCAGGAACCGGCCAGTGGGAGGCGGAGCTGGTGGCGGGGCGGGGAGGGGAGAGGGACTGGCCGGGGAAGACCGGGAGGAGAAGTCGGGGAGAATCAACCAACCAGCCGGCTAGGAGGGGGCCGGGGAGCGAATCAGCCAGCGGAGAGCAGGACTGACCCGGGCTGTTCAGCTCTCAGGGCGCTCCCATCCCACACGAGTCAATCCGGCTGCGGCTCCACCACACGCTTGACCAGCACGCAGGAGCATGGACCAGGCTGCCCCTCCTCCTCCTCACATGCAACCAGGGCTCCCAGCGCCGAGCGCGCCCCACTTCCCAGTCATTCCCTCCACCCCCACCAGGCTTCCGTCCAACGCCCAGCCGGAAAACCAGGAAATACTGGACATTGCACATGTCCGGTATTTTCTGGATTTTTTTTACCGTGCAGAGGGCCCAAAAACTGGACTGTCCGGTAGGAAACTGGACACCTGGCAACCCTAAGATGTCTAATCACCAGGGCTCGACAATCTATGTAATCTACTCACCCATGGCGAGTAGATTACATCCCGGAAGAGCCGGGTTCAGGCGATCTGTGCATGCGCAGAACACCGGACAGCGTGGCTGGTGAGTGGGGCTCGCCGCGGCTCAGCGAGCCCTGCTAATCACTAAGACCCTCCTCTATTAAAGAATTTAAGCAGGTGCTTAACTTGAAGCATGTGTATAGTCCCAGTGAAGTCAATATGATTATTCACATGTTTAAAGTTAAGCAGGTCCTTTATGTGCTTTGCTGGATCAGGGGCTGCATATAGGAAAAATGAGCTGAACCTCAAAGATATATGGAATCTTAAAAAAAAAAAGGAGGGAAATCATAGAGAGGCAAAGAATTTGGCACAATTCAGCAGGGCGTGGAAAGGAACCAAATTACAGCCAGGATTATGGATCTAGACATAAGATTCCAACCTCTGCTCTTCACAAGCCCCAGCTTCCACTCCACCCCACTGTTGCTTTCCTTTTCACCCCTTACCCACTTGTTTTTCACTGGTCTGTCTGCCAGGTTTGGTTTTCACACACTACCAACATCAAACTCACATGTTTATGTGTAACTGCTTCACACCTACATTCTTCCTTCTCTCACTTTCCTCCAGTTTCTCTCCGCTTCTTTTTTCTTCCTTCTCTCCCCTTTATTTTCACTCCCTATGGCAAATTAGCAGAGGCCCATGCTATTTCCTTCTCCCATCAGAGGGAGTAAGAACAGCACCTGGAATCCCTTTCTCTCCACAAGTGAACAAAGTCAGGAGAAGGAGCCATCAGCCACTATTTCTTCTTCCTTTTACCCCATGGACAAGAGACTGGACTGTGGATCTGGGGAGAGAATGGAAAGGAAAAGTGCAGTGCCGACAATTTAAGGAATAGGAGAGGATGTGGAGGGAAGCCCAGACTTTGGCCAAGTACAGAACAGGTGAGCACTGATCTTTTCACCGGTTCCTCCCCTACTCCCTGTAGATTCCTAGGAGCAGCCACTCTCCTGGTTATATATTCCAGCTCCCAGTCTGCAGATGGTCTTCTAGAATGGTGGGAGCAGTTGACGTACCTCCAATGAGAATACCGTGATGGTTGTGATCTGACCACATCCCTTTTGAGGGCCTTGATCAGGCTGGGCTCATGGTAACTGTCCTCCTCTGCCTGGAAGGTGGCTCCTGAAAGGAGAGAAATAGAGAAAGTGGGCCCATGTGATAAGGTTTTCTGAAGCAGTAGCCATTATTGTGGACCCCAAAAGAATGGCAGCAGCAATACACTTTTGGATTAAAAAATAGCAGCAACATTCCTACCTGACAAACCTACAGGCTGCATCTAGACTGGCATGATTTTCCGCAAATGCTTTTAACGGAAAAGTTTTTCCGTTAAAAGCATTTGTGGAAAAGAGCATCTAGATTGGCACAGATGCTTTTGCGCAAAAGCACTTTTTGCGGAAAAGCGTCCGTGCCAGTCTAGACGCGGTTTTGCATAAGAAAGCCCCGATCGCCATTTTCACCATCGGGGCTTTTTGCAAAACAGTCCTGAGCTGTCTACACTGGCCCTCTTGCGCAAATACATTTTGCGCCACGAGGCTTTTTCCAACGGAGCAGCATAGTATTTGCGCAAGAACACTGACAATCATACATTAGATCGTCAGTGTTCTTGTGCAAATTCAAGCGGCCAGTGTAGACAGCTGGCAAGTTTTTGCGCAAAAGCAGCTGCTTTTGCGCAAAAACTTGCCAGTCTAGACACAGCCACAGAGTGTATGAGTGTCTGTCTGTTTGTTGACAGAGCAGAGAAGAGGCAGCTGTGAAAGAATGAGGGACTCCACACTCTGAGGTAAAACCTTGTGGAACTGCTGCAAGATCAGACAATGCAGAGAGACAATCTGCGAGAGTCTTTACATGACAGATCTTTAAATGTTGGCCCCATGTGTGGGATGCATACTGCCAGTGAAATCCATTAAAAAAAATCTAAGTACACAACTGCCTAGCCACTTTCTATCCCTACCATCCTCTAGTCACACACATAATTGCTGAATATTTTAGCCCAAGCACTACCATGTGACTTAGATGACCAATCACACAAGCCACAGGAAAGAACAATTTGCAAATAACTTACAGACTAAAAATTATTTGTCTGAATAACACTGGACTAACAAATACCTTCTGAAAAATCAGGATTCTCTCAAGAACATTTCACTAAATTAAAAAGGGCTTTGCCTTTCAAACCCTCTGGATTCAACTGAAAGTAGAATTACAGGCTTATCCTGTCACAGGCAGGAAAGAAATCAGGGAGGGGAGGGGGAGAGCCGAGAAAGAATAGAAAATTACTAGATCTGACAAGGACAAACACCTCATGGGAAAACACCCAAATTAGAATGAGTAGGATTAATTAGTCTATACTATGGCTAAAGAGACATGGGTGTATACATCTGATTGTAAAAGAGCACAATAAAAATGAAACAGATATGGGAGGGAAAACACCTGACATTAAATTGAAGGCTCAGATCTTCACCCAGAAAATGGGTGCAGTTCGTGGGACCTATAGAATTAAATGTCACTGTTGTTTAATGCATGATTGTTTCCAATGAACTATAAAACACAGGCTTTCTTGTCATTCCTTAATAAAGCTTCATTGTTTCAAAATATATATCTCAAGAGAGACGTGACAGGGTGTAATCAGCAGCACGCGGCTCACAGATATTGCTGCAGCTTGGAAAAGACTCTAGGCCTAGCGGAGGACAGTTATACACTTCCTGTTGGGGGATTGTGAGGATCTGGATGATGATCATCCGGTTAACAAGCTAGGGAAGCTCAGATAGGGTAGAAAGGTGCAGTGAAAATGGGGACTTGACAGCATCCAGTCAGATGCATTGGACATACACCAAAAGACCTGTTACTGTGAAGGAGGTTCTGGGTCATCAACCTGCACCAGCCCCTGCTCAGAGAGGTCCACCTTCTACCTGCATCTCGTAGATCAGCAGGCAGCAGGCTCTGTGTCCCAGCCCTGGTGCACCAGGAGCCCAGCTGGTGAGGAAGAGAGGTGGAGGGGATTGAGTGATGAGGAATGGGGTGGAGGAAGAACAGGTTGGGGCCTGCAGGAAGAGGCAAGGGAGGGTCTTAGAGGAAAGAGGTGGAGTTGGGGGATCTGATTTTCAAAAATTAGAAATTTGGCAGCCCTCAGCTCTGAGAGTTGATCCTGGGTCCAGGAGAGAGCGCTGCAAGGAAGCCTGCCCTTGCTATAAGCCTGTGTTGCATGTGATTGTGATATAAGAGGGAAAGAAATACACCCCTTGGTGAAAGATAAAGAACCTGCTGTGTGTTTATGACTGCGGAACCATCTGAACTGGCCAGGCAGCAAAGTTCGCCAGGTAGTGACAGAGGCACCCAGGCCCGCCAATGGCGGGGGAGGAGGTGGGATACAAAGGGGACAATTGCCCAGGGGCCCAGCCATTCAAAGGGGCCTGGAGCTCCTGGCTGCCACTGCAGCAGCGGAGGTGGCTGCTGGAGCCTCAGCCCCTTTGAACTACCACAGGAGCACCACTCAACACAGTTTTGAGAGCAGGAGGGCCCAGCGCCACGGTCTGGGCTATGCTAAGGGCTGACTGCCCTCAGTCCTGCCCTTTCCGAGAGCACAGAGCCAAACCCTCACTTTGCCTCGGGGCCCACAGCAGCTGTCAGCCCTGCTGGAGGCACCCTCTGCCAAAGCTCTAAAAACGGATGTATTTTTTCTAACACACTGATTCAGTTGCTTCCTGTGAAAGTCGAGGATTCCCACAGCTCAGATCCTCTCTAAAGGGGAGAAGCAAAGAAGGGGCTTGGTAATAACCAGAGCGTAGCAATAGCAAATGTTGTAAATGCTCACTCCCATACAAGGCTTCCCCTTCACTTGTTTTGTCTTCGTGCTCCTGTTGTCTTCACTCTCACACATGTTTGAGCGAAACAAGTGTCTTTGGTGGGAATGGACTTTTCTGTGAATATTCACAAAAAACTAAGTTTGAACCTGTAAAATGCAAGTGTTCACACCAGAGGTCTATGGAAGTTATGTGTGTTCAGCACCACCTAGTGGCATCTCCCTTTTGGCTTGGGCTTCACCTTCCCAGAACTTCAATAGGTATTGGTTCCCATCGCTCCATCACACACACACCACTCACCCTCAGGCTATTAGAGAGCTACCAAGATAATAGCAAGTTGCACACTTTGTCGCTTATGTAGGCCGAGCTGTATACCCAATGAGAACACACAGTATGTGAAGCTGCTGCCAGTGCTATATGCAGGCAAGCACCCGGGGACACCAGAGAGAGCGTCTGCCTGCAGCAATTTGGTAGTAGAGAAGGGATGTGTACAGAGCGGTGGAGGAGTAATGGAGACAGAAAGGGAGGTTGTTTCCAGTTACCCCTGCACTCAGCCAGTGTTTACACTTAAAATGCTACAGCAGCACAGCTGCACCACTATAGCACTTCCATTTAGACACTAACTAAAGCATCAAGAGAGGTTTTCCCATTGCTGTAGTTAATCCACCTCCCTGAGAGATGGTAGCTAGGTCAATGGAAGAATTCTGTCACCCTAAAGTTGTCTACAGTAAGCTATGTCTCTCAGGCAGTATGAATTTTTCATACACAAGAGGCATATCTATGTTAGTGTAAGTACCGTGTCTTTACTCTCCAGAGATTCATTAACCTGTCCCCATCCCCTCCTACCTGAAATTCACACACATTTCCCATCAAAAACCTCCTTTGCCCCACAAGCTCTGGCCAGGAATCTCTATCTACATTTCTCTGTATACACACAGAAATACACATGCATTCCCTTCTCCTTCCAGAGTTATACATGTAACCCTGGATAATTCATAGGGTTGCTTACATACCAGAAGAAAAGGTGCCTTTACTACATGGCAGATAAATAAAGGAAATTGTGCAAGTCATGGCAAGCAAAAGCCCTTCAATAAACAGGTGGAGAATATGTAACACTACCAGTAATGTCAGCCTGCCACTGTGATAAATATGTAAATATCTGCACATTCAAAGCTTGCAAATATCAAATGAACATATTGGTTATGAAATATGTTTATTCAGCTAACAAACCATAGTCTTTATTCTTAGCACTGATATCTGTTTGGTGTTCTCAGTGAGCTGTTCATTAATTTGTAACAGTCAGCTGCACAGTCATGGTGCTGTGAATTCCAGGGAGCACCGAACTTGTAAAGGTGATAGAGAAACAACTACATGAAAACAAGAAACATAACATTGCAAACTGGTGGCAGAAGGTGTGAAAAGAGCCAGACTACACACTGCCATGCTAGAGTTCTGAAGATACACTGCACAGAACTGAGATATGAGTTGTGTTACGGCACCCAGGTTCCTGGGAACCAGTTCTACTCCTAATAATGTCAATGGCAGTCTTTCCACTGATTTCACTGATAGCTGGATCAGATCGTATTATAATTGCAAATTAACTTCTGCATAACAACTAGGCCAAAATGTAGTACAGGTGACCCCTGACTTACGACCCCCCACATTTACGACCATTTTTTTCATGCAAGATAGCTCCTAAAAAAACCCCAATTTACATCCGCAGCTCGCATTTACAACCGTGTATGATGCAGACTCCATGTGTCATCCCAAAACAGAAAACGCACGAAGTCAGTCAGACTTGCCAGTCTGCAGCTGCTGCTTGAACTGCGCACTTCTCCGCCACATAGGTCTTCACTTTTTAGTTATCTTTGTGCATTATTTGAACTATTTAGTTTAGTTTCCCTCCATTTCCGTAGTCAATTTTGGTATTTTTCAGGTATGAAATGGGTTTCCAGGAACAGAACCACCATTTATAACATTGTGCCTATGGGAAATAAGGGTTCAACTTACAACAGCTTGACTTACAATGGTTCTCCAGGAACCAATTAGGTCGTAAGTGTGCGGGTCACTTGTAACCACATGCTGCAATGCATGATACAGGTGGTGGAAAACTGGGCTAGAAACCTTTCAAAAAGAGTCTGTATCATGAGATCTCTTGCATATCTTCCTTCTATGAGCCGGATATGCCATGAGAACGACCTTTTTTCACAATATTTCTGATTGCAGGCATAACTGAAGCCACATCGCGCTGAGTTGTATGAAAATGAAAGATAACGAAGACAAACAGTCAAATACTGATCATTTGTAATCTTCCAATATGAGGAAGATATGTGCCTATCACACGTTCCTTGCAGTTTCATTTTTCATGATTAAATATTACAAGTCAAACTCAGAGGAGAGGCATATAAAAATGTTGAGGGGGAGGAGGGGAAGCAGGCAAGAAAATGCACAGGGTTTTTATGTGGTACTTTAGTCTATAGAACCCACTAACACAGCATTGAGGCTAACAGCTTAAAAGAATAAAAAAAATCTAGACAGTTATATAATTAATAAGGTCATCCATAGTTTCATAAAATAAGATTGACATGTATAAGGACTACAAACCCTCACGCTTTCAGGCACGAGTCAATCAACCCGTACTGCCTGGAGATAAGAAACTTCCCCAAAAGGCAAGTTTTCCCATAATTGTCCATTATAGCACTTCTTGAAACCAGGCAGTATCAGGTAAATGATATCAGAAGAAACACACATTTGATCTGGAATGGCAATCTGTGTCTATGAGACCTTCAGTCACGTTGAAAATACAAAAAAAAAAAATGTCACTCATACATCACCCCCCACAACTGTCTCTCTGAATAGGAAGCCTAAGCTAAGTTGGTGTAAACTATATACTGATAGACTCAACATGAAACCCAACTCACTGAAGATTATGAGAAACCTCAAGGTAAATTAAGTGTGGGGCACCCTCTCAGCTTTCCTTCCATATAAACTGTAATCTACACCTGCTTCTAGCCTCTCATGCAGAACCAAATTTAGGGGCAGGCAACCCAGGTGGCCCTCTGAGGAGCCAGGCTTGGGGAGTGCCAAGATCGGGCTGCTGTTTTTATTGTTAGTGACAAAAGGGAAAATAACAGGTTTCAGGTATTCTGTATGTGGATTTGTTTTTCACTAACCTCCCAGAAAGTTCTGAACCTTTGTAGAATCTCAGAGAACCTTCCAGACTTTGAGAATTATATTTTCCTGAAGCTTCCTAGAATGCGGTCAGCCACACCTTTCCAGGTATGTAAAGGCAGGGCATTGCCAGTCAGTGAACAAACTGAAGTGAGAGCCCAGATGCGATATTGTGAACTTTGTTTTACTATGTAATTGTGAAAGTGTACTTTTATTTTAAGACTTGAAGTGTAAATAGTGACTAATAAAGAAAATACATAACGAGATGTCAGCGATATCTATCAAACTCCTATCTATGCAACAACATAAAAGAAACATTGTTACTTCTTTTGCCATGCTTAACACATAATGTTTGATGACTTTCTAAGGCACAGTTCAATGTCTTGATGTTAGTACATCTCAATTTATTCTTAAAATGTAAACATTCCTATAAGCTTACAGGGCATTTTTTTTATTTGCTTGCATGGTGTGACTAAATATGGCTTTATAGATCCTAGCTTGCAATTGTATTGTCTTATATGACTGGGATAAATAATGAATGCAAATTGTGCATCAAAGTAATGAAATGGAGTACTAATGCAATAAAAAAATAAAGTATTCAAAAGTTTAACAAATGCAGGGAAGCACCAAAGACATTCCTTGCCTGGGGCACCATTTGGTCAAGAGCTGGCCCTGTTCTCAGAGCCTGACTTTCTCACTTTACAGTTTGTGTGGTCAATTATTTTCTGTACAAACTAAGTGCAAAGTGGGCATTCGATGCTACCTAATCAGAATGATAACATTCTACAGCTAATTTACCCCAGTTTAGGTTGCAGGACACACATAACAGGCAGTGGAAAATCAGGCTCCAATATGTAAATTACACCAGGTTAAGTCTCCATACTCTCACTTACTACCATGTAATTTACATCAGCTCATTCACAATGTCTGTAGGCCACAGGGCAGAGTGTATTGCAAGACAAAAATGAAACAGGGTGTTTCATCATCAAAAAAAGCATACAGAATGAAAACAGCTCCAACTAGGTAAGCAACAAATCCACAACATGAGATAACAAGCAATAGCCGCCAGAGAGTGAATAGCTTAGAGAGGGCACTGAACTCAAAGATTAAAGCTCCATCTGGAACTGAATTTTTCCAAAGTTTTGGATGAAGCTAGATCAGGTGGTCTCATGTAAGCCCATTTTAGGTTGGCCCAAAGCCTCAATCTATCAAGTCAATATACCAATGAGATCTAGCTAGAGTGACCGAGGGTATGTCTAGACTACATGGCTCCGTCGACGGAGCCATGTAGATGAGTTTACTAGACATAGCAAAATGAAGCGGCGATTTAAATAATCGCCGCTTCATTTACCCATCAAAATAGCCGCCGCGCTGTGCTGACGATCAGCTGATCGGCACAGCGGGGCAGTCTGGACGCGCCGCGGTTGACAAGGGAAGCCTTTGTTGACCGCTCCGGTATGCCTTACCTAAAGGCTTCCCTTGTCGACCGCAGAGCGTCCAGACTGCACCGCTGTGCCGATCAGCTGATCGCCGCACAGCGCAGCGGCCATTTTGATGTAAATGAAGCGGCGATTATTTAAATCGCCGCTTCATTTTGCTATGTCTAGTAAACTCATCTACATGGCCCCATCGACGGAGCCATGTAGTCTAGACATATCCCAAATGTCTCATTTTTAAAAAGGCACCATCCCGTATTTAAGCTTTCCTGCAGATGTCCCTTTTATTTTTTTTAAAGGGCCTATTGTCCCATATCTTTTGTGTCTCTGCTCCCATCTATACTGGTGGGTCCTACTGCTGGCTAGATCCTTGCTTGCCAGTGTCCACCTGCCAGTGGGATCCAGTGGCTGATGAGAGAGATGGGATTGCGAGGTTGGTGGTCAGGCAATGCTGCTGTATACAGGCCTGGGCACTCCCTATGCTAATCCATGCAGTCCCTGCTGCATGCTGACCCTTGGCCAGCAGGCTCTCACCCCACTGGTTTCCAGCCAGCACCAGCTGCTTGCTGTGGTGGCTGGTGAGCGTGAGCTGGCTGTGACCGCTTATGTGTCACCTCTGCTGCCCATCCATCAGTCCCTTACATGCTTCCCCTCTCACTGCCCTTCCCTGCTGTGCCTGTTCACACACACCCCAAGTCCCACTGCTCCTCCATATCCCCCTGGCAGGGTGTGTCCCATTCCTGGCACTATGCAGAGAACCAACCCCTGGTTGGATCATTCAGCTGACCAATGGCCTGACTGGCAGGCTTTCTCCTTTGCTTCCGCCTCTGGCTGGACTGGCACCCCGGGAAAGCACAAGGCCCTATGACCCAGGGCGCTGACCAGAAGGAGCCAAGTCCTACATGTGCAAAAGCACCACACAGTGCTGGCATAGGGAAGCTTCTCCACCCCTCAGCTAAGCTCTGGAGTAGTGGAGAGGAAGCTATTTCCACCTTGTTTGCACCAGGCATGGAGGATGGAAAGCACTGGGCAGGGAGGGTTGGGTCAGGTCAGTCACTCACCTGAATTCCCATGTGAGAGGTGTATGGGAGTGGAGGGGGGGTTCACTTCTTCCCATGCAAACCTTAAAGATAAAATGGTAAATAAAGACTCCAGCTATGAAATATTTCTTTTTTAACAGCAGCTCAGTCAACTTGATGTTAATTTGAACATTTGTACTGCATGGTTCTGATTGATTGCCATTGAACTTGCATGAATATGAGTAATTGTACCAGGTGTCCCATATTCAGCATAGGAAATTTGGTCTCCCTACATTTAACCAATTCTGCATTCCATCACTTCCCAGTTTTCACTGTATGCACCTAGTTTAGGGAAATAATCCCGTCTGACTCTCTGAACAAAGAGGACAAAACCCATTCATGCTTGCTTACAGTCTCTCTAAGAAAACAATATGTTTGGCAAAATATCTTTTAGAATTATCAGAAAATTGAAAGTTTCAAAAAATAAAGAGCTATTGTTAAGGCTATGATTTAGTCATGGGTATTTTTCGTAATAGTCATGGCTACAGCATGGGCAATAAACAAAAATTCATGCCTTTAACTTGTCCATGACTTATATGGAAAATACCTCTGATTAAATCTTAAAGGAACACTGTACGGTGTGGGAGACCACTGTCGAGGGGGGAACCAAGGGCTGCTGCCAGAGGGGCATGTGCCTGAGGCAAGCAGTACCAGCTGCTAGGAGCCTCAGACTGTGGCTGCTCCAACTGGGTGCCTGGGCCAGCTGCTAGAGCCTTGGACTACATCTGCTCTAGCTGTTCAGGTTCTCCTCCCCAGAGCCACAAACCATGGCTGCTATGCCAGCCAGCCAGGGACCACTGCCAGGTCACAGATTACAGCTTCTCCAGCCAGCCAGAGACTTCTGCCCAGGCCTGCAGAGCATGGCTACTCCGGCCATCCCAGGACTGCTGCTGGAGGCTGCTGGAACAGCAGACTGGTGCGGCTGTCCCTGGTGCCACTCCAGTAGTGATTGGTGTAATGTACAGGGGGCCACCTGAGCAGCTGGACTCAGAGTCAACTGTGTAGGTAGCCCTGGGATCAGACACAATGACCAATGAAGAAGTCATGGATGTCACATTAAGTCAGGGAATCTGTGACTTAGCTATCATGCCAGACAGCAGGAATGGCCAGTAATTGATGCTCCCAGCTATCAGGGGGCCTTGGCTGTGCTACCTGAACACTTTTTCTACCTCGCATTTTGCTGCTCCCACTGATGGATCTGGGCCAGCAGCAGCTAGTGGATTCAGTATTAGAGATGCAATACTCACCCTAGATTCCTGCAGACACCAGCACTCTAGGGATGCCCAGTTGAAAAGGGACCCTGGCAGCTCTGGGAGCCATTAAAAGTCCAGTTAGCAGCACAGCAGGATCCTGGAGCTAAGGCAGACTCCCTACCTGTCCTGGCTCCATATGGCTCCTGGAAATGGCTGCCAGATCCCTATGACGTTAGATGCAAAGAAGCTCCATATGCTGCCCTTGCCCCGAGTGCCAGCTCTGCAGCTCCCAATGGCTGGGAACCAAGACCAGTTGGATCTGGGGGGCAGCACCTGGAACCTTCCTGGCTACTCATGCACCTAGAGGCCACAGGGACCTGGTGGCTGCTTCCTGGTAACGGCCGTAAGTGCCACTGGAACCGCACACCCCAACCTCCTGCCCTAGTCTGGAATCCCCTCACACACTCAAATTCACTCCCAGAGCCTACAACCCACACCTCCCCACTCCCTAGCCCTGAGCCCTCTCCTGCGCCCCAAGCTCCTCATTCCCTGTCCCACACCAGAGCCCACATCCCAGCCAGAGTCTGCACCCTCCAACTCCCTAATCCTCTGCCCCAGGTTGGAGCCTTCTCATGCACCCCAAACCACTCATGTCTAGCTCCAGACAGAGCCTTCACCCCCAACACTTTGTCCCAGCTCGGAGCCCTCTCCTGCACCCTAAACCCCTCGTTTCTGGCCTCACCCACAGCCTGCACCTCCAGCTGGAGCCCTCACACACACCCCACACCTCAACCCCTTGCCCCAGCCCAGAACCTCCTCCTGCACCCCAAACTAAGGATGTTAAAAAGTGTGTAATTTGTTAATCATGTAGCTGACAAAAAAAATTGTTGATGATTAATGAATAAGGGGTAGCACTGCTACCACTCAATCCCAGCTCCTGCCAGGTCCAGCAACTACTCCTGCTGCAGCTGTGCACTACAAGCACTTGTACTGCGGAGCCGCAGTGGGGGTTGATGCCAGGTCACAGAACAAGCCAGGACTAAGCCAGCCTGCCCGTAGTGCTTGTACTGCGGAGCTGCAGTGGGGGTTGATGCCGGGTCACGGTGCAAGCCAGGACTAAGCCAGCCTGCCCATAGTGCTCGTACTGCGGAGCTGCAGTGGGGGTTGATGCCAGGTCCCAGCACGAAGAGCCAGTGTGTGGGCAGGTTGGTTGTCCCAGCTTGCGCCAGGACCCTGCATCAATCCCCACTGTGGCTTTGCACTACAAGCACTATGAGCCAGTGCAGGGGTTGATGCCTGTCAGCCAGCCCACTAAAATTTGACTGGGGGAGTAGTGTTGCATGTAGTCAATAGCGTTTAGTTGACTGCACTATTATATCCCTATCCCAAACCCCTCATCCCTAATACCACCACAGAGCCTACACCCTCAGCTGGAGCCCTCACCCTCTCCCATACCTCCAGCCAGAGCCTTCACCCCTTTCTTACTACTCAGCCTCCCTCCACACCTGCGCCCTACACAATGCCACAGCACAATGAAAGGGGGGGAGAGAAGGGGACAGCAAGCAACAGAAGGAGTGGGGATGGAGAAAGCTGGGGTGGAAGAGCATGGCCTCAGAGAAGGGGCAGGGCAGAGAAGGTCCTCAGGGTAGGGGTGAGATAGAAGGCAAGGGCAGGGCGTTCAGTGTTGTTTGATTAGAAAACTGGCATCCCTACAGCACTCCAAACCATCCTCTATTACCGAGTTTGTTCATCTCCACTTTTTAGCAGGCCGTTGCTCACTATACACTGAAGCTTATACTTCTATGCAAATTAACCCACTGATTTGCATATACCACCAGAAACAGAACAACCAAATCTTGACATTTGTGCTGACTTCACCCTGGAGTGCCTTGCTTCTGCTCTAACCAATGAACTTCCTTAATCTCTCTACCCTTTTGGTCTGATGAGGTCCCCAAATTAAAGGGGTAGGACTAAAGTCCCTTTGGAATTGTTAGTGTCCTGAGGATTAAATAATCTAAAGAAATATTAAGGAGAAATAGGTCCCACTGCACACACAGCACTTGGGATGAATACTTACAAAAGAAGCTGGTGATGTACTAGGGATGTAAGTGACTAGTCGACTACCTGATAAGCAAATGTTTATCAGGTAGTCAAGTAGGATCTCAACTAGTCGCTTCTCCCCCCTGGCTGCTTCTATTAGAAAGAGGCAGCCGGCGGAGGGAGGGAGCAGGAGCCGATGCTGGGGAAAACCCACTGCCTCGCTCTCTTTGAAATATACAAGAGCCGCAGCCAGCTCCTGTACATTTCAGAGGGAGAGAAGCAGAGGGAACCTGCTGCCTCTCTCCCTTTGAAATATACAAGAGGCTCCTGTACATTTCAGAGGGAGAGGTGCAGTGGGATAGCGAGCACCCCCCTTATCGACTAATCGAGTAGTCAATGGAAATTCCATTGACTAATCAATTAGCTGATTAATCAAAATTTAAAATCCCAGTTAAATCCCTGTTATGATGTACCATGTTTGTACCTTTAGAAAAATGTAGTAGATCCCAATTCAGCAAATGCTTAGGTCAGTTTTAAACTTAAAACTAAAGCCAGTATAATAGCGTTGATCAGGGTATAATTTTATGACATTTGAATAACACCAAAAGCAATTATACCTACACAAAAGAGCTTTTGTCAGTGCAGCTTATTTTGTACAGGGAACTGATATAAGCTTTTTATCAGTATAGGCTGCATCTACACTATGAAGGTGTGCTAGTACAGCTAAACTAGGATAACCACACCAGCAAACCTTTTCTAGTGTACCTTAGATTAGATTCCAGTGTAGGGCTGATGCACAGGGCTTAACATTAAACACTTGAGTAGTCCCATTGAAACTCACATGCTAACAGTTAAAAATCAATAGGGCTGCTCAAATGCAGAACATATATATAAGTGTTTTCAGGAGATAAGTCAGTATCAATCCTGCAGTTAATGACTATGAAAGAGAAAAGTAACAAGTGGCTACCAAGTCCCAGGGACAATCATAGAATCATAGAATACTAGGACTGGAAGGGACCTTGAGAGGTCATCGAATCCAGTCCCCTGCCCTCATCGTAGGACCCAGTACTGTCTAGACCATGGGTTCCCAAACTGAGGGGGGGTGCCCCCTGGGAGGGCATGAAGAAATTCCAGGGGGGGCGTGAGGCAACCCAGCCTCCCCCCCCCAGTCAATCTCCCCCCCTAAGTTTTGCTGCTATTTTTGTTTTTCGGCCCCGGTCAGTTCCTTTTTTTTTTTTTTTTCTCAACAAGTTTTGCTGCTATTGGGGTGTGAGGGTTTCTCAAAAATCAAAAAGGGGGCGTGATGCCAAAAAGTTTGGGAACCACTGGTCTAGACCATTGCTGGTAGACATTTATCTAACCTACTCTTAAATATCTCCACAGATGGAGATTCCACAACCTCCCTGGGCAATTTATTCCAGTGTTTAACCACCCTGACAGTTAGGAACTTTTTCCTAACGTCCAACCTAAACCTCCCTTGTCAATAAAAGTAAGAACTCTGAGTAAAAGAGCTAGTTAATGATTTACATTAAAAGCTTTTTTTATATATCTATATAGCATAAGTCTGGATCCTTCCCTTTGTTGTTTATGCTTCTTTGTTTGTGCAAAGTGGTTTGTAAATGTGTTAAATGACTGGATGTATTTTTTAAAACCTTCATTAAGATGCAGTGAAAAATCAGAAGAAGAAGAATTCCTGCCAGATGCATGTACCTTCTAAAAATTACAAAATGAAGATTACAAAGAAGAAGGACTCATTCTCTCACTAGAAGCATGTGGCCTCTTATTTGACTTGGGTCAGAAACTCTGGTTTTATTAAACATAGCATTGCACACAGTTTTGTCTCATTTTGTTATGCTCAAATTTCCTGTGTGAAGATGACCTGGCCAATTAAAAATGAATATATTTGGACCCCAAATAGCTAATGTGGCTAAATGCTTGTGAGAGGGAATCCTTAGATGGTACCTTTCCTTATACAGCACCAAACCTTCTCTATTTTTCTTGCTGAATTTTATGAAGCCTCTCTCAGCTTATATATCTTCCAGGGCATTTTCAGGATTCAACTTGCTCACTAGTATTAACCCTTAAAATATCCATTATATTTTGGGTTGCATTGTATTAGTAATCAGTGAAGCTTGTGAACTGAGGGTGGGGCTCAGAACCAGTGACTAATGATTCTACCACTAAGGGTGTGTCTACACAGCAGGGCTTAACTCGAAATAAACTACACAAATTGAACTACATCAATTGCATAGTTTATTTCGAAATTGGGAGCATCTACACAGCACTTATTTCTAAATAAAGCACTCTTCCTCCAACTTCCCTTACTCCTTGTACAATGAGGGTTACAGGAGTCAGAGTAAGAAGTCCTCCAGCTTGACAGTATTTTGACATTATTTCGAAATAACTGCCTGCGGTGTAGATGAGGATTACGTTATTTTGAAATAACACAAGTTATTTTGAAATAATGTTGCTGTGTAGACATACCCTAAAATACTATATAATGTTGACAATTAACTTTAACCAAAATGCTCAGTGTTGAGTGCTGGAGTGTACAAGAATTGGCTAGTGTCCCTTTAATTTGTGAGTCCTCTAGTGGGCCTCACTGTCTTCTGTGATGGAAGCTGCCAGAACACTGCAAGAGCAATTTGAATATATTTGGCAAACATGGTTCCTCCATATTATATTTGCTGTCTAAAAATACCACACATGCCCAATTACACTGGTCTACAATTTTTTAGAAGTCATCTGCTTCAGAGATAAAATGTGCTATTTATTATGTATTTTGATGTGCTGAATTCAAATATGACAATTAAAACAACTGATTGGCTACTGTTTCCAAGATATTTAAGTTTTTACATTTTACGTCTATGTATATTGTGTAGATAGTAGAGTTTTAATCATAAACTGTAAACCTAGGTCTTTTCATGTGTTTATGGTTGCTTTACATGATAATATTTCACCTGTCCTGTTTATGTAACACTTTAAAAATCAGCAAAAGGGTTATATAAATAAAATTGATTATGAATCAAAAGGCAAAAAACTATTATGTACATAGTTTAGTCCTATTCAGTGTCTACTCAGCGCTTCTCTGGCTTGTCTCTGTATTCATTAAATGGAGCATCTCTTGTCACTGTCCAGCAATAGTCTGCAAGCATCGATGGGCTCCATTTGCCCTGATAGCGTTTCTCCATTGTTGCAATGTCCTGGTGAAATCGCTCGCCATGCTCGTCGCTCACTGCTCCGCAGTTCGGTGGAAAAAAATCTAGATGAGAGTGCAAAAAATGTATCTTTAGTGACATGTTGCAACCAAGGGTTTTGTATGCCTCGAGGAGGTTTTCCACCAACAACCTGTAGTTGTCTGCCTTGTTGTTTCCGAGAAAATTTATTGCCACTAACTGGAAGGCTTTCCATGCCGTCTTTTCCTTGCCACGCAGTGCATGGTCAAATGCATCATCTCGAAGAAGTTCACGAATCTGAGGACCAACAAAGACACCTTCCTTTATCTTAGCTTCCCTTAACCTTGGAAATTTTCCACGGAGGTACTTGAAAGCTGCTTGTGTTTTGTCCACGGCCTTGACAAAGTTCTTCATCAGACCCAGCTTGATGTGTAAGGGTGGTAACAAAATCTTCCTTGATTCAACAAGTGGTGGATGCTGAACACTTTTCCTCCCAGGCTCCAATGACTGTCGGAGTGGCCAATCTATCTTGATGTAGTGGGAATCTCTTGCACGACTATCCCATTCGCAGAGTATTATGACACTAAAAACGGTTAAAATTTCTACAGTGCTTTGAACAAATAAAGCATTGCAGTATCCAAGTGATAAATGTTGCTGTTATTGCACTTTGCTTTAGCTTCAGTATTCTCCTGCAGGGATAAACAGTTTACCTCCCTTTGGGGAAAGAGTGGTTTATGTAACTGCTGTGAATGAGAATTCTTTTTTATAGATTTCAGAATTTTCATTGGAAGTTTTTATATTGATAATAAAAGACAACTTCCAGAAAGAGCAAGTGATGGAACAGAGTAACTATTATTGTATCCCAAATGTGACTTAGAAACTAAGGGCATTATCTTTGTTTTCAAAGCTTACGTTAAATGTTAGAAAGAACAAGAAAGTTCTCAGTTCTCTTTCCCTTTTTTTTAATGTAATCAATATACTTCAAAAAAAATCTGGGAACAATTGTTTGAAGTGGTTCCCAGAGACCCTAGTGAACCACAGTCCCAGTCCCATGGAGCTTATACAGTTGAAATATAACAGGAAAGCAAATAGGCAAATATAAAACACAAAAGAGAGAACCACAGGTTTACCATGAGGAAACTGGGATCAGTGAGATAAGCAATGTGAAAAGCACTGAAGCTGCCTGACAATTGCTGAGTTCTCAAGTATAAGCCCTGAAATTTCTCAGATGTGATCTTATACTTTTTTAGAAAATTTGGGGCAATGTGTTTCAAAAAAAAGGAAATGTTCTTATTTCTTGAATATTTTCCTAAATATTTTGGACTTACCAATAACCCCTAAACAATTTGGATCACAACCTCCCAACTGTGAACATCTATTGCTCTCAGTAAGGACTGATGTCTTTGTCTAGGTATTTTTCTGGACTGACAGAAACTGTTGACATCATAATTTAGTAATTAAAGTGATTTTGTCATATATATTATGGACTCTGCAGATTTTTTAGCTCTGCCTGGTTCCGACTGGACCTTGCAATGTTGTCTAGCCTCAGAAGCAGATGGCCATAATGAGAAACACAGAGGGTATATCTACATTGCATTCCTCTTTCGAGAGAGGAATGCAAATGCAGACGAGCAAAATTGCAAATGAAGCGCGGATTTGAATTTCCTGTGCTTCATTTGTATAATGGCATCGGGCGCTTTTTCAAAATACCCTATTTTGAAAGAAAAAAACGCAGTCTAGACGGGGTTATTTTGAAAAAAACCTCTTCTTTCGAAATATCCCTTACACTTTAAAAAATGAGGTTTAAGGGTTATTTCGAAAGAATGGTTTTTTCTTGAAATAACCCCATCTAGACTGCGTTTTTTCTTTCGAAATAGGGTATTTCGAAAAAGCACCCGGACGCCATTATGCAAATGAAGCACGGGAAATTCAAATCCGAGCTTCATTTGCAATTTTGCTCGGCTGTATTTCCATTCCTCTCTCGAAAGAGGAATGCAGTGTAGACATACCCAGAGAGAGCAGTTTGAGAACAATAGGAGGTAGAGCCACCTAGCTCAGTATGGGAAGCAAATGTAAGGGGACTGTTAGCCCCTTACTAAAACTCAGTGGGAGTTTTTAGTTGGCCAGCTCCCAGTACCAAAAGGGGAAGGGTCCATGAGAATTCAGGGCCCTGAGACTGACAGACCCCAGGGACAATGGGAAGAGGCCAACACTCCAGCTCAGTCTGATTGACAGGTTGGACAGATCAATGAGAGAATTAGAAGGCCAGGTCCCATCCTCCATGTGAGCTGGGATTTTCTGGGTCTCTGTGAGAAAAGGAGAGAGCGCTGAGAAGAGCAGCAGGAAAAGCAAGCTGCGTGGAGAGACAGACCTGCAGTGTCAGAGTCAGACACACACAGCCCAAGGAGTGCAAGCTACGCTGAGGGGCAGACCTGCAGTGACAGAGCCACACACACAGCCCAAGGAGCGCAGGCCCTGTGCTGAGCAGCAGACCTGCAGTGACCAGAGAGCCAAAAGGGTCAGAGAAGCAACACAAGGAGCTGGAGTATGGCAAAGCAGCACAGTCTGCAGCTGGGTGTGGTGAGCAGCTGGGATCAGCAAAGGAGGGAAAAGAAGCTCTGGGCAGGGACACGCCACCAGCCAAGAGGCCCTGCAGGCCAGACTTGGAGAGGGATTGTAACTCCAACTGAGAGAGGGGTCCTGCCACCTAGAGCCTGAGGCCGTGTGGTCACTGCCAGAGCAAGTGTGTCCAACCTGCAGCCCCCCTGCAGCACAGCCAGGGCCTGAGAGAGCCCCGGGACCTATAAGGAACAGACTGTGAACTGTCCTTACACTCTGAAGACTGCTGTTTATGGTGTCCCCATGCTACAGAGCAGGACTATGTGTTCTCATTTAACCTTTCTTGTTTTTCCTTATTCTTTTCTTTTTAATCAGTTGTTGTTTGATAAATTGTATTTGCTTTGAACTGTATGTAATGCTCACTGGGTCAAGAAAGCATGTAGTGTGCAGAGAGCACCCCGGAGTGGGGACACCCTAGCCCCTGCCCCAAGTGACTACAAGAACATAAGAATGGCCATACTGGGTCAGACCAAAGGTCCATCTAGCCCAGTAGCCTGTCTGCCAACAATGGCCAGCACCAAGTGCCCCGGAGGGGGTGGACTGAAGACAATGATCAAGCGATTTGTCTTGTGCCATCCATCTCCAGCCTCTGACAAACAGAAGCCAGGGACACCAGTCCTACCCCCTGGCTAATAGCCTTTTATGGACTTAACCTCCATGAATTTACCTAGCTTCTCTTTAAACTCTGTTATAGTTCTAGCCTTCACAACCTCCTCTGGCAAGGAGTTTCACAGCTTGACTATGCGCTGTGTGAAGAAGAACTTTCACTAATTAGTTTTAAACCTGCTACCCATTAATTTCATTTGGTGTCCTCTAGTCCTTATATTATGGGAACTAATGAATAACTTTTCTTTATTCACCCTCTCCACACCACTCATGATTTTATATACCTCTATCATATCCCCCCTCAGTCTCCTCTTTTCCAAACTGAAAAGTCCCAGTTGCTTTAGCCTCTCTTCATATGGCACCTGTTCCAAAACCCTAATCATTTTAGTTGCCCTTTTTGGGGATTAAACCCCAGAAAACCTGGGCCCAGCCTTGTTGGGATTTTGAGGACTCTGCTACTCAGGAGAGTGGAAGGGGAGCCCTCAGGGTCAGGGAGGCCTTTGGGTAAAAGAAGTGGGAGCAGGGACTCAGATCCTTTCGCTGGTCCATTTCACCGGGGTTGCATAGAAGCCAGGAAAGTTCCCCACAATAGCGGGACCATTCCCCCGCTTACATAATGGTATCTTCAGATTATACTGTGATATTGCATATAAAACATGTCATGTGAGGTATCAGGGGAAACCTATTGTTCTATCTAAATATGTATATTTTAGTGCATATGAAATTATGAGATATAAGCTTACATATAAAAAAGTAAAAATAAAAGACCCAAGAGGGGGGCATAAAACCTACTAAAACACATCGAGAGGAGGGGCGACACACATATACGCCCACATAAACTCAAGCACCAATTAAAGCACAGATACAAAGGGTGGCTTTAGCTTGGCACCAAAACAATGCCAGTGTTGGTGCCAGGCGAATGTGCCAGAGGAGGGAATTCCATAGCCGATGAGCAAAAGATGAAAAGGCCCTGCTCTGCATAGATATCAATCTTATATCCGTAAGTGGAGGAACATGAAGCAGAGCCTCCCCAGTTGATCTTGATCCTCGGTCAGGTTCATATGGGAGGAGATGGTCCTTCAAGTGCCCCGGTCCCAAACCATACAGATCATAACCAGGACCTTGAATTGTGCCTGGAAACATACTGGAAGCCAGTGCAGCTGCTGAAGCACCAGCATAACGTGCTCCATATAGCGTGTATTAGTTAAAACTCGAGCAGCTGCATTCTGAACCAGTTGACATTTCTGAAGACTCTTCAAAAGGTAGCCCAACATAGAGCGCATTGCAGTAGTCCAGTTGGGATGTGACAAGAGCACGAATCACTGTGGCCAGGTCATTCTTACTCAAAAAGGGTCATAGCTGGCGGATCAACCGAAGCTGCCCAAAAGTACTCCTGGCCACCAAGGAAATCTGATTCTCAAATTCAAAAAAGGATCCAGGAGGACTCTCAGGCTGAACACCTGTTCCTTCAGTGAGAGTGCACCTCTGTCCAGAACAGGTAAAACATCACATTCCTGGTTAATGGCTTCCTGATGATCCACAGGACTTTGGTCTCATGTAGTTATGATGTGTGGGTTATCCATCCAATGCCTGTTTGTTTTGGCATTCACAATTGTAAATTTCCAAACTTCCTAATGTATGGAGAGTTATAAAAATTGTAACCTTAAATTTCTACTTTCAAAAAGCGACAATCTCTTTTGGGTCTTTTCTTAAAGTAATTGAAAAATATTTACAAATTTTACACAGCTTAACAAAAATTTTTTGCCTGGGAATTTACTAGAGCTGAATAGTAACTGGAATTTCCATGATTTCAAAATTTGTTTTTATTCCAAATCAAAACATTGAATTTCAAAATTTCCCACAAAATGAAATTTTCAAAAAGTATAGGTTTCATGTCAATCAAAATATTTCATTTTAATAAAGTTAAAATATCTCATTTCACCTTCTAAAAAAAATTTTAAATATATTTTGAAAGGAAAAATTGTTTTGAAAAAATCAAAATATTCTATTCTGAACATATTTAAATGGAACATTTTGACATATTGAAATTCTTCATTTTCATTTTTTCTAATATTAAATTTTGTCAAAATCAACATATTCCCACAGAAAGTTGATTCTGACAAAATGGCATTTTCCAACCAAAAAAAGTCAAAAAATTTCAACCAGTTCTAGAATTTACTTTAGCATTAAGACCAAAACAAACAATAGTTCTATTCTGAAAAGCTATGACTGTATCCTTGTTGCAGTAACTCTCAGCTTATCTTCTTAAAGTAGTGAATTGAAGTGTCTCTAACTTGATTGCAAAGGTGTGGTATTCCCACAAATAAATCTATGCACCTGTAGCCACATCTATCATTATGCTCTAGGTAGACAAAGATTATGGTTAAACATGTGACTTGTTAACTACACATACCTGCACAATATGCTGTAAACACTGGTACAAGTAACCTAGTAAAGGCAGTGGCGGCCTGTCCATAGAGGCGAAGTAGGTGGTCGCCTAGGGCGCCAAAGTTTAACGGCATTGAGGGGTTTGGAGGCAGGGGCGCTGATCGCGCGCCGATCACGCGTTTCGCCTAGGGCGCCAGTTGCCGGCAGCTCCTCTAGGGCCTGCTCCTGAGTAAAGGTGCATTTAATCAGCATTTAATCAGCAAAAAAGCAGAAGTGTAAGATGAAATGTGCAGTATTGAACACTGGCCAAAAACTAACTAGCTGAAGATGTGTCTACACAGCACCCTAAACTCGTAATAGCTTATTTTGAAATTTGGTATGTCTACACAGTGCCAAATTTCGAAATAACACGCTATTTTGAGACATCTCTTAACCCTCGTGGAACAAGGGTTACAGAGATGCCAGAATAGCACTCCCGTTATTTAAAAAAATATGTAAAAATAACTGGTGTGTTTACAAGATGCAGGGTAGCCTCTGATATCCCAAAATAGCCCCACTACCTAGACATACCCTAACTTACTTACTAACTAACTAACTAACCAACTTTCTTTCTCCTTTGTTCCTACTAATGATTAGGGAATAGTTCTATTCTGAAAACAATAGCACCTTCCTACACCACAGTCCTGTTCTCTTTTGCACATTTTGCAATGTAACTACTGACTTTAGTGACAAAAAAGAAGGTTTTTTTTATTACTACTTTTTACTGCTGGCAGCCCTGCAGAGCAGTCAGAGATACAAAATATCTTTGGAGTTTAGAGCTTATCACTGACTTATTCTGCTAAGTATGGTTTAATTATGGACTCCCCTCATAGCCATTCCAAGTAGACTTTGGGATCTGAAATAACTATAGATGTAGGATCCTTGATTTTTTTGAAAGGCTCCAGGTCAGTTCTCATTTCTGGAAGGCATTGCTTCCCAATCTACTTATTTATAGATTATAAAGCCAGAATGGACCACTGATTCTAATCTAGTAATAGAGATGTAGCCGTGTTAGTCTGGTCTTGCTGAAACAAAAGACAGGACTATGCAGCACTTTAAAGACTAACAAGATGGTTTACAGGCAGTCCCTGGGTTACGTACAAGATAGGGACTGTAGGTTTGTTCTTAAGTTGAATTTGTATGTAAGTCGGAACTGGTACATATTGTACCCCAGGTGTCCCCGATTCAGCCGCTGCTGAAACTGACCAGCGACTGACTACAGGAAGCCCGAGGCAGAGCTGCTTTGCCCGGGCTTCCTGGAATCAGCCGCTGATCAGTTTCAGCAGCAGCTGACTTGGGGACACCTGGGGTAGAGCAGCTGGGGTGCTGCCAGGTTGGTCCCCGCAGTGCCGAGGTGCGGCACTGCAGGGACCAACCCGGCAGCGCCCCAGCTGCTCTGTCCCAGGCATCCAGATTCAGCCGCTGTTGAAACTGACCAGCAGCGGCTGAATCAGACACGCCTGGGGCAGAGCAGCTGGAGTGCTGCTGGGTTGGTCTGGTAGCGCCGACCCTTGGCGCGGCGGGACCAACCCGGCAGCACCCCAGCTGCTCTTGGGGGCGCCTGGGGCAGAGCAGCTGGGGTGCTGCGGGTTGGTCCCACAGCACCGAGTGCGGCACTACTGGACCAACCCGGCAGCACCCCAGCTGCTCTGCCCCAGGCGTCCCCAAAGTCGGCCGCTGCTGAAACTGACCAGCGGCTGATTCCAGGAAGCCCGGGGCAGAGCAGCTCTGCCTCGGGCTTTCTGGAGTCAGCCGCTGGTCAGTTTCAGCAGCGGCTGACTTTGAGATGCCTGAGGCAGAGCAGCTGGAGTGCTGCCGGGTTGGTCAGTGGCGCTGCACCTCGGTGCTGTGGGACCAACCCGGCAGCCCCCAGCTGCTCTACCCCAGGCGTCGGCGAAAAGCCTGGTCTGCTGGGGAGGCGCACCAGCTGCGCCCCAGCAGACCAGGCTCGCCGCGGACGGGGCGGCGGGACGCGGCGCGTCTCGGCGTCCCGCCGCCGCGTCCTCCGTGGCGAGAAAGCCGCTCAGCGTCTCCTGGTCTGCTGGGGCGGGCAGCAGACCAGGAGACGCGGGCGCTTTTCGCCGCGCGACGGGCGGCAGGACCGCCGAGACGCACCACGGTCCCGCCGCCCCCGTCCTCCGCGGCTTTGCTCCACGTCTCCCTGGTCTGCTGGGGCCCCCAGCAGACCAGAGACGCGAGCGGCTTTCGCCGCGGAGGACGCGGGTGGCGGGACCGCCGAGACGCGCCGCGGTCCCGCCGCCCGCGTCCTCTGCGGCTTTGCTCCGCGTCCTCCGCGGCTTTGCTCCGCGTCTCCCTGGTCTGCTGGGGCCCCAGCAGACCAGGAGACGCGAGCTTTTCTCGCCGCAGGACGCTGGCGGCGGGACCGCCGCGGCGCGTCTCGGCGGTCTGCTGTGGGGGGGGCCGCAGCTAGTGCAGGAACCCCGTTCGTATATAGGGATCCGACATAAGTCGGATCCATGTAACCCGGGGACTGCCTGTATTAGGTGATAAGCTTTCGTGGGCCAGACCCACTTCCTCAGATCAAATTGTGGAAGAAAATTGGCATGACATATACCAAAGGGATACAATCAAAAAAATGTGAACACATATAAAATTGACAAATCAAATTTTAGAGCAGGGGGTGGGGGAGGGGGGGAGGTTAGTGTCAATGAGATAATGATATTGGGGTGATAATTGGGGAAGCTATCTTTGTAATGGGTAAGGTAGTTAGTAGTTAAATTTGACACTTTACAAATGGGCCTTAACAAAGATGCTAACTACCTTACCCATTACAAAGATAGCTTCCCCAATTATCACCCCCTAATATCATTATCTCAGAGACACTAACCTCCCCCCTACACACCCCCTCTGCTCTAAAATCTGATTTGTCAATTTTATATGTGTTCACATTTTTTTGATTGTATCTCTTTGGTATATATGGTCATACCAATTTTCTTCCACAATTTGATCTGAGGAAGTGGGTCTAGCCCACAAAAGCTCGTCACCTAATGAACCATCTTGTTAGTCTTTAAAGTGCTGCATAGTCCTGTCTTTTGATTCTAATCTGACCTTCTATCTAACACAGGCCACAGGAGTTCTTGGACTAATTGTTTCACCTAGAGCACATATTTAAGATAAACATCCAATGTGGATTTTAAAATTGCCAGCAATGAAGGCACCACTTTTACAATCAATGTTCCCTCTAATCCTCTCCATCCATGTGTGGAATAATTTTATGTGCACCAACACATGTACAAATGAGCATCACAAGTAGAAACACAACACCTAACTGTGGGCACTGCTAATAAACTGGGTGGCATTTGAATCTCTCCTGAGTGGCCACACAAGCACACATCTTACAGGAAACACTGACTACAACCCTTGGTAAAGTGTTCCAATGGTTAATTACCCTCACTGCAGGCTAGAGAAACTGTTACATCCCTACTGACTGAAACCAGTTCCTCTGTTAAGCAGCCAGCATGATTCTGGCCACAAGGAGTATATCTATACTGGAACAAAAGACCCGCAGGACAGGTCAGCTGACTTGGGCTCAGTCTGGAACCTGGATTCTGGGACCCTCTCCCTTTTTGTGGTTCCAAGATCAGGTTTTAGTCCATGGGTGGGTAAATTCTGGTCTGCAAGCTGGATCCAGTCCGCAGGGTTAGTCCCTTGTGGGCCCCCATCTCTAAATTTACCTGTGCCTCTGCAGGTATCAGGCGATCACAGCTCTTGTTGACTGTGGATCACTGTTTGCAGCCAATGGGAGTGGTGGGAAACAGTGTCCTGGTCCACGTTACTTCCCACTGCTCCCAATGGCCATGAACAGCAATCCGCGGCCAACGAGAGCCACCATCGCCCAATACCTGTGGAGGTACAATGTGGTATAGCTGGTTAGCTCGTCAGTTTTCTACCTTGTAAAGCCAGATACAAGTCTGGCTATGGTGTGTATCAAATAAAAATTAGTTTAATGGCTTTATCTCTTCAAAAAACAAAACCAATTCATAAACCTGCACAGACTCCTGCAGTGGTGAGGACCAGTAGACAGATTAGGGCCCCTAGAACTCACTTCAAACCAGACTGATCTGGGTTCTTTGTGACTGTGATCAGTTATGTGGGTTTGCACATCCTCGCATGCTTCTGCTTCACTAATTCCCCAGTTCTCCCCCTCCCCACCCGCAGTCTTAGGCCTGGTATCCTGGGGATCTAGCCACTCCTCCTCTGCATTCTTGTAGCTCAGGCTATGTCTACACAGAGGAGCTATTCTGGGATACCTCCGGTATCCCGAAATAGCTATTCTGCATCTCAATAGCAAGCCCATTATATTGAAATATAACAGGCTCGCTATTCCAGCATCCATGTAAACATCATTACACGAGGGAGAAGGGATGGTTTGGAATAGCACCTTATTTTGATATTTGGCGCTGTCTTCAAAATAAGCTATCTCAAAATAACATCAAAATAAGCTACATAATTTGTGTAGTTCAAATTGCATAGCTTTTTTTGAGGTAAGGGTGCTGTGTAGACACATCCTCAGTGTCCTCTATGCTTATCCTCAAAGTCTTAGGGTCCCACAGCAGGATCCCCAGGAGTCTCTATGTGATGGCCCTAGCTGTCTCCCTCAATCATCAAAGACTGCCCTATAAAAACAGATAGAAGGGCAATGGAGCAATGAAACTCTTCAGTGGCTCACTCAATGAGGCATTATTATTAGCACAGTAAGGGTGTCTAAACTACATCCCTTTTTCGATAAAGGGATGTAAATTAGACATATTCAAAATTGTAAATGAAGCCGGGATTTGAATTTCCCATGCTTCATTTGCATAATGGCGGTCGCGGCTTTTTTCAAAAAGCCGCTTTTTGAAAAAAAACCCCGGTCAAGATGGGGATCTTTCAACAGAAATGCCCCGTTTCAAAAGATCCTGTAACCCCGCTGCTGTTCTGCAGTTTAAAGGCAGCAGTGCAGGGGACAAGGGTGCTAGTGGCACCACGGAGACATTGCTGGGGGGAACTGGCTTTTAAGCCAGCTCCCCCAGCAGCATCTTTCCCTCCACAATTGCCTCTGATACAGAGACAGCAGGGGGATGGGAAATGTGAGTAGTTGACTACTCGACTACTCACTTACATCCCTACCAAAATCCCTACGGTGGGACAGAAAGGCCACTTACTCCCAGGGCCGTACAAAACTGAAAATATCCCACCAACCCAACCTCAAAGACATCTAAATTAATAAGGGGGCCTCCCAGAGTTAGGGCTAGTCAGATACCTGGAAGTTTATGATTCATGATGAATGCAAACTTCCAAGAAAACTATAGAGTCTGGCTCACTGCCAACAGAACCTTCCATAGTCACTTGATATTAGGGATGTGAATGGGCGTGGCTAGAAGCAGAAGCCCTGTGGGCTGGGGACTGCTCCAACCAGCTAGAGCAGTCCCCCACCTGAGATCCCGCTTACATGATTAACAAGTTAAACCTTAGGTTAACTTAATGTTTAATTGGTTAGCTGATTAAGAACATAAGAGCAGCAATACTGGGTGAGACCAAAGGTCCATCTAGCCCAGTATCCTGTCTGCTGACAGTGGCCAATACCAAATGCCCCAGAGGGAGGGAACACAACAGGCAAACCACACGTGATCCCTCCCCTGTCACCCACCTCCAGAGAAACAAAGGCTAGGGACACCATTCCTACCCATCCTGGCTAATAGCCATTGATGGGCCTAACCTCCATGAATTTATCTAGGTGTTTGTTTGTTTTTTAAACCTGTTGAAGTCCTGGTCTTGTCTTCACAATATCCTCTATAACAGTATCAGAGGGGTAGCCGTGTTAGTGTTGACACCATCCGCTCAGGATTAAACAAAGACTGTGAATGGCTAGCTAACTACAAAAGCAGCTTCTCCTCTCTTGGTATTCACTCCTCCAGATCAGCTGCTAGAAGTGGGCCTCATCCTCCCTGATTGAATTAACCTCATTATCTCTAGCCTGATTCTGGCCTGCATATTTATACCTACCTCTGGATATTTCCTCTACATGCATCTGACAAAGTGGGTCTTTGCCCACGAAAGCTTATGCTCCAATACATCTGTTAATCTATAAGGTGCTACAGGACTCCTTGTTGCTCTGTAACAGTGTTTCTTAAAGTGTGTTCTGCGGCACACTGGTGTGCCGCGAGGCAGTCAGAGGTGTGCCGCGGAGAGAACAGAACAAATTCTGCTCCCCCACCTCCTGCAGAGCCCATAGACAGCTCCCGCTGCAGCTGCTCGCCCTTTCCCCCCAGCCCGCAGGACGACCCTTGTCCCATGTGGCCTCCAGTGTGGTGCAACCTCCTCCTCCTCCCAGTGTGCAGGAGGCCGCTTTTACAGCGGCCACTGCTGCTTGGAGGGGGAAGGGTGACTGGAGCTGAGGAGCCACTCCCGGACCTCGGCGTTTTAAAACTGCTGTCTCTCCACCCCCACTTCCCCGAGGAACAAGAGAATGCTCCCTGGAGATTTTCCCTGCTGCAGCAAGGTGCCAAGCCAGGTAAGTGTCCCCCCTCATGCCCAGACCCTGCATCCAAACCCCTCTCACTCCCCTCCCCCTGCCAAGACCTCGCATTCCCAGCTTGCTCTGACACCCTGCCCTAAGTCCCTTCCTGCATCCTCCCTCCTGGCCAGACACCCTGCCCCAAGACCCCTCCTCTACCCTGCCTCCTGGCCAGACACATGACCTTATTTAGCACTTGTTTATCTTGTTTATTATTATCCTTACTTTTTTGTGGTCTACGTTGTCAGCTCCATGTACCAGACTGTTATTAGGGCAGTCTTCCTGGAGGGGGGGGGGTCGTGGCACATTTCACATGGCACCTCCCAGGTCAGGTGGTTTTTGTGGGGGGGGGGGGTTTCCTTGACAAAAAAATCCTTGCTGTTCCCCACAAAAAAAATAAATTATTGTTTGGTGTTCCTCAGTTTTAAAAAGTTTAAGAAACACTGCTCTATAAGGAGTTCCACAGGCCAACCATTCGCTACATGAAAGAAAAACTTCCTTTGTTTGTTTTAAACCTGTTGCCTATTAATTTCATTTGGTGACCTCTAGTTCTTATATTGTAGGAATAAGCAAATAACTTTTCCTTATTCACTTTTTCCATACCAGTCATGATTTTATAGACCTCTATCATATCCTCCCTTGGTCTCCTCTTTTCTAAGCTGAAAAGTCAAAGTCTTTTTAATTTCTCTTCATATGGGACCCGTTCCAAACCCCTAATCATTTTTCTTGCCCTTAGACTGTATTTTACATCCCTACTCGATACATCCTGAACAAAACAAACTGCACCATTTCTGTGTGGCCAGTTGGAAGATGGTTCATTCTCCATGTCAATTCAGAATATGACAGTGCCCCCAAGGGAGTCTTTAGAGGCCTTTAGAAATGTGGGACAAAAGAATCAGACCACAGAAATTCATTTCATGGAGCTATGAAAAACCATCAGAGGGTGGCAACTAAGTAATTCCTGCCAAAGGTTCCACATTTCATTGATAGTCCCTCTCCCCCACCAGAAAGTATGATCTGAAGCCATGGTTAGTGGTAGATAATAATGTATTTCAAAGGCCTCGTGTGGTTGCCTTAAAAATTTCTAGAAAATGTCTGCCCTAGTAAAATCACCTGTTTGAAGTTTCACATGAATCAGCTTGGTTTGGGCTAAGCTGGGTATATAATGCAAAGCTTCAGTATTAACTATATACAGGAAAGTGTTTCTGCATCATTTGTGTAACCACCAAATATACAGAGGGCAGGGCAGGTGATCTTCAGTAGTATTTTCTGCTGTAGGTATTGGGAAAATAAAGTTTAGCCTTGATAAAAAGGGTACACTTTAAAAACCTCAGAACTATAATATAAGATTGAGCTTTGATGTTTATGGATTTCCCACTTTACAAAAACTTCATTGCAAATCTCTCTAATTATATTTATTATTCATATTCATAATTATATAGTCATAGCTTGGTTTGCAATGATTCATTGCCAAAGGAATTAAACCCCCACCCTGCTCATCCTCTAACACTACAACTAGAGATCCCCATGTTCCTGACAGTTAATTTGCATACATCCCCAGCCCAGAATTTCAATCTAAAACATCAAAGTCAGCCCAAACTTCCAAGTGAGTTGTTTTCCATTCACAGTCAAACTGCTCAGGTTCACTCAAAACTCATCCTAGATAACTGAATGGTAATTATTGTTCTCAACCGAATATGCAGATAGGATGAGGGGTATAATAGAGTTTTCTAATATTGATTATGAGCCTACTGTTGGCACACAGCAAATAGCATGCATTTAACACTGCTTATTATTCTACTTGTTAACTTCATTTGGAAACTTAATAATGAAGTAGGTCAAGGAAAGCTCTAAGCACAGAGATGAAGTAATAGGGAATATTTCCTGTTCAGGGCTCTACTTCAGTTTTTGTTGGCATTGGCCATTTAATCAAATTTTGTCTTTCCTGCTGGTGATATTTAGCTGAGTAACTTAATTAGTTGCACTGCTTTTTTTTTTTCCAAAAAAAAAATCATGTTATCTCTTTTTGCACAGAATTGAGGGCAGGCCATGCCCAGAGCTTCTTTTGTTCTCCTACTGTGTTCAGAGGTGTAGAAGGGGTTTTCCTAAATTAAACCCCTGGGAATCTGTCCTGTGTGTTCCCTTAGGCCCTATAGGGGGTGGCAGAGAGGGCAGATGTGACCTCAAAAATCACACTAGGTTGAGATCTAGTAAGAAACAAGTGGAAATTCCACAGGTCTCTGTCTGAGAATCCCCTCTGACCAGGCATTCTTGCCTGTCCCGCCTAGCACCGGCAGGCTATCTGGCTATTCTTTTACCCACATGCCATCTGCATTATCTTCTAAGGGGTGGGAGGAGGGGTGGTGGCAAAGCTGAGGTAGCAGAGATCCGTGCTGGTCTGAGATTACTTTCAGTGGCTTTTTCAAGGTGCAAGTCCACACAAAATACGCTCCCCACATTCCTCTCCCCCCCACCCCCACGTAGCTCTGTTCTTTTAGGACAGCGGTTCTCACACTCAAAGCCTGCAGAGCTGTAGAATGGGGTTGCCAGAGCTGCCCGTATGCTAGATAGGAACTGGCTGGGGCCAAAGCCCAGGGTGGGAGGCTTAGGTTACTGCCCCTTCAATCCGCTCCTCCCCCGCCTGGCGATGAAGCTCTTGGGTTTCGGCTTTGCTCCCCCACCTCCACCCAGGGCAGCTGGGCTGGGCCGGGCTCAGGTCCTCCCCCCTCCTGGGGTCGTGTAGCACCAGGCAGGAAAACCCGCAGCGCTGCGATGTAGCGTGTCCCAGCCCAGGGCTGGCGGCTGCCGGGGCGCACTGGGACCCTCAACCCCGGCGCGGTAGGGAGCCAGGCGGCGCTGGGGCTCAGATGCAGCCCCGGGACACTGGCGAAAAGGCGCAGCCGGCCGGCGCGCAGAGCAACGCGCAGACGGGTAAGGGGCAGCGGAAAGCGCTTTGATCTGGCTTACAGCCCCGGGAGACCGCGTCCAGCTTCCCCAGCGCGCGGCGTTCGCTCCTAGGCAGCCCCCGCCTGCGCTGGCAGCCCTCACCTCCTGCAGCCGCCCGGTGTAATGTACACCGGCCTGGATACGGCTAGTTTCTAGTGGCTGCTGCTCTGCCCGCCTGCCTAGGGATGCAGCGGCTAAGTGCGCGGGCAGCGCGCGGGGCAGGTAAAGGTTTGCACGCGCACTGCCACCCACGGAGGCTGCAAGGGGCTTGCCCTGCTGGCTGCTGCAGACACTGACTACGGCTTGGAGCGGACAGCAACCCCCCACGGCAGCCCTGGGCTCCCCCTCAGGCTGGCGGCCGGGGAGCTGCCTGCAGTGTCTCGGCCGCTGGCGGTGGTTTTCTTTTTGCTGTTGCAGGGACCTGCAGATGGCTGCTTGGCGGCAGCTTCCAGAGGACCCCAGCGACCTGCCGCTAGACCCGCCTCGGCGCGCTGTGCACCGCTGCTGCCCGGGGCTTCCCGAGCTCCTGTGCATTCCTCGTGGCGGGGTGGGGGCGCGCCAGGCTCCCTCTGCCTGTGCCCGCTAGGCTCGGGCTGCCGCAGCGCTGCGGGCTGCCCAGCCATGCGCCGCGCCCACGGCCGCAGAGCGGGTTCTGCTAAGGTCTGGGGCCGAGCCACGCAAGTAGTTTGGCTGCATTCTTCGGGTAGCTAGCGTCCCTGCCCGCGCCCCAGAAGAGAGCCCGCGCCGCGGCGGACTGGAGCGAAGACCCTCCCGGGCCAGGCCATTGCTTTGGGCGCGCCAGCGAGATTCTCCCGTTGGGTTCCTGTTTTCTCTTTGTCAATCATTAATCACCGCAATCAGGTTGGCTGGTAGGTGAGGTTTCAGGAACAGTGAGACGGGGTGGGGCAGGGCGGAGCAGGAAAAATACCTAACTCGGACTGGAGAACCCAGCTCAGTGTTCACACTTCTCCCTGCAGTAGCGAGCCCAGCAGTTTGGAGCATCACGGAGCATCACTCATCCAGAACTAGTGTAACACGCCTAGAAGCAAAGGTGACAGGTGAGCGTTTGCTTGTTCTTATATGGCATTGGCATGGACACTAGTTTTGCTACAGTATCCCTTTATTTTTCCTTAAATGTGGGGGGAGAGAATCTCCTTATCTAGCAGTAGTTCAGGATAATTCCTTGGTATTTCCATGAACCATACTATAGGAAGTGTAAGTAATGTGCTTTATGTTACAGAGGCTGTGCACTTGTCTGAAGATTTTACAGCCGTGTGATTGTTTTTGTTTTATATACTCCTGACTCCAAAAGACCCTCATCCAGGATTGTGGATTAAGAAAGATGATTTGGGATTAAGTATTGGGATTTGGGAGGTTTCAATGCGGTGTGATCTCAGATAAATCTTCAACAGAGCTCAGTCCCAAACTCTTTTTATAAATCTGAGATTAAATTTCTTTGCCTCACTTTCCTTTTCTGTAAAATGGGGATTATAATAGCATGCCTCTCTCAGAGGTGGTTTCTCATAAAGGCATTTATTAATGTTGGTAAGGAGATCACATTCTGTGGCAAAGAGGAAAGGTAGATAAGTACTTATATAAATTATTTCATCTAAAAAACTATTTGTGCTCAGTTTTCTCTCCCACCTTATACCTTCACTTCCCTGTCCCCTTCCTATCCTACAATAATTGGATAAATATGGTGCATTTTAGCAGCCTACACAAAAATGAGATAATTAGCCATCCAAGAACATTTTTTATTCCATCCTCCAGAATAGTCTCACATTAGGAATAAGAAACAGCAGCCTATTACATGCTAGGATTCAGAAACAAAGTGGGTGAGATTATCAGACCAGAACCTATTTCAAAACATTCTGTCATGTCCGGGTGATGTCTATGCTTCCAAAAAAGGTATGCATTAGTTTAAGCATACTAATCAACAGTGAAGTTTAAGCATAGTAAGCCAGAGCACAGGACTGGGAGCCAGGAATTTATGAGCTCTTAGATCTTGGACAAGCCACTTTTATTTGTAACCAGAGCATAATTATGCTAGAGGCCATACTGGCTTGTGGTAAAGAACCCAGAGGCATATCTTAGTTAGTGTAAATTATCTTAGCTCCACTGAAGTCAGTGGAGTGGATACAATTTACTCCAGTTAGAAGGATCCACCCACCAAGAAATTTGCATCTTAACTGTAAAATGGGTGTAAAAGACAAGCAAAGGAAGTAAGAGGAGGGTGAATGAGGTTCAACTCCCGCCTTTTAGCTTTCAAGACTTTGACTCATGTTGCTGGTTATGTTGATTCTGCGCTCTCTCAACTTATAAAATAACGCTTACTTGCATTAAGGTTGAGATGGGTGAGAACAGAAAAAAGTATTCTCAAGCATTCTTCTGAATAAATCCAACTGATCCAGTTGGCTGGAATTTGTGATTTTTGAAAACATTCAGTAATTTTATTTATGCAAATCTCGTCTGTATGCAAGTACCATGCATACTAGTGTAAATAAACGTGTTTGTGAGCCAAACCAAAAGTACTCCCATGGCTATTGTAGATTGGGAATTGGAAGAGGAAGGTTTTGGCAGCAAAGAGCAGAGAGAAAAATCAGCATCAGTACAAGGAGAGGAGTAGGTACAGCCATCATCAATAGGAGCAATGGTAGGGGAATCCCTAGAGAGGTAGTTATTCAGGGCTAGGGACTTACTTGGTCAGCCAGCTGTGGTCAGAAGTATGGCCAGGCAGTGAGGAACATACCTGCCTCTGTTACTAGCTGATGAATTGACATCCAGAAACTAAAATGTTCTTGTTATCACATGAGAAATACTCCATCCTGTGGAGTCATGGTCTGAATCTTTACCTCATGCTACTTGATGTGCCTGCAGTGGTGCAGCACAACTGCAGAGCTCACCCATTGGGCATGGGGGGCGGGGGAGAGAGAGAAAGGGTAAAAGACTGTGCTGAGCATCTGGATGACATATATGTTGGCTCACTGGTATGGGTTGCATCACGGCAAAGGAAAAGTAACCCCGCCACAATTATGTCCTTTCCGACAGTTTAGGAAGTGCCATGTTTTCTTATGTGAAGCAATTAAAACACCAACATGGGAATCTACAGTATCCTTAATAGCATAATCTCACCTTATGAACATTTAAATCAATAATAAAAAATAGCCCATCATTTTATACCTCTAAAAATTGTAATTGATTAAAAAAATAACACTTTAAAAAAAGAGTTTTGCCAAGTCTACCTATACGCAAACCCCAGCTAATTTTATCAGCCCATATCAAAGTGGCTTAGAGTTAAGCAAATCAGTTTCAATAAAGTAACTAATTGAAAGCTCATTAAAGGTTCACAGAATCTTGATTAACCTTGTTTATGCACCCTCCCACTCTTCTATTTTTGTGACCTTCTGCAGGTGCTGTGTTTTGAAGTTCTCTCAGTGTTTCCAGCCTAGATTCTAGAACCAGGGATTACTGGAAGGTTCCTGAATGAGCTTGAAATTTCTTGTGAAAAAGACCAAAAGAGATCTGGAACAATGTCAGTTAAAGACCTTTAATTGTACTCATCCTTAAGGAACCCTTAAACTTTTTAGTGTTATTTCCAACTTAAACCCAGTTCTGAATTCTCATCACCTACGAAGTTCAGGGTTTGGTTTTAGCCTGTCCCTACTTAAAAGTCTACTCACTTTACTGTGAATTGCACACACAGGAAAAATAAGGGTGAAATCATGACTCCATCAAACTCACAATCAGAACTCTCTGGATTTGACCCACATAGTACTCCACCTTGTCACCACTAAAATACAACCATTTTGGAGGGTACCAACTCACCTATATTTAAATGGAGTACCACTCTTTCAGCTGTTTCATCTCTGAAACACTCATCACCTACATCTGGAATCTAATCAAGATCTACTGTCCAGCTCACAACCTAAGAGAGGGAGTGAATGAAAAAGTAATGATGGTGGTGGGGTGGGGAAAGAAGGGATATTGACAAATTATCTGAAGACAAATAGGGGAAGAAAAAACAAAATTGTGCACCTATATACAAAAATCCTGAAACTTATACAGGAATAACTGCACTACAACTAAGCCTCCTTTCTAGTTATGTTGCATGAACCTATGGCAAGAATTATCAAATAATACATACATACAATTTCTCTAGATCAATATACAGTAATATAGGATCAGGTATATTATACAGATGATACACAAAACAAGCAGTAAGATCGTGCCCACATAGAGAAATTGACTGAAATAGCAATTACAGAATAAGTTGTTCCACAACAGCTATTCTGAAAGTTTTCCACGTGAACACTTTAATCTGCCTTTGCTTAATTCACTTCCAAAGTAGATTGAACTAAACTGGAAAAATGCACTCTTATTCCAGAGTAAGTGTGCCCATCTGAGAAGCTTCTGCACGTTCAACTCCCACCTATATTATTCCACCATAATTATAACTTTCTTTAAAAACAACAAATAGTCTAGTAGCACCTTAAAAATTAACAAAATACGTAGATGATATCATGAGCTTTCGTGGGCACAGCCCACTTCATCTGAAAAAATGGGTTGCACCCTTGAAAGCTCATGATTCCATCTACATGTTTTGTTAGTCTTTAAGGTGTTACTAGACTATTTGTTGTTTTTTAAGTTTTTCCTGTTACAGACTAACTTGGCTACCCCTCTATAACTTTCTTGTGTAAACAAACCCTTAGTGTGCTTAAACATCTATACAGATGCCCAGTATGCAAAGCACATTGGCATAAAATGAATGACGCATCAGTACTGTTTATCCCTGCCTCATTCTGGTTGTATTTATAAAAGTGTAAATCCACTGAAATCAGTGGATTTGCTCCAGATGTACACTAGTGTCAATACAAGCAGAGTTTGGCACTCAGTATTTGAGATGGAAGGAGTGCAATGAATAAGACTGGGATGGAATCACTTAATAATGAGAAACAAATCCACTTACTGCAACAAAATTAGAAATAGCTAAGTTAATGTGTTAAAAGTGAAAGATAAGTAATTTGCATAGCTTTTTAATTTTTTGAGTGACAGGTAGTGAAATTCACCCCTATACACACTCAGAGCCAGTTTAAGGCCTACGCCCAAATTAAATCACACTATGACTAATGGAACTACAACAGCAGGAAGATTTCAAAAAATACCCTCAATGCAGATGCTAAGAATTGCCAAGAGGACCAGTTGCAGCTGATCCTATTTTCACAGACACCAACTGAATTCTGGGAACAGGATTTAACTGCTGTTATGGCACTAGCAATGTTTGTCCACTATTGCAGGTATCTGAGGCTACGTCTAGACTGCAGGCTTCTTTCAGAAGAAGCTTTTCCGGAAGAGATCTTCCGAAAGAGAGCGTCTACACAGTAAAAGCGCATCGAAAAAGCTATTTGCTTTTTCGAAAGATAGCATCCACGCTGAATGAATGCTATCTCGCATTTAAGCTGTGATTACTATGGACGGAGTGGCCACCAGGGTACCTGTGCTTTTTCCTTTTTCCTCTTCTTTTGAAAGAACTCCCTCTTCCCCGTCCACACATGCCTTTTTTCCTAAAGAGCTCTTTCAGAAAAAGGCTTCTTCCTCATAGAAAGAGGTTTACCAATGTCAGAAAAACTCCTCTGTTCTTTCGATTTTTTTCTGAAAGAACGCAATTGCAATGTGGACATAAGTGAAGTATTTTCAGAAAAACAGCCGTTTTTCTGAAAACACTCTGCAGTATAGACATACCCTGAGTGTAAACATGGGATCCCTGATTCTCCATTACCGTGTTTTACCAAGGTCTATGTAAGGATGCTATCATTCTGATCCAATAATGTTTTATGCATTCTTTGCTTAAATGTAAAAGAACACAAAATGTGAGCCAGCAGAGGAGACCAAGATTGCATTACAGATCCAGTGGTGCTATACAATGTTAATGTTTTTCCTCTTCAGAAATGTGTTTTCTCTATGCTAGCCCCTTCCACCATAATGGTTTAGCTAGAATTGTGTTTTAAAGCATGCTTTTCAAACAGATTTCAGAATCTAATATACTAATGTAGACTGGCTACAATATAAGAGGAGTTGGGGGGGGCACAAAAATTTTCCACCAGTGTTATCAACGGGCAGCCACCAATCCTAGAACCCAGACAAGGTTCTAAGTGACTTTAAATATTTCTCTAACCCTGTTCAGAGCAGGATTACATGGCAGTGACACAGGAGAACATTTAAAGAGGACTGAGCCCAGTCAACAAGTACTGAAATTCTTGTTTTAAAATAAACAAGGGGAAAAAACTATCTATCTCTGTAGAATGATCTAATCAGAGGTGTGTCAATAGGCAGGAAAAACAGGTTGTGATTTAGAACAAAGGAAGTTGCTTTTCAGGTTTCTCCTTTCATCCTGAAGTGAGGATGTTAAGAGTTTGCCAGTGATTCCTAGTGTTTTTAGACTGAATTCCATTCGTTTTATCCATAGCTGGCTTTAACTCTTCCATGGTTAGCTGACTAATACTTAAAAATCTTAAATAGCTGAGCAGCAACATAACCAATGCTCAGAACCCATCTTCTCACAACTAAAAGAAACTGCAGAGAAAATGTAACTGAAAGAGAGGGATTCCAGGGGTTGAAATGCAGCTAGAATATTTCTCACAGTATCTTGGTGCTTTGGCTGTAAGCAAGAAGTAAGGATGTGTATGCACTTGTAGAAGGAAGAAACTTTTAATTGGAACATTTCTGCAGTTTTAAGAGAAGCAAACATAGAATCATAGAACTGGAAGGAACTCGGGGGGCTATGTCTGTACTGCCCAGTCTTGCGCAAAAACATATGCAAATGAGGCACAGATGAATATCGCCATGCTTCATTTCCATACTTAATGAGCCGCCATTTTGCACAGGGGCTTTTGCCTGAAAATAAGCAGTAGAACAGTTCTTGCGCAAGAGGCAGTTTTTGCTCAAGAAGGAGCAGTGTAGACTTCTCCTTCTTGCACAAAAGCCCCTTGCGCAAAAACAGCGGCTCATTAAGTATGCTAATGAGGCGTGGAGATATTCATCGCCACGACTTATTTGCATATGTTCTTTGCGCAACACTGGGTAGTGTAGACGTAGCCTGACAGGTCAAGAAGTCCAGTCCTTTGCACTAACGACAGGACCTTCTAGACCACCCATGACAGTTATTTGTCTAATCTGCTATGTTAAAATTGCCAATGATGGAGATTCCACAACTTCCCTCTGCAATTTATTCCAGTGCTTAACCACCCTGATGGGAAGTTTTTTCTAATATCTAACCTAAACCTCCCTTGCTGCAATTTAAGCCCATTGCTTCTTGTCCTATCATCAGAGATTAAGAAGTGCAATTTCTCTCCTTCCTTCTTGTAACAACCTTTTATGTACTTGAAAATGATTATCATATCTACAATGACCATATTTTCCGAATAAAAAATTGGGACACATGATATAAGGGCCCTACCATCAATCAAATGTTAGTCATGCCCTGACCCCATTAACCATGCCCCCAATCCCTTATAACCCACTCACCTGCCACAGGAAGTCCCACCCTTGGGGGCAGTACTTACTGAGTTAAGGTAGACACATGGCTGGAAGTAAAGAGTGTCATGTAACCTCTCTAAGAACTCCTCCCATCATCCTCTACCTATAGGGATGGGTTTGGGCCCCATAGAACCACCCTGAGAGTAAATTTGACCAATCAGGGGGAGTTCTGGGGTGGGGAGATTGTATGGGATAGCAGCCGTGTATGAAGAGGAGACTGGCAACTTTAGGAAGGGAAGTAGCAGCATAAAAAGATGAGAGATTCAGAAACACAGAGAAGCTGAGGGATCCTGAGTACCACCCATGAGTGGAGATTATGCAGGAGCAATTCAAATGAAGCTGAAAGAAAGTGAAATGAATTTCACTAGCTTCAATTGCCTCAGACCTTTCTTTGGCCTCTAGCGCAATCTCTGGATTAAAAACATTTGTGTATTGCACTAATGCTTTTATCCTGAAACTGTATAATACCCACTGCAAAAAGGGGAGAGACATAGTCAGGAGGAGGCAGGGCTTTGTACCTGTGTTTGCCCTGCATATTTGACATGCTTAATCCCAGTGGCACAAATGGCAGAGTAGAGGAGGCTGAGTACTCACTAGAATTACACCCTGGAAACTACTAATAATTTTAGCACTTTCATAGCAGCCTGAGGATTTTAATATCTTGTAATGGCTCCTCTTAAGACCAGTTGATCGCGAGGCATTCGGGCCCCCCCATTTTCCCCCCAACCCTGAGAAGCCCCACTACCTACCTCCAGAGACAATGGAGGTAGTGGCGGCTTCCCGCGGGGTGGACGGAAGTCCTGCAGCTTCATGCCACTTCTGGGGGTTCCGGAAGTGCCCTGGCTGCTCCCCTCCCCCCGGTCTGTGGTGTGCCAGGCACGCTGCAGGAGGGAGCGCCGGCCCTGGAGAAGGAGGAGTGCAGGGGCTTCCCTGTGTCACAGGAGGGGTGAGCTGGCCCCAGGAGAGGTGCGCGCAGGGGTTTCCCTGTGCCGCAGGAGGGGGAGTTGGCCCTGGGGATGCATGTGTGGGGGCTTCCCTGCGCTGCGGGAGGAGGGGTCCGCCCCGGAGGAGGCGCACGCGGGGGGTTCCCCGTGCCGCGGGTGGGGAAGTCACCCCCGGGGGAGGTGCACACGGGGGTCTCCCCGCTCCGCGGGAGAGGGGGGTCAGCCCCAGAGGAGGTGCACGTGGGGGTTTCCCTCCTCTACAGGGGAGGAGTGGTAGGGGTGGAGTCCTGGGAGGAGGCTGGTGCAGGGGGCTCCCTCCCCCCCCGCACCCTACCCCCGTTCCTTCCTGTCCCTCCTCCCCCCCCGCACCCTGTCTCCTTTCCCCTGCTGCAGAACCTTGCCCCCTTTCCCTGGCTGCAGAACCCTGCCCCCACCCCAGCACTCTGTCACCTGCTCCCACCACCATGTCCCCTGCTCCCACCAGCACAGTTGGGGCCACATTAGTGAGGCTTGGGGGTTTTTTGGGAGGAGGGTTTTTTTTTGCATCTCCCTTGTGTGGCCCAACTGACTTTTCTGTGGGTCAGTGACCCCTCTGACTCAAAACAGGTTCCCTGTCCTTCTCATAAATAAAGACAAAGCAGAAACTTTTTGTGTTTAACATAGTATTTTATTTAAAAATGAAGTCTGGCCAAAAAACCCCCAATTGGGGCCAAGCCCCCATCTGGCTGCAGCATTATAACACTCCTGCACCCCCCCAGACCCTAGAACTGAGCCCCTCACACACTGAGACCCCCCTGCCCTGAGCCCCTCACATACCCCACCTGAAATTCCTGCATCCTCACAGCCACAAGCCTGTGGCTTGCTTAGTACCGCAACCCTCCATCTGACCCCACACTCCCCAGCCTGGAGCCCCCTCCCCAAGCCAGCGTCCCCTTCTCCACCTCCTCCTGAATCCAAATTTCCTCCCAGAGCTTGCACCTCTCACCCCTTCCCACACCCAAATCCCTCATTCCCACCCCAGAGCCCACACATCCTGTCTCAACCCAGTGAAGGTATGGCTAGACAGCAGGAGTTTTTCCAGGATTCCAGAGATATCCCGGAAAAACTCTTCTGCATCCAGGGATGTTCTTCTGCTTTTTTTAGTGGAAGAGCAAACATGCTCTTTTGGTAACCCCTGTGTTCCTCATTCCATGAGGAATAAGGGGGATTCCAAAAGAAGGGTTTTTTCTAACATTTGGTCCAGTCTAGATATGCCAAATGTTGGAAAAACCTCTTCCTACATAAGAATAAAGTGGCAGTGTAGAGTGTATAAAGGCTGGGGATAGCAAGTGATGGAGAAGAGGAGAATAGAGAGGGCGGGGTTTCAAGGAAGGGGTGGGGAAGGGTGGGGCGGTAGATCTTTGCTTGTTCTGAGATTTAAAAAGTGTTCTTGGGTGTAAAAAGGTTGGAGACCACTGTCTTAAAATACGTTTAAAGAGTTTAGGGCTTGGATTCAGTTTGAACAAATGACCAATAGTTTAGATGCTTATCTGATGTACCTAAAATATTAGATCTACCACAGTGGGCAGAGGAGTACTTGTAAGAACAGTCTATCCAGTGCTTCTGGTCCTCTGACATCGTGCATTTTGGATAATGTGCACCTGAGTATTTGGCAACCACTTGACACAGCTGTAAGAGTACACAAGATAGAAAGAGAGCAGTGGAGAATCCAGCCCTCAGCACATGTACAACCTCACTAAGGGCTTGTCTTCACTTACCCCAAGATCGATGCTCCATAGATCGATCTCCTGGGGTTTGATTTAGTATGTCTTGCAAGGACCAGCTAACCCAACTGCTGATGGTGCTGCAATCAACCCCGGTACTCCACCAGGTCATGAAGAGTAAGGGAAGTCAACCGGAGAGTTTCTCCTGTCAACCTCCCACAGTGAGGATGTCGCAGAAATCTGACTTAAGGTATGTCGACTCCAGTTACACTATTCTTGTAGCTGGGGTTGCGTATCGTAGGTCAACTTTCTCCGATAGTGTAGGCTAGCCCTTGGAATTCACAAGTGTAGGGCCTTCCAAAATAGTGGAAACACTGGAAAAATAATAGGCAGTCAAACTTTTTTAAACTGCTGATTTGTTTTAGGTTTGGGATAGAATTTCAAGGGAGATGGGGAATTTCTCATTTTATCCAGACCCGCTGGCTCATATTTAATTTCAGCCGTTTCCTCTCCCACATAGTGTGCCCAATTCACCACCAGTGTAAAATGGGTGTAAAATGCTACCCGTCTGAGTGAGAGGATTCAAAGAGGAATTGATGTGTGTACACATCATAAGCATATTTAGCATTATGCTAGTAAAGATTTAAACATAAAGAAGAGTTTTTGAGGACTATAAACTCTCATGCATTGGGACATAAGCCAGTATTTTCACCAGGCCAGGCTCTTACTACATTTAAAATGCAGAGCGGCAGCAGGGGACCCGGCATGAGCCAGGACACAGCATGCAGTCCTGGCTCACGCCGCTGCGGCTCTGTCTTTTAGTGTGGGTCTCAGTGGAGGCGGACTGGGGGTGTGGGGTGTTGGCAGGGTTGCAGTGAATGGGCTGGGCATGCAGGGTCTGAGCATGAGGAGAAGGAAGGCCACTTATATGCTTTAGTGAGGTTCCCAACAATGTGTCCTAGGCCTCCCGCTGCTCCTATTGGCTGGATTCCAGAGCAGCGGGAAAACTAGAAAAGCCTTCAGGAAGTGTCCTGCTCTCCTGTTCCCCCATCCGGGGCAGGGGAAACAGCAGTGCCCAGCCGCTTCTAGCTGTGCTTCTCCTTTCTGGGACATTTTTAGTGCTTTTGGGGACACTGGCATAGGAGATTTAAAATCGAGATTGTCCGGAAAATCTGGGCTGTATGGTCAGCGTAATCATATCCTACTTCAGTCTTCTCTTTTCCAGAATAAAAAAACCTAATTCTTTTAATTTTCCTTTATAAAGGTCTAGAAAACATGACCTAATTATTTATGTTGCTCTTCCTTGGACTTTTTCCAATTTGTCCACATCTTTCCTGAAATGTGGTGCCCAGAAATATACACAGTTCTCCAGTGAAGGCCTAATCAGTGCAGAGTAGAGTAGAAAAATTACTTTTCAAGTCTTGCTTTCAACACTCCTGCTAATATATCCCAGAATCATGTTCACTTTTTTTGCAACAGTGTCACACTGTTGACTCATATTTAGTTTGTGGTCCACTATGACCTCCAGATCCCTTTTCACAGTATTCCTTCCTAGGCAATTTTTTTCCATTTTTTATGTAATTGCGAGTCAGTTTTTGTTATAGTGTGATATTTGTATAATGACCCATTGAGACTAGGTTTCTGAGACCAGGCAAGCTAATGCAGGATCCTTAACATGTGCAAGGTGGGGTCACCTGGTACCTGTGAGGAAGATCTCCACTTAGTCCCAGATTTCCTTACTCCCCACATATCACCTCATCTCTAATTATTACTTTCCTAGGAAAACAGCAATAGGTTCCTGTCATCAAAGTTTAAATTAACTCCCTGGACAAACTTCAAATTGCTGAATATGGATTCCAATATAAAAATGAGAGGCAACAAGAGACGTAAGACTGAATCCCCAAGCAGCTGAAGAGGGAGATCACAAGGCCACAGCAGAACTTAGGCCAGGATATCACCGCACTGAAAGAACCCTCACAGAAAGACTGGATTCAATTTCTAAAGAGTTATGTTATGTCCATATGCTGAAATGGTTTATTTGGAATATGAGCTACAAAAGACTCATTGAAACCAGTGAAATTAAAGCTTAGAGTAGAAAAACAAAATGTCTTAGAAAACAGATCTCAAAGAAACAACCTCTTGAAGGCGTAGAGAAAAAGGATCTTATTTTCTTCAGAAGCTGCTCCCTGACATACTTGAATTGGATCTCCAGCTGTCCCCATTAGATATTAAAAGAGCTCATTGAATGACTGGTACTACAAAGCAAGAGTCTGATAAGCCCAGACCCATCATTTTCAAGCTGCGGAAATTCAATAATACAATAGCCATATGCTTGCAAAAGCCAAAACCCTTCTGCAGAAAGGCCACAAATTTTCTTTTCTTTTTTTTCCCTAATGCCTCAGCTGAGCTTAAGAAACAGAGGGCTGCCTTCAGTGACATAAAGCAGTTCCTGAAGGGACCAATGTCTGATACAGCATCAAGCATCAATCCGCCTTCACTATGGATTTAGCAGGCTCCACAAGGCCCATTTCTAATAAAAGACATTCCTATAATACTGGGAGCAGATTGTAATGCTATGCTAGCTAGTCTTCTGGACATATCCAATTGAATAAAACCCAGCTTTCAAAGCACAGCAGGCCAACCATAACTGTTAATGAATTAACTTGATTTGAAACATATATTGGGACTGAGATACCCCAAAAGGACTGTACATATTTATTTACAGTATATTCATCTTACTCCACAACTGACTTTTCTCTTGTATCTTCATAAATGATTCTAGTTCCAGTTGACTGGAAGTAACTATTGATAATGTATTCACTTGATATCATGCTCCAATTATACTTACCAATGACTAGGTCCCTACCATATTCACAGCAATGAAAAATGCATCATGGACCATGAAATTTGGGTCTCCTTGCTTCCCCCCACAAAATCTGATCTTTAGTGTGCTTTTATCTTATACTATACAGATTTCACAGAGGAGACCAGACTTTCTCAAATTAGGGGGACTGACCCAAAAGGGAGTTGCAAGGGGGAACGAGGGGATTCACACTGTTGCTACCATTACTTCTGTGCTGAATTCAGAGCTAGGTGACGGGACAGCAGCAGCTGTCAGCCAGATACCCAGCTCTGAATGCAGCATCCCACCAGCAGAGGTACAGAAGGATGGCAGTACCATACCATGCAACCCCTACTTCTGTGCAACTATCTTCACAGCTGGGCGGCCAGAGAGTGGCAACTGCTGACAGAGCGCCCAGCTCTGCAGGCAGCCGTGCAGAAGTAAGGATGACATGGTATGTTACTGCTGCCCTTATTTCTGTGCTGCTGCCTTCAGAGCTGGGCTCTCCACCAGCAATCACTGCTCTTTAGCTGCCCAAAGATCTGAAGGCAGCATCACCGTTAGCTGCAGCATAGAAGGATAGCAGTACCATAACCTCCCACAACTTCTTTTTGGGTCATGATTCCTGCCATTACAACACCATGACATTTCAGATTTAAATAGCTGAACTCATGAAATATATAATTTTTAAAACCCTAAGACCACGAAATTGACCACAATGAATCACAAATTTGGTAGGGCCCTACCAATTATATTGGTTACACATCATTAAAATCTTCTGCGTGGAAGCTGAACACTGTGCTACTAAAAAAAAAGGTAACATTTTGTTCCACGGTTGATTCAATCATCTCTAACTTCTTACAAAAAAATAAGCACCCAGTTATCTTTTGGAAAGCTCTGAAGGTGACTATAAGTGATGAATGTATAATGTATGCTTCCCATAAGAAGAGAGAGAGAGAGAGACCCATGTTACTAAATTTTCTGGACAAGGAAATAGATGTATTGCAGAGAATACACAAGATTGATCCAAATAATTAAAACTTTCAATGTTCTCTAATAAGTGCCACATATAAATCTAATGAATGCTTATCCAGCCAAGTCAAATTTACACTCAAGAGGATTGAACAAAGAAATTATGAGGGGGGATATAAGGCAGATTGCTTGCCAAAGACTTAATATGGAACTAGCCAACAATAATATTTTTCCTTGTTATAAGAAGACAGGTGTTCCATCCTTGAACCAATAGATATAAATAATCAATTTAAGTGATCCTATCAAGCTTTTTAAAAACCAATTTGACTAATAAATTTCATTGAAGGCCTACCTTTTAATCCCCTACTTTCAGAACTAATGTTTATGGAATTCACAGTACAAGAGAACATGGGTGGCAAGTTATATGGGCTCATGGTGCCCATGCTCCAGCAATATTCAGAGCCGGGGGCCCTGCTCCACCAATATTTGGAGCTGGGTCTCTCCCCCAGCCCTGCATGGAGCGGGCCCGGTCCCCACCTGCCGGCCCCCCCATGCGTCCTCCCACCCTGGCCCCAGAGCGTCCCCCCCGGACCTGGACCTGTCCCTGCCGTGCACAGCTTTCAGTCCGGCTCCCTTGCCGGCGCAGCTGCCGGCGGCTGCTGCCATGCGCGCGCAGGTGAGCGGGAGACGCCAGGCGGCAGCCTAGCTCTGGGTTCGGAGTCCAGGGACTTCTCGGGCCCAAGCGCAAACTCCGGCCCCGCAAAGTGGAAGGGAAGGGAAGGGAAGAGACGGGAAGGGAAGGTGGAAAACTAGGGGGAAGGGGTGGGAGAGGAAGGGGCTTGTGCGAAGGGGGAAGGGGAAAATAGGGGACGGGATGGGAGAGGAAGGGGCTTGTGCAGAGGGGGAAGGGGAAGAAAGGGGAAGGCACCAAGGGACAGCGTGGAGGAGAGACAAATACCAGGGGCAAGTGCAGACAATGAGGGAAGTGCAGGAAGGGAGGTGTCAGTGGGAGGGAGGGACAGGGTGATGCTGGGAGAGGAGAGAGTAAGGGCATTGGGGCTGGAGGGGAGGTGCTGGGAGAAGGCTTGAAAGAAGGGGGTGGGCATGAGAAAGGTGGGGATGGAGCAAGTCATGTGTGAGGGCACAGAGGGGCATGAGAGGAATGGGGGCAGAGAGTGGTGAGGGGGTGGGCATCAGGAAAAAGAGGGCAAAGGGCAGGGGCAGTAAGGGAAGGGAGGCACCAGGAGAGTGCAGGGCTAAGGGAAGGTGCAGGTGCCAAGGGATTCTGGGGGTGAAGCAGAAGAGCAGACACCTGCAGGGGAGGGACCAGCACCAGAGGAGAGAGGCAGGGCAGGTGTGTAGAGGGAGGTGTTGGAAGAGGGGATGAGGAGGGGTAGCTCACATGATCAGAGTGGGGCTACTGGAGGAGTGGGCACAGGGGGCAGAGAAGGGCTGGTGGAGTGGGGAAGGTTGCAGGAGGGCTAAGGGTAGTGAGAAGGGCAGGAGTCAGGACAGCAAAGGAGGGTGAGGAGTTGGGGGGCAGCAGGCACCAGGGGAGCTGATGGAGCAAGGGAAGGAGACATGGCAGCAGAGAGAAAAGGTAAAGGTTTATAAAATATGCATTAATAACTTGGGTGCCACAGTGGCACATCCAAACAAGCCACATGAACTCAGTACTGGTGCACAACACAAAATTCATTCTGCTCATGGGAGGAAACTCTTAGGCTATGTCTACACTGGCGGCTTCTTGCGCAAGAACATCTTGCGCAAGGGTTCTTGTACAAGAAGTCTTGCGCAAGAACACGTCCACACATCCATGTGCAAGCTGTGCTTTTTGCACAAGAGCTTCCATGGCAGTGTGGACGCTCTCTTGCACAGGAAAGCTCCGATGGCCATTTTAGCCATAGGGGTTTCTTGCGCAAGAAATCCCTGCCGAGCATCCACACTGCCCTCTTGCGCAAGAGAGCTTACACCTGTTAGAAAAGAGCGTAGCTCTTGTGCAAGATGCCCTCTCTTACCACGCCGTACTGTAAATTTCCTTGCACAAGAGCAGGCGGGCAGTGTGGATGCTCTGTGGGTTCTTGCACAAGAACAGCTGTACTTGCGCAAGAAGCCGCGAGTGTAGACATAGCCTTAGAGGGGAACACTTCCCCCAGCCTCTCTGCCCCCGAGTTAATGTCACACACATTAGGTTAATGCAATTGCAGGATAATTGCATGAGGGGGGTTTGGTGGGGGCCAAACTAACCCCTGTTGGTAGGAGGTTGGTGGGAAAAGTCCTTCGAGAGGGGTGACATGACACCTTTTACTTCTGGTCATGTGTCCATCTTGCCCCGAGCGTGTTACCTCCAGAGACCTGGTTAACGGGGGTCAGGGGGCGTGGTTAACGGGGGTCGGGGGCATGGTTAACAGGGGTCGGGGGTGTGGTTAACAGGGGTCAGGGGGTGTGGCTAATGGGGCACCACCAAAAATTATACATACCTGCCGCCCCTGCGGAAGAGAACAAATAGGCTATAAAATGTGAATTCAGGAAAGACCTTTGGGATAGTTGGTTTTCCAGCAAATTGCTATAAAATATTTTGTAATTATCCATCTTCTGTGTTTTCAATGGTCTTCACCAAAACATTCCAAAAAAGGAACCATGTCTCCTGACATGAGAATTGTTTTAATTACTTTAAAATTAAAGAAGAACAAGGGTGGTTGCAACTGTTGCTTTCTACCTACATCTCTGTTTAATACAGACTGCAAAATAATTGTAAACATTTTAGAGGCACAACTAAATGCCATTATCCCATCAATGTATACAGGTAGATCAGGTTAATTTTGTTAATGGAAGATTGGGTGCTGATAACAAAAAAGCATTCACTTTATCCAGCAAGTTCAGATGAGAAGGCCTTTGATAAGGTTGAATGGCCTTATCACATGGCTATCCTTAAAAATGGATTTGGACCAATATTTCTGAATTGGGTCAGTGTATTCTACAGTTGTCCCCTTGCTTCATTATTAATTAATGTAAATATTTCTACCACATTTCAACTAGGATGAGGGACATGACAGGGCTGTCCCTTCTTGATTCTCTTTTAATCTCTCAAACCACAGGCAATGTACATATCTCAGCACTAAGTCACTGAGGGTGTGTCTAGACTACATGGCTCCGTCGACAGAGCCATGTAGATGAGTTTACTCGGAAAAGGAAAATGAAGCGGCGATTTAAATAATCACTGCTTCGTTTACATCAAAATGGCTGCCGCGCTGTGCCGATCAGCTGATTGTCAGCACAGAGCGGTAGTCTAGATGGGGATCTGCCGACCCCAGAACCCTTTGTCGTCAGATCTGTAAGCCTTGTGAAACCCATGTGAAAGATTAAAGATAAAATACAAGGTTATAGACGGTCCTCCTTCAATTACATGTGTAACAAACACCAGTTATTAGTTTCAAAGATAAACATGGGAAAAGAATGTAGCCTTATTTACACAACAAAAACATTAGAGGATATGTGGCTTAATATGAAAGATACTTCTAATTCTGTATCCTTGTGATTCTTCCAGAATAGGATATTAAACAGGTAGCACTGGACTCCAAAGTGTTTTTTAAGGCTAAATTGGCAATACACAGCAATTGCTGACAATGCAAACAGAAATTGCTAACCTTTCACACATCCTCTATTCCTATAAAAATGCATTTGTTATGAAACACCATACTTAGCACACTCTCAAAAATTTAGTGTTGCTATCTTCATTCTCAAGCTTGTGTCTTTTAGGGGTGCTGAATTGGCATTACCAATTAATATTAAGAAGTTGATTACAATAACTAATAGTGGTCAAAAGAGTTATTTTGAGAAAATGGAAGTTGCAGTTCCTCCCTTGTACACAGACTGGATTAGTGAGCTCTCTACTACTATGTACATGGGGGGAAAAAGTCTCTCTAACAGAAATACTTGGAAAAAATATGAGGATGACTGGTCACACATGAAACTATTGTATACTTATGCAGTTAGTCTCCAGTACTCATAGGTTCTGTTGTCATTTACTTATCTACTTAGTCACTTTAATAACTGATGCCCTGAAAACCTCTAGGCTGTGTCTAGACTGGCAAGTTTTTGCGCAAAAGCAGCTGCTTTTGTGCAAAAACTTGCCAGCTGTCTACACTGGCTGCTTGAATTTGCACAAAAGCACTGACGTTCTAATGTAAGAAATCAGTGCTTCTTGCGCAAATACTTTGACGCTCCCGTCCGGGCAAAAGGGCCAGTGTAGACAGCTCAGATTTGTTTTGCACAAAAAAGCCCCGATGGTGAAAATGGCGATCAGGGCTTTTTTGCGCAAAAGCGTGTCTAGATTGGCCACGGATGCTTTTGCGCAAAGCATCCGTGCCAATCTAGGCAGCGCAAATACTTTTAACAGAAAAACTTTTCAGTTAAAAGTATTTGCGCAAAATCATGCCAGTCTAGACGTAGCCCTAAAGTTTAGGTTCTTTGCTTTGGTTTTGGGTTTTTTCTAGGTTATGCAATACACATTTATTTTTTATCTGCTATTTCCATCTTGTGTATGATTTTCTGTGTTGTGTTTCATTATGTGCTTATATTTTATATAAAACAAACCTAAAACATTTTTTTTAAATGTACAGGGCTCCAAACAGCCAGACCATTTTTTTTCTTTCTCTATCTAGTCCAGCTGTTACAAAATAATCTGGCTGGCTCAGGAGTTGTATATCTGCCTAGAGGTTCCAGAAGCCTCCAGACCGGAAGTAGTGTTTGTGCTTAAAGCCAACTCTGTGCTTAAAGCCAATGTAAATGAGTCTTAATAAAAGGTTTCCATGCCAGGATAACACTGGATTTTCTTACATCTTGTTCATGGATTAGTTGGTTTAAGATGGCTTTGGGTTTTGCCATTTATGTGTTTTTAATATATAATTTATATTGAATTCCATTACTCTGAGATGTTCCTTCCATTTGGCATGTTTCCAAAACCCCCACTCAAAATGAGTAAGTCTCAGTATATTAAATGTAGTGGAAGTGTGTCAGTGATAGGGACAGAGACTATAAAAGTGATTGTCTTTATTTAGATGAACCTTTGTATTTTATTTAAAGACAGTGTAGTGCAGTGTTGGGAGCATGGTACTGAGTCAGAGCACCTGAGTTCTGTCTATGTAGGAACTTATATGGTGCTCTTTACTGTAGTGTCTCAGCAACTCATGATCACTAATTAATTTATTCTCATAACAACTCTGTGAGGTAGTAAGGGATCTGGTAGATTTTACACAGGAAGTGTGTGGCTAAGCTGAAAACTGAACTCGGGTCTCTGTATCTGCTGAGCTGCACAGTAGCAAAAGCAGCAGCATATGTCAGGCCATCATTCCCAGGAGCCAGCACTTCATGCCTGCAGCTCCTCTAATGTGGCTGTACCATCCCTGCCAGGCCCACCCACTGGGGCAGGCACCAGGCTCACCAGCAGCTAACCCTGGTCATGCAAGTGGCTCACATGTAGGGTTGCCAGGTGTCCGGTTTTAAACCGGACAGTGCGGTATTTCAGCTTTCTGACCGGGAAACAAATTGAGAAAATATTGGACATATAAATGTCCGGTATTTTCTAATTAAGTTTTTATTATTATCATGAGTATCAGTACGCAACTATGCAGTCCAGAGGAGGGGGGCGGGATGGAATCCCTGGGGCCAGACTCGCCCATGCGCCCTACTGGGACCATGCATGGGATGGGCAGCACCCTGGGATCTGCGTGCGCCCGGGCCAGCTCCGCTCCCTGCTAGCTGGTTCCCTCCTCATGCTCCCCCCAACCCCCTGCTGGCCAGCCCTGCTTCCTGGCGGCCGGTTCCCCCCGGCCAGCCCCACTCCCCCCAACCCCCTCCCAGCCACTCTTGCTTCCCGCCGGCTGGTTCCCCCTCCAAATCTCCTCCGGCCAGCCCGCTCCTCCCAGCCAGCCCTGCTTCCTGCTGGCCGGTTCCCCCAACCAGCCCCACTCCCCAACCACCTCCCAACCAGCCCTGCTTCCCGCCGGCCGGTTCCCCCTCCGAATCTCCTCCGGCCAGCCCCGCTCCTCCCAACCAGCCCTGCTTCCCAGTGGCCAGTTCCCCCCCAGCCAGCCCCGCTCCCGGCCAGTCCCACTCCCCTCCCGGCCGGTCGCTCCCCCGCCCCATCTGAGATCAAGAGTGTCCGGTATTTTTTTTAAACCATCTGGTAACCCTACTCAGATGCTCCTGGACAGGAGTCAATTCCAGCAACGGTCTTCATCTCCTGGGAGGAGGCTCAGTACCTTGTGCTAGTAGCTAGGTCAGTAGGTTTGCCAGGTGTCCAGTATTGAACCAGACAGGTGAAATGCACGTGAAATGTCCGGTATTTTCCGTGTTTCCTGGCTGGGGCTGGCTGGGGCAGGGGGAGGATGGAGCGTCCCAGGCAGACTTCAAAATGGCCACCTTAAAAGGGCAATGCATGCTCTGCTCTTAAAAGGGCAATGCATGCTCTGCTCTTAAAAGGGCACATTGGGAAACTGGAGTGGTTTGGGGTTTTTTTTGGCTCAACAGATTTTGCTGCTGTGGTGGTTTTTTTTTTTTGCTCAACAGAATTTTTTCCCGGTGTAGGGTTTTTGGGGTTTTTTTGGGGAGGGGTGTTCAGTATTTTTGGTTAAACCATCTGGCAACCCTAGGTCAGGGGTGGGCAAAAGCCTCTCAGCGGGCTGGATCCAGCCCCCCCTCCTAGGGCTTTGATCCGGCCTGCTAGGCAGTTTCAGGCCCCGGCCCCTAGCTCATTGCCTCAGAGCAGGAGAGGGCCACAAGTGCTTCAAATTGCTTCTATTTAAAGAGCTCGCTTCTTTCCCGCATCTTGCCTAGCATGGCGAAGGCACAAGCCCTTTAAATAGAAACAGCTGAACGGGCTGGTGTCTCTGGCTCCCTAGCAACACGCTAAAGGCACAGGGAGGTGCAAGCACCCTCAGCTGTTTCTATTTAAAGGGGTCCCCACCCCCTGGGAACCTCCTGCTTGCCATGCAGGGCATGGGGAAGAGGAGGGGTGCTGATATCTGGGTGCCCTTCTCTAACCCACCCCTGTACCGCATCTCCACAGAGCAGAATGGGGACAGGGATGAAGAGAGTTTGCTGATTGATTTTGGGAGTGGTGCAGGGCTAGGGTAGGGGTGATCCTGCCTTAGCACCACTGCACCACCATACAGAAGCCACCTGTGGTAAGCGGTGCCCAGCTGGAGCCCTCATTCTGAACCCTGGCACCAGTCCTGAACCACTCCTGCACCCCAAACCCCTGTCCTAGCTCTGAGTCCCCCTACACCCAAACTCTCTCCCAGAGCCTGCACCCTGAACCCCCTTCCTGCACCTCAACTCCCTGCCCCAGGCTCAGCTCAGAGTCCCTCCCACACCCCAAATCCTTTAGCCCAAGATCAAAGCCTGCATCCCTCTCCCCTCACTGCAGCCCTCTGCCCACTGCCTGATAAAAGCAAATGAGGATGGGGGAGGGAGAAAGGATGGAGTAAGAGGAGCGGGCCTTGGAGAAGGGGTGGGAAGGAGGCGGGGCAAGGGTGTTTGGGTTTGAGGTAGATCCTGGATTGCACTTAAATTCAAAAAGTGATCTTGTGCTCTAAAAAGGTTGGAGACTACTGTTGTAAGATCTGGGTACCAATTAGCAGTTTGCTGGGAAGACTCAACATTTTTCAAGATCTGTTTTGATTTTTTGGGGGGGGTGGGGAGGCATTTTTTTAAAGAAATGAACTAAAGAAAAATGCACAGGTGTTTGGAATGAGCAGTTCTTTTCTTTTAAATCATGTCTTTATTCCATAAGCATACGAGCCTGGCCTCTCCATGTGCAGAACTGGATCCAAAGCCTTCCCTCTGACTTCCATGTGAGCTTTTGCATTCAACAGCAGACAGTGGCTTTTACTCCATTTACAGGATGGAATATGAAGAATATTCATAAATCAGGGATTTAAGGATTTTGAGTGCCCAACTGACACTTTATTTTTTCCAAGTGAAATTCTTGTCCTACAAAACCAACTAATAAGAGTACTGCACGAGGACAATGAGACTTGTGATAGTAATATTATCTATACTTTACTTCTATTAGATTAACTTTACTATTTTGTGTAACAATTACATCCCCCATCACTGTGTATGTTATAGTAATTCTGCCTCTACCTGCTTTCAGCACTACTCATCCTCCATCTCAACAATAATGCATTGTTCTTTGTTGTTACAGGTCAAATTTCCTAAAACCGCTAAAAGCCGAAGATGGATATTAAGCATGCGAAGGAATATATCTACTGGTTATACTATCAATACCTATTGATCACCTGTTGCTATGTGTTGGAGCCCTGGGAGCAGTCTATGTTCCACACTATTTTTATTACTGTTTTTGCTATGGTGGTGTACACAGCTTATGTCTTTATCCCTATCCACATCCATTTGGCTTTTGAGTTCTTCTCCCAGTTATTTGGAGACCAGCATGAAAGTACTGTTGCCATTATGAACTGAATTTGACATGGCTGAGAGCAGCTGTCGCATCATGTGAAATGTCTTCTTCCATGTTTGGTTTGTTTAGAAAAAGGTTTGGGATTTCTGAAAACATTGCTTCCTCATACAAAAGCCAGCCTGCATAACTACTATAGCTGAAAACCAGAATAATGCACTGACTCCTGTATGTATAGTTCATATTTAAATAAAATGCAAGCACAGCTTTTATTCTGTAACAGTATACCACCTAATTTGGAACACATTACTTTATATAATTTGTCCACTGCAAATAGTGTTCATATGAGCCTTAAACTGCAGGAAACATGTTTTTTAATACTCAGAGATCTTACTTTTTTAATCACACTTTGTCTAGACTCATGACTTTTACATGTACTATTTTTACACTATCAATTTAATTTTAATAGAATATATGAAAATGTACGGCAAACAGCAAAATGTATTTAGGAAGATAGAAGGTGAGGTATACTTTCTGTATACAAGAAAGCGTCTCTTCCCAGAAAGATATATGGCAATTATACAATATAAGAAATTCTTTTTTCCATCCCAGTTTAGTCTATGGCTCTGAGTCAAATATAGCATAACCCAAGTAGCTGAAGTCTGTTTTAGTAGTCTGCTAATTTTTAAAATGGAGTCATGATATAAAGAGATGGTTGTCTACAGCTTTTCCTTTTAAAAAAATAAGAAATCAAGACGAGCATGAATCCAATTTTTAGGACTAAAACTTCTGATGTTGGATTTATGGTGGCTTAATTGCAACATTAAGATAATGTATATAATATATGTAATCTTGCATTGTACTGAGAATGCTGTACCAGCTATTTAGTGAGCCTATGATTTTTTGGTACACTCATCTTTGCTTGTTACAAAAATCAATTTTCCCCTTTCTACAATTCATTGGGGAAAGCAAAGCATGTGTTTGTGCTAAAGGAAGATGATCTAGTAAGCAAAGTGGAATTTTCTAATAACTGCAGAACTCTGAAGCATTTAGATGGAAGCTTTGATACAAAGGCCTCCTTTACAAAGCAGATAGGAGATTTATTAAAACTGCCTTTGGGGAGTTTCTTAAACCACACAAGCTTTTTTAGATCTGAATCAAACATGAATGCCAAAGAGCAAGCTATATATGTGGAATATATCACTTTTGCAACAAGCACTACTACTGAAAGGGAGAAGCATAAAATGTAAATAATGTTTTAAGTATGTTTGCACAGTTATAGCATGAAGAATTTCTCTAACTTCATCGGGGGCATTGGGGTCCTGCATGATAAAAAGAATGGCAAATTCTGATGTCAAATGGAGGACATGTTTATATGTAGTTTTTCAAATGTAAAAAATAAAGTGAAATTCTTTTAAAAATGTTTTAAATGCATAATTCTCAGTTTTGCCTTTATCTCCATGTATTATATTAATCTCAGTACTCTGACTCTCCTCTATCCAGGGCTCAAGCATAATTTTTTCAGGCCCAGTACCAATTGTAACATAGAACATATGAGAGAAAGAGAGAGACTGTGCTACTGAAAGTAATTAAACTAGCCACAGTGCAGGGATCTATATATATGCACTATGTAGTTGTTATTCCTCCATTCCACCACTAACCTGGCATTTCTTTCTACTCTGATTGGGTCCCAAATTCAGCTTTGTCAGCAACTCAGTCACCTGTATGGAAAAAAAAATCATCCTCACCTGTTTTAATCATTCACATTAAAACAGGTGAGGATGATTTATCAAAAATAAAATGAGGAGCACCCTGTTGGGAAGAGCCTTTTAAACACTTGTAAATTAAACAGAACAGGTCCACAGAGGGAGGAGGAAAGGAAGCAACCCTGCTGCTACTGTGCTGATAGCCCTATCGCCTCTGCCTGAGGCCCTGCCCCTTCCCAGAGCATGGAGCTGTCCCCCACATCCACCTTGTCCAGGGGCCCAGCGAAGTGTTATGAGTTTAGATGAAAATGTATCAAGGTGATACCATGTGTCACATGAAAGTCATATGTGGGTCCTGCAACTTAGCAGGTCTGGGATGGAAGTTTCCATCCCTGCTGTACCCAGCTTAGCACAGCCTGGAACTCTGCAAGCCCAAACAGCAGCTGGGCTTTATCAGCTTTAAGCCATGCCTTGACCTGGGAAACTACTGAGCAGTAAACAAGTCTGACCTCCGTCTCAGCTCATGAAAGTGATAAGAATGGTGTTTAGCCAGGTACATACACACCTACAGTAAACAACTGTAGTATAAGATCACTGGGAGTCCCGCCCCTCTGGAGTCTCAACAGGGACCTAGACCTCAAAGGGTGCCCTGGGTCCCCCAGCTGGAGCCATGTCCACTGCAGCCTGGTGCAAGGTGACCAGAACAGGACTCCACGCAGAACTGAAGGTGAGTAAGCATTTCCAAGTGCCTGTTACTCTTTTATGCATTGCTCTGCCTATGCTTATTGGCGTATTACTTTGCCATAGGTGTGTAACCATCTGGCAGTATTAAGCCTGTAATAGTAGTGACATAGTAAGATTAATAAAAGCAACTATCCCTAATCGACTGTCTTGAACTGAATCTACAACCCTGTTGGGCCCTGGCCCTGTGAGTTGACACCATGCCGTTAAAGCAATTTGCACTAAATTGTGTTTTATTTATGCTGATAACTAAATCACCAAACTTAAACACACCCACTTCAAATAACTTTACATATTTGATGCTTTTATAACCATGTAAAGGATTCTTCTAACACTATTTGAAGATTATTTAAATAAATAAGGGTCTTGCTGTGAAAATTCTTTACACCATTTCTTCTGTTACAACTCAGATCCTAAATTATGTAGCTGAGAAGGGTACATTGCAGATCAGGGCAGCTTGCAAAATACCTTTTATAGTGTCATCTGGTGACAAATGATGACATATGGATGGGAGGTAGCAACGAAGCAGAGATCTCCTCACTTGAAGCTGACTTCCTCTTCTTGGAGTACAGATCTGTCGAGAGAGCACAGAGATGGAGCCTGAATTGTGCAGGAGGGAGGTGGTTGAGGCTGCGGCTGTTGTTGCTGCTGCACTCTATATCATTCCCAGGAATCCCAATAGGGCCAGTTGGTGAGCATTGGTGGTTGGGATTGCTTGGGGGAAGAGTATCAGAGTGTGAGTACCCACTACAGGCTCTTCATCCTTGTCACTGGAGAATGGCGGTGCTGACTCTGCTGCCGTGAAGAAACTAAATCTGGCCGAGGTCAAGTGGGGTTGTCAGTACCAAGGTGACTTGCAGCTCCTCAGAAGTCATAAAAGGCTGAGGTGCCATGGCTGTCAGTGCCAAAGGCAGTACCACGGTTGGTGCCATCAGTGCCATGTGTTTGTTTCTTTGGTGCTGGGGGTGTCATGGGCGCGTTTGGTGCCAAAGGGGTTGTGGCTTCTTTGGCGCCAATCGAGTTTGATGGCACCAGAAGTGCTGACTTAGATTTAGACTTGCTTGGTGCCTTTGGTGCTGGCCTTAGCGAGGTCCTTAGACCCTTGGAACCCATCAGTACCTGACAGTCCTGGTGCCTCTCCCTCTGGCACCTTAGCTGTGGCCGTTGCCAGAGGCATTTTATGAGGTGATGCCCATTTCTTGGAAGGGGATTCACCTGCAACTTTATCAGACATTGCCACTGGGGACAGTTGCCTCGGCGGTGTCAAATGCTCAGGGTCCGATGCCGGATGCATGGTATTTTCTAATAATAGTAACTTCAGTTGAAGTTCTCTAGCTTTTCTTGTGTGTGCCATAAGTTGCTTACAGTGCTGACACTAAGAGGTAGCATGAGCTTGCCCTAGGCATCGAATGCACTGCGAATGTCCATCGGACACCGGTATTGAAAGCCTGCAAGACAGGCAGCACTTAAAACTTTGGGAATGAGGCATCCCACAAGGAAAGATGGCCAACTGGGAAAGAGGCCTCAACAGGAGAAAAACAAAAATATTTAACTAACTACAACTATAACAACTAAGAGTACATCTACACTGTGTGCTTATTTTGGAATAAGCTATTCCAGAAGATATCTTCCAGAAGATACATGCTTAAAGGGACCTCCCTGTACAGCCATTTCTCAGGTTCTTCTCCTGCTTGCCTACCTCTCTGAGGGACAGCAAAGCATTTCCACTGCATGCTTTGGTTACCCTGTTTTTGGACACAATAGCACTCCCAGCTATGAAGCTGCCTCTAGCACACAACGGCCCCATCTGTCTATGTCTATGCAGCAGTTTCTGCAGGCTGCCCTCCAGACCCTGCAGGAAAATGACCCTGAGCTGTTTGAGGAGACCTTCAACATATGTGTGGGAGCGCAGCTCTTTCAACCACACCCCACTGTGGAGTGCTGCTTCTGGTGGCTGGACACCTGTTCCAACTGGTAGGACCGGCTCATTATGAAGCAGGCGGATGACCAGCATTAGCTCCAGAATTTCTGCATGAGGAAGGAGACATTTCTGGAGCTCCGTGCCTGGCTTGCAGCTGCTCTCACATGATGGGACATCCAGATGCAACCCACCGTACCCCTGGAGAAGTGGGTTGCTATCACGATGTGAAAGCTCACCCGGCCCAACAGTTACTGATCCATGGGCAACCAGTTCAGCGTGGGAAGTCAACTATAGATGTTGTACCATCTGGAGCGGAGATCCTGGAGGTTTTCCTCCTTGCCCCACACCTCAATGAGGGCTAGGATCTCTGCCCCAGACCAGGACGGCACGAGTCTCTTTCAGCACCTGGCAGGCTCCTAGCAGGGCCGACCCGAGCCCTTTTGGCGCCCTGGGCCCAGGCACGTGGCGCCCGCTCGGGCGCATGGCGCATGCGCGGGCTGGCCACGGCCGCTGGCGAACAGCCTGGGGCCCGCCCCCAAGGCGCACGGTGCATGCGCTGCCCAGCCCAGCCCAGCCAGCGCTGCTAGCGTGCGCGCCGGGCCGTGCAGGGCCCCGTGGCCGTGGGGGGAAGGGCGCTGCTCGCTGGCGCCGTGGGGCCAGCGCTGCGGAAGCCAGGCATGCGGCACCTGATGGCAGCTGTAAGGGATGCCGTGTGCCCCTTACAGCTGCCATCAGGCATCCCCCATCGGTTGGCGCCCTGGGCAGCTGCCCAGCTCGCCCATGCCTCAGTCCGGCCCTGGCTCCTAGGAGCCATCAGAGTACTCCCTGGGAGCAGTGGAGAGCTCGAGTGGCTCAATGGTCATCCATACTGGTCAGATGTTGTGCTGTGGCAGCAGCGGTGTGGCTGGAGGCTGTCAGAGCCAGCTTCCTGCCCCAAGCCCTTTCCCCTGTGTCTGCAGCTTTAAGGGCTGCAGAGGAAGAGGAACCATAGAGTTCTGAGGAGTTTGGACACAGTGGCCAGCAGGGCACCTGTGGGATTTCCTGGAGGCCCCTTATTTCGAAATAACTCCCTGTGCTGCGTCCATACACGCCCTCTTCCAAAATAGCTATTTCGGAAGAGGTATTATTCCTCATGCAGTGTGGTTTACAAGAGTCAGAATAAACTGTCTGTTATTTTCAAGCTTATTTCAAAATAACGGAATTGCTGTGTACATGCTTGCATTGTTATTCCAGAGTAATGGCTGTTATTCCGGAATAATGGTGCAATGTAGACGCACCTTAACAGTAATAACTACAAAAATAACTACAACATTAACCAACTCTAATGAGATTTACAGACTATTTGGAGGGCACTTCAGTTCCAACTGAAGCCAGTGGCGGCAGAGAAGGAACTGAAGGAACAGGTGGCTGCACACGATGAGTGGCCGCACCAGCACATGCTAACAGAGGTGGCAGGTTTGTATAATTTTTGGTGGTGCCCCATTAGCCACATCCCCTGACCCCCGTTAACCATGCCCCTGACCCCCATTAGCCACGCCTCTGGAGGTAACACGCTCAAGGCAAGATGGACACATGACCAGAAGTAAAAGGTGTCATGTCACCCCTCTCGAAGGACTTTTCCCACCATCCTCCTACCAACAGGGATTAGTTTGGCCCCCACCAAACCCCCCTCATGCAACTATCCTGCAATTGCATTAACCCGATGTGTGTGACATTAACTCGGGGGCAGAGGCTGGGGGAAGTGTTCCCTCTAAGGCTATGTCCACACTCGCGGCATCATGCACAAGTACAGCTGTTCTTGCGCAAGAACCCACAGAGTATCCACACTGCCCATCTGCTCTTGCACAAGGAAATTTACAGTACGGCGTGGTAAGAAAGGGCGTCCTGCGCAAGAGCTACGCTCTTTTCTAACAGGTGTAAGCTCTCTTGCGCAAGAGGGCAGTGTGGATGCTCGGCAGGGATTTCTTGCGCAAGAAACCCCTATGGCTAAAATGGCCATCGGAGCTTTCTTGCACAAGAGAGCGTCCACACTGCCATGGATGCTCCTGCACAAAAGCACAGCTCGCACATGGACGTGTTCTTGCACAAGAAGCCGCCAGTGTAGACATAGCCTAAGAGTTTCCTCCCATGAGCAGAATGAATTTTGTGTTGTGCACCAGTACTGAGTTCATGTGGCTTGTTTGGATGTGCCACTGTGGCACCCAAGTTATTAATATTTTATAAACCTTTACTTTTCTCTCTGCTGCCATGTTTCCTCCCCCTGCTCCATCAGCTCCCCTGGTGCCTGCTGCCCCCCAACTCCTCACCCTCCTCTGCTGTCCTGACTCCTGCCCTTCTTACTGCCCTCAGCCCTCCTGCAACCTTCCCCCCTCCACCAGCCCTTCTCTGCCCCCTGTGCCCACTCCTCCAGTAGCCCCACTCTGATCATGTGAGCTACCCCTCCTCATCCCCTCTTCCAACACCTCCCTCTACACACCTGCCCTGCCTCTCTCCTCTGGTGCTGGTCCCTCCCATGCAGGTGTCTGTCCTTCTGCTTCACCCCCAGAATCCTCTGGCACCTGCACCCTCCTGGTGCCTCCCCCTTCCCTTACTGCCTCGCGCCCTTTGCCCTCTTTTTCCCTGATGCCCACCTCCTCACCACTCTCTGCCCCCACTCCTCTCATGCCCCTCTGTGCCCTCACACGAGTTGCTCCATCCCCGCCTTCCTCATGCCCACCCCTTCTTTCAAGCCTTCTCCCAGCACCTCCCCTTTCCCCCTCTAGGCCCCAATGCCCTTACTCTCTCCTCTCCCAGCATCACTCTGTCCCTCCCTCCCACTGACACCTCCCTTCCTGCCCTTTTCCTCATTGTCTGCACTTGGCCCCCTGGCATTTGTCTCTCCTCCACGCTGTCCCTTGGTGCCTTCCCCTTTCTTCCCGCTCCCCCTTCCCCTCTGCACAAGCCCCTTCCTCTCCCATCCATTCCCCTATTTTCCCCCTCCCCCTCGCTTACCTTACCTTCTGCCTTCCACTTCGCGGGGCCAGAGTCTGTGCTCGGGTCCCAGAAGTCCCCAGAGTCTGAACCCGGAGCTAGGCTGCGCAGCGCAATGCCGTGCCGAGCAGTTTTAAAGTCCCGGGCCGTGATGTCACGTCACACCCGGGCATCTCCCCTCTCACCTGTAAACGCCATGCATGGCAGCAGCAGCCAGCAGCGCACGCCGGCAAGGAGGAGCCAGACTGAAAGCTGCGCATGGCAGGGACGGGACAGGACGGGGGAGACGCTCTGGGGCCAGGGTGGGAGGATGCGTGGTGGGGCCAGCAGGTGGGGGCCAGGACCCACTCCAGGCAGGGCCGGGGGAGAGACCCTGCTCCAAATATTGATGGAGCAGGGCCCCTGGCTCTGAATATTGCTGGAGCATGGGCACCACAAGCCCATATAACTCGCCGCCCATGCATGCTGGCTACCATGTGTGCACAGCCTACTGAGGGCAGTGCTAAAATTCCCTGACTAGCCGTGCAGCAGTGCCCCAGACCCCTAAGGTGAAGCTCCAACAGGGACACTCCTCAAAGAACAAGAACCGGATACTGTTCCAAGGGGAAGATGCCTAATAATAAGGGAGCATTAGCCTACATTCCCTTTTTCTACAGTTCTGTAAGGCTCCTGTCTTCTAACTGCAGTATGATTGGAAAGGAATCCTATGCTATCCATTTAAAAACACCAAATAAGCAAACCTGTATTCTAGGGCCAAGTAGGGTTGCCAGATGGTTTCAACAAAAATACTGTACACACTTGACATTACATCACAATTTACATTACATCTTATTTAGAAAATACTGGACATTTATATTTCTCATTTATATTTTCTCAATTTGTTTCCTGAACAGAAAGCTCAAATACTGGACTGTCCAGTTCAAAACCGGACAGCTGGCAACCCTAGGGCCAAGATTGAGGTGAAGGGAAGAAAGTGGTGGATGCGGAAAGGAGACAAAGGATTAAAAGGTGGCCCATTCTGTTCACTAGCCCAGCATGAGGTTATTCAACATAGGGGAAGAGTTGTGACTTTTTACACAACTCTGGGGCTGAGGCTCATGTTTGTGCTCTACATTGTGTGTCAGTGTTTATTTCACTTATTTCCTTATAAACCCCTTATAAACTTCAGACTAGACCCACTCAGACAAACTACCAGCAAGAGGTTTTATTCTGTAAAGAACACAGAACAGAATTATACTTCAGCAGCCTCCTCTCTGGTTGCAGCCTGCGTGCTTCCAGCTCAGTCAGTGCTGAGACCCTGCTGGGAGTGCAAAGGGTACATTGTACAACACAACCCCCTCCTTACATACATGTTTTAACTCCCACGAGAACTAACTCCGCAACAACCAAGCCAATGTGACCAAGGGGAAATGGAAGGCAGAAAAGAGTTTAACTTTAATTATTAAAAAGATTTCTGTTACACCAGCCTGCTGACCCATGATGAGCCATTTCAATGGCTTTAAAAAACAGCCATAGGTGTAAGAGAGGGCAAAGATGAGGCACATAAACCCTCATGCTACAGGGAATAAACCACTTGCTAACTGCCTGAAATAAAAATAAATAACTAAAAAATAAAAAACCTCCCCTCAGTTTGTTCCATAGGGGTTTGTTTTTGTGTGCATGCGTGTTATAGAGAGTCATAAAGGCTAGAAAGAACCATTATAGTAATCAAGTGTGACCTTCTGCATAGTACAGGCCCTAGAACAGAGGTGGGCAATAATTTTTGGTGCGGGGCCACTCCAAGATTTTGGAAAGTGGTCAAGGGCCGCACTTTTCTTTGAAGGAAATGTGGGGGTCTCGGATGGAGGCGGGGTACAGAAGGGTGCACAGGGTAAGGGACTGAGGTGCAGGAGACTATGTGAGGTCTGAGAGGGAGTTTGGATAAAGGAGGGGGTTGTGTCCTGGGTCAGGGGATTAGGGTACAGGGCCTGGGAGGGTGTTTGGGTGCAGAAGAGGATTTTTGGCCTAGGAGAAAGGTGTAGGAGGCGGTACAGGGTCTGGGAGGGAGTCGTGACCTGGGACAGGGGAGTGCAAAGGGTTTGGATGATGACCTGGGGGAGGGAGTTGGAGTGTGAGAGGGGTAGGGGTACCAGAGGCAGGCTCTGGCTGGGAGGTGATTACCTAAGTGTTTCCTAGCCAGCACCCGCAAGGCAGGTTGGGCTCCCTGCATGCTGCAGCCCCAGATCACTTAGAGCTGCAGGCTATTCCCTCCATGTGGCTCTCAACTCTGGGAGGGGGAAGAGACTTGCATAGCTCCCATCCCAATCTCTCAGCTCCTACTGGCTGGTTGTTTCCAGCCAATAGGAGCTGAGAAATTGGCTGGGGTCAATTCCTATTGGCCAATTGTTTACAGCCTATAGGAGCTGAGAATTGGGCTGGGAACAGGGAGATCACTCAAAGCCTCTCTCTCCCTCCAGAGCAGAGCGCCACCGGACAGCGCTTTAATCCCGCGGCAATTGTGTGCCTGAGGATCCTGGAAGGGTGACCTGTGGGCCAGATCCAGTGGCTTTGCAGGCTGGATGTGGCCCCGAGGCCACATTTTGCCCAGCCTTCTTCTAGGCCCTTCTGGTCTTAAAATCTAAGGCTATGTCTACACTTCAGGCTTCTTGCGCAAGAACTGTTTTGCGCAAGAGTCCTTGTGCAAAAGGCCTTCCACAAGAGCGCGTCCACACTGCCATGTGCTTTTGCGCAAGAGATGTGCTTTGTGCAAGAGCATCCATGGCTGTGTGGACACTCTTGTGCAAGAAAGCTCTGATGGCCATTTTAGCCATAGGGCTTTCTTGCACAAGAAATTCATGGTTCCTGTCTACACTGCCTTCTTGTAGAAGAGCTCTTGTGCAAGAGGGCTTATTCCTCGTGGGGAGAGGAATAACTCTTCCAGAAGACAACCTGTTTTCCGACACTGTACTGTAAATTTACTTGCGCAAGAAAGCACATGCAGTGTAGACGCTCTGCAAGTTTTTGCGCAAGAACAGCCTTTCTTGTGCAAAAGGCCTGCAGTGTAGACGTAGCCAGAGTCCAACTGAATATTCAAATCTGAAATGGAAAAATAAAATATTTGTTTAATAATTTCTGGGTGCTTCCTGTTAACTGGAAAACAGTTAGATAGTAGCCTAATATTGGTCTATAATACACAAAGTTATTTGATACAAACACATCAGTAAAAGCACATGGCAACCCCCCAGACCATGATACTGTTATTTCCTCAGACATGAAGCAACGTAGGTTTGTAATTAAGTTACCAGAACAAGACTATGCATTGGAGAAGATTAATAAAATCAGACACCTGTATGAATTGCTGCTTTTCATAATATGAAGCTCTTCTAAAACACAGATGTAAGCCACAAAACTGAAACTAAATTAAAAAGGACTTACTATCTTTTTGTATAGGAGCTGTGATTTCAAAATAAAACCTTTTAAAACTTTAACATTGGCAGTATGCACAATTCATGTGGCTAATAAATCTAGATGTATTTAAAAGTAAGAAGAAATTCCCCACTGTTGTTAGTGTAATGTAAACCCTTCTGGTGCCTTATCTTCCCTCTAGGGGCCGTGGTGCTTGAGTACTGTGCTTCAGTGAGCACTGCAAGGACTGTACTTGTCCAGTGCGGTATGATAGTGTTTCAAGAATATAGTAACACACTACAAGGGTGTGTGTTTATTAGCCAATGTACACAGCTTAGAAGTGAAGCCTCTCCTCAGGCTTCAACAAGCATGTGTAATGACTGACAAGCACACTTAATGCTATTGTAATTACAATAGCTTTTTTTTTTTTTAAAAGGTACAGTACTTTGAAAGTGTTACTATAAATGGCTGAGTGGGAAAAATCACCATTTCCTTTTGAGCTCATCTGCAGAAGGAACACTGGTGCTGGAATTTTCATCTGCCTCTGGTCTGCTAACTGCCATGTTTAATTCAGACATGGCATTAACTGAGTGGCTGGGCAAATATGGAAGTGATGGCAGCTTCTATGTGGATCCACCACCCTCTCCCCTCTTATGGTCCTACTCATCAGAAAGTTCCACCACGTTCTCCAGCCTGGCTATTACATTTTAAAGGAGCATTCAGACATAGGTGAGGAAGTAGTGAAGGGAAAGGAGAGGATCATTTTAAACTCCATTACTTATACCTCAGTTCTTTTAAAACCTTGATTTGTGACCCTCCAAGCCCATTCACTTCCCCCCCTTCTGTTCTCAAGGTTTAAAAGTGTATAACTCATTAAAAATACTCCAAATGGCCTGTTGAAAGTGCCTGTTGGTACACAGACCCCAGCTGAAAGGGCAATCAGACTCATGGGGAGAAAATAGGCAGAGAGAAGTGGTCAGCTGGGTCCAGAAAAAAAATTGCTCCTATTAGCTGAGGCCGGTGTTATGTGGCCCTAATAGGGTTTCTTCTTGCTACCCCTTTGTTCCATGTCTACATGGCACTACCAGATTAGTGAGGAGATGGGGCTGCCATACTTTCAATATGTTGATGGTACTCGGCTCCATATCTCCATACTAGCTAACTCTGCCCAGTCAATGATCTTTCTCAGCATCTTGACGAAAATGGAGGGATGGATAAAAGCTAGCTGACTGAGGCTCAGTCCAAAACTAGACTAACGCAACTGAAGGATCTGATAAGAATTCTGTTCCTTTGATTGACAAGAGTGTGCTTCTTTTGTTGGCCAGGCTCACAATCAAAAGATCAGCTAGCAGCCCCAAATATCTTTTCACCTTTTACATTTGCCCAGGAAGTTGTAATTGTTTCTCCTTTTGGTAGACTGCCATTCATTCGTCATGTCAATATTAGAATAATATTAATATTAAGGATAAGGGAACTTAAGCCCAGAATCTCTTTTTTTTTTTAGAAGGCTGTAAGGCTCCTCTTTTCTGACTGCAGCACATTTGTTTATAGTGTTGGAATCCTAGGCTACCCGTTTCAAAACACCACATAAGCAAAGCTATATTCTAGGGCAGGGCAGGGCAAAATACAGCCCAGACCTGGCTCACAAAGCCACCGGATTCAGCCCATAGGCCACCCTTCCAGGACCCTCAGGCACACAACTGCCACGGGTTTAAAGCACAGTCCAGTGGCTGTCTGCTCTGGAGGGATGGAGAGGCTTCATGTGATCTCCCCCTCCTCAGATCCTATAGGCTGTAAACAACTGGCCAATAGGAACTGACTCCAGCCAATTTCTCAGCTCCTGTTGGCTGAAAATAAATGGGTACAGGGTGTCAGCATTGTGGGAAGTCCTGGCTGCTTAGCCTTGTGGGCAGAGCCTGAGAGGTGCCAACTGGCTCACATTAAGCTGTGGCACGAACCCAGACATGGCCAATCTTTCTATTCATGCCTGTTAGTGTGAAAGAAGCTATTTGCATATATATGCAACCACATTTAAGTTGTGGCAATTGGCATGTGCTGTGAGTATCATTGGGGCCCCCAGGGCTTCCAAAGTTGAGTAACCCTGCTCCAGGGATACTGCAATAGCTACGTAGGTCTTCATTTAAAACCATCTGGAAAGTGAAGCTAGTGTGGAAAAAATTGGCTTGCCTGGTAAACAGAAAATCTCACCATGAGCATATTAAACCACTACTCTTAGGATGAAATTAAGGCCTGGTTTTGACCTCTCAGGCCTTAAATAGCTATAGGCCATTTCTCTATCATGCTATTCTGCCATAGTTGATATCAGCATAGGTACTTGAGATGGCTGCTCATGGATAAAAATATGAGGGGCTTTTGGCTGGGCATGCTCTGCAAAGATTTCACAGCTTTGGAATTCGCTCCCCACCTTGCTCCGAGCATTTCAAAGTGGAAGAGTAAAAGAAAATTTTGCAAGGGAGGGGACTTGTAAGATAGGAAGGAGAATTCAAGTACTTGGGGCCTTGTTCACTGGTGATATAAGTTACATTAAATTGTACTGTACTTGGGCTGTGTTGTCAAAGAGCCTACAATGTATGGCTAGACAGTTATAAATGACTGTATAAATCAAAATAAATGAATAAACAACAACCCGCCAAACCACAACATTTAATTTTTGTGACGCTTCTCTGGATAAGTAAAATCTTAATAGAGATGAGTTTTGCTCTAGCAAGAAAAAGACACGCTAGGATGTGCACATCTCAAAGCTGCTGAGCTGTGTACAAGTCCTGAACACCTTTGTATGTTATTTCCATAGCACCAACACATCCCAACTGGTATTTTGTTGTACAAATCCCAGTGTTAATCTCTTTGTATAATACACCTGGGATGTGCACACTCAATTATCTTTTACCAGATGTTAAGAGTAGTTCAGGGTGCTGTATGAACAGCTGCACCTGGGAGGTTTTCTGATTAACACAAAAAAGCAAATTATACATAGACTCAGACTTTAAGGTCAGAAGGGACCACTATGATCATCTAGTCTGACCCCCTGCAAAATGCAGGCCACAGAATCTCACCCACCCTCTCCTAGAATAATCCTCTCGCCTATATCTCAGATATTGAAGCCTTCAAATAGTTTGAAGACCCCAAGATGCAGAGAATCCTCCAGCTGTGATCTGTACCCCATGCTACAGAGGAAGGCGAAAAACCTCCAGGGCCTCTGCCAATCTACCCTGGAGGAAAATTCCTTCCCGACCCCAAATATGGCAATCAGCTAAACCCTGAGCATGTGGGCAAGACTCACCAGCCAGACACCCAGAAAGTTCTCTATAGTAACTCCTATCATCCCTCCATTGACCTATTTACCACTGATAATGAATGGTCAATTAGTTACCAAGATCATGTTATCTCATCAAACCATCCCCTTCATAAACCCTTCTAGTTTAATCTTGAAGCCAGATAGATCTTTTGCCCCCACTACTTCCCTTGGAAGGCCGTTCCAGAACCTCACTCCTCTAATGGTTAGAAACCTTCGTCTAATCTCAAGTCTAAACTTCCTGCTAGCCAGCTTATATCCATTTGTTCTTGTGTCCACATTGGTATTAAGCTTAAATAATTCCTCTCCCTCCCTGGTATTTATCCCTCTAATATATTTAAAGAGTGCAATCATGTCCCCTCAGCCTTCTTTTGGTTAAGGTAAACAAGCCAAGCTCCTTGAGTCTCCTTTCATAAGACAGGTTTTCCATTCCTCGGATCATCCTAGTGGCCCTTCTTTGTACCTGTTCTAGTTTGAATTCATCCTTCTTAAACATGGGAGACCAGAACTGCACACAGTATTCCAAATGGGGTCTCACCAATGCCTTGTATAATGGCTCTAACACCTCCTTATCCCTACTGGAAATACCTCACCTAATACATCCCAAGACCGTATTAGCCTTTTTCACGGCCATGTCACAATGGCGGCTCATAGTCATCCTATAATCAACCAGGACTCCGAGGTCCTTCTCCTCCTCCGTTACTTCCAACTGATGTGTCCCCAGCTTATAACTAAAATTCTTGTTATTAATCCCTAAATGCATAACCTTACACTTCTCTCTATTAAATTTCATCCTATTGCTATCACTCCAATTTACAAGGTCATCCAGATCTTCCTGTATGATATCCAGATCCTTTTCTGAATTGGCAATACCTCCCAACTTTGTGTCATCCGCAAATTTTATCAGGACACTTCCACTTTTGGTGCCAAGGTCAGCAATAAAAAGATTAAATAAAATTGGTCCCAAAACTGATCCCTGAGGAACTCCGCTAGTAACCTTCCTCCAACCTGACAGTTCACCTTTCAATATGACCCGCTGTAGTCTCCCCTTTAACCAGTTGCTTATCCACCTCTCAACTTTCATATTAATCCCTATTTTTTCCAATTTAACCAATAATTCATGTGGTACTGTATCAAATGACCTTACTAAAGTCGAGGTAGATTAGATCCACTGCATTTCCTTTACCTAAAAAATCTGTTACTTTCTCAAAAAAGGAGATCAAGTTGGTTTGGCACGATCTACCTTTTGTAAAACCATGTTGTAATTTGTCCCACTTGCCATTAGCCTCAATGTCTCTAACTACTTTCTCCTTCAAAATTTTTTCCAAGATCTTGCATACTACAGATGTCAAACTAACAGGCCTATAGTTACCGGGTCGCTTTTTTCCCTTTCTTAAAAATAGGAACTATATTAGCAATTCTCCAGTCAAATGGTACAACCCCTGAGTTTAGAGATTTATTAAAAATTTTTGCTAATGGACTTGCAATTTCATGTGCCAGTTCCTTTAATATTCTTGGATGAAGATTATCTGGGCCCCGATTTACTCCCATTAAGCTGTTCAAGTTTGGCTTTTACCTCGGATATGGTAATATCTACCTCCATATCCTTAGTCCCATTTGTTATGTTACCATTATCCCTAAGCTCTTCATTAGCCTCATTAAAGACTGAAGCAAAGTATTTGTTTAGATATTGGGCCATTCCTAGATTATCCTTAACCTCCACTCCATCCTTAATAATTAGCGGTCCTACTTCTTTTTGTTTTTCCTATTTATATGGCTATAAAACCTTTTACTATTGGTTTTAATTCCCTTTGCAAGGTCCAACTCTATCTGACTTTTAGCCTCTCTCACTTTGTCCCTACATACTCTAACCTCAATAAGGTAGCTTTCTTTACTGATCCCTCCCATCTTCCACTCCTTATATGCTTTCTGCTTTTTCTTAATCACCTCTCTGAGATGCTTGCTCATCCAGCTTGGTCTAACACACCTGCCTATAATTTTTTTTTTCCCTTTTCTTGGGATACAGGCTTCTGACAGCTTCTGCAACTTTAGCTTAAAATAATCCCAGGCCTCCTCCACCTCAAGATCCATAATTTCTTTAGTCCAATCAACTTCCCTAACTAATTTCCTTAATTTATTAAAGTTAGCCCTTTTGAAATCAAAAACTCTAGTCTCAGATTTATTTTTGTTTATCCTTCCATTTAATTTGAACTGTATTAGCTCATGATCACTCGAGCCAAGATTGTCCCCTACAACCATTTCATCTATGAGGTCCTCGCTACTCACCAAAACCAAATCTAAAATAGCATCCCCCCCTTGTTGGTTCAGCAACTACTTGATGAAGGAATTCATCAGCTATCACATCTAGGAAAATCTGAGCCCTATTATTACTACTAGCACTTGTTCTCCAGTCTATATCTGGAAAGTTGAAATCTCCCATGATTACGCAGTTTCCATGAGTATTTACTTCATTAAAAACATTAAAGAGGTCTCTATCCATATCCAAATTGGATCCTGGTGGTCTATAACACACCCCAAGCACTATCCCAGGAGGATCTGATCGTTTTCTTCCCCAATGTGATTTTTGCCTAAACAGACTCTGTCTTCTCCATTCCATCACTTTTTATTTCTTTACAATCTACCTCATCTTTGATATACAATGCGACTCCACCACCTTTACCCTTATTTCTGTCTTTCCTAAACAGCACATACCCTTCAATACCTGTACTCCAATCATGCCTAGTATTCCACCATGTTTCTGTTATTCCTATAATATCTGGTTTCACTTCCTGGACCAATAGCTCAAGTTCCTCCATTTTGTTACCTAGGCTCCTCGCATTGGTGTACAAACATCTTAGTTTTTGCTGTTTGGCCTCACTCACATTCTTTACCCAATTTGGCACGGACGTTGTGCCTCCAATATGACCTATTGGACTAGTATCCACCCTACCCTTCCTCCTTATGTCCATTCTCCTACCCTCAGCTATATCCTCTCTCTTACTTCGTTTTCCTCCCTCTCAGTGTTAAAATCTGGCGTAGAGATTACCTGGACATCTCCCAACCGTCTCCCCCAAATTCCTAGTTTAAAGCTCTCTTAATCAGTTGAGCCAGCCTCCATCCTAGAAGTCTATTTCCCTCCCTACTTAGGTGAAGTCCATCCCGAGAGAACAGTCCTCTGTCCATAAATGCCTCCCAGTGACCATACATCCCAAAGCCCTCCTTATAGTACCACTGCCTAAGCCATCTATTGATCATCATAATCCTGTCACATCTTAGTTGCCCTTCTCTAGGAACAGGCAGAATGCCACTAAAGATCACCTGAGCCTCAATTTCCTTGAGCATCCTCCCCAGCCTAGCATAGTCTCCCTTAATTGCTCCAGCGAGAATCTAGCCGTATCATTTGTTCCTACATGAAGGATGATCAATGGATTCCTTCCTGCCCCTTAATAATCCTCTTCAACCTCAGTTCCACATCCCGTATCTTAGCACCTGGCAGACAGCACACCCTTCTATTCTCTGGATCAGCTCTGGTTACAGGCCTATCTATTCTTCTCAATAAAGAGTCCCCAATCACGTAGACCTGCCTTTTCCTAGTGACAGTGCGATTCTCTGGTCTATCTCTTGCTTCCTCTGGCTGCAAGTCCTTGCCATTCCTGTTTTCCCTTGTAATCCTCTTTAACCCATCCTGTATCCTCCTGATGCTCATTATTGGTATTGTCTCCATTAACTCTTCCCCTTTATCTATGGGACTAGCCACTCTTCTCTTCTTCCTTACCCTCCCATCTTCATTATCTACCTGCTGTACCCCTTCTTCATTCTCCAACTCCACATACCTGTTCTTGAGCTCTATTTTTCCTTCACTGACCCATCTTTTCCTCTGCCTGGTTCTCTTAGTCACATGCTTCCACTGTCCATTTTCTTTGCCCAGCAGTCCCCCCTCTGAGGCCCTTGATCCTGCTTCCATCTGCATATCTAAACTTTCCCCTTCAGCCACGTCATGCCTTTGCTCCATCATCTGCTCAAACCCCATATGTAAAGGAAAGGAAAGAAGAAAAAAAAAAAAGAATAATCCAACAAACCAAATGAAGCAGAGAGTGAACCAATCCCATTTGCATTTACCATAAAATTGCAAGGACATCATTTAGTTAAATGCTGAGAGGTGTTTAGGTTCAGATGGCCAGGCCCATACCTCCCTTCTAAATTAAGAAAATGAATTTTAAACAAGATTAGTCAAAAGCCTTTATCCTGCAGTAAAGACTTTTTGGTCAATTTCATGGATCATCTCACAAATCCATTACGGATGGCTATTATACTTACATCAGTCTAGACAACAAGCTTCCAGAATGTTCTTGCTGAAGCATTTTCAGGCTGCCTTTTCTGAAAGATGAAATAAAATGCCAGAGGGACGTTTTCCCTCCGCCATAATTAAATTTCCTGAATAGAAACTATCTGTGTAATTAACAATGACTCTGTACATCAAGGACAGTTATTTTAAAATAATTCTGGATTGTCCATGTCAGATTTTGCCATACTAATTAAAATATAAAGCTTGGAAAAGGCCACTCAAGGGACTGAGTAAGGGAATAGTAAACTTTTTAATTCCAGGCTGCAAGTTGAAAGCTGGCTGAAGCAAGTAGTGACTGAAACTCAGCCCTGCTGGCTGGAAGAAGGGTGGAGGGGGGCAAGAGGAGGCAAAGAGGGTAGTTATCTCGGGGTCCAGTGATTCAAAAGGGTCCAAGGCTCCTGGCCACCACTGCCACCCCGGCCCTTTAAATAGTCACCAGAATGCCATGTGGTATACTCCAGGCAGATCGCACAGCTGACTTGAAAGAGGAGGGAGATCCCCCCAGTGGCACTGAGGGCTGCTGCTGAAATTTAACACTAGCTGATGGCTGATCAGTAGCTTGTTTTGAAATTAAATGGTCTCAGTCCATTTCCCCAGAGATAAGGATCTTCAGAACTGACACTAACTGGCATCATCGTTTCTAGTTTCAGAAGACTAGAGAAGGAGGTTTGTGCAGTAACAGCATTAGCCTAGGACTCAGGACATTCAGGATCAATTCACTGCACTGCTGCAAAACTTTCAGTGTGACTGAGAAATAACGTAGTCTCTCTTTTCAGATGGGGATCCTCAGCACAAAGGAGAGGATAATACTACCCTATCCCACAGGGGTTTTGTGAGGCCAAATCCCCCTCAGGGATTGTGAAGCGCTTTGCAATCTACTAGTAAAAAGTGTTAACGAAAGAAATGGTATTCATCCTGTGCAGTATGTGTGATCCCTAGGGATGCTTGTGCCCTTTGCACCTTTGATTGGAGATCTCACAGGAGTGTCTATTTGGCCCATATGTTCAGGTTAGTCAGCCTCATGCTTCATGCCATTGTTATATAGAACTGCACAGGCAGACCACTCTGTTTCTTCTTTACCTCAAAGCCCTATACCAGAGGAGGCCAGGTAATGGATCACCCATACATACACCTATTTCAAAAAACCAGTTATGCAGAGAAACCATTTTTTCTTCTTTTTCAAGTAATGTCCCTAGGGTGCACCATACCCTGGTGACTACTCAGCAGTTCCCTTTAAGGCAGAGGGGACTTAGGAGTAGACAGGAGTAGACTCGAGTACAGAAGAAAGTACAGCCAAGCTGAACAGTGTCAGAAGAGTCAGGAGTTATTGCATAGCGTTCAACTATTTTATGTATAGAAGCTCAAACACCAGCCTCTCATATTTCAATAATTGGCACTTTTGAGAAATGCAATAGAGATGGACCTCTTAGAATGAGTTCATATGTCCAAAGGTGCTTGAATATTACAAGATTCATAGCAAGAATAAATGTAATCAAACATCCACTTGAGAAATCTAATTAGATATTTCAGACCCTTTTGACCTTCCTGCGAATAAGAAAAATGTGGGGGTCCTTCAGAAGGATTAATCCTACCCAGATAGAGGGATAGGGCTTCCTGACATAAGCATCTGTAACAGTATCTCTTATTTATAGTATTTATGTTCAGGGTGGAAGACTGGCAGATGAATGGATTGGTTAATATGGAACTCAGAGGAAACTTTACCTAAACATTTGGGGTGGGAAGGTCACAACATAACCTTGTCTTTAAAAATACTGTGAAAAGGTGATCCGTCTGTGCTCTAGGTTGAACGAAAAGAAATAACCCTCTACTGAAGGGGGAAACTGATGGCTGCCAGATGATCTCTAATGGAACTCAGAAACAGTCCTGGACTTTAGTATTAAGATATAGTCCAGTGTATCTAGCCATAATGAGGTCATTAGTAGAATATGTTTAAAGTCACACCAGACAAATATTTTCCTTTTCTTTTTTTGAGAGTATGTGTAGCACAGACTGTATTGTAATATTCTTTACCTCTTCTGAGCAGGTTCTCTCTCTTCCTGTGAGCCACTAGTCATCCAGGCTTAGAGACAAAAGTGAAGGATCTTCCCATTTTCCTAGGGCAGAAGATGAGGCACAATATAGAGTGATTCATGAACAATTGGGCAGCTGTAGCAGATAAGGAAATCATGTTTGTCTAGGCCATATCAGAATATAAGGATGACTCTGGCTTTGTCCTTTTTTTATTTTGAGCAGAAATTTGAGGAGAACTATTAGAGAAGTTGTGGGAACGTGTACAATAGATCCAATGGCCAATGAAGGTGAAGGGCATCCCCTAAGGATTAGTGACCCAGTCTGTCTCTACAGGGAGAGGGGATGGAATGGGGGGGGAGGGGGGGAAAGAGAGAGGAGAATAGGACCTCAGCAAGGGGGGCAGAGGCAAGGCCTCAGGGCACGGAAGTAGCAAGGGTTTTGGTTTTCTAGAACTAGAAAGCTGAAAGCACACCTAAAGTGAAGCATCTCTACAGTCCAGGCAGGTGGAAAATCCGCCATAGCACCCAACAGCTTCCTGCATAGCTGTTATCATGGCCAGGCTGCAGCTCAGAGACCCTCTTCTCCAGGCCAGAGCCAGGTCAGGAAGAGCTGCATGGGCAACTGTGGGGAGCCTAGGTCCCTCCACCTGCCCTGGGGTTGGGACACAAGCAGGCGGCTACCTCCCTTCACCTTTTGGGAGTGTTCTGGTACCTGTGCCCTAGGCTGAAGCTAGCAAGGGCTGGCTTGCAGTCAGGGACTCCAAGTGGCTGGAGCCGATGCTCACATCACCCACCCACCCAGCACTTGGGGTACTAGGGGCCATGCTCTCCAACCACCCAACACTCCGGGGTAGGGATGGACTATGCTCAGCTGACTTCCTGCACATCTACCGTAAACTCTGGAGCTGGTGGGGCACCCTCTAGGCTCCAGCAGGTGAAGTGGGTGGGGTAGGCCAGGCCAGCTCCGAGCTAGCCTACCCAAGCCTGCTAATCCCCCATGGCCCATAGGGTTGCTGCTCAACAAAGAATAGACATTATTATTTAAAGAAATCAACTGAATGGCCATGGAAAGTAACTGCACTGCCTTCTCCTTTCCCTATGGCAGTCTCTCCACAGAAGACCAGAAGCCCAGTTACAAGGCACCGTGATAGAGCTTGCATTGCCATTGGCCGTAGTATACCACTTCTATGGATAAATGAAGAGCTCTTGCATCCAGAGCTGTTAGTCTCTGGAGATAGTCCCATCAGCTGTGCGCCCACGTGATCAATAACAGAGCTATGTGAAAAAAGTGAAAATTTGTATTCATGAAGTTTTACAATTGCTAAGTTGTCATGCTGAAGTATTTGAAATGGGCTCATGTTTTGCTTTTTCACAACTTTTAAAAATATATTTTTCAACATTTTAAATATTAAAACGTCTATTTTAAAAGACTGCCAATTCCCCCCATTTCTGTGGAAAAACAAAGTATCTGGGGTAGGGTATCCCCCACATACATACGAAGAGATCAGTTGTAGATTTAACAAATTTTGTTCAAAAAATTTCAACCAGATCTAATATATAATGTACAGAAAAATATAACCAATGCACATGCACAAAGAAGGAGTCCGTATTGAAGCCTTTTTGAAAATTGGCCCATATGTAAGCAGGGGAATGGTCCCACTATTGTGGGGACACTTTCCTGGCTTCTATACTATCCTGGTGAAATGGACCAGCGAAAGGATCTGAGTCCCCGCTCCCACTTCTTTTACCCAAAGTCCTCCCTGACCCTGAGGGTTCCCCTTCCACTCTGAGTAGCAGAGTCCTCGAAATCCCAACAAGGCTGGGCCCAGGTTTTCTGGGGCTTAATCCCCGACCTTGTAGTCACTGGGGCAGGGGCTAAGGTGTCCCCACTCTGGGGTGCTCTCTGCACACTGCATGCTTTCTTGACCCAGTGATCACTACCTACAGTTCAAAGCGAATACAATTTATTGAACAACTGATTAAAAGGAAAAGAATGAGGAAAAACAAGAAAGGTTAAATGAGAACACTTAGTCCTGCTCTGTAGCATGGGGACATCACAAACAGCAGTTTGCAGAGTGTAAGGACAGTTCACAATCTGTTCCTTATAGGTCCCAGGGCTCTCTCTCAGGCCCTGGCTGTGCTGCAGGGGGGCTGCAGGTTGGACACGCTTGCTCTGGCAGTGACCACACAGCCTCAGGCTCTAGGTGGCAGGACCCCTCTCCCAGTTGGAGTTACAATTCCTCTCCAAGTCTGGCCTGCAGGGCCTCTTGGCTGGTGGCGTGTCCCTGCCCAGAGCCTCTTTTCCCCCCCTTTGCTGGTCCCAGCTGCTCACCACACCCAGCTGCAGACTGTGCTGCTTTGCCAGACTTCCAGCTCCTTGTGTTGCTTCTCTGATCTCTTTGGCTCTCTGGTCACTGCAGGTCTGCTTCTCAGATCAGGGTCTGCACTCCTTGGGCTGTGTGTGTCTGGCTCTGTCACTGCAGGTCTGTCTCTCCATGCAGCTTGCTTTTCCTGCTGCTCTTCTCAGCTCTCTCTCCTTTTCTCAGAGACCCAGAAAATCCCAGCTCACACCGGAGGACGGGACCTGGCCTTCTAATTCTCTCATTGATCTGTCCAACCTGTCAATCAGGCTGAGCTGGAGTGTTGGCCTCTTCCCATTGTCCCTAGGGTCTGAAACAAAAGAAAGGACTATGAAGTGCTGCATAGTCCTTTCTTCTGTTTCAGCAAGATCAGGCTAATACGGCTACATCTCTATTACTATTCTCCCTAGGGTCTGATTTCTCATGGACCCTTCCCTTTTTGGTACCGGGAGCTGGCCAACCAAAAGCTCCCACTGCATTTTAGTAAGGGGCTAACAGTCCCCTTACACATAGGCTATGTCTGCACAAAAGCTGGGACAAATGTACCCATGCTAGCTGGTACCTAAAAAGAGCAGAGTACCTGCAGTAACTTGACCTACTTACCCACACACATATGTGGGGTGGGATTGTAGTCTGGCTGCTACCTACGTCACACTGCAGAAGCTAGTTTCTTTTCTACAGACAGACAGAGTCTCAAGTCTGGTTGGGGAGTTCTGCTGTGCTTTGTTTTCACGCTCTCCAGTAATACCATACCCAAGACCAGTGTTTTTTAAACTTTTTAAGACAGAGGAACACCAAGGATTTTTTGTTGAGGAGAGGGAAGGAAAAAAAGTTCGAGAGGTGGGAGTGGGGAGAAGAGAAGGGTCAGGGGAAAGTTAGAGCCAAAAAATGTCACCTGCCCCTTTAAGGGTGACCATTTTGAATTCTGTTCTCCATGTCACACCTCCAACTGCCTCACAGCACACTGGTGTGCCAAGAAACAGTTTAAGAAACACTGCCCAAGACCATATATAATTCTTAATAAGTTGGACAACAACAAGTACAACATACTTTTTTGTGCCAACTCAGTTCTCTCATGAGGGAATTACACTCATGCTGCTTCATCTTTCCCAATTGTTCAAAAAGCCTAGAAAAATAACATTTAAGATGCCTTCAAAGCTACTTTAAACAAAAAAGTACAATATGACAGAACAGTCAAAGTCATAAAAGCTATAGTTAACCAACACAATACATTCCCTCAAACAGATTGCACTCAATAATTAATGATTCTACAGGAGGGGCATTTGAACTTTAAAACAGGAAAAGCTAGTAACTGAAATGAACATCACTGAATTTCTGTGGACTCTGTCACAATTACACAATGTGATCCATATCAGATCAATCCAATGAGCACTTATGTGCTCTTAAATTATGTAAATGAGTGAATGTGCCTCTACATGAGTGAGAAATTTAACCCTTTATTCCTGGGAGACCACCATAGTGATCAGGAAGTCAGAATGCTCTTTCCACACTGCAAAATTTCCTATGCAAAGGGCTGGTCTTCCCTTGGGAATTCCAAATTGCCCCCTCATCTGAATAGGATTGCAATTTACTTATTTGGATTATAAAGCCCTGTGCGCACAGATACTGAAAACAACAGAACTTACCAATAAATTAGAAACAAATTATGGAGTCTCCTCTTAATGGACCAGTTGGGAGAAATTAAGACCACTGATAAATCCCCCCACTTATCCCACAGTCCAAAATTAGATGGATCTTGCAGTACTCACAGAAAATTAGAATGAGCTTCTGTCAGACAAAGGGTTGGAATCAAGTTCTAAGGTGAAATTCTGGCCCCACTAAAATTAATGGGTGTTTGAGATATCCACTGAAAGAGCCTTCTCTGCAACTTCCTCATCTGATCTCAGTCACCAATGTATCAGATGGGAATGGAGGTAGTCTTTCAGGTAGGCAGGTCCCAGATCAATTCTGACTTCATAGTTTAAAATCACCATCTTAACCTGCACTTAGAAATCAATCAATGCAGATCATGGATCACAAGCGTAATGCACTGTCTCTGGGAATTGTAAACAGCAGCCAATGTTCATATATATACTTTTCCTTGCACCTTCTGAGTGGGTAGGATTGAGAGGGACACAAACAATGTTTTCTGCCCTGGCAACAACACTTAGGGATGGCACTGCATAGTAAAAATCCCAGATTGTGAATCTGGGTCACAAACAGCTGGCAATCCAGAGAAGGCTGATATGACTAAATAAATTAGAGGGTATTTCTCCAATAGAAAATAATTCTCAACTCCCTTTCCAAGCATTGTTCCCGACATCTGCACTGAGTCACTGATTGATTTAGCACTTCACAAACCAAATCCTTGGTATTTTTTCTAGGCTGCTTCCTTATCTGTTGCAACCTATCCAACATGATGGCCCTGACACATACCAAAGGTCTCTGCTGTTCAGCACAATACACAAAAAAGGAGTCTGTTAACATCACTTCCTATATTGTAACATTTCAAACAATACAACCCCCTTTTCCAACATTTCCACTCACTTCCCTGCTGATACTTGCAAGGAATGCATCTCGGCAAGCACCATAATCATAGTGAGTGAGGAGGTGGGAATGGCTGGCAACTGTACATGTGGACAATAATTCCTGCCAACACTAGAAAATTCCATTTTCAAAACTAGGGATGTAAAATCCCATTTAATCAGTTAAGTATTATGTTTAACAGGTTAATTGATTAAGCTGGCTCCTCACCCACAGGCCTGGGATGCTGGCTAATTAATTACCAGTGTTGCCAGCCAGGTAGGGTCATCTTGATGGGTTCCTGCTCCATCAATGACGACATCACTGCTGGTCTGTGTGTTCAATGATGTGTGCCATGCTAGCTTATTCAGCAGACCCCGAGAGAGTCCCCTTCCCCCAAAGACCACAAATCAGATAAAGGTTGGGTGCCTGGCCAGTTTATTGTTAAGTGAAGTATACTAATAGTCAGTAGATGCTACTGAATCACTACACACATGTACTCGTAACAATGGCCTCAGCTCAACCAGTGGGAAACTCCCACTGTCCCAAGACACCACTTCATGTACAGGTAAAACAAGTTACACATCACTCCTGACATGTCAGGTTACCACCGTCTCTGATGCTACTTAGATACCATCCATCACCCTGTATCTCATGATTTGATTAGATCATCTCAATCCAGCATGCTATCATTTTAGACAAGGGGCAGGCAATCACTTTTGACGGGGGACCACTACAAGATTTTGAAAAGTGGTTGAGGGCCACACTGTTCCAGGAGATTAATGAAGGAGATGCAGGGTCTGGGATGGAGGTTGGGTGCAGAGGGCAGCTTGGGGTAGGGATTGGGGTGCAGGAGGGAGACAGGAGTCTGGAATGGAGTTTGGGTGAAGGAGGCGGTTGTGACCTAGGGCAGGGGACTGGAGTGAAGGGGGTTTGGGATGTGACCTAGCGTAGAAGGGGACTGTGGTCTGGAGCAGGAGAGGGGCAGAGGATTTGGGTATGTGGCGTATGAGGGCAGGAGTGCGGGACAAAGGGTTGGAGAAAGGAGGGGCTGGGGGTGCCAGAGGCAGGGTGTGGCCAGGAAACTTACTGGCCAGCATGCAAACCAGCCTGTCAGCCTGCAGAGCTGAGGCTTGCAGAGCTTAAGTTTTCCAGCCAGCCAGCTTGCGTGCCTGGCCATGTGCTTCAGGGAATAACTGAGCTGAGGAGAGAGGGCATACTTCTTATTGGCTGCCTGTTATTTCAACAGGCAGCTCCCACTGGCTAGTTTCTGGCCAGAAACCAGCCAATAGCATTGTGCTGGGGGCAAGGGCAGCTCCTGAAGCTGCCCCCGGCCCCTTCCCCTTCAGTTTTGAAACCGAAACGGAGCCGGGCAGCTGTGTTTCTGCACAGTGCTCAGGGCTGTGGGGCAAGCAGGGGAAGCCTGCCTGGGAATCCCTGCTGCCTCCACAGGACAGATATGGTGGCTTGGCGGACCAGACTGTGGGTGGTATTTCGCCCACGCCTGTTTTAGACCCTTTCCTGAAGCTGGGTCTGTAGCTGTGGCGAGTGGGTACCAAGGTCTTTTTTAAATGAGCTGGTGGTACCATGTGCTTTCAACTTATGACCAGTACCAATTATCGTTCTACACCTGGGCCTGTTACCAATTAGCGTTTTGCACTCACAGCCCTGTTCATGCCGAGTTCTGTGAGCAGGAGCCTGTCTCTTGCTCACAGCTCAGCTTTGCTAGTCATGTTTTGTCCATTGTTAGCTAGGCCTCAAACCAGGTCTGTGCTACATGGGCTTATGTTTTAGGCCTTCATCTTAGTACAACCAGTAAGCATCACCTGCTAAGGGTAAGCAAGGAAACCATGACAACTTCTCCAGGCTTGTGGCCTTTGCCCTGCTCCATATGCAGCCCATCTATGGGCTGGGAGTGGAGATGGATTTAGTAGGAAACCTGCCAGGATAGACACAACCACAGAGGCTATGTCCCTAGGGGAAAATTGTAGACCTCTCATTTCTAAACCTGGAGATTAATTGCCCTTTGAGAATATTTCTAAAGTAAATGTTTGACTGATTGCTCCATGGCTTTCTTGATGAATGTATTTCACCAACATGGCAACTCATTGTCTCTATTTTAAGATTAAAAGGTCATTGTCAAGGAAATGGACCCCTTAATGAAGGCCTTCTAAGGGGAAAAAAAAAGGGCAGTAATACCTACAGACAGGAAAACAAGAAGCCATTCAGTTCACTTCCTATTTGCCTGTGAGGCATTTAAATAACTGCTGAGTGTAATTTGCCTTGTGATGTATGTTTATAGGGTAATCATCCTAACTTGCCCCCAAAACATGAACTGCTTCTTGTGGGCCACTCTTGCTTATATTATGTTGTGAAAGGTACATCTACACTGCAGTTAGGACCAGTGGACTCAGACTAAGGGGCTGTTTAATTGTGGAGTAGACATTCAGGCTTAGGCTGAATCCTAGGTTGAAGGAACATGTGAAGTGGGATGGTATGCCTCCACACAGCAGTTAAATAGCCCCTTAGCCCGAGCCCTGTGAACCTGAGTCAGCTGGCATAAGGCAGCCACAGGTGTCAAACTGCAGGACCTTCCCACTCATAGAATAATTTGGGACAACTGCCCTAGGTCCCAGATAACCCAGGGACTAGTAGAGGGCTTGCTCCACTGCCGCACTCACTGGGGGTGGAGGAAACTGAACCACCTAGCCCCAAGCCACTCTTCTCCCCCTATATCACTTGGGGATGGGATGGGATGGGATGGAATAGGCCCACCAAGAACAAAGGCAGCTCCAGCCAGCCAGAGCAGTTGCTGCCTGCAGTGGGCACCACAGAGTTGAAGCAGTTCCCTGCTATTACAGATTAACCATTCACATCCTTAACAGGAAGAAGGCCAGATGCTGCAAGATTGCGTGCAAAATACCACAATGCCACTATATGCACAAGATTCAATGTAGAACATATGGAATGTCTCTAGCCACTCCAAGAGTGCCTGTAAGACAGTTCAAATGTCTCACTCATAGCAATACAGACAGTACCTACATCTGATAGAGTCTGAATTTTGCCTGAGAGCAGAGAAGTTTTGTGTCCTTAAGTGAGCGATGTAAGTAGTAAGATCTGTTCACTAAAGGACATCTAGTTTGCTGCACCCATGTGAACTCTATTTGCATCCTAAATAAATGAACTCATGCCAGCACTCTACAGTGCTTGACCCCCACCTGCACCAGCTGTTCTGGTGGCCCAACTCCAAGGTTCTGGACCTTGATTTTCTTCTGAGATGTCACCATGTCATAGGGTTGCACATCATAGAAACCTGTAAGGGGGGAGAGAGGGCTGAAATTTTCTAACTTCTCTACCAGTAAGGCAGCATCACTGGCATAGTCTTAGTCCACAAATGCTTCTTGACCCACCTTGATTCCAACCTGTGGAGCAGCAAGTCTTAATGTCCAGGTTCCAAGTTGACATATTACTGTCAGAACAAGAACGCATGTCTACCACATACCTGAGACTGCAAAGAAATGCAGCTAAAGCCATAGAGCACCACACTAACTGGTACCAGTATGAAGATCATGTATCAGATTTAACAGAACATGTGGGAAGCCAACTCTAAGTTGGACACAAAGTGCTGACCTGTCAAATAAATCCAAAGCCACTTTGATATCAAAAAACCAAGATGGAGCTACCCAAGGAAGAATTTAAACAAGGCGGTAGGTGCATGAGTAGGATAACATGGCCACGTATGGAAGACATAGGCTGTGGTGTTTGTTAAATCCTGTGTATAATGGGAGGGGCCAGCACCAGAACAATTTAGCTGCATGCCTTTGGAGTGACCATGAAACCCACATATTATTACATTGCTTCTTATTCCATCTCAGGGGTGGGGAACCTTTTTGCAGGTCTGTCAGGGCTGCTCCTCACTCTGGCACTCCAAGTGCAGAAGGTAGGGGCCCACAAAAGACCTTAAATACCTTGCCTCTATAGGCTCTGCTTACAAAAACTCCCCAGTCAGATTCACTGCCCCTGGAAATAGACTCCACAAGCAAATGAATTAAATAAAACCCTGAAAGCCAGGAAGAAACACTTGAACTTCTTCCCAAGGAAAAAATAAAGAGAAAAAACTGTCTGATTGCCTGTCTACCCTGAGAAGTCGGCTCACACAGAGACCTCCTGTTACTCTTCAGGACACAAGAATCAAATCACATTAAAAAAGTTATTATTAACAAAACAAAAAGATACACTTGATAAAGCATACCTGGTTGCTAGGTGTTACAGAGCAACTAAGAAAAGAACAGGTTAAAACACAGAAAAATGGTATCTCTGGCACCTCTTAGGTATAGTGAGTGGCAAGGGGGGGGAGGAGGGAGGGACATGGATTTCACACAGAGAAGTTTAACCAAACACAAAACAAAGAAAAAATAACCTGATTGTGACTGAACATACATTCTTCTCTCTACTCATGATCCATATTTCAAGACCCAGTCCATTTCCCATGCCCAGTATTTCTTGCAGGCATGGTAATTCCATTTGATTACTCCATTTTGAGTCCTTCAGCTCATAACTTAGTACTCACACAAAGGAACAGCAGCCAGGCATCTATATTCAATTTAAATTTCAACAGTCTTTCCCACTGGCTTTCCTGGCTTTCTCCCAACACCCCCTACCTACCTGAGTTTAACCCTTTAATCACCAGGTGCTGTCAGCACACCTATCCATCACAGGGTCAGGGGTTGATAATCCACAGAAAAAATCAGTCAGGGGACACACAAGTAAGAAGTAAAGAAAAACACCACACAACAAAAACAACCCCTCACTGATTGAGAAGGAGAACGATACCTCCTCATATTCCCCTCACACACCAGAGCTTAGGGGGGCCCAGGCTAGTAGATTTTTGTGCTCTCCAGTCCCATGGGGGAATGGTGGAAGAGCTGGAGCACCAGCTCAGGCTCCCCAATGCTAGGGGGAGCCCTGAGCCTCGGGGGCCAGATCCAGACAAGCCAGGGGACACAACTGGCCCCCAGGCCAGAGGTTCCCCACCCCTGTTCTAGCTGGATATCATTCAAATAAAATTTCTCAAGGGATTTAGAAATCTGAGACTGCCCTTATGTTGTTTCTTTGTTATTAAATAAGATTACTAGACTTGTACAGAGTGGTTAGCTCTGATTCTTGGGTGGCTTCAGGAATTTTTGCTCTTTGGACAGGGTAGGCCACTGGTGCAAAATTGGTTGCTTTTCTGGGGAGCGACTCAGATTCCTAGCACAATGCATTTGCACATAAGTAGCATCTTTGTTTTTCCACACACATTCAGCTAATTTACGTTTGTTTACACAGTATGAAAAATACCGAGAACTAGCTCCTCCGGTGAAAAAAAGATACTGTTTGCAGGTTATTGTTTGCATTGCATCCATTACACTGTAGAATAAAGGAAATATCTTGACCTAGTGCTCCAATAAACTTTTTCAGGGAGTGTCTTCTGCACCATGCTGGCTCAGACATGTTATCTTTCCTATCACCTATTAACAAATTTAGCACAACTTAACTCCATTAAGAACAGAATGCATTTAGCTGACATCAAAACACATCCATGCAACTGCTCATCAGACTTAATTGGCTTGTGTAAAATGCACATATTATGTAGACATCAAAATATTATTGAGACTGGGTGCCTAATTTAAATTACGCCCTTGTATGTTTAGTAGGTTTATTACAAAGCTGAACATTCAAAGTTCCTGAGCAGGTATTTAACTGCTGACAACATGGCTCATGAATCCTATTTTAATTTGTCTGCTTGATTCACAAACAAGTTTGTTGTAAAGATGACGCATTATTTGAAAACACAATCTTATAGACTATTCAGTGTGGACATCTGAGATGCTACAGCATGCAATTCATTTAAGGAGCAAGCATTCAAGTCTTAATGAGTCTGGTGACTTTAGTGCAAGACAGCAAATACAGTATGCATCTATATGAAATTAATTCAACCATGCTCCAATAATTACAGAACAGATCATCCACCAGACAGCAGCACATAGGGGAGCCCCATCTGGAAGGGGCTGAGTTGCCTCCATAATACCATTCCCTCCTCCATCCTCACCACTGGAGAAGCTGGGTATGCAAAGAAAAGACAGTTAGAAGCAACACGGTCTTCCTCAAAGCATCCTTTTGCCCTACATAGCCTTATTTTACATTCAATGGAACAATTAAGCTCTTTTATATAGTGAAATAGCTGGTAACAGCGGGAACCTACTATCCAAAGCAATGGACCACAGAGTGGACTGAGAGATTCCCCGCACAGCAAACATAGGGAGAGGTTAGTAGATTTTTTGACAACTTAATTGTTTGCAAGAGGTGCAGAAAGAGGAGGAAAAAAAAGAGGTCAGCAAACAAGAGAAGCAGTCATGCTTCATGGCACTGAAAGGGTGCAGAGAGACAGAGCTCATTGGGGCACAGAATTAAGTAGAGGGATAGACTTGCCCGCTATTTACTTCCCCGAATACAGTAGAAATAAGACTTTCTTTGTAAAAGGAAAAAACCACAGAATTACACCAAGGAATATACCTGATCCATATCAACCATTTCACCTCAATGACAAACAATCCTGGAAACCCTGAATATCAGCAAACCACTAACGCTAAAGGAACAAAGTCAAAATCTTAGTAAAGAGTGCAGGCTCAGCCCCTTAATAATGAACAAATTGTTTAATAACCATCAAGACCCTTCAAAAGGCTAAACATTAGCTCTCAAAGCTCTTGTTAACCGTTACCTCTTAATACCTTCCTTTCTTGCTATTCCCCATCCTCTTTTTGCAGTTAGAGGCAGCTTTTATTTTTAATTGTCCACCCTTAAGTGCTGTCCTCTGCTCTAGAGACCATGTTTGCTTCTTTCCCTCTGTTTTTGTTGCTGGTGGTTTTGTTTTTAGAAATAGCCAGGGTGGGGGAAGAGAAGAATTATGGCTTTTTTTTTTTGGTTGGTTTGCTTTGCTTTTTCATCCTAGAACCCTTTGGATTTCAACTGACAATCCTGAAACTGAACTGAACATAGCTGGTCTTTTGAACCAGACTCATTTCTCCGCTGATACACTCCCCCTCACTCTTCCCTCTTTAAGAGCAGAGCAGCTCTTAAAGCAGCAAGGCAGGGAAAGCAGTCCTAATATCTTCACTGATAAGACTTTGTGGCTCTAATTTATATTAACGAATACTGACATCAAGTAGTCTATTAAATTAATAAGATACATCTCCCCTATAAATTTCCCACTCTCCACTCCTTTTGCTAAAAATGCTACTTACATAAAAACTGCTCCCTGACAACTGCCATGGCTGGCACATCTTGACAAACAGATTGTTCCTGCATCTCTTGCACTGGCAATCAGCTTTTCCAGGAAAATATACATCATACATTGAAGGGTTCAATATGTTCTTATTGGAGAAAGCAATTTTAGAGTGATTTATTTGTAAAATGGTATGTCCTATATGGCCACAGCTCATTAGGGGCAGAAACGGTCTTGGGCTCCTGGTCCATGATTGGGACCCTAGGTGATACCACAATAAAAATAGTAATTTTGTTAGCCTCTTTAATACACAGACAGTTCAGGATGAGTAATGTGTTTAAGGACCTGATCCAAGTTGATTCAAATAAATGGACCATTCATATAAACTCAAATGGTCTTTTGATCAGGCATTCAGTGTATGTATTTTAGTACCATTTGAAATCTGGGTAGCCTGATCTGCATTTCATTTCTGCTCTATAGAATATGCTGAAGTAGCATACTTACGACAACTTTAGTACACAATAAAGAGCATGATAGTAAAAGTAGCAAACTTGTATACACCATAAATATAATATTAAATGCCCATGTGGAAAAGTGGCAATAAGGAAGATAAGAAAATGTAAAGCATAAATACTCAGCAAAAGTCTGAATTATCCAGTCTTAATATAATTATCTAGAATATGCTCTTCACTAATCAAGTACAATGGTAGAGGGGGAAGATTTAAAAATTTCAGAAAGTTCCCAGAATCCTCTTTCCACATGTATCAGCTCCTGCCTGCCCCCCTTATTCCCCCTGTGCACTGCTGCCTTTGATAGAGAGGCAGCAGTATGGGAGGTAAGGGGAGGCAGTTCCATGGGAGACAGAACTCACAGGAAGCTGGCTTAAAAGCCAGCTCCCCCTGCGCACCAGCTCCTGCCTCCCCCAGCCCTTGCTGCTTCTGATACAGAGGCACTAGAAGAGGTGTGCATGTTTGTCGTTAGGATTACCCAGTAAACCCAGGTTTATGGATTAATCATGTAAACACCACCACACTAACATTCCTTGTCTTCACTAAGCACATGTGAACTGCTCTTAAAACAGGACTTCAAGGGTGCATAGGCTTCCTGCTAGCCCTCTACAGAGGAATTTCTTCCTCTGGCCCATAACACAAGAATAAAATGAAAGAATTAAGAAAAAGAATGAATGAAGACACAGAATGAAAAAAAGATGGGAAGGCAACAGGCATGTGACATATCATTTTGCTCTTCTGTGTTCTTTGAGCCATCAGAGCTCCTAATTAGGGATGTAGTAGTATAGTCGATTAACCCATAAGCAAAAGCATATAGGTTAATGCTATAGACTACACACATTCCCCCCCTTCCCCGCCAAGGACAGGGGCTGCTGCCACCCCCTGCTGCTGCCTTTTTCTCAGAAGCAGCAGCGCAGGACAACAGGCAGCCAGTCTGCGAGGGTAGCTGTTTTTTAAACTGGCTCTCCTCATGGACCAACTCCCGCCTGGCACTCCACGCTGCTGCCTCTGATACAGTAGCTCCTGGCCCTTCCCCATGGACTATAGAATAGTCAACTAACTGATAAAATTTCATGAGGTTACTCAACTATTCAATTAACCGATATTTAACATCCCTACTCCTAATGGCACCTTTTGTGAATAAAAGCCACACTCCCCATCCTTAACCATCTCCAGTAACCAACTGCTGACCAATGATAAATAAGGCCCTACCAAATTCATAAACATGAAACATGAGTCAGACCGTGAAATCTGGTGTCCTCTTGTGAAATCTGGCCTTGTGTGCTTTTACCTTATACTATACAGATTTCACAGGGGAAGCCAGCATTTCTCAAATTGGAGGTCCTGACCCAAAAGCAAGGTGCAGGAGGATCACAAGGTTATTTTAGAAAGTTCACACTATTGTCCCCCACTTCTATGCTACCTTCAGAGCTGGGCAACTGGTTATAATGTTGGCGGGGAGCCCAGCTCTGAAGGCAGTGCAGAAGTAGGGGTATGTAAAGCGGGAGTCGCAGGTTATGGGGGCAGCAACCCCACCCTTATGTCCACCGCTACACCCTCTTCACGTTTTCCCCTTTTAAGTGCTTTCCGTGGGGGCTGCTGATAGGTGCCCGTCCCTGAGGCTCACCACCTGGTGCGAGATACCGCGTCTCGTTCTAGCAGCCTGCAGCGGGCTGGTCCTCTCATCACACATTGCGAGCTCGTCGCCCCTCCGGTCCACGGCAACCACCTGGCTGCACTCCGTCACTACCCTGCATGGGGGGTAGGGGGGAAAATGGAGAGAAGAGTCCCCCTCTGGGGACTGAGTCTGCAGCCGAAGACCCCATGCCCCATTCGGTCTCCCCCCTTCACTGCCGGCTTTCCCTTTTTAAATGCCGGCCCCGCTGGGTTGCGTCAGCATGCCTCCCCGGCCTTGGCCTCCCCTGGGTCCTCCCATCCGTCGGGTCTGGCTCTATACGCCTGCGTCGGGCACGCGCGCGCCACTTCTGCGCAGGCGTGGCAGACCCATCGGGCTGTGCGTCCCTTGGCCGCGAGCCCCGCTACTGCAGGGGGTGGGGCCCCCATCACAGGGTAGTAATACCATACCCATGTCACTCTTATTTCTGTACTGCTGCTTTCAAAGCTGGGTGCCCCAACAGTGGCAGCTGCTAAGGGCCCAGCTTTGAAGGCACTGCAGCAGCACAGAAGTAAGGGTGGCAATACCAGACCAGGCAGACCTTTCCTTCTGCACAGCTACTGGCTGTAACTGGCTCTGCCTTAGGAGCTGGGCTCCTGGCCAAGAGCCACCGCTCTCCAGCTGCCCAGCTCTGAAGACAATGCTGCTGCCAGCAGCTACAAAGAAAAAAGGGCAATAGTACCAAAACCCCCAATTCAGGATGGGGCTTATCTTCCAAAAGGAATGGCTGACTGCTATAGTTTTGAGAGATGACTAATCCAATTTCTAATCAGTTTTGCCATCTCATTCTTCTGAAGACAAAGATTAATCTGACATCTATAATTATAGATTACATAAAGATTGCAAAACAAATTCCATGTGATCTGAACTTTCCACATCTTGCATCATTTGAGCTGAAATTTTTCTGCATTTGGTCTCTGGTGAAAGTGAAACTTCTGAAAGGATTTTGCTAAAATTTTCCAGCTCTTCTGAAGTGAAAGTTATTCCTTATTTATAATAATTACAGAAAACAAAAATACTCCTATTCGAAATAGCTAAAAAAGTCTGACTTCAAAAATTCAGTTTTTCCACACAAGCATTCTTCATGAGAAGAGCTGTACATGCTTTACGAAACTGTGGGAAAAATACCTGTCATGAATATTTGCAAATGCAACACTGAGTATATTCAGTAAAATATTTTAGGAGCACCTCATTTGGGGTGCAAGTCACATTAACCACAGAAAGGCCAAGGAAGCAAGCTATATGCAGGTAAAATTACGGTAGCAATACAACCAGCTCCAACTATTTGAAGACATCTAAACTAGAAACTTTTCCCAATACAACAATATCCACTAAAAGATAGACTTTGGGGTAGAGGGGTTTGCAACATTTCTACAATAGCAATGCTCTAATATATATGCAATTATATAGGTTGAAGACTGCTTTTGGTGGTATAACATTTTTCACTTAAAACCAGCAAAAGTTATGCTGACAAAAAGTACTCATCAATATAAGCGGTGTCTATACTGGACAAGTGGGTGGTACAGCTATATTTTTCTGGTATAGACATGGCTTGAGTATCTAGGGTTCACTTTGGTCACATTTTTAGACTTTCTCTTTTTAAATGAAAGCTGAGGTCCTCTTCTAGTCACTTGTTACCAGGAGCAGGCACTTCCAAGTAAACCCCAAATATTGCAAAACTTGCAGTAAGATCATGAGCCGGTAACACATCCATAACAGCTAGTGCAAGTCTAGTGCATGCACACTAGAGATCTATGCAGCAGCTCTTCCTACAACACACAGAAGGCATCCCCTATTAATTCATTCCACTGATGCCTCTCCCTCTAGCCTTAGCATGAGTTTTAAATACAGAAGGACTTGAGAGCTCAGCTCCGAAGAATTTCACAGTCAGACTATTGTAGCAAGAATTTTACTCAACTACTTAACTGCAGCAAGACTCCAAAAGCCCAATAGCCACCCACAAAACAGGGGAATGTGGAAAAGCTCATTAACTAAAAAGGAACACTTGGATCCAATGCAGCTTATAAATCCTTCAAGATCATTAACTGGGAAGCAGAAAAGTGTCAGGCATGCACAACAAATAGTGCAGTAAGTTTTAGTTCTAGTTCTTCAGACGGACAATTCCTGGCCTGTCTGACTGCCATTACAGACTACCAACCAAACCCTGCTCACCTCCTGTATTGATCACTTTGAGACTAAGGAGAAGAATGCTTCACATGCCCTAGCTCTTGCTCAGTTCATCTGAAATTACAGAGCATGAATCAAAACTTTCTGAGAAGGAACTTCCTAAAACAATGCTGTACACCAGAGCAACCATGAGATATTTATGTCCTATTGTGCTTGAGAATGCTAGGTTACCTAGATATCCATTACTACTTCAGGGCTGAATCCTAAAAGATACTGAGCGGATTCAACTCCAAGATGGGATCAGTGGGAAGGGAGGGCTTTCAATAGCTTGTGCCTAAGACTTCACTAAAGCAAAACAAGGCTTAAAAAATGGCTTTGGTTGTCTCCTCCCATCCCCAAGGTAATTAAAACCAAACATATTGAGACAACCTGTTTCAATACTTACACTCCAGGGCTATGTCTACACTGGCATGATCTTGCGCAAAAACTCTTTAGTGCAAGAGTTCTTGCGTTAAAGTAGTTGTGCAACAGAGCAGCTACACTGGCATGTGCTTTTGCACAAGAGAATCCATTTTAACCATAGTGCTTTCTTGCACATGAAAATCCTTTTGCCTGTCTACACTGGCCCCTTGCCCAAGAACAGGTGAGCAAAAGGGCTTATTCCTGAGCGGGAGCAACATAGTTCTTGCGCAAGAAGCCCTGATTTTATACAGTAGAACGTCAGCTTACTTGCGCAAGAACACACGGCCAGTGTAGACAGGCAGCAAGTTTTTGTGCAAGAGCGGCCGCTTTGGCGAAAGATCGCGCCAGTGTAGACACAGCCCAGGACAGCATACACACTGCTGCATTAGTCAATTTCTGTACTATTTTTTGCTATGACATATGCAAATGTCAACAAACGTCACAAAGCACAGTCCTAGAGCAAATATTCCAAGCAGTGGCAGGGATTAAAGTTTGCTCAGCATACCAACATGGACTCCTAATCAAAAGGGAAACTATCTGTAGAGTCTGGTAAATCCACAGCTATCCATGGCTCATTTGTATAATTACAGATACACATTTTGTATCCACACAGGATAGGGATGTTAACATGTACACAGTTAACCAATAAGCCTAGGCTCATCAGTTAACCCACACAGTTGCATGCAACCTCCGACCCACCTTTGTACCGGAGACAGCAAAGGGGAAGGCAGGGGCCTCCTGGATTCCACCCATGCTGCTGCCTCTGATACAGGTATCCGGCTGGAGCCGCCTCTCACGAAAGCAACAGCATGGGGAGGGCACAGGCAGGAGCCAGCTTTCAAGCTGGTCTCCAGGCCTACCGGCTCCCCACACACTGCCTTTGATACAGAAGCAGAGAGGGCAAGTGGGGACATGCAGGAGCTTAAAAAGCCAGCTCCCCACAAGCATCAGCTCTCACCTGCCCCCGCATGTAAACATGTAACCACTAAAAATTTCAGCGGTTACATATTGTGACAGAGACACATATTTTAACATCCCTAGCACAGCCTGCCTACGTGCAAGGGGTGGGAAGGGGGTGCTGCCACACACCCTGCCTTGAAGTGGTGACCCAACGGCTTTGCAGCACCCGCCCCCATACAACCTGCCCGCGTCCCTGTGCAGGGCAAGAAATCTCACTCAGCCCCTGCCTCCCGCTCCCCCGCGGAGGAGGGGCTGTTGCGGCGGTAACAGGGCCGCTCTAGAGCGAGAGGGCACCGGACGCATCTCCCCCAGCGTCACGCCCTCAGAACTCTCGCCCCCGCGAGGCGGCCGGACCGGCTCTCCAGGTCTGCGCGGCGGGCCCAGCGTCTAGCCCGGGGCCCACTCGGCCCCACTGCAGCAGCCCAGCCCGAAACGCAGCCTCCTTCACGGTCTCTTTAAAAAAGCGGGTGGGGTGGCTTGGCCAATCAGGTGCTGATCTTAACACATCTTTGCAGCCCAGTGGCTTGTGGGCGAAGGCGGGGCTAGAAGGGCGGTATTAGCCACACACCCCCCCCTAGAGCCGGGGCGGAGCCTGCGAGGGAATCGCGCGCTGAGGCCCCGCCCTGAGTCTTAACGACAGATTCCGCGGCCGCAGACTGGCTGAGAAACCGCGAGGCAAGGTCAGCGCGATCTCGCTTCCATCCTGTTCTCGCGGGACTGTGGCTCCTCCCGGAAGTTGAAGCTGAGGCAGCAGGGCCTGGAAGCAAGGGCTGCTGGTGAGCGTGCGCGGGCTCGTGAGCGCAGGTCAGTAACAGAGCTCGCGGCGGCGCGGGTGGGACAGGACGCGGGGAAGGGATCGGCCCTGCCACCGACGCGGGGTGGGAGAGGACGCGCGGGGATGGATCGGAAGTGACCCGGCCTGACACGTGTCTCCGCGTGGGTGCCCCGGCCCAGAGTCCTTTTAGGCCTGCTCAGGGGCCCGGCCCTCCTGCCTGTGCGCGCGTCCCTCGCTGCCCTGCGCCAGGGCGCCTCGAGCTGACCCTCCTCTCCGCCCTCCTAGGAGCCGCGTGGCCCGGACATGGAGTACATGAAGGAGCCGGTGGCCCCCAGCCAGGGGAACATGTAAGTGACGCGGGCCTGGCGCTGACCCGGGGGATGGGGTGGGGCCGAGAGGAATGAAGGAGTCGAGTAGGACGGGACCGAACTGCCCACAAGGCCCTTGACAAGTCTCAGAAGAGCAGCCGTGTCAGCGCGTATCCGCGAAAAGGAGGGTCCAGTGGCACCTTAAAGATTAACAGTTTTATTTGGGCATCAGCTTTCACCTGCACAAACCCGCTTAGATACACGCAACCCACTTCATGCCCAAATAAATCTTTGTGTCTTTAAGGTGCCACGTGACTTAGTTGTGTTGCAGATCTCCTGTGAGGCCCTGGGCAGATCCCTGGAATCCATAGCCGGGTGGGGGGAGCAGTAAATCGAAACTCGAACCTCTCTGAAAATCCCTGCTGAGATAGTCTGTGGAGAAGGGCCACTGAGTCAGGAATCCTTTCCCAGCACAGCCACTACAGCCCTCTCCTTCTGATGGGCTAGAGATGGCTTGGCCCTTGGTCACTTCACACCCAGGAGGGATGTGGGTCTTCATTTCCACACTAAGTGCAGAGTGACAGCATGCTTTGACGTGTGTTCACGCTGGCAGTAGGCCTTCTCTCTCCTATCGCAACATTTTTCTTTGCCTTTATATCTCTCAGCCCTCCAAGTTCATTGCCCATTTTTTATTTATTAATTCTGCTTCATTTACTCAAGCCTGTGCTGTCAGTGTGGTATCCCAGTCCTACCAAATCCTGCGAACATGTGCGTGGCATGTTTACGAAGGCAGGTGGATATCACAGAAGGAATCCCCAAACAAGTCACTGTTCACTTCTGCAAACAGTGCGAGAGGTATAGTACGATTATACTATAAGTTTTAAGCCAGTGTGTTACTAGAATGTTGAACTCATGATATTTTCATTAATATAAGTGTAACCCCCTTTTTCCTCTCTGGGTTACTCGGGAGCAGGTCACACTCACAGGTGTGCTTGGGTGCCTGATGGCTTTAACATAAAAGGAGTGGTGATGTTGTTTAGTTGGGGAAACCCTATCCACCCCCTTGCAGCATATACAATGGCAGTGCTTTCACCTGGCTGGCCCTGTACACACTTAATGGTGTGCGTTGGGAGCCTCCAGGAATAAAATTATTCGAGCAATAATCTGGATCTAACTCCAGGACAACAATTATAAATAATATACATTTAATTAAAATGAACACACCTTTACTCAACAACTTAAAGAAACAGGGTTTAACAGATTAACAGTGAATAACATCAATTCACAAAATACACAGAAGTAATAGGAACTTATCTAGCTGGCATTTGCACTGCCACCATTTACCCCACCCCAGAGTGTACACTCCTCTGGACTCAGAGTCAGACACTTGCTTGCATGGGCACGCTTGAAGATCTGCAGCTGTAGTGGAGGTTCTCTGTAGGTTGTGTGTGTGAGTGTGTTAGTCCAAGCTATGCAGCCAGCTGCAAACTTCCTCTGCCACTGGAGCAGGTTCCACCAAATGCCAGCAGCTCTGGTTCACTGGGCTGGCCACTCTGCCTCTCTTTGACCCAGAGTTAGTCTATATCTCTGAGGTCTGCCCTAGGCAGCACTTTCCCAAAGAGCCCATTTACTTACAGCATCCTTCTGTGTGTTGGTTGTAGTGTAGTTCTTCTGAGCCACAGGCACAGCCAGAGTCTCTCCCCTCTAGGGCAATCAGCTGCCCCAGAAGCAGCCTGCTAGATCCAAGTCCCAAAGGCTCTCAGTTCCAGTCTGTAGCTGCAACATAACAGCTCCTGGACAGCTCCTCCACAGCAGCCTGGCTCCTTTTGTCCCAAAATGGAGAGCCCCCAGACTGCTGAGACCCTCTTTCCACATGGAGAACCTCAGACAAAACTTCCTTACTGGTTTCCTCAAGGGCTCATGGGAATTGTAGTCCCTAAAGCTAGATTACGGCACACAGGAGCCTCCCAGAAAAAAGTCAGAGGCACCTTTAGTAAGGGGACTACATTAGCAATGGTTGGAAATGCCCAAATTTATACTCCTAGACTGCAAATGTCTGTTTTGGCCTTCTCTGCCATTTCTTTTCTTTAAAATAATATTTAAAAAGTTTTTTTTCTTTTGCTAAATTAAAATATTACTGATTGGGTGATGTGGAACCATATGTAGAAAAAAAGTAGGTTGCTTAAGTAGTTTCTAAAGGGAAAATTTCAATACTGTACCTCTGAAGTATATGGATCTTAATGTTTCATTATGGAAGCGCCAGTTTTGGGTTTATAGTAAACATTTTGTTTTACAAGACCTAATAATGTTTGAAATAAACACTGATATTTGAATAATTTAAATAGTTGAAAGTTTTCTCTCATCTCAGATATCTTCAGCCTCCAGGAACTTGGGTGCAGTGTGCCTTAGAATCGAGAGAACTTCTTACTTTGTGTCTTAAAAAAATCAAAGCGTCACTTAGTAAGGTAAGTCGCTGACTTGCATTTGCACTGTTTAAAGTAAGATCTGATTGACTAACTCTATAGACTTCAGAATATTCTGGATAATCACATTTATCTCTGCCCTCTATCATTTGATCCATGCTAAAAATGGAGTGTGAAATCTTGACCTCATTGAAGTCAGTGTCTTCCATCAACTTCAGTGAGGTGAGGGTTTTACCCAGAGTTTGAAGACTAACTTTGACTAGCTAAAACTAGCTAAAACATTCCTAAAAGAAAGCATTTAGTTAGCAAAATGAAATTTTGTTATTGAACCAAACATATATTTGACAGCCATGTTAGTGTTAGATCTAGCTTGTCAAACATTTCTGTTGAGACCACAGGGCAGCAAGGTGCTCAGGTTGTCTGCCTGCCGTGGCTCCACACCACTTACAGAAGCCACTGACTGCTCCTGGCATGTCTTTGCACTGCCCTGACAGACTTTCAAAGTAGCTCTGTGAGCTTCCCTCTCTTTCCCTCATCTTCACACTCCCAGTGGCTGGAAACTGGGGTGGGGGGTAGTGCTTGCAGGTGCAATGCTGTACACGGAGACCCTCTGTCCCCTTCCCCTCAACATCTGGAACCATGGCAGGCAAGTTATCTGCCTGAGCACCCTGCTACACTAGGGCCCAGGAGCAACTTGTGGTAAGTGCCTCCCAGCCAGATTCTGCACCTCCTGCCCCCTCCCACACCTTTTCTGCATCCATCCCCTTCTGCATCTAAACTTTCTCCCAAAGTCCACACCCCTCACTCTCTCCTGCACCCTAACACTGCAGGAGCCTAGAGCTCCTCCTGCATCCAAACTCCATCCTAGACCCTCCATCCCGTCCATTAATATAGTAGAAATGTGCAACCCATGATGACTTACCAACATTTGTGGAATAGACCTCCTGCAAAAATTATTGTCCTCCCCATGTCTTGTGCCATCACATCACAATTTGAATTAGGAAATATACCACTTGTTTTTTAACTCTATTTTATTTACTTTAGTTAAATTTACAGTAGTACACAGTAAAATAATTTCAGTAAGACTTTTTTCAAGTAATTGGCAGTTTGTGAAAACTTGCAGTGAAAGCACAAATGGTTGTAATAGAACTTTTGTTTCCATGGTTTTAGGCAGATGGAATCTTTTCAATGTAGTTATGTGAAGATGTATAATATTGATTGAGTTTGTTACATAGTTAAACATGTTTCTTGGGAGTCTTCCAGTCCGCTGTGGCTGATGGTATACTTTGTAACTCACTACCTGATGCTTGTGTTCTTAATGGTTAAGTTTGTATGCTTTAAACATGCATAAACTTAAAAAACAACAAATAGTCTGGTAGCACTTTGAAGACTAAAAAAACATGTAGATGGTATCATGAGCTTTCGTGGGCACAGCCCACATCTTCAGCCCACAAAACTTCATGATACCATATACATATTTTGTTAGTCTTCAAAGTGCTACCAGACTATTAGTCTGTAACAGAAAAAACAGCAAACTTGGCTACCTCTCTGAAACTTTTAAACATGCATGTTAGAGTGTAGAAAGTTATCAACTCCAGAATAATGAAGCAACTTCTGTTTGTCTCTACTGACAGGTGCGACTGATTGAAGCAGGCTTTGTTTGGACTGAACCCCATTCCAGGAGACTTAAAATAAAGCTCACTGTACAAAAAGAGGTAATTGAGATCCATTGCGCTTCCTGTAGGTTCTTTTCTAAACACAGTGTTAGGAAACATATAGAGTAGCTTTGTACAGAAAGGAAATTCTCTGTTAGCTGGTGTATGCGAAGCACGCTCCAGATGTTATTGGCTTATCTTGGAAGAAGATGCTGATTTCACTCTACCTACACTGTTCCACAAATGGAACGATATTAATAATGGCCTGAGGAAGGCATTTTACTTTCTTGACTTCAGGGAGGAAAAATAATTACATGCAGTCAGAGAAGTTCATGAAAGAGTCAACTGTAAAAAACTGCCTACTTGTTCAGAAGTTGATTTATTTTAAACACATTAAAATATGTATGTCTCTTAATTTTCTGAGTAATTATTTAGAAAATTGAACTCTTTGTAAAACTATGACATTTATTTTCCATGGATAGTACTGCCAACCTCCATGTATAGCATAACAATGACTATTATGGTTGATCTTGCTATACTAGTTACTTTGAACTATAATATAGCTAATTTTGGTTGAATTTTTGTATCAGTGATATAAACTATAAAATGGCAACATCTTCAGCCAGAAGAAAGGAATTTGATTTGATCTTAAATTTACATTTGATTTTTCAGGTGATGAATGGAGCAATCCTTCAACAAGTGTTTGTGGTGGAGTATGTTGTTCAGCCGCAAATGTGTGATGACTGTCATAGAGTTGAAGCTAAAGATTTCTGGAAAGCAGTGGTTCAAGTCAGACAAAAGGTAAAAACAAGACTAATGTTTTTCAATGTCTGTTTAGTTCAGTAGCTTGTCAGATGACCAATATTGAATGCCTTCTTTTGGAGAATAAGCTTCTCACAATGCAGCTTGCCAATTCAGGAATATTACAGTCTGCAAAAATAAGCTAGAAATCTTTCCCTTGCCCCAGCCAGTCTGTTCTCTGAGTCATGAACATTAATAGCCCTTAGATGTTCTAGTCACATTAAAGTAACTGCAGATGCTTCACTGGCCTCTTTATGCTGGTTTATACCCCCTCTTGGTGGTGGTCTGGTTTTTTGGGTTTTTTTTAAACAAAGCAGTGGGTATAGGAACTCTTAATCTCCTCTTATACAAAACACTTAAGCCTTTGCTTCCCAGTGAACCACAAGCCAATATCAATAGCTGGGAAAGGGGTATCATACAGATAGCTAAACACAATTCTTGATCTACATCACTGGCTTAAATAGCCACATGCCAGGCAATATGCTGTGTTGACATGTTTGGATGGAGGGCTGGGGACTATAGAAGAAGCATATAGAAATGACACTAGTTAGTGACACTCCCATAAGGAAAGGAGGCAGAAAACTGCTCCTCTGTTTCCAGTAGTGATATTAGGTAGTATGTAATAGAATAGTTTTATAACCGCATCAAATTTTAGCAGTTACGCGACTATTCAATAGTCCCTGGGGTTGGGGCCGGCAGCCAGTGTGCTCCTGGCTCCACTCCTGGGAGCCCCCTGTCACTCCATGCTACTGCCTTTCTATCACAGGCAGCAGCGTGAGATGGCAAGGGGAGCCGGTTTAAAAACTGGCTTCCCACGCAGACCGGCTGCTGCCCTGCACTGCTGCCTTTGATACAGAGGCAGCAGCCCCTGTCAATGGGGAGCCTCACCTCCCCGCAGACAGAGGATGCTCCACAGCAGAAGCCCATGTCTGTGGGGAGCTCAGATCCGCCCACAGATAGGGGCTGCTGCCACGGAGCAGCCTTTGACTGCGGTGGGCCTCGGCTCGCAGTGGACAGAGGCTGCTCTGTGGGATGTCGGAGTAGACTCTGTTCACGGGGAGCTCAGGCCGACCATGAACAGAGACTGCTCTATGGCAGCCTCCCCTCTTCCCCAAGTGCTGCTGCCTCTGATATTCCCCAAGTGTGGGGAGTGGGGAGGACAGCACAGTAGAGCCGACATGCGTTGAGAGATGGCTTAAAAGCCGGCTATCAGAGGCAGCAGCGCCGGGGGGTGGGAGGTGGATGTGGTGCTTGTGGGGAGCCAGTTTAAAAGCTTGCTCCCGTTCCTACTTCCCGCTGTTGCCTCTGATACAAAGGCAGCAAGGGGGGGTGGGGAATGTGTGTAGATGACAGAATTAACCAATAAGCCCAGGCTTATTGGTTAATTGTGTAGTTGTCTACACATTGACATTCCCTAATTTCCAGCTCACCTGGCCTTGAGAAGGGATGTTTGCTGGCCTAAAAGGGTGAGCATCAGAACTTAAAGTGAACATGAGCCATTAATTCCATGCATATATAGCTTATTGCACACACACAGATGTTTAAGGATCATTCTGAAAGTTGCAAAGTCAAGCAGTCATTTAGGAAATACCAGAATTTCCTAAGTTCTGTCTAAAAAATACCATATGCTCTAAAGTGGGTTGCCACCAAAGCTTTTCAAAGAAAAGATCACCCGAATTTCTTTAACATTGCAAAACTAGAGTGTTTTTTTCCTTGTCAGTTTTTGAAATGACTTAACCTTTTTGGCTAAAATTAAAAACATAAAAAAAACAGCCAGAGACAGGTTCTTGGCAAGGAGGGTTCAGACTAAGTAGTAAAGATCAGCAAGCAGCTAAAAACAGGATCTTACAATGGGAAGTGACGGGCAGCCTTAATAATAGGTGCTTCTAGCGCCATGTATAATATAGTAATATTGAAATATTTTTCTTATTCTTCTGCCTCCTCCTAAAATTAGCTGATTTCATTGTTAAGGCAGGTTTTTTTCTGTTACAGGTTGTCATGCATTCTTCATTTTTTGCTTTTCTTAAACGTCACTGCAACTCAGTTGTCTTGTGGAGAGCCATTAATTCTTAATTAAAAAACATTTATTTCTAGCTATTTTGGTTACAGAGGTGATCTTCTAAACATACAGATATATAATTGATGCTGTCTTGCCAAGTCCTACCAATATATAACGCTTCTGTAGAGGATTTTCCTTTGCTTTATGTAAACATTTTAAAATCTTGTAAGAATGTAAAATGTGTTTCATTAAATTGGGGCCTGAAATAATTTTTAATAAATGTTTTCAGATTTTTTTTTTTTTCCTTCTTGAAAATAATGTTTAGGACACTTACATACTTGAAAAATTGCTGAGACTTTTTAACTACATTTGTGATTATTTCATTTTTTTTGTTTTTTACCCCCAATATTTTGCTTTTACCGACAGCCAGCTTCAGTCACTCTGCCACTTGGACACGAAGGGGCGTGCTGAGCCCACCACAGACAGGGGCTGCCTCTGCCAAATGATCAAAGCAGCCCCTGCCTGTGGAGGGCACCACTGGGCTGGAGCAGTTCCCCTGCCCATGGCAGATGAGCAGCTGCTCCAGCCCCTACCATTAACCAGAACCAGTAAGCCTCACCTGTTAAGGGCGAGGCTAACTGGTTAACCATTCACATCCATAATTTGATTCAGGATAATTATTTCTTCTTATTTAGGATCTGTTTTGGTTTTTTATGAATATTACAGAAGCAAGAAATAAGAGTAAATAAGAGAGCAGTTTAAAAGAAACAGAGGAAACATAAATAGAACAGTTGCCTGCACTCTCACGTACATGTACGTGAATTTTCAGTAGTTCTCTTGTAATAATAAAGACTTTGTTTGGTGTCTAAGCTTAATCAGTTTCCCTGTCTGTAATTTTGGGATAATGATACTGATTTCCTTTTGCAGATGACTTGAAGATTGTTAAATTTTCATAATCTAATCTGGATTTGACTTTTTAACTTTAGACTCTGCACAAAAAGACTTTCTACTATTTGGAACAATTGATTTTAAAGCACAAGCTTCATCAAAATACTCTTCGGATCAAAGAGATTCATGGTAAGTGAAGCGTCTTACCAATAATCTTTATAGAAAATGACTGAAGGAATCGAAATTGGAAGGTTTTGTTGAGCCTGAAAAAAATAGTACTAGCATTCTGTTTTTGTGCACAATGCTTACTTGGATACCTAATTTTGAATAATATAGCCCTTTGTTTTTTGGTGAAAATCAATATATTGTACTTTAAATAGGTATCTTCATGTAGCTGTATTTTCTTTAAGATGGCCTGGATTTCTATTATGGGTCAAAGCAACATGCCCAGAAGATGGTAGACTTTCTTCAGTGTACAGTTCCTTCCAGGTATATTGCCATTATTTATCATGTTCTAATTCATATTCTCAGGAGCTGTTGGAAAATTACTTTAATGATCCTTTATCCATATGCAAAGTGCAGAACCAGCAGTTCTCTGTAGTAATTACAAAAGACTCATCCCACATAAGTTCCCAATTTTTTCCTCAGCTGAGACATCATGGAATGAACTCTTGTCTATTGTCCTGTATCCCATGTTATTTCTATTGTTCTTATGATATAAAACCATATCTTTGCAAGTCTTTTTTTTACTATGATATTTTATGCAGATACAGAAGATAATTAAATCTGTTTATTTCTTATGCTTCATTTTGCTCCTTTAAAGTTTTACTTATGTTTTTCAGATCAAAATCATCCCAGCGTTTGATTTCTCATGATATTCATAGCAATGCCTACAATTACAAAAGCACTTTTTCAGTGGAGATTGTTCCAATATGCAAGGTAGCTTTCCTTTTTTAAAAAATAAGGGATACAATATTACCAAATTACTATGGCTGTAGTTTACTAGTAATTTTTTTATGAAGATTGTGATTAGAGATGTCAGTGTGTAGTCTACTTCATGATTAACCAATAAGCCTGGGTTAATCCCACTGACTTTGCCCCCCTTCCCCCCCACACACACACGCTGCTGCCTCTGATAGAGGGGAAGAAGTGGGGAGCAGAGGGGGGTAAATGGGAGCTGGTATACTTGGGAAGCGGCTTTCAAGCCAGCTCCCTGCGTATATCAACTCCTGTGGAGACTCCTGCACAGCCTCTTTATCAGAGGCAGCGGGAGACGGCAGGCGAGCACCGGCTCCCGCCTGCTCTCCCGGCGTGTACACTGTAACTGCTAAAATTTCAAGCGGTTACACATTTACACAAATATCTAATAGTTAACATTCCTAATTATGATGAGGCAGGATTTTTTTTTTAAACGGGCTCTTTTAAGATAAACACTTTCCTACGGAACAAAGTTCTCAACAAGCACTTCATTAACTGGAGAGTATTTTAAAAAGTGTGCTCACAATCATTTTGGAAGGGAGAGACTGCTTGTTTCCCATACTCTGCCTGAAATCCATACTTGTTAGCCCAATGTGCAATGCAACCATAAAATTACATCAAAAGCAAAACCAATTGACCTCAAAATTTACATGCCAGATTTCATCCCATGGTAGAACTTGACTAAAAAGTTTGGTGCACAATTCTGTGAAGTGTTTGAGAGAGATGATGGCTTAAGAATTTACCTATTTACATCCAAAGATCTTTCAAACTGGGTTTTTGGCTCATATCACTGAAACATATTTACCATCAGAATACCAGCTATGTTTTGTATTGTTTAACATGTGAAAATGTGTTTTGCTGGCTTTAGAGACCGTTCTGGTATAGTTAGCTCTCACTTGCACTCTTAAGTGTTTTGTCATAAATGCATATTCCACTACACTCCACATATACCCATGTTATTTTACATGCACTATGTATTCATTTGCACTTCTTACATATTGAAAGTTTGCTTGACCCAAATGAAGATAATTGTTAGCTATGATAGTGGTTATTAGGATGTCATGTGGGTTTCTCTCAGTCCCAGTTTTACAGTATCAGGAGAAGCAAAATATATACAAAACACAAAATTCTGGGCAATTAAAAAATATAACTGCATCCAAGCATGAAAAGTTTTTCAGGGCTGAAATACTGTCTTTGTGTTTATACCGAGCCTAGCACAGTGGGGCTTGAATGAGATTTTGATTAGCGCCTTTGGGCACTACTACAATATTTATGTTAAAAAATGGGGGGGGGGGTGAGTAAAATATATGGGACCTGTATTTTAGACAGCTTACCTGAAAATATTTTCACTGTTTATAGCCTAGTCATTTAAATAGTGAAGAAAAACTATTGCTTCTCACAAGTTTGAGCCCTGCTCAATATATACTATAGTTAAATAGTGTAAAACATCTCCATCTTTTGAGCATTTTTGCTAATTTAGGAGACACAGATTTAGACTACTGACTTCTTATCTGTACTTTACACCCTGAGAATACTTAATGTTAATCTCTGAAAAAGTAAAGAATGATCTCTTGAGAAACTTAAAAAACAGAATATGGTATAACCTCATCTTTCCTCAAGTGTACAGAAATATTCAAAACTTTCTAAGTAGGAGAATCATGCAAGGTTCACTATGCTGATAGACATTCAACTGAAGGTTGAGAAAATGGCTCTGTGCTGTAACTAAAAAGCTCTTACCAAGTGTCTTCCATGGGAACATAAGAAACTCCATTCTCTACCACACCCTATTGTAGAAGTTTTCATCCCCCAAGTTGTTTTTTGTAGCATCTATATTGAATGGTGATAGTGGTTATTCTCAAACTTAATTTAAGGACTTGTTTAAAAGAGTTTTACTACTCTGTTAAAAATCTGAATATTAAAAACAAGAAAATATATGCAATTTTGTCTCTTGGTACACAGGACAATGTTGTATGTCTGTCTCCAAAACTGGCACAGAGCCTTGGGAACATGCACCAGATTTGTGTATGCATCAGAGTAACAAGTACCATCCACCTCCTTGATCCCAATACTCTGCAGAGTAAGTTGTTTTCCTGATACACAAAATCTTATGCTTCAGACATTAATTTTTAAAGACTAAATCAGTCTTCTCGCTGCCAAACATGTTAACGGCAAACTAAGTAATTAATCTCTTGGCCCCTGAATTCTCTAATTTTGTTATTTTGCAGTGTCATATAAGCCTTGTTTACTGTAGAAAGGGTTTACTGTTTTAGATCTCCGAGCCAACCCTGATGCAGTTAGTTAGGAGGCAGTCAGGATTTACTGCCGAGATGTCCTCACAGGTCTCTGGCTCCATTGATGATGATAACCAGAAGGCTACTTGTGAGTGTGTGCTCAGTGATGTGTGCCGTGTCGACTTTTGCACTTAGTCTCCACAGCAGACCCCAGAGAGCCCCCAAAGACCACAAACCAGATAAGGATCTAAGGTGGCCGGCCAGATTTATTATTAAGCAAAGTATAGTAATAGTTGTCAGTGGACTCTACTGAACCACTATGCATATGTACCCCCAACAATGGAATGACTCAGTGGGAAATTTCCACTGCCCCTTAGATTATACAAAGACCACTTATATACAGGTACTAACAACTTATACATCACTGTTGATGTTGTCAGGTTGCCACCCTCTGATGCTACTTAGATACCACCCATCACCCTGTACCTTGTGGCTTGATTAGATCATCTCTATCTGTCATGCTGTCATTTTAGACCCTTTCCTGAACCTGGGTCTGTATCTGAGGAGTACGTACCGAGGTCTTTTTTTAAATGAGCTGGTAGTACCATGTGCTTTCCATTTATGATCAGTACCAATTACTGTTCTACACCTTGGACTATTACCAATTAGCGTTTTGCACTCTCAGCCCTGTTCGTGCCAAGTTCTGTGAGCAGGGGCCTGCCTTGTGCTCACAGCTTAACTTTGCTTTGTTAGCCATGTTTTGTCCATTGTTAGCTAGACCTCAGGCCTCAAACCAGGCCTGTGCTACATAGGCTTTTATTTTAAGCCTTCATCTTACTACACTTGATAATTAAATTGAAGCTTATATTGACAAAAAAGTGCTTTTTGTGGGTTTAGCTTATATCAGAACAAACTGTCTACATTAGGGTTATTGCCATTACAGGTGTGTTAGTTAGAAGTGATATGCTGGAAAAACTTAGATTAAGGCCTTAGTTTTTTTTTCATCATAGGGATATTCCTTTAAAATTAAGGAGCTATAGAGTACTGTGTAACTTGTGACTCAGGTCCGCACTAGGAGCACTTTGTGGAAATAGCAACGTCAGAATATTTTACCAGCAAAGCATTTCTCATGTGAATGCAGCTTATACCGACAAAATTCAGAGTCTTTCCTTTTCATATTTCAATTTTCACTTCCCCTCCTAATGATAAATGATAGTGGCAAAAGCACAGTATTGCTGGAGTAATTTAATTTATACTAAGGACTCTTGTCAGTCAGGTTGCACCCTGATTTTGATAATCCTACACCAGCAGAAGTTTATAGTGTACACCTGGCCTCAATGCATCTACTCTGCTGAAATGTAAAATCATTGATCATTTGGCAGTTGTCTTCTTGTGTGACTTAGTAATACATATTTTGTATGTTGAGTCTGAAAGCAATTTTCCTTTGCCCATGAATGTCTGTATTTGCTCTTTCAGTTGCTGACATTGATGGAAACACTTACTGGCGTCACCCTTTCAATAGTTTGTTCCATCCAAAGCAGTTGGAGGAGTTCATTGTAATAGATATCACCAGAGTCCAAGGAGGAAAACTAGGTGCAGGTGCAGGAATGAGATCAAACAAAGTAAGTTTATTTGCCTTATTTAAAACTTTTGGAAACCTGGTTCCTTGTCTGGAATTCTGTTCTGTCTCACTCCATTTTACAAAGCAAATTGCATTTTTCCAAATATTTCTGGCTGTTAGCTGGTGAACAGGAAGGTGCAATCTATCATTTCTGTTGGAATTGCGTACACATCACTTGAATTCCCTTTTCAAAAATAATTCTGCTTCAAGTGAAGTTAACATTTGATTTTGTTATAAACTTTTTACTCTTAGGCACAATTTTTTGCAGTCCAGCACTTAAAACTAAATTAACTGAATTTGACCAGTCTTCACAAATATACCACCTGAATGCCTGGGTCAAATTAGTACTAGGGACAGGTCAGAAGTCCACTCACCTCTCTTACTAGTTTTTACAGATCTTGTAGCAGTTCTTTCTTAGTAACACAAGAATGTGGCTTGACACTTCTATGCTATTTAGAGACTTCTATGTAACAATGCCTAACTGTTGCTTTGCTGATCAAAGTTATTGTATTTCCTTACCAAACAATATTAGCTTAGTCCAGAAACCCTCTTTGGTACATACATTAGTGAAAACAACCCTTGTAATCATATTTATAGGAGGAAAGCTATATGGGGGCTGTGAAAAAATCGGAGGGGTTGAGGGGTGTGTGGGGTGGGGGGGTGTTTATCCTCAGTTTTAAAAAAAGGCAGTCCTTAAGGAGGAGAAAATGGATATAGAAGCTGGATACAGAAAAATCCAGTATTTGTGATCAATGTGAAATGCACAATTACAACACTTCTGTGCAATGTAGCATCAGCAAATAAAGCCATCTGTATTTCATTACAAAAATGTTTATTTCCATTTCTCAAGCACACTCTTGCTGAAGCCTGGGTACAGAAAACCTCTGAGATGAATACAGATCATCAGTATTTCTGTCGCACTCATTTGGGGCACCTTCTAAATCCTGGAGACCTCGTCTTGGGGTTTGTATTGCTATTTGATATTTTCAATCAGTATTTGATAGCCAGAAACAGATTCTACAGATTAGTAAAACCTCAACTTCCTGAAACAGTGACCCCATAGTTGCAGAGCATGCGGGACAGAACAGATCTTGTAATTCTGTCGTGGGAAAAGGTTTAGGGTCAGTAGGAAGAGAGGTTTTTCTGTTTTTGACGTGTCTATCTTAACCAAACATTTGTAAAAATGGCACCTTTGGACTCACTCCTGTGAATGTTTGGAATTTAATCTAATTAGTTTTTTCACCTCCCTCCCCTCCCCCCCCGTTAGCACTGAAGAGCTAGAACATCTGTTGGAAGATGCTCTGGATTTGACTCAGGTTCATGTTTTACCTACAGAATTGTGAACTGTTCTCACTTCAAAATTAGAAGTGGTATTAAAAATAAGGGTGGAGAAAAGGCCCTTGAATATGGTCAGGAAGATGTCTTTGGTTACCTTAATGAGACGTCTCGATGGCATAGAGGGACAAAAGTCAGATTGGAATGGGGTCAGTCAGCTAGCAGTCAGTCAAACCAGTGAGTGTGTAGTGAGCACATATGACATACATGGACTGCTTAGATGTGGAGAGGCTTGGCAGGGTTTTTAAGATGTCAAGATAGTGACTTGGTCTTTGAACAAGTCATATTGGAGTATGTGAGAAGTCAGAAAGAGACGGAAACATCAGAACAGGTTGAAGGCTTTGCTCTGTAGCTTGATAGCATGTAATGTACTTGATCACAGTTAATGGATATTGGGGGAGTATATAAATAATGTATCTTAGAATGTGACGAGTTTAACTTGTTTAATGAGGATGCCTAGTAGCATGGATTTTCTTCCCTGTTGTGTATCATGTCTTTCTGAAAGTATTGTATCTTTTGTATGAACTATAAAATTGTAATTACACTATGTGTCGTTTTCTTGGAAGTATAAAACATGAAAGGTTAAGTATTCATATTATTAAGTGTGTGTTGTAAAATCTTCCTTTCAGATTTGACTTGGCCAATTGTAACCTCAATGATGAATTTGCAAATAAGATGAACCCACAAAATGTTCCTGATGTGGTAAGATCCTGGAGTCTCCATTCTTGTAGAGAAGTTTGTTTCCTGTGCTTTATTAAAGATGAGATGGTATGATCTATAAAATGTATGTTGTAGGCCTCACCTAAAAATTAGGGGAAATGGAAGTATTAGCACAAACATCCTGGTCAAATTCCAGTTTCAGAAATTATATTTTAGCTGTTTACATTTTCCCTGATGTGTACCAGAATGAAATTGAGTCAAAACATTAGGGATGTTAAATAGCGGTTAGGAAGCTAATCAAGTAGTCGTTGGAATTTCCATCAACTACTCGATTTGTCAGTAAGGGGGGTTCACTATGCTCTGCTTTTTAAATGTAGTAGGAGTCACTAGGCTCTTACTACATTTTAAAAGCAGAGGCGCAGTAGTCTGGGACCAGGTGCAAGCCAGGACAGTTGGGTTCCAGCTTGCTGATACAGAGGCAGCAAGCGGGGGGAAGTGACTAGTCGAGTAGCGACTCAACTATCCGATAAGCCCTAAGCTTATTGGGTAGCTGATTAGTCGCTTAAATCCTTAAAACACATGCCCTAAAACAAACAGGAATTAGTTCAGGAAGGTTCTGTAGCCTGTTATGCAGGAAGTCAGATTAGATGATCACAATTGTCCCTTCCTGTTTTGAGTCTGTAAGATCCATTTCCTTCCCTGAAATTTGTGACCTATCTGTGCTATGAAAACACTGTACTGTTCTTCCCATACACATGAAGCTTGGAAAGGACTCGGAGTCGTTAGTATGACAAGCACTATTTTTATATTGTGAGAACTGACTCAGTCCTATATTCACAGCTGAGGTACAGCTGAGGTACAGCTTCCCCTTACTGCTCTCTTGTGACCAATTATAATCTTGTAGAATTCATAACATTATAATTCCATGGTTCAAAGATCCACAGGCTTTAAGGTCACATAGGATCATCATGTTCATCTAGTGCAGTGGTGGGCAGCAGCTAGCAAGACATTTTATTTACCATTTCTTATGCATAAGGGTTGCCAGATTCTGCTCGTTTCTGTCCATGTTGTTTTTTTAATATTGATATTACTAAAGTGACACACATGTAAATCAAGGGCACGAAGTGAGATGCGTGTTGATTGCACCCAGCATTGACTGAGAGAGTCATCCACTCAAAGGCCTGCTATGGTTCAGTGGCAAATCCCACACATTCTAAGTATGCAAACACTGTTAGCAAAACTATTCTATCCTGGGAAATCATCTTGGTTACGACAATCTTGTGGCCCACTGAGATGAAGACGGGCCAGGCCCCTTATGAAGCCCACTCACTAGCCTAGTTTGCCTATCGCTGATCTAGTGAATCACATATTACTTCAGTTAATATCATAGACATAAATTCAGACTCCAAATATTTTTAAAGAATGTCCCTGTTTTACAGAAAGCTTGTCTAACATGATATCTTTTGTGTAGGTGTTAATAAAGAAGAGTTATGACCGTACTAAACGCCAGCGTCGCAGGAACTGGAAACTGAAAGCACTGGAAAGGGACAGAGAAGGCATGGATACAGATGATGAAAGGTTTGGTTTCTGCTCAATAACGTTTTCCTCAGTCCTCCCCTTGAACCATTTGTGTAGGGTCTAGTAATGGTAGCATTTCTTAATCTCTCCTGAGCATGAACTAGATTCATTACCAGTTAGCAGAGCTCCAGGGTATCCAGAGTAAGTGGAGTACCACTCCTCTCCTTTTTCAACATAGGCAGGTACAAGTGGCACTGCATTAGGAGAGTGCATGCTCACTGTATTAGGATAGTTGATCAGGTCTGGTCTCCCAGCGTTCTCTGGAGAGTTATACCTCTTCCCTGCTCCCTACTGCAAAGTCACAATTTAGCTCTGAATGCTTAGAGTGAAATCTCATCCCTCTTTGACAGCCATTACTAAAGGATAGACTTACACAGTATAAGCAGTGACTTCAAAGACTTAAAAATAAAAGCTGGAATCATTTGAGTAGGGTCACTGACCACCTGTCTGTGGGGCAACCAATTATACATTAAGTTGTCTGAAGAGACATCTGCAAGGCAGAAAAAGTATTTGTCATTGGTATGTTCCACAGTAAATTATGACAGCTGACTAACACCTAAATGACTGGAAAATGGAAGCAAAAGATTAGAGTTAAATTGGAATGTAAAAGCTGAATAATAGTGATGTACTATAACTATACATTACACAAAGGGTGAATTACAAATGCTGCTCAATCTTAGATTACTTAAGAATTTCCTGTTACTGCCTTTAGGGTTGACAGGTCCTTTGTCCCAGAATCAGGCTCAGTATTTTAATTATTCTATGATTGAGAATCCTGATGTGCAGGGCTCGACAAATAATACAATCTACTCGCTCGTGGCGAGTAGATTGTAACCCGGGAAGAGCCGGGTTTGGGCGATCTGCGCATGCGCAGAACGATCTGCGCATGCGCAGATCGCCAGACAGCGCGGCTGGCAAGCGGGGGCTCGCCGTGGTTCGGCGAGTCCTGCTGATGTGCACAGTTACAACGCTCACACTATAGGAACTCTTATATATTTACAAATATAGTTTAATACTTCATTTAGCACAATCATGAACACCACAGCTTCACAAGATAGAGACTGTACATCTATGTTTCCATTCCATAATTCTCACACCATTCCTTCTAGAGCAGCCTGAGGCGTTAGTCATCATCTTCCTCATCACCTTTGCATTCCCCATAATCACCAGTGACCATCATTCTGACAACCTCGCAAGGACAACGTCTTCTACTGGTTCCACCTCTATAAACCAGAGCTCCCTGGTCCGGCAACATCCGTGGTGCGACAGGACCACAGATGTTCTAGGATGAGAGTGCCCCAGTGCTGTGGGAGTGGTGGAGCCAGGAAGCTGGGCGTGCAGCTCAGCTGGGCTGCGGGCAGGGGGGAGGATGCAGGGAAGCCTGCTTGGGGAGCAGGGTAGGGGTTGGAGCCAGCAGGGCAGGGGGTATAGATAAAATCCCTGATCTGGGACCAGTCAGGTCCCCAGGATGCCAGACCAGGGAGATCCTGCCTCTAGGCTGGGAGATGCACTTTTATAGTATGTTATATTTGATACATATTGAGTAGGGGACATTTCCTTTTCTCCTTGCTTATATTTCTTCCCCTTATTAATGGTAAAGTGTCTTTTTCCTATAGGTTAGTATGTCATTGATCTCAGCTTCTCATATATGTCAATTCATTACCTATGGGCCTTTTGTAGTTATCTGTCATATTTGTTGTTTCTGTCCTACCCAGTTATTCAGTCTGGTCTTAACCAGTTATTTCAGGTTTTTCCAAGCAATGATGTACCTGCTAAATTTGAGGGTATTCTTGGAAGCCCCGATGCAATTGAAGGTTGCTTTATCTAGGTGAAAGGTCTTGAATATATGTGCATTGATTTTGCTATCTGGATGAAAGGTCACAGGGTATGGCCTATAAGTCCATTGTTTTACAGCCACATTGCCAATATAAATCTACTATAACTTTATTATAATAAACATATCATTAAAACCACAGGAAATAATAAATCTCTATATATAAGCAAGCAGGTTAGCCCTCTAGACTACACAAAAAGGGGATGTTACAAGAGCTTGTGTCTAAGGAACCAAATTCTGTAATCATTTCTTCGTGCACGATGCTTTCCTACACTTTTTGGGCCTTGAGGGGAGTAAAGTGAGATGTAGAGCAGTTATTGAATTGCTGACAGCATGCCCAAGAAATAAATAAGTGCCTTAAATCCATGCAAGTAGCAAGGCCGTGGTCAGTGAGGGCATGTCTAAACTACATTCCTCTGTTGAAAGAGGAATGTAAATGAGGCAAATGGAAAGTGCAAATGAAGCGCAGATTTAAATATCCTGTGCTTTATTTGCCATCTGAGCACTTTTTTGAAAAGGGGTTTTTCGAAAGTGAAAGCGCAGTCTAGACGTGGTCCTTTCGGGGCGGGGGGAACCCCTTTTTTGAAAGAACCAGTACATCTCATTTTTTCAGGAGTATGGGTTCTTTCAAAAAGGGGGGGGGGGGTGGTTCAAAAGAACCGTGTCTAGACTGCACTTTCAATTTCAAAAACCCCTTTTTTGAAAAAGCACTCGGACACAAATATGCAAATGAAGTTTGGGATATTTAAATCTGCGCTTCATTTGCCCTTTCGATTTGCCTCATTTACATTCCTCTTTCGGAAGAGGAATGTAGTCTAGACATAGCCAGAGTTACACCTACCCTTCTTCCCCAACCCTAATGTTGTTTCTGTCTTGTTTTTTAACACATTCAGGCATCTTGGGATATGAGGGATGGAGCTAGGACTCTGCTATTTGTTCACTGGTTCTCACAGAACCTATAGAAATATGAGCAAATGTTTTAATATGTAATCTGTGTTTGAAGCACATAGCTGCAGCTTTTATAAAGTGTAAGTATTCTCAGTGTATAATAAAATAAGACTACTTGTTAATTCCTGACACTGAGAGTGTCTCTTCCCTCCATCCCTATGAGAGGTTAGCCTGTAGTAGTGTGTGACCTATCGGAATGGTCCTAACTAGTTACTTGGCATGACTGAGTTTAGATTCCATGGGGCTGTTAGCCTGCCAGACTCCAGAGTTTGCATAAGTTTAAAGGAAGAGAGATGAGGTAATGTATTCAGCTGAGTGTGTTGCTTTTTAGGCAGTACCAGGACTTCCTTGAAGATCTTGAAGAAGACGAGGCTATTAGAAAAAATGTCAATATTTATAAAGGTAAATCTTCCTCAACCGTGTAACCACACACAACACTTGTGACTCGAATTTTAGTTTAGATTCTGGTAATTGAAAAGGATTTGAATGCTCAGGGTAAAGTGATACACACTTAAAAGAATGCATATTACTTGGTTATAACATCAGTAGATATTTTGCAGTCTTTGATTACTGTGTGTTCATGTTTTGTATTTGCAGTGAAAGTAGGATTGGAAGTCTAATTTGGGAGGGGGAAATGCTATTGTGGGAAGGATTTGGTCTATAATGCGCCCATATTTGCCAAATACAGCCTTGAGAGCTTTCTCATTAGTCTCTATACTTAGTCCACCAATGAACAGTTTCCCAGGATGATCTGCTTCAACCATTTTGATTCTATTAGGACCCCACAAATCCACAGCCTGGGTGTTGTGCCAAACAGCCCGGGCTGTGAATTCATCAGATCCTAACAGAATCAAAATGGTTGAAGAGGATCATCCTGGGAAACTGTTCATTGGTGGACTGAATACAGAGACAAATGAGAGAGCTCTCGAGGGCAGAAGGGCATAACAAGTGGGATTCTGCAGAGGTATGTTGGGATTGGTTCTGTTCCATATCTTCATCAACAATTTACATATTGACATAGAGGAGGGTACTCTTATTAAGTTTGCAGGTACCACCAAGCTGGGAGGAGTTACAACTGTTTTGGAGGATAGGGTCATAATTCAAAATGATCTGGACAAACTAGAGAAATGGTTTGAGGTAAATAGGATAAAGTTTAATAAGGACAAATGCGAAGTACTCCACAGAATGGGAAGCGATTGTCTAGGAAAGAGTACTGCAGAAAGGGATCTAGGGGTCATAGTGGAGCACAAGCTAAATATTAGTCAGTGTGACACTGTTGTGAGCAAGACATGAGAAGTCATTCTTTTGCTCTACTCTGTGCTGATTAGGCCTCAGTTGGAGTATTGTTTCCAGTTCTGGGCACCACATTTCAAGAAAGGTAGAGAAATTTGAGAAGGTCCTGAGAAAAGCAACAAAAATGATTAAAAGTCTAGAAAACATGAGCTATGAAGGAAGACTGAAAGAATTGGGCTCTTTTAATTTAGAAAAGAGAAGACAGTGGGGACATGATACCAGTTTTCAAGGATCTAAAAAGGTGTTACAAGGAGGAAGGAGAAAATTGTTCTCCTTGGCCTCTGATGATGGGACAAGAAGCAATGGGCTTAAATTGCAGCAAAGGAGGTTTAGGTTGGATATTAGGAAAAAAATTCAGGGTGGTTAAACACTGGAATCAGTTACCTAGGGAGGTTGTGGAATCTCCATCACTGGAGATATTTAAGAGCATGTTGGATAGATATCTATCTGGGATCATCTAGATGATGCTTGGTCCTGCTATGAGGGCAGGGGACTGGACTTGATGATCTCTCAAGGTCCTTTCCAGTTCTAGTATTCTGTGATTCTAGAATGCAGAAGCCGGCATGAAAGTGACACATGTAGTGATGTAATAGCTTTAAGGAATGAAATTTCTTGCAGCTATTTCCTTAATTAGATTTTTCTTTAATTTCATAGATTCAAAAATTCCAGTGGAGAGTGACGCAGATGATGAAGATGCTCCACGAATCAGTCTGACTGACATGTTAGAGGATCTCCACATATCTCAGGATGCAACTGGGGGGGAGGGTTCTGATATGATGACAGAATAAGGATATGCATTAGTTAATGCACTCAATTTTTCTCGAGAGTATAACTCATGTGAACTGTTAAACTAATTGTAGCCATTCATGTAGTCTCATGAATATGGAAGGCTATGCATAAAAACCTATTTTACCCATAAATAAGATTGTGTGTTATACAAACTGCTGATGGGGATCAGATTCAGTAAAATTAAAACTCGTGATGAATATGTCACAATATAAGACCTACATAATCTTGATGTTCTCATGCTGCTTTCTCTCTAACTTCTGCAATGTGAATGCTAGCTTCAGGTGAATCCACAGGATTGTTTTGAAGTTAAGATGCAAGATGAGTCGAGAGCAAAGGGTTCTGTTCTTGACTGTCAGATGTTCTGTAGTTTCCTCTCCTGTAAAAGTCATTTATCTTCTTCACAGGAGTTATTAGGCTAGATATGCTTGAAAAGTGCATTGAGGTTCTTGAGTAAAAGATGCTGAATAAATTTGTATTACAAACAATATTTCTGGTAAATACAAGTACACAGGTTGTTCCTCTAATATACAAGTGTATGCCTGTAGAGCCCTCTCACTCTCAATGCTTGCCCACTCTTACTCATTGCAGGATATACTGCACTATTCTAATTGCCAATATCAGTGCGTAAATTTAGCATGAATAAATATGTCCAATTTACATTTGAAATCATTAGAACTCTGAACATCTTAGTAACTCAATATGTTAATAATATGTTACTGTCAGCTGTTACTCATTTAATTGTTCTAAGTTTTCACTCCAAAGGGAGCACTGTCAAAATATGTAATTTTGGGGTAGCAGACTTAAATATTGACATTCTTCAGTTTTTTGTTTTGTTTTAGTGCAGAAGGGTTGGTAGAATAGAAGTTTTACTGAATTGCATGAGAGCTTTCATGTTTAACAAATGTATAATTTTATTGACTAGAAAGGATAAACACATACAATGCAGCAAATCTAGTCTTGCCACCATATTTTTAACTTTTCTGAAAAAGATGCAAGGTAACTACACTGTAGTAAGGATGAATCTTTCTGTTCTTGCTTCATTATGTGAAATTTAAAGATGAGATGGAAAGTATGCGGAAGATCTAATGTATCAGTTTAATAATGGGTATAGTTTCTAATAGGTAACAGGCAGCATAGGAGTTGGACTTATTACTATTCCTGCCTACGTGTATTTTTGTGAATGTACTAGATTGTAACAACGAATACAGGCAGCACTGAGGTCCAACCAAAGCCTGCTTCTCTTAATTTTGACTAATAGTTTGTTGTGAAGGCCCTCAATTTTGGTAGCGTCTCTGCGATTGAAAGAAAGATTAAAAAGTTCAAGGCTAGGCTCGCTGCTGCCATACTTAACTCCTATAATCCAGTTTACATGTCAAGTCCCTGTTCTCAGTTACAGCTCTGTTACCCCTTTCCTTTCTCTCCTATATGCAGTCAAGTAAACTGGTTACGTGAGTTCACGAAGTCCCCTTCATTTCTGTTTTGCATGGGTTGCAGCCCCAGTTATGACAGGTGTACTATTTGACTGCATGCCAGTTTGGAAATCCAGCAGTTCCTCGAATCTACCCTTTGTTGAAAGTTTCTCATTTGTCTTTCCAGAGATTGTGCAGAACACCATAAACCACAATGCAGATAGCTTTGATAGCACTGGCAACAGTTGGGAAGGCCATTCCACTGAGATTTCAGTCTGCCAAATGCACATTCAACCACCATCCTCCAGCTACTGAACAGCTCCTTTTCTCAAGCCCATTACAATATTGTTCAGAATCCATGACTTGGCCCTAATTTGTCTCAGCATTTTTTTTAATAAAAAAATCATGGAGATGTCACTAAACTTAGTACAAGTTACTGAGTTTACTATGACTACTCTGATTTTTTTTTTTTCATTCCCTCTTTGCTCAGAGAGGTGGCACCAACCAGCTACAGTCCTATAACACTAACCACACCTCAAGCAAAGGGGAGGCCTGGGATGCATACTGGAGAGTAAGACTGCTCCAGTAGCACTTCCCCTAGGGCTGGGCCCAGCCCCCTATTTGGTGTTAAGACCGTCTCACCCTTGCCACAAGAGGGAGGTGGTCAGGGCAAACGTAAGTGGTGCTGCAACAAAATCTACCCTGCACTGTCTAGCTGTTCAAACCCCCACCTTTCAGACCTTCCCTCTACACAGACTAGGACACGCTCTTTGGAAAAATCTCAGGGGAAAATAATAGAAAAATTGACATCCATGATCTTTTGTGCCTACCAGAATAAATCTATAGTGCTAGCCATGGAAATACAGGGTGAGCATGGTCCCCTAGAATAACATGAGAACTGTAACTATTTATACAATGTCATTCAGGGGGGAATAATGTCTGAGCTTGTCAATAAAGGTAAAATCCTGATCTCTGTGAAACCCTGGCATGCATCCTGCCACTGCAGCCCATGTTGTTGTCCATGAATCTACTTTTATGGTTGGCCAGGGTTGCATAATGATGTAATACCCCAGCCAATTATGTACTAGTGCTCCTTATGGAGGGCAAACTATGGGGCATGTGAGCCCTGGCCCAGTTTTCTCTCAAAGCCAGCACTTATTTCAGGAATTGTTGCAATACCAACCACTTTGGGTATACCACAAACCTCCCACAATGATCTCCACCCTTGTCTTGCCAACTCCAAATTGGTTGGCAACAGACCCATATCAGATGACTACTGTGACCATCTGACTCGACACAGTCTCCCTCCTGTATGCTGGTAGGTCTGTTTCTTTATGTAACAAGGTTATAGAGCACTGCTAGAGATCCATGTCCTTGTGAGCCCAGTCTCTGCTTGTAGCCCTGCTCCAGTAGTGCTGATCTACATAAAGAGAATACACAGCTATGGCAAGAGACATGAGCAGCATCCTGGGGAGTCATGGCTGTCATGCTGTGGCCCCCTCTGAAAGGTGCTCTCAACAGTTCAAATATTCCCACAAAAGCATCCACCAGTGTGTCTCAGATGCTCTGATTCATGAAGCAGGACTCACCCAGTGATCTAGAGAAGTTCTTCCACCAGGCTAGGCTCCATTTTAACAACTTTGGCTGCTGGAACTGTGCAAATTCAAAAATGGCTTAGTTGGATAGAGCAGCTGGCTCCACTTCCAGTTAATTCACACAGCATAGCAAAATTCAAAAATCCCCTTGAACCAAGTACAAGAGTGGTTGTATCAAACATAGGTACTAGGTACTCTGGCAGATATACCTCCACAAACAGCCTGACTCACGTCTGTGTCGCACAGTACAGGCACATCAACACAGTTGGAAGGTATGCGTTTCTAATGCAACATGGATGCACACGTGTAGGCTTGCAAAACCAGTCTACAAACACAAGTCCCACAGGCTACTTACTGTACAGTGTAGACATACCCTAAGGGCTCAAATCCATTCTCTTGAGGTCAATGGGAGTCATGTTTTGATTTAAATGGAATTAGACTCAATTGGCCTGGATGATGCTTCATAATTTTGTAACTTGAGTTTTAAAAAAGACCCTATGGCTCAGTATTCTCATTTGTACAGAAGAACTGCAGATTTGGCAGGTCTTTTTACATAGCTACACTTCAGGCCCCATCTTGACATTGTGTATAACTGCTGTTCTTAGAGATGGTTGCTTATCGTTGAATATTTGTGTTACATTGAGCTGTTCTGCATCCAGTCCCAGGAACTTGTAAAAGTTTTCACTACATCAAGCAGCAGTAAAAAACCCTCTGAAATGGTGAGCATTTAAGTTTTATATACTTTATTCCAGATCAGTAGTTCACTTCTAGTATCTACTAAATATTTTGAAGAGAGTGAGTTTGTTTGTGGATTTGTTTGTGCAAAATAAAGTCATACTTCATGATTAGCTACAAATACCAAATTTTGCATAAATAATTCTGCCACTTAAATTAACTGAATGCACTACTATTTACATTGGAATATGATGGGTGAAAGGCTTCAATAATTATTTTTGTTTTTCATCAGAAAAAAGTCATGATATGATTAGAGTTCATAAAAAATTAACAAAATTAAAATTGAGTCATCTATTCTACTGTCATTTTAGTACAAAGAAAATTTTTACTGTCACAAATCACAAAATAATTCAAATTAGTTACAGAAAGAGTGATGGAAGCTGTATGAGTTTGATTCAAATTTACTAGGTATGGTAATTATTCAGTAAAATGAATAATGTTTGAAGTTGAAATCCTACACATTTAAAACTGTTCTTTAACTTCTCTTTTGCAAGCACATTAGTACAAAATTCTATTACATATATTTAATTTCTCAAACCTTCCTATAAGTATAATCTATGCAAAATGACTTTGCCTAGTCAACGATGGTCCTCACATGCTAGTAGAAAATAAAATCAAGACTTTTAAAAAATCTCTTTTTATGACAATTCAGCTCTGTATCCAAAGTGAATCTTCACTGTAGTAAACATGGATTTTATAATAAATATTGTATTGTAGCTGTACTTGCCATAAAGAGTAAGAATGGGGTAGCATGAATAAATTTGGCCATAAACATTCCTTTGGAAATTTTCTACAGAAAACTTTAATTTAGAACTCTAAATCAAATCTGTGGCTAGGGAATATTATCTAGCCCTGCAATATGCTGTGCTCACATATTAAAAATCCTTACATGCCCAAAAATCTAACCTTCCTTAAAAGTTAACTTTTAAACATATTATGGAACACCCCCTCCACGCTTTATGAAAATAGCCTTATAAATATGAATATGCATAACTTGAAGGTGCCTTAAGCAAAATGCATCATGAAATATTTTTAAAGTTACGATCTCCTTAATGTGTATATACTAGTTTTGTGCATGTACCATTCTTGTATGTGAAGTTAGAAATATGAAATGTAAACCTGTTTTATTAATCTAAGTCTTCAAGTGAAAGCCATTAGTAGTACTTTAAGGAAACTTAATGGTCCGGTGCTCAAGACAATGATCTGTAAATTGATTAGTTTTTCCTGTAAGCCCGAACTGTGGTTGGTTCTACAAAGACATGTGACCATGTCACCTGGTGCTTGAATTGACCTTGAAACTGGTATGTTTCCATGCGGATGGAAAGATAAAACAAAGGATTCCTCCCCGAGGCAATTCTATTTAAGAGATGGGTAGCAATCAGCAATTGTCTTTTGAAATTGCCTTCCTGCCTGAAGAGGATACGCAAAAGAAACCTGAAAACAATGCTGACAAACTCTAAGAAGCTGTAGGCCCAGGCCAAAAAAAAAAAGATCACCTCTGGCTTGTGAAGAATCACATCTAAGATAAGAATTAGGGTGAGGAATATGTTTCATACAACTTCTTAGTGTATTAGGCTTAACTGACATGTTTTGTTTATTTTGTTTTAGTAATTTACCTTAATCTATGTTTTCACTTGCAATCACTTAAATCCTACTTTTTATATTTTATGAAAATACTTTTGTTTATTATAAACCCAATGTTAATAACTGAGTATAAATGTTACAGGGCCAGGAGCTGTGGAAGAAAGCAACCATTGTGCATCTCTCTTTTTCATTGATAAAGAAGATTAATTTATGAGTTTTCTTGATATAAACCTTTTTCAGGGTAAGATGAATGGATTTTAGTCTCTTTTGAGGGTTTTATTTGGATTTTAGTCTCTTTTGAGGGTTGTGTTCCTGGGTGTTGTCAACCACTGTAGCTGAGCCCTCCCAGAGTTGAGCTGGTTCAGCACCTGTGTTGCTCTGCTGGGGAGGTTATTACCTAACTTTGTGCTTTGGCTGGGGGAGACCAGAGATTCTGGCGTAGCAGGAGAGGGTGATGGGGAACCCTAGAAGGCAGGTAGGCAGACTCAGTAGCTTGATCAGCACACTGGGTGACAGCCCCAAAGGGACCTTTGTGACCCAATCTGTCTCTCACATGATTCCAGATGTTGAGAGAGGTAGGAGAAAGTGGTGCTAAAAAATTGTCCCAGCTTTTCAGCTAGGGTACGTCTACACTTCAGAGGAAGATCGAAGCTGCTACAGTCGATCTTCCAGGGTTTGAATTAGTGGTCTAGTTAAGACAGCTAACTCAAAGTGAGAGGGGCATGCCAGTCAATGCTGGTAACACTGTTTTCATGAGGAGTAAGGGAAGTCGAAGGAAGAATGTTCTTCAACTTCTTGCAGTATGGACAGCACCAAAAACCAAGTTAAACTACTTCGACTACAGCAATGCAATTAACATAGCTGAAGTTGCGTATCTTAATTCAACTTTGTCCTGTAGCGTAGACATACCCCGAAACTACACACCAACTCCTGTGCTAGCACCTTTCCTTCCCCACTGACATTTACTTTCTTCCTCAACAACCTCTATCTGTTTTCATTTGCTCCATCACCAGAAATATACCAGAATTTCCCATTTGAAAGCCCACCCTCCAAAAAATACAAAATTCACCTTATTTCACTTTGTGTGACTAGTGCTCTCCCAAGAGCAGTTTTCTGTTTTTGCTTACTACTATTTCTTATTACCATCGGGCTACATTAGTTTGTAAGCAACTCAGAGCAAGGGTCTTATCCAGAAGGTGCCATTCATTCCAGACATGCTAGATAAATATAATAAACAAGATTCCTGCTGGCTGTTTGTGCATTTATCTGCCAGTGGTAACCTTCACAAGAACAGCTGACAGAGCAGATTGGCAGTGTACTGTACCTATTTGAATTCAAGCAAAGCTAGTCTAATTTTAGACCCTCCAGCCTTGACAATTTTCCTTTAGTGTTCAAAAGAAGCCAAGAGCCAAAAGAGGTTGAGCAGATATTGCACTGGCTGTTACATTACATGTACTCTTCTTGATTACGCTAATAGCTGCTTGTAATCTGATAACAAGTACTTAGTTTGCACCCGATAAGAGACTGACATTTACTGCCCACACAACAGCCTGCTAGACCTTTTTATATGTTACATTGTTTTTAAAAAGTAGCTCTAGAAACAATTATTTGTAGGAGCAGAGATACAGCTCACTGAGATGGCCATCCTCTCCTTCTACAGAAGTCGATTTAAAGTTAATCACTGAAAGATTTGACTCAGTACTGATCTGGATGAATCTTAAATTGGAGGAATTAAAGGAAAATTTCCCATAAGCTTTTGAGACATTAATAGTGTCTTCATATGCCTTTATGCCTGTAACACTGACCTATGTGTTCTACCATAGTATAAACACAAAATAATGACACGTCCAATATATTAGTGTCAATAAAATGACTAAATGATATCCAACCTTTGAAATATACTTTTAACTTATCTATTTATATTAACATGGCATGTAGGATCCCTATTCATTGGCCCGGACCCTGCTGTGGAAGGTTATGTACCAACACAAAGTAAGTCCATGCCACAAAGTATAACACCAGAGACAACCAATGGCTAAGATGAATGGGGGAGTACAAGGAAACAAGTATTAGACTAAGCACTCCGCACACCAATAGCCTACCCATTGTCCAGATTTGGTAGGCACGACAGCAAAGGAGAATAACCACTTGAGGAAACTGCAGAGGTTGACAAGATGCTTCTCTGAAGCCTAAAGGGTGGCATAGGAGAAAGCAGGGAAGGAAGCTGACAACATTAGCATATCAGAGGCAGAAGTCAATGTCTCAGTGAATGAGAGGAGATAGGAAGGTACTAATGGGTTATAAAAGGCCTTGAAAGTAAAATCCTTTTAAGTGAGATTAAAAACAAAACTACCATCCTTTAGAAAGCATTTTTTTAAAGGATTCAGTGTAATCAGATGAAGAAATTCCATGTCGCCACAGGAGAGCCTTTGTTCTTGAAACAACTACAGGTTTGTTCATTCAAAACTAAAACTCTTACAATGGGAAACTGAATATGGCTTCCTATCAAGTTCTGGCCTTTCATTATCCTAATTTCTTCTTGGGACAATGTCTTAAATAATTAGCTCCTCCCACCAGAGAGATTTTTCATAGCAGTCACGTTTTGCTATAGTTTGCCTGTGAATTACAAGAATTGCCCAGGTGTGCAAGAAGCCTAAATCTAACTCCCTCGTTATCTCTAAATTTGTATTTTGTTCACAGTGACTCATTTCTCTCTAGTTAAGTTTTGTTAGTAAAAGACAGGTGTCTTAAGGCTTCTGGGAGAGGTCCATAACAGTGGTTCTCAATGTTCCAAACAACTATAGCCCTTTTAGGAGTCTGATTTGTCTTGCTTTCCCCAGGTATCACTTCACTGTACTATTCACTTACAAAATTAGACACAAAAAACCTCCAAAATTGCCACAACACACTATTGCATACTTTCTCATTTTTACTATACAATCATAAAATAAATCAATTGGAATATTAATATCATATTTACATGTCAGTATATACCATATATACTCGATCACAAGCTGGGTTTCTTTGGTAAAAAATGATGCAGTAAAGATTGGGGTTGGCTTATGAATGGATCATTGCGTTTTTAACTTCAGGGGGTCGGCAAACTTCTGTTCCCAGCCCAGCAGGGCAAACATTTTATGTAGCTGGAGTGTCTACAGGTATGGAGCCCCTCAAAACTCAGTGGCTACTGTTCGCCATTCAACGGAAGTGGCGGCCAGCATATCCCTTGGCTCATGCTGCTTCCCACAGCTCCCATTGGCTGGGAATGGTGAACAGCAGCCAATGGGACTTGAGAGGCTCCACGCCTGCAGATGCTCTAAGTACATAAACAACCCAGCAGCTTATGCTGACAAGCTGAAACCAGAAGTTTGCAAACCACCGATACAGAATCAACTTATGAACTGGTCATTGCAATTTTGGCATTTTTTTTAACTTGGGGTGGGGGTTAGCTTATGAATGAACAGGCTTACGATCGAGTATACATACTGGAGTATATATAGCTCTCTAAAAGAGTAGCATACAATTTTAGCTTGTGCTGACTTTGCTAGTGCTTTTTAAGTAGCCTGTTGTAAAACTAGGCAAATATCTAGATGAGCTGATATACTCTCTGGAGAAGACATCTGTGTACACCCAGGGTTATATGTACCCCTAGCTGAGCATCACTAGTGACTGAAATTTAAAAGGGCCATAGGACCAGAGATATATTTTCAGTTGTCTAAGGAAAAGCCTTACATTCTGCACTGAATTCTTTTCATGGGGTCCTGTATCTGAATGTTACACTTTTTTAAAAGTTTATTTTATAATTAGTGTGAAGTATTAAAGGTAACAATAGTGACAAGCTTTATTGATCACTATCTTAAAACTCTTAGGCGCTGTCTATACTGCTCTGTTTTGTGCAAGAACTATGCAAATGAGGTGAAGCATGGAATATTGCCGTGCCTCATGTGCAAAAAGCAGCCACTCATTAATTATGCAAAAGAGGCTTTTGCGCAAGAGCCATTCTTCCTGAAAAAAAAATGCGGAAGAACGGCTCTCGCTCAAGAGGGGGTTTTTGCCCAAAAGCCTCTTGCACAAAAAGTGGCCGCTCATTAATTATGCAAAACAGGCATGGCAATATTCCATGCTTCACCTCATTTGCACATTTCTTGCGCAAAACAGTGCAGTATAGACATAGCCATATACATCTCTTTACCACAGTGGACAAACTGGTACTTTTATGACTCTTACTACTAAAAAATTGCTTATGTTGTGATGTGAGGCTCATACAGAGATGTGAGGCTCATACATTCAGTGCATACAGACTGATACAGTTACAGGGTAACATGGAAGCCCAGAGAAGAATTTTGAACTACCTGAACAGGATAGCTCAGTGCATAATTTAGAATATTGCCCCTCAGTCTCCAAGAAAGTTCAATGGAAATTATGGGTCTGTTCCTTCCCCCACTTCCATAAAAGGCACAGGATCAGGCCCTGTGAAGACTAGCATCCAGGGTTCTAATTAGCAAGACTATTAGAGTGGGTTCATTTTGAGAATGCCTGTTGCCCAAGGATTGTTTCTGCAGGGGTAATCAATAGGTAAGATTTTTTGTTTCCTTAAATACTTTTCTTTTGAAAGAGAAAAGGTGGGTGAGACCATATCTTTTATTGGACCAACTTCTGTTGGTGAGAGACACAAGCTTTTGAGCTTATACAAGGCTCTTCTTTTGTTTCTAAGAAAGTTATGTTAGAGAGTGGAATACTGAGGTTACAGCACATAAAAAAACCACAGTGGACTTCAGTACATAGTTGTGTATGTTTTGCTTTTAAGGCTGAGTGCTTTACTTGAAAGATGCAATCAAGCAGTCAAAAATACATTAGCCAGGGCAGCTGGTTGCCAAAAGCTGTTTCATCGACATTTTTAACCAAGATAAGAGGAGAATTCATGAGAAGCATCCCTGTGATTAATTTAACAGGCCACCTGATGTCAGTATTCCCCAGTGTAAATGGCATCAGTAGGAATCAGTCAACAAGAGAATAAGGGCCACTTTCCCTACCAAAACTGCTAAAACTGATCAGCCCTTAAAACACAAGAGAGCTGGGTGTTCTGGTGTAACTTGTATGCACCTTGCAACCCAATGGAATCCACAGCTGTGAGTTAAGCACCTAGGAAGTGCTGATGAGAGGGGTCATTCAAACTGCCCAGCAACAGGACATAGGCACCTAAGTCCTGGCAAAAGGAAGGCAGTTATCCTTGTGTGAGATTCAAAACCCCTCTCTCTCTCCAAGGCAAAGGCCACTAATGCCACTTATGTTCCACCAGACAAATGGAATCATTAACAAGGAGGGTAAAATTATGAACCAGAGTTGCAGAGTTTTCTTGGCAGTTGCACAACTCACTCCAGAAAATATCCCTATCACAATGACTCTCAGACCCAACTAGGTGCTTAATCAGAGCAACACCAATAAACAAACTGGTGTTTTTACATACAGGCGCTATTTGATATAGGCTCACTGCAGAGTTATCTCACAGGTAAACAAGCATGTAGTCTTGATCAAAGTTATTTGAAATGGTGGCTATAGCTGTTTGCCATACACCTTTTAGCATGCAGTAGAATCTAATTTTCTTATAATTAAAGAGACAGATTTTCTGTTGCTGAGAAATCTGTTGGCATCGATCGGGCACTTGAACTGGATCCTTTTTTATTTAAACAAGAAAGGGTTGGCAGCAGGGTTTTCTCTGTGATGGCCTCTCAACTCTAGAACAGGTCCCCCCACATCCAGTCCAGAATAGCCCAACCGTATTGCCTTTAGGGCTCAGTTCAAGGCACGTCTATTTACAAGGGTTGCGGTAGTGGAGAGCTTTTAAAGGCCATCAGATTTGTACGAGGATGAAAATTTGCTGTTCTGTAGGCAGTTTAATTTTCTTTGTGTAGTTTATGATACAGGTACCTAGGATCTTGTATTCCCCCATTTTGTTCCTTGAATAAATCAAAATTAAAGTTAAAGAAAACTAATAGCAATTTCATGGAGCTGGTGCAAAAGTAATACTTCCTGCTCACGGATGCCTCTAGGGATCCTCTAGCAATGGTACCTCTTCTCCAAGAACTGCACATTCCATTCAGTGGCAATTGGTGATACAAGTAACAGGATTAAGGAATGTTATAAGGGCTGTGGACAATTGTGATGTTTGTGTCTCTGATACTATGCATTCACACAAACTGGTACTAAGATACTTTCACACAGATAAAATAGCCTAGATTCACAGACAGGGCAAACCCCCAACACTAGCTTGAAGCTAAGGATGTTAAGTATCGTGTAATTGACTAATCCAATAGTCAATGCATTTTTGCATCGACTATTCAATTACCATATTTTAGCAAATATAACCTGCGCGTTATATTTGTTTTTACAAACCCTGCACACACACACACCCCCCATGGGGTATACTCGGGTGCAGGGTATAAAAAAATTTTTTACACACCAGCTCACCGCCCAGTTCCTCTGCAGCTGTAGGAAGGGGCACGGGGAGCGCTCATCCGGCTGCGCAGGAACCGGGTGGTGAGCGCTCCCCGCCCAGTTCCTGCGCAGCCTCCAGCCTCTGGGCGGTGAGCGCTTCCCCGCCCGGTTCCTGCGCAGCCGTAGGAAGGGGCAGGGGGAGCGCTCATCTGGCTGTGCAGGGACCGGGTGTTGAGTGCTCCCCCGCCTAGAGGCTGGTGGCTGCATAGGAACCGGGCAGTGAGTGGATGGCTAATTTCCACCCCCACATCCCTTGCACCATAAATATAACCCCGGCACAGCCTTGTATACCCCGCGGGTTGTACTCATGCGTGGGGTATACAAGATTTTTTTAACTCAAAAAGCAAAAACCACGGGGTATATTTGGGTGCGGGGTATATTCGCTAAAAGACGGCAGTCGATAGGGCGGCACTGTCCCTTTGAAACACTGCTGCGGCATTTCAGAGTGGCAGTGCTGCATGGAACCCAGGGTCTGTCAGTCCCCAGCTGATCCTGGGCTTCACGCAGTGCTGCCGCTTTAAATTACATCCCTCCCCACCCCACCGCCCCGCTGCCTCTATCTGATAGAGGCAGCAAGGTGGGGGAGCGATTAGTCGACTATCCTGTCAACTATCCGATAAGCATTTACTTATCAGATAGTCGACTAGTCCTTAATATCCCTGCTTGAGGCCACCACCCAGCCTCCATCCTAATTCTAGCCTTGGACTGGCCAAATGCTAACTTTAACCCAGGGCCTCAACACTAGCCTGGAACAACAAACCTCAACTCAAGCAGTAGTCCACTAAATGGTCCCAGCACAAACACTAGTCCTGGACCAACAATTGTCTGCAACCCTAATCTTAACCCAGAGTAACCAATTCACCGTTATCCTAATGCTTACCATGAACCATCAACTGGGCTCTACTCTAAACCTTGCTGAAGACCATCAACAAACCCCAGGCTTAACCCTTCCTTAGCATAGGGCCCAAACCAGTCATACCCCTTAACCAAGGTTCCCTCTAAGCTACGTGGCAGCTGCATAATGAGCCCGGCTCAGGGCTGCCCTACACAGAGCTGCCTGGCTGGAGGAGGGGCACTTCTCCCTCAGCTACAGCAGCAGCTCCCTGCTGAGGACAGAACAGCAAGTCTCTCCCAGCCCATAGGGACACATCCCCTCCCTACCATCTGGGAAAGACTTGTTGGCAGCTAGAGCTAGCCACCCAACCTGCATGGGGCGGGGGAAGTGGTGTGTCAGACAGGCTTGGACTAAAACAGCTAATCTTATTACCACCCCTAGCCCTAGACTGGAGCCCCTAATCAGCAACAGCCTGCCCCTAGCTGGGGCCACAAACTGGCACCATCCATAGCCTGGGACTGCCAATCAGCCCTAAATCCAACCTTTTACCGAGAGCCACGAACTGGCCAAAACCTTTACTCTGCCCTGGAACCATAAACTGGTCCCAACCCTGAAGAAGCAATTTGATGCCCAGATACTTTTGTGGATTTCACCCAACACATCTGTAGCCATTATTAAATTGAATCAATATAGTAATCAATAGTTCCATGTTAAACTACCATGTCCCTAGCGACTGAGTCCATCTTCTGTGCCGTGACACTTGAAGATCAGCAGAATGAGGGAGTTCCTTAGGCTGTATTATAAGTTTGTCTTAACAGATAATAAACGTGAATCATGCACACTTCCAAAACCTGGAAGAGCCCATGCAATAGCAAGCACTGTATTCATATTCACATCCCAACCTGTATCCGAGGTAGATCTCTCAACAGATGGTCATGGAGGGAGAGAGATCTCCTGCAGGGATCTTCCCTCACTATCCATACCAGGGAACCCATTTTATCCTGTGCTATGACCACACCTACATGTGCATGAGGGTCCCAATCCTTTTTTCACTATCTTTGGGGTGCCTTACTTTTCAAAGGTTGTCCTATTAGTTGCCCTTATTCTCATTAGTGTCTCACACATCCTCACAGTAACAACAGGATTTCCTTTGATGTGACAATCAGGTATCTCCTGAGGCCTAGTACAGTTAAAGAAATATTATAGGCCTCAGTCTGAAGTTGGATGACCAGGTGTCAGGTTTCAACTAAAACACCTGGACAAAAAGGGATCCTGGTGGTTTCAGTCAGCACTGCTGGCAGGGAGGCAGGCTCCCCGCTAGCATCATGCTGTATGGCTCCTAGAAAGCAGCCAGCATGTTCCCCACAACAGCTCCTATGTGTAGGAGCATCCAGGGGGTTCTGCATGCTGCCCCCTTCCCCAAATCCCACTGGCTGGGAGCCATGGCCAATGGGAGCTACTGGGACGACACTTGCAGATAGGGCAGCACACAGAGCTGCCCTGCTGTGCCTCTAAAGCAGCCGCAGAGGAGACATGTTGCTGCTTCTGGGAGCTGCTAGAGGCAAGAATTGCCCAAAGCCTGCATCCCTGATCCCCTCCCAGGCCCCAACCCCCTTTCCCTGCCCAGATCCCCCTCTGAAGCCCTCAGTCCCAGCCTGGAGCATTCTCCTAGAACCTAAGCCCCTCATCCCCAACCCACCACAGAGCATGCGAACTCCCTCCTACATTTCAAACACCTCAGTCCAAGCCCAGAGTCCCCTACTGCAGCCTGAACATCTCATTTCTGGCCCCACCCTGGAACCTGCACCTCCAGCCCAGAGCCTATACCTCCTCCCACACCCTACCTCTTGCCTTAGCCCAGAGCCCTGTCCCATACTCTAAACCCCTCAGCTCCACTTCCCTAGCTTGGAACCTCCTTCTATACCCCAAGCCCCTCATCCTTGACCCCACACCAGAGCCCACCCCCCCTCCCACCCCCCCGTCAGAGCCCTCCCCAACCCAGCCCCCCTGAGCCAACCTGGTGAAAATGAGTGAGTGAGAGTGGGGAGAGTGACTGCCAGAGGGAGAACAGACAGAGTGAGCAGGGGCTGGGGCTGGAAGAAGGGGCAGGGGTGGGGTCAAGGTTTGTGCAAGTAGAAAGTTGGCAACCCTAGCCTGAAAGCCTTACTTTACAACCTTATTTTGCTTCTATGATCCTATTCTATTTAACCCTATTAATCACATTAATTGACTATACAGGTTGAACCTCTCTACACTGGGACTCTCTGGTCCGACAACATCCCTGGTCTGGTAGAATCACGGATGTATCTGGACCAGAAAGTCCTGGTGGAGGACTGGTGGCTAGGAGCCCAACAGGGAGGACTGCAGGAGGACTGGTGGCCAAGAGCTCTGATGTAGGAGTCCAGCTGGGCCAGCAGCAGGGCAGTTGTAACACCAGTGGGCTCGGGGCTGCGGGTTGGGGGGGCGGGGTGCACCCTCTTGCAGGGCCCTGTTTAGGTACACCCGAGCAGCGCGTGGCAAAGCGTCCTTCACCTCCTGAAGTACGTGCCAGGGAGTACGCAGGGTGGAGAGCCCCATGCACTGGGTGAGTGCCAGAGGATCCACACAGTCTCCCTGGTCATAGTCCAGGAGGTCTCCAATTCTGGTGACTTCTGCCAGGACCAACCTCTGGTGCACCAAGGGGGACTCCGCCACCTGCACACGAAGAGGAGGGTTGTGTAGCAGGGGCTTGCGAGGAGGTCTGCCCCCACACTGGTGCCCAAGGAGCTGGTCGCCACAAGCAGCTTCCAGGTCTGAAGGAGGTCCTGGTAGAAGGCTGGCAGCCCAGAGAGGTCTCACGGAAGACCCCTCAAATAAAGGAGCTGCTGTTCATATCGGAGCCCTCAGAAGCAGCAAAGGAAAGCGTGCACAAGACTTGATTGCAGGGTTCCTTGTGTGTGCGACAATTGAGTGATATTCATTTTAAGTACAATTTCAAGTACCCTGCTTTCCTTGGATACACAATTTACAAGCTTAGCAACAAAATGCATTAGATTGCCTGTGCATGCACAGCACACTACTTCCCAAGGCATGTAACTATGGAATCCAAACTAATTCTTTGTCCACCACTAAAGCAAGTTTGAATGTAGAGAATTTTTTGCTATGCCAAATCCAACTCTCACCATTTTAAGAAGGATTTTTACAATGGGTAACACTTGATCCATTTTTGCTGACACTTCCCAAAGCAATTCACCTTCAGAGACTCCCAGCATAGGAAATCTATGAAGCTATTAGCCAAGGGAAAGAGTGGGAAGTCAGACTTGAAACTGTTATGCAAACTTTAACTTAAATATAGTGGCCATTATTGCTCAGACTGTAACAAATTATTTTAAAACTAGAATAAATCATCATAAACCCAGATGCATATTTATTCTTGACTTCTCATTTTTGAATCATTTGTAGTTAACTTTCTTTGTCTTGATCTACCAGTTTTAGGAAATTGCAAAAATGATCCATATACTTAAAATGGGCCAGGATTCTACCTATGAAGTCAATAAAAGTTTTGCTATTGACTTCAGTGAGGTCAGGATTTGATTGGCAGTGTTCAGGTCAGGTTTCATTGGAGTCACACTTTTGATATGCTATTAGCCAGGACTATGGAAGAAACATTATAAATCATACAAATATTGTGAAAGGCTTGTGAAGTAGTAACAGGTAGTAACTGTTATATTCTCTACAGAAGTAATATATAGCAAGTTAATGTCCTTCCTTGAAACATTACCTTACAATTTTCTTCTTATCTTACACTGTTGATAAATATTTTATGCTGTTTTTTCCAAACATTTTTATAACAAAAGTATAAAGTAACAAGTTTTAACTAGGGAAAAGTAAGTCATTTTACATTTGGTATTATCCACGATGATAAAGAACAAGCTGTCTGTGGCTATGTCTACACTGCAGTTTTTGCGCAAAAACAGCTGGTTTTGTGCAAAAATTTGCATAGCATCCACACTTCAAGTGCATTTTTGCACAAGAAAATTTACAGTGAATCGACAGATCTGAAGGGTTTTTGTGGTATAGGTATTCCTCTTTCTACGAGGAATAACTTCTTTTTGTGCAAGAGCTTTGTGTGGATGGGAAACAGGGTTTTTTGCGCAAAAAAAAACCCTATCGAAAAAAGCACAGGTTCCCTGGTGGCCATTCTGTTAATAGCAATCAGCGCTTTCTTGAGAGAATGTTCATGCAGTCTGGATGCTCTCTTGCGCAAAAGCGCATCGCTTTTCCAATGTGCTTTTGCAGTGTGGATGCACTCTTGTGCAAGAAGTTTTTACGGCAGATCTCTTCTGCAAAAAGTTTCTTGCACAAGAAGCCTGCAGTGTAGACGTGCCCTGTATGTTTAATAAAACTGGTCAAAAAGGATTCATGAAAATATAAGGCTTTTTCCCACAATTTTTCCACTAAATTTTGAATGTTTTTACCAGCTCTGATGTATAAGGATTAGAGATACTGAAATAGGGGAAATTAAATATCTAAATTATGAACACTAGTCGTAAAGTAGACATGTTGAATATTCTTAAGGTAGATAAGTAATACACCTTAGATGAAGTCCATTACAGAATAATGGCTGATTTTATATTTTTGTACAATTACTGTTTAAGCAGACTTAAAAAAACAGTGTCATAAAACTCAAATTGTTTCTAAACAAATACATAGGTTTAGGAGAAGAGCATACAAGATTAAAAAGCTACTATTTTGGTGGCTAGATTATTGCATAATAGAAACAGCACTTTCAGGCAGACTTCCAAATAAAAGTAAGAAAACCTGAAAAGCCAGATTGATCTGCATAGTGATAAAGATGTAAATCATATACATAACTGCAACCATCGTAGGAACAATAACTGTGTAGAAGACAAATTTTTCACAAGGTACCATGAGGTCGCTACAGGTGATCAGTTTATACTGATAGTATAACCAGTAGAGATAGGTCATCACACGTTTAATAGCTGTCTTCATTTTTACCAGCTTCAGAAAGTTTGACCTATTAGAACAAAAAAGGACATTTAGCAGGGGAAGAGGCAATGTAAGAAGTTTTGGATAAAGCAAAAAAGATGTATGACTCAGTGAAAAGCCATTCCATGCATAGATTTGTGCGTTGTAATTTTCATACAACTGTAAAGACTGAAGGAATTCTGGGAGCTAAGTAGACCACTGCAAATCTGCAGATATTTGCAGGTATCTACATATGCGGCTCATTTTTGCAGATATGAATGTGGATACCAGATGCTAATGATTCACCTGGAAGGAAGCCAGGGGGCGGGGCCAGCGATATAAAAGGCCTGCATGCAAGCAGGGGTGGCCTGTGGCTATAGGCCTAGCGCCGCCACCACCTGGGGCGCCCGATGATGACGTCAGCCATTGACGACCCTGCAGGCAGGGGTGCCGATCGCACGTGCTCTGTCTGGGGCACCAGCTGCCGCAGCCGGCCTCGGGCCACTCCTGCCTGCAAGGCCAGTGAGCCCCCAGCTAGCCAGAAGCCTGCTCAGCCCAACCCCATGAGGAACCAGACCTGGGGGAAGCTGATTGGCCTGGGCCGCTGGGTCCACTGCTGGAGGACTACCTAGAAGGTCTGCGTATCTGGCTGGAGGACTTCAACCCTCACTACACTGAGGACCTGCCCAGGAGCCAGGTATATCTTGGGAGCAGGGGGAGGAGAAATGGAACCAGCCCAGGGATAGCTGACCTTGGTCTGGCAGAGGGTCAGCGGGCTGCGGTACGGACCCCCGCTGGCCCAGCAACAAGAGGTCAGTGTGTTTTGGACCGGGACCCCTGCTGACCCAGCAGCCCACTGCTTGGCTGCTGTTAGGGCCCTGGGCTGGGACACGGTGGTGTAGGGAGGCCTGTATCTCCCCTGCCACTGACTAAGCAGGTGGCAATCTTCCCCCTCTCTCTCTGCTACCACAGGCAAGCTGCCTGAACCCCTCCTGCACAAGGACCTAGACTATACCCATGCATACCTGCTGTGAATTGGTTTATTTGCTGTAGCCCCGCCCCTGCACCAGGGCTGGGCTTATAAACTGCTGCCCTGTGCTAGGACTGGGCTATAAACTGCTTAATTCCTGTGGCCTTCCCCTGCATAAGGCCTGGGCTACAAACTGATAACTACTTGATTACGGCAGCCCTGCCCTATGCTAGGGCTGGGCTGTGTTCTGCTAGTGCGGCAACCCCGCTCTAACCCAGGGCTCGGACTTAGACTGCGCGTAGTGGGTTGGAGTGGCCACCCACTGACCCTAAGGGGGACACCCCTCATCCCCCGGGTGTACCCCAGTGGGCTACATACAGTCACCGAGGAGATCTAAGAAGTGTGCAGGAGGAATTAAGTTTCCATTCATGTTTGTCCCTTTGCGTGGTCATAAGGGAAAGCAAGTTCTCAATCTAATTCAGTCAAATTAGGAGCTTTGCCTGCCTGCCCGTCATTTGTTGTTTATATTTTGTCCTATACTAGATCAAAACCAAGGGAATTTCACAACTATGGGGTGGGTTTTTTTCTTCAGTTTTGTTGCACTGAACAATTTCCTCCCTCACCTCTCTTTTCATGTGAATTTTGGAGGCTGATTGGAGCAGAGTAACTTCATTGCTGGCATATGACTGGATAATTGTTTATACAGAAACCAATGAGAGTAAAGTGATTAAAAAATCCAGAGTAATTTACACAAACACAACACTGTTGAAAGAAACACTAATACTCGGAGTAGGGAAATCCGACACTATCCCCCAATAGCTGGGGGCACTGTCAGATGGGATGAACGCTGCACAAGTAGGTTTTTTTGGAGAAGTATTGTACATTTGTTTTCATCCATTCTGTGCTCTTCCTGGAACACATGACACAGCATGCTGAATTATTTATCTTCATATGAGGATCACCAGAGGGGTTTGAATAAAAGTGTAACCATTTCAGTTCTCACAGCCTTCCGTCTCTTATAGATAAGTACACCACTAACCCCATTCATATAGATACATAATGGTACCCACAAAAATAACTTAGAAGGAAGGTAGAAGATGATAAAGTATATTAATTTATTTTGTTTTCAGTTGGAACTTTGATAATGTTCTGAAATATAAATATGTGGGGGGAGAATCCTGGTCCCACTGATATTAATGAGCCAGGATTTTGAACCTTCTCTCCCCTCCCTCCCCCCCCACCCCATTTTAAAAATATTAAAACATTTCTCCCTCCTCCAGGAACTTAAGAGTTATGAGTTATTAAAACAAATTGAACAGTGTAATTAAGCCTAATACCCTTTGTGGATTTGGACAAATCACTTGTAGTCATAAAGTTTAAGGGTAGAAGGGAACACCAGCTCATCCACTTAAAACTTTTGCCTCAGTTTTCTATTTTATGAAATGAAGAAGGTATAGAGCACTTGCCTACCTCTCATTCAGGTTTTATTAGTGTGTGTAGAGTGCATTCACCATGTACAAAGATATACAATTACTCAGTACTAGCATTAATGTAATATTCATCTTGCTATACCTTACATACAGTTTATACTAAAATCCCATATCAAAGCAATTTAGTTGCCATAAACTACTTTTAAGAACGGAGGTTCTCAATTTTTCTTCTACATCACAAAAAAATTAGAGCACATTCCATACAAAAACAAGAAAACTCACCCCTCTTGTTATGGTGTATGATACTAAATCTGGACAAGTTGTATTCCTTAATGCTCCTGCTTTTGTTTCTGAGCTACTTACTGAAGTGAGAAGTGTGAATACTAAAGTTGGTTACTGAATTACAAGAGGTGTTTCAACTGCTCCACCCCGCCTCGTTATGGCTAAAAGCTCACCTCTAGCCAAGATGCCATATATTAGGCAATATTAATTTCAATATAACTTATGCAATCAAGAAACCAAGTTTGTATGACAAGTTCTGCAACAATTTTAATCCCTGGGTTTGTGATGACTCGCAAAATTAGGGAACCACAGGCAAGCTGAGATGAAAACAAATTGATATATTGCCTTAGAGCAGTGGTTTTCAACCTTATTTTCATTTGCAGATTATTACATTTCAAATGGAGGCATGGGCCACATTGGAAAGCATAGAAATCATCTGCAGCCCCCATGGGATCCACAGGCCAAGGGTTGAAAATCACTACAACTGAAAAACAAAGCAGTGGAGGTTTACTGCAAGCCGTGCCTCTCCCAATTTTGAGACTTAATGTTCCGAGCTCTGCTCCTGTAAAGACTTCAGAGTTATATTTGCCAAGTGTGCTCCCATGCTGTTCAACTCAAATAATGCATTTGCAATGCAGAGTTTAGGAACTGTACAGCACCTGAAGAGCCATTGACGCCATAGCAGCATTTTCAAATCAACTGTTTTTGATTTTCAGCCAGTTAATCAAGACTAAAATTGCTGCACTGCTACAAAGCCCCAGGTGGAAGCCAATGCCACTTTTTCAGGCAGTATTTCAAGCCCTTCTGTCACTCTGTGTCCTCTTGCCTACCGTATTCACCCTGATGCAGAGATTCTAAATTAGGAACAAGTACTTGAAATAAAATATTGACAAGATTAAGATCTGGCAGATGATAGAACTGTGTATAGGGGACAAATTCCACACAGATTGGTTACATTAAAAAGTTCACCTGAACATCTGGTCCATGCTCACTGCACTGTCTAAAACAGTGGCTAGAGAAATGGTATGGAGAGCTATGAATGTGGATGTTAGTGAGGTGGGGAGAGAGGACTCTAAGGCTACGTCTACATTGGCAGCTTCTTGCGCAAGAACTCTTCCACAAGAGAGCATCTACACTGGCAAGGATGCTCTTGCACAAAAGCACATCTCTTGCGCAAAGGCACATGCCAGTGTAGACGCTCTCTTCTGGAAGAGTTTTTGCACAAGCACTCTTCCGCAAAAGAGTTCTTGTGCAAAGTCATGCCGGTGTAGACGTAGCCATGGAGTTTAATTCCAAGTTTAACAAAATTTGACAACGAAGGATAGGAAATAAAAAGCAGGATGAGATGAAGAGACACATAAGGAAGAGTAAAAGTAACAACCTTGAATCGTGCATCCCTGAAGTTACATAGAACTTAGTCAAAACAATGCCAATGGCATGATATTCTTATTGGATGTATTGCAGTTTCCAAGGAGAAACTTTCTCCAAAGTGCCCAGAAGGGGCATGATCAACCATTATTGTCCCATCAGTCCAACACCACCCCAAACATAAGCATTTATTTCTGTTTCATGGAATTTTCGTAGTCCATCATTATACCCATTTATCATCTCAAGAGTCCTTGCAGATCATTTCACTATGACATTTGTCTGGTGTGGAAAAAGTGAATAAGGAAAAATTATGTACTTATTCCCAGGGTTCGACAAACCGCTGAATCTACTCACCTGTGGCGAGTCGCTCCGAGCACCCCATTTACCGGCGCTTCGCGCATGCGCAGTGTGGGGCTGGTGAGTGGCTCTCGCCGGGGTTTGTCAAGCCCTGCTTATTCCCACAATATAGGAACTAGAAGTCACCAAAGCTATGTCTACACTCGTGGCTTCTTGCGCGAGTAATATGCAAATGAGGCTAAGCGTGGAATATCGCCGAGCCTCATTTGCATACCTAATGAGCCACCATTTTTTTTCAGAAGAGGCACTTGCGCAAGAAGGAGCGTCTATACTGCCCCTTCTTGCACAAGAAAACCCTCTTGCAATGCCGTTACACCTATTACTTTTCAGGAAGAACGGCATTGCGCAAGAGGGTTTTTCTTGCGCAAGAAGGGGCAGTGTAGACACTCCTTCTTGCGCAAGAGCCTCTTTTGGAAAAAATGGTGGCTCATTAGGTATGCAAATGAGGCTCGGCGATATTCCATGCTTAGCCTCATTTGCATATTACTCGAGCAAGAAGCCGTGAGTGTAGACATAGTCCAAATGAAATTAATAGGCAGCAGGTTTAAAACAAACAGAAGGAAGTTTTTCTTCACTTAGTGCACAGTCAACCTCTGGAACTCCTTGCCAGAGGATGTGGTAAAGGCTAAGACTTTTTAACAAGTTCAAAAAAGAGCTAGATAGATTCATGGAGGTTAGGTCCATCAGTGGCTATTAGCCAGGGTGGGTAGGAATGGCATGCTTGGCCTCTGTTTGTCTGGAAATGGATCACAGGAGAGGGATTGCGTGATGATTGCCTGTTGTGTTCAGCCCCTCTGGAGCATCTGGCATTGGCCACTGTCGGCAGACAGGATACTGGGCTAGATGGACCTTTGGTCTGAAACAGTATGGCCATTCTTATGTTCTTAAAAGTACTCAGTGCACATGATTTCTTTGACTCAAATTCATGTTTCTTTTTAAATAAAAAATTGCATTTATTTTTGAACTTTTGCCCTGCAGGGTTCAGCATGGATATAAGATCTCTGGCATAACACTTAGGAAACCCAGAATATTTTTAGCCCGCCTCTCTATTTAAAATATTCGAGGCAGCTTACAAAATGTATAAAACACAATATAAATATATTTAAAAAATTAAAATATGAGACCCCAGGGGGCCATAAAAACCTGCTAAGACATCTCGAGACGAGGGGGACGGACACACACACAAACACACACATATATTCAAACACCAATAAAAGCATGAGTAAAAAGAGTGGCTTTGTTTCAGTGCCAGGCTAATGTGCCAATGTATAGGCATTGTCAAAACATCAAACGAAATTCCCACACTAAGCAGCAATCTTCAGGCCATCCGTTGTATTTTCTAGGATCATCCCCACTACTTGAGCTAGAATAGCGATAGGCGGTGCAGCAAAAAGGAACACTGTGGTGGAGCTACAAAGCAAAAAACAACTGTGGAGAGTTCTAGTTAGTTTTCTCTTTCTGCACCTTTTAACCCAAGAGAGGAACACAGGGATTCCTATGCACAGGTTACAGGCTGTTATGTCCTTGTCATGACCCTTGCGTGGGCCTCAAACTTTCCTGGGGAAGGTGAGTAGGAGTCATCACACTTCATCCAAGACTACTGGCATCAGCTAGAACTGGGACTCCTTAAAGTCCTGCTCAGATAGAAAGCTCCATTCTTAGCCCTGATGGGTGGAATATCAATGTTCCTGACTGGCCCCCACCCCCCTACTTAAGTCAAATAGAGGAACAGGAAGTTTCTGACACACATGGGATTCAGGAACAGTCCCTGAAAAAAAAAAATCTCCCCCCCCCCACTATCCCATGCTCCTTGTTTAGAGCTCTTTGAATGGCACTTGTTCCCCATAATATATCTGTTGTGGACTCTCCCCAGGATGCCCCTGGAACTACTGAGTCCTCTGATCTGCCAGCATGGGCTCCCTTACTATGCTGGGAGCACAAGGCTGAGCTGCTGTGAGCTTGCGCTTTCACCAGCATTCATACGGGTAGTGACACACACAGCTGCAGTTACATATAGACTCTCTAACCACCAGCCTATGATCCCAGAGCAGTCCTGTCCTGCCCTGGTCAAGTCTAGCCAGTATATCAGTATTATACCCAGTCAACCTCTTCCACACTATGAAGAGGACCATGCATACTCATGGTAACCAAGCTGATATTTTCCCCAGACACCTTAGTCAAATGCACATCGGTTTGGATGAAAACATACTACATTTATTAACTACAATAAGATAGATTTTAGGTGATAGCAAACAAATCAAAGGAGATTACTTGTACATAAACACCAGCTGAGTTTAACATACTAGATAGGTGGGGTATGAAATAGCAATTTCTCACCCACAGTGATAAACAGTCTGGCAGATTCCTAAAGCACAAAGTGCCTTTGCTTTACACAAAGTTTTTTCCCAGGTTTCCATACACAGGGTAGAAATTCCTTTAGCCAAACTTCATAACTTCACTTACAATGATAGCACATGCAACCCAGTGAGATATTAATGGCTAGTAGAGCCAGGCTTTTCAAATACCTCACAAAGCTTACTCTGTGCAAAAGATATCCTAAGTATTTTTATTATTAATTATTATTATTTCACTAGGAGGATGGTGGAGCACTGAAATGGGTTACCTTGGGAGGTGGTAGAAATTGCATCCCTAGAGGTTTTTAAGTCCCAGCTTGACAAAGCCCTGGCTAGGATGATTTAGTTGCAGTTGGTCCTGCTTTTAGGAAGGGGTTTGACTCAGTGACTTCCTGAGGTCTCTTCCAACCATATGATTCTATATGACAGTAGCAAAGAAGGGGAGCGGATGGCAGGTTTTCACTATTACTTCTCAGTCCAGAAAGAAATGTTCCTACAGCGCTTGGAAGCACCAAAGAAATTATAGTTTAATTTCTACAGATGACTGACATATTACAGGGATTGAAGCTTAACCTATATCTCTCCCATCACACTCCTGCAGCCCCTGCCCTCCCATATTTTCTCTATTCCCTCATGCTCCTTCAGTCCCTGGAGGCATTTCACATTCTACATGAATTACTCTGACTAAATGATTACGTGTAATTAAAGAAAAAAACTTAAGGAATTTTCCAGACCAAGAGGCTAAAATAGTGAAATGATGCCTGCAAAAAGGCATTACAATGCATATTTAAAAATCCACACTGTGATAAATTTTGAAGTTTACTGCTAGTTTGTACCTAAAGTTAAAAGGTATGGAAATACATAGTTAAGGCATTTAACTATGGAAAAATTTCTTCCATTGCTATAGGAATTATGGCACTACAGTGACAGCTACGGTGCCATAGCTGTGCCACTGTGGCACCTGTAGTTCAGACAAGTCCTTGTGGTATACCTAAGCTCTCATTGTGTGGCTTTTCACTTTCTGTACATATCAATTCCTCACTTCAGTATGTAGAATGCTAGTTGCTAATCAAAATTCCATTTGGCTAGAAGGGGATGATTTTGGTTATCTAGTGTGGGGCACCATATAAAATGTACTACTCCTTATAAACCTATTGTCCTCTACGTGCTTACAAACTGACTGTTTAATAATTTGTTCCAGTATCTTTCCACATTTCAAAGTTAGGCTGACTAGTTAATAATTTCTCAGGTCCTCCTTGTTACCTTTATTGAGAATAGGTATGATTTTCACCCTTCTCCAGTCCTCTGGAATCTCACCACTCCTTCATGAGTTCTTGAATGTAATTATTAATGGTTCCAAATTCACTTTGCTAGTTCAGCTTAGCCTTTCTGAATTTGTCCCTACATGCTTGTGCTATTCTTTTGAACTCCTCCTTAGCAATTTGTCCCTGTTGCCACTTTTTGTAGGATTCCTTTTTGATTCAGGTCATTAAAGAGCCATATTGGACCCTTAGGTACGTCTATACTATGGGATGAAGTCAAATTTAGATACGCAACTTCAGCTACATTAATTGCATAGAGGAAGTCGAAGTACCTTAACGCAACTTTTGGCACTGTCCACACTGCAGGAAGTCAAAGGGAGAACACTCTCCCTTTGACTTCTCTTACTCCTCATGAAAGCAGGACTACCAGCATCGACCAGAGTGCCCCTCTCAGTTTGAATTAGCGTGACTTCACTAGTCCCACTAATTTGAACCCTGGAAGATCGACAGCGACAGCTTTAATCTTCTCTGTAGTGTAGACATACCCTTACTGTTCTTTCTATCTTTCCTTAGCATCAGGATAGTCTATAACTGTACTTTGAATATTGTCACTTTGACAAACTACCTGCTCTCCTTAATGCCTTCATCCCTTATATTTTCTTACCTTACTTATCCGTTCTCCGAGTTTGCTAAAATCTGCTTTTTAGACATCCATTGTCTTTATTCTGTTGTTTGGATTCCTTCCTTTCCTCGGATTCATGAAATCAATTATTCAAAATTGCCTTCTTCCTTCAGATTCACAGACTTCCTCATGTTTTCTTCATCCACAATAAAAAGTAGTTCCCAACTTGTTGAGAACTGACATCTGTTAAAAAAACCCTACCCCAAGTGCACATCGAAGGCAATTTTGACACATTTATGAGCCAGGGTTTTTTTGTTTGTTTGTTTTTTAAATCTCTGACATGAAATAGAGAGGATGACACTATCAGAAGCAGGGAAATCATTCTAGGGAGCAGGGAAATGCTCCCTAGAATTTGATAACGTTGTCTGTGTGGCAAACCAAAGCATTTCATTATCATATTTTGTCATCACCTGCACAAGACAATTGACTACACAGCATGTTTATTCATCTCTGACTAAATACTTTCAAGAAAAAGAATCTCATTTCCATATTACATAATGAAAGGTAATAAAATGAGTAAGAAGGGTGGAGTCTGATGTCATTCATGAGTAAGTATGCAATAGTGACAGAGGATGCCTACTCAGACCAGGAAAGAAAGATCAATACAGCATGAACTCTTCAGTGTGGGAGTTTCCTTAAGTTTTAAAAAGATTTAAAAATTGTTCCGGATCCTCTATAGAAACAACTCCCATCTACCTCTTTAGTCCAGGCCACTTTACTGCCCACCTGGAAACATATTTATTTAGGTGCCATTCACATAACTAAAAGACATCAAACCAGCCATGCAACTGAGAGTGAAGGCATAGTTAGGCCTGTTCAGAAGCCTTCTGTGGATTTTTAAGTATGTTCTGATAACACCAAAGCCTGTAAGTATAAGTAGAACTGTGTATGTGTAAGAAATTGCACAGGAATAATGTCTGTGAGAACAAGAAAAGTCAGTAACTAAAAAGTTAGAAAAGACCAATCTGAACTAATACCAACCCTGTGCTGACGAGGGTGGGGAGAATTACATAAAAATGAGATACTAACACATAAGATAATGAAAGATAACAAAAAGTTATAAGTTTGTGTAACAAAGGGATGTTGATATTGCATTGTCAGGTCCTGGAGGTGACTGTGGTGAAATTGTCCTAATGAGCTTCCCACTTTTAAGTAATTAATCATTACTCAAGGTCTTGTCTTAAAAATATTTGTTAGATCTAACTGCTGAGTACTTGAGCCTCAACCCAACAAGTGCCACAGTACAGCTTAATATAGCTCATCACTTGTGACAAGTGTTCCCTGTAAGCTGTGTGCTTGTGCAACCACTCAGGAGAGATTCAGATGCCTTACAGCTGATTAGCAGAGTGCCCACAGCTAGATTTTTTGTTTCCAGTGGGGGTGCACATTCACACATGCCTCAATCACGTGAAAAAAAATTATTCCACATGTGGATGGAAAAAATCCACACATTGATGGATTCTCACTTGTCCCCCAACTGATTTTTCTGTGGGTCAGCGGTCCCCCGATCCAAAAAGGTTCCCCACTCCTGTATTATATTATTCCTTGTTACAAGAAAATGTCTCATTTTACTTTACAGCTTCTTGGGAACTTTAAATAATAAATGTAGCATTTATAAAAGGGTTTCATTATTAACCAGACATTAGATACCTAGACTTAATCAGTTTATTAAACAACAGATCAGCACAAACACCAAAGATTAGTACAAATCACCCTTCTGAGAGCAGTTTCACACTTTAGTCTGCTCAAACTGCTTTAGATGTTGTGGGTTTTTATATCCTGCTTATTTATTTTGTATGTGGTTAGTGACTTACCTATAAAATGTGTCTTAAGCAATCACATAATTTTATTCTTTGCAGATGGAACATCCTACACAACTAAAAAAATGGGCCATTGCCTTGATCTGAGGTTCCCAAAGTGAGGGTGCACCATTGGACCTTTTGGGAGCCCCGGTCTCATCCCTTCATCCTCAGCCTTTGACCTCTTACCACAGACCCTCTATTATACTTATATAATAGAACTGTTGGTGTGTAGACGAAATTTCAGGTAATCATGACAAGAATGATAACTGCAGTTATTAGCAGATTAATTTTGTATTGGTTATATTCAGGCCAGTGGTCCCCAAACTTTTGAGGTCCACTGACGAGGGGAATCATATCTTGTCATGATTACCTGAAGTTTCGTCTACACACCAACAGTTCTATTATATAAGTACATGAATCTCCAATACATCTGGCCTACATGCTAACACACTGATGATTACTCACTTAGGCTGTGTCTACATTGGCACCCTTTTTCGAAAAAAGGATGCTAATGAGACCAGTCGCAATTGCAAATCTGGGATTTAAATATCCTCAGCGGTATTTGTATTTACATAACTGCCGCTTTTTCCGGCTCGGGCTTTGCGGAAAAAGCGCCAGTCTAGACGGGGATCTTGCGGAAAAGAAACCCTTTTCCGCAAGATCTCTTATTCCTACTTACAAGGAATAAGAGATTCCTACTTACAAGTAGGAATAAGAGATCTTGCGGAAAAGGGTTTCTTTTCCGCAAGATCCCGTTTGACTGGCGCTTTTTCCGGCAAAGCCCCGAGCCGAAAAAGCGTAGCCATGTAAATGCAAATACTGCGGGGATATTTAAATCCCCGTGATTTGTAATTGCGACTGGTCTCATTAGCATCCTTTTTTCCAAAAAGGGTGCCAATGTAGACACAGCCTTTCATTTCACAAAAACAACATGATGCTTCCTAAGAGGCATCTATGCAATTAAAGCATTTAGGTCTTTCCCCTCCCTACAAGTAATTCCTAATGGAATTCTGAGATGTCTACTTTTACTCATCTGAGCTAGTCAATTTCCTGGTGCTTCTAGGATCCTGTAGAGCAGTGGTTCTCAACCAAGATTTGGGGGCCCCTAAGGGGTCACAAGCAGGACTGACATTAGATTTAATGGGGCCCAAGGCAGAAAGCTGAAGCCTCACTGACTGGGGGAGGGGAGGGAAAGGAAGCCTGGGGCTCCAAACTCTAACAAAGCCTAACAACTTAGCTTTGCAGGACCCCCTGTGGCATGGGGGCCTGAGCATCTGGCCTGCTTGCTATCCCCTGGCCCTGGCTTTTAATATGTAAGAAAACAGTAGCTGTGGCACTGGTAGTTTGTGGAGTTTTTAGAGCATGCTGTTTTATAGCATGTTGTTGTTTCTTATAGCATGATTATAAGAAGCACATGGGATTTTTTCAGCATAAAAGGCAATATGCTGAGTCCTGCCAATATTATTATAATTGCCAGTCTGTGGTTTGGACCAATCTAATGGCTAGTTAGACTGGGTCTGAGTAGGGGAATTCGGTTCTGTCAGTTGCAGTTCCAGAGCTCCGAAGTTGCTACTTGGCAGGATAAACCCCAAGTCTCATGGCAAGAAACCCTATCTTTTAGAGGAGTTCCTTCTCATACAACTTGAAGTTTTGTTGCATCATGTTTTAACCATTTGTTGCAAAGTAACTGATTATCTCAAGATTGCTTTCATTGTCATTCTGCATTGGCATCTTGATGACCCTTTCTGGGTGTTGTCTCATTACATTTTTGGTTGGATCTTATTATCTTTTCCTCTGGGGGTGATTGCTTTAGCTTCAGGGTCATCAATCTGCTGTCATCATGACGGGAATGGTCACGTGACCTTCCAGTGCTTCTGAGATCCTGGCTCCCCCATTTGGTACATCTGCTTCTAAAAAAAAAAAACCCTCAAACTTATCTAATTAACACAAATATTCTCCATTCATACCAAACCACCATCACTATAAAATACAGAACTATTTGTAACCACAAACCACAAAATTCTAAACATCTATCACTTACATCAGGGCTACTTAACTTCGGAAGCCCGGAGAACACAATGATACTCACAGCACATGCCGAGGGCCACAACTTAAGTGTGGTTACAGATACATGCAAATATATATGCAAAAAGCTTCTTTCACACTGATAGGCATGAATACAAATATTAAAGCAGGACTACACAACGCGCAGGCCCCATTTAAGTCAGTTCTGCTGATATTAGTAAAATGCAATATTTACCCAGCTTCCACCCATCTGACAGCACTTTTAATGAGCAATGACAGCCTAGGAATTTAACTACTAAAACACATATCAACAGAAGACCATTATATTGACTCCTTTTTTGTCTTAGCTCCCATACACGGGCCACAAACAAACGGGCTACGGGCCACGTGTTGAGTAGCCCTGACTTACACCAACTAAACCTGTAATATATGGTGACTATAATCAGTCAGTAGGACTGTTTTGGTCTGTTCCTGTCTTGACATCAGTAACAGACAAAGGCAGCCTGTCTTATGCATCTTTATCAACGGCACTAGGCTGTTCCTTTGTGCTAGTCAGAAAGGGTGGTTGGCAGGGTTCACTGAAGCACATTATATTGTATAAGGTTTATTATTATATTCTTATTCAAACACTGGAGTATAACAGTTAAGCTACATGGCTATACTGGAGGGTCTCAAAAAGAAAAAGGTTGAGAACCTCTGATGTTAAGGGCATTAAGGGTACATCTAGACAGCAGGGCTATTTTGAGATACCAGAGGTATCCCGAAATAGCTACTCCTCTTATTTCAAAATAATGGGCATATTTAAATTTTTTTTCGAAATAACGGGCACGCTATTTTGGCATCCCTGCAACCCTCCTTCCAAGAGGGTTACAGGGATGTGTCGAAATAGCATGTTATTTCAAAATTTGGTGCTGTGTGTGTTATTTCGAATAAGCTATTTCGGAATACAATTGAAATAAGATACTTCATTTGCATAATGCAAATTGTGTATTTTATTTCGAGTTTAGAGTGCTGTGTAGATGCAGCCCATAATTGGGGGAAGAAATGGGTAGATAAGAAAAGCCAGTTTGAGATACTTCCCAATGTCAGAAATCCCCCTCCTCACTTTGAATTGACTGTGAGGACTGCCTCAGTTCCCTCCTCCTACCTGATCCCACATATTTATCTCATGATACTCACAACTAAAGGGAGGTGCTAAAAGTAGTATTAGCAGCCAATAGAACAGGCACAGAGCTCAGAAGCAGCTCCATGATAAAGAGGTATCTTGGCAAGGAAGTAAGGCAAAAAAGGAGCATGAATTTCCCTCCTCACTAGGGGGATGGGGTATAGAATTTTGATTCTTTGGGACTAGGCTATAAGAGGTATGGTGAATGCAGAAAGAGAATAAAGAAAAGAGAAACTGGAACCAAATTTCTCAGAAAATTAATAGATAAATCAAATGCTAAGAATGTTTATTTAGCCTTAGGATTCTAAGGGTGGAATTACAGGTAGTGAGCACTGAGAATTAACTTTTTATGGACCCTAAAAAGAAGGAAATGGACAAAAAGTTATGAGGAAGTTGAGCACGAAAGTAAAGAAGAGCAAAGCCCTGCTCTGGGGCGCTTACAAGGGAAAACAGACAGATAAGACACCATGAATAAGGATCACATATGAGAATGAAATGCCTGAGGCAATTAGTGATAGCAGATTAAGCAGAAGTACTTAGTTCTGGGAAAGCATTGGGTGGAGGATAAGGTGGTTGCCAAAGAAGCACAAAGATTCTAGGCCTTAGTCTGACTTCATTCAGCTGAATTTCTAACCATAGAAATCAAGACCTGACAGCTGACCCCAAAATTCTCCAGTGACTTCTGAAGTTCATGACTGATGGGAAGCAACCATAGAGTATCAAACCATGAGGAAAGAGGCACAGAAACATGTTCAGTGGCTCATGAGTTTTACCTGTGGCTACAGTATTCGGCTGAGCATTTATCCTGTGAGTCGTCAGCTGCAGCCTGGAAATCGCAAAAAGATCACGGCCTTTAAAGACTCAAAAATAGGGTACAGAAAGAACACACCTAGAGAACAGAAGAGAACAAGTTATATATTGAAAGACTTATCTGATTCTGAAGGTCAGGAACTATAGATCGTCCTGATTCACTTCAGGCGCAGATACCTATATGAAAAAGAGAGCTGTATTAGATCATCAGAGTGCTGTAAGCACAGCATTAACGCTGTCATCGTTTTGTCTTTCAAATAAAAGGGCGTAATTTGTCACTTGTTTTAGTGTATGTTCAGAGATAGAACCTACTGCAAGCCATAAAGGAACAAGTAGCTTACCAAGATTAACACCCTTTCAGCATGAACCCTTGAGGGTGTGTATAGACGACAGGGTTTTTTCGAAAAAAGTGGCCTTTTTTCGAAAAAACTTCCCCTGCGTCTAGACTGCTGCCACGTTCTGTAGACAGTAAATTGAAAGAAGCAGCAGTTTTTTCAACCATGGAAAACTTCATTTTACGAGGAATAATGCCTTTTTTGAAAGTGCTCTTTTGAAAAAAGGCGCTATGTAATGCAAACTGTGCTTTTTCGAAAGAGAGCATCCAGACTTCCCAGATGCTCTCTTTCAAAAAAGCGGCTTGCTTTTTTTTCGAAAGTACTGGTTGTAGTCTAGACGCTCTTTTTCGAAAGAGGCTTTTTCTAAAGTATCTGTCAAAAAAGCCTCTTTCGAAAGAGGCTTGGAGTCTAGACATAGCCTGAATGTCCTGTATTCATGCCATATGATTGCTGATATACAGATCTGCTCTTATTTTATTTTTAAACTTTCACTGTCAGCATGTAATATTCTCTATGGTTTGCCCAAGCTTCTGCCATATTGTCACTAGTCAAGTCTTCTTTACAATGATGATGCCTGAACACATCAGTTCCTCATATGGGGAAAAAAGAGGCGAGCTTTTTACTCTGCCCAGATGGTTAAATAACTCGGGCTCTGGCAGAGCACAGATATAAAGTGAATTCTAAAACAAAGAACCCCTCACAGAAAAACCATTTATCCTACTTATTGTTGCCACTCTTTTTAAATAGAGAGGCTCTGTCTCAAGTACTTACACTGAATGCCACAGAGCAATACTGCGTGCGAGAAGAAGCTGCCTTAGATTACAAACTAGCATCTCAGCAGTGTAGTATTGTGGAAGATAAGAACAAATTAGAACTCAAATTGCATATGATTAGCTATTATTCTGTGTGTGGTACAGAACTTTGGAGCAGTCCACTGTTTCCTTTTTGCCAACCTGAATATTAACCATTTATCCCTATTTATTGTTCTTTGTCTCTTTGCTAGCCCTCATCAGTACTTTTCAATTAGTCTTAATGTTTCATAATTTTATCTTTAATTATTATTTCAACCAACTGTCCTGGCACACTCATCTGTAATTCCGCTCCCCGCCCCCCAAAAAACCCCTTCAGCTTGTTTTAAAATAACAACTACCATATTTGCTACCATTCAGTTTGCAATCATTACAAAGACAGAAGGGGCCACAGTGACAGTCTAATCTGACCTTCTGTATAACATAGGCCAGAGGACTTCCATAAATTAATTACTGTTTAAACTAGACTATGTCTTTTAGACAAACATCCAATGCTGACTTAGAAAATTGGCAGTAAGGGAAAAACCACCACAGCCATTGTTACATTATTCTGAGATGTAGTTTGCCTCACTGTTATTAATATGCACCTTATTTTCAATCAGAATTTCTCTAGCTTCTTTTTGAACCATGGTAACTTGTTATGAAGTTATCTGGCACGTACCACATCCCTTGCGAAAAGCATACTGGAACAGGAGCAGGAGGAGGAGCTCTCAATGGACTAGCTGAGGACAGGAATATTTTCCCTCTGTTTTCACTTTATCCTAGATTTTCTTCCTTAAACACACACATCCAATTTGTACATTATGCACACAATGAGTCTCATGGTTCTGTCTTCTGCTATGGAATTATTTATTAGTGCAGACCTTTTAAAGCAAGTTAAGAGAAACATAAGATTACTTTTAATGTTCAATTATGCTTAAATCTTCATTATATTGTCATTAACCTGTTTTGATAGTGATGATGTATTCTTATTAGCTACACAAATGCAATACCCTAACAAAATCTGCACTACAGCAGATAACTTGAGTAAACATTGCTAGACAGACTCTTGCAACCGATTTCAATGAGTCACCCTAAAGGGCTTCGCAGAATCTGCAAATAAGGGGCGCTCTAACATAAAACTTTCAGTGATTAAAACACTGAACTGAATCTACTCTATAACTATGTATCAGTGAAATAAAATAGAGTAAATTAAAGATTTTCTGACATAGCTCACTCTTCCTACACTGAGTGTTATAAACAAGGCAAGATAACTAATGCAGACTTCAGGCAGTTTTCTCTCTTATACGTAATGTGTATAGTTGAGACAATATATGTATAGGCTCGAAGAGACAGTGGCTGCAGTTCTTCTGTGTATCATTAGTGCCTGATCACCGTCAGAATTTTTCCAGAAAGATTCCTCTGCTGTTTGACCTGTCACAGCTGATAAAGGAAATCCAAAGCCCTCAACCATAATCTAGCAGCAAACATAAAGAACTCTTCAATCAGTACTTTTTTTTCTGTAATCAGTCTTCGGTATGAACCATTCCCACAACTATTTGAAAAACTCAAACAAACAAAAATCTACCTTGCCACACATAATCCAGATAAAGATAATGGGGGCTTAAACTACAAATTCATGAAGACACCCTTTCTGTGTTTTCTTTATGCCCTGAAATAAACTATAGATCTGTAACACAGGCTGCTAAACAGCAGTGAAAAAGACTTTTGAAGTTGCTCTCCATGTATCAGAATATATTAGCAAGTAATAATACTATCCTCAGAAGATGATGCCAGAAAGGAAAACCTCCCTGTCTGGGAACAAGGTAGAGAGTGAGAGTTAGGGAGTCAGAAATTTGGGGAGAGGGGAAGAGGCAGTTAGGTTAATAGAAACATGATACAAGAGATGAAGGAGATGAGCTCTAATCACTTCTCTTGTCTGTTAGGACAGAGAACAGGTTACACTAAGAAACTAGTTACATGTACTATCTCACCCTCAAAGTTGTTCTAGTAAGTGTCTTTCACAGACTGGAAAGCCTTCCAGCCTGGACCAATCCTTCCTCCAATTCAGTCTTCGATGTTTCCAGCAGTCATCTTGGGTGGGCTAGCCAGGGAGAATTGATGACCTAGATTCTAGGTTACCTCACTTCCAATCCTTAAATAGGATCCCCTCCTTACGCAAAACCTTTGTATTCAGTCTTAACTTTCTCTCTGCCCTTGTGGAAAAATATAACATCCAAGATGGACTCCAGCATCAGGTAACATGGCCACATGTCTTGGCAGGAGCCACGATAGCCCCTCCTCCCAGGCTTATGGGAAAAATTAATACATTCACAGATCACGGACCTGAGAATTGGGACATTAAGTTTCTTGATTATTACTAATGGCCTATACTTAGCATGGCTACATTAGTACTTCACATATACTTCACATTTCTAACTTTAAACATAGGAATGATAGCATACAAATGGGATAATTCTATTTAGTAGACTACAACCTTTCCAATGGTATCTTACACGAAGTATCTTTCGTAAAGCAAATTCCAGTTATGCCATATGCATAAGCATAACTGGATATGCTTATAGAATGCCCCATAACAATTTCTAAAAAGAATGAATACAAATTCAGGTCCCTTCATTCTTTTTGAAACAAGGTGTAATGCCTGAAGATGCTGCAGCTTTCTGGACAAATACTTTTTATTGTATGCAGTACTTTTGGAGGGAAGTGTTGCATTTGTGACAGTGACGGAAGAGTAAGCACACAAATCTCTGAAACTGTTCACAAGAGGACTGCATATAGTTGCTCTTCTTTATGCTGTCTTCCATCATGTTTCTTTATGCTCTCTCTGCTTATTAGAGCAATAATGTCATGATACTTAAAAAAAAGTTCTTTGATTGCTTAAACATTTGCTCTAAAAATAAAAGTCAAAATACTGTCAAGCTGGAGGATTTCTTACTCTGACTCCTGTAACCCTCATTGTATGAGGAGTAAGGGAAGTCGGAGGAAGAGTGCTCTATTTCGAAATAAGTGCTGTGTAGACACTCCCAATTTCGAAATAAGCTACACAATTGACGTAACTCAATTTGCATAACTTATTTTGAGTTAAGCCCTGCTGTGTAGATACACCCTCACTAGTTTCCTAAATTAGAGATGAACTCTGGTTACATCATGCTCTTTTGCAGATTATAATATTTCCACTGTCCATATACAGACCTCATTACATCTTTTTGATATGTAATGTATGGAATCTCTGCATCACTGCAAACAAAATTTCATCCCTCCTGCAGCCTGATATATTAACAAAATAGCAATTCCAAAACCAATATGAAATGCAACTTGTGACTAAATATTCTTCTCAGATTTAGGTGCTTGTGCTTTGTCCTAGTTGAAATGGTCTCTAGGCCTCTGGCATCCTGAAATAGCTTTGATGTGTAGACATATCCCAGGAGGCCTTCCACAGCTCCTCAGAGTGCTTCCTGGAGCTCTAAGTCCGAGGTATCTCGCCCACATTAACAGAGCCTGCCTCGGACTAATTTTAGTGCTTGCCGGAGGGAGGGCACACTAGTTCAAATTTGTTAAATCGGGAGTTCTTAAGTCAAATTTAGTAATTTTGAAATAGTTTCCTAGTGTAGACATGGCTTAGAGGTTTTAACTGGTCTTAAAGCTTCTGTCTGGTTCAAACCCTATGTATCTTAGAAGCCAGCTGCGCCACTGAGTCACGCCTGTCTACACTGGGAGTTTAGGTCAAACTTAGCTGCATTAGGTCAATTTCTAAACAATAAGTTCATACCATCCAACCCCGTTCTGTTGATTTTAAGGACTGTTACAGTCAATTTCCGTACTCCTGCTTTCACAAGGAATAACACTAAATTTGACCCTATATGATTGACTTTACAGTAGTGCAGAAGCAGTGCTGTAAAAATCCACATTTTGGCCTTGAGGAGGTGTCCCATAGTGCCCGCAGTGACTGCTTCAAACAGGACTTTCAACTCTACTGCTCTCCAGGTGAACAGGAAAAGCCTTGGGAAAATCTGAATTTCATTTCCTGTGTGGCTTCCATGGAGAGCAGACCTGAGAGCAGGCAGCACACTGGAGCAGCACATGTGACCATGAGATCCATGAGTTCCAAGGGTCATAGACAAGCACCAGCATGGAGCATGCAGGAGATTCTGGATCTTATTGCTGTGTGGGGAAAACCAGCAAAGCAATGCAAAAGCAAACCAGCAAAAGCAAAGCCTGTCCCTTATCATGCCTGTCTGCCACCAAACCAAGTCCAGATGCTCCCCTAAGAACTCTGAGGTGTACCTGCTGCATAGTGGCCACTTAAAAGCTTAACTGTGGCCTTGTACATAACACATCCCTATTGACTTTAGACAAACCTTCCTTTTATCCTAACAGATTAGGTTTTACGCTCTAACATATATCTCCTGTAAAGTCTGCCCTTCACTTTTCATTACTGCGGGAACAGCAGTGAGCCTGCTGCGCACTCCTCTGACTCCGCCAGCTGTCTGGGTGGCACAAATCCACAGGCAAAAAAGGACTAGAGATGACATGTTCAAGGAGAAAATACAAGGAGCGCTTTGACAAGGAGCGCTTAAGCAAGCTGGTCGCCATTTTGGAAGAAAAAATTAGAGGGCTGGAGGCCCAAGTGTCGACCCTACGCTCTATCAGAGAGGATGAAGACTTCCTCGATAGAAGGCAGCATTTAATCCTTCACGCGCGGCAGGCGGAAGAGCCAGAGAGGGCAGTACGTGACCAGGAAGAGAACTGGCAGCATGTAACTTCTAGAAGGGGAAAAAGGCCAGCATGGGAATCCCCCAATGCTATAGAGGTAAGTAATCGCTTTCAGGCTGTCTCCACAGGCTCTGCAGTGCTGAATGCTTTGGAAGGGACCTCACAAGGAAGAAACCGGAAGGGAACACCATCTACGGGAAGGAATGGGATGCGTAGTCCTAGGGATGGGGTTCACGCCACCACCCCCAAAAGAAAACGACGGGTGGTGGTGGTCGGGACTCCCTCCTAAGAGGGACTGAGCCATCCCTCTGCCATCCGGACCTGGAATCTCGAGAGGCGTGCTGCTTACCGGGAGCTCGCATTAAGGATGTGACTGAGAGGCTTACCAAACTGATAAAACCTTCAGATCGCTACCCCTTCCTGCTTCTCCACGTGGGAACTAACGATACGGCCAAGAATAACCTTGAGCGGGTTACTGCGGATTATGTAGCGCTGGGAAGAAGGATCCAAGAATTCGGAGCGCAAGTGGTGTTCTCGTCCATCCTCCCTGTTGAAGGGAAAGGACTGGGCAGGGATCGTCGAATTGAGGACGTAAATGCGTGGTTGCGCAGGTGGTGTCGCAGAGAGGGCTTTGGTTTCTTCGACCATGGGATTCTGTTCCGGGCACGAGGATTGTTAGGAAGAGATGGGATCCACCTAACGAAGAAAGGAAGGAGCGTCTTCTCGGGAAGGCTTGCAAACCTAGTGAGGAGGGCTTTAAACTAGGTTCGTCGGGGACGGTGACCAAAACCCTGAGGGGAGTGGGAAAGTCGGATACCGGGAAGAAATGCGAAGAGGAACGAGCAAGAAAGGAGGACCCCTGTTTCCAATGGAGAAGATAGGGCGATCAACTGGTTATCTGAGGTGTTTGTACACTAATGCGAGAAGCCTGGGCAACAAACAGGAAGAACTGGAGGCCCTGGCCCAGTCCAAGAAATATGATTTAATTGGGATAACAGAGACTTGGTGGGATGACTCTCATGACTGGAGCGCTGTCATGGAAGGGTATAGACTGTTCAGGAAGAACAGGCAGGGTAGAAAAGGAGGAGGAGTTGCACTATATGCAAGAGAGCACTATGATTGCTCTGAACTCCAGTATAAAGAGGGAGAAAAACCTATTGAGAGTCTATGGGTTAAGTTTAAAGGAGCAAACAACAGCAGTGATGTTGTGGCTGGTGTCTGCTACAGGCCACCGAATCAGGTGGATGAGGTAGATGAGGCTTTCTTCGGACAACTGAGAGAAGCTTCCAGATCGCAGGCCCTGGTTCTCGTGGGGGACTTTAATCACCCTGACATCTGTTGGGAAACCAATACGGCAGTACACAGGCAATCCAGGAAGTTTTTGGAGAATGTTGGGGATAACTGACGCAAGTGCTGAAGGATCCGACCAGGGCCGTGTGCAGCTTGACCTTCTGCTCACAAACAGGAGGAACTAATAGGGAAGTGGAGGTGGGTGACAACCTGGGAAGCAGTGATCATGAGATGGTAGATTTCAGGATCCTGACCAAAGGAAGAAAGAGAGTAGTAAAATACACACCTTGGACTTCAAAAAGCAGATTTTCACTCCTCAGAGATCTGATGGACAGAATCCCCTGGGATGCTAACATGAAGGGGAAAGGAGTCCAGGACAGCTGGCAGTATTTTAAAGAAGCCTTATTGAAGGCACAGAAAGAAACCATCCCGACACATAGCAAGAGAGGCAAACATGGTAGGAGACTGGATTGGCTTACGGGGGAAATCCTTGGTGAACTTAAGCACAAAAAGGAAGCTTACAAAAAGTGGAAACTTGGACAAATGACCAGGAGGGTTTAAATGTATAGCTCGAGAATGCCGGGGTTATCAGGAAGGTGAAAGCGCAAATGGAATTGCGACTGGCTAAGGATGTGAAGGATAACAGAAAGGTTTCTACAGGCATGTTAACAAGAAGAAGGTGATCAGAGAGGGTGTGCGGCCCCTACTGGATGAAGGAGGTAACCTAGTGACAGATGATGTGGGGAAAGCTGAAGTACTCAATGCTTTCTTTGCCTCTGTATTCACGGACAAGGTTGGCTCCTGGACTTCTGTGCTAAGTGACGCAAGATGGGATGAAGATGGACAGCCCGTGGTGGGTAAAGAACAGGTTAGGAACTATTTAGAAAAGCTAAAGCGTACACAAATCCATGGGTCCGGACTTAATGCATCCGAGGGTACTGAGGAGTTGGCAAGTGTCATTGAGAGCCTTTGGCCATTATCTTTGAAAAGTCGTGGAGATCGGGAGAAATCCCGGATGATTGGAAAAAGGCAAATGTAGTGCCCATCTTCAAAAAAGGGAAGAAGGACGATCCAGGGAACTATAGGCTGGTCAGTCTTACCTCGGTTCCTGGAAAAATCATGGAAGGGATCCTTAAGGAATCCATTTTGAGGCATTTGGAAGAGAGGAAAGTGATTAGGAATAGTCAGCATGGATTCACAAAGGGCAAGTCGTGCCTGACCAATCTGATTAGCTTCTATGATTAGGTAACTGGCTCTGTGGATGTGGGAAAGTCAGTGGATGTGATATACCTTGACTTTAGCAAGGCTTTTGATATGGTCTCCCACAATATTCTTGCCAGCAAGTTAAGGGAATGTGGATTGGATAAATGGACAGTAAGATGGATAGAAAGATGGCTAGAAGGCCGGGCCCAGCGGGTAGTGATCAACGGCTCGATGTCAGGATGGCGGTCGGTTTCTAGCGGAGTGCCCCAAGGTTCGGTTCTAGGACCGGTTTTGTTCAATATCTTTATTAACCTGGATGAGGATGGATTGCACCCTCAGCAAGTTTGGATGACACTAAGCTAGGGGAGAGGTAGATACGCTTGAGGGCAGTGATAGGGTCCAGAGTGACTTAGACAAATTGGAGGATTGGGCCACAAGAAATCTGATGAAGTTCAACAAGGACAAGTGCAGAGTCCTACACTTGGGACGGAAGAATCCCAAGCACAGTTACAAGCTGGGGACCAACCAGTTAAGTAGTAGTTCTGCAGAAAAGGACCTGGGGTTACAGTGGATGAGAAGCTGGATATGAGTCAACAGTGTGCCCCCAAGAAGGCTAATGGCATATTAGGGTGCATTAGGAGGAGTATTGCCAGCAGATCTAGAGAAGTGATTATTCCCCTTTATTCGGCTTTGGTGAGGCCACATCTGGAGTATTGTGTCCAGTTCTGGGCCCCCCACTACAACAAGGATGTGGACACATTGGAGAGGTCCAGCGGAGGGCAACCAAAATGATTAGGGGGCTGGAGCATATGACTTATGAGGAGAGGCTGAGGGACTTGGGTCTGTTTAGTCTGCAGAAGCGAAGAGTGAGGGGGGATTTGATAGCAGCCTTCAACTTCCTGCAGGGGAGTACCAAAGAGGATGGAGAGAGGCTGTTCTCAGTAGTGACAGATGGCAGAACAAGGAGCAATGGTCTCAAGTTGTGGTGGGAGAGGTCCAGGTTGGATATTAGGGAAAACTATTTCACTAGGAGGGTAGTGAAGCACTGGAATGGGTTGCCTAGGGAGGTAGTGGAGTCTCCATCCCTGGAGGTGTTTATGTCTCGGCTTGACCAAGCCCTGGCTGGGTTGATTTAGTTGGGGTTGGTACTGCCTTGGGCAGGGGGCTGGACTTGATGACCTTCTGAGGTCTCTTCCAGCTCTATGGTTCTATGATTCTAAGTGGAGGAATCCACTGCCAGGGGAGATATGCATGGAGCATGAGGTTAGACCTCAGTGAATGAAAAATTCCTATTTTGGAGGCAACTTGCTGGAGAGCATGCAGGGATCTGGAAGTGGGAAACCAGGAGAGAGTCTTGTCATCCACAGCGGATGATGGATTGCTTGGTGGCTTTCCAGGATGCCTACATGCACAGGCACCCCCTCCAGCCTTTGTGGACCAAAATTCTCTCCTCACCAAGTTCCATAGCCTCCTTTCCGAGGGGCCTGAGAATGCTTGGGGAAGATGAAGAATCAAGGGCAGCCTCACACTCAACCCCCAGGGATGCATCACGAAGCAAAAGACTGTCCTTGCAGTTGGGATCACATGCACGCATGCCCAAGGCTTCCACCTTGCACTCCTTTTCTGTCCCTGCTGTGTTACCTAAACCCCTTGCAGTTTATGTATTCTTTGGCAAGGTGGCCAGGTGCCAACATGGGGATGTGCATTCTATCTATCACCCCACCACAGTTAGGGAACCCCTTTACGGCAAAGCCCTCTACCTGTTTCCCACAGTCACTACCCTCTGTAGCAAAGGGCTACTGATTGCCTTGGCTACTTGGATCACAACAACCCCCACTGTAGATTTCCCCACTCCAAATTGATTCCCAACTGACTGGTAGCTGTCTGGTGTTGCAAGCTTCCACAAGGCATTTGCCACACTCATCTCCATTAAGAGCAGGTCTCATTCTGGTATTTTTGCATTCAGTGCAGGAGAAAGTAATTTGCAAACTTCCATGAAAGTGTCCTTGCACATACGAAAGTTTTGCAGTCACTGATGGTCATCCTATATCTGCATCACAATGCAGTCCCACCAGTCTGTGCTTGTCTGACAGCACCTGAACCGGCATTCTTCTGTGTCCAGAGGATTGAATACTGGTGGCATTTGCCAATTGATCAACTCAAGTGCTTTACAGAAGAGTATGTTCATGCACACAGTGGGGACATGCACCTTCAAATTTACAAAACTGGGTGCTAAAACATCAACCTTAATATATTTTACCTTATTTCTCAATGTAGACATGGCCTCAGCAAAACCAACTTTTAACCTTCCCAGCAGGATCACAATTTCCTTACAGAAGGGGATGTTTCAGGCAAGCTCTGCCAATGTTACAATATGCCACCTTTTCACTGCATTGTTTTAAGATAGCAATATAAATATTGATCAACTTCTAAATTAGCCATAAAAAGTAACAGGAAAAAGCCAAATGAAATCCAACTGCAACATCATTCTTTTTCTGCAAATGTTAGGTGCTATAGGAGAAAAATAGCTCTTGCTTTTCATAAGTAATGTTTTAAAGAGAAAAATTTTAGAACATTCAGCATATTTTCTAACCACAACAGTAAAAAAATTGGTAGAGGAATCACAGAGCTACAAAATATAAAATTTGTCTTCTAAAATTGCTTTAACTATAAAGAACTAAAATTTAAGTGTGCCTGTCAGGAATTTTTCTCTTTTCTCTGTCTTTGATGCAGAAGGTTATTTTTACTAGAACAAGTTTAAAATGAAAAGAGTTTTTTAATATTGTTTCCAAATTTTTCAGAATTATATCAATTTTAATTCTCAGTGTAGATTCTTCTCCTGCCCTTCCATTTCCCAAGGTGGCTGGTGTTCAGCTTTTAAACCGAACACCCAAAGGGACTCTCCTGAGCATGGTAAAAATGAGCAAGTGAGTGAGGGTTGGGGAGAACGAACGATGGAAAGGGGGGGGAGGGAGTGAGTGGGGTGGGGCTTTGGAGAAAGTCCAGGATAAGGGTATTTGGTTTTGTTCAGTCAGAAAGTTGGCAACCTGCCTCCACCCTAAACCTAATCCCATAGGTCAAATCTTGCAAACACTTAGGCATGTGCATAGTGTAGCTCACGTAAGTAGTTCCACTCACTTTCATAGAAATACATCAATAAAATGTGTATAAATGTTTGCCGGATCAGGGCCTTAGCTCCTTAAGTTTGTCAGTGTCTGAGGTTCAGGTGGCATGAACATGGGCAGCTATACAGAGTTTGATCTAATTGTTCATTCTGTGCCACTCAGTATAGTTCAATTCCCCTTTGTACAATATAGGCAAATATTGCACCCAGATGCCTAGATATATTTATTAATTCCCTGAGAAAATAAATGCTACTTAACGTTTTTCACTGAACGCCCAATTGGCAAAATGGTGCTATTGGGTTTACATATTGGGACCAAGGGAGGGAACTGAAGGAGGAAGGTGGTCAAGATACAATAGTCGAGAAATAGAGGCATTTGCCCAAGGAACATATTTATTTTCTCCTTCCTCATGGGCAAGTTACAAGCCAAGTAGCATTCAGCAAATATTAAATCTGCTTTATCCAGGTCTTCATTTTGAAATCTCCTCCTCAAACCCTGAAATATGTAAGATTTCTATCTTTTAAAATAAAGCACAATTTTGGTCCTACACATTGTATATCATGTTCTAATCACCTACCTCTCTACAAAACATACAATAGCTGAAATAATTGTAGACATTTCAAGTTTTGCGTGTGCATCTGGAAGCAAAATATCTACTATATATTTCAGAAAGTTTATTTGTCTGTTTGTTCAACAACTCCTCTTTAACAATAAGAGCTGAGCCACCAAATTCAGTATTCAGCTTCCTCTTATCAAAATTTAAAGCAATGATTTCAGCTTATAGCAGTAAAAGGTAGATGAGTGCACCATGAGTAGTGTCTGTCCTTTACTTTAACCCCCTGAACCTACTATATTGCATCTGTTTCTACAGCAAGACCTAGTGAAACCCTAACACTAAGGGTACGTCTATACTGCATGCTTATTTCGAAATAAGCTATTCCGGAATAGTTATTCCAAAATAGCTTATTTTGAAATAGCATGTCTACACTGCAGGGAAGCCTCAAAATTAATCTAAGACGCCTCAGAAAATGAGGTTTACAGGATCTTTCGAAAAAGCCTGCCATTTTCGAAAGAACCGCATCTAGACCGCAGTTTTACTTTCAAAATGGCGCTTTTTCGAAAGAGCGCCATGACGCAATTATGCAAATGAAGTGCGGGATGTTTAAATCCCCGCTTCACTTGCAATTTTGAAGTCTTTAATTTATATCCCTCTGTCGAAAGAGGGATGTAGTGTAGACACAGCTATTGTGTCTGCAGACATGCCACAAGTGGCTACTCTTGCAACAGACCCTTCTTTAGCTGCCTTTCCCTTCTGTGCAGCCCACTTGCCTTTCCCTGTAAGGCTGGAAAAGCTAATGATGACTATCTTGGCTTAATAACAATGAAGTGTTGGTATAATAGCCATCAAGTGTCTGAAGGGTGTAAACACAAACTCAAAGGGGGGTATTTAAGGTAGCATATAACTAGGAATAAGGGGATAATAATTAAGAAAGGGAGAATTTACACTTAATATCAGGAAAATTGTCCTGATTATTCCACCATGAAAAAGTTCTGAAGGACATGGTGGAAAAAAGAAGCATTTGAAACTTTTATAAGTAGACTGGGAAAAGCATTAGAAAACATACTGCAGGGAACAATCAGAATAGGCCTTTTTCAGGTAATAGGCCAATTTCCATTTTTAATTTCTATGATAATACTTTGCCCTTATAAAGTAGTCCTCAGACAACCCCAAAGTACTTTATTAACATAAATCAAGGTTCAGACTAAAGCTCCAAAGCTCCATTCACTCCACAATTCTGCAGTTGAAGAATTTAACACATTCTACCTCTTGCTGAAAAACTCCTAATATAAATGTGGCTGATCATTAGCCATGTAAATGTACAATCTTTTTCTGAATCCTCCTATTTCTTGGTCTCGATATCTTCTGGTATTGAGTTCCATAGGTTAATTATATGCAATATTAAAATGTATTTCCTTTTAGAAGTTTTTAAATGTTTCCCTTAACATTCCAGTAGTTATTGTTTATTTATGTGCTTTATCTATTTTATGAAGGATTTAGGCCTTCTGTACACTACAAAGTTTTGTCAGCAAAGGCTGCCTATTGCCAACAAAACACAGGAGGAGCTTTATTACAAAGCTACTTTTGGTACCAGAACTATGCTGTTTTGCTGACAAAATAAAACCACCTCAAGCTAAGGCTAAAGCAACAAAACTTCAGTGTAGACATTTTTGTCAATATCACTGACTTTCCGTAGTATCTCACAATGCCTGCCATGACCTCTCTGCTCCCTGTTTTGATCTCTGCTGCCCTGCAGGCATGCATCCCGCCCCTTTCAAAGCTCATGGAAGTATCTGACAGCTGAACATGTTGTTTTGTTTGGAGAACAAAGAGCAAATCATTAATCTTGCCCAAAGGCTGAATGCTCGAGTTCTGCCCTCCACTAGGAACACAGTGACAGGCAGACTGCTGCTGCAGGGAGGAGACAGGACTTCATTCCTCAGCATGGAGAGCTCACAGATGCTGCAGTGAAGACACTCTATTAGTTATACTGTACCGGGTATTCTGTACTGTACTGCATTAGTTTGCACTCTGCAAGCATTCTTCATAACTGAGATTAGGGCCCTATTGTTCAAGATACCGTACAGATTAGTAGCAGCCCCTGCCCCAGAGAGTTTACATTCTAAATAGACAGCACTGACAGAGTTGGGCTAAGTCTACACTGCAAGGCAGAGGTTTCAGGTATCCACCTGTTTCGGGCAGATTTGTACTCAGAATAGCTCAGGATATACTTCCCCTGCCACTACCCATGTTACTTCAGCTACCTGTCCTCATGCTAGCTTGAGTCACATGCCTAGCTTGTACTGTAGACATAGCCTAAGAGGAGGTACAAGAAAACAGAAAAGTGAAGTGACTTACCTAAAGTCATGCAGCAAGTCAGTAACAGAGCTGAGAACAGATCCCACATCTCCTGACTACTAATCCAGGTTACTTTCTATTAGGCCTTGTCTACACGAAACGTCCCCTGCCAGTTGATCTAACCTACACAACTTCAGCTATGCAAATAGCATAGCTGAAATCAGCAGTGTCTTCCACTCAGTAAGGTTGGCGGGGGCTGCTCTCTCGTTGACTCCAGCTATTCTTCTCATCCTGGTAGAGTACCAGAATTGACAGGAGAGCACTCAGAGGGCAGTTTATCATGTCTAAGCAACTGTGATCAATCAACCGCTGGTGGATCAATTGCTGCACCACTGATCCACTGTCTAGTGTAGACAAACCATTAGATCACACTACCTCCAAACCTGAACCCTAGTGAAGGGGCACAAATCTGACAGTGTAAACTTTTTAGAGGTTTTTTTTTTTAAATCATCACATTCTGATCACCTGAAGGTTGTTTAACACCATCTTCTCATCTTAACATAAACTGTCCATATAATCAAATAAAGCCTCTTTACCACTTTAAGAGCAAGACAGCAAGTTTGCATTTCAATTACTAGACTTGGGATAATCCCCTCCCAAGACAAGATTATTTAAGTTATTCAAAACTAAGGAAAACACAAGAAACCACTATAGGACTTCACAACATTCCACAGTTCCTGGAAGATTTCAACAATCTAGAAAGGGAGCTGAAGGACAGGAATAGCCAAATGATCCTCTTGGTCACAGCAGTGCAAGTAGACTGGTACAATCTAGTATGTCATACCAGCAAGCTATTTATAGCCAATATGGCATACCAAAAAAACACAAGAGGCGCCAGTGGCCCTGCACTTCCTCTGGCGTGGCTGTACTGCTCTCAGCCCACCTCCTCCCAAATGAAGCACTGGATGGGGAGGCAGTGGAGGCAATAGGCAATGAGAGGAGCCCACGGAGGCAGTGTGGGTCATGGGGATGGGAGGCCTTCAGGAAGGTGATTTTGGAACTCAGTACAATGTTCCTCCAGCATTTGTGCCCTATGTGTCTCCAGAGGCAGTGTAGGGCATTGCCCACTGCTAGTGGTAGCAGCAAACGCCAAGGCAGCTCATCCGGGATCAACAGGAAGGAAAAGCATCCACTGCTTTGCTCCCCCCTACACCCAATAACCACCCAGAAAGTGACTGTGGCCAAAACAGAACAAAATGCTGTTGGCCACATTTGAGGATCACTGCTTTAAACTAGCACAGGACGGTGGTGGTTGTGGGATAACCACAGTACAAACATACATATATATAAAACAGCCTCATTTTGTCATGTGCATAAGGAATCCAAGTACAGGCATATAAAGAATATATTTTTAAACTCTTTAGCACTGCTAGGAGCCTAGGTAGTAAACAAGGGGTTGGAGATGCTCATTTGAAAATACCTGTGCTTTGACAGTATGCACTGTTGTAGCCATGTTTGTCCCATGATGAAAGGAGATAAGTGAGTCAATAACTTTTAAAACCCCGTCCAACTGCACTGTCCTGGTTGTTACCTACCACTCCATACTGGAATCCATACAGGATATCATTGAACAACTAAAATCCATATTCAATGGGAATCCTATCCTGACAGAAATCTTTCCTGAATTCACTGTTCTGGCCCTCAAACAACTCTCCAGCCTCATCATTGGAAACAAGCTGTGGAGTCCAGAAGACACCAGCTCAAAGTTGCACTAAATCCTACCAGAATAGGTTAAAAACATGTAGACATATCACCCACTGCTAAAACTCATCTTTTAAGATTTGCAGGTCTGACGCATACCTATCACAACATGTATCACACCCCCTCCAGTGCACTCAAAGCCCTAACAGCCACGATGTGGTAAAAGCTAGACAGTCATCATGCTGTCGAATGAATTCACACAGAAAACTCACAGACCTCTGTGCCTGTTGTAGAGGTTGTGGAAGTCACAGATTTCATTCCTTTTTCCATCCTGTCTTGTTAAGTCACCTGTTCCATGCCATGGCCAGCGGTGACACTATGTAACAATCATTAATAAATTAGGGGATCTGATATTTGATGGGATTTTTAATTAATCGTGCTTCTGACAGTGCCCAGAAAGCAATGTAACTATAATAGTCAACTTATTTAAGCCAGATGGCTCTTGTAGGTTCTACTGACATACTCATACTCAATGAGGTCAGCTTATAGCAGTAAAAATTAATGCACTATGAGTGGACTGTAACCTTTAATTTGACCCCCTGAACCTACTGTATTGTTTATTTTCCAACAGCAAAGCCTAGTGAGACTCCAGATCCAACGCTAAGGATAAGACCAATACACAAAGGTCATCTGTGCATCGAAACAAAAGCTAATTCTTCACATATTGCTGTCATGTCTAATACTAAGGAATTATAATACTCCTGTTTTACAGTTGTCTCATCTCAATCAGACTTTTCAAATAGGATGTTTTGGGAATCTACATTTGCCCTGTCACCTCTCCTGGTCACCTCACAGAGAAACTGCACAGCAGAGACAAAAATCATATTTTGTGTGTCCATGTTATTTGTTGCCATACAGAAGTTACAGACAATATCCATGCAGCTTAAAGAGGAGCATCCCTCAGCTGCAAAGTGACATAACACTGCCAACAGCTCCATGCAAGCTGTTATCCAAGAAGGGAAGGTGACAGCCTTATTACCTTCCTCCATGTGCAGCTCCTGCTCCTGCTGCAGCTATTGCACCTCCAGCTGCCGTTATAGCAGCTCTGATTTATTCCTTGGAACATTGAAAATAGTACAGTAACTGCCTCTATTTGCTGCACTGCAGGCACAGCTGATAGTTAGAATTTATTCTGGCCTGAACCTTGACTTCTATAGAAAATGGACACAGATAGTGCTCATCTCTCTCTTGACTAACTGGAAACATGAAAAAATATTTTTGCCTTGTTCTACACCAGCTCCTATAACATTTTTTAGTCTCTCTTTTATATATAATGAATGAACATTCTGACCTAATGAAGAAGCCTACTCATAGCTTAGAGAAGACCTGGAATGTGAAACAAAAATGAGTTCTAGAGGTGAAAACTACGTATCTGTGTAAGGAGGAACCAGATGCTGCCTAAGGGCATTTACATTATCTCATTGAAACAAAAAAAAATGGGCTAAAACTGAAACCTCACCCCAGTCACTCCTCTCATATTTTGTTTCTGAGGTGGCACCAACATGGGAAAGGACCTATTTTTTAATTCTGGGGAGACATTGAATGGGATAAAGGGACAATGCCCTAATTGCCCTATGTCAGATAGCAGGTTCAGATAGGGGAAGCTGCATGGGGTGCATTAAATCAAAATTGGTTTTTTTTTTCTCTAAAAGATCTGCTCTAGGAATTATTTTGAGAAAGTTCTATGGCCTGTATTTTACAGGAGGAGAGACCAAATGATCACACAATGTTCCTTTCTGGCTTTGGAATCTATGAATCCATGAATTTACATTCTGTAACTGATCAGAAAGAGGGGCTAACAAATTTTTTTCTTTACATGAAAGCTTAAAATTAGGGAAAATATTCACATTTTCTGTCCAGAGATGCTAAATCTGCAGAATTTGTGGATGCTCCTTGTGCATGACTTTCTATGACCGTGTTTATCTCTTTCCTGCTCCCATATTTGCAATTTCTGAAGCCTAATAAAAGAACAATAAATCTTTTTAGAAGTACAATGTACTGCATCTCTATATTAACTGCTGTTTAATAGAGGGGACAACTGGCTCCTCTTCAATGTACGATAGCTCAACACTTTTCAGAGAGTTTTCTTCAACAAAAGATAATGCTGTCCATCCATACTAATTAGTAACATCTTACAGATGTTCCTTCATATTTTATTATTGTAATGATTAAGACAATAATATTAATTGTAATAATATCATGAAGAATTTTTCTTTTATCTTCCTAAGTTTTCTAACAGCAACAAGTCTTCTGCATTTCTGCACCTCCAAGATAATTTATTATGCTGCTTTTTCATGTGAACTTGACAGAAGTTGTCTTTTCCCTATGTATGGATCTTAAGCTCCTTTTATTCAGCTTTTTCTTTTATCACACATCCTAGTTTCACTAATGTCATGGAGTAATGAAAAGCAGGAAGCTGGCTTTCAGCATTAATGCCAAATCAAAGTTAAGACAAAAATAAAAAGTGAATGACAACTAAGTGTATTCTGAAAATGTACATTGAAATGCGATGTTCAGCTAAAAAGCACACACTTTGTAACTTCAAACAGTGCATAAATAGTATGAGATGCCAAAATTAAACACTGTAACTGCACAAGAAGGGAGAACTGATGTTACACAGGCTGCCTTAATTCTGGCATTTCCAAATTCTGCATTTTTGACAGTGTTCCTTTAATGTAATGTTTGTTTTTTGTAAAAAGAAAACTGGGGGGAAAGAAGACATTTATGCAACTGTAATGTTCTCCTTCATGGATTATCAGCAGGTTTTTAATTCAGGGCTTTCTTATCTTCCCCATAGAGTTCTAATGCTGGATCTAAGGAACACCTCCATTAGCAGATAGCACCAGAAAACACATACTTTGCCTTTAGATGCCATAACTATTTGCTAGACAATAACAAAATACTGGGAATCTGGTCCCTTGGGTTTTATTCCTAGCTCTGGGAGGGGAGTATGATCTGATGGTTAAACTGGAAACTAAGAGTTGAGTATACTGAGTACTATTAGCTGTTAATGATGCTTTTTTATGTACACAGTGTTCAGTCAAGAGTGGGTCTCACAGGTAGGTATGCAGAAGGTGGGTCTCACAGGAAGGTATCAATTTCACAGCTGATTGGAATTTAGGAAGCTGTTACATCACACACAAGACAACAGATTCCGGACAACAGTCAATTCTACCTGTGTTCACTCTTCAGGCCTATCAGGAGTCAAACTGAAGTCAACTGTTTCATTTGTCACCAAATATGACAATATCTGAATGAAGGTTTCTGGAGTAAAAATATACCATTTTATATACACCCTTTTTTTGTGCCAGGAATATTACAAGGGTTCTCATCAGGTTGTTAAGGACTCATGACCCCTTTGCTTTCGCATCTCTTAGGCAGTTTTATTGTCCAAACTTAAACAAACTGTTCCTCATCTCACCCTTTATATTTCATGGTCTTACTGCCTCTTCCTAGGGGATTCTGGTGGCAGTAGCAGTGGTATTGCTCTGTCTCAGCTAGTTGTGACTTATTAAGTCTCTTTCTGACCCCTCATAGCCTCTGGTTAGGCTCTGCTTGCTTAATTGGCCAAGTGGGAACACCTGATTTGGCTCAGCAGTGCTAGATCTACTGTCCTTAAGGGGCCAATCATTCTGTGACAGCAGGCCTGCCAATGGGGGAGGAGGGGGAAGGTGGCAACTGCCCAGTGGCCTGCGTGATTTAAAAGAGCCCGGAATTCCAATTTCTGGCAGCAAGACTAGGACAGGCTTCCTGCCCACCCTCGTGCTATGCTGCTTCCAGAAGCAACCGCCATCTTCCCTGAGTCCCCTGGGGCTGGCCAGGGGGGAATCTCAGCATGCCTCTCCCACCCCCAGTTTTGCAGCTCCCATTGGCCAGGAACAGCAGTAGGAGCTGCAGGAGCGGTGGCAGTGGCATGCGGAGACCAACCGGCTTTCCTCCCCAGGAGCTGCTGCCAGAGGGGTGTGCCAGTCACTTTTGGGAGTAGTCAAAGGAGCTGCAGCCCACAGCCTGACCCCCTCACTTCCTCCTGCACCCCTTGTCCCATCTCAGAACCAGCACTCAAACTCCCTCCCAGAGCCCTCGCCCCTCCCACATCTAACCCGCCTGCCCCAGCTACAAGCCTGCATCCCACACCCAAACTCCCTCCCAGAGCCTGACCCCTTACCCTCTACCACACTCAAACTTCCACACAGAGCCTGCACCCACTCCCACTCCCACTCCCCAGCCCCCTGCCCAGCCTGGTGAAAGTGAGTTTGGGTGGGGGAGTGATAGAGGAAGAGGGAATGGAGTGAGCAGAGGCAGAACCTCAGAGAAGTGGCAGGACAGAGGCATGGCCTCACAGAAGGGATGTGACAGAGGTAATCTGTAGGTAATCATAAAGTACAACTTTATTTTGCACTAACAAATCCACAAACTCTTCAAAATATATAATAGATGTATAAAAGATATTCATCTATATGAATAATAATTTTATTTTTATGATTACAAAGGGTGTCTAAGAAGATGAATCCCTTTCAAAACTTAAAAAAGCACATTCTCCCCATGCCCGGGCTTGATCCTAAATTAGGACATTTTCTCATCAGTGGAGGAATGAGATATCACTACAGGTTGTAATTCTAAAAACTGGCATTCTCTGGTCTGGCAACATCTGTGGTCTTGCAGGACCACGGATGTTCCTGGACCAGAGAGCCCGGGAGTCTAAGGGCAGGAGAACCAGCTGGGGCTGGGGAAAACAAGGTGGGTAGCTCAGCTGGAGACAGCGCAGGACCAGGGCTGGAGGACCATCTCCCCTGGCTGTGGCAGCCCTCAGCTGTGCAGGACCGGGGTTGCTAGCTCGGGGCTGGAGCCCTGTGACATCCCCTGGGAAGGCAGGGCTGGGACCAGCGCCCTGTTGCATCCCCGCAGCAGCAGGGGGCCAGGGCCAGAACCCATGGTTGTGCGGCAGCCCCAGAAGTCCCGTGGCAGCCCCGCAGCAGTTCCCTAGAGCATGGGGCTGTTACTGAAGCAGCACGACAGCCCCCTGGAGCATGGGGCTAGAGCCCTGCAGCAGGAGTCAGGTTGGGGGCGGGAGAAGGTGAGACAGGGAGCCTGTCAGCAGCAGGCTATGGGCTTGGCAGGAGACCTTCCCTTGGTCTGGCAAATTTTCTCCTTTGGGTCCAGTCAGATCCCGATGGTGCCAGACAAGGGAGGTCCAACCTATACTCTGTATTAATCAAAGTCTGAGATCATGTTCTAATTTAATGAAAGGATGAAGCACAACCTTTACTAGTAAATACAGGCATAATCCTCAAATAACTGATAATTGAGGATCAATAGTGTCATGTCTTATAAGAAATATAAACCAGAGATGTTTAGAGAAAAGATTTTACTTATTAACCTTTACAATCTAACTAGGAAGAAATATTTTGCAGCAAGAACTGTTTAATACCCACAGCATGGCATTTGAATCTTCATGGATTTATGAACAAATATTCAATTATTTTTAATTCTTTCCTCACATAGTGTACTTCATCATTTTACAGCTACAAAGCACCATAAAATTAGTTAGGCCCCTGACACTTCAGAGAGATCTATTTTTTCAGGTGTATAAGAAGACTGTTAGAACCCATTTCATGTTTCATAAATTTTTACATCAAATATTTGTCCCTGACTTGTCTTCTTATATGATAGGCATACCAGATCTTGTTTTCAAGATAAATGAAATACCTTTACTTAGCCATACATTTTATATCATTCTTGATGTAGCCTGACAAAACCTCTGTTGAATACATGCTTTGAAGGTGACAAAGAGGCCAAAGAATATTTTGGGAAGAATTATCTAATATTTTTAGGAACCAAGGAATTTTGTTACTGGCCAACTGAAATGTCAGCAAATGTTCCTCCACGTGATCATGCAGGGTTTGAATCAACCTAATTAAACTGCAAAAAGGAGAGATTTAGGCTGTATACAGGTTGCTGATTAGGAGGAATTGCACCTATAGCTGTGAGGTGGGGTTTCTTGAAGATACTTTCTTTTCACCATAAGGACTGTTGCCTTCTAGAATGGTAATTAACAGCTATAAACAATTGTGGATAGGAGAGACTGGGATGGGGAGAGACAAACAATGGGACAAAAAATGCAGTATTTGACCTATTTTTCCCCTCTCTTGGTGTTTAAGATTTGCAGAGATGGTTTTATGGTTAGTCATATAGTGAAGTAGGCAGCCCTGAAGCATCTCTTCAGGTAGAAAATTAGTTCAGAGTAACATGTTTGTAGGAGTGATTGGCTATAAAAAAAGCAGTTCTCAACTTCTGATTGCATCCTCTAATAGGGGTTTCAAAAAAGCAAACTGCACCCTAGAGATGAATCTGGCTCTCTTACCCTTTGCTTTACATGGTGTCATCACGGACTGCCTCAGATAATCTGATTGTGGCAAACTTTCAGAGAGTTGGGGTCATGTGAATGCTGAGAGCAATCACCCTTGCAGGGAGGAAAGATGGACTTAGTACAACCCTGGTATCACCTACCTTTAATGTATAGTTGATCAGAAATGAATATTGATTACTAGGATATGACAGTACAGAAACCTGCAACTGTTTCAAACTCATTCCTCTGAGCTGGTATCCCCTTCACAGTGTGATGCATTAGGAGACCTACTGTAGAGAATTTTCCTGTTTTACCAATATTGCCTCAGTTGGTCATTTTGAATTTATGGAATTACTGCTGTTCTTCCATATTGGTGTCCTTATTTCCCAGTTTGGCACCCTTTCTGGAAAAGGCATGAAAGATAAGGGTCTACTGACCTGCTAATCAGCATAGCAACAAGAAAACATTTAAGAATGAGCGACAAACCCCTAAGTTATTGTCCATCCCAGAGGCAACCAAATCATCACTGGCCATCTTCTGGCATTCTCACTGATCCAACTCACCTGACAGAACTCCAGAGTAGCATTCGCTCACACCTATGCTGGACAATGCAATACACTAGAACGCCTTGGAGAAGAATACAAGAACAGCCACGTTGGGTCAAACCAAAGGTCCATCGAGCCTAGTATCCTGTCTTCTGACAGTGGCCCATACCAGGTGCCCCAGAGGAAATGCACAGACCAAGTAATCATCAAGTGATCCATTCCTGTCACCTACTCCCAGCTTCTGACAAAAGCTATGTCTAAACAGCAGGCTTCTTTCGGAAGAAGCTTTTCTGGAAGAGATCTTCCAAAAAAGCCTCTTCCAAAAGAGAGCGTCTACACAGCAAAAGCGCATCAAAAAAGCAATCTGCTTTTTCAAAAGATAGCGTCCACACTGAATGGACGCTATCCCGCATTACTAAGCTGTGATTAGTATGGACGGAATAGCCACCAGACCACCTGTGCTTTTTCCTCTTCCTTTGAAAGAACTCCCTCTTCCCCGTCCACACGTGCCTTTTTCTGAAAGAGCTCTTTCAGAAAAAGGCTTCTTCCTCATAGAAAGAGGTTTACCAATGTCAGAAAAATCTCTCTGTTCTTTCGATTTTTTTTTTAAAAAACGCAGTTGCAGTGTGGACGTAAGTGAGTAAAATGTGAGTTTATCCGAAAAAACTCTGCAGTGTAGACATACAAAGAGAGCTTAGGGACACAATCCCACCTGAGGAAGGCCTACCTGTGTTCCAGCTGAAGATCTATCTTGTTGTATCCTTGTGTCTTCATCAGTTCCTGTCTTCTTGGCATCCTGTGTTCCAGTCCCCATGGTCCTCATCTGAGAATATGGTGATGAAGTTAATCTATGTGAGGACCTTTTATCCCATTGTGTATACCTTTCAGGTTTCTGGACTAATGCCTTGGTTAGTCTAATGACTAAGTGGTTTATTACATGTTTACTAGTTTGAGGTTCTGTGTCCTTTAATCCAATCTTTGCGTTTGTATCTCATCTGCTTGTCAGTTTTTAAATCAAATCATGATGAAAGATGAGGGGAAGGGGTTCAAACTTGTAACTTTCTTAAAGATTTCCCTACCATTTAAAGAAAACTCTGTGACACTAATACTGATGTGGAATTTAGAGAAAATAATGGTGAAATTTAAAACAAAGACATAAAATTATATTCTGCTCAGATAATTTTTGCCATAAAAATTATTGCTGCAGTACTGCAAATCTGCTCTGGGGTAAAAGCAGATGGTGATGTGGTCTCTAAACTTCATAAAATGGGCAACGTTAAGAGACTGCTGAAGGTACCAATCAACATACCTATTTCAGTTTAAACCATGCATTTTAGATCTCCCTATATATATTACCTTAGATCCATAAACCTATGAGAAGGCAGGGAAAAAAAGAAAAGAAAAGAAATCTGTCACAGATCATCATCTAAGACACACACACAGAGAACACACACATTTAAAACATTCTTGAGTGGGAATGGTGGTTTCCAGAGTTCCACACCCTTCTTTCTTTACTTCCTATCCAATCTGTAGTGAGCCCACCAGCAAAGTATCTAACTTCATAGAAGAGCAATTAAAACACACTTTTTTCCACTATGGGTTGTCCAAACGACTCTCTCATTGTTGAGAAGAACTGAATGTTCCTGAGGCCATCAATAGTACTTCCTCAGAGAGCCTCAGGAGCACTCTAAACAGCAAAACAAATCCATTCCACCCTCATCATCTATGTCATTTATAATTTACAGTCCAAACTACTTTACTTCACATCTCCATCTTCCATATTATTTATAACTAGATTTGCCCAGTGTTGCTTAGGTCCTTAACTCAATGTTTGCTTTTTGGAAAATAAAATGAAAATGTACATGGTTCGATTTGAATCATTATTCTGGGGTGGGGCTGGGGCTGGGGATTAGGGTTCAGTATGCAGGTTGCCCTGGGGAGAGAAGACTACCCCAGCCCTTTCTCACCATAGCAGCTTGGGACCAGGTGAGAAGTGCCTCTCCATGACTGTTGTGGTTCCAGTGTGCACAACTGGGGAAGGGGTGCAGGTCCTCTGGCTAGGGCAGATCCCTGTTTTTCTGCCCCCTGCACTCTCCAGCCAGAGTAAGGAATGCAGCAAACTATGTACTTTCCCCTCACTCCCTGAGGAAGGGGAACAGCCAGCAATGTTCCCATATGAACTGGGATGGGGGGGGGGGGAAGCTGCAGCTCCCCCTCCCTAAAGGGCACCTGGGGGTGGGAGGCTCAGAATTGGAGCAATCCCGGACAGGGGAGAAGGGGCACCTCCAACCAGCCCCTTTCACCTGCCTGGTGATTCAGTCGCTTTGTGAGAAGCAGTCCCATTGCTGGCACATCTCATTTTCCTGGCACAACTAAACCCTTACCTTCTTTTAAGTTATGATAAGCAGAAACTACATTCCAAATTTGGCGGTCCTAACTCTTACCATTTAGGAGGAGCTCTTTATCAAACAGATGGACAGACAGACAAACTCATACACTGGCCAAATTGGTTTATTAATTCTTTTTTACTTCTCAGATGTGTCCATCTCATGCACTGGGTATAAGTACAAATATTTCACAGTTAAGACAACCATTGAAGTAAAGCCTTAAAACCATAGTAAAGTCTCCAGAAATCCTACCAAATAACTCATAAGTTCTCATGACACTTAAACATCTATCTGCCTGCTCCAGCAAAAGTCTTGCAGAATAAATTAGCCTTTCCACTTGGACTCTGATCAAACAATTGCACCATCAATTTGCACAACCAAACAAATCCATGATTGACAAACCTCCACCCAGAAAATGCTTTGCCTGCAGCCCCTTTGTAATGAAACAAGAGAGTTAGCTTGAGCACCTGAAATGAGTCCCATAATACACATGGAAAGGGAGGCCATCAATGAGAGCTGACCACACATTTCCAGAAACATAAGGAGGGACATCATGCTGCCTGCTCTGTGCTACTCAGGAATTGTAAGGTAAGCAGAAAGAAACTTGATTATCGGGTTAGGCATGGGGAAATCTCCAATGTTGCTAGGAGCTATGTCAGTTCTGTACCCTCCCTGTCTTAGTGCAACCCAAGAGCCTCTTATTGACATATGAGTCTGGTGTGTTGCATTCTAGTTCAGCAAGTGCCATGTGAGGTCTCAAATGAAAGCTGCTGTCACTCTGGTCCTTACTATTGATTGGATAAATGGACTGTAAAATAGAAAGCTGGCTAGATCATCAGGTTCAACAGGTAGTGATCAACAGCTTGATGTCTGTTTCATGGTCAGTATCAAATGGAGTGCCCCAAGAGATGGTTCTGGGGCTAGATTTGCTCAACATCTTTATTAATGACCTGGAGGAGGGGATGGATTGCACCCTCATCACGTTCATGGATGATATTAAGCTGGGGGTCAGAGAGATATGCTGGAGAGTAGGGATAAGATCCAGAGTGACCTAGCTAAATCAGAGGATTGGGCTACAAAAAATCTGATGAGGTTCACCAAGGACAAGTACAGAGTCCTGCACTTGGGATGGAACAATCCAAGCACTGTTACGGGCTGGGGACCAACTGACTAAGCAGCAGCTCTGCAGAAAAGGACCTGGGGATTACAGTGGATGAGAAGCTGGATATGAGGCAACAGTGTGCCCTTGTAGCCAAGAAGTCTAACCGCATACTGGGGTACATTAGTAGGAGTATTGCCAGCAGAGTTGCTAGGGAAGTGATTATTCCCTTTTATTCTGCACTGGTGAGGCCACAGCTGGATTATTGCATCCAATTCTGGGGCCCCCATTACAGAAAGGATGTAAATGCATTGGAGAAAGTCCACTGGAGGGCAATAAAAATGATTAAGGGGGGATATGATAGAGGTCTATAAATTCATGACTGGTGTGGAAAAAGTGAAAAAGGAAAAGTTATTTACTTATTCTCACAATATAAGAACTAGGGGTCACCAAATGAAATTAATAGGCAGCAGGTTTAAAACAAATAAAGGGAAGTTTTTCTTCATTCAGCACACAGTCAACCTGTGGAATTCCTTGCCAGAGGATGTGGTGAAGGCTAGGACTTTAACAGGGCTCAAAAAAGAGCTAGCTAGATTCATAGAGGTTAGGTCCATCAATGGCTATTAGCCAGGATGGGTAGGAATGGTATCCCTAGCCTCTGTTTCTCTGGAGGTGGGTGACAGGGATCATGTGAGGATTATCTGTTGTGTTCCCTTCCTCTGGGGCATCTGGCATTGGCCACTGTCAGCAGACAGGATATTGGGCTAGATGGACCGTTGGTCTGACCCAGTATGGCCATTCTTATGAATGTAGGACAGGTACCGGGCTTCTACATTAGGGGGATAGAGCTGACTTATAAGAACAGGCTAAAGGATTTGGGCTTATTTAGTCTACAGAAGAGAAGAATGAGGAGGAATTTGATAGCAGCCTTGAGCTACCAGAAGGGAGGCTCCAAAGAGAATAGACAGAGATTGTTCTTAGTGGTGACGGATGACAGAACAAAGAGCAATGGTCTCAAGTTCCATAGGGGGAGGTCTAGATTGGAAATTAGGAAAAACTATTCACTGGGAGGTTGGTGAAGTACTGGAATGAGTTATCTAAGGAGGTGGTGGAATCTCTATCCCTAGAGGTTTTTAAGTCCCAGTTTGACAAATCCCTGGCTGGGATGATTTAGTTGCGATTTGTTCTGGTTTTAGCAAGGGGTTGGACTCAACTGACCTCCTGAGGTTTCTTCCAACCCTATTTTAATGAAATGTATGTACAGATACTATTTAAGGAGTTGTGTGTGCATATATACTGTAAGTATGCTATGAAGGTCTGTGTGAAGATAGATAGATACTTGCAAAAATTGAAAACAGGTTTACTTCCAGACAGGAGATTAACAAAGTATATCTTTGTTTTTGCAGTGTTGTTGTAGCCATGTTGGTTCCATGATATGAAAGAGACAAGGTGGGTGAGGTAATACCACCCATCTTGTCTCTTAGCTTGCAATGCTTAATTTACAAGCCAACACAATGGATGTCCATCTACAAATGAAATTAACAGGAAAGGAGCCTGCAGGAAAAAAAAAAAAGCTAGTGTGTTCTGATCCTTTAGGAATGGTGGATCTTGTAGTTCTGTGAGCAAATAGTGTCATGGGATGCATATATCATAGGAATGTTTCAAAGAGCCTTGGGGACTGGGGTGTACCTATTGTTAAACTGCAAGGCAAAATAAGGGCTGACATAGCCATTCAGCAAACACTCAAGCAATCCCTTCTGGACTATCGGCTGGTTGTTGGTCATAGAAGGCTGACACCCACCTAAGCACAAGCAGGTCTCCCTCATGCTATAGGCAGAGCAAAACAAGGTAACTTCACAGTCCTGGGTGCTCCAGCAGCCATCAGTCCCAGGCCTCATCATATGAGATATGAAATGACTTGTGGGAAGAACAAGAAGGGTCAAGTGCCCCTCCTCCAGCAGGATCAAGTGCCTGTCCAGCAGCCAGTTTGGGTGGGGAGAGGAAGAGGTGGGGCCAGAGCCTCCTCGAGCTACATAGCCTGGAATACTACCATTTGCAGCGCAGCCACTGCCCGGGAGAGCACTTGGTTGTAATAGGCTGCTCCCTGCCCAGGTTGTACTTTTGGAACAGTGGCCAAGTGAGCCAGACTCACACTCCTCCAGCATGCTCAAACTTGGCTCCTGTCTCCAGAAGTCAACTCTGAGCACCAGTTGCCACTGCCCTCTCCCCAGTCACATTCTCTTGCAGCTACCTACTAAGCTGAAAGCATGTGGCCGGGGGGGGGCTCTAGCTAGCACAGATGCTGTCCTGGAAGCCCAGCCCAGCAGAAGGGAGGCAGGTCACTGCCACTGCAGTAAGCACTCTCCTGGGCAGCTGCTGTGCTGTAACAGACAGCACCTGGGAGTGGCTCCAGAGCATGGCTGCTAGGGAGAGCAGCCAAATATGCTGGGGGGGAGGAGAGGGGGAACTGACTAGGTGAAAGGACAGCACCCCTCTAGGAGTAACTGGGGTTGGGAAGAATGTGGGGGGCACTGGCTGGAGGGAGAGTCACATGGGGCGGTCACATGTCCCCTTTAGCCAATGTCCCCCAATATAGATGGACACCAGTTTTCACATGGAAAGGAAAGGTGGCATGCTGCATGCCAGAGATCCGCAGCTGCTGTAACAGGTACCTTCTGGCCTGTTGCAGCTGAGTGCAAGTTAGGATAACCCTAAAGTAACCCACCCAGCCTTAGGATTGGATTGGCGAGGCAGGGAAGCCAATAGTCATGCTGAGCCCCAGAGATGGGTGTGGGGGCTCAATGCTCCTGAAAGGGGTAGGGCCTCAGGCAGAAAGGGCAGACTTGGGGGCAGCCAGCCATTGCACACCATGCCACCCCCTCCAATCCTCAGAGCTGCCCCTTTTGAATCACTGGTCCCTAGAGCATTTGCCCCCTTTTTCCTCCTGTAGGCAGGCCTGGCGGAAGGACAACTTGGCATCAAGTCACATTGGTCTCCCTCTCACCTCATATCTGGTACTCAGCGCATCTTGGCCAAACTAAGAATCTAGCCCAGAACATAGACTTTAATATTTTACACAGAGTGAAGGCAGAATTAAAGATGGTAAATTAAAGTTATGCATGTCACATAATGCAAATTAAACAGTCTAGAACAAGTCACATGATAAATCAAGTAAAAATTAATGAAAATTAGCATTCTTTTGCTGTTAATTTCTATTTGTGCATAAGTCTGAGAAAGTTGTAATAAGATACCAGTTTATTGCTAATTCAAAAGTGACTCAAAATATTTTTTGCTTACACCTTATTGACTTTCATATAACTAACAAGCATGTGATGCATTAATCCACCAGCCACTATTCTGACACATTTCCAAATATATCTTCACTTTGTAGCCATGCAAAGTTATGGTGCTATGTAAATATTTAATGAGATAATGCATTAGTGGAAGATTTTGGCAGTCAAAATAACCTACTGATTCATCCACGGACTTGTTCTGTGATATCCCAGTCATGTCCCACCCCCGTGGGGAATTTATATCTGGAAAATAATAAGAAGAAGACTACATGCATACATGTTGAATAATTGCAACATGAAGGCCTAATAATAGAAACCTGTGAAAAGTGAAAGAGTATTTTGCAATTAGAGGCTTTATAGATTATGATAATGATCAGAGAAGCAGACTCAGAATGAGGACTTCCAGGGTGAAATTATGGTCCTATTGGGGAGGGGGTTCATGGCACACCTGCTATTGGCTTCTGTGGAAGCAGAATTTCATCCTTGGTTTCTAGCTCCACTTCTGCCACCATGTCACTTTAGCAAATTGTTTAATCTCTGTTCCAGTTTTTCTGGAAGTATCTGTTTAGAAATCTAGATAGTCTGCTAACTACCTGTGACTATTGAGATTACAGTAACTCTTATCTTCCCATCTCCATTCTTCCTCTCTCCTTGTCTATGTCCTGTTGCACACTGTCTATTTCACAAATTAGGATCTCTCTAGGACAGGGATAACATTTGTTTTCTCTTTGCACAGTGACTAAGTACAGTGAAGTCCTAAATCTTCTTTTGGAATCCTTTGGTGCTATCACAATAACAAATAAAAAAACCAAACCACTATTCAGGCCCAATTCTGTTCCTTGACGATTGGATCATAGGTGCTAGGCAGTGCTGAGCTTCACAAATTAACTGTTATGCAGATACAGGACCAAACTGTGTCTTAACACAAGAGCATGCATCTTCCCTTAACAGCAGTGTTTCTCAGGACACATAGGCTGTGTCTACACTGGCACCCTTTTGCGGAAAAGGGATGCTAATGAGACACAGCGCAATTGCAAATCTGCGGGGATTTAAATATCCCCGCGGCATTTGCATGAACATAACTGCCGCTTTTTCCAGCTCGAGGTTTTGCCGAGAAAGCGCCAGTCACGCAGCGATCTTGCGGAAAATAAACCCTTTTCCACAAGATCTCTTATTCCTACTTGAAAGAGAATTTATTCCTTGAAAGTAGGAATAAGAGATCTTGCGGAAAAGGGTTTATTTTCTGCAGATAGACTGGCGCTTTCTCCGCAAAACCAGCCGGAAAAAAGCGGCAGTTATGTTCATGCAAATGCCGCGGGGGATATTTAAATCCCCCGCGGATTTGCAATTGCGCTGTGTCTCATTAGCATCCCTTTTCCGCAAAAGGGTGCCAGTGTAGACACAGCCAGCAGGTATCCATCTCACACAGGATTGGAAGGGGATAAGATGGCCAGGAGGGCCAATTAATTCCACAGGCCATACCTAACACCTGCCTGTTTCCTCTAAACCTCTGAGTGGAGGGAAGGGAGACAGAGCAAGGAAGGTGAGATGAGGAAGGGGGAAGGGATGGGGAAGAAAAGGGAATACATGAATGGGTGGTGGAAGGCAGGAGCCCAGCATGTAGCTTTCCCTGAGCAGCAGCCCCAACAGGGAGGCAACTGCAGCAGCATCAGAGCAGTGACATGGCTGTAGCAGCCACAGCTGGAATACTTCCCAGAAGTAGCAGAGGTTCCCCCCATTACGCTGTTCCCACCCTCCCCACAAGTACCAGCAGCCCAGGTACCTCTGTACTTGGTGGGAGACAGCCAGTGAATCAAGGGGACTAGCTTCAGTGTGTATGCATGTGTGCGCTTTGCCCTCCCAAATACAGCAAACTATGTCTATGGCCCCCAGGACGAGAGGAGCTCTCCCTGCTGTGGCCCAGGGCCATGGCAGGGGGGAGAGGGGTAACAGAGCTTGTCTGGTCTTGAGGCCACAGTGGGGATGGGGAAAGGAACAAGGTGATGGGGCCACAGTGTGGGGGCAGAATGGGGCTGACAGTGTGTGAATGGGGTGAGGGAAGGGACAGAATGGGGTGGGACTGTGGGCAGGGCTGTAGATGGAAGGGGTAGAACTGGGGTGGGACTGCAAGCGGAAGGAATGAGGAGGGGCCCCCAACTTGCTCTGGTCCAGGGCCCCAAGAAACCTTAATCTGCCTCTTTGTATAAACAGGCCATAGAATATCCCCAAAATAATTCCTAGATATATTTTTAGAAAAACATCCAATCCTGACTTAACAATAGCCAGGGATGTAAAAGCCACCATAAGAGGCAGCAAGGATGGAGGGGGAGAGGACGGGGTACTTCAAAGCGGCAGTGCCGCGGGGAGCCCGGGATCAGCTGGGGACTTACCTGCTGACCCCAGGCTCTATGTGGCTCTGCCATTTTGAAATGCTGCGTACAGCCTGGGAACATCCCAACTGGTCCCAGGCTCTCCGCAGCGTTTCAAAGCGGCAGCATCGCACGGAGTCTGGGATCAGCGGGGGAGTTCCAGGATCCACATGGCACTTTTGCCTTTAAAATACAGCAACAGCCCTAGGGCTGTTTCTATACTTCAAAGGTGGAGGCGCCCTATCGACTATTCAATTAGTCGATTAATCGCAATATAACATCCCTATGCTGTTCCAGTGGTTAATTATGCTCTTCATTAATAATGTACGCTTTATTTCCTGTCTGAATTTATCTAGCATTTTTGTAGCCAATGGATCATATTATTTCTTCAATGCTAGACTGAAGAGCTCATTATTAAATATTAGTTCCCCATGTATGTACTTCTTGACTGTAATCAAGATATCCCTTAACTTCTCATTGTAAAACTAAATAGATTGAGCTTCTTGAATTCATCACTATAGGGTATGTCTATGCTGCAACACTATTCCGAAATAACTTAGTCCGCGTCTACACAGCAGGTAATTATTTTGAAATAATGTCAAAATACTGTCAAGTTGGAGGACTTCTTACTCTTACTCCTGTAACCCTCATTATACAAGGAGTAGGGGAAGTTGGAGGAAGAGTGCTCTATTTCAGAATAAGTGCTGTGTAGACGCTCCCTATTTCGAAATAAGCTAGGCAATTGATGTACCTCAATTTGCATAGATTATTTTGAGTTAAGCCCTGCTGTGCAGACACACCCCCAAATCCTTTCAGAGTCACTGATTCCCAGAATAGGGCCCCCATCCACTGCGTATGCTTACACCCTTTCCCCCCAGATAGTTACATTTAGGGTATGTCTACACTGCACACTTACAGCCACTCCCCCAGTTACAAACAAGTTACGGACCAACACTTTTCAAAAGCAGAAGTCCCGCAGGGAGTGCCAGTGGGGGCCAGGGCTCTTGTACATTTCAAAGGCTCAGGCACCCCAGGGAGCGCAGGGCCAGTGAGAGTCCCTGCTGGCCCCATGCTCCCTGCTGGGCTTCCTTTTGAAATGTACAAGAGCCCCACTGGGGCTTTTGTACATTTCAGAGGCTGAGGCGCTGTAGGGACTGCGGGGCCAGCAGGAGTGCCCCGCTGACCAGACTCCCCCTGCAGGGCTTCCAGTTTTGAACTGTAACAAAAGGGCTCTTGTTACCGTTCAAAGGCGGAGGCGCCCTTGTAGACTAATCAAATAGTTGATGGAAATCCCATCGACTATTTGATTAGTTAATTAATCTAAATTTAACAACCCTAAGTGCTTCCTGGGGCTCTCAGTCAAGATAGCATATTCACGTTAATGATTGAAGCCTCAGACTAATTTTGACGCTTCCCCATAGTGTGAACATGATATTCTGAAATTATTATTTTGGGATTTATTATTTTTGTAAGGGGACTGTTAGCCCCTTACTAAAACTCTGTGGGAGTTTTTGGTTTGCCAGCTTCCAGTATCAAAAGGGGAAGGGCCCATGAGACTGACAGACCCCAGAGACAATGGAAAGCAGCCAACACTCCAGCTCGGCCTGATTGACAGGTTGGACAGGCCAGTGAGGAAAATAAGAGGCCAGGCCCCATCCTCCGTGTGAGCTGGGATTTTTCTGGGTCTCTGAGAGCAAGAAGAGAGAGCTAAGAGGAGTGCAAGCTGTGTGGAGAGGCAGTCCTGCAGCAACAGAGGCAGGCACACACAGCCCAAGGAGCGCAGGCCCTGGGTTGAGCAGCAGACTGGCAGTGAACAGAGAGCCAAAAGGGACAGAGAAACAATACAAGAAGCTGGAGACTGGCAAAGCAGCACAGCCTGCAGCTGGGTGTGGTGAGCAGCTGGGACCAGCAAAGTGGGGGGAGAGGCTCTGGGCAGGGAGACACCACTGGCCAAGAGGCCCTGCAGGTCAGACAGGGAGAGGGGTCCTGCCACCTAGAGCCTGAGGCCGTGTGGTCACTGCCAGACACTAGCCATTGTAGGCCAGTAATAGTTCCTCCTCATCCCCTCAAGAGTGCTTCTGTCTCCAAAATGCCCTCCATGGTCATGCCTGGCTTCATAAACTTGTCAGCGTAGTGACACCGGCACCATTAACTGCCACACTTCTTCGCCATCACGAGGATGACAGATTACACGGAACAGCACTCCACGGTGCAACCTAAGTCGCTCCCACTGTCTGGTCAGCTTCTTAGACTGAGGGTATTTGGCCCCAAAGCTGCGGTCTGGCCTCATCCGGTTCATGACTGCCTCTAAGACTGGCCCAAGGTCCCCTTCTCTTTGCAGGGTGCGAATCTCTTCCCACGAGTACCCTGAGATTATTGCATCCTCCCCTTCTACCAGGTTTCGTGCTACCTCTTTTACCATTACTTCACCATCTGGCTTCGGAATCTCTAGCCACAAACAGGCCCCGCACAACATCTGCAGGAATGACCAGAAAGTCTTTTTCAAGGTCTTCGCCCTCTTCTAATTCCTCTTCCAAAGGCAATCTAGACAGGGTGTCAGCACTGATATTCTGCCTTCCAGGTTTATACTGTACTTCAAAAGTGAATTCAGCAAGTTGGGCCACCCACCGGTGTTCAACTGCACCTAAGTTAGCAGTGGACAGGTATCGGAGAGGATTGTGGTCTGAGATTACTGTGAACTTAGAGTACATTAGATAATCCTTAAATTTTTCAGTAACAGCCCACTTCAAGGCCAGCAATTCTAGTTTAAAAGCACTGTAGTTTTTGTCATTTCTTTCTGACCTTCCTCAGCCCTCGGCTTGCATATGCGATCACACGCTCACCCACCTCCTGCTTCTGGCTGAGCACTGCACCCAGGCCATGTAGGCTTCCATCTGTTGTCACTATAAATGGCAGGCTAAAATCGGGATATGCAAGCACAGGTGGTGTCATCAGCCGGTGTCTTAGTTCATCAAAAGCTGTCTGACAGGCATCATCCCACACAAAGCATTGGTCCCTTTTTTTTCTTTCAGTTGGTTGGCCTATCAGCCCATATAGTGGTGCAGCAATGTGTGCAAACTTTGGAACAAATCGTCTATAATAGCTCATGAAACCCAGAGCTTGTCGCACTTGCTTGGCATTCTTGGGAACTGGCCAGTTTTCCAGAGCCCTGGTCTTCTCCTCATCTACCTGGATTCCATCCTTCAAAATCACATGGCCCAAAAATTTGATTCTCTCACGTAAGAGGCAGCATTTGCTTGGCTTCAGCTTCAACCCATGTTCCTTCAGTCGTGTGAAGACCACATCCAGTTTTCCTATATGACTCTCGAAATCTTTGGAAAACACAATAACATCGTCCAGGTATATTAGCAAAGTGTCTAGGATGTAGTCTCCCAACACCCCTTCCATTAGTTTCTGGAATGTAGCAGGTGCATTGCACAAGCCGAATGGCATACGCGTCCATTCAAACAGCCCAAATGGAGTTGTCACTGCTGTCTTTTCCTGGTCCTGTTCTTCCATTGCAACCTGGAAATAGCCGGAAGTCAAATCAAGAGTTGAAAACACTCTGGCACTTCCTAATGCATCCAGGGACTCTTCCACCCGGGGTAGCGGGTAAGCATCCTTGTGTGTTACTTCATTCAATTTCCTGTAGTCACAGCAGAATCGCACCCCACCGTCTTTTTTTATTACAATCACTGCAGGCGATGCCCAGGGGCTGTGGCTTTCTTTAAGGACACCTTGAACTACTAGGTCCAGGATGTGCCTTTTTACCTCCTGGAACACTCGTGGTGAAATCCGTAGGTGTCTCTGTTTTATTGGGACAGCATCTCCAGTGGGTATTCGGTGTGTCACTGTGGTGGTGTAACCAAAGTCTCGGTCATCCCTGGAAAAGACCTCTTGATGTTTCTCCAGTAGTGCCCGTAAATGGCCGACCTGCATAGGGGTTAACTGTTGGAGGTCCACTTGGACTGGAATGGGTAACTCTCCATCAGGTGCCTCTTGAGGTGTGGTAACCTGTGCTCCCTTTTCCAACTTTGTCAATCGCAGCTCATCTCCGTTTTCTTCCAGGACTATTCCCCCTGGGGGCACTACCTCTTCGGGTCTGTGTACCTCTGCCACTCTAGTGCGGGGGTACAACTTTATGGCCTTCTTACTTGAGTTTAGCAGCCTGACTGGCACTTTCCCCTTGCTGGCATTAGCAAGTACATTCGCAACCAGGAGTCCATGAGGTAGACTGGCCCCTCGTGTTGGCTCGACAAGCACCTGGTATCCATCGCATCCGCTTAGCACCTGGAAGCGTCCATCAATAATCTTCTCACTCCAGGGAGGTATAACCACCTTCTGTCTCCCTGCCACCTTAACATAGCCAATCTGTCCTGTGGGACCAGGAAAACATCCTTGTCTCTCCACTTGGGCCAATGCCCACTTCAATGCAGCATCCTTCCTAGGCTCCCCATGCCGGTTCATTTCTTGGGTTCCTTCCCCTACTAATAGTAATTCTTTCAGCTCTCTTATTATATTCATCCCAAGAATTCCTGGTACTCTGCTCCCCATCAAAGTCTTCTCCGAAGCTGGATCCTTTAGGATAAAGATGCATTTTCCCGGGATTATCCGGCCCATATACCCTACATCAGCTTCAAGGCACCCCACAACAGGGATAGCTAGTCCATTAGCTGCTGTTAGCTGTACAAACCGGGTATTATGCATGGTCAGATCTCTCTCTTTTGTAGTTTTGGAAATATGATTCAGAAATAGTGGTGACTTCTGAGCCAGTGTCTATCAAACAGCGGGTCCTCACCCCTGCTATGGTTATTTCCACTGTCAAGCAGTCCCCAAAAGCTCGACCACAGAAGTCATCAAATGCACTAGCATCATCAGGGTCCTTTTCCTCCCTGCTGGCATGCTGCTCTTTTCCGAGGGACAGCTGTAAAAACCCTTCTGTCCCCGCTCGGCCTTCCCCTGATGTGCTACTCGATCTTGGTGTCGCTTGGATTTCAGATGCCCGGGATTCCAGTCCCCTCATCAGTGGACAATCTCGGCTAGTATGCCCTGGCCTTTCACAAGTGTAACAAATGTACCTTCCCAGCTCATCCTTTAGTGGGGGTCTTCGGGACCCTGGGGTCCTGGGGTATTTTGGCCTAGTAGTGAAGGTGGAGGATTTTTCTTTCACCACCTCAGTCATTACTTTCAGCATCTCCCCTTGCTGGACTGCTAGTTTTTGGATAGCTTCACTTAAACTTTCCAAAGTTAACTGTGTTTGGGGCAGGGCCTTTTCCCCAGTAGTTGCACTGACTAGGCCCCCACTTTGTGTTCGGGAGTTAGGCTTGGCGGTCTCTTCCAAAGGAGCCTCCTCTTCTTCTGACCCCATAATGGCAGCCTGCATGAGTTCATGGAACTTCTTCCCAGGCTCTTCCTTCTCTTCATCTCACGGCGGAGGGAGTCGTCCTGGAGCCCCAACACCATCTGCTCTTTCAACACCGTATCTGGGTCTGAAACTCGTTGAGGGTCTCGCCGCTCCACTTTGCTCATTCTCTCCTGGAGGTCATAGGCGTATGACCGGATAGTTTCACCAGGCTCCTGTTTTCTCAAAGAACTCCTTTAGTCGGGTTCCAATAGGTACCTTGTCTCCATACACGTCTAGAAGGAGTTTGAATACCTTTTTCACATCTTTCTTGTCTGCCATTGCCATGAACTTTACTGTGGCCTTGGCCTGGCCCTTGAGGTGCTCTTCTATGAAATCCACATGATCTTCTTCAGGTATTCTTAGCACATGCAGAGCTGCCTTCACAGACTTCACCCACTCCTCTACCGTAATGTCTCCTGGCCTAGTTGGGAAGCCACCAAACTCTGTGACCTTCCGCTCCGTGGGACATAAATAGTAGGGGGTTTCTTAACTTCTGCTGCCTGTTGGTCTATAACTGCCTTGACCAGTGATAAGGCTTCTCTCTGTTCAGTTCTAGCTTGCTGTAATGCCTCACTTTGGTCTGATAATCTGCGCTGAAGTTCAGCAACCTGGGTCTGTAGTTCTTCAATTCCAGCCATGGTAGTGCTCTCAACCAGGCCTGGATGGTGCTACCAGAACTCAACAAGTAAACCAATGGGGTGGACCCTTTGAATAGGATCCTGTTCGTGACGCCAATTATGTAAGCGGGGGAATGGTCCCGCTATTGTGGGGAACTTTCCTGGCTTCTATACTACTCCGGTGAAATGGACCAGTGAAAGGATCCGAGTCCCCGCTCCCACTTCCTTTACCCCACAGCCTCCCTGATCCTGAGGGCTCCCCTTCCACTCTCCGGAGTAGCAGAGTCCTCGAAACCCCAACAAGGCTGGGCCCAGGTTTCCTGGGGCTTAATCCCCAACCTTGTAGTTACTTGGGGCAGGGAATAGGGTGTCCCCACTCCGGAGTACTCTCTTCACACTGCATGCTTTCTTGGCCAGTGATCATTTCATAAAGTTCAAAGCAAATACAATTTATTAAACATCAACTGATTAAAGAGAAAAGAATAAGAAAAAAAATGAGAATGGTTAAATGAGAACACACACAGTCCTGCTCTGTAGCTTGAGGACATCAAAACAGCAGTCTGCAGAGTGTAAGGACAGTTCACAGTCTGTTCTCCCTTATAGATCCTGGCTGTGCTGCAGGGGGGGCTGCAGGCTGGACACGCTTGCTCTGGCAGTGACCACACGGCCTCAGGCTCTAGGTGGCAGGACCCCTCTCCCAGTCTGGCCTGCAGGGCCTCTTGGCCAGTGGTGTCTCCCTGCCCAGAGCCTCTCCCCCCACTTTGCTGGTCCCAGCTGCTCACCACACCCAGCTGCAGGCTGTGCTGCTTTGCCAGTCTCCAGCTTCTTGTATTGTTTCTCTGTCCCTTTTGGCTCTCTGTTCACTGCCAGTCTGCTGCTCAACCCAGGGCCTGCGCTCCTTGGGCTGTGTGTGCCTGCCTCTGTTGCTGCAGGACTGCCTCTCCACACAGCTTGCACTCCTTGGGCTGTGTGTGCCTGGCTCTGCTGCTACAGGACTGCCTCTCCACACAGCTTGCACTCCTCTTAGCTCTCTCTTCTTGCTCTCAGAGACCCAGAAAAATCCCAGCTTACACGGAGGATGGGGCCTGGCCTCTTATTTTCCTCACTGGCCTGTCCAACCTGTCAATCAGGCCGAGCTGGAGTGTTGGCTGCTTTCCATTGTCTCTGGGGTCTGTCAGTCTCATGGGCCCTTCCCCTTTTGATACTGGAAGCTGGCAAACCAAAAACTCCCACAGAGTTTTAGTAAGGGGCTAACCGTCCCCTTACATTTTGAAATAAGTTATTTTGAAATAATTTCCTAGTGTAGGCATGCCCTGAATCTCCTCAAATTTGCTTCTTAAAATATCAGAAATAATGAGCAAACGTGTCTCAAAATCTTTGTCATAGAAGATATTATAGAATTTTGATAGGATTATTAAAAGAAAACTTCCATCAAACAGAATCCACTTTAATATTTACTAGGCAGATTGCAGAATTATTCAGAACCACCTTTACACAATCCATCCCCAGGGTGAAATAATGATGCATTCAATCAGCATGCAGAGTAAACTAAATGGAATTATAGTTTGATTATTTAAATTTGCCTTATACATGTCTTAACATAATTACATATTCTGAGAATAAACACTTCTTGTCATTAAAAGCAAGAAATTATAGCATTAACAGTGCTGTGTAAACTACCCAACAGTAAATTACTTTCTCAACATTTATTTTTGAATTCTGGTTACCATGGAAATTACTGACAAATGAAAATAATGTTACATTTTTTCAGTCAAAAATGTTTTTAAAATGAATTCCAAAGGCCCCAAATGACTCCATCACACTATGCAGTATATTTCTAATCTCTCTGTTCTATCCATAACTATAGTTTCTGACTGCTATATTTTTAAAACAGCTAATTTTCTGTTACAACTAACACCTAAAGCAAACTCAGTTTTCAACCTTAGTATTCCATGAGCTTCCCTAACTCAGAACTCCAGTCTTCTGAAGAAGGGGGCTGTGCCCACAAAAGCTCATGATACCATCTACATGTTTCGTTAGTCTATAAAGTGCTACCAGACCATTTGTTGTTGGTATTCCATGGTACTTGCAAGCAGTAGAAGGAGCTGTTGAGCAAGAAATGACTTTACATTTCCAAAGATTATATAATGACTATTAGTATCAGTGTAATAGAGACAATCATTTATGGAGTTAATTCAATTATGTTCCATGTCCAGAAGCATACAAATGCCAAAAAAAGCCCTCATGAACTCATTATCAATTTTCAGCATTGGCATGGGTGGGATAGAAAGTTATCAGTATCTTTCCACTGACCCCATTGCTACAGGAAGATATCTTGCCTGAGCGAGCAATGCAGGACTGAACACAAAGCACACATTATAAAACCCTTAAGTGTTCAATTATTCATGCTGGCTCAGATTAAAGATGTTAAGAGGCGGGTAACTGGCTAATTGTATAGTTGATACAATTTGCATCAACTACACGATTAGTCAGTAAGAGAAGCCTCAGTCCGAGCTCGCGCCAGGTCCAGGAGCTACCCCCCACTGCAGCTCTGCAGTTTAAATGTAGTAGGAACTGGGTGCACAGGCAGCCCGCTTCCTACTACATTTAAACTGCAGAGCTGCAGTGGCGGTAGGTCCCGGACCCAGAATGAGCTGGGACCTAAACCCACTGCGGTTCTTCATATTAAATGTTGTACGAGCAGAACCATTACTACATTTAAAATGCAGAGCTGCAGCAGGCTAGTTCCTGGACCCGGCATGAGCTGCTTGTGCTGGGTCTAGCAGCCCCAGCAGGGAGCAGCATGGGTGGAGCTGGCAGAAATGTGCAGCTGGAATCCTCAATGGCAGCAGGGTGGCCCTATCAGCTGGGCGGGGTGGCCCCAGCTGGGGAACCCCCAGTGGCAGCAGGCAGCTGGGTGGCCCCAGCCTGGAACCCCAGAGAACACCCAGTGGCAGCAGGATTGGCTGTGGACAAGCGGTACCTACCAGGAACCCCAGGAGACCCTGGGGCAGCAGGTGGGCAGCAAGGTGGGGAGCCGTGTTGGGCCATGTTTAGCGGGGCCAGCAGCAGGGCAAGGAGCCCCAGGGAGAGGAGCCCAGTAGTGGGGAAGCCAGCAGGGAAGCACTGACCTCCCCTGGTCCGGCAAACTCCCTGGTCCAGGATAGCTCAGGTCCTGAGAGTGGTCCAACCTGTACTAGCAAAAGCCTCCTCGTACACAGTTAAACATGAAAACAAGTCCTTTTGTTTGTATAGCTTCACTGGTGGCAGGTATAATAGGCTCTCCCCAGTTCAGCTACCGCTGCTGGATGCCTGGGCCATGGTAGTGCCGCCTGTGCTCTGCCTCTTTCCTAAGGTGCCTGCTGCTACCCAGTGAGTCCCTCCACTACGCCCACTCCCCACCCTGGAGGTCCCTGTCATTCTCTGTGTCCATTCTCTTCTTTCCCCTTCTCACCCACAAGATTATCCCTATTTGCAGTGTTCCTTCAGACAGGGAGGGCCTCACAATGGGAGCAGAAGAGGGATACAGGTTGTGGGGCCTTGCAGGGATGGGGGAAAGGCAAGGAGGGTCATGGTGAGTGGTAAGAGGAGGGGTGGAGAAGAGGGGGTGCCTGGGGTGAGGCTGTGGATGGAAGAGGGGACAGGAAGCTAGTCTCCCCCAGGGGAAGCTTCACTTGCCACCCATGTATAGCTTATTTTGATTAGGGCTCAGGGTCTACTACAAGAGTGGGCGGGTTGTGGTTTTGTGGCCTGCAATGTGCAGGAGGTCAGACTAGATCAGTGGTTCTCAACCTGCTGCCCAATTAACACAGAGCTGCAGCCCACGTGACATCCTTCAGTACTGGATGTGGCTCACAATGGTGAACAGGTTCAGAACCACTGGATTAGATGCTTATGGTGAACTCTTCTGACCTTATAATCTGAGGCTATGTCTACAGTAACACCTTTGTCAACAAAACTTTCGGCAGCTAGGAGCATGGAAAAAAACTATGCCTGAAGTTTCTACAACAACAAAAAATCATAGAATAGTAGGACTGGAAGGGACCTCGAGAGGTCATCGAGTCCAGTCCCCTGCCCTCGTGGCAGGACCCAGTACTGCCTAGACCATCCCTGATAGACATTTATCTAACCTACTCTTAAATATCTCCAGAGATGGAGATTCCACAACCTCCCTGGGCAATTTATTCCAGTGTTTAACCACCCTGACAGTTAGGAACTTTTTCCTAATGTCCAACCTAAACCTCCCTTGCTGCAGTTTAAGCCCATTGTTTCTTGTTCTATCCTCAGAGACCAGGAAGAACAATTTTTCTCCCTCCTCCTGTGACACCCTTTTAGATACCTGAAAACTGCTATCATGTCCCCCCTCAATCTTCTCTTTTCCAAACTAAACAAGCCCAATTCTTTCAGTCTTCCTTCATAAGTCATGTTCTCTAGACCTTTAATCGTTCATGTCAGGTTGCCAGTGTTGTGTCAGGGGGAGAGAATCTCCTGCTGATGTATCTACTGCCATTCAGTAGGGGTGGTTTAACTATGCAAGTGGGAGAGCTCTCTTCTGCCAGCATAGAGTGCCTACAGAGGAGACCTCAATGCGATGCAGCTGCAGTGCCACAGCTGTGCAATTGTAAGGTCCATGGTGTAGATATACTCTGAAAGTCTGACATTGTTGGTAGAATCCTACCAGTAGAACACCAGTGTAAACAAGGCCTATATTATAATCATGTTGCAAAGGCATGGGCCCAAATCTTGGGCTACAGCTAGAGAACTTGCAGGGAGAAGGTCTGAACTATATATATGAAATAGATGAGCCAAATGCTGGTTGCCCTAAGAATACTTTTGGGGGCTACGTCTACACTGCACGCTTCTTGCACAATAACTGTTTTGCGCAAGAGAGCATCCACACTGGTCACAGAGCATCATAAAAGCCATGCGCTTTTGCACAAGAGAGTGTCCACACTAGCGGGACGCTCTTGCGCAAAAACGTAAGCCTGGAACTACTTTGCAGAGGGCAAAAGGGCACCAGGACTTTCCGGAGGCGGGGGCTGGAGCTCCTTTGAGACACGTGCTTAAAGGGATCTCCCTGGACAGCCGTTTCTCTCCTGCTGTGTGCTTTGGGACCTCCTGTAGGGACTGACAGTCATAGCAGTTCTAGTTGTGGTTGCCCTCAGCCTCTTTGGACACCACAGCTTTTGCCCTAGTGCCTTTTGTGCCTTTGGCATTCTCACTGCTATGCCATGGAGCCAGGGGTGGCCCTGTGCCTACTCTGACCCCACACAGCCATTTTGGAGTGCCTGCAGCTGCTGCTCCATGCTGCTGCACTACTCCTGCTGCACTACTCCTGCAGGAGCTCAATTTGGACTCCTCCATGGATGAGGTGGCGTCCCTGTGGCATCCCCACCCAATCGTGGAGAGGCGTTATTGGAGACTGGACACCAGTACCGACTGGTGGGACCGGCTGGTTCTGGAGCAATGGGATGACCAGCAGTGGCTCTGAAACTTCAGAATGTGAAAGCAGACATTCCTGGAGCTGTGTGCCTGGCTCGCTCCTGCGCTCCGGAGATGTACCACCTGGCTGCAGCCCGCCATCCTGGTCAATAAGAGGGTCGCCATCACCCTCTGGAAGCTGGCCACCCCGGACAGCTACCGCTTAGTGGGACACCAGTTCAGGGTGGGCAGGTCCACAGTTGGTGCTGTTGTGATGCAGGTAAATCCTGGCGGGTGCTACACTCCCTGCCCGGGGGAAGGGAAGACTGTAGGCTGGGGGGGTGGGGAGAGTGGGGGAAGTCCTGTCACCCAGGGGTTTGTGCCATCCCTCCTTCACACAGGCCTGCTGGTATGGGCGGGGGGGGGGGGGGAGCTGTGGGGCGAGGGGACCCTGGTGTGTTTGGGGACAGAGGGCCTCACATGGGGGCGGACACCCCCCAAGGGATCATGCACCTACCCCACCTCATTTGGTGCGTTCTCTGTTTTTCTGTGTGCCCTTCTGCAGGATGTCCGTTCCATCAAAGACATCCTGCTCCAGCGAGTCATCCGCCTTCAGGACGTGGACGCAACAGTGGCCGGCTTCGCTGCTCTGGGGTTCCCCAACTGCGGGGGAGCCCTGGATGCAACCCACATCCCCTTCCGTGCCCTGGAACATCGAGCGTCCCATTTTATTAACTGGAAGGGGTACTTCTCCATTGTGCTCCAGGCCCTCATGGACCACCGTGGCCACTTCACAGACATTTATGTGGGGTGGTCCAGCAGGGCACATGACGCCCGCGTCCTTCATAACTCCAGCCTGCATCGCAGGATGGAGGCGGGCACTTTCTTCCCCCAGCGGCAATTTACAGTTGGGGATGTCCACATGCCTCTCTGCGTTGTGGGGGACGCGGCCTACCCCCTCATGCCCTGGTTGATGCGGCCCTACACAGGAAGGATGTTCCCCCACCAGTCACGGTTCAATGACCACCTGAACCAGGCCCGCAACCAGGTCAAGTGCGCCTTTGGCTGGCTGAAGGCGCACTTCCGTTGTCTGCTCACCCATCTGAGATGGGGGAGCAGAACATTCCTGAAGTTGTGGCAGTGTGTTGTGTGCTCCACAACATCATGGAACGGAAGGGAGAGGCCTTCCTCCTGGCGTGGATGGCAGCTGAGGGCCGGGCATTTGAGCAGCCCTGCACAGCCACCATCCGCACCATGATGGGGTGCGCATCCGGGAGACCCTGAAGGACATGTTCTCCCAGGCCCCACAGTAGGGTCGCTTCTGTCTCCCATCAACATCTCCCTCCCATCCCCAACCCTTCCCTCCCTGCCTTCCCTCACCTCCCAATAACCAGAAAACGTTTCAAAAACCAGAAAACGTTTATTTTTATTTACAGTAGGGAAAAAGGGTGGGCAGCAAGAGGGGCCTCTCAACTGGGAGGGGGAGGAGGAAGGGGCTCTCAACTGGGAGGAGGAGCTATTGCTGGGAGGGGCAGTTCCTGCCAGTGCCTCCGCAGGTGCGGAGGCCTCGCCATTCTTCAGGCCGGGTCAGGGCAGGCAGGACGGAGATGTGGTCAGGAAGGGATGCAGCAGGTGGGGGCATGGCGGCGGCTGGAGGAACAGCAGGAGGGGCATGGGCATGGCAGGGAGGGCAGGAGCATGTGGCAAGGCCATGCCATAGTGCACGGCGTGACCGATGTGCGACGTCAGGGTGGTAATGACATTGCACATGCAGTCACACCTCTGCAGAAACTGCCCCCATGCCTGCTGCCGCCACTCCAGGTCAGCCTCGATCTTTTCGGCTGACTGCCACCTCAGTTCTTTCTACGGCCTGCATGTGCTGCCGTAGGAGCTGGTCCCTCTGCCTGGCCCACCAGACTGGTGCCTGGGTGGTTGGTGGTGCCGCCACCGCAGGGCTGGCGGGTCCCTTGCTCCTGGGTGGTCCTGCTGCAGAGAACAGAGAAAATGATGAGGCAGTCAGGCAGCCCTGCCCACACTGTCCCTGCGCCCCCTGCCCTCCACCCTGAGCCCAGATGACACCACACTACTGTGGCTTGGGCCTAATCAGTCCCCTGTGTGTATGGTTGCATACAGGACTCCCCTGGGGAATAAAGTGATCCTCCATGGATTGTAACCCTTGGGAGACATCACTGTGAATGGAGGCCCCTTGTCTGTGTCCTGGCCACTTGGCATGTGGTGTGTCAACCCGTGGAACTCCTTGCCAGGGGAGGCTGTGAAGGCTTAGGACTATAACAGAGTTTAAAGAGGAGCTAGATACATTCATAGAGGTGAGGTCCATCACAGGCTATTAGCCAGGGGGTAAGGAATGGTGACTCTGGCCCCTGTTTGTGAAATGCCAGAGATAGATGGCAGGAGACAAATCACTTGATCATTGTCTTCGGTCCACCCCCTCTGGGGCACCTGGCACTGGCCCCTGTTGGCAGAGAGGATAGTGGGCTGGATGGACCTTGGGTCTGACCCAGTCAGGCCATTTTTATGTTCTTGTGTTCTTATGTGTGTCTGCATTGCACTGTGCACACTCCCTCCCCAAGGTAGAGCACATGGCTTCGACTGTTGTCACTGTGTGTGAGCAGCACACCAGTGATACTGTAGTCATGTTTGCGTACACATCCCAACATTGCATGGGAACAAGTATGGCAGACGAGGTCTGGGTTCTTGGACCCCTGTCAATTTGATGACCTGAGACGAAGCCAGGGTGACTGGGGAGTGTACCATCCTTGCAGCAAAACTCAAGTGGCCATAGGGCCAGGCCAACCGCTTCCCCGCTGCCCCTCCCGCTATCCCTCACACAAGTAGCCCAGGGAAGTGTGTGGCCGCAGTGTGTGGCTTCCCTCAGGGGCAGCCTAGGGGCCAGGAGTAGCCGAGGGGCTCTGTGGGGGCTGTGCTCACAGGGCTGGCTTGCTGTGGTTTTCCCAGGAGCAGCTGCTGTGTCGCACGGGCAGGCATGGCTGCGTGCTGTCTGTGTTCGGCACCCTTCAGGAGGTGTGGGGTCTGGCCTGAGATTTTGGGGCCTTGGCTGCTTCCAGCCAGCATCCCCCCTCCCCCCGGACAGGACGTGTGTGAGCAGCAGGGTCCCAGGCGTGACCTGGAGCTGCCTGCCGCATCCATATGCCACACAGTCAGGCTGCATGAGGTTGCACGTGCTGTGTACTGGTACACAGCGTGCAGTGCAAACTACCTGAGTGATGCTCCCTCTCCCTCCCCCTTCCCCTCTCCCCTGGGCACCCGGCTACCCCCACCCTTGTGAGTGAGAAGCACAACACTCACCGGAGGTTCCTTCACCAGCCTCGGATGAAGCCCGGGAGATGTCCTAGCTGCTCACCACTGGCTCCAGGTTGAGGGTGACGGTGCTGCTGTGGTTGTCCTCATCCTCCTCTGACCCAGACCCAGTGGGCAGGTCACCCTCCTCCTCTGGCTCCGCTGGCCTTGTGACTGGGGGGCGCAGGCCAGTATCCACAGGCACCGAGGGTATGTCAGCAAAGAAAGCCTTTTCCAACCAATCCTGTAAACCACGTTGCACGAGGCATAAGGGATTGGTCGGAAAAGGCATTCCTTGCCGACTGATCCCTGTCTAGACTGCTGCTTTTTGCTGGCAAATTGCTGTGTCGGCAAAAAGCGGCGGCCATTTTTATTCTAATGACGCGCGGGATATTTAAATCTCCGCTTCATTATGGTATGTCTAATTTACATCCCTCTGGCAACAGAGGGATGTAGTCTAGACATACCCCGAGGGTCCTTCCACAGCTGGCTCCCCCAGGATGGCGTGGAGGTGGTCGTAGTGGGGGCAGATGTCGGCTCCTGCCCCGGCCCTTGGTGGCCCGGACATAGCCCAGGCGCAGCTCCTTTACCTTAGCCCGGACCCGTTCAAGGGTCCAGGCTGGATGTCCCTGCTGGGAGAGCACCAGGACCTTGTGGCTAAAAATGTCAGCATTCCGGCGACGGGCACGGGGGTTGTGGAGGGCTTCCTCCTTGGCCCACAAGTTGAGAAGGGCCTCGACCTCTGCCTGGGACCAGCAAGGGGCAGACCGCTTTGTGCCCCTCTGTGCCCCTCTGGGAGCCCTGGGATGGCTGCTGGGAGGAGGGTTCAGGCTCTCTGTGTCCCCTCTGTAGGGAGGCAGCATAGACTAGTGGTTAAAGAATAGGTCTGGGGTCTGATATTACCATCAAAAGTGTCTATTTATTTTGGATGCCCAGTTAGAGCTATCTAGTGCCTGACTTTGAAGTGCTGAGCACCCTTAAAGCTAATGTATTTCAAGAGGAGTTGCTGGTGTTCAGCATCTCTGAAAATTAGGGGTCCGATTTACTATTGCATTCCTGCACTTATACAGCAATATAAATCTATTGAACTTACTAGGTGTCACCAGCTGAGGTACCCAAAATTAATGGAAGCTCCTGAAAATTTAGGCTGAAAAGATCGCACAGCAATTTAGTGTTCCTCAGTTTCCCCATATATATAATACCAAACATTATATAGTGCTTTGATATACTTGAATTAGAAGTGTTGTTTGAATATTAGAATTCATTATTTTCACACCCAGCAGTAGACTTTAACGTTCCCACTTCTGATGCTTGTGTGGATGTGTGAGTAACATATATACAAAGAGGTATGTCAAACAGCTTAACCTAATGGTAACTTGAAATAACACACTTAAACTGATCTTTGGAAAAAAAAAAAAAAAAAAAAAAAGGGCTAAGAATGCTAGTGCTTATGTATCTCCTTCTAACTGGCAAAGAAGTATGAGCAAGGGAAGGCTGCTTGAAGACCTGGAAGACATGTCCTTAAACACTTAGGGTACGTCTACACTACAGCGTTATTTTGAAATAAGCTATTTTGAAATAGTTAATTCGAAATAGCTTATTTTGAAATAACGCGTCTACACACAAAATGCATTTCGAAATAGCGTTTTGCTATTTTGAAATAGTGCATCCACACTGAGTGGACACGGAATCGCATTTAAGGCCGGCCAGAACCAGGTCCAGCAGGGCATCAGGTCAGGAGTTACTTTGTGTGGCTGCTGCCTGAGGCTATCTGAGGCCTGTGCTTAAAGGGACTTCCCCCTTCCCCCACCTCCGGACAGCCAGTTCTTAGGTTTCCCTGCTTGCTTGCCTACCTCGATGAGGGAAAGCAAAGCATTTTGTCTCTGCGTGCTGTGGTTGCCCTCACTTGGGACACCACAGCACTCTGCAACATGGAGCCGGTGCTGCCGCTGGGCACTCTGGTGCTTCTCTTGGACGCGTTGCTGTAAGCCTGGCTGCACTTTCTGCAGGCTGCCATCTGGGAGGTCCATCGGGGGGCTGTCAGCATCCAGGAGGCCCTGAGGGAGAGCTTCCACCCTGAGGAGCACTAACAGTCTCCCTGGTCTTCCCCACTGGGGACTTGTGCCTCATTCCTCCCTCATGTCCTTCCACTTACCCCCACCAGCCCCCCTTCCTGATATAAAATAAAATACAGGTTTTTTCATAAACACAAACTGTCTTTATTTAACAAAACTGGGGAATTAAACTCTGGTGAGACTGGGGAAAGGAGGCAGGAGAGGCGAGGAGAGAGCGTGGGAGAGGGGAGAGGGAAACCTGGGAGGAGGGAGCTGGAAGGGGGAAGCAAGGGGAAGAAGGGAGAGGGGAAGCTCAGGGCTCAGGGGTGGGGATCTCGCCGGACCAACTTGATTTTCATGCAAACCCGCTCCTGGGTTCGCATGTGGCCTTTGGTGGCCAGGCTGGCAGCTATCCTGCCATAGATGACCGCGTTCCTCCATCTAGAGCAGAGATCATGGACGTTGGGGGCATCCCCCCCAAACCTGAATAAGGTCCATGATCTCTGCCCTGGACCAGGAAGGCGCCCGTCTTCTCTGGGCCCTGGCAGGCTCCTGGGAGCTGGCAGACTGCTCCTGGGGAGTGGTGGAGGACTGACTGCCGGTGGCTTGCTGGCTCATGTTTTGGGGCCACTGGGTCAGGGGCAGTGACTGCTGGCTCTGGGCTGGCAGGCTTGGAGCTGGCACAGGCACTGTGGCCAGAGTCAACTCCTTTAAGGGCTCGGGGCGAGGGGAGAGGAGTGTTCTTGGTTGAGGCTGGAGTGGCCACCAGGGCATGCTGGGAAGGCTGGAGGCCCCCTATTTTGAAATAAGTGCCTATACAGCACTTATTTCGAAATAGCTATTTCGAATTTTGCATTATTCCTCGTGGAATGAGGTTTACCAAATTCGAAATAAGCGCTTCGCTATTTTGAATTTATTTCGAAATAGCAGCTTGGCTGTGTAGACGCTAGGAAAGTTGTTTCGAAATAAGGACTGTTATTTCGAAATAACTTTGCTGTGTAGTTGTACCCTCAGGCCTGGTCTACACTAGATCAGGCAGGTTGGCTTAAGGTACACAACTCCAGCTATGCAAAATTCATAGATGAAGTCGACTTACCTTAATCCAAGCCTGGCGGCGTCCACACAGCAGGAGGCCAACGAGAGCAAATGTTCCCATCCACTTTCCTTACTTCTTGCAGAAGGAATACCAGGCACCGGTGGGGGTTGCTCTCAGTGTTGGATTTAGGGGTCTATACTGACCCATTAATCGAACACTAGTAGATCAACCTCCCGAGCATCGATCTTCTCGTAAGTGTAGACATGCCCTTAGAGTTGGCCAAAAGGCATTTTATGATTTTTTTTTGTTCAGTTTGAATTGTCGACTGGTTTTCTTGTCTCTTGTGGTTCTCTGATTAATTTTCCAGACACACTTGTGTTGATAGGGGTTATGTCAGCTGTCCTGTTCCTTAAGATTGGTTGGTTGATAAATTTGGTCAGTTTCTAAAAGCACCATCAGTCAGCTAGCTGGAAAACATCTATAACAAAACAATGTCATTTTTCTTCCAGTAATGTTCCCTGCTATACAATCACTACTTGGTAACTTTTACTGGTTTCTAAAGTGAGTCAGATTTTTGTTTTAAATGTTTATTCTTTGAGAAGTCATCTGGAAGAAAATTTTCTAATCAACTTGTCTAGTAATGTAATCATTTGGAAACTGAAAATCTGTTATCTTCATTCCTCCATCTGTCTGTGAATATGATGATTTGGGGCCAATCAGTCTCATCCAAAATATTAATATTAAACTCACTTCAGAGCCAAACCTATCCCTGTTTTATTTTTCATTAGATCTTGAGCCAGTAAGATCATAGTAGGAGTTGCTCCTATTGGATTTAGCAATATTCATCTTCAGTCACAGCTAAGCTTTTGCTTTCACTGCTGTGTCCTTCTGATGTCACTTGCTGCTGAGGAAGTCTGAAGAATCTATAATATAAAAACTACAGTATAGTCTCATCTAGAAGTATACATCCATCTTCATGTCCATGTTCTGGCCTTTACCTTTGCTAGACAAGTGAACAGAACTGGCTAGAGATGAAAGAAGTGTCCAGAAACAAAAATCGTGGCTCAATTTAATACTTATTTCCATTTTTTTAAACTACGCTGTTATACCAAAACCCCTTAGCACTAGACTCCTTTCTACACTGGATTTGTATTTTAGTCTTTATTGTCATTGTAGCCTTTCAAGCCCATACGCAGGAATTTTTGGGTGTGTGTGCACTTTTTATTGTAAATGTGGACCGCAAGGGTGCAAAATGCCCCCCCAAATAAGCATGGTCTAGCTGGCTGGGGGAAAGAAGGAGTAGTGCACTGCCCAAGCCTCCCTCCCCCATGCCTCTGTCAGCTGCGGAAAGGCTGGGGCTGATTCCCTTCTCCCTTCCCCCAGGAGCGAGGCCCAGCCCAGCCTCCGGCCTCGCTCCTGGGGGCAGAAATCAGCCCCAACCTTCCCCCAGAGAGCTGGAGCATGGGGAGGGAAGCTGGGGAAACACACCACCCCAGCCTTCCCCAGCCTGGCCGGAATCAGCCCCCTTGGGGACCATGGAGGGGTACATTCACACACTTTGCATCCCTCCTGCACATAGGCCTGATAGCTAATTCTTGTATGCAGTGTAGTTGTAGATATATCAGTCCCAAGATATTACAGACAAGGTGAGATAATCTGTAATATTAACTCATCCATTTGGTCTCTTTAATAGCTAAAGGTTTAATATTCTGCCTGTCTAAATTCTATCTTCAGTTTCACATGGTTACTCTCCTCCACTTCCTGACCTACACTGTTGTGTAGTGTTGATGCGACATTGGCTGCATTCTGCCCCACAATGTACTGCCTTTCCATAACTTACACGTGTATATATAATTTGTAAAGATGTAACTCTTTGGATCCTTTGGGATGAAAGAGGCTATAAAAGTGTTTGATATAGTAGGTATTATTAATAATTGTTAAACTTCCTAGCAACCATAGGTGCAAAATCCTACTTTCTCACAACAGAGCAAATGCTTGTTGCATTTAGCGGGTCCAAATCTGCATTTTTGGCACCTTGTGTTGCCATTTACACGTGTGCAAAGAGGGTGTGAAATACAGCCCATGGGAGTTGGTGGCATTCTGCACACTCTTACTGACACAAAGTGCACAGCAGGGATGTAAGAGACTAGTCGACTATCCTATAAGCATAAGTTTATCGGATAGTTGGCTAGTGATGCGACTAGTCTCTTTGCCCCCGCTTGCTGCCTCTATCAGAGAGAGGCAGCAAGAAGGGGAGCAGGAGCCAGTGCTGGGGGGAGCTGACTTAAAAGCTGGTTCCCCGCAGCACCATCTCCGCGGGAGGCAGGGGAGGTAGAAGCACGCTTGTGCCACTTGTGCTGCAATTCTGCTCCTGTACATTTCAAAAGCAGAAGCCGGGCAGGGAGCACCAGCGGGGGCCTGAGCTCTTGTATATTTCAAAGGCTCAGATACCACAGGGAGTAAGGTGCCAATGGGGAGTCCCCGCTGGCCCTGCGCTCCCTGCAGGGCTTCTGCTTTTGAAATGTACAGGAGTTCCTTCTGGGGCTTGTGTACATTTCAAAGGCTGAAGCTCTACTGGGGCTCTTGCTACATTTCAAAGGCAGAGGCTCCCTTATATACTAATCGAATAGTCGATGGAAATCCCATCAACTATTCAATGGGTTAATCTAAACTTAACATCCCTAATGCACAGCAGTGGGGAAATGGGCTCGGGCTCCTTGATGCAGCTTGCAATGTGTCCCCAAATTTGAATTGGTGAAGCATAGGGATCTTCATAAAGAGCTTGCCTTTCAGAGGTGTGGCGCACCTGTCACTCCCTTTAACTCCTGGGATAGTTGGGACTGATCTGCATCTCTGCAAAGTAGGCTCATAAAGGGCACCTGGCCAGATTTCCTCTCCCAGCAGTAAATCATCAATCATCATTAGTGTAAATCCACTGACTTGGTGAGCTGAAGAGGAAAATGTGGCCCCGGATCTAAGTGATGTGGCTGGTTATTGCTCTGTGCCTGTGTTATAAATACCAAGTTTCTCTGGTTAACGATGAACTTTGATATATGATGTTTTCCTGCACCCACTCCAGGACCACTTTGAAGCAGCAGAAAGCATGTCTCTGAAACAGCGTTGTGAGCTGCTGCTGTGGTTAACAGATCCTTGTGCTGTGCCCAACCTGTGCAGAGCACATGAAATGGCAACTCCCATGCCTAGTGCACCAATACTCATTCCAAAACCGCTCTCCCCAAGAGCTCAGTATTTGGAAAGGGGACAGGATACGCTGTGTAGTTTTCTGTAGCTCCTTATTTAGTCTAGGTAAGGACACTCTGCATTGTCCTGATGTACAATTATTGATTGTAAATCACAACCACGTATAAAAGGCCCATGCTGCTGCCCAGGTCATGTCTGTGCAAACTACAGGCCGGTCCAAGCAAGGCGGCAGCCTGTGAGTAAGCGCGTGTGGCCGGAATAGGGACCGTGGGTGGGCGCCGTCGCACCTTTTGCATCCCCCTGGCCCCCGCGTACGGGCCGGCCTTCGTACTTGCCACCTTCACAGGCAGCGTGAAGTCGCCCTCAGCACGTGGTCCCTCTCTAGGCCCGTTTGCCGGCTGCTAGGCCAAGCCAGACATTTCCTGCTCCTCAGACTACCGGCCCCAGCCGCCCTTGGGCTGCGTCATGCCAATCACAAGCGAGGCGGACGCGCACAGGCTGCTGGGGCTTGTAGGCGGCCGCTTTCCCTTCGGGGCTGTCGAGAGGAGGAGATAGCCGGGCCCCGCCCCGGCCGGGGGAGGGGCACGAGAGGCAGGTACCTGCGCGCGGCCCTGCCGGTGCCATCGCGGCTGCCTCAGGAGCGCTGGGGCCGACAGGGGTGAGTCGGGGCTGGAGAGTGCTCCCGAGCCGCCCGCGGGGCCGAGGCCTGAGGGAGCCGGTGCCCGCGTGAGCTGCGGGGCCGGGGCTCCGCTAGTGCGACCCGGCCCCTGGCTTTGCCGCACGAGCGGGCAGTGCCCGGGTCCTGCTCCTGGCGTTGCCGAGCCCGCCTGCCCATTGCGCCGCGCGGAGCGTGCGCTGCCCCCGCCACGAGACCCGTCCCTGCAGCAGGCAGAGGCGGGATTGCCGCTGCGGCGGGGTTCGCATTGTGCGCTGCTCCCCGCTCCCCTAGCCTGGCAGGGGGCCCGCGCCGAAGCCGACGCGGGGTAGGTGGCCCCTTGCTGCCTTTGCAGGAGCAGGACACGAGTCGATTTGCTGCCCTGCATCAAAGCTGGCTGCAGCCATCCCGCTGTGAGACCCCCTGGAGCAGCGGCCGCCGGAGGACCCTGACCTTGCCTTTGCCGTAGCAGAGGAATTACATACATTGTTCTCGGCTCCGTTACGTTAGGTGTCTCCCGCCGTGGGGCTGAGCGCACCCCGCTGTAGCATCAGAATAACCCTGCCCTCGTTAGGTTTCTAGCACTAACAGAGAGTGCGTGGGGCTTTGCTGTCTCATATCAGATCTGTCCCTGTGGGAGCTGGCTGAAGCAGAAGCAGCAGCAGAAGGTGGCGGCTAACCAGCCCTGCACTGGTTGGGTTCCTTTGTGGCACCAACATGCAGTGATCTGTGCTACCTTGCATCAGACCCATCCCAACCCTACGTGAGTGAGTGGGACCACTTGAAGCAGCAGTAAGAGGCTGCAGCCTAGCCCTGCCCTCACTGGGCTTGCATTAGCAGAGCATGCATTGATTTGCTGCCTTGTCTTAGACTCATCCCAGCCATCGGGGTGTGTGGTGCATGGTGTGGGAGATACAAGGTCTCTATAATAAATGATAGAGGATACAATGACTTTGCTGTCTCTGCTGGGCCGGATCATGCGTTACTTCTTGCTGAGACCAGAGACCCTGTTCCTGCTGTGTATCAGCCTGGCCCTTTGGAGTTACTTCTTCCACACTGATGAGGTGAAAACCATTGTCAAGTCCAGCAGGGATGCTGTGAAAATGGTGAAAGGCAAGGTGGCTGAGATCATGCAGAATGACAGGTTTGGGGGACTGGATGTGCTGGATGCGGAGTTCTCCAAGACCTGGGAGTTCAAGAGCCACAATGTGGCTGTCTACTCCATCCAAGGGCGAAGGGACCACATGGAAGACCGGTTCGAAGTGATCACAGACCTTGTCAACAGGACCCATCCTTCTATCTTCGGGATATTTGATGGGCATGGAGGAGAGGCAAGTTTGTGGGATGATTAATGTTCACAAGGCATAATGAATGAATGAATACACATTTCTGAGGGTTCTTTTGGGTTAGGTGTTCTCATCATTTTTTTTAATTCCAGCAGACAGTTCCTAGGGCTCTGGGACAGGACTAATTCTTGAGTCTCCCCTGTCCTCTGGTATCAGAGCTCTTGGAGGAAGTGGGGAAAAATGCATGCATCGTCAAGCTTTGCAACAGGGAGTTATTGTAAAAGGAGGTGGATTCTGCCTCACTGGATAATTAATGCAGATTGCCTGGATAATCTTTTGTTAGGGAATGATGTGAACTGGGGAAAGGAGTGGGTGCCCCATCCTATGCGGGACTGGGCTCAGCAACAGCAATGAGGGTTAGTCTAGGGGGAGACTATATAGAACAAATATTTTTTTAAAAAGGAATGAATATGAGCAATCCCATGTTTTCATGCATAGAAAGAAAGTTTAGCTCCGTCAGTAACACATCACCTTCCTCAAGGCGAGAGAAACCCATGGAGCGTCTCTTCATTTCTTGCATCTTTCCTGTTAATGATTTGTTTCTTCTTTTGAGGGAAGAGCCAGGGAAATTCCTGCTACCACTGAAATTTTCTGCTTGCTGAAGTAAAACCTTTGACTTTCCAGCGAGGAAAGGTTTTTTTCTTTTCACATTGTCGTCTTGTGTTTCTTGTATTATTACTTGAGGAGATGCATCTTTACCTCAAACAGTAACTGTGAAAACTTTCTTTAGCTTTTTTTCTTATCTAGGAATACAGAGCTTCCCTTTAGCTGTATGTGCTGTATACAAAGAGCAAGTTCTTGTAACTGTAGTTTATTTTTCTGGGTAGAAAGGAAATGTAGAAGGAATTTGTGAGTCCTAGCTTCTGTTACACAAACCTGATATACGTATGGTTAGGGCAGGAGTGTTTTGGAGGAATTGGAGAAAAGATGCATGTTAACATTTCATTTAAAGAATAAATTTTCCACAGTTGAAGAGTCTGTTTGTATGTGTTTGTTACTGTGCTGTGGCATGAGGGCTTTGGATTTCCTTCAGCTGTTCTCACATATCCAGTAGCCAAGGTATCATTCTGGAAAAGCTTTGACAGAGACTAGGCACTTGGGGAACACACAAGGACAGCAGCTGCTGCCCTTCTAACCTAAGTGTGCTGTTTCTAAACCCCATGCATTGGACAGATGGGAGAAAATTCCCTTTATCTTCCTTCAGGCAATGTGATTGAAGTCTGCATTACTACTTTCTTGCCTTGGTTAGGATTTTGTCACTTCAGTAATAACAATTTATTATAGGAGTAAACTTAACACTTTTTGGATATTAAAAGGTTTTGCTAGGTTTTTATACTTGTATACTTTTTATTTTTATACTTGGTTTTGATCAGTTCCATATTTTTTCTTGGATTGGAGGGAGGTTGCCATCCTTCAAGGAATGGCAATTAATTGGTATAGAGCACAAATTCATGCCTGCCCTGCACAAGCCTGATTAAAAATCGCCTCTGAACTGCACCATGTTTGAAAACAGAATGTGGAGTAGAAATGTATACAATTTTTCTTGTATACAACAGCTGGTCAAACTGTAACTGGAACAACACTGGGCTTTTTAAATCTAATTCATTGTAGATAAATGCATAGTACAAGCCTTTAGCCCTTGGCATAGTACACAGTAACAATTGTCTCTCTTGTTCAATTGCATCATGTAATATGTTTTGCCCCTCTCTGGGGGGCCAGGAGTGCTAGAGGAAATCTAAGCACTTGTTTCCAAAGCTGAAGATCCTAAATAACACAAGATTAGAAAGTGTAGTTAAATAACAAGAGTATTAATACAAGTTAATCTCTGTTGTCTGGGACTCAGTGGTCTGGCGACATCCATGGTTCAGAAGGACCATGGATGTTGCTGGACTAGAGAGCCCCAAAACAGAGGTTGCTGGCAGCTGGGAGAAGAGCCGACTGGTGGGGCAGCGAAGCCCACAGGGCAGCAGATCCCAGCTTGGCCAGCTGCGGGAAGCTAGTGGGAGCATTGGAACCTGTATGGTGGGGGGCATCAGAGCTTGCAATGGACTGGGAAGCCAGCAGGGTTACCGAGCCCACAAGCCAGTGGGGTCAGGAAGGTTGGGGGGGCTGCAGAGTCCACAGCTGGTGGGTCCATGAGCACTGACAGGGCTGCTACTCAAGCTCCTGGGGCTGCTGGGATCAGCAGGGCTGCTGCAACCAGGGGGCTGAGGGCAGTGGTGCTCAGTAGCTGGGGAGAGGAGCCCAGCAGGGAGGCTGGTGCACCCCCTCCTCCAACCTTCCTGGCCCAGAAAACTCCCTTGTCCAGGACCGGTGAGGTCCCAAGGGAGCCAGACTATAGAGGTCCGACCTGTACAAGTACTTTCACTCTTCTCAATAGATACAGGTCTAACCTCAGATTCTAACATTAGTATATTGCACTAATAACTTTATATCTGCAAACTTCATTTACTTTCTATACCAAACCTGCTGTGGTGCTCTGAGAGCTTGTTCTTGATTGATAAGGTGGGGCAGTGTTTAAAATAAAAAGCTCTAATTTTGAGAGCTTTAATAGATCCCGCTAAACTTTATTCAAGTGAATATCTTAATGTGTACTGGAATGTATATTTTATCTGGTTTTCAAATGAAAGTATTATGTGGGTCCCTATTTACTATTTTTCTTAAGAAACAAGTCTCTAAGTGATTCATACAAAATGGTTTTCTATTTTTGTAGTGTTGCCTAAAAGAAATTGAGTTATCAGAGCATGAAGTGCCTGGCCTGGGTGCATTAAACACTCTGTTTGCATAACAGTTAATATTAGCTACATATGCCTTGTTGATTTGAGCAGATTTGCAAACAAAATATTTGTCTTATTTTTGAGTCTTACATTTAAAGCATTTTTATGTATGTTGGAGAGGAAAAATATCATGAAATATGGTTAATGGCTCCTTGGAAGACTGTACCTAAATATGTAATAAAGCTTTCATCATAATGAATTAATTTTCCACTGGGGGGCTGGGGAGCTTCTATAAAACCTTTCATCTTGCATATAAGGGACAAGCGAATGACCGTCTGGGATTCTATGGGGGAACAATATATGAGATGAAGCAGATTTTCCTTTTCTTACCAAAAACATTGCAAGTATAAAATGCTGAATTAATTCTTCCCTGTCATTATCTGTTGCCACATCAGGTGAAGTACAGAGAAGCATCAGCCAAGTAATATTAGTTACTGAGTATTGTTAAATTGTGAACATTTTAAGAGTTTTAATATTGGTATTTTTACATAAACAGTGCTTTTCGTTTAGTAGTGTGGGTGATTACAAGGGATTTTATTGTGTGTCATTTACACAGTTAACCGACAAACCTGGTCTTATCGGTTAATCCTAATGACTATCCGCCCCCCGCCCTGATGCCTCTGTATCGGAGGCAGCAAGGGGGAAGGCGGGAGCTGGTGCCCATGGGGAGCCAGCTCTCACAGAGCTACCAGCCCCCTCCTCTGCTGCCTTCTACAGAGGCAGCAGCGGGGGTGAGGGAGAGGAGGTGGGAGCTGATACATGTGGGAAACGGGCTTTTAAGCTGGCTCTCCACACGTGCCGGCTCTTGTGGGGCCACCTGCCCTCCCTCCCCCCCTTGTTCCCTTCCACAGAGGCAGCAGCACAGGGGTGGGGGCAGACAGGAGCCAGTGCTCCCTGCACTACTGCTTCTGATAGGGAGGCAGCAGTGCAGAAGGGGGGAGGTAGTGCATAAGGAAAGCTGGTTACCTGGCGCATACTGGCTCCACGGAGCTGCCTGCTCCCCTCTACCTGCACTGCAACCTCTGTATCAGAGCACTGGCTCCTGTCTGCCCCGGCTTGGTGATTCTGTCTCTTTTCTGTATAGTTTTCTGAGAGGCAGTCCCATTCCAGGCACATCCCATTTTCTTGTTATAATCAAACCCTTACCTTGCATTAAGTTATAATAAGAGGAAGCTGTATAGTGAATTTGGTGGTGCTAACTCTTACCATTTAGGAGGAGTTCTTGAACACATGGATGGATGGACAAACAGACAAATTCTCAAATATACAGTAGATCCGTGGTCACCAACAGGTCAATCGCCGTCGATCGCGAGGCCTCGACCAGTTGATTGCAAGGCGTCCGGGCCCCCCCCATTTTCCTCCCACCCCCGAGAAGCCCCCACTACCTACCTCCAGCAAAAATGGAGGTAGTGCCGGCTTCCCGCGGGTGGACGGAAGTCCCACAGCTTAGCGCCACTTCTGGGGGTTCTGGAAGTGCACTGGCTGCTCTGCCGGGCGTGCTGCAGGAGGGGGTGTCAGCCCCGGAGGAGGAGCACAGCGACTTCCCTGCACCGGCGCAGGAGGGGTGTTTCGGCCCCAGGGCAGGCGCGCACGGGGTTTCCCTGTGCCGCGTGGGAGTCGGGCCCGGAGGCGGCACATGCCGGCTTCCCTCGGGGGGCGGAATCCTGGGAGGAGGCAGATGCAGGGGACTCTCTGCCTCCACTGGCACCCTGCCCCCACTCCCCTGCCCCCACTCCCTAGTTCCCTCTTCCCCAGCCACAGAACTCTGTCCCCACTCCTGCCGCAGAACTCTGTCCCCACTCCCCTGTCCCGAGCCGCAGAACTCTGTCCCCATTCCCGTCCCCACTTCCAGAACTCTGTCCCCACTGGCACCCTGTCCCCAGCTGCAGAAACCTGTCCCCACTGGCACTCTGTCCCCTGCTGCAGAACCCTGTCCTCTGCCCTCCCAGCACCCTGTTCCCTCTCCCCTGCCCCCAGCTGCAGAACTCTGTCCCCACTAGCACCCTTCCCTAGTACTATGTCCCCTGTTCCCACCAACACAGTTGGGGCCACATTAGTGAAGCTTGGAGAGTGGGGAGGGGGGTTGGAGGAGGTTTTTTTTGCATCTCACTTGTGTGGCCCCAACTGACTTTTCTTGGGTCAGTGACCCTTGACTCAAAACAGGTTCTCTGCCCTTCTCAGAAATAAAGACAATGCAGAAACTTTTTGTTTGACATAGTATTTTATTTAAAAATGAAGCCTGGCCAACAACCCCCAAATTGGGGCCAAGCCCCCATCTGGCCACAGCATCATAACGTTCCTGCACTCCCCTTTCCCCCAGACCCTACATCTGAGCCTATCATACACTGGAACCCCCTGCCCTGAGCCCCTCACATATACCCCAACCCAAATTCCTGAACCCTCCTGAATCCAGAAGTCTGTGGCTTGCTTAGTACCCTAACCCTACATCTGACCCCAACACTGCTCGGCCTGGAGCCCCCTTCCCGAGCCAGCATCCCCTTCTCCACCTTCTCCTGCATCCAGATTTCCTCCCAGAGCTTGCACCTCTCACCCCTTCCCACACCCAAATCCCTCATTCCCACCCCAGAGCTTACACCTCCTGTCTCAACCCAGCGAGGGTACGGCTAGACTCCAGGAGTTTTTCAGGATTCCGGAGATATCCAAGAAAAACACTTCTGCATCCAGGGATGCATTTGTTCTTCCTCTTCTTTTAGTGGAAGAGCAAACATGATATTTGTCACCCCTATATTCCTCTTTCCACGAGGAATAAGGGGGCTTCCAAAAGAAGGGTTTTTTCTGACATTTGGTCCAGTCTAGACAGGCCAAATGTTGGAAAAACCTCTTCCTACAGAAGAATTGGAAAAAAAAAAAAAAGCAGCAGTATAAGGGTTGGGGATAGCAAGTGATGGAGAGGAGGAGACTAGAAAGGGTGGGGCTTCAAGGAAGGGGCGGGGTGGTAGATCTTGGCTTGTTCTGTCATTTAAAAAGTGATCTTGGGTGTAAAAAGTTTGGAGACCACTGCAGTAGATTAAGAAGGCCTGAAAAGCTGTGTATGCTTTTTTTTTTTAAAAGAAATTCAGGTCCTACCTAGGCTGGAAGGGTGTGACGAATAGAATAGTTAAATGGTGTAATAGCAAACCATGAGCATACAAACAGACCAGCTGAAAGAGGAAGGGATGTTTAATCGGAATTTAACATGGATAATTTTAATTGTTGTCTTTACAATATGGGAAGGAAAACTTTAAAAAATTCAGTAAGTGTTTACTGGATATTCCCAATAATTAGAATAAAAGGAGCATTGTGCAGTTGGCCTTTTTAGATGATAAGAATATTGAAAGCTCTTTTCAACTTTGTTTTGGGAAAGGAGAGGGAGAAAGGCATTCAGCATATAAACAGTTAAAATACTTGCAAACCACTCACTAAACCCGCTTGTGCTGGAAGGCCTAAAATTAATGTCCTAAATAATCAGTGGGAGATGCTGACAATTGATTAACTTAGTTGTTGCTGCAATATATAAAGTAGGTAGGGAGAGGAGAGGAGTGGCCAGCAGATAACAGTGTAGAGTCCTTACTAATGTTGTCAGAAATGTACTGTATGTAGGTCATCCTGCCCTTCCAGCCTTTGTAAATATTATAAAAACTTTCTTAAATTCTGTGCCAGTAAACCAACTAGAGATGATGGCAGATTGCTGAAAGGAAAATAGTGTTCACTTTTGCCTTTCTGACAGAAACACACACACACGCTCTCGCTCTCTCAAAACAAAACAAAACAAAACACAGGATTTTTTTGGGTACCAAGAGCTTTTGGTGCAGTGTATTTATAAGAAGAAAAGAGGGTGATCCGTTCTTTTGCTCTTAATGATGGCTATTGAAAACAGCTTGTCAAAACGTTTACCTAACACAGAGATCATAGTTTCTGTAACACTAAATATAAAGTTACATCACTAACATTAAAAAAAAGCTCATCTTGTGAGCTGACTTGATTAATTGATATTAAAGGTTCCTATTTGCTGACTCTTCTCTTGCATTTTCAGTTTTTACTTGCCATTTCATTATATCCCATTTTTAATGTTACTTTTCCAAATCAGTTCACATAAGCACATTAGCGTTATTAATGGTTTTCTTTATATAGTAATTTCCTTTATTCTTCAACCAGGTATCCTTTGCAAAACACATAGTGTTTTGAGTAAATATTTACAGTGATGGGGTTATGTTGACACACAAGTCTCAAATCTCTATTGGCCCAAAGAAAACCCACCAAAAAATAGCAAAATTTTCTGTTGTTGAATAGTTAAACAGTCTTAGCTCATGGGTATGGTGAGATACATTTTCCACTTTGCAAAATAACTTATCATTCTAGTTAGGATCTGCTGTGTATGCAAGCTTGCTGCAGTTGAACTACATATATATTATTTAAACCAATTTAATTAAACTGGTGCAAAAGCATATGTAGACTCTTAATTTGAGTTTTAAACCTAGCTGATCTGTTTAGTTTGCACTGATAAAACTTACAGGTGTAGGCCAGAGATAAATGATTTTAAACAGGCAAGTGTGTCTATTCAGCATCTTGCATTCATATAACTAAATCAGTTTAAAAAAACACCTTAAAAAACAAGTAGTCCAGTAGCACCTTAGAGACTAACAAAAAATGTATGTAGTATCATGAGCTTTCGTGGGCACAACCCACTTCTTCAGATAGGTGCAGCAAGAGGCACAGAGAGGTACAGAAACCACAAAATTTAAAGCAGAAAAAGAGGCAGAGAGGAGAAAAAAAACCCAAACCTGTCAATTACGATGATCATGCTAAATGAGGCTAATAGAGTGGTCTACAAGTGGGCCCACTCTATTAGCCACATTTAGCATGGTCACTGTGATAGGCGTTGTTTTTTCCTTCCCCTCTCCCCTCTTTCAGCTTTAAATTTTGGGGTTTCTGTGCCTCTCTCTGTCTCTTGCTTCACTCATCTGAAGAAGTGGGTTGTGCCCATGAAAGCTCATAATACTATATATAGGAGGGCCCGGGGCCAAGGCCATCCCAGCTTTCCTTCCCGGCTACCCCTGCTTCTTTCTCCTTCCCCTCCTGCCCCCCCGGCCCAGTCCCAGCTCTCTCTTGCCCCCACAGCCTGTCCCTGCCCCCAAGCCCACCCTGGCTCTCGCACCTCCTCCTCCTCCCATGCCAGCCTGCCCCAGATCTTTCTTGCCCCTGCAGCTGCCAGGGAGGGCCCAGGACCGACGCCTCCCCAGCTCCCTCCATCTTCCCCCTGCTGCCGGGAAGGACCAGGCCACAGTGCACCAGCCCAGGCTTTTCCCCCAACCTAGGGGGTATGTGAAGGGGGCTGCAAAGGAGGGGAAGGGGCACAGCTCCTGCCTCTTGGATTGGGGCACAGCTCCTGACTCACCTCCACCAAGCACCGGGGAGAGGGGAGGCTGCGTAACCCCTGGGGCCACGCAGCTCATGGCTTCTGCCCCCCCGAGCACCAAGGAGCGAGAGGAGGGAGTGTCTGTGTGACTCCCCGGGCCACGTGGCTCAGGGTTTCTGCCCCCCTGCCAGAGCATGGGGGAGGGAGGCTTGGGCAACACACCACCCCTGCCTCATACTTACTTGGAGGGCCCTGGGGGTGCATTTGCATCCCCCATGCATATGGGCCTGGACAGGCTGCAGTGGGTAGGCTGCAGGCATAGAGGCTGGTCAGCGGGGAAGCCTGCCAGTGGGGCTGGTAGCGTGGCGAGAGGTCTTTTCCGGGTGGGGGAGGAGGCATGTTCTGGGCTTGGTGTTGGGGGCATGGTGACGCAGAGTGTCGTATGACAATCACTCTGTTGTCCAACAGGAAATATTATATATAGAGTCAGGGCTGTTCCCCACTCTGGCACTCCCAGGGCAGAAGGCAGGGAGAGGGCCGGACTGAGGCATGGGCGAGCCGGGCAGCTGCCCGGGGCGCCAACCGATGGGCGCCTGATGGCAGCTGTAAGGGGCGCACGGCGTCCCTTACAGCTGCCATCAGGCGCCGCGTGCCCGGCTCCCACCGCGCCCTTCTCCCCCATGGCCGCGGGGCCCTGCACGGCCCGGCGCGTGTGCCAGCAGCACATGCCGGGCTGGGCTGGGCTGGGCAGCGCATGCGCCGTGGGCCCCAGGAGCAGGCCCCGGGCTGCGTGCCAGCAGCTGTGGCCGGGCCGCGCATGCACCTTGCGCCCCGGTGGCGGGCCCGCGCATGCGCTGTGTGCCCGGTGGCGGCGCCGCGCGCCCGGGCCCGGGGTGCCAAAAGGGCTTGGGCCGGCCCTGGGTGGGGACCCACAAAAGACCTTAAATACCTTGCCTCTATAGGATCTGCTTACCAAAAAAATCCCACTCCCCAGAGACACAGGTGCACTGGTTCTGGAAGAAAGACTGCCATCATCAAGTGATTTTTAAAGATCCCTGAAAAATCATGAAGGAACACTTGAATTCCTTCCCCGGGGTACTCCAAGCTCTTCTGCCACAAGAGAGCTTGAGAAAAGAAACAAAAGAAAATACAGAAAACAAACTATGTCTTTGATAGCTGACCTCTCAGGCTAGGCAGACACACACACCGACCTGTTACCTTCCAGGACACAAGAATCAAATCATTGCCTTAAAAAAATAAAATTATTTTATTAACAAAAACCAAAAAGATATCCTTAATGAAGCATACTGGGTTGATAGGCGTCAGAGCAACTGAGAAGAATAAATTAAAACACAGAGAACATAGTATCTCTGGGTACAGATTATATAGTGAATGGAGGGGCAGGGAAGAGCACATGGATTTTACACGGAGAAGTTTAACCAAACAACCAAAACAAAACAAAAATACCCTGATCGTGACTAAATATACATTTTCCCTTATTTACTCATGATCTCTTCATGGTCCAGTCCACTTCCATGCCCTGAATTCCTTGGAGGCATGGTAGTTCTGATTACAGCATGTTGCTCCTCCAGCCCTTAACTTAGAGCTCTCACAAAGGAAGAAGCAGCTAGGTATCTATATACAATTCAGATTTCAACAGTCTTTCCCATTGGATTTCCTGGCTTTCTGCCAACACTCCTGCTAGCTACCTGAGTTTAATCCATTAGTTACTGGGTGCTGGCCGGCACTGCTCCTATCCATTGCAATATGTAGAATTTTTTTTCCTGCGGGATGACAGAGGGTACGGCTATACTGCGGGGGCTTTTCGGGATACCAGAAGTATCCCGAAAAATCTCCACTGCATCCAGGGAATGCGTTTGCGCTTCCGCTTTTTTTGCGGAAGAGCAAACGCGCTCTTTCAGTAGCCCCTGTATTCCTCGTTTCACAAGGAAGAAGGGGACTTTCTGAAATTTGGCCCAGTCTAGATGGGCCAAGTTTTGGAAAAGCCTCTTCTCACAAAAGTATTGGAAAAAGATATGTAAAACACAAAAATGCACTCCGCATATCTTTTTTGGATAGATCCTCGCAGTCTAGATGTACCCAGAGTGACTTCATCACATCATCCCTGTCCTCATGCCACCATCGCCTGCCTCTGCCTCTGTTCTCAGCCGCTTGCTGTAGCCAGCCTCGGCATCATTCCCTCTGGGCATAGGCTGCTTCAGCTCCAGCTCCTGCTTCATGACCGGGGGGGGCTGTGCCGGTGTGGAGGAGTTGCTGCTGCTGCTGGGGCTGGGTTCCCTCCGCCATCCTAGCCTGACACCTTCTCCCCCACCCGCATGCCACATCGGGGCCCCTCCACCATCCAAGTTCGACCCCTCCCCTCCTGGGCTGCCATGAGTCCCATCCGCCATCAGAGCTTGACCTCCCTCTCCCACCCTCACCCCTTCTGTCGAGACCCTGCACCCCCAGCCTGCTCCTGCACCCTCCCCTCAGCCAGACACCTACCCCCCAGAGAAAAGGCGGTTGGCGAGTGTAGCAAGGAGGGTGATAGTGTGTGTGTGTATTGTTAGTTCCTAAGGTGCTACAGGACCACTAATTTAAGTTTTTTTTTTAAGTTACAGACTAATATGGCTACCCTCTGAGCCTTTTAAATCAGTTTAAACATTCACTTTAAGGATGTGTCTACACTACAAAGTTTTATTGCCAAAACTGATGTTGACATGCAAAAATTGCCACAGGAAAGTTGGCAAGGAGTGTTCACAAATGCTCTGTTTGTCAACAGATTGTGTCCACATTTTTAGCTCCCCTCATTGACAGCATGAGCAATGGGTGTGTATCCCCAGGGCCGGCCCAAGCCATTTTGGCACCCCGGGCCCAGGCGCACGGCGCATGCGCGGGTCCGCCCCCGGGGCGCACGGCGCATGCGTGGCCCGGCCACAGCCGCTGGTACACAGCCCGGGGCCTGCCCCCGGGGCGCATGGCGCATGCGCTGCCCAGCCCGGCCTGGCCACTGCTGCTGGTGCGCGTGCCGGGCCGTGCAGGGCCCCGCGGCTGTGGGGGGAAGGGCGCTGCTGGCCGGTGCCGCGGGGCCGGCGCTGTGGGAGCCGAGTGCACGGCGCCTGATGGCAGCTACAAGGGACGCCGCTCCCCTTACAGCTGCCATCAGGTGCCCCCCATCGGTTGGCGCCCCGGGCAGCTGCCCGGCTCGCCCACCCCTCAGTCTGGCCCTGTGTATCCCACAGTGCCTGGTAACACCATCTGTCACTAGGTGTTGTGGGAACACGGAACAGAGTACACTGTATCTTCGGGACCATGCAAAACATCCCGTCAGGTACTGCTTTGTGTTCCAGCTCTCCAGAGGTTTCCGGCTTTCTTTGATGCCATTTTTCCAACTGTTGTTCTCTGCTGTGCACATCAACATCTGCAATGAGAAAGGATGGATCCCGCTTTTCTCTCTCCTAGTCTCTGTTTAGTGTTGAGGACATTGCACGTGGCAGCGCAGTTACTCTTGAATTTACTGACAGAAGAAGAGGACTTGCAGGTGGCCAACATTCTGCTTGAGATGGACAGCAGCAACTTGTCATTGCATCTGGCACTCACAGAGCAGCTGTACAGGGTAGATTGTCAATTTTTTTGGGGGGGGGGGGGCCTAGAGAAACCAGCACTGATTAGTGGGGTTGCATCATCATGCATGTGTGGGATGAAGAATAATGGCTACAGAATTTTGGGCTGTGGAAAGCAGCCTTCCTAAACCTCTGTGCAGATCTGGTCCCCCGAGCTGTGGCACAAGGACACCAGAATGAGAGCTGCCCTGTAAGTAGAGAAGTGTATGTGTGAAAGCTGGTCATAGAATCATAGAACTGAAATGAACCTCAAGGGGTTATCAAATCCTGTCCCCTGTTCTCATGGCAGGACCAAGCACCATCTATCTAGACCATCCCTGCCGTGTTTTTCCAACCAACTCTTAAAAATCTCTAATGATGCAGATTCCACAACTTCCTTAGGCAATTTATTCCAGTTTTTCCTAATGCCCAATCTAACCCTCCCTTGCTGTAATTTAAGCCCATTTGCTTCTTGTTCTATCACCAGAGGTTAGGGATAATAATTTTTCTCTCCTCCTTGTAATTACCTTTTAGGTCTTTGAAAGCTTATCATGTCCCTACTAGGGATATAATAGTATAGTCGATTAACCGATTAACTGATAAGCAAAAGCTTAGACTACACGCATTTCTCTCCTCTCCTCCCTCCCCCCCCCGCCAGTAAATTTTTTAGTAGGCTGACCAGCAGCCCAGCCCAGCCCCGTCTTGCACTGGGTCCTGGATCTACCCCCACTGCAGCTCTGTATTTAAAATATATTAGGAGCCAGCCGGTCAGGCAGCCCAGCTCAATTCCAGCTCATGCCAGGTCCAGAAACTCAGACCCCTTCCCCCCGGACAGGGGCTGCCCGGGAACTATAGAATAATCGACTAATCAATAAGAATTCATGAGGTTAATCAACTATTCAATTAACCGATATTTAACATGCCTAGTCCTCACTCAGTCTTCTCTTTTCTAAACTAAACAAACCCAATTATTTCGGTCTCCCCCTTATAGGTAACGTTTTCTAGACTTTAATAATTTTTGTTGCTCTTCTCTGGAGTTTTTCCAATTTGTCCACATCTTTCCTGAAATGTGGTGCCCAGAACTGGGCATAGTACTCCAATTGAGTCTTCATCAGCACAGATTGGAAGAATTACTTCTCATGTCTTGCTTACAACATTCCTGTTAATACATCCCAGAATCATGTTGGCTTTGCTTTTTTTTCCCCACAACAGTGTCGCATTGTTGACTCATATTTAGCTTGTGGTTCACTATGACCCCTAGATCCCTTTCTGCAGTACTCCTTCCATGTTGTATGTGTGCAACTGATTGTTCCTTCATAAGTGAAGTACTTTGCATTTGTCCTTATTGAATTTCATCCTATTTTTTTACCTCAGTCCATTTATCCAGTTTGTCCAGATCATTTTGAATTATAATCTTATCCCCCCAAAGGATTTGCAACCCCTTCCAGCTTGGTATCATCTTCAAACTTTATAAGCATACTCTATATGCCATCATCTAGATTCTAAATCATTTGATGAATATATTGAACAGAACAGATCCCCAAACTGATTCCTGTCGAATCTCACTTGTTATGCCCTTCCAGCATGACTATGAACCATTCATAACTACTCTCTGGCAATGGTTATCCAGTTATGCACCCACGTTATAGTAGCCTATCTAGGTTGTATTTCCCTAGTTTTATTAATGAGAAGGTTATGCAAGAATGTATGAAATGCTTTATTAAAGTCTAGAAATACTACATCTATCACTTCTCCCTTAACCACAAGGATTGTTATCCTATCAAAGAAAGTGATCAGTTTGGTTTGACATGATTTGGTTTTTTACAAATCCATACTGACTGTTACTTATCACCTCATTGTCTTCTAGATCAAGGGTCAGCAGCCTTTCAGAAGTGGTGTACCAAGATTTAACTTATTCACGGATCTGTGTGCCAGGGTGAGGAGGTGTAGGAGGTGGGGTAGTGGCAGGCTGGGTACGGTGACCATATTTTCTGAACCAGCTGCAGCTAGGGGCTACATCTAGACTACAGGCTTCTTTCGGGAAGAAGCTTTTTTTGGAAGAGCTCTTCCGGAAAAACTTCTTCCAAAAGAGAGCATCCACACTGCAAAAGTGCATTGAAAAAGCGATCTGCTTTTTCGAAAGAGAACGTCCAGACTGAATGGACGCTCTCTCACATGTAAGCTGAGAAAAATGAGGAGTAACGTTAGTTCGAACCAAGGGCTTTGGTTCGAACTAACGCGTCCCGGCGTGCACTTCCTGGTTCGAATCAGCTGTGATTCGAACTAGCGCGCCGGCGAGATCATGCTAATGGAGCGCGGGTTATTTAAATCCCGGCTTCATTAGCTACTTCACTCATCTGCATTTGCATCCCTAGTCTGAACTAGGGAGCAAATGTAGACGTGCCCTTGGGGACCAAACAAGTGAGTAGCAAAAAACTCCTCCAAAAAAACCCCAACCCCTCACTGATGTGGACCCCAATTGAGATGCCTCACTCCTTTGTGCTCTAGCCTCACAGGGGGAGAGGAAGGGACAGGGAGGACTGAGGTTCAGGGCTGGTCCACCTCACTTGGACCTGGCGATGGTTAGTGTTTGCACAAAGTTAAATTTTATCCAGACTATTATGCATCTCCAAAGCACCATTACTATAGGGTGCTACAGGCAATCCTCCTCCAACCCACAGACTGACATTCCCTGTGGGAAGAGGAACAAAAGACAGTCTCCCAGAAGCAATAATAAACCATCAATATCCCCACTGATATAAGCAAAGACACAAGAGCCCCGTTACTCCAAGGAGCAGAACTACAGCCAAAATTTAACACCCACTGCTAAATGGTCTGTCACAAGCATCACAAAGTTCTCCCTGCCCATACAGCCCCTCTTCCCCTACAATCCTCCCTCTCCCCTGCCATCAGCTTCCATTGTAGTGGGATCTTCCCTCTCCCCCCCAGCTCCCCTCTCATACAGCATTTGCCTGCAGTTCATGTCTCCCCCAGCTCCTTCCCCTACAATAGATCTTCCCTCACTAGTCCCCCCTGCCGTACAGCCCTTTCCCCTAAAAGAGATTCAGCTCCCCTCCCATACAACTTTTTCCCCTAATAGAACTCTCCCATCGCTCCCCTCCCCTCGGCCACGCTCCCCTCAGAACTTGGCGCTGCTCGGGCTCCCCACGGTGCACCCCAGGCCTGGCTCCCTCAGCAGGGCTTGGTGTGGCCACATTCCCTTTCTGTATCTGCTTCAGCGCCATGGTGGAGGCACGCTCCAGCTTGGGGAGGCGGTGGCGGGCAGCTGCTCCCCGGCCAGGTCAGCCCAAAACTGTGTGGCCATGGCAGCAGCGCCTCCGGCGTCGGCTCAGGACCACATGTCCACAGCAGTAGCACCTCCAGGGTGTTTGGAGGCCAGAGGTGCTGCTGCCATGACCATGCGGTCCTGGGCTGGCCCTGTAGGTGTCTCTGAGGATCCCCGGGACTGCCTTCTCCCACTGCAGCCTAACCTACTGCAGGAAAGAAGGAGGGGCTCCAGTAGCTGCGTGGGGTAAAGGAGTGGGGCTGTGCCATTGAAAATCGGCTCACGTGCCATTTATGGTGTGCTGTAGGTTGCCAACCTGTGTTGTAGATGTTTGCAAATGGAGTCCTTAATTAGTTGCTCTATTATCTTTCCTGGCACAGAAGTTAAGCTGTCTGGACTGTAGTTTCCTAGGTTGTCGTTATTTTCATTTTTATAGATGGGGACTATACTTGTCCTTTCCAGTCTTCTGAAATCTCCCCTGTCTTCCATGACTTTCCAATGATGATCGCTAATGGCTGAGCTATCTCCTCAGTTAGCTCCTTGAGTATTCTGGGATGCATTGCATCAGGCCCTGGTGACTTGAAGACATCTAACTTGTTCTTTTCCTATTTTAACTTCTGATCCTACTTCATTTTCACCAGAATTTTCTATGTTAAGTGTTCAACTGTCAACAACCTTGTTGGTGAAATGAGAGATGAAAAAGTCATTAAGCACCTCGGCCATTTCCACATTTTCTGTTATTGTTTTTTCTCTCTTCATTAAGTAACAATCCTACCCTGTCCTTGGTCTTCCTTTTGTTTGCAATATATTTGTAGAAAGTTTTCTTGTTACCCTTTATGTCTCTAGTTAGATGACTCCTGATTGCTACTGATCAGTTGCAAATTAATTTGGAGTAGGAAAGCCTGCCTTTGGGGTTGTACTACTGCAAGTGTGGGAAATGTGCATGACATAGAATCATAGGATTGGAAGAGACCTTAGGAGGTCATCATGTCCAACCCCCTGCAAAAAGTAGAACCAATCCCAACTAAATCATCCCAGCCAGGGCTTTGTCAAGCTGGGACTTAAAAACCTCTACGGATGGCAATTCCACCACCTCCCTAATTAACCCATTCCAGTGCTTCACTACCCCCCTGGTGAAATAGTTTTTCCTGATGTCCAATCTCGACTTCCCTTGCTGGAACATGAAATTATTGCTCCTCATTGTGTCATCTATCACCACTGAGAACATCCTCTCCCTCTGCAGAGATGGGCTTTTCTAATTAGAGATGGCGGGTAATAGATGGCACACCTACTCCAATTTTAGTGCCGGGCCACCTCTCCACTGAGTACATCAAGAGGGAGGGTTACTTCTTGATGATGCTGCAGGGACTTGTGGATTACCATGGGCATTTCATAGACAGCAAGGTGGAGTGGTCTGAAAAGGTGCAGGACACATGCATCTTCAGGAACATGGCTTGTACAGAAAGCTGCAAGTGGGGACTTTCTTACCAGTCCACAAGATTACAGTGGGGGAATGTGGAAACGCCCATAGTAATCCTGGGATACCTGGCATACCCTTTGCAACCCTGGCTCATGAAACCTTACATAGGGCACTTGGAGAGCAGTAAGGAGCGTTTTAATGACAGGCTAAGCAGGTGCCACATGATACTGGAATGTGCCTTTGGCAGATTGAAGGGGGAATGGAAGTGTCTTGATGGCAGGCTAGACCTTATAGAAAATATTCCATGGTCATAGCCACATGCTGCACTTTGCTCAATCTGTGTGAACTGTTTCCTCAGGGGTGGAGCACTGGGGCACAGCATTTGGCTGCAGAGTTTGAGAAGCCAGACACTAGGGCTGTCAGAAGAGCCCAGAGGGCTGCTATTAACATCAGTGAGGCACTGAGGAAACATTTTGGCAATGAGGAGGCCCTAAAAGAGGTATATTTTGCAGTTGCTTCCCTTCTGTATCCCATTTAACATCCCATGTAATACACATCCATGTAAGAAAATGCTTGAACAGCCTGTACATGGGACCGAAGTGATTTTTATTGAGTTTTGTCGAAAAAACTTGATAGTATAGATATGTCCTTAGTTAAATCCATGCAAATTGGTATGTAGACAAGGCATTAGGGCTTTTCTGTACTGGGAAATGAATGGTGTTCTAATATGTTAACAAATTAATGTGTTTTTAAACACTTGGCATCTAGTAGTAGAAATATGTTAGCGGGTCGTAGTTAACCGTACTGTTCGTTTTCCCAGGCAAGATAAGCCTTAAAGGGATTGCAGTAGAATTGATGATTGAGTACTGGAATTTGTGATAGAGTTAATTCAATGGTTCAGAATATTTTAAACTTTTAGTCTGTTTTCAGTAGAACTCTTGTTTCTTTTTTGACAAATACAATCATAGTTAAGTAATGTAAAAGAGCAGAGGAGCAGAAATGATTGATAAAGTGTCTTCAAGTATTGTAGATAAAACAAAATTAAAAAACTAGATGTGTGTACTTATTGACTTAAGCTTTTGGTAGTTCTACAAGCCACTCTGGCTTTATCTTGGTTTATCTGTTCTCAGTACTCATTTATGACTATGTATTATTCCCCTCCTCTTGCTTTTCCCCACCCTCCTCCAGGCTTGAGCAATTTATGACTATTTCTTATTCAGTTAAAACGGATAACTTCTGTAATTTTTCTGGTGTCTGAAGACTTGACTTTCGAACTAGCCTGTGGCTTGTAGCAATGGGACTGGGATTGCATGGGTTATCCCACAAGATCTGCTGCCATAATAGTTGGAGGGGGTAAAATGTACTTTGTTGCAGGTGGGTTTGGGTGGGCAAAAATATGCCGGACTATGACTGTAACTTAGGGTCGTCTAAACTATGTTCTATTTTCGAAAGAGGATATGCAAATTCTGCAGCTCCGCTTTTGAAAGGGAAAGTAGTCTGGACTTGTTTTTTTCGGGGGAAAAAACCCCTTTTTTCGAAGGAAAAAAAAACACCCCCGCATAAACCTCATTTTTTAAGGAAGAGTGTTTTTTAAAGAAAAAAACGCATCCAGCCTACTTTCACTTTTGAAAGTGAGATCATAGAATCATAAAATCATAGAGCTGGAAAAGACCTCAGAAGGTCATCAAGTCTAGCCCCCTGCTCTAGGCAGGACCAATCCCAACTAAATCAACCCAGCCAGGGCTTTGTCAAGCCGTGACTTAAACACCTCTAGGTAACCCATTCCAGTGCTTCACCACTCTCTTAGTGAAATAGTTTTTCCTAATATCCAACCTGGACCTCTCCCACCGCAACTTGAGACCATTGCTCCTTGTTCTGCCATCTGTCACCACTGAGAACAGCCTTTCTCCATCCTCTTTGGAAGCTCCCTTTAGGAAGTTGAAGGCTGCTGTCAAATCCCCCCTCACTCTTCGCTTCTGCAGACTAAACAGACCCAACTCCTCAGCCTCCTCCTCATAGGTCATATGCTCCAGCCCCTAATCATTTTGGTTGCCCTCCGCTGGACCCTCTCCAATGTGTCCACATCCTTTTGTAGTGGGGGCCCAGAACTGGACACAATACTCCAGATGTGGCCTTACCAGAGCCGAATAAAGGGGAATGATGACATCTCTGGATCTGCTGGCAATGCTCCTCTTAATGCAACCTAATATGCCATTAGCCTTCTTGGCTACAAGGGCACACTGTTGACTCATATCCAGCTTCTCATCCACTGTAACCCCCAGATCCTTTTCTGCAGAACTACTAATTAGCTGGTTGGTCCCCAGCCTGTAACAATGCTTGGGATTCTTCCGTCCCAAGTGCAGGACTCTGCACTTGTCCTTGTTGAACCTCATCAGATTTCTTGTGGCCCAATCCTCCAATTTGTCTAAGTCTCTCTGGACCCTATCTCTGCCTTCAAGATACCTCCCAGGGTATCTGCCTCTCCCCCTATCTTAGTGTCATCTGCAAACTTGCTGAGGGTGCAATCCATCCCCTCATCCAGGTCATTAATAAAGATATTGAACAAAACCGGTCCTAAAACCGAACCTTGGGGCACTCCGCTAGAAACTGACCGCCATCCTGACATCGAGCCGTTGATCACTACCCGCTGGGCCCGGCCTTCTAGCCATCTTTCTATCCATCTTATCGTCCATTTATCCAATCCACATTCCCTTAACTTGCTGGCAAGAATATTGTGGGAGACTGTATCAAAAGCCTTGCTAAAGTCAAGGTATATCACATCCACTGACTTTCCCATGTCCACAGAGCCAGTTACCTAATCATAGAAGCTAATCAGATTGGTCAGGCACAACTTGCCCTTTGTGAATCCATGCTGACTATTCCTAATCACTTTCCTCTCTTCCAAGTGCCTCAAAATGGATTCCTTAAGGATCCCTTCCATGATTTTTCCAGGAACCGAGGTAAGACTGACCGGCCTATAGTTCCCTGGATTGTCCTTCTTCCCTTTTTGAAGACAGGCACAACATTTGCCTTTTCCAATCATCCGGATCTCCCGATCTCCATGACTTTTCAAAGATAATGGCCAAAGGCTCCTCAATGACATTTGCCAACTCCTCAGTACCTCGGATGCATTAAGTCCGGACCCATGGATTTGTGTACGTTTAGCTTTTCTAAATAGTTCCTAACCTGTTCTTTACCCACCACGGGCTGTCCATCTTCATCCCATCTTGCGTCACTTAGCGCATTAGTCCGGGAGCCGACCTTGTGCGTGAATACAGAGGCAAAGAAAGCATTGAGTACTCCCACATCATCTGTCACTAGGTTACCTCCTTCATCCAGTAGGGTCCCCACACCTTCTCTGATCACCTTCTTCTTGTTAACATGCCTATAGAAACCTTTTTTTGTTATCCTTCACATCCTTTGCCAGTTGCAATTCCTCTTGCGCTTTCGCCTTCCTGATAACCCCCCGGCATTCTCGAGCTATACATTTAAACCCCTTCCTGGTCATTTGTCCAAGTTTCCACTTTTTGTAAGCTTCCTTTTTGTGCTTAAGTTCACCAGGGATTTCCCCCGTAAGCCAATCCGGTCTCCCACCATGTTTGCCTCTCTTGCTACGCATTGGGATGGTTTCTTTCTGTGCCTTCAGTAAGGCTTCTCTAAAATACTGCCAGCTGTCCTGGACTCCTTTCCCCTTCATGTTAGCATCCCAGGGGGGATTCTACCCATCAGGTCTCTGAGCGAGTCAAAATCTGCTTTTCTGAAGTCCAAGGTGTGTATTTTATTACTCTCTTTTCTTCCTTTGGTCAGGATCCTGAAATCTACCATCTCATGATCACTGCTTCCCAGGTTGTCACCCACCTCTACTTCCCCTGTTAGTTCCTCCCTGTCCATGGAAATTTGCATATCCTCTTTCGAAAATAGAGCGTAGTCTAGACATAGCCTTACAGGAAACCTCTAAATAACTCATCAGTTTGTCCTAAATAGAATTTCAGCCATTTTTAAAAGAAAGACTTTTATACTTAAATGTAAGCATGGGATAGAAAGAAATTGTATGTGTATTTTAACAAGGTTTAGGCAAGATTTATTTTATTCTTTTAGAGGTAAAAATTGTCTGAACTCCATTTATATAATAATGGACTTTTAAGTGGCATGAGGAAGATCTTCCTCTCTTGCAGGATTTGTTGGATCTAAGGTTTTTGTGAGTGAGAACAGGCTAAAAATGCAAGTAACTATGCATAAGTGGGTGGGAGTGGATGCCGTGGAACAGAATGGGAGTGAGATTTAAAAAAAAAATAACCCAGTACAGGGCTTTAGTGTTTGCTTCTAGCTGTTGGGTAATAGATGAAGCTTTCTTTTCTCCTTTCAGTGTTTGCTAGATGCTGTTACAAGACAGATGGTTTTCTTCTACTCAGTTCATTTTTTTCCCACCAGCCTTTTTGTAGTCCCTTTAGTCCCCCATAAATAATTTGACTCTTCTGCTTCTGCTGAAAGCTCAAACAGCAGCAGGAAACTGACATGATTCTTAAGTCTCATTGTTGTCCATAAGGTTCTAAATAGGAGCCAGTGAAATTGACCAGTGTCCTATTAGTTTCACTCACTTGAATGGTAAACCTGTATATCAGTAGTGGCATTGCAGTTACAGAAAACACTCTTATCAGTTTACATTGGGGTTGTGGAATTCCATCATTGGAGATTTTTAAGAGCAGGTTAGACTAGGGATGTAAGCAACCTCTCAAATAGTCAACTACCCGATAAGCTTAGGCTTATTGCTTCCTCCCCACTTGCTGCCTCTGGGTCCCCACTCGCGCTGGGTCTCTGACCTACCCCTGTCAAGTACATGATTAGTCAATTACTTGCTTAACATTCTTAGGTTAGACCAGGGCAGGGCAAAATGTGGCTTGGGGGCCAGATCTGGCCTGCGAACCCCCCTCCCGGGACCATCAGGTACGTAGCTTTAAGTTCAGTCCATGCGTGTCTCTGCTCTGCAGGGAGGGGGAGGCTACATGCAATCTACCCGCCACCAGCCCAATCCTCAGCTTCGATTAGCCAGAAACAACCGGCCAATAGGAACTGACCCCAGCAATCTCTCAGCTGCTATTGGCAAGAAACAACCAGCCAATAAGATCTGAGAGATTGGCCTGGAAGATGGCAGCAGCGCAAATCTCTTCCCCCTCCCGGGGCTGAGAGCCATTTGGGGTTTGCAGCTACAGTATTAAGTGATTTGGTGCTGCAGCAGGCAGGGAGCCCAGCTTACCTTTGGGGTGCTGCAGGGCTGCTGGCTTAGGTAAGCGCCTCCCAGCCAGAGCCTGCCTCTGGCACCCCAGCCCCTCCTACACCCCAACTCCCTCCCCAGGTCACCATCCAAACCCTCTGCACCCTCCTGCCCCAGGTCACAACTCCCTCACAGACCCTGTACCCGCTCCTATACCCTCCCTGAAGGCCTAATCCTCTCCTGCACCCAAACACCCTCCCAGACCCTGCACCCCAATCTCCTGCCCCAAGTCACCACTCACATCTTCTGTAGTCTGCATCCCCTTTTCCCCTTCTCCCAGGTCACAGCTCCCTCCCAGACTTTGCATCCCCTCCTAGTGATCCTCTCCCAGGCCAGAACCCTCTCCTGTACCCACACCCCCTTCCTGACCCTACACCCCTATCCCCTGACCCGGTTCACAACCACCCTCCTTTGCCTAAACACCCTTTCAGACCTCACACTGTCTCCTGCACCCCAGTCCCTTACCCCGTGCACCCTTATGTGCCCAACCTCCATCCTAGACCCCGCACCCCCTCCACAGAAAAGTGCGGCCCTTGACCACTTTCCAAAATCTTGAAGTGGTCCCTTGACAAAAATAATTGCCCACCCCCGGGTTAGACAAACACCTGTCAGGAATGATCTAGATAATACTTAGTCCTGCTATGAGTGCAGGGGACTTGATAGATGACCTCTTGAGGTCCTTTGTAAGGATGTTAAGTATCGAGTAATTGACTAATCAAATAGTTGATGCATTTTTGCATCAACTATTCAATTAGTCGATAGGATGCCTCCACCTTTGAAGTGCAGGAACAGCTGCACTGTTTGAAGGGCTGTTGCTGCACTTCAAAAGCGAAAGTGCTGAAGCCAGACATCAGGCTCCCCGCGCATTTCAAAGCGGCAGTGCCACATCATGGAGCCCGGGGTCAGCTGGGTCCCCAGCTGATCCCAAGCTCCATGCAGCACTGCCACTTTGAAATGCCGTGAGGAGCCTGACATCGGGCTCGCAGGGCATTTAAAGTGGCAGCGCCACAGAGAGCAGCTGACCCTGGGCTACGTGCTGTCTGCCGCTTTGAAGTACCCTCCTTTTCTCCCCCCCCCCCCTTTGCTGCCTGTAACTGATAGAGGCAGCGAGCGGGGAGGAGAGCGACTAGTTGACTAGTCCTTCACATCCCATGTCCTTTGCAATCGTGTGATTCTATTGGTTCTTGTTAGGAAGACCCTTAGCATCTAGAAGGGCTAATAACTAAGGGCATGTCCTTGCTACAGTGATCAGTCCAGCAGATGTTGATTTACTGCATCTAGTATAGACATAATAAATCAACTACTGAGTGTGCTCACGTCGACTCCAGAACTTCACCAAAATAGGAAGAGTAAGCAGAGTCAATGGTAGAGCATCAGCTCTCGACTTACCGCTGTGATGATATGAAGTAAGCAGACCTGAATGCATCAACTTCAACTATTCACATAGCTGAAGTTGTGTACCTTAGGCCAACGGCTCACGGTAGTATAGACAAGACCCTAGAAATTTATAAAATGAAAGTTTTTAAAATGTTAACACACTGACAATTAGGCCCCCATGCTTGTCAGGGAAAGCGTCTGCTATTCTTTGAGTGGATTTTTTAAGATCTTTGATCAAATGTACTGAGTACGCTGTATTAGCACCCTTCTGATTTTTATATCCTTTAGACTGTTGTTGAAGGATTTTAAGATTTTTGATCAAGTTTTTTTTATTTGACAGTAAAAGTATAAAAAAACTAAAGCTTAAATGTCTACAGGCATTTTCCCTTGCAAGTTATCAGAATATTAGCAAATAATTCAGTTTATTGAATGAATAAGGGTAGAGAGAGTTGTGGGGGAAGCTTTTTAATAGCCATTAGTAAGCTGTCCATACATTGTAAAATGCACAGTTCTCCTTGAACCTATATAGATGGTGCTACTGCAGACTAATATCTGTTTAGGAAGTTAGTCCACTAAATAATAAAACAGAAACCGTTGTAATGATTGGTAGAATTTCAGGTCTAGAATAAGGAAAAGGCCATAAAATATTCTGACTGAATTTTCTATGAAAAATGAATTCTAGGAAAGTAGATCAAGGGCTCAGAGAGGGTGTTCAGGTGGGATAGAGCCTCTAACTGAGTAGCGAAGCCCCTGGGTTGTCAGGTAATACAATGAGGTGGGGCAGGCTGCAGGCTGAAAAAGAAACAGCATAATGATTCTTGTTGGGAGCCTTAATGAACTTCAGTGAGAGAGCTGCATGACAGCGTGGAGTACCAATCATACTGCTGATGATACAAATTGATTATTATGATGCTGAAACATTGCTAGCTCTCATCATCTCCGACCTTGTCTGATTCACAGCTGTGTGAGCAGCTGACATCTCCAGCCAGACAATCGAAGTACGTGTTGTAACTGCTAAACCACAATGCAATTATCCACTGTACCTCATGTCGGCAAACCTCAAAGCGCCCCTGGAGATATGAACATTTATTTGCATTTACTTTCAATGTTAAATTTTCTGTTATTCCTTGCAAATTTTCTAGTCCTCATAAATGTTAGCAAATCTTTTTTGTTAAATTCCCCTTAGGGATAAACATTAATTCTGTTTTTAATGGCAGAAACTGTCAGTGCTCCATTCAACCAATAAACTTTTTAATGAAATACATCTTTTTACTGTTTCATTTTCTGTTGTCTATAAAACTGCCGGAAGGCATTAAACATGTCTTCTGAAAAGTGAAAATGTATGTCCCATAATATAGTTCTCTGATTAATCCCATGTCATGTACCTTTTTAAAAAAACTAAACAAAACATGAAAACCTTGTGTTTAAATGAGCATGGGTTAATTTGCAGATAGACTAGATGGATCACGAAACAGAGTAAGATACAATGTTTTTTAGATCTGAATTAAATTAGGTTATAATTCGACATAAAACCCTTATGGTTTCTCTTGCTAGTATTTTTTAAAAAGGTCTTTTTATGGAACATTGAACAAACTGTGAGGGATATAGGAAATGCCTGAAACGTTTTATGAATAGGTTCATCTATTTGACTGTTGTTTTGTTTGCTGTATTGGTTAATTCTAGGCAGGGAGGCAGGAAATTAGTCAAGAATCTTAAGATAGCCCAGTTAACCATTCACTGACTCACCAAAGTGAACTTCAAAAACAAATGACACCTTTGTGAACATGTTGATTTCAGCAATCTGGTTTGGTACTGAAGTGATGGGAGGGAACCAGGCAGAAACTGGAACAAAGAACTTTAGAAGGAATAAAAAAGCACAACCCCTGAAGTTAGGGATGTAAGCGGCTAGTTGACTACCTGATAAACATGAGAGGCAGCAGGTTGGGGGAGCAGGAACAGGCACTGGGGAGAGCTGACTTAAAAGTTGGTTCCCCCTAGCACCGTCTCTGCAGGGGCAGGGGAGGCAGAGGCATAGTGGGGAAATGACATGAGTGGGGATTGAAGCAGTCCCTGCTTGCACCGGGTTCTGACTACTGAGCTTCTGCTTTTGAAATGTAGCAAGAGTCCCTGCTCACCCTGGGTTCCCTGCTGCTCTTCTGCCTTTTAAATGTAGTAAGAGCTGTGGGTGGTTCTTACTACATTTAAAAGGCAGAAGTATAGTGGGGATAGCGAGCGCCCCACCTCTGCCTTTTCGACTAATTGAGTAGTCGATGGAAATTCTATCAACTACTTGATTAGCTGACTAATCTAAATTTAACATCCCTACCTGAAGTGGAGCTGAGGGTGTGTGTGGAAGAGAGGCAAGGACTGAATCCATCACAGCTGGAGCCTGGGAAGATAGTCCCATCTAAACCTTAGATAAGATGGTTTTGTTAAAACCTGTTTATTTTTTTTTATGTATGCAGTGTTCCTACTGCAGGCATTAAACAATTTTGTTTTGAGAGAGCTGTTTTCACTATTGATCACAACTCCCAAAGGTGTTCAAGCCCATCAGACCTACTTAGTATCATAGTTGTCACACCTGAGGGTATGAATAGCAGTGCCCACTGAAGATGCTGCACAGTAACTCCCGCATGCGGATGCTATGGCTACAGACTATCAGGTTCCTAGTTTGCATTAATGTAAACCTCTGCAATCAGGGCTATATTAATGTGAACTAGGAACAATTTTAGTTGGTGATCACAGCATCCATGTGGAGGACTTACTTCAGTATCCTCTTCCCTTGTAGTCCATCTGAAGTACAGTGCAGACATTCCCTAAGACATATACTAACCCCCATTGCTGATCTAATCTACATAATTTCAGCTATGTAAATAGCATAGTTAAAGTCAACGTACTTGCCATGGCGTCTTGTTTACAATAAGGTCAGCGGGGTCTGCTCTCCTATCGATGTTGACTACCGTTCTCATCCTGGTGGAGTACCATATCAATGGGACAATGCTTGGAGATTGATTTATCACATCTAAGTAGACATGATAAATTGATGGCTGGTGGCTCAGCCGCTGCAGCCTCAATTCCTGGCGTAGCGGAGACAAGTCCTAAGAGTGGGAGAAACATAAGGCTCTGTCCCAGGACAGGTAAGGACATGGGGGAGGCAGAGGGTTCAGAGACCAGAGAAAGGTTGAAGGTGCAATTGGCACTGACCTCTGACAAAAACGATGGACCACATTGTGTCTGTCAAGTGCATGAAAAGTGGTGGAGGCACTGTCTCTTCCTCCCAAAGTAGGTATTTGTGCTTCTTGTAAACGGTGTTTAACCTGCACCTGTACATAAGCTAATAGAAAATTTGCCATAGTACCATTATATTTCAACAAAGAGGCAGAATAGTCAAGGGCAGGAGGGAGGGTTTGCACAGCAGCCATTACTGAGTGATGCAGCATTTGTCAACTTATAAACCAAGCCTCAGATACCTTGGCTATGTTCCTGCATGGAAGGCCTAGGGAGCAGTGTGTCAATGTACAGAATCAGAAAAGCTAACTTTTATTCTGTGTTCTTACTGCTAACCATCAGTTTGTTGACACATGCCTATACTCGGGACTTAAAGCCATACTTTGTTTTCCATTTGAATGTTTTTAGTAGTGATTGACAAAGAGTCACAATTCCCAGAACTATGTGGCCTTTAATGTTACTTTTCTTCTAAAATAAAATGCTAATACAAGATGCTATGTAAGTTTATAAACAAGGATGGGTATGTTAATTTCTCCTTTTGGAAGAGAGCTAAGTAAGTGTTCTAAATATTGACTTTTGCCAGAGTCTTGTACACAGTAGGGAGAAAATAAAACAATGTAAAAATGTTTTTTTACAGATGAAGTCAACATGAATCTAACTTAATACAGTTCAATTCCTGATAATCAAGATGGGGTTGCTATGTAATATTAAAAATGACTATTAGAACCTCTTATATGTACAAGTAAGTGAACTATATTGCTACTTAATAGAACTTGTCTCAAAACTATTAATTACAGTTGTGATATTGTAAGCAATAGCAGTTCATTCAGAGCGGTTGATGAACATTGTGTGAACACTGGATGAACATTGTGTGGAAGAGCCAAAGACTATAATACATTGGAATAATAATTTTTAAAAAGTAATATTTTTAAAGCTATAGAGAAGAAGCAATTTCCGTCTTCTGCTGCCTCCCAAGAAATACTTGATGGTCTGCTTGAATATAAAATAGTTATTTTAAGTATGATTTTAAGATGGCAATTGCATGGATGCAGAATTCTTCATGGGTTGACTTCAAAACCAACTTTGCTTATGTGTCATTCTTTGCATGTTCTCCCAGTGAAGTAATTCAGGATGAACCTGAATTTGTCAATTAAAATGAAATTGCCATTTGAATGTTTTTTTCCTTTTTATCTTTTTAGTTGTTTGAATTGAAGTTTACAAATTCTTAAAGATAAGTTAATGTAAACTAGTTTATAGAACTAGACTAAAAGTTTCTATAGCTGTTTCAGCTAAACTAAACAAAATTTTCCATTTATAACACTATTGGAAGACTTATTTGGTGTTGCCTAGGTCTGGGGCAGTGGGGGACCCATAGCTTGTCTACCAGCTTCTCCCTGGGGACAGCCCAGGGTGGGTGGGGGGCCATGCAGGCCACCCACCAACTTCTCCCCAGAGCTGGGGCGCTTGCTACCCCCCTGTAGTCATTCATGAGTGTAACTGTCTCTGCTATCGCACTCCTCCCTTTGCATTTGAAGCGAAACAATTGTATTCCCCCCTCATCCCATTGTCCTGGCACAACCAAACCTTGACTTGCTTTAAATTATGATAAGAGGAAGCTGCATACCAAATTTGGTGTTCCTATTATCGTTTAGGAGGAGTTCTTTAACAAACAGACTCACAGATGGACACACAGATGCATAAACTCAAACTTATATAGTAGATGAGAAAAGAATCAAATGAAAATACATGCAGAGTACCAGCAGCTTCTTAAGAAGCTCGACGTGACCTGCACTGGCTTTTTCAAAGAGATTTAAAAGCATTTTTGGCAGGGGGAATATACATTTCTTGAAGTCTTCCTTTCCATAGCCAGGCACTGAAAAGCCATGTTGCTGAACAAAGGGACATGGCATATCCTAAAATCCATTATAATTAAAACAGATGAGAGAGAGAGCTGAAAATAAAACACATTTGGTATTTGAATTCTTAAAACTCCATTTGCAAGCACTTCTTAAACTATTCAGCATTCCTTTTCTTGGCAAGTTCATTAAGAAAGTGATGGCATCTAAGCTCCAGCATCACTTCTCCTCCATCAGTGTTGCGTATCCCTTGCAAGAATTTCTTCAGAGCAGAATGTGAAATAGTAAAGGACTTGCTATGCTGATGAATCTAATAGCCTCAGATAAGACATAATGCTGGATGTCTTTTACTGGATCACACTAGGGTAGGTGCTTGGTTCCCTTGGAGTCTTGAAGGACACTGCCTTCTAACCAAGCATGCCCTTCTATGTTGTGGTTTCTCATAATACACAATATTCTTTCTTCTCTTTAAATATCTCCATGAGACATCTCAGGGTGTGCATCATGGACTCATGCTACCAGTGCTTTTAACATGTAGCTGATACTTCACCAGGTATCAAGATGGTTTAATACCTGAAAGAAATAAATGGAGGGATAAAGAGTGGGTAGCGAAAGTTCAACTGGAGAAAGACATTTCTTACGGTGTTCTGAACTTTGATGGCTCTGTCTCTAATATTACACCTTTAAATTGTGAACTATATAGAATGTTAAAAAATTGGTCTGTAAGTTTTTGCTTCATAATCCAAAATAGTTTCTTAATAGGGCTATCTGATGATTTGAAAGGTTAATTGAGATTGACCTTTGCTTAAATAAATTGAAATCTATTATTTAATATTTTTGGAGGTTTTCTACATCTTCAAATATATGGATTTCAATTGTAGCACAGAATACAAAGTGTATAGTGCACAATTTTTTTTTTTTAATTACAAATACTATTTCTATTTTTTTTTTTTACAGTGCAGGTATTTTTTTATTAAACTAATACACGTATTGCAGTGCAGTTTCTTTATCATGATAGTTGAACATACAAATATAGAATTACATTAAAAAAGCACTCAAAAATAGAACAGTGTACAACTTTCGAGCTTACAAGTCTACTTAGTCCTACTACTTATTCAGCCAATCATTGTGACAAACAAGCTTGTTTAAATTTGCAGGAGATAATGTTGCCTGCTTCTTGTTTACAATGTCACCTGAAAGTGAGAACAGATATTTATGTGGCATTTTTTTTAGCCAACATTGCAAGATGTGCCAGATGTGCTGAAGTTTCTTACGTCCCTTCTTGCTTCAACCACCATTCCAGAGAACATGTGTCATTGCTGATGATGCTTGATAAAAAATTAAAGCAGTGAGGGCCAATGCATGTTCATTTTCATCATCTGAGTCAGATGCCAGCAGCAGAAGGTTGATTTTCTTTTTTGGTGGTTTGAGTAGTTTCTCTTTTAAGATTTCTGAAAGCATGCTCCACATCTCTTCCCACTTAGATTTTAGAAGAGACGTTGGGTCAAGTGCTATAGCCAGTTTTAGAAATCTTATATTGGTACCTTCTTTGCGTTTTTCAAATCTGCAGTGGAAGTGTTCTTAAAATGAACAACATGTGCTCGGTCATCATCCAAGACTGCTATAAAATGAAATATATGGCACAGTGTAGGTAAAATGGAGCAGGAGACATACAATTCTGCCCCAAGGAGTTGTCACAAATTTAATTAACACATTATTTGTTTAATGAACATCATCACTGTGGAAGCATGTCCTCTGGAATGGAGATTAAGGCATGAAGGGACTCACAATCTTGAACATATCTGGTACATAAATATCTTGTAATGCTGACTACAAAAGTGCCAGGCAAATGCCTCTTAACATTTTTAGATTACAAAAATAAGAAGCTGGTAGCATTATCTCCCGTAAATGTAAACAAACATTTCTTTTTACCATTGCCTGAATGAGAAGTAGGACTGAGTGGACTTGTAGGCACTAAAGCTTTATATTGTTTTGTTTCCGAGTGCAGTTATATGAAAAAAACCTACATTTGTGATTTGCATTTTCATATTAAAGATATTGTACTACAGTGTTTGTAGGAGGTGAATTGAAAAATACACTGTACACTTTGTACTTGTAATGAGATGAAACAAAAAGCCCATGTAGCACAGACCTGGGTTGAGGCCTGACGTCTAGCTAATAATTGTCAAGATTTTGCTAATATAAAGCAAAGCTAAGCTGTGAGCCAGAGGCAGGCCCCTGCTCATGGAACTTGGTACAAACAGAGCTGATAGTATAAAACCCTAATAGGTAATAGGCACAGATGTAGAGCAGTATTTAGTACTGGTCATAAGTTGAAAGCACATTCAAGAAGGATGGCAGTAACAGCTTGTTAAAAAGGACCTTGGCACCCACACTCCCCACAGATAACAGGGACATACCAACATACCAGGTTCAGGAAAGGGTCTAAAATAACAGCATGATGGATAGATATGTTTTTATTGAACCACAAGGTGCAAGGTGATGGTTGATATCTAGGTAACATCAGAGGGTGGCAACTCGACACGTCAGGAGTGCTGTGTAACTTGTTTGAACCTGTATATAAAGTGGTATCGTGGAGGGGCTGTCTTTCTCCAACCTAGGGGGCAGTGATGGATTCCATATCACTGTGTGAGTCGTGTCCATTGTCACGGAGTACACATGCGTAATGGTTCAGTAGAGTCTACAGACCACTATTACTGTACTTTGTCTGACAATAAATTTGACCGGGCACCTTCAGTTCTTATCTGATTTTGTAGTTTTTGGGGGCTCTCTCTACTATAGTACTCTGAGTTGTAATTGAAATCAATATTTTGAAAATGTAGAAAAAAGCCCCAAAATATTTTAAAAATAGGATGCTAATTGAAATGTATTAATTTAAAAATTAATTGTGATTAATCCCTGTTTTAATCCCACTGTTAAACATGTGAGTTCATTGTGATTAATTGGGAGCTGTATTTCTTAGTTTTGCAAGATTTATAACTGCATTGGGCTTATGGAGATCATCTTACTTACCAGTAGTCTAACCTCACTAACTATACACTAGATATAAGATCAGATTGTCAATTTAGTATGAATTACAAATCATGCAGGACTTCCCCTATTTGAATTTCTCACAAATGGATTTCTTGCCTCTCTGACTGGTCAAGAGACACCTATACTTTCCACATTGAACTACTGTGGTATGTGAAACAGAAGCTACTGATTCTTTATACCTGTTCACATCAGAACTCTACTATTTTCTTGATCACTTCTGAACAGAATTTAAAGTTGGGATGTAAAAGTGTAACCGTGTAAACGATTAACATTGACAATTACGTGTAGGCTTCTCGTACTCACGGGGAGCCAACCTGTGCGCCAGCTCCTGGGGAGCTGCCTACCACCCTGCGCTGCTTTGCTTCTGATACGCAGGCAGCAGCTAGGGTTGCCAGGTGTCCGGTTTTCTACCAGACAGTCTGGTATTTGCACCGTCGGTCCAGTAGAAAAATTCAGAAAATACCGGACATGTGCAATGTCCGGTATTTTCTGAATTTCCGGCTGGGTGCCGGACCGAAGCCTGGCGGGGGAGTGACTGGGAGGCGGGGCGCTATTGGCGCTGGGAGCCTGTGGTTGCGTGCAAAAGCCGGGTGGGGCGGGGACTTGGACTCCCATCCCCGTCCCCCGCCCGGCTTCTGCTCGCAACTAAAGGGAGCCTGCCGGGGGCGCAGCCCCTTGGACTCTGGCTGCAGCCAGTGGCTGCACCGCACCCCCCGCTGGGTCTGCTTCCCCCCTCTCCTCCCAGCCAGCGCCGCGACCCTTGACCCCAGCTGTGCTTCCCGCCCCCTGCTCCTGTCCCCCTTCCTCCCGGCTGGCCCCGGACTCCCCCGCCAGCTCTGCTTCCCTCCCCGCCCCCTCCCGGCCAGCCCCAGCCCCTCCCGGTCGGTTCCTCCCCCCTCCGCCCCCGCTCAAGTGTGTCCAGTTTTTTGGCGGAGTCTACCTGGTAACCCTAGCAGCAGCTGATACAAAGGCAGCAGCACAGGACAACAGGCAGGAGCCAGTATACACAGGGAACTGGCTCCCTGCGTGCACTGGCTCCCTGAGCACACTGACTCCCAGGGAGCTGACTCCTGCCCTACCTTTAACCATGTAGCCACTGAAATTTTTCAGCAGTTGCACAGTTACTTAATTACATGCATTTTAACATCCATAATTTAAAATACTGGGCCTTATGTACAAAGCTATGAGAGAGATGGGGGGACCTGGCTACTAGAAATTGCCTCACCTTCTGTGGTCATCCAGAGCAGTTGCACTCCAGAGTACAGCTGATGTGTCTATAAAGATCTGAATTTAGGTTATGAATTTCTGGGGACAGAACTTTCTTAGTAGTAGGATGTTGACTCTAGAATTCTTTGCCTTAAGAGACTGGATGGAACCCAACCTTAAATTTGTTTATACTGAAACATGAGATTTAGTTTTCTGTAAAAAGTCTGTTCTATGGGATTGAAGCCCATAAATAAATAACTTGGTCCTTAAAGTGACTCTGTTCTGTTTATACACTCTAAGCATGTGAAGCTAAGATATGGTTACAAGGTCTGGTAGCTTGTAAGAAAAAATACCAGTGACTTTTGCGGAGGGGATGTCTAAACTGATTCTTTCTCTTGTAGGCTGTAGCTTTCTGATTCAAGCTGACAACCCCAGGTTCAGCAGGGAACCAAAAGCATAGGATGTTGATGAAAGAGTGTGTGCTTTTTTGCTTCAGGTTATTTAATACCCCAGAAGACCTGTGAGCGGATGAAATAATAAGGGGTTTGCCTGTAGCAGCTCTAAGAGCCTGAAGTCTTCAGTGGTCTTTACTCCTGTGACCTCTGGGGATTAACTAACTCCAGTTTCCCTCTGTGCTGTTCAGCTACATAAAAGCTGAGCTGAGTCTTTTGCCAGTTCTTAGATATTTCTTCCCCACAAAAACTCTTCACTTCCTTCTTAGGATAGGGGGATTTGGTGCCTCTCTTGCTGAGGCAACAAGGATCTGTGGGGCCAGGGAGATGAAGGAAGGACTTGGAAGGCTTGACCTAGTTTCTGTCCTTTCTTGATCAGTATAAAGTAGGTGGAAAGGCTATTGCAGGCTAATCCACCAAAGGGCTAACAAGATAAGCCAGCTGTAGAGGTAGCTCCCTTCATTCTCTCTATTTGCCTGCTGAGGTACTGTGGGTTCAGTAAACTAGAGGAGCAGACAGTGATCCTCAACAGTAGCTTCTGCTTGCTGCCCCCCAGAGAATGTAGCAGATCAACTTCCCTGAGCCTCCAGATTATTCAGAGTGTGACTGCAGCAGTACAGGGGGAAAGGGTGTCCTCAGTGCAGGTAAGGAAATAAAGGTGATATGTCAAGTTAGGGATCAACATGATCCATTTAAACAGCTTTTTAAAGGAAATAAACCCAAGGAAGGCAGTGTCAGTGCATTTTATCACCTTTTGTTTTTGTTTTTGTTTTACAAAAGTACAAAATTGAGTGAAAACCTGCTTTGTACAGATTTGGTTGAGTGTGATCAATCTCTTCATCATTGATAGGAATTGCATCGATAGGCGTTAATGAAGATGGTTGCAGGATGAAAAAGGAAGATTGACATGAACAGTAAATGGAAGTTAAATATATTTGAAATAAGGATAGAGGAAAATGTGGGGGGAACTACAGCATGTGTGAGACCAACGAACTCCCCATGTATGGAGAGAAACTATGTGAACTGAATAAAATAGAATGCTAAACATGTGTCCACTATCTTCATAATAACTTTCATCAATGCCAACATCCTTAATAGTCTAGGGAACTCCATGGTTACTAGACAGAATCTTGTGTTTGAATGAGAGAGGGAATTGATGATATGTTACAGCAGGGATTCCCAAACTTTTTGACAAGGGGACCAGTAAATCCATTCACGAGCTTTTGAAGGACCGGTAACATTCATTTGCATATTTTCATATTCATTAAGCAAATGATGAATATTCAAATAAGTTGTTTCTGGTCCTCCCAAAGCCCCCAGTGCCAGCTTTAGCAAAGCTTTTGATACGGTCACTCACAATATTCTTGCCAGCAAGTTAAGGGAATATGGATTGGATAAATGGACTGTAAGATAGATAGAAAGCTGGCTAGACCAGGGTTTCCCAAACTTTTTACTTTAGTTGGAACCAGTTTTTTTTTCAGTACTGTTTTTTGCAGCCCAAATATATAAACACATATAAAAAAAGAATTAAAAATGAATAAATGTTCAGTGTTTCACCTGGCTGTATCCTCTGCCCAGCCTGGTCCAGGGCTTGGGGGACCCGGTGCCACATGGGCACTCTGGGAGTAGGAGCAGATTGGGGGTGTAGGGTATCTGACTAGGAGGGAGGGTGCAAGGAGGGGTAGGGTTGCCAGGTGTCCAGTTTTGTACCAGACCGTCCGGTATTTGAGGGTTCTGTCCGGGAAACAAATTGAGAAAATACCAGACATATAAAATGTCCGGTATTTTCTAATTAGGCAAGTTTTATTATTATTAGGTGTATCAGTCTGTAGCTGCAAACTGCCTGGCTGGTAGATGTGCTCACACTGTGTGAGTGTGTCTACCAGGCAGGCAGTTCGCAACTACTCGAGGGAGGGTATGGGGGGGTGGGGCAAATGGAATCCCTGGGGCTGGACTCGCTCGTGTGCCCGGGTCTGCATGTGCCCGGGTCAGTCCCGCTTCCCGCCGGCTGATTCGCTGCCCCCACCCCCCGCTTCTTCTCCTGATCTCCCCCGTCCAGCCCTGCTTCCGGCGGCTGGTTCTTCCATCCTCCTCCTCACGATCTCCCCCCCCCGCCCCATCCCCTGGCCAGCCCGCTGCCCCCGTCCAGCCCTGCTTCCAGAGGCTGGTTCTCCAGTCCTCCTCCTCCTGATCTCCCTCGTCCAGCCCCCCGTCCAGCCCTGCTTCCGTCGCCCGCCCCAATCTCCGCCGGACAGCCCCGCTGCCCCCAACCCTGCTTCCCGGTGGCCGGTTCCCACACACCACCTCCCAGCCCGCCCCATCCGCTCCCCTCCCAGCAGCCACACTGAGGCCCAGTGTACCGGGCCGCAGCCCATAGTTTGGGAAACGCTGTGTTACTGTAATTAGAATCATATGGTTGGAAGAGAACTCAGAAGGTCACCGAGTCTAACCCTCTGCCCAAAGCAGGACCAACCCTAATTAAATCATCCCAGCCAGGGCTTTGTCAAGCTGGGACTTAAAAACCTCTAGGGACGGAGATTCCACCACCTCCCTAGGTAGCCCATTCCAGTACTTCACCACCCTCCTAGTGAAATAGTTTTTCCTAATATCCAACCTAGACCTTCCCCACTGGAACTTGAGACCATTGCTTCTCATTCTGCCATCTGTCACTACTGAGAACAGCCTCTCTCCATCCTCTTTGGAGCTTCCCTTCAGGTAGTTAAGGCTGCTATCAAATCCCCCCTCACTCTTCTCTTCTGTAGACTTAACAAGCCCAAATCCCTCAGCCTCTCCTCATAAGACATGTGCTCCAGCCTCCTAATCATTTTTGTTGCTCTCTGCTGGACTTTCTCCAATGCGTCCACATCCTTTCTGTAATGGCGGGGGAGAGAATTGGACACAGTACTGCAGATATGACCTCAGCAGTGCCGAATAAAGGGGAATAATTACTTCTCTAGATCTGCTTCCAATGCTCCTCCTAATGCACCCAATAGCCTTCTTGGCTACAAGGGCACACTTTTGACTCATATCCAGCTTCTCATCCACTGTAATCCCCAGGTCCTTTTCTGTCGAATTGCTGCTTAGCCAGTTGATCCCCAGTCTGTAACAGTGCTTAGGATTTTTCTGTCCTAAATGCAGGACTTTGCTCTTGTCCATCCATCTCCTCATCTAGGCCATTAATGAAGATGTTGAACAAAACTGGCCATAGAACCAACCCTTGGGGCACTCCACTTGATACCCATCGCCAACCAGACATCAAGCCGTTGATGACTACTCGTTGAGCCCAACAATTTATCCAGTTTTCTATCCACCTTAAAGTCCATTTATCCAATCCATACTTCCTTAACTTGCTGGCAAGAATACTGTGGGAAACAGTCTGAGAAGCTTTGCTAATGTCAAGGTATATCACATCCACCGCCTTCCCCCATGTCCACAGTGCCAGTTACCTTGTCACAGTAGGCAATCAGGTTGGTCAGGCATGACTTGCCCTTGGTGAATCCATGTTGACTATTCCTGATCGCTTTCCTCTCTTCCAAGTGCTTCAAAATCATGGCCTCCATGATTTTTCCAGGGACTGAGGTGAGGCTGACCAGTCTGTAGTTCCCTGAGTTGTCCTTTTTCCCTTTTTTAAAGATAGGCACTGCATTTGCCTTTTTCCAGTCGTCCAGGGCCTCTCCCGATCTTCACGAGTTTTCAAAGTTAATGGCCAATAGCTCTGCAATCACATCAGCCAACTCCCTCACCACCCTCAGAGACATTAGATCCAGCCCCATAGATTAGTGTATATCCAACTTTTCTAAGTAGTTCTTAACCTGTTTTTTCTCCACTGAGGGCTGCCCACCTCCTTCCCATACTGTGTTGCCTAGTGCGGTAGTCTGGGGGCCAACTTTGTGAAGACTGAGACAAACAAAGTAGAGTGGAGTACTTACAGTAGAGAGGAAGAGTGGTTGAGTTTTTGCAGAGAAGTCACTCAGATCCTCACTTTCAAAATAAACTTAAGGTTATTAAGAGTAAGGCTAGAAGGGTAGATGCACTGAAGCACCAAAGTCACTTAGGTGCACAACTCGGATTGTGCTCTAAATTCCCATAGGTGCTTTTGAAAATAACACCCTATTTGTGTCAGTGAATTGTGGCTCAAATTGGTACAAGGCAAACCTCTCAAAATGGGTGCCTATTATTAGGTTCCTAAAGCCATATGCATATACAGAAATACATGGCCTAATAATTGTTGAGTACTCAATGAGTTCAACAGGAATTGCAAAGTGCACTCCATTCCTGAACATCAAACCAAAGTAATGATTTAAGATCACAAGTATCTATTTTGTAAACGCTTGGCCTCAGTTCATAAATATAAACAGGTGGTTTTCTTCAGACTGTTGTATCTATAAAACTTCAACCTATCATCTGACACCTAACTTGAGTTCTTTCTCATTTGTGCTTCATAAATAGAAAAGAAATGTTGAAGTTTTGCATGCTAAATTCTACTCTGTTACTTGTGCAGCTGCATTGTCTTCTTCATCCAGCTATATCTAGTGGCAGAACAGGAATTGGAATTTGATTAAAGTCCCAGAGTTTAATTTGATTCTCAGTGTTGATTCTGAAGCACTTACAGGAATAAAAACCATAAATTTTGTCACTAAAGTTAGAGTAGTGTCCAAAAATCTCAAGCAGAGAAGATATTGAGAATTATATTTTTGTGATAGTTTTACAGATTAAAATTGCATTTACATCTTGGCCCTTTCGTTACTAAAGAGAGCCAGATAACCTCATCTTGAATCAAGGTTAATATGAAATGACAGAGAAACTGTCAAGTTCAAAAATTATTTTTTATAAACATGATCATTAAGACGTTTATAAAATTGGATTGGATTTTATATCTTCTTTACTGAAGAATCTGAATTAAAATGTCCCACAAGATTGTAACCTGAGCAGTACGTACCTCCCTCTGCAATCACCAACTGCCTGGTTGAGAGAAGATAATGATTCTCAGATTATCTAATTAACATCTCTTCATTTCAGTAGGTGAGGTTACAGCCCTGCATGACACCACAGTTCAGGTGCTACAAAGAACTTGCACTGATATAATAAGAGGAAATGGGAGTCTACTACTTTCAAAATATGCATGTGTGGATAGGAAACAAAACAAACCTTCCTTTTTTAAAGATATAGATTTTGTCCACCATAATGAAACTGTAAAAGGCAAAAAATAAATTTGTTTCAACATTTCATTTCAGCACAAAGGAAAAAAATCTCCAGATTTGTAGGTATTGCAGACTATTTTCTTGGCATGATTCCCAAATAGGAATTTATTCCTTTTTGAGAATAGAGGCTCAAACTGCCTTTCAGTTTTCAAGTGTCCCCAGAATGACCTGTTGATTAAGTTGAGTGAAATTTAGAAGTTGGTGTTGTCAGAAGTGTTGGAAGACTTTAATAGGATGTTTAGGGGAGAGACCAGCCCAACTGTCAGAGATATGATGACTAAAAATAAATCTTTTTATTTAAAAAAAATTCCTGATTAAATCTCATCCTGGGCCAGTTGAAGTTCATATGCACCTGTGAGTGTTGCAGTAACAATCAATGTTTTCTAACTCTGGAGGATTATTCATTGTATTGCCTGTATCCTGCCTACATTAGTGTTCCTATAATGGCTACAATTGATGGAGTCGCAACCATAGAGAATTTTTTAGGAAAAAATGTATTATAGACTTGACCTTGGATCCTAACCTTTTACTCATAATTTACATGGAATTCTTCAGTTTATTAAGAAATAATTCTAAATAGTGAAATGGAAAGAGTGATAACCTACAGAAAAGTCCTAGCTTTTGACAACGTTATAGGGGAAACCTGGAAGAAGAAACTTTAAGTCCCGATGGTTGTATTGCTAACTGAAGTTGTAATCATGGCTGTAGGGCATGAAGTCAGCAACTACCTGACAATTTGAAACTCTATACAGAACACTGAATAAAGCTATTATGCTTAGCAGCACCATACAGCTGAAGTAACTCGTGACCTTCTGAAGTCTGTCACATAATGCATGTCTGCTCTGACTGTAAGTTTCATCAGTTGTAACCTGTGAAGGATGCTAGCATGTGAACGAAATAAAACGGAAACATGACAAACTAGTAATTTGAAAATATCCTGCTTTGTCTAGCTGAACTGTTGTACAGTGTTTAATTCAGTGTTTAAGCATTAGAATTTGTGTGGCTGGTGACAGCACACATGCTGTATCTTTTCACCAATATGTTCTCCAAGCAAATTCCTCCGAGTTTTCTGTTATATTCATCAGTTTCCATTTGTCTCCAGTTTTTTTATGAAGGCTATCAATTTGTATATTAGTTGTTTAGTGCATACTAACAAAAAGGAGTAGCATTCTGGTAATCCATTCCGGGAGCTGCAGGAGCTCTGGATATCTTTTGGGTGCACTTAATATTATTGGGGTATTATGATAGTATAATGCAGGGCTACTCAACTTTGGAAGCCCGGGAGGCCACAATGATACTCACAGCATATGCCGAGGTCCGCAACTTAAGTGTGGTTGCATATACATGCAAATACATAAGAAAATATATGCAAATAGATAATTTCACACTGACAGGCATGAATACAAAGATTAAGGCAGGATTATACAACACACAGGCCCCATTTAAGTCAGTTTTGCTGATATTAATAAAATGCAATGTTTACCCGATTTCCACCCATATGACAGCACTTTTAATGAGCAATGACAGTCCAGGAATTTAACACTAACACACATATCAATAGAAGACCATTATATTGACTACTTTATTTGTTTTGGCTCCCACCCGCGGGCCACGTGTTGAGTAGCCCTGATATAATGAATCACATATTATAAGAACTTACATGAATGGCAGATGTAAAAACATTTAAAATACAATACAGATACAGTTTCAAAGGTCTGTTGCCCCTATAGCCATATTAGAGAAGAAAAAGTTGCACACTAATTGCAATGCACCTCAATATTGATAATGTACTTAAAGGCTTGCAGAGAACCAAGTCTTGCTCTGTGATATAACATCTAATCAGGGAAAAGAGCATCTTGTGCATAACACTGAAGCTTTAATGGATAGGGCTTGACAAATGGCGGCGAAATCTACTTGCCAGCCCTGCACTGCGCATGCGCGAGATCCGCATTGCGCATGCACGCGCCGCCAGTGAACGGGGTGACCGGTTGAAATCCACTCTCCACAGGTGAGTAGAAACAGCGATTTGTCGAGCCCTGTTAATGGATATTGGATAACACTTTAAATCTTCCTTTGGAAGAGAGAAATATAGCTATAGAATACAAAATAGTGTCAGTTCATGAATATTTGGAGATGCAGTCTCTTCCTTCAGTCTTGCTTGATTCATCTTTATTTCCTGTAAAGCAAGTGGAAATCTTTAGCTACTTGAATATAATCTTTGGTAGCCATAGATCAGTGTTTCCCAAATGGGGTTTTGTGCGTGGTACCCTGGGGTTCCGCAAAGTGAAAATAAGGGTTCCATGAGAAAATTCCATTACAATAACATTTTATTATTTAAAAAATAATAATTAATAATTAAGCATTTATGAATTTTATTGAAAACAATTTTCATTTGTGTTTGCCACGATAAGTGTCCCTGTGTAATGCCAGCTTAGCCAGAGAATGGGAACGACGATGTATGTCACTATTCAACACTGAACGTGCAGTCAGTTGGTGGTGCGGTCGCCTGTAAATACCACCGTAAATCCCCGTTCGCACTCTCAGGGAGCATGGATGATGTGAGTGACTGAATACAAATATACTAGTGCCGCGTTGGACGAAGTCGAAGCTTCAGCTGTCAAAGCAGTTACTTTATTTTTGTACACATTAAATGTGATTTTTTAAAAAGATGTGCAATTAAACTAAATGTTGATCTCATGACCTTGTTTAGCATTTGTTTATTATTATCCTTACTTATTTGTGATCTACTTTTTCAGCTCCATATATAAGTCTGTTATTAGGGGTTCCGAAAAATTCTTTCGAGTTTAAAAGGATTCCGTAGCCAAATAAAATTGGGAAACACTGCCATAGAGGAATGAATGTTTTGATGCTCTTCCATTGTTTTCCTCCTATCAGTCACTGAGGAAAAAGCTGCTGGAAGGGCTGACCTGGCCTACTCTATTCTACATAGGTTCTACATATACTATTCTCGTTGCTGCATCTGATCATCTTCCAATTGTTCATTAAGCAACATGACTTACATCTATTACATGATTGTGCTCTCCCCCATTCCCTAAGGGCAAAAGTGCATGAAGTGGGCTTGTGGTTTTTGTTTAATTTATTATGTTTTACACGGTTACCAACACGTCAGTATTAATATGTTAAAGAAGGCAAGGCCAAAGAAACGTGCCATGCATTTAGTGTAGGTCATGAAGTTTGTGAGTCACTTCATTCCTTTAAGAGTTTGTGCCTGTTTTTGACCCCTGAGAAAGCTCTGTCTTTTGTGTAAATAAGTTTTACTATTATTGTAGAAAGTTCTGTTGTGCAACATGAGCAATGATTCTTGAACATTGCCTTCATTCTGGAGCTTTAGATCTTTTCAGTACCCTGGGCCTAAGCCCATGAGTACCTTGAAGATAAAGATCAATACTTTGAACTTGATTAGCTATTCTGTAGGAAGCCACTGTAGAGAGTACAGGACAGGCCTGATATATTTGTGGCAACCAGTATTGCTGGAGGGAGATTTGCTGCTAGAAATGAGGTAGTGGTGTCCATATTGTTGTCAGAAGGAGTTGGAGAGCTTTTTCCCTGGGAGATTACTGAAAATCACACTCAAAATGAACATTAAAGCCCAGGATTGAGGTGCATTGGAAGATTTGTAATAAGATTCTGGACATTTTCATAGAATACCTCCCTCTACTGTACTTGGATCTAGTCAGTGTCATTGAGCCTTCTTTTTCATTCACACCAAATATACACAGGTTCATTGAGGAGATGGAGTTTTAAAAAGTTTACATTTATTTCATGATAAGTCACACAAGTGCATGCATAAATGTGAGCTCAAGCTTAGAAGTTCTTGTAAGGCTGAGAGCAGATCATAATCATAAACATGTTTTATACCCTGAAAATATATTTAGCAGGAAATTTTAATTGCTAAGACAGATGTCTGTATTTTTGAGTGAAACATGCAAAATCAGTGATACTACTGCATCTTCATTCATTTCTATAGTTTGTTTACCTGTGAGTGGTTTTAATATACAGGAGCTGGCTAAATGATATCCTTTCCTCATGCATGTAGATTTGACTTAAAGAAGAGGAATGCAGAATACTTTTTTGCTCCCACTTTAGAAAGATTGCCTAGAGCTGCCCTAAAAGTGAAATTCATAAATATTTTAAATCACCCACACAGTAAAAAAAATTGCATCAGTATGTTGGCTGAATAATGTATTACTCCTTGGTTTAAAATCTGCTGCAACTACTGCCTCCTCACTATAGATTAAAGTTCTCTCAGCTCTTTCTAGCTGTAAACTATCAAGACACATGAAAGTAGAATGAAAATCTAAATTGAGCCCTAACCAGATCCTGTTTATGTAAAGAAAAGAGCTGGTGGCGTGAAGGGGACTAAGGGCTGGAGATAAGAGAAGAAAAAGATACGATTCAGTTTGTTGTCTTTGATTTTGATTTTTTGTTTGTTTGTTTGTTTGTTTGGTAGGAAGCTTAGGGATAGTGTTCAATGTTTCTTGGGACCAGCCCAGGTTGGACTTTCAGTCTTAGTCTTAGTCTGACTCATTGAATCAATAGGGGCTGGAAGTTCTGTAGGGAGAGCACTCACTGGATACAGGAAAGTGCCTTGCATGAATAGCAGTCTCACTCTGCTTGATTAAGAACTGGTATTTGACTGGCTCTGAAGGGGGGAAGGTGTGTATATATATTCCCCTCAAGCATGGAGGAGAATAGTGACCATGGAGCAGATCTGAAAGGACATACATCAAGTGTGATATATTGAAAAAGAGAAGGGGGCCTCATAGAAGATTGCAGGTTCCCATCCTCAAAGACTCCTTTCCCACCCATTCATTACTTCTAAAGCAATGGTTCCCTGAAGCTGTTGTTGTGCCTTGGGGTGGCCCGGGTAGTTTTCAAAATAATGTAACAATGGAACAAAGGCTGTGTCTACACTGCCAGTTTTTGCGGCAGAAAATATGCTAATGAGGGATTGCTTAGCATTAGTCGCAACGTCATTAGTTTATTTTCTGCCAATTCTTTTTGCGCAAGGGGTTTTTGCACAAAAAGAAGCAACGTAGCCGCTTCCGTTTTGCGCAAAAAAACCCTTGTGCGCAAGATCCTGATGCCTCTCCAGGAGAGAGGCATCTCTGGGAGAGTCCTTCATTAGCATATTTTCTGCCCCCAAAACTGGCATTGTAGACAAAACCAAAGAGTAGTGGCATTTGAATCCATTCAGACACCTCCTGGCAGCTCTTGGAAAATAGTATTTTTGCCTTTGATCACATAACAGAAATATTGGAAATTGAGGCTGTGTGCTCACTATACAAGTTGCCCTCCATGAAGAAGTGGAAAACTAGAATTCAATAAGTTTTTATTCAAAATGGATCCCAAGGCTACTGTGTAAAAGGTCATAGAATTTAAAATAAAACCCATCGGACACCGGGAATGACTAATAAAAACAGACTTATCCCATCTGCATTTATTGGCTTTCAGCTGAGGTGAGATATGATTGCTCTCTATAAATACACCATAGGGAAAAATACCAGGGTGGGAGAGGAGTTATTTAAATTAAGATGTCATTGGATTAAGGATGTAAAATCCTGATTAATCAGTTAACTAGTTAAATGTTATGTTAACCTAATGCTTAACTGGTTAACAAACTAAGCAGGGTCTTGGCCCTGGTCCCGGCACTGGTGCCGCCACCGCCAGTGGCAGCTGGAGGCTCCTGGCCCCAGTCCTGGGGCTGCAGCTGGCAGTGGCGATGCCAGGAGGCTTCCCAGCACCGGGGCTGCTCCTGGGCACTGGTTTACTGGTACCTGGTAAGCATCGCCCAGTAAGGGTGGTGCTTACCAGGTAACTGGTTAATCAATTACCCGTTCACATCCCTACATGGGTAAGAGGGAAGATCCTCTCATGAAATGATAACTGATAGTAAACAAAGGGTAGGAATAAATGGTCAGTTTTCAGAATGGGAATTAGTGGTGCCCCCCCATAGGTCTGTACTAGGACCTTTTCAATATATTCATAAATGATCTAGAGAAAGGGGTAAACAGTGAGGTGGCAAAGTTTTCAGATGATACTAAACTACTCAAGATAGTTAAGTACAAAGCAGACTGTGAAGAGCTTCAAAAGGATCTCAAAAATCTGGGTGACTGTGCAACAAAATGGCAGATGAATTTTAATGTTGATAAATGCAAAATAATGCATATTGGAAAACATAATGCCAACTATACCTATAATATGATGGGGACTAAATAGCTGTAAACACTTGAGAGATCTTGGCGTCTCTGAGACTATCCACTCAATATGCAGCATCAGTCAAAAAAAGCAAACAATGTTAAAATCATCAATAAACTTAAAAAACAACAAATAGTCTGGTAGCACTTTAAAGACTAACAAAACATTTAGATGGTATCATGAGCTTTCGTAGGCACAGCCCACTTCTTCAGATGATCAGAGTTATTCGATGTTCAGAACTAAAATAAATAGGGGAGAAGGAAGGGGGGAGGGAGGGAAAGAAGGAACAAAATGGGAGGGGGGGGAAACAAGAAGAGGTAGTGGGTACAAAAATATCAAGGGGAAAGCCAAGCTGGAATGTAACAGGAAAAACAAATAGTCTGTAAGCAGCTAAAGAATGGATAGTCAAAAAAAGGCAGATATTGCCTCCATTAGTAGGCAATAGAGAAGAATACTAACACCAGATACAATTCAGACAAAGAATCATTGGCACCTTCATTGTTTAGTGGGTTGATAATGTCCCAACCATCCAGTATCTGTATTTAATCCATTAGCATGAGTATCAAACTTATAAATGAATTGTAGTTCCAGTCCTTCCCTGTGTATTTGGCTTGTGGAATTGGTCAGTAACAAAACAGCCACTTAAAGATCTGTTAATGAATGCCCAGGTAGATTGAAGTGTTCCCCAACAGGTTTTTGTATGTTCCCTTTATGGATATATGATTTGTGTCCTTTAATCCTTTCCCATAGGGACTGTACAGTTTGTCCAATACTGTACAGTTTGTTGTCCAATATACAGTTTGTATATACTGCAATGGGGCATTGCTGGCATTTGATGGCATAGATTACATTTCTGGATGGGCAGTTAAATGAACCTCTGATTTGGTGGCTTATGTGGTTGGCTCCAGTAATGAATTCACTTGTATAGATATGTGGGCAGAGTTGGCATTGGGGCTGATTGCAGGGCTGGGTTCCTGGATGTTTATGATGTAGCAGTGTAGCATGGTTACCGGAGGGAATTTGTTTCAGGTTGGGGGGTTGTCTGTAAGGGAGAATAGGTCTTTCCCCAAAGGCCTCTGAGAGTGAGGGATCATTTTCCAAGATAGGTTGTAGATTGTGGATAATGTGTTGGAGGGGTTTAAGTTGTGGACTGTAGGTAATGACAAATGGAATCCTGTTATTTTCTCTTTTGGGTTTGTCTTGAAGTAGTTCATGTCTGAGTACTTTTTTGTCTCTGTCAATCTGTTTTTTCACTTCTCCAGGTGGTATTTCAGTTTTAGGAATGTTCTATATAGATCCTGTAGGTGTTTGTCTCTGTCTGTGGGATTGGTTTGGAGCAAATCCGGTTGTATTTTAGGGCTTGGCTGTATACAATAGATTGAGAAATGTGTCTGGGATGGAAGCTCGAGGCATGAAGGTAAGTGTAGCGGTCGGTTGGTTTCTGGTATAGGGTGGGAGGAGAAGGGATCCTGGACCGGAAGGGGGAGAGAAGGGGCCCAGGATGGTGCAGAAAGTGGGGAGGGGGGGAGAAGGGACCCGGGCTGGCGGAGGAGTGTGGGGTGGGGGTTAGGGAGAAGAGGGGCCCGGGCTGGAGTGGCAGGGGAGCGGTCAAAGGAAAATGTGGGCCTGAGCTGGCATGGCAGGGGAGAGAGGAAAGGGCACAGGCTGGCAGGGTCAGAGGAAGGAGAATGGGCACCTTCTTGATGATTACCTGTTCTGTTCATTCCCTCTCGGGCACCTGGGACTGGCCACTGACAGAAGAATGGATACTGGTCTAGATAGACCTTTGGTCTAACACAATATGGCCATTCTTATGGTGTATGCACCAATGTAGACAAAAGAACAAGTGGATAGGAACTGGCCATCAATAATCTTAGGCTAGAATTTAGACAAAGGTTTCTAACCATCAAAGGAGTGAAGTTCTGCAACAGCCTTCTCAGGGGAGCAGTGGCTGCAAAAAAACCTACTTGCTTTCAAGATTAAGCATGACACATTTATTGAGGGGATGATGTGATGAGACTTCCTACAATGGCGTGTCAGTTAGCATCAGATATCTCCAATTCTTGATGGGACACTAAGTGTAATAGGCTCTGAGTTACTAAGAGAATTCTTTCCCAGATATCTGGCTGGTGGGTCTTGCCCAAATACTTGGGGTCTAATGATCACCATATTTGGGATTGGAGGAATTTTCCCCTGGATCAGATTAGAAGAAACCCTAGTAGGATTGCCACATTTCTAATTACACAGCACCAAACACCCTTGCCCTGCCTGCCCCTTCCCTCAGGCTGTGTCTAGACTACACCTCTCTGTCGACAGATGTAGATTAGGCACGTTGAAATTGCTAATGAAGCAGGGATTTAAATATCCCATGCTTCATTAGCATAAACATGGCCGCCGCTTTTTTTTTGAAACTGAGCTTTTTCAAAAAAACCCCCAAAAACCGGCAGTCTAGACGCGGATCTGTCAAAAATAAAGCCTTTTTCGACAGATCCTGTATTCCTCAAAAAATGAGGTTTACAGGATCTGTCGAAAAAGGATTTATTTTCAACAGATCCGCGTCTAGACTGCTGTTTTTTCAAAAAATCTCCGTTTCGGAAAAAAAGCGGTGGCCATGTTTATGCTAATGAAGCATAGGATATTTAAATCCCTGCTTCATTAGCAATTTCGATGTGCCTAATCCACATCTCTCTGCTGACAGAGAGGTGTAGTCTAGACACAGCCTCAGGCTATTCTCTTGTCTTTCTCCTTCTCCAAGGCCCTGTTACCATTCACTCCATCCTGTTTCCCTCTATCGCCTGCTCTCCACCACCCTCTTTCACTTTTACCAGGCTGGAGTAGGGGTACACGAAGGGATGCGGCTCTGGGCTGGAGGATGGGGCTGAAGGATTTGTAGGGGTTGAGGGAGTTTGTGTGCAGGACTGGGCTCAGGGCTGAGGCAGGGAATTGGCATGTAGGAGTTGCTGTCTGTGGGAGGGAATTTGGGTATGGGAGAGGGCGTAGGGCAGAGGGTTTGGGTACGGAAGGGAGTGTGGACTGTGGGAAGGAATTTGGGTGTGAAAGGGGGCTCAGGGCTGGGGTAGAGGTTTGGCCTGTGGGAGGGGTTTCAGGGTGTGGGTTCCAGATGCTGCTGGCATCATCAGGCTTCCGGAAGGAGCCAGCACATTCCTCTGACTTCTAGGTGGAGGGGCAGTTGGGCAGCTCTGCATTCTACCCCTGACTACAAGCACCACCCTCACAGGTCCCCTTGGCTGCATTTCATGGCCAATGGGAGCAGTGGAGTCAGTTTTTGAGGAAGGAGCAGCATGCTGAGACCCTCTGGCTGCCCCTGTACCAAGGAGTCAGAGCAATGTGCCAGTTGCTTCTGAGGGTACGTCTACACTTGCTCCCTAGTTCGAGCTAGGGATGCAGATGTAGGCGACCGAAATTGCTAGTGAAGCGGGGATTTAAATATCCCGCACTTCATTAGCATGATCTTGCCGGTGCGTTACTCTGCTCAACAGCTGATTCGAACCAGGAAGTGCGCGCCAGGATGCGTTAGTTCGAACCGAACCCCTTGGTTCAAACTAACATTACTCTCTTTTTGAGAAGTAACGTTAGTTCGGACCAAGGGGTGCGTGCACTTCCTGGTTCGAATCAGCTGTTGAGCGGAGTAACGAGCCGGCGAGATCATACTAATGAAGCGCGGGATATTTAAATCCCCGCTTCATTAGCAATTTCGGTCGCCTACATTTGCATCCCTAGCTCGAACTAAGAAGCAAGTGTAGACGTACCCTGAGAGACATGTAGAGCCAGGGCAGGTAGAGATCCTGACTTAGCCTTACTGCATTGCTGACCAGACTTTTAGCAGATTATTAATATCTCCTGGATTGCTTTCAGTAGCAACTGTGAGATCAGTGCTGATTCTGGTAGAGTCCTGGCAAATATGGGAGGATTGGTAACCCTGATGGTGGTGTATGTTTGTTTGTTTTGTTTTGTTTTGTTTTGCTTTACTCTCCAGCATGGGGCCCAGGTCATTTGCAGGTTTATACTAATGTAAATTGTGGATTCTCTGTAACTTGAAGTCTTTAAATCATTATTTGAGGATTCCAGTAAGTCAGATAGAAGTTAGTGATCTATTATTGGAGTGGGTGAGGTTCTGCAGCCTGCAATGTGTACGAGGTCAAACTAGATTATCATAATTGTCCCTTTTGGCCTTAAAGTCTATAAGTCTGAGTTTGATACTGCCAAAGTAGTGCTTCCATACCAACAGTAGTCTACACTAACTCAATACACATCCAATTTAATATGCTTTGAAAGAGGACTCAGGAATTCCCAACAAATAGGGGGGAAGTGTGCTTTAAGAGTTTGTGTTGTGTACATAGTGTGGACTGAAAAAGCGTAAAACAAGTTAGTCCTGACTAAAAACCCCATGGTAGACATTCCCTAATTTATTCAAGAAAAGAGAGCAATTGTTCATTTTATCCTGAATATAAATAGCATTATTTTGAAGTAAATGACAAGGAGGCAGTCTCTGTACAGGTTTTGTGTGAAACCTACAGAGTTATAGTATATAATATGCCATTACATTCATCACAGAAAGAAAGAAACCAATCTATCTTTAATGGATCTTGAGTGTTTTCCAAGAAGCAAAAGGAGGAAGCATAGCAACTCAGTTTTGACAGTATTATTGTATTGAGGGTAACACCAACTTACTTTCATGCCCAGAACTTTTAGAAATAGACAGCAGTATGCTTTCAAAGATATCTGTATTAGAGTTTTGCTGTCCTGCCAGTGCTCCACATTTTATATCCATAATTACAATGAAAGAAAGCACAAACTGATAAAGCATTAATATAAACACCTGATTCTATAAAATCTTATTCACCCTGAGTAATTCTTGACACAACGTAAATACACACTTTTTTTTTTTTTAATTTAAAAATGTGACAAAAAGTACATTTTGAAGTAGTGAAATCATAGCTGAGGTTCAGAATGCTGTAAAGGACTTTCTAATAATAAAACTCCAGTTGGTTGACAGTAATAGCAGGGAGTTCTAGAAATATTTACAGGAGTTTCTAATGCTTCCAATATTCAGTCACACCCTTGAATAAGGAGAACTTCTCCAAAAGTGGATATTACCATTATTTGTCCTCTGCCCCAAAAATCTAGGATTATGTTTAGACTGCAGAGCTTTTCCGGGATACCGTATCCCAGAAAAGCTCTGTGGCATCCAAGGAACACGTCCGCTTTTTCGGAACAGTTTCCAAAAAAGCGGACGTGTTCTATCGGCATCCATGTATTTCTCTCGGTGAGAGGAATAAGGGATGTTCAGAAAGAGGACTTTTTTCCTAAATTTGACCCCGTGTAGATGGGCCAAATTTCGGAAAAGCCTCTTTCGGGGGAAAAAAAGCGGAAAAAGATACGCAAATTGCAGTTTGTAATTTGCGTATCTTTTTCCGACTTTTCCCTGCATTGTAGACATAGCCTAGAATATAAATTGTACCAATATAATTTAGTGTAGACATTTAAAATACCAGAAAAAATAACTAAACCAGCTACTTCTAACTTCATCATTACTAATTCACATTGACTAATCTGGATTTATTCTAGGGAAAGACATAAATCATAACATTTAATAAACATTAAACACTCTTGAAATTAAAGAAAAGCATCTGCCTTACAGCAGTGCATGCAGAAAGGCATTCAATTCAGTAAGGTGTTTTGGTTCCACATAGTATGAGAAATATTTATTTAATCTGACATCAATTTTTAACCTCAATCAAACTGTTCTGAAATTCTCCATGTGCATTGGTTTATTTGAAAGCTTCCATGGGAGACTTTTTCCTTTGAATATGTAAATAGGAATGGCTGTAGCAGGGTGGCTCATAAATGAGGTTTATTGCAAGGTACTTTTAGTTGTCTGCGGTGCTGAATCATTTTTTTTCTTTCTTGTTCCCTTTTTTGTGGTCTTCCCTCCAACTGCACACTTTTCTTGTACTGAATTATGTCCTTGACTATGTATTGTCCTTGTTGTAGTCTATTTGTAGTTGAGATAATAATAGAAGATCTATTATCTTATTGTAAGATTCCCCTTGATGACTGTCATTTGATTCTACATTCAGCTCTTTGACTTCAGAACTAGTAAACCAAAAACCAGAAAATGTAGCTCCCTGCAACTTTAGTACAAGAAACAGAAACTCGGCTATCCCCTGAAGCTCCAGAAATGTGCTTCCTCTTTCTTTGGTTCTTCAGCTGCGCTTTCGCTAATCTAAATTTATATATGACATTAAGAAAACTCTTCTGGTTTCACAGAGTACAAGTATCAGGGATGTGAAAGATTAAATGGTCACCTTGTGCTTACCGGACAGTGCTTACCGGTTTCGGTTAACCAGTAACCTGTGGTGGCTGGAGTAGCTCCCTGCCTGCTGGAGCCGCCCTCTTTTGTGCCAAGTTCTGTGAGCATGGTGCCCGCCATAGACAGGTGCTGCTCTCACTGCAGGTGCAGGTGGCACCACACGCAGGTTTGCTTCAGTGGGGGCTGGGAACCTGTGGCAGCCCTCACTTTGGGGTTGGGAACCAGCAGAGCCAGCCCCAGCACGGACCTGGAAGCTGGTGGCAGTCCCAGCAGACCACTCATAGACAATTTCATCCTCTAACTCTATGGGTTAAATAATTTGTAACCTTAAGAAGTGGTCTTAAGGTCACTGCTGCCTTTGATTAAAATATTTGTTTTGCAAGCAAAATTAAGATAGTTGCTCTCCTTACCAATTTCTGTTTGCGCACATAAAAATGCAGTTTCGGGCTCTATTAAAAGAGGCTTACAAGGCATAAAAGAGGCGTGATTCACTGAAGGTTCTACAGACCACTCTGTCTTGAACGTTTCCTTACACTGTATGTTAATTACGAGCTGCACAACCTGTTTTACCTTTCTGTGATGCTGGTAATTTCTGTCTCAGACTTGAAAAAGAGCTTTGTGTGGCTCAAAGCTTTCTCACCAGCTGTAGAAATTAGTCCAATAACACACCTTATTTTTCCATTTGGGGATCTGTTGAGTCAGTTGGAAAAGATAGAGGCCATATAGCACTGACTACAGGCAAGCTATCCTTAAACAATTACTTATGGGTCTTTATAAACCTAACCTGCAGATTCGCTCCTCCATGAAGTATGTATGTTTCCAGTATTAATCTGGATTCTCTATGGTGAAACTGCTGGGATAGTTATAGGAAAGTTGTTCTTGTTCTTTTTATTCAAAACATGTATATTCTTAATTTCGAATTTACTTTATAAACATTTGTTTTGCCAATACTTCTGTGAAATAAGTAATAGTATCCCTACTTTCAGATGCGAAAAGGAGTCTGGGAGAGTGAAGTGACTTGTCCATAAGAAATCTGTCAATGGAACTAGAAATCAGGATTTCCTGAGTACCAAACACCATGGTTAGTTTGACTCCGCTGAGGGAGGTGGAGTAGTTTACAGGATGTTTACCAAACCATTCAATAGTTGGACTGTCATCTTAGCTTGGAACTACCAGGGATGATACATACATTCCAGCCTTTGATATGGTGGGCCAGTGTGAAGGAATAAGCTATCCTTTCCTTTCAAAGTGACTTTTCTCTAACTTTCAAATTAGAGGAAAATCAAATTATTTTTGTAAACTTAAAAAAATGCTAACCTTCCTTCATCCTTTATGGGAGTTGAAGGTGAGTTAATGTTCCTTCTACTCTATACAACTGACTTCTGGGCTGTTACTTGACTGTATTCTGACACAGTTTGGCTTGTGTGGTATAAGAACGTAGAAATGGTATTTTCTTTAAATAACCAAAAGAACCCTCTTAGATGAGAATGAATTCTGGGGTGGTTTATATTTTAGTCTCATTATAAACCTTCCCCATCGATATAATCAAGCTGAGCTTAACATTGTTGGGCAAAAAGCAAACCTCAGTACAGTTGTTGCTAACGTCCATCGGTTGCTTAGTAGTATTGGAAGTTCTATTTTAAAGCAATATAGAACATAAAATGAAAGGAAAACCATTTTAATTTTGAAACTTCAAAACATTTTAAATAAGCTTAATTGAAAGTTTCTGTTTGGAAAAATTATAGTACTGGTTCAGGTCTTTAAAATGTTCATAATGATAGACTTTTTGTTAGCTTTTCTTAGAGAAAAATAAACTGACTTGCTTTTATCGCTTCTCAATTTGTGCTGTAATGTTTTTAAAGAGGTTTTTTTTTCAAATTAAAGTTTAATTTCAGAAATTGGATGAAGAAGAAAAATACTTGAAAATTACTTTGAATGTGCTCTTTGTGATACATACATTTCCTTTTCTATCATTTGTGTCTCCGAATACAGAACCATTCTGAAGGTCATTATGGCTGTAGTCAGACATTGACAGCCTTCCAGAGTATTGGTTTGGGATTAAGGCCTCATCTACACTTTGCCCTCCCATCAGTCTAAACTATGCACTTCAGCTACATGAATAGAATAGCTGAAGTCTATGTACTTACCATGGCGTCTTCCATGCAGTAAGGTCAGCAGGGGCTGCTCTCCTGTCGACTCCAGCTTCTTGTCCAGGTGGAGTACCCGCATCAACGGGAGAGCACTTGGAGGTTAATTTATCGCATCTAAGCAGATGGTAATAAATCAATTACTGGTGGATCAACCACTGCAGCATGGATGCACTGTATAGTGAAGATAAGCCCTAAGATCTCAATTTGCAGAAGTATTTATCTACTTGGTATTTTTAGTTCTAGAATTCTGTCAAGAAAATAAACCAAGTAAGACTTTTAGCCTGGCAAGATCATTTGAAAACAATTATGAATTACAGAGCTACATAATATTGATTTTCAGTTATTTGAGAGGTGTGGTTTATAAGGCCATTAAGGTATGGTAAAATTGAATGGTGACAAACAAAAATATAAAAAGATGGAAAATTCAATATATGGCATTCTTAAAAGGCTTCATTGAGCTCTCTTTGAGCATGTCTTCTGTGAAGCTAGTATGTGTAATCTGCCCCTTGAAGAAGCATCAGTGTTTGACTTTTGTGTGTGTGTGTGTGTGTGTAAATAAATAAAAGTGCAGGCGAACATGATAGCTGAAAACAAATATATTCATTTAAAATTAAGTGTATTTATTTAAATAAAAATGTATTCATGGTGATCTAGATGCCTTATGGATGAATATGAAATATGAAGACAAACTCTAGCTCCCAATTGTACAGGAATTGTACCTGTCAACTTTTCAATATTTTGCTTTAACATCTTGGAGAGCCTTGAAGAGCAGAGAGATCAGTCTTAAAATGACTTTCTACTCCTGGCTGTTGATTAGCATAGTTACGAATGAGTGGGCTTTATGTTAAATTCATATGAGACATAAGGTGGTCCAGCTGTTAGTCAATAAGAAATGTATAAATAAGGTGGGAGAAATCTCTTGTCTTGAAACAGTTTTCAACGTTGAAAACTGTTTCAAGAGGCTAGCTTACTTAGAAAGTTACAAAGATTTTACAGATTTGAGTACTCCCAGAAGGATATTTTTAACTAGAGCAGTTATTTTGTTAGCATACATTCAAAATAACATAGAGCACATTATAATGGTAAAAACAGGTAGCAAAATAATGCTAATTATACTATGGATTCTTCTTTTGCACATTTCTCCCTTTTTTAAAGTTTGAAAGACTAGTGAGTTTAAAAATCATAGTACACATTTTTGAGTTTCTAGGATTTTCCTTTTTATAGATAGTTGGTTTATTCCTCAACGATGACTACTAGAAATAAAATCCTATTTTTATTACTTGCTTATAAATAGAAAGGTAGCATGTATATTATAAATGACACCATTTTATAAACATTTCAGAGGCTGGAGAATTAAATAAGCTATTGGAGTTCAAACTCCAGCAGTGAAATACTGTGCAGTCCAACACAGGAACAAAATCTAAGGACCAGAAAAAGTTACTTTAGAAGACTACTATAAATGTGTGAGAGAAAATTAGATCTTATATTTTTATTAAAACAAAAGTTTTCCAGAGAGAAGAAGCTCTTATTAATTACAGGATTGAGAAGTACCTGCATCAAAAAACCTAATTACTATTGTGTATTATGTAACAGTCTCCTCAGGAATAAGTGTACATTCTGATGCATAGAATTCAGCAAGGTGGTAATTATGGAGGCTACTTCAAAAGCACATAGTTTATTCAGTTCCTGTCCACACTAAAGCACTTCTGTGTTGGGGGAACAGATGGTTAAGAGTTCATTTGTCAGTATAGATGAGACTAAACAAACTTAAAAGCATTTCCTTCCAAATTGTACTACAGTCCTGCAAATTATTTGGTTTCTGTCTAACACAATTTGGTCCAATTTACAGTGGAAAGACTGAATTTAAATGTAAGAACAGTACTTTCTGTAACCAAGTCGTCCAAGTTGTAGCATTATAGGCTCCCCCTGTAGACAGTACTTACTAGGTGTCACAGATCTGGTTGAGCTCATTCAGTTGGACACATTGCTGTGAGGGGATCCAAATGCTGAATTTCCCCTGCCCTTAGCTTGCTGTCAGAGTTTAGCCACTGTCTGGCTTTGGGTCCATAGATATCCATTCCAGATACAGGCCTCAGGTCCAACATCCCTCTTGGCAGTGGGGATCTCTGACAGGGTTTTCAACTCATTGTTAGAATGGTCTCTCATTCTAGTTATGGGGAGTAACTCACAAGATCAAAACTACTTCCCATAGTCGCATGCAGTCTCTTCACAATGCTCTCTGAGGCTATGTCTACACTACAAAGAAAAGTTAGAAAAAAGATACGCAAATTGCGAATGGCAATTTGCATATCTTTTTCTGCTTTTCTTCCGAAAGAGGCTTTTCCGACATTTGGCCTGTCTACACGGGGCCAAATGTCGGAAAACCCCCCTCTTTCAGAACATTCCTTCTCTGAAATGAGGTTTACAGGGATGCTGACAAAACGCATCTGCTTTTCCGACTTTTATAATATCAATCATAAGTTGTACAGACAGTTTCCCCAAGTCATCCCACCAAGATCTGTAATGATCTTTTATGGGCCAAATTTGAATGTGTGTACTTAATCCTTCTCCTCCTTGAGCTGGTCTGTCTACCTCTTTGTGGCATTGATGATACTATTGATTTACACATCTTTACTTTGGACTGATCTCCCTTCATCCAAACTAAAATGTCAGAATTCTTGTCTAAACTCTGACCATCTTGCACTGTTACTATTGTAAACCTTCCTGATACTTACTTGTCTGAGGACCAAGCCTACTAGCTAGGATAAAAAATACCTGCATTGCTATAGCTCTTTGCCACCTGAGCCATGCCCACGTACATGGTCCATTAAAGGTCCCAAATCAGTGAACTAATTGTGCTTCCCTCCCCAAATAATTTGGCATGTCTTCCAGTGTGCACAACAATTAATATATTCTGAACCCCCCTCTTTCCCAGCTATGTTAACAGTGGGCTCTTTTACCTCTTTGCAGGGTTCCTTTTGAGGCTGCCCATTCTTGGACATAAACAAACCATCAGAATCCTTGTTCCTTTCTCTACCTATTTCCTCTCACTTCTGGAAAATCGGCCTGCATTCCAGATGTGCAGTCCCTCCTCCCTTCTTAAAGGAGAAGCTGCATTGTTGCCCAAATTATAATGGTTCTGGGCTGTTATAGAGGGAGCATGTTTCCAGCGTTGCTGGAGCACAACTACTTAACATGACAGGGTTTGATATGAAAGTAGTTATCTGACAGTAATAGAGGTCACATTATAATGTTTTCAGATACTTTATTCATTTTACATATTAACTTCTCTCAGCTGTAGTGACATCACCTATCTTTTTGTGCTTATCAAGTCCTGATTTATTGCCAGTGGTAGAATGATTATTCAGTGCCTAATTAGAATTATTGTATTGTTTTAGCATTTAGGAATACAAATTGGAACACAACCTAGAAAAAAGTGTACTGAAATTTGTTTCTTGTAATGTTGAATGAATAGCATTATCTTTAAAATTTTGTGTTTGCTGACACTTAAAATGAACATCTTTGCATCATGGCTGAACCTCTGACAATTGAACAGCTGACTGTCTAGTACAAATCTCTGCAGGGAAAAGAGCACAGTTGAATCTGTCAGTGCTCTATCACTCTATGGGTATTTCACTTTGATCACCCATATAGAATGATCAGATATAAATAAAGATATGCTAATTTGATGAAGAGGCTGTGGTTCTGCATATAATTGAACAAATATATCACAGTACTAAAAACACATAACTTCCTTCCCACCCAATCCCCAAGAGATAACAATTGTGCTGTGGGTATGGGAATTAAAGAAAAAGAAAACAGAGAAGAACAATCATGCATTGTGGGGGAAAAAATCAAAATCTCCCTACTTAGCATGCTTTCCTAATAGAAAGCAATTGTTCCTTTGAAAGCTCTCTGCTCTGTTGGCTTCCTTATTCTTTTGCAGGAATGGCAATGCCTACTCCGAAGCAGGGTATGTATGCTGTTTTGACAAAAGAGCTTTTTATTTACTTATTTGTATTCACAAGTGTTTTTTGTTGCCAAATCTTTTTTAAAACTGTTTTTACCTTAGTATTTGGAGTCAATTCTTCCTAACATCATTTATTTTTGGCTTTTAATCACAGTAAATTAATCCAGTGCTATCTCTTTGAGTTCTGATTCTTATACAGACAGCAGACTTTTTGAGAGAGGTACAGATGCAAATAGAGAAAAAGCTGTGTAGTGCTTCAGCATTGAGTGGCAATAAATATGTAAATATTCAGCCCATCAAAGATGACTTTGGTGGGTTCTCTATGCCTCAGTTACCCCTTACCGTCCAATCTTTTCCATCAGTCCCTTACTCCTGCTTTTAAGTTTCCCTATTACGGAAACTATTTTTAGGATGTTCACACCTACACCTTCCAGCTGAAAACTTACTTACTATGGATGTCATCAGTACTTTTCATTAGGTGTCTCATCCAACATTTTGTGAAGATAACAGAAAAGCTTTCATTGACTTCAGTGGGTTTTGGATTAGGCCCTAACTGGTTTGTGGCAGTCTGATGTAGATTGTATACGCAGTAAAACATTAGAGCCAGCAAATCACATAGTGACTTTTAAGGGTGTTTAAATACTGGCAGCATGTGAAGGGCAAACATTTTGCAGTGTGTCTAAGACAGCAGAACAATAGCAGGTACAACAAAACATTCTTCTATCTGCTCCCTCAACCTTGCTTAGATTTTGTCTGCACCTCCTGTCTAACATAAGTTTCACCAACAAAAGTGCTGGTGTGGACAGCACTATTCTGTTGACCTAGCTAATGTCACTCATTGGAAGGGAGTCGGAGGGGGGTTGAATTATACTACCAGGAGAGCACTTCAGCAGTAAAGCTGTGCCATTGGAATGTTTGCTGTGTAGACATAGAATGAACTCCATTCCTAAGGCTTTCTCAGCATTCCACTTGTTACCCCAAAAATATTCTCACTGGAGACCACCCAGGGTTACACTAGTATGGGTTTATTTCTACTAGGTAAAACTAAAGAGGAGTAAGCAGCCACCAAAGGTTAAAGAAGAAGAGAGAGAGAGAGAGAGAGAGACACACACACACACACAGTTTTATTCTTCAATTTTCCTTTTTTATTATGAGTTATACTATGAGCATGAAACACTTCCTTTTTGGCATCTAGACTGTTAAGGTTTAAATACCATGTAACCACAGTTGACTAACTCAAGAAAATCATGCCCGTGGAAAGCTCAGAGAGAGGTTTTAAGATCATCAAGTGGATTAAACTAATATATGTGTGTGTGTATACAACTCTTCCTGTTTCCATAAGTATTATTATTATTGAGGCAAATATGTGTAACCCATGTCAAGCTAGTAGTCATGAGAAAAAACATAAAAAAGCCAAAGTAAAGTGAACCAAACATTACATGAATAGTGTCTTTTTAATTTTTTAAAAAATGTGTATATAAGATATGTATATATATGGTGACTGGTATCCTAAAGTGAAGAATGATTAAAAAAACCTGGCACCACATGTTCATTCTACAGATGTTAAAATTCATTTATTTTGGTAAATGTGTACCCGCTGACATTTTCAGTGGGTACACATTTACCTGTGAGGTGGGGGGCTCTGCGGGAGCCCATGGTGCACATGGGAAGCTGGCTTTTAAGCCCATTCCCTGCACATACTGGCTCCTGTAGAGCCATCTGCCCCTCCCTCTGCTGCTGCCCCTGTATCAGAGGCAGCATTGCAGGAGGAGGAACAGGGGGGCTCCCATGGCTGTATCAGAGGCAGAAGCGCAGAGTGGGGGGAGTGCAGGTGAGAGCACCAGTTCCCGACTGTTGGCCCCCCACTTTCTTCCTCTGATACGGAGGCAGTGGGGATGGGCTACATGTAACCATGAAGGATAACGGATGAGTCTTTTCTACACTGTCACATCCCTAGCTGATCCGTCTCTGTCCGTAATTCTTTAAACTGGGAATTCTATGATAGCCATATATCCAGGGTATCTGGAGTCCATCTACTTATATACACAAGACAGGACACCAGGTATCTGGAATCCATCTACTTGTATACAAGGTGGGACATCTTTAACATATGGGTAAGTTTAAGGCACCAATCAACTGATATTACACTATTCCCTTTTTCTGGTGTACTTGCTGGTTCATCAATTCTATTGAAAATAAATACATAGATGAATAGAATATGCAGCGTGCATATAATCAAAAATTTTCAATTGTAGTGAAAATATTATCCAAGTTCAAAAAATTATGTAGCAGATTAAATTAGTCAATAAAGATACAGCACTAAGTCTATGGGTGTGTCTAGACTACAGGGATTTTTTGGAAAAAGTAGCCTTTTTTCCAAAAATCTTTACCTGCGTCTAGACTGCCGTCATGTTCTGTCGACAGTAAATCGACAGAACGCGGCGGTTTTGTCGACGGCGGTAAACCTTGTTTTATGAGGAATAATGCTATTTTCGACAGAGATCTGTCGAAAAAAGGGAAGTGTGGACACGGGGAAGATTTTTTGTCGAAAATAAAGTCCTCCAGGAAGAAGCCCTGCCAGACCTTTCATCTCTATTGTCCCTGCCTGTAGCCATCTTTTAAAGCCGCAGGCACCCAGGAGTAGCATTGTGGCAGCAAGCCAGCTCCAAACAGGACCCTGACTGCTCAGCTCTTCCTGGTAGGGCCACTCAGAGCCATGTCCCAGGGACAAGCCCCCTGACACCCCCCTGGCACTTCCAGGGACACATCCCCACAAGAAGCCAGGGCACCAAATGCCAGGCACCTTCCTGGTCTGGCCCGAAATCAAAGCCCTCTTGAGGCTCTGGTCTGAGGAGGAGTCTCTTCAGGCACTGCAGTCCAGGAGGAGGAATGCGGACATTTACGCCAGAATGGCTGATGGTCTTGCCAAAAAGGGTCACCACCCCCACACACTGAAGCAGGTCAGGGCAAAGGTCAAGGAGCTGCGGCAGGGGTATGTTAGAGCCCATGAGCACAGCTCCCGCTCTGGGGAAACAGCACACTATTGTGCCTATTATGAGGCACTGGACCAGATCCTGGGGGCAGGGGAACCCCTGCCTCCCAAGAGAGTTGTGGAATCTGGGGTTGAGACCTCTGTGCACCAGTGACCACAGCTCCAGGGTGAGACCCCAGAGGACCAGCAGATCCAAGAGGAGGAGGAGGAGGACACCAGCAGGAGCACAGTGACCCTGACCCTGGAGCCAGACACCCAGATGCAGGAGGCCTCCCAGACAACTTTGGACACCGGGGAGGGAACATCAGGTGAGTGCTGAAACAAAATACAGGACTATGTAGCACTTTAAAGACTAACAAGATGGTTTATTAGATGATGAGCTTTCGTGGGCAGGGGAGGCGGGAGCAAAGTGGATGGTGCAGTACTGTGACATATCATGCTGATCACAGCCTGGCGGCGGGGGGGGGGGGCGGCACACACATGGCTGACCTCAGGGAGGGCTGTCCTACCCTTGCAGCCGCATGGCTGCGAGGCACGACCTGCTCCTGCAGACAGTGATGCCAACTACAGGCATGGGTTGGGGACCCTGGAATTGCCACACAGCTTCAGGCCTCTCAGCAACCTGTGGAAACCCCAACTGTGGCCTGACACTTGTCTGTGCTGCTTGGCCATGGAGTGTGGGGGGGAGGCAGGATGGTGGCCTGCACACCTTCTGGGCTCCAGGGAGGCCGTGGCTGCTGGCTAGGCCACACCATGCCTTACTGAGACCACATCAGCATCCCCTGACCCTAGAGGACAGGCACTGACTGCTGAGAAGGAGGGCATGTCCTCTCAGGGAAAGTGTGAGCATGCATGAATGACGACTTTTCCCTCTTGTCCTCCACAGCCGGACCAGCTGTCCAGGAGGGGAGCGCCACACCTGTCCCACCACCCAGACAGCTGCAGGGAACCCGTCGGCACTGGCGCACATATTTGGACCTGGTGCGCCAGCACATCTTGGTCCCGCAAGGGATGCAGGAGACATTTAACCAGAGGATGCAGGCAGAGGCACAGTGGCGCAGTTGCTTTCTGGACGAGTTTGTCCAGCAGTGCACTGCTATTTGCACTGCTATCCGGGAGGCCATGGCCTTTCCCGGTCCTGTGCCTGGTCCTGCTCCTCCTGCTCAGCCTGCCCCCCCCATACCCTGCCCCGCTTCACCCCTGCCCCCACCTCCTGCCATCCCAGACCCAGGTACAGCCCCACATCCTGCCCAGCCCCCTACTATCCCAGCCTGCACGCGCAGCCGTCTCTGAGCAGGCCTCCGCAGCCAAGGTGGCAGGGCCTCTTCATCCATGCGGCATCCTCAGCCCTGAGCCTCCCGCCCCCTGTCCAGGTTGACATCCCCCTTCCCACCTGTGAAAGTCAGTAAGGGAAGCACTTTACTTTGTTAACAAACAATTTATTTTTCTGAACAAAAGAATTTTATAGTTTTTGAAACAATCAACAGTGAAATAAATTGTCAACATTTTTTTAACAATACCTGTCTCTGTTCTCAGTGTGAATGTCTACAATGTGAATGTGGGGCCGGGAGGGGTTTTGGGGGGGAAGGCACTGGGGGAATGGGGCAATCCCACATTTGGAAGGCCCTGGGGAAACTCATCGGGCTCCTTGTGAGAACTGCTCCCTCAGGGCTTCCCGAATGCGCAATCCCAGCTGGTGGGCTTGCCGGATGGCAGCTGTCTGGGGCTGCTCAAAGTGCCTCCCCTCCACATCAGCCCGTGTCCCCCATGCTGGGAGGAAGGCCTCCCCTTTCCTCTCCACTAGGTTGTGCAGCACACAGCATGCAGCAACCACATTGGGGATGTTGCGTTCCCCCATGTCCAGCCGAGTGAGCAGGCATCTAAACCTGCCCTTCAGATGGCCAAAGGCGCACTCCACCTGGAAGCAAGCCTGATTCAGGTGGGAGTTAAACAGTTCCCTGTCGCATCCAGGTGTCCAGTGAATGGCTTCATGAGCCAGGACGTAAGGGGGTATGCCACGTCGACCATGATGCACATAGGCATCTGTACATCCCCCAGTGCAAAGTTTCTGTCTGGAAAGAATGTTCCAGCCTGCAGCCTGCGATACAGGTATGAGTTCCAAAAGATGCAGGCATCGTGTGCCCGGCCTGACCACCCGACACAAATGTCTGTGAATTGTCCCCGGTGGTCGACCAGGGCCTGCAGCACCATAGAAAAGTAGCCCTTTCTGTTAATATACTGGGCTGCTCGATGGGGTGGTGTGCAGATCGGGAATGTGCGTCCCGTCAAGTGCTCCACCACAATTCAAAAATCCTAGCCTTGCAAATCCGGCCACGATGGTATGCAGGTCTCCGAGGCGGACAGTCCCATGAAGCAGTTCTGAATTGATGGCCGTCACCACCTGCAGAAAGGGACAAATAGAAACACACACAACAGGACATTAGAGGAGGTGAGTGAGCTGATGAGAGGTGCTTCCCCACCCCTCCCCTCCCAGACCCCAAGAGCCCCAGGCAACCCCCATTCTCCCCCGCACCATCATGGCAGGGTGAGGCCAGGAGGACTTCTACCACTCCCACTCCCATTCCCTCTGCCCGGTCCTGACTGCCCCCCTCCCCCCCCATGGACTGTTTTACCTCCATCAAGACTGCCCCAACAAGTAGACCTCCCCATGCCAAACTGGTGTCCCATGGAGCAGTAGCTGTTGGGGTGGCCAGCTTCTCCAGGGGGATGGCGGGCTGCAAGTGGGTGTCCTGGTGTTGTAGGGCAGGGGCGAGCCAGGCACACAGCTCCTGGAAGGTGGACTTCCGGATACGGAAGTTTCGGAGCCAAGCCTCGTCATCCCACTGCTCCATAACAAGCCGGTCCCACCAGTCTGAACTGGTGTCCAGCCTCCAAACTCACCTCTGCAGGAATAAGTTCGGCGGCAAGGGCAGTGGGGCTGCAGCCCGAGTGAGGGGTTCAAAGCTGGGCTCTGAATCCAGCTCAGCCACAAACATCATGATGGTCTCATGAAGATGCAGCAGAACTTCCAGCATCACAGTGTGGGGCCATCACCTGCCAGGGATAGCTCAAGCTCAATGGCCACAAACACAGTGAAAAGCAGAAAAAAACCCTGAAAATAAACTGCTGTGGTGTCTGAGGAAGCGGGGCAACCAAAGCAAGCACAGCAGCAGCTTTGCTTTCCCTCCAGGAGGTAGGCAAGCCAGAAGCAGAAGAGTAACGGCTGTCCAGGGGGATCCCTTTAAGCACACGTTTCTGCAAAGGACAGGCAGCAGCACCTGGAAATAAAGGCTGTCCCCATGCCCTGCCAGAAGCACTTCCAGGTGCCTTTTTTTTTTTTTTGAAAGAACATCCAGACTGCTTTTTCGAAAAAGCGGATCGATTTTTCAATCTGCGTAATGCAATCTAGACGCTCTTTTTCGACAGACTTTTTCGAAAGATACTTTCAAAAAAGCCTCTGTCGAAAAAGGCATGTAGTCTAGACGTACCCTATATTTTAGATTTGTTTTCTTGAGTTAAAGCAAACAAGTAACTCTTATTTGTCCAAAATAGCTAAATTACCATTCAAGTAAATGTGAATATAACAATTGCATACACTTACTTAAATATACTAAGAGCTTTAAAATGAAATTGTACGCTCAAGAAGGTACCGTAAGAAATTGAGAAATACAACTTTCTGCATACACATTGGGCAGAGCCCTAGAAGAAGGTTATTTTCATCTCCGTCCTTTTCACAGCCCACTGCATATAATAGGATCATTTTTTCTTTATTGAAAGAAAAGAAATCTAGTTGCAAATATTAAACCTGTTGCTTCTCCTTCACTGAGTGTGAAAGTCTTTTAGAAGACCTGAATGCGCATAATTGAACATATATTTTGCTTTGTCTTGCCCAAAAATGAATGTAATGCATATACCTTATTAGGGATGTTACATTTTGTTTAATCAACTAATCGACTAGTCAATTAATTGATAAGCGGGGGAGCCACACCCTCTCCTGTACCCCAGTTCCCTACCCCGAGCTCTCTTCTGCACCCACCCCGCCTCTGTCCCAAACCCTGCACCCCCACCATAGAGAAGTGTGGCCCGTGACCACTTTCCAAATTCTTGGAGTGGCCCCCCCCATCAAAAATGATTGCCCACCCTTGTTCTAGCCCAAAGTCTACTGGGCTTATCCAGGGCATACCAGAGTGCACATCACCATGGCTATATCTGTGGCCCAAGCCATGTCTACACTAGGAAACTATTTCAAAATTACTAAATTCAACTTAACTCTCAATTTAACAAATTTGAAATAACGTATCCCCACTATGGGGGAAGCCTCTAAATTAGTTCAGATTAGTCCAAAATACTGTCCTCATTGAAAGAGCCCCTGGAAGCACTCTGAGGAAGGCACCAGGAGTACGGATACTTCCTGTGGCTTTTAGTCCGGCAAGCTGCGACGCGTACTTCCAGGGGCTCCTCTCTGTGGCTGGGTCTCACAAGCCACTCCTCCACTGCCTCCCCCCTTGCGGAATACAAAAGGGATGCAGTGGGCATGCACTTTTTCTTGTGCACTCACACCATGGATTCAGAGCTGCTGCAAACCAGTGCCAGGCTCTCTGGCCTTGTGCTGAGCCTCATGGCACAGTACTTCCAGAGTGCCTGGATGTTGCTCCAGACTTATAAATGTATTCTGCTCTGTTTCTGTTCTGTTTCTTTCAGAGGGTCAAATTCTAGATATTGGAGAAAACTGAAGATGTTAGGATATTTTTTGAGTGATGCTTTTAGGGTGCATGACAAAATAAGTGGTCAGATGGTATGTTAATGTTGTAAGAATTGGCTGGAAATAAACAGTGTTGAGGAAAAAATATTTTTAAAACATGAAATAAGTCCCTGGGTTGTCCTTAGAAACCAATCAGCCTAACTTCATTACCTGGGAAGATAATGGAGCAAAGAATTAAGCAACACATTTGCAAACACGTAGAAATTAATAAAGTGATAAGTAACAGCATGGATTTGTCAAGAATCAAGCCCAATTAATAGTTTTCTTTGACAGTGTAACAAGCCTTGTGGCTAGGAAAGAAGAAGTAGATATGGTAAATCTTGGCTTTAGAAAAGCTTTTGATACTGTCTCGCATCACCTTCTCATATACAAACTAGGGAAATACAACTTGGATGGGGCAACTATAAGGTGGATGGATAACTGGTTGGAAAACTGTTCCCAGAGACAGATGAGCCAACAGATTCACCAGTTCCCTGAGCAACATGTGTGTGGCAGGGGTGGGCTGGTTCCATCAAAGGTATGATGACAACATGGTTTTTACCCACGAAAGCTTGTGTCCAAATATATTTATTAGTCTTTAAGGATCCACAGGAATCCTTGTTTTTATTTTACAGGTTGAACCTCTCTAGTCCGGCACCCTTAGGACCTGACTGGTGCAGTATCAGAGAATTTGCCGAACCACGGACGTCAATATTTTCTAGCACTATTACCAACACTTAGGGTACGTCTACACAGCAGCATTATTTCGGAATGGCTGTTATTCTGAAATAACAATGCGAGCATCTACTCAGGAATTCAGTTATTTCTAAATAATTTCGAAATAATGGACAGCTTATTCCGACTTCTGTAAACCTCATTCCACGAGGAATAACGTCTATTCAGAAATAGCTATTTTGAAATAGCTGTAGTGTGGATGCTCCACTGCTGCTATTTCAAAATAGCTCCTCCCCCAAGGCCGTTCCAACTAATAACTCCCCAATGCCTCCTGGGGCTCTAAATCGAGGTAGCACGTCCACATTAGGGAAGCCTGCCTCAGATTAATTTTGAGACTTCCCTGTAGAGTAGACATGCTATTTTGAAATGAGCTATTGTGGAGTACTGGTATTTCTCCCGGAATAGCTTATTTCAAAATTAGCGTGCAGTGTAGACATACTCTTATTGGGCTCTTAGAAGACATTTAAGGATAAATTGGAGCTAAATAATAGCACAGAACACTGAGAATCAGGACTGGTGGCTGTAAACAAACTTTGTGGGACTATGGGAAACATGGCCACACCCATGATAAGTGGACATCTGGTTAACTAAAATCATGCCGTACTACAGATGTTGCCAGACCAGATAGTGCTGGATTAGAGAGGTTTAACCTATAGTTGAATTTGTTCCTGGGAGAAATGATTCACTTATTGCACCTATTCAGTGGAAAGAACCCAGAAACAAACACCTAAAAAAAACAGCTGCTAATACAGCTGTGCCTATTCTGCTCAGCTAGGGTATGTCTGCACTATGGGACAAGGTCGAATTAAGATACACAACTTCAGCTACATTAATTGCGTAGCTGAAGTCGAAGTAGCTTAATTCAACTTTTGCCATTGTCTACACTGTGGGAAGTCGAAGGAAAAACACTCTTCCTTTGACTTCCCTTACTCCTCGTGGAAGCAGGACTACCGGCACCGACCAGAGTGCCCCTCTCAATTCAAATTAGCTGTCTTAACTAGACCCACTAATTCAAACCCTGGAAGATCGACAGTGGCAGCTTCGATTGTTCTCTGTAGTGTAGATGTACCCCCAATCTAGAGGCCTTTTATTTAATACACTTTGTAGTTTTGTAGTAGTCATCAGAAGATTAGAGAAATTGAGGCCCATTCTGGACCTCAATGGTTAAATGAGCCTAAGTATCAAATATTCAAAATAATCTTTGGGTATTGCTGCGTCTCCAGTTTTAAAAGATGCTTCCTGGCATCTGTAGAAATGAAAAAATGCCTACCTTCATGCCAAAAGTCTTAAGGGTTTGCATCTGGCCTGCTATATTTCCAGAAATGACTAGCGAAAAGTTATAATCCTTAAACACACTATTATTGATTATCCAGTACCTTAAAGCCTCCGATCCTTTCTCAATGCTTTCTAAATGATTCCATGTGCTGTTGTCATTACTATTAGAAACTGTTAGCCTATGTTGTAGCTTAACATATGTTATCCTCTCATAAAGATGGCTAACAAGGAAAAATACACTCAATCACAATGATTAAATGACATGCATTTTTCCTGAGAAGATAAGTGTTGTGATTCATTCATTTCTGAAGCAGTTTTGAAACTTTCTTGTACTAAAAATGATGCAGCATTTTCTATATTTCATGCATTCTTGTGTATTCATTTTCAGATTTGACCTTTGATGTATTTTGCTGCTGATGAGGCCCATTGATTAATACAAATCTACTTTTCCTCCTGAAACACTTCATTTGTTTATTTTTCTTTGTCTCTATCTGATAATTTCTCATGTATTAAACAACTAAGGAATTGGCACTATAGGAATAAATACCCTGTATTTCCTTTCATTTAAAAACAGATTTTCATCAGGGGCAGTTACCTGGAAATAGTTCTTTGATTCATGAGTAGCCTTACATCACAGTCAGGTCCTAACTAGTAAATTACTTCCAATTGCCAACTCTGTGATGCTGCCAAGCAGTTATCCAAGCTTCAGTAATGCCTCAGATGCAGTGATTAAACAGGAAGGGGATTTAAGTGAGTCCAGTAGCCATTTTCCAGAAGTAGAGTGAAGAGCCTGTGAATCGTATCTAGACAAATATGAGGTCAGATAAGACTAAGGCCATGAAGTCCAACCGGTTCTGAAGCAGTAGCCACTATAGTGGCAACTGTTATAGCGAACTAGCCACACTCAACCGGCCAAACCGCCACAATGTTGAAGCCAACTAGCCACACTCAACTGGCCAAACAGCCACATGTGGCTGGTAGCTAGCGTGTTGGACATCATGGGACTAAGGGAAAAATCCATTGTTTAGATGTTAAGAGCATTGTTAAAAGTAACTTGGTGCTCAATCCCTAAAGTGCCCTTTCAATCTTAGATCTCCTGTGTCCTTATTTTAGGCTCTTCTAGTGTTCCATTCTGACTCAAGTCAATATAACACCTTATGAGAAAGTGGTACCCTTTTGCTCTATTACTTTGGCATAGTTCTCCAGACAGGTTGTTGTACTACTTCCATTTAGGTTCCTCTGAATCAAGAGTTTTCTTTATCTTGGTTTGAGAACATCTAATAAATCCTAAACTAAAGAACAGACTGTGACACCAGATTAACCCAAATCAACTATATGTTTGAGAGAGTTTGTCTGTGTTTCTGTTGAAGAACTCCTCCTAAACGGTAAGAGCTAGAACCATCAAATTCAATGTACAACTTCGTCTTAAAGCAAGATAAGGGTTTGGTTGTGCCAGGAAAATGGGATGTGCCTGGAATGGGATTGCTTCTCATAAAACCATACATAAGAAACAGAATCATCAGGCAGATGAAAGGGAGAAGTAACAAAAATGATTAAAGGCCTAGAAAACATGACTTATGAGGGAAAACTGAAATAATTGGGCTTGTTTAGTTTAGAAAAGAGAAGACTGAGAGGGGACATGATAGCAGTTTTCAAAGATCTAAAAGGGTGTTACAAAGAGGAGGAAGAAAAATTGTTCTCGTTGGCCTCTGATGTTTGGACAAGAAGCAAGGGGCTTAAATTGTAGCAAGGGAGGTTTAGGTTGGACATTAGGAAAAACTTCCTAACTGTCAGGGTGATTAAACCCTGGAATAAATTGCTTAAAGAGGTTGTGGAATATCCATCACTGGAGATATTTAAGAGTAGGTTGGATAGACATCTGTCAGGGATCTCGATGGTGATTGGTTCTGTGGTGAGGGCAGAGCACTACACTTGATAATCTCTTGAGGTCCCTTCGAGTTCTAGTATTTTATGATTCTATGAAATATGGGTTAATTCTTAGTCAAGAGTTTCTAATACTTGGTCCACACTACCAACTTAAAACAACATAGCTCAAGAGTATGGTAAGTAGACTTTCTATCCCCCTGAGTGGAAGTTATAACTTAACCCTTGCTACTGACAGGCCAGTCTCGATGAGCTCTCCTATCGCTATAGGTAGCATTGTTACTATGTGCTAGAGTGGCATACAGCTGCACCTGTGAAGTTCTATAAATGTAGGCAAATCCTTAGGAATGCTCAAGGGCCAGGTAGTGATTCAAAATCCCGTCCTCTTCCTTCTGCTCCTTAATTCTTTCCCACCTTTTTTACCTAAGACTTTCACACTTCTCCTTCTTTTCTCCATGTTAGTTGTAAAGTATTGGATTATTTGATTTAATAGTAGACTGTTAAGGTTGTTAAAATGGCTTTTGTATATGTATGTTATTGCTGTGTGGTATATTACAGACAAGAATTTTAATCTTAAACCTCATTTTTGCAGGTGAAGTTTGTTTTGGAAAATAAAAAGAAATAACCTGGCAAGATGTACTATGAATAACTTTTGAAATTAGCTTCAGTTTGTGATTACCAGTTATTTTTTGGGCTGATCTAGTTATGGTCACTGGTGTAGGCATATACAGTTTTATTTTTACATGTAGAATGATATATAGTTTGAGCTGCCTTTCATGTTTTCCTTTAAAAACTGCTAGTGTAGGCTTGTTGGAATAATTGTGACTTTTGGAAGGAGAGAACTTAGCCTAAAATCTTTTTGTATCATTGTCTGAAGTGGGGACCTTTTTTGGGTCGGGGGTTGCTGACCCACAGAAAAATCAGTCAGGAGCCACACATAAGTGAGAAGCTAAAAAACAAAACAAAACAAAAAACAACCCTCACTGTCGTGGCCCCCAACTGAGAAGGAGAAAGACGCTCCCCACATTCCCTTGCACACTAGACCTCTAGCCCTGTGGTGGGGCGGGGGCAGGCTCCCCAGTGCTGGGAGGAAGACCTGAGCCTTGGGGGCCAGATCCCGGAAACCGGGGGCCGCATGCATCTCCTCGGGCCTGAGGTTCCGTACCCCTGGTCTAAAGACTTGAAAGCAACATTTGCTATTACAGTCCTTTCAGATGTAACCATTACATAAATGCTCAAAGTTTTTCTTTAGTCTGTCACAAATTAGTTTGACCCTTTATGCTTCTTAAGGGCCAGAATATTCAGTAATGCAACACCTGGAAGAGATGTCACTATCCTTGACCTGGATAATACTTCTGTATTGGTAGAGAAATTCCAATTGAGTTTATTTTGACATCTTCAGTTAGAGATTCTGTAATACATAATTTAAGCAGTTTTCTTCCTTAAATTGTACCAGATCATGTTCTGTTGTCTTTTGAGAATTTATAATTTCTGCCTGCTTTCTCTTTAGGTTGAAAATTATCCATCTAAGTGCATCTCAGAGCTATTCACTAAATGATGGAAGGTACAGGACATGAAAAATTTCTTAAGGAAGGACTTGTTGAGACCATAGCTCAGTGGTGGGCAATAACTGGCCTGTGAGCTGAGGGCAGTTCACCAGGGTTAGCCCCTCACAGGCTGCCGATTTACCTGCGTCTCTGCAGATACAGCCACTTGAAGCTTCCATTGATCGCAGATCACCATTCCTGGCCAATGGGAGCTGTGGGAAGCAATGTCCTGGTCTGTGCTGCTGTGTGATATAAGAACTTATTTGTTTTATATGTTTCAGATATCTAAAAATAATGATGTAGGCCCACAATTTAGTAGAAAACTGCCAGGATGGTGTGCGCATATGTGAGGTTTTTTTGGTTCTTAGTTGTTGTTTTGGTCATCTAAAGAAGAGCACTTATATTTCTTTTTGTTATTGAGTCCTTTTGAGCCTTATTCTTTGAGCCCTAAAATCATAGTATAAAATGCTACACAAGCTCACCACCTCGACGAAAAACTGTGCTCATAGTAGTTATCACTGATTTGCTATCAAACCAGGAAGACTTTAGTGATGTTCTGAAGGGGACAGTCCTAGTACTATTAAATATATCCTTAATGACTTGGATAATGAAGTGGAGAGTATATTTATGAAATTTGAAGATGACACCATCCTGGGGAGGGGTTGCTAGCACTTTGGAGGACAGGATTAGAAATCAAAATTACCTTGACAAGTTGGAAAATTGGTCTGGAATGAACAAAATGAATTTCATTCAAGGCAAGTACATAGTATATCATCTAGGAAGGAATCATCAATGACACAAATACAAAATAGGGAACTGCTGGCGAGGCAATTGTACTGAGAGAAGGGAGTGGCAGTTGTAATGGTTCACAATTTGAATGTGAAACAACAATGTTATACAGTTGTGAAAAGGCTAATATCATTCTGAGGTGTATTAACAGAAATTTCATACATAAGACATGAGAGAGAATTGTCTGGTTCTAATTGGCCACTGTTGTATTGTATTTAGTTAGTATACTGAATCCAGGCTTGAGTGCCACATTTTAAGAAAGATGTGGACAAATTGAGAAGATTCAGAGGAGGGCTACAAAATTTATAAATAATTAAGAAAACTGACCTATGAGGAAAGATTTAAAAAAAAATACTGGGTATGTTTAGTTTTAAGAGAAGGAAGACAAGGCAGAAGGGGGCTGATAACAGTCTACAAGTATGTTGAGGGTTGTTATAAAGAGGATTGGTGATCAGTTTTCTACGTCCTTTAAAGATAGGAGATGTGGTAATGGGCTTAGCTGACATTAGGAGAGATTTAGGTTTGATATTTGGAAAAACTGTCTAACTCAGCGGTTCTCAAACTTTTTGGGCTCCTTTACATGCGTAAAAATTTATGCGGAGCCCCAGCGATCCACTGATTGTATGTGTTGTACCTATCGATGTTTCCAGTTTGTCAACCTCGTGGAGCCCCTGGAGATGTCTCGCGGAACCCTGGGGCTCCGCAGAGCACAGTTTGAGAAACACTGGTCTAACTATATTATAAGAATAGTTAAGCTCGGTTATCGGCTTCTAAAGGTGGCTGTGAAATCCCTGTCATTGAGGATTTTAAGAACATGTTAGGCAGACATATCAGGGTTGGTCTAGGTTTACTTAATCTTCATTCAGTATGGGAGCCTGGATTAGATGACCTCTCAAAATCCCTTTCTGCTCTACACTTCTGTGCTTCTGTAAATTAATGATATTTTTCCTTTCCAACCTAATGAATATGAAGCCTTCTTCCATATCTTTTCATTGTTAAAATGCGATGATATTTTCACATGTATTGAAACCCTTAGTTCATTGGTCACTAACCTGTTAAGTAAATGACCTATGTTCATTTTGCTTAAATTGCATCTTTTAGGAGTAGCCATGAATGGAGGGTATTTGTCAAAACAAGTATTCAACTAGTATCACCTGAACCTTGTCTTAAGCCATTTGTTTGACAGCAATCTGCCCTATGAAAGATGAATGACATGCTTATTACTGTTTCATGCTTATAAGACTCTCTCAGACTTCTTCATCAACAGGATTGACTGATCAATATGCAGCTGTTGCAAGTAAAACAAATTCCTAATTAACTGTGTAAATAACAAAAAAAAAAAATCTTGATTTCTTCCCACGTCCTTTAAATTTGACAGAGTTTCAAGTATAGGTTTATTTCTACCATACACTAAAATAATGATATCTAATGAGCTTTTTATGAAATAATATTGACTATGTAATTACATGGTACCTCTTTTATCCGTGGAATCTCAAAACATTTTATAAACATAAATTAAGCCTCGAAGATTGTTTATAGTGGTAAATATTCTTCTGATTTTATACATGGGTAGATGGAAGTTCATGGAAGTTAAGGCATCAGTTTTTGGCTGTCCAGTTGAAACACCTAAGGTTCAATTTTCAGTTTCCATTGACTTGAAAGAGTCATGAGTTTTCAGCATCTCTGCAAAACAGGCTTTAAGTGTCTCAAGTTGGACATCTATAAAACTGAGGAATCCAAAATTAGTAGGCACTTAAGAAAATTCAGGCATGAACAGCTCCAAGGATCAAGACTGCAGGACTAGTACCGCAAGTCTAACCATCAACACAAGTCATACCAGCAGCACTCATGGGAGCGGCTCTGGGAGACAGGTCAGGGTGCCAACAGTCCCAACATCACCAGTTTGCATTTGGATGGTGCCTGGCAATGAGGAAGCAGGAATTTGTCTCAGACAGAATGAGACTTCTGGTCACCTCCTCCACCTGCAGGTACTTCACATGGTAGAGACAAGATATTCTATTACATTGTACTCCTTCCCTTCCCCCCATTCCGCTTGCCCATCCCTCTTCAGGGACCCTTCTCACAAGCAACTCCTTCTGCAGGATGTGCAGATGCTCCTAGTCTTAGGAGCAATGAAGGAGGCTCCTCAGGAGCTCAGGGACAAGGGATTCTTCATCCCCAATGCAATGGGAGATCTCTGACTGATTCTGGATCTGTGGGGACTCAGCAAGTTTGTAATAAGCTTGAAGTTCTGCATGGTCTCCCTGAGCACAATCATCCCCTCCTTAGAGCCAGGAGACTGGTACACTGCCATCAACATGAAGGACACATATTTCCAAGTTGCCATTAGACCAACCCTTAGGCATTATCTTCACTTCATTGTGAACAGTGCACACCACTGAAGATGTTAAAGAGCAGTTATTTAGCTAATCGTGTAATCGATATCATTTGAGTCCAGTGGCTCTTGCTACATTTAAAATGCAGAGGCACAGCGGTCCCGGACCAGTGCGAGCCAGAACTGCTCGGTCCCAGCTCACACCGAGTCCAGCAGCCCCTGTTCATGGTGGCCCAGGCTATCCACGGATTGGGGCTGCTCCCAGAGCATGTGCACTAATGAATTTTGGTCCATCCCAAGTCCTTTAGTTCAAGGGTATGGGGGTTTTTTGTTTGTTTGTTTCTAAATTCACAAACATTGTATTCTTCTGGTTTATAAATTCAAAGTGTGTCTTGCAAGTGTGTCTTGCACTCACAACTTAAATATATTTCTTTTTTGGCTTGGCCTTCTTCGGAATATAGAAACCACATGATTAAAATAGCATGCAGGAGCAGCATCCACATTGTCACGTAACCAGGTTTGTGTGTCTTTATGCACTTGGGGAAAATATATCCCACCAAAGTAGCCTGTGGTGCAAATGAGATTTCATCAAGCTAAGTAGAATGTTGCAGTATATTAGAAGAAGTACAAGTACGTTTATGTGGATACCAATTGCAAGTGGGAAGCTGCTCAGTATCACAAACCAAAAACTTAAAAAATCATGAGGGTTTTTTTAAATATATTGGTTTTGGTGAGAACTGCTTGCACTGACATAGTTACTGTGTACCACTAAGAAGTGTAGTGCATCAGTTATTGTTACTAATGTATAATACAGTATTCTCAACTTTCCCCAATTAGACTAAGTACATGGCCATTCTCTTCTCACTTTGTTACTAGGGAGCTTGTACTGGTGTTACAGCTGTCCAACACCAGTCTTCTTTTTAACCCATGGATGGGAGTTTGAGATCAGAGTTTCCTTTCTGCTTGGTAGACTGCCTTCCTGTGCTAAAGGACCCCTCCTATCCGGCTATCTTAAAGGCCACCTTTCACAGCCCCACTTTTTGTAAAAAAACACAACAAAAAACTCCCACCTTCACCAAATAAAGGCAAGTGAGCCATAACACTTTTTCCGAAAATGCTCTACGTAGATCACCTAAAACAATGATCTGGTCATGTTTGGAATGATAAATTCTTCTGAGGGGGAACATTAGATTGTACTGGGAGTTGGCCCTAAGTCAGCTGCTCTTTATTATATTGATGGACCATATTTTCAGGAAGAGCCCCATGGGGAAAGAGGTTACATGCAAACAACAGCAAAAGAGGACCTAGAGAAAATAGTAAACCAGTGGTATAATGGCATGGGATGAAAATGAGCATGACTAAGATTGAGGATATGCTGGTTAACTGAGGTGCCACATGGGGGAAGTGGAAATAGTGATTAATGGAAACGAGATGACCCGTTCAAGTACCTTGATAGCAGGTTCATGGAAGACACTGAGCTTGAATGTGAGAGATAGTCCAAATTTGTTGAGTCCTGGAAGAGAGTAAAGTAACATCTCAGGTTTATATATAACAATTGTTTGACTCTGAGACTAAAAGCTCAATTATATAGAACAGTGGTGTGTCGCACAATGCTGTATGTTGCAGAAACGTGAGTGATAAAAAGACAGCAGGTTCAATGCGTATTGGTGTTTGTGGTGAGATGTTTTTGAGCTGTAAGAGAAGTTGCATGAAGAGACAGACTTTGAAATGAAAGTATTAGGAGGGAAGTCAAAGTCTGTGATGTGGCTAACAAACTCCAGGAAGCATGACTTTGCTGGTTCAGACCAATGCAAAGATTAAGTGAAGAGGATTTGGTGAAGATAACATGGCTGCATGGAAATATTTTTTCAAAATGAATTTTGCATGGATCCATTGCCCACAAGTAACAAAGCCCCAAGTATAGGAGGTCATACCACTGGATTGGAGAAAGTCCTCTATCCCACACTATCACATAATATATTCTGAGTATTTGAGAGAGAATATAGTTTGAATCAGGTTTTTAAAACAGATATATGCATATATGATTGTAATTTGTATAGAGATTCATGATATCAGTTATCAAACTAGCTTCATTTAAAAAAAGATTTCAACCCCCTTTTTTGTTGTTGCTAAATGCATGGCCTGCAAAGAATAAAGTTAATTAAAGAGTCTTAAATGGAAATGTGTAAATATCACTATGTGGATTAAAGTTCTCTAGTACAATGATTCTCAACCAGGGGTCCAGGGGCCCCGTGAACAGTTTCAGGAGGGTTACCAGTCGGGGCCAGCATTAGACCTACTCTGGGGCCCAGAGTAGAAAGCTGAAGCAAAGTGGCGCTGAAGCTTGAGGGCTGAGCCCCACCACCCAAGCTGAAGCTGCAGCCTGAGAAATGTAGCTTTTCAGGGGCCACTCTGGTGTGGGGCCCTAGGCAATTGCCCTGCTTGCTACTCCCTATTGCTGGCTCTAGCTTTTATATGCAGAAAACTAGTTGTGGCACAGGTGGGCCATGGATTTTTATAGTGTTCCGGTGGATGGTGCCTCTCTTGATCACTTCGGAGGAATTTATGTCCGCAAAGTATCTTCTCTCGGTGGTGAGAGATGTATTGCAATTATAAATTATATAACCAGAAATGAAATTCTCCTTACAGTGATGTTGAGAACATTTAATCATGTTGCTTTATTCTTATGATTACAAGTCATATCTTCTCTGCAGTCGTTATGGATTTTATATCTGCATTAGCCTATTACTAATGCAGGATATCAAGCCTTCTTTAAAAACAAGTTTTGTTAAGGTATTTCCTTTTAAACATGCTGCCATGCCATCATGCAAATGAAAAACATTCAGATTCTTAATAAAATATGGAAAGCCTCTCTGTGTTACACTTAAACTAGATACATGAGTTGTCTTATCTTTAAACTGCAAAACTAAAACACTTCTTCAGAGATGGAATTTAAAGCAGTGCATTTTCCTTAAGTTGATATTGCATGCATTTTGTTGCAGTGTATATAAGGCAAAGGGCTAATACAGGGACATGTCTAAAAGGAATATATATTAACTTTATTTATAACAATATAATGGTGTTAAAAATATAATAAATTATTTAGAATGTACTGTTGGCTATCAGTGAAGCTTATTAAATACTATTTTTCCATTTTCAGTAAATGATCTCTCTGGAACAAGTACCAAATATTATTTAATATTCAGTTTTCATCTGGTTTTTTTTTCCTGGTGGATTTTCAGCACAACGTAAGTCCAAATGTCAAAAAGGGAAGCTATAATTAAATTAAATCTTTCTTTGTGATTTAAGGATTCACTGTCAATGCAAACAAACAAGGTTTCTTTTTCTTCACCCATTCTTGTGGGTTTAAAAGGAAAAATTGCACTCTTTGAATATTTGTTTTCATAGATTCAAAGGAAGGGACTTCAGTGGGATTTGTATGTGAAAATTGAATGCAGAATTTAGATCTTTCTTTCCTTCCTCTGAGCAGTCTCTTCAGCTGGGGCTTAGTCTTCTACTTATATTGCAGATGCCCCTCTATCAGAGTTATTGCCCTCCTACTTTGTATCCTGATTCAGAAAATGTACTATTAGATGTTGAGCACATGTTGACCCAGTCCTCACAGGCTGCCTACCATTGTCAGTTTCAGTTGAGAGATGGTTAGAAAGTCATGCTTAAATATAGTTTCAAACACTGCTTTTTCCTTTATTGTAGACAGGACCAGAGAAGCATCAGAAGCATCAGGAAAGAGATCTTGGAGTTATCGTGGACAGTTCTCTGAAAACTTCCACACAGTGTGCAGCGGCGGTCAAAAAGGCAAATAGGATGCTAGGAATTATTAAGAAAGGGATAGAAAATAAGACCCAGAATATCTTACTGCCCCTGTATAAAACTATGGTACGCCCACATCTTGAATACTGTGTACAGATGTGGTCTCCTCACCTCAAAAAGATATTTTGGCCTTGGAAAGGGTTCAGAAAAGGGCAACTAAAATGATTAGGGGTTTGGAACGGGTCCCATATGAGGAGAAGTTAGCGACTGGGACTTTTCAGTTTAGAAAAGAGGAGACTGAGGGGGGATATGATAGAGGTGTATAAAATCATGAGTGGTGTGGAGAGGGCCGATAAAGAAAAGTTATTTATTAGTTCCCTAAATAGAAGAACTAGAGGACACCAAATGAAATTAATGGGTAGCAGGTTTAAAACTAATAAAAGAAAGTTCTTCACACAGCGTGTAGTCAGCCTGTGGAACTCCTTGCCAGAGGAGGCTGTGAAGGCTAAGAATGTAACAGAGTTTAAAGAGAAGCTAGATAATTTCATGGAGGTTAGGTCCATAAAAGGCTATTAGCCAGGGGATAAAATGGTGTCCTTGGCCTCTGTTTGTCAGAGGCTGGAGAGGGATGGCAGGAGACAAATCGCTTGATCATTGTCTTCGGTCCACCCCTCTGGGGCACCTGGTGCTGGCCACTGTCGGCAGACAGGATACTGGGCTAGATGGACCTTTGGTCTGACCCGGTACCGCCGTTCTTATGTTCTTATGTTCTTATTGTTCCCATCTTTCAGATCTTTTCTTAAACTCTTTTCCTTTACCATAGTATTTACAATACAATCCTATCACCTTACACTCCCTCCATTACTGCATCTTCTGTTCCCACCTCACTGTTACAAATCCTCAGGAACATTTCTTTAGATATTTACTACATTGAATTATGACTTAATTTACACTCACTCTTTGTATATCTGTGACAGATTTAGATTTTCATCTGTCCATAATTCATATTTAGTAGAGTAGAGTTCATTTTAGAATGAGTTATGGATATTATATAAACCCTAGGTCTTTAAAGGGTTCAGCTTCTCGTTGATGCCTTCAGCCAAGACAATTAGAATGTAGAAACAGGGTATATATGTCAGAGTAAAAGAGCAGAAAACACTGATGAAGGGAGGGTAGTTTTTCATTTCTTCTTATTAAGGTAATGAGATTCATAGGTAAAATATAAGAACATAGGAATGGCCATACTGGGTCAGACCAATGGTCCATCCAGCCTAGTATTCTGTCTGCCTACAGTGGCCAATACCAGATGCCCCAGAGGGAGGGAACGCTACAGGTAATCATCACGTGATCCCCCTCCTGTCATCCATTTCCAGACAAACAGAGGCTATGGACACCATTCCTGCCCATCCTGGCTAATAGCCATTGATGGACCTAGCCTCCATGAATCTATCTAGCTCTTTTCTGAATCCTGTTAAAGTCTTAGTCTTCACAACATCCTCTGACAATATGTGTTCTATTGGAATATACTATTATTTGTGCAAGGAGAAAACAAGGAATCAAATAGTTCAGAGTGGGAACATTCAGTGGACGTGTCACAAGAGATGTTGATAACATTCCCAGAATGAACATCTTGCAAAATCTCTAACAGGGAACGTTCAATAGAATAGATTAAATCTTGGAAACTGGAGTCTTCCATGCTGAAATCCACAAGGAAAGTTACAATCCACTTGATAAAAAATGGAAGGCTTTGTTTATTATGAAATACTGACAGTCATCGCTGCAGTGTTATAGATATCACCTCATTACAGTCTTATGAGGACTTGTCTTAATATTAGACATTCTATTTCTGAGATGATAATGCAGTTAATGAAAGATTCATTAGAGATATCAACTAGCAGTCGAATACACGATTAACTGATAAGCCTAGGCTTATCGGTTAATTTTATTGACTACGTGCACTTTCCCCCTTTCCCACCTTGCTGCCTCTGGCCCTCCGTGGACAGGGGCTGCTGCCATTCCACGCTGTAGCCTCTTTATCAGAGGCAAGAGTGCAGGTGGCAGGTGGGACCTGGTCTACCTGGGGAGCAGGTTTTTTAATTGGCTTCCCTTGTGGACCCGCTTTTGCTTGCCGCCGTACACTGCCATCTCTAATGCAGAGGTAGCAGCATGGAGTGGCAGGGGGCTCTCTGGGAGTGGGGCCAGGAGCGCACTGGCTACCGCCCTCTCCCCCGGGGACTGCTGAAATTGGATGCAGATACACAACTATTCAATTAATCACTAACATCCCTGAGCTGCATCCTGTTTTGTTAATTATGTATTATTGTTAGTGTTTATATTTAAGGTTGTGAAATCAAATACTTAAAAGTTGGGAAGTTCCAGAAACAAAAATTCTGCTGTATGCTTAAGTCTGCCAAACACACATGGTTCATGTAAGTGTGTGTTTCAGTTTTAAACATTAAATATAGTAATATGTAAAGGTTTGCATTTCACAAAGAGAACAGGCACAGAAGTATTACATATGTGCAATTTGGCAGAACTAATGTGCCTGCTAGAAAAGGCTAAAATTAAACTTCACTATGACTACCTGAATTTAATGTGGAGTTTACTAAACCAACTTCTTTATTCACAAGAAGTGAAATTCATTTCGCCCATGGAGGGTGAATGCCTGCTGCATCATTTAACCTTCTTTGGCTATGTCTAGACTTCAGGCTTCTTTTGGAAGAAGTTTTTCCGGAAAAGATCTTCCGGAAAAACTCTTCTTTTGAAAGAGAGCGTCCACACTGCAAAAGCGCATCGAAAAAGCGATCCGCTTTTTTGAAAGATGGCGTGCATATTGATTGGACACTATCTTGCATTTAAGTTGTGATTACTGTGGACGGAGTGGCCACCAAGGCACCTGTGCTTTTGCCTGGAGGCCTCTTCTTTTGAAAAAAAACCCCTCTTCCCTGTCCACACACACCTTTTTCCGAAAGAGCTCTTTCGGAAAAAGGCTTCTTCCTTGTAGAAAGAGGTTTACCGCTGTCAGAAAACCCCCTGTGTTCTTTTGACTTTCTGTCGAAAGAACACAATTGCAGTGTGGACGTAAGTGTAGTTTTTCTGGGAAAACAGGTGTTTTTCCGGAAAATCTCTGCAGTGTAGACATAACCTTGTGGCAGAACAGTCAGAACTCTGTACATGTGGTGGAAGGGGCTATGAATCATGGAGTGAGATGAAGAAAGGGATGTTACATCCAAAGTTGCGCACATCTAGAAGTCCATCCCAGACCCTTTTCTTTGTTCTCCCCACAGATACAGGGGTACGGGAGCAATTTTTATAGGGGAGATGGAGCCATTTAACTAAACTGTAAACCCTGCATATGTTAGAAACCGCTTCACTTGAAGGCAGTATGGCAGTAGGTGTGGCAGTTCCCCTAGTTCAAGCACCTATGTGCAGATGAGTTGCATATCTGCCTGTTCCTCACACCACCATTTATTTAAGCTCTGTGTGGGATGAGGCACACTTCAAACAGCAAACCTCCAAAGCCTCATTATAAAAATAGGTTTCTAGCAATTTTAACAGTTTTGCAAAAGATGTTCTCCTTTTAGCACTGATGACCTTTTGCCTTCCAGAAGTGCCGTCATATAGAATCCATGAAATGCATGACTGAATATGAACTGTACTGTCTCACTGCATGAACAGATTAAAAGACTCCCCTCCCTGCCCTACTCCTTCAACTGTGATAACTGAATACCAAACAGATAACCATTAGGAGGCTAGAGTCTTCTTCTGCTCCAAAGAATGAGTAGACAAACTAGTCACAATAAACCTTTTTCGCTTTTGTAAAACAGGAATTCTACTTAACTTGTTTTTGTTCAAAATCCTCTGAATCTGAGTCCATAGTTCATATTAATCTTTCTGGAGTGTCATTTTTCAGATTTTATCATAAGAGTTTATAGAGAACAATAGTAAAGAATTATCTTCTGATTCAATATTTATATATTGGAGCTTCTTGTTTTGGTTTAGCACTAACATCACTTTCCTTATGTAGGTTGTTTTTTAACAGCCTTCAGAAGATACAGTGGTAATCTCCCATTCTCCCACTTTAATTTTTGAATTTGTGTTAACATTGATCTCCATCTCTATATTTTTCCTTGTTCTGGGGTTGAGTTTATACCTTTTAAAACATCCATATCACAACTGTTCCTGCACTTTTTATGAGAATAAGTTTTTCAATTTGGTTTATTTTTGTTTGTAGTAAAGATACCAGATTAACAGCTCTAGAGTGAAGAAGAGAATGTCAAAACACAGCACAGGATGTCAAAACACTTTTGCAGAGGTTCATAACCATGTAAATCATGCACGTACCTTCTGTGCCAGTGGGACTAGAACCTTCACCCTTCTGCTTTGCAGGGCTTCTATTATATAAACTGGGACTAGTAAAAAGTTCTTCTCCATGAACTAGACACAGAGGGTTAACAGTCACACTGACATTCTTTCCTTCCCTGATTTCTTCCTTGCCATATACAAACAATGTATATTATAATGGGTAGAAGCTATGTGATCTTTCCTGCTCTACTCTTCCAGTTACATGTATGGATCAGCTTCAGAGTGAGAAGTTTAGTTAGGATTTGTCTTCACTTGCAGTTATTTAGGAATAGCTATAGAAGACTCTGTATACAGGCACTCCAATTCCGGAACATGAGTGCTTTGTTCTGATTTAGCTTAATCCATTTTGGGAGCGTTGAGTTATTCAGGAATAGCTACTGAGCTTTAAATTCACACCCTATCTTGGATTAATTTTCAAGTATAGACAAGTCCTCAGCATCAAAGATTGTTAATTTTTTTATGTCTCTGTTGCATCTGCCAATGAAATTGTTGGCTGTAGTGGAGATTTTAAGATGAGGACACTTGTCTAGTAACAGTGGAAGAAAGGCCATCAACTCAGTTCATGTAGAGTAGACCAATGACCAGCAATAAGCTGGAAACAGTTTTTACTGCTGGGGGAATTCTGCAGCCCAAAATTTCAAATTCTGCAAAAAATTAGTCAAAATAACACAACATAATCACTCCGGTTTCAATTATTTTGATAATTCATTTAAAAATACCTGTCAGCAAGTATGTCTGTAACAATACTCTCTACTCCTGAGGGAGTTGTGTGAATTAAAGAAAACCCTATGACAGTCCAGTTCCTGTTTTTCTGTCACCGCAGTCAGACAACCACAACCTCTTCCTCATCCAGAGCCCAGCCATGGTCTCTTGCAACATCCCATTTCCTGGGGTGTGGGGGAGGAACTTGTGTAAAAAATCTGCATTGCACAATGGTGCAGAATTCTCTCAGGAGTGAGCTGTGACACTACCAACCAGAATTGTGAGTGAACTGTTACCTTGTGCCCCAGGTTCGGTTCTGGGGCCGGTTTTATTCAACATCTTTATTAATGACCTGGATGAGGGGATGGATTGCACCCTCAGTAAGTTTGCGGATGACACTAAGCTAGGGGGAGAGGTAGACACGCTGGAGGGCAGGGATAGGGTCCAGAGTGACTTAGACAAATTGGAGGATTGGGCCACAAGAAATCTGATGAGGTTCAATAAGGACAACTATAGAGTCCTGCACTTGGGACGGAAGAATCCCAAGCATTGTTACAGGCTGGGGACCAATTGGCTAAGTAGCAGTTCTATAGAAAAGGACCTGGGGATTACAGTGGATGAGAAGCTGGACATGAGTCAACAGTGTGCCCTTGTAGCCAAGAAGGCTAATGGCATATTAGGTTGCATTAAGAGGAGCATTGCCAGTCGATCCAGAGATGTGATTATTCCTCTTTACTCGGCTCTGGTGAGGCGACATCTGGAGTATTGTGTCCAGTTCTGGGCCCCCAATTACAGGAACGATGTGGATGCATTGGAGAGGGTCCAGTGGAGGGCAACCAAAAAGATTAGGGGGCTGGAGCATATGACCTACGAGGAGAGGCTGAGGGAGTTGGGTCTGTTCAGTCTGCAGAAGCGAAGAGCGAGGGGGGATTTGACAGCAGCCTTCAACTTCCTGAAGGGAGGTTCCAAAGAGGCTGGAGAAAGGCTGTTCATAGTAGTGATGGATGGCAGAACAAGGAACAGTGGTCTAAAGTTGCAGTTGGCGAGGTCCAGATTGGATATTAGGAAAAACTATTTCACTAGGAGGGTGGTGAAGCACTGGAATGGGTTACCTAGGGAAGTAGCTTGACAAAGCCCTTGCTGGGTTTTTTTAATTGGGATTGGTCCTGCCCTGGGCAGGGGGCTGGACTTGATGGCCTTCTAAGGTCTCTTCCAGCTCTATGATTCTATGATTCTTGTGTCAGCTTCTCTGAGCAGCCCAATCTCCCTCCCAGTCATGCTTTATTTCCAAAACAGGGGCCTTAATCAGTGTTATTGCTATACTGTAAGATTTCCAAAATGGGCTTCACAAGGCCAATACACAATTTTACTCTTTCGTCTGATGTGTAAATCAATTTCATAGTAACTAACGAAGTGTAACATTATGATTGTGAAGTAATTGGAGTTTCTTTAGCATGAATGATTTCTAAAGCAGAAACAAATACTTTTGAACTTTAAAAACAACTGCATGCTATCAGCAAGTGAAACATTTAAGCTTCAGACTTCACTTCTCTGTGGATTCACTATGCAAATAAAGCAATCTGGTGACAGGTCACAGGTTTTAGATTCCATTTACACTTCTTGTTAAACAAAAAGGTATATAGTTTTTAGAAAGATTCCTCATTTTCAGCAATAGACCCTATTATCAGTTTATGAGCTATTGGAGATGCAGGTTCACTGAAGAATTCTCAATGGCTTGTGGTTTTTGGTTTTGTTTTCTCCAGTGGAACAAACTATTATGTTATATATATTTCTAGATATCCTGTATATGTTTTAAATCATCAGTAAAAAAATGCAAGATTGATGTGAATTTACTATTATATGAGAGATTATTTACAGGTTACCTTTAAGTGCTTAAGAAGGATTCCAAACTGATAACAATACTGTGTAAATGTTAGAGAAAAGCATTATACCTCAAGGGTGTGGCAGAGGAGGGTGAGAATTCATGTATTGTGAATCCAGTTCACTTATTTTGATTGGAGTGGAGGTTTTTGTGTACTTGTATTTTCGGTTTTTGTCAGTCTTTTTAAACATGTTAAATGTTTGAATAACTCACAGGTTTGAGAACATTTTCCTTGAGGTTTATGAGAGAAGTAGCATTGTATTTACAGCTTTTATCTCTATAAAACTAACTCGTAAACAGTTTTCTCTAAACATAATGTTGTTATATCTTTACAAATGTTTTTGCATTCATGTCCAGAACAAAATAGTTTCTGAAATTCAAATTCTGAAATTCAAATTGCAGGACTTTCCCTTGATTCTGTGTTTACAATCCCATAATTGTTCCACTATGAAAGATATATCTTAGAAGTTTAAGTAGTGATGGCAGGGAAGAAAACAGAGGGGAGAAAACTAAAATAAAGGCATATACTGGAAACTAGTTAACTACTTATCAATCATAGGATTCAAAAAGGAATTTATTGATTTTTCATGCTTTCTACCATTAAAACTGGAGCTCTGTAAAATTTTAATTACAAAATGTCCATACCAGCTGAATCTTTGCAGAATCAGTTTGTTTTTTTCTTTTAATTGTCATTAAAATTCAAACCCAAAGCTGAAAATAACGGGGGTAATTGATGTTGTTGAACCTCTGTGAACCAGACTAAAATGAAAGGCTCACCTTTCAGTTGTCATACAGGTCTCATGGAAGTCTTTAGCACGGATATGTAGCATGATCTTATCCAAATAACATTCTGTATAGTATACGTTGTGTCATAGTTTATCCTGCCAGCACTGCATAGAGGCAGTGATTGCAAGCTTAATATATTAGACTGTAAGCTCTCATTTATTACATATTTGCACAGCACCTAGCACAGTGAGCCCCAGCATGGTTGGAGTACTTAGGTATCACTGAAGTATAAATGTTTAATCATTTTTGCCCATAGATATGTTTTAGGCCAAACAGTTTTGTATTTTACTCCTTCTCATTTGTATTGGTTCTTATACACTTATTTATTATTTGTATTATCATAGTACTGAGGCATTCTAATAATGAACAAGGTCCCCATTGTGCTAGGTGACTAACACAGAATAAAAAGGGAGTCCCTGCCCTAAAGATTTTACAATCTATGTATAAGGCAAGAAACAGATACAGACCAACTGACAGGAGTACAAGGAAACAGTGAGATAGTATTGGTCAGCATGTATTCTTGGGTGATTTTCTGCACCAGTGTACCTATGCACAATTCATGTCTGATGCAGAATTTTTTTCCTGCAGAAAATACATTCTGCACAAGAAGTGCTGCAGTTCTACCTTTCACCCACCAGAGGCTGTTGTGGCACTAGAACAGCCAGCAACTGGCTGCATTCATCACAGCATCCTGCCTGTAGAGCAGGGGTGGGCAAAAGGAACTCCACGGGCCGGATCCGGCCCACCAAGCAGGTGGATCCAGCCCGCGGAAGCCCTGCTTCTCCCCCATCCCCAGGCCAATTAGGGCCTGGGGGCAGGGGAGCGAACGAAGTCTTCTCCGCTCTGCCCCTGCCCTGTGAGCAGCGCGCGGCTCTTTGAAGCATGCAAAGCCTCCTCCTGCCCTGCCAGGAGCGTGCCATGCTCTGCTCACAGGGCGGGGGTAGAGCTGAGAAGGCTTTGCGTGCTCCCCTGCTCCCAGGCCTTAATTGGCCTGGGGGCAAGGGAGCGCGCAAAGCCTCCTTCCACTCTGCCAGGAGCATGTGGCACTTTGAAGTGCTGCACACTGCTTGCAGGGCAGGGGGGAGAGTGGAGGAGTCTTTGTGCGCTCCCCTGCCTCCAGGCCCTAATTGGCCTAGGGGTAGGGGAGCAAGGGAAGTCTCCTCCCACGCCAGGAGCATGGGCACCTTGGGGGAAGTGGGGTGGGGCCAAAGACACTCCCTCACCCCCAGACCAATCATTGTCTGGGGGTGGGGAACCTGGAAATATCTTGGCCACACCCTTTCTGCTTGATGCCCCTCCCCTTCCTGTGCAGCCCGGGGCCCCTGGTAGAAAATTATTGCCCACTCCTGCTGTAGAGCCAAGTTAGCACTAATAGAGTAGGGCACACAGAGCTGCTGAGGGATCCCAGACTGGGGTTCAGAAGGGCTAATAAGGGACAGACTGAGATTTGAGGTCAGAAGCTAGTAGCATGATAGCATTGAGCCAGGAGCTAAACGGGAGCAGGGCTGCAGGGTCACATGGAGCAGGGAATGGGCAGTGTGGTAAAACATGGGGGCAAGGAAATGTGCCTGTATGGTCTGAATTGTTCCAGCATGCTTGCTCTCAGGTATTTTGAAATAAATTACCAAAGTAATTGAAACTGGCATGATTATTGTGTTATTTTAACAAATAAAATGCACAGAAATTTTAAAATTTTGGCACAGAATTGCCTCAGGAACTCTTTCTATTTCTTTGATTATGTTTCTTATTAAATAAAGTATGGGATGAGGAATAAGAGCAACAAGTTTGCTTGTGCAAATTTCGTTTCCTGAGGTCAGAATTCTCCAAAGAACTACAATTGTCCTGACTAGCCAGGAAAAGTGCATGAGACCAATCTGAATAATTCACAATATGATGAGGTAGGGCTAGCAAAGCAAATTAGTCAGTACTTCTGTAATCTAAACTTGTCACGGGTGTGACCAACCTATGTGTATCCAAACTGAACCCTACACCAGTTTTAACATTCGCTTCTCCATTGTATGCATGACTGTGAGGGAGGTTAGCCGATTCTTTACAATTAAACAGCTATTTAATTTAAGCAAACCTGAATTGCTAATATCTTCCAAATCCTTTTCATGCAAGTCAGATCATTAATTGGAACCAGAGCGATCTCTAGAAAAGCCTTAAGCATGTTTTTCCCTTCATTAAAATAAATTAAAATTTCTCTGTAGATGTTGTGGGCCTATAGTGTATTTAAGAGTGATGTTCCATGGATTCTAAAACTGACAAACAGCTATGTGTTTGTTAAATTAACCTCTAACCTTTCTAGTCTTAAAAATAACTCAAAACCTTAGATGTGAAGAAGCCATTGTTTTTGGTTTACAGCTACATGTTGGATGTAAGCTGTTTCATTTTTCATGTTCTGTAATTATTTTTCCAACATTTCTTGTATGGCAGAGACAATATATGAATTGCAATAAACTGTGAAAGTGAGTGCGTGAAGGGAATAACAATTTTGAGATGCAGGGACAGATAACTTGTCTGCATTTCTTTCTTAACAGAAGTTTCTCCCTCTTGATTTTCCAAAGAATAGGCACTTGTTATTAATTGTGTTGCAGTAGGGTCCACAATATATTAGATATGGTGGGATTTTTCCAGCCCATCTAAATACTTTAGGAGAATAGATCCAAATGAAAATCAGTGAGACTTATATTCCAGAGTACTGGTGTACACACCATTTTTGTACTGATTTTAGTTATTTACATTAGAGAGGGGTGATTTTTTTTTTAACAAAATAATTAAAGAGCTACAATCTCTAGTGTGGATGTAGTTATACTGGTAGAGAAATGTCAGGTAGTTGGTTAATTTTTGCTTTAAAATATTACTAATAAGCTTTGCCACCTTACTTGGAAACCCATTCCACATACTTGCCACTCTGTGTTTAAATCGTATATCATCTCATTGCTTAGTTTTTGCCCTCTCTATGCTTCTGATGTCATGGTTTCCCAATTTCTGCACCATAGTCTTACAGGTTAGTCAGAATCTAAATTTCTAAGAAGACATAAGCAGAGAAGGGTGTTTGTGTGTTTAGTCTTTTAGGCCCTCTTTATAAAGAACTGTAGATTGAGAGGAAAAGAAAACAAGACCAGTTTTTAGAAAATCCCTTAAGTAGCTAATTTTGTTAATTTACTAATGTGTGTAGATTTTCTTTTTCTTCTAAGAATAGTGACTGTTGTTTGGATCTAAAGAATCTTTTTGTTCTTCTTCTTCACCCTTAGCTCCTATGGGAGCATAGGCCATCGACAATTTCTTTCCAAGCCTCTGTGTCCATGCCACCTTTTCTAATTCTCTCCAGCTTTTGCCCGTTTTTCTCACATTCACATCCAGGTCTCTTCTCCAACTATTCTTTGACCTTCCCCTTTTTCCCTGTGGGTTCCAGGATAGGGATTATCTGGTCACATTCCAGATGCCCATTCTGGAAATTTTTCTTGCTGAAAGAAGGGGAATCGGCAGTTCAGTGTCCTTTTGGGTTTGGCTGCCCCACGTCATAATCCCTCTTTGAGGGCCTTTTTTAGTCAAGGAAGGCTGGCTTGCTATTCAAATTGAAATCGTTGATGTTTTTGTAGCATATGTTTATTTTTACAGGATGGGGTTGCTAGCCCCATGCTCAGCCCTCCTTAGTCGCCTCTTACGACATGCTTGGAAGGATACAGACGTCCTATTCTTACTTCCCCGTAGGGCCCCAGGAACCTCACGGGGTAATCTGTTTGTTAAATAAGTGTTATTTTGTACATGATTTATGTCTTTCGTTTGGGTATGTCTACACAGCAGCATTATTTCAGAATAACTGATGTTATTCTGAAATAACATAACATAACATTACAAGCCTTTATTTCAAAATAATGTTGAGCTGAAGGACTTCTTACTCCAACTCAAGGGTAACCCTCATTTCACAAGGAGTAAGGGAAGTTGAAGGAAGAGTGTTCTTCCTTCGATTTCCTGCTGTGTAGATCGCGCCTAAAGCCGAGTTAAGCTATTTCAACTTTAGCGACGCAATTGACATAGCTGAAGTTGCATCGCTTAATTCAACTTTAACCCTGCTGTGTAGATGTACTCTTTCTTATCCTTTTTAAGTTAGGTAATTCTGAAGGACTTTGGTGGGGGATACAAATAATAGTTCTACATCCTGTTTTGAATTTCTGTTCTGTGGCTGGTAGATAAAGGGACTCAATGCTGATAAAGAGGGCACAAAACATTCAGTTGGGTGTTCAGTAAAGTGCCTTCTGTGGTTTTGTTGTATTCTGAAAATAAAATAGTATTCTGAAAATAAAATAGTAATCTGGTAGGATTAGTATACCTCATATGACAAAATATTTTTCTTTTTAAGAGTACTTGTATTGAAAGAAGACTGTTGGCTATCTCTGTAGAATGTTTTGAAAGCATCTCCACAGACTCTGAGAGTTAGGCAAGATGTGGAGAAATTGCGGAGGATTAGAAAGAATGTTAAGGAGTTTCAGATATGAATTCTCACAGGCCAGATCCTTTGAAACAGAATTCAAATGCCACTGTGAGTGGATTAACCAAATGGCTGAATACTAAAAACCTGTAACCCTAGTTTTCTATAAATATGTGGTGAAGAAAGCTGTTTACTATTTTCAGAACAAATCCAGAAATGGCTGAGTAGATACCCTAACAATAAAGAACTATTAATTTTAGGGAGGTCAAGAAAGGTTAGAGCATTTTTTGTGATTTATCAGGAATTGTGTGGCGTTTTTACCAAGATATCTTTTCTTGATTTTCTTACATAAAGAAATAAGTAAAGAATATATATTTTTATGGACTGGGTATTGTCATGTGCAACTTAAAGATGTCTATCTTTGGGCTACTTCCCTATGAGACTCTAACTCCCTTCCTTTTTCTCCCCCTTCCTTTTGCCCTGTAGCTCCTTGGAAAGCAGGCTGTTCCTTGATTTTTACTGCCTTCCCCCTGACCTCCCTCCCACCCCTGAAGGCTGTTTAAAGGACAAACAGATGGTAAAGGACTTAAACTGGAACTTGTAATACTCCAAAGAATGTGTTGTCCTTGATTTTTAAGCAGAAAAATCAAGCACTTTCAATACATTTCCTTGTGTATTGCACAGGGCACATTTACACTGAAATTGGAAAGTGTGATTGTGGAAGTGTAGGCATACATACTTTAGCTTTAATCTCAGTCCGAGTTTAAGGACAGAAGGGACAATTAGATCATGAGGCTGAGCTTGTTTGTATCACAGGCTTCTAGCCCCACCCAAAATCCCTCACACTAATCCCAGCAACTGAAACTAGACCAACTAGAAACTATTACCGGCCATAGGACACTAAACTTTGCCTGTGGCACATAGCAGAACATGAGGGATTAAAAGATGCCAGTCCATTTTTTGGAGGAAAAAAATCAATGTAGTGAGATATGCCCAGGTGATCCTAGCAAGTAACCTGACTGCAGAAGGAAGTGGAAAAAAAACCTCTACATCACTACCAGTCTGTCTTGCAGGGGGAATTCCTTCCCCAGCCCACACATGGTGGCGAGTTAGAGCCTGAGCATGTGATCAAGAAGGAATTCTCAGTGCCATCTGAGAACACTGGTCCACCCATCCTGTGTCTCGTCTCCAGCTGTGGCCATCTCTGATGTTTCAGGGGAAGGAGACATTATAAACCCTGAATAAAATGAGGTATGGGGTGGTGGGGAGGAATTTCTTTCTGATCCTGACAAACAAGCCCTGAAGCACGCAATTTTAGAAACACAAGACATGAAATGGAAGGAACCATCAGAGCTGCTGGGCCCTGCACCCCACCACCACAAGCAACCTAGCATACAACCCCAATAGTCAGAAACCTTCTTCTAATATCCAACCTAAATGTATTCAGAACCATAATCCATCTGTTCTTATGCCAACATTGTCCTTAAGTTTAAATATTCACCTTCCTTGGTATTTTAATCCCCCACAAGTATTTAGAGAGCATTCAAATCCCTTCTCTGTCTTTCTTTTACTAGATTAAACAAGCCATCTCTTTTAGTCTCCTCTAGTTAGCATGCCTAAAATATCAGTGAAGGTACAGAGGGAATGGGCTTCAGGTTAAGCCTGATCAGAACCCTGGGTTTTTGTAGCAGTGTTAGCTAGATTAAAGCTGGCACAATGCCTGTCCAAGCCACAGCCAAGCCTCTGATTGCAGTGGAAACATATCCTCAGAGACCGTCCCTTATGAATGATGTGTAAGGCTCTGCTAGAATTGCAGAATAATTGTCAAAAAATTGTGGGTGAGTTGTGGATAAGCCATGGAAAGGCGGAAAAGTAATAATTGACATTATTATTGTGGTATAAGGTCCATTATTACTTTTCTGTGATTTTCCTGGGGTTGAGAGTGGGGGTTTGGGGCTGACAGTAGGAATATGGGACTAAGAGCAGGGCTCGTGCTATTGGCTGCCTGAGGCTGTGCACAACAGGAATCCTGCTGTCAAAACCGTGGTGGAAGCCTAATGTTGAAACTTAGACATGAAACACTTTATTTTAAGACTTTGTTTTGGATCATATCTTCAGTTTTGTTTGTTTCATAAGAGTAAAGGTGCCTCACCATGTAGAACTCACTATCGCAGTTACTAAACTAACTGCACCTCTGACTTCACCTTGAGGGGAAGGTCCAAGCTTTTTAGGTACTCCCGCAGGACCTGTGTCCACGTCAGAGCTCAGTGACAACATCCCTCCACACTTGCTTCCAGAAGTGTCCTTTTAAATCTTGCCCAGTCCTTTGATTACAGTCTATACAGGAATTAAGTCAAATTTAAAAGGTTTATAACTGTAGCATAGTAGTCTTTAAAAAAGTGTGGAAACTAAACTAAAGCTGTTCCTTGTAGCTCAGCATCCCGCCCCCAGAATAGTTTTAGGAAACACAGAAAACTGATCTGTAATGCTAGAGACCAACTTTTTGGAGGTTTATTATATTTGGTCCATGATTCTTTTTATAGAAGGAGTGTTGTTCCAGAGGGAGTAGAGAAAGTGCTATAGATTATTGTAAATAAATGTGATTAGAGTGTGATTATTATAAAGAAGTGGGTTTTCCCACAAAAGCTCATGATGCTATTTTTGTTAGTCTCTAAGTGCCACAGGACTACTCGTTGTAAATAAGTGTGTGCGTGTATGCACATGTGTGCTTCCTTTTAGGTAGCTTATGTTCTCACAGGGTATGAGCATTGTGTCTGTGACCCCTATTGCCTCACGCTGACTTTTAATTATCACCCTTTCCTTAGTGCACTAAATAAAAATGTACAAAATGTTTACAGCCACAGGTTGTTGAAAAGTATTGCAGAAAAACCTGATAATGCTGAATATAACGTTTTTGTGGGAGTACAGTTTCAACAGAAGTAAAATAACATCAAATGATGCAGCTCCTACTGCCTCTGCCACCTGTAGGGAATTACCTTCCAAAAATACTTGTTCTCCTGAAGTGTTTCTGTTGGAGGAGGTTGGCCTTTTGGGTCTTTTCCTTCTCAAACTATTGTCATGAAATCCCTCTGCTTTCATCTTTTATTGCTCTGCTTGTCCTTGAACATGTCCAAAAATAGAGGTGCATTTTTGTGTAGTTTTTGGAACTGTGCTAGGGAGATGCTTCAGCAGTCACATAAACAAAAATCTCTCCTGTCAGCATGCAACAATTTCCTTATCTTCTTTTATGGCAGTTCATAAACTTGTAGAATTCTCCCCTGCCAAGTTCAGGACATAAATATATGAATTGTTAGCAAACTTTAAATCTAGATGCCAGAATCTAACCCTGTGATTGACCTACTTTGTGATAATATGGAGATATGAAAAGAGGACATGTGTTTTATGCTAGCAGTAAATATTTCTAGAAGTCTCTGTATATTTCTACATGTTAAGTGATTTTCAGATTATTCAGGAGTAGATTCATATGTTTGGTTTAAAAAATTGTCTCGTTTTGACCAGATATCAGCTATTGAATTAAAATTAAAAAATGTGTATTTAAAATATTATGAGTAACATGTAATGCTGTTTCTGTAGCATACACTGAGCCAGGTTTTCAATTGTGAACAACCTAATAAGTTATCCACATTCCGAAGTGTGAATGCTCAGTCAATGATCAAGCATATGAATGCCAGTTTTAAATTTCTGTCCTTTTTATTGTCCCATCACTATAGTACAGTAGACTTCCAATAATCCGGAACCTATGGGATTTAGGTGGTGCCGGATTATCAGATATGCCGGACTATCAGGAGGTACTATAAGCAGGTTATATATATACTGTATACTTTATATACTGTATATAAAGTGTTCTTAACCCTTTTTATTGTACATACTGTATACAGTATACTGTAATGTTTTAGTTTTTTAAGCCTTTTTACCCTTTTGCTCAGTTCAGCTGCTGCCGCTGTTACCTTGTGACTCATTTTTTGGCGAAGCTCACTCACTAGGCTCTTGCCATTTTGATGCCGGACTATCAGGAGTGCCGGACTATTGGATGCCGGACTATTGGAGTTTTACTGTATCTGAGTACCTCACAGTCTTGAATGGCTTTATCTTCACACACCCCTATGAGATAGGCAAGTGCTAACTTAATCCAATTTTGCAGATGGGAACTGAGGCATGGAGTGGTTACATGATCTGCCTAAGATCACACAAGAAATTTGTAGTCTCCTAAGCACTAGGCTAATGCTTTCATCCCTGGACCATGCTTCCACTTTACAGCTACAGGATTTGGATATCTTGTTAGGATATTCACATCTGGAAAATGGGCTCAGTGTTTCCTGAAAATGCTTATGGACAAGACAAAAATTAGTTATGTTATATTAATACAGCAGTATCAATGTGGCAGGGTCAGTCCCACTCCTGGCCCCAGACTCCTGTTCAGTTCACAATCTCACAGCCTAGGTACTGCGGCACGGGACCCGCTTGCCCTTGTTGGAGTTTGGGCTTCTGTCCCTCAGCTAAAAGGGCATTTGGATAGGTGCCCCCTGCTCAGCCTGGGCTGGGTAAACAGTCCTTCATGTTATTCTCACATCTTTGTTTCCGTGCATCCACTGCAGGGGGTGCATGATCCGTAACGAGAGTGAATTTTCATCCAACTAGGTCAGTGGTTCCCAACGCGGTGCCCGCGGGCACCATGGTGCCCGCCGGGGCATTTATGTGTGCCCGCCTAGTGACCAGGGCCGGCCCGAGCCATTCTTGCGCCCCGGGTGCTGGCGCATGTGTGGCCCTGCTCCCGGGTGCCCGGCAGCCCCAAAAGGTTCGGGACCACTGAACTAGGTAATATCACAGGTTCTCTGTGTTACAGAGGCAGCAAGGGGTGTGTGTCGTTAGGATTAACCAATAAGCCGAAGTTTATCAGATAATCATGTAAACGACAACATGCTAACATCCCTACTGCATATATATATATATATATATATATATATATATAGTATGAATGTTACCTCATAAACTAGTGTGAGAAATCATTCACCAAATCATAGGGAAGGCATTATTTCTTCACCAAATACATTCATACTGATGTTTGCATGCTTTTTCAAAGTAACTCAGACACCTTAGAAAGGATTTAGGATAATTTAGTTAGCAGATATTTGCTTTCCAAGTCGATTTCACATTTACTAAAAACCCAGTCATAAGAGATTTCTATAAGTGCTATATTTGTAACTATTTTGAACAGTTAGCTATTTCTACCTGCCACATGGGAATGGTGTCTAAATGAGTTTTTTAACATGTGGGCTTTCAGCTCAGTTGCTAGAAAATATTCACTATGGTTACAGATAAAGTAAAATAATTTTATTTTTAATTGGATCATGTGTAGTGAGCCATTGTGCGTACTACTCAGTTATAATTCTATGTTCTGTGATGCAATTAAATTAATTTAGATGTTATAAAACATAATATCATAGTTTTTAATCATTATAAACCCTAACTTTTTAAATTTAAAATCAGTGGTTCTTTTTCAAGCTCTCTTTTAAATAATTTATTTTTATAGTGATCACATCCCTCTTAGCATTTCCTATGAAGAATTTGAAATCTCCTCTTGGCAACTGTTTTTCTTTAGAATTTTTCTGTTGTTAATAAATTGCTGTTTGATTTAGTGCTCCTGAAAGTAAGGACTGATTACACTGCTAGTTTTTGTTCCTTACAGAAAATTTAGAACTTCAAAATGCATCTCTGACCTATGACACATGCCTGATTTCCATTTCTGTGCCTGTCTTGAATGTAGAACCTCAATCACTCCCCGACTGTGACCTGGTTTTCTAGTATGCACAGATTAAGAATATGATGAGCATACCAAATACATGTTCACTTGTAGTATAAATAAGGACTGGATTTTGGATTAGTATTTTCAGCTCTATGTAAAGTCATGCTCCCTCTACTGTGTCTCAATTGATGGAGAGCAGAAACCCTCAGGCTTCGGCTTTGGCCCTGGACCCCAGCAAGTCTATGCAATCCCTGGCAACACAGCCACCTTTAGGCATACACGGATTAGGCAGCTGTGTAGGGCATCACTAAATTTTGGGGCAACACCCAGTGTGATGCCCAAAATTTGATGGTGCCCTATGCTGCATATTCCTAGGGATGGAAAATTAAGCAGCTGTGGGCAGCATGGCTCTGGTGACTCCATCCTCCAGCCATTCCCCCTCCGCCCCATCCTGGATTCAGTGCTGGCTCTGGCGTCCTCCAGCCCCATTCCCCACTGCCTGCCTCTTTGCAGGGTGTGCCCAGCCCCTGCTCATGAGGCAATGGTGGCGAGTTGTGACATGAGTGTGGGCCACAGAATTCAGGAGGAGCAAGAGGCGGGCTGCACAGTCAGCAGCTAGAAAGAAGCAACACCTGTTCAAAGCACTGTTTCTCTCCATCCAGCAGCACAACTGATCTCTGCTCCTCCCGCCTGTTGCTCTGAGGCTGCAGTTGAGCCTCCCTCTCTTTCCTGCAGCTAATGATGACCAGTCTGTCAGGTCTGGGAGGATTGGCAACCCCCTGTCCCTCACAGCTTTCCCAATTCCATGGAGAAGGAGTGTCAGTGCTGGGCTGCATAGGTTACCAGTAGGAATAGGGATGGCCCGGGTTGGCAGCACCATTAAAATGGGGCCGTGACACACTTTGCGGTCCCAGCCCACAGAATGAGAACCTTTGGTTATAGATAGTAACTTCAAACTCAAGCAAGGTTCTGGTTTCATTTAGAAATGTGAGACAGCAAACTCCAATGAAAGAGTATTTTAAAGAAAAACCTATTCCTCTTGAATACCAAAACATTTTGAAACCTACTGACTCCTTAGCTTAAAACAGGCATTTTCTGGCTCTTTCATGCATTAACTATATAGTAGTATGGCAGGTTCAGAAAATACTTGAACTTTACAAGCAACAATTTTCAGTCTTAGCTTTTGCAGATGTAAATTACATCATTGCCTGATGGATAAATTGTCAAGTATTAAAATACATATTTTACTAACTGAATTTTCTGTTTAATTTTTTAAAATATACACAAATAGTGGAGGTGTTACAAAAATGTGCTAGTGTGTTTCTGTTGCAGATAGCAGAGTTAATGTAAATCCAGCAAAAAGTCAGAAAAGTGCTATGATTTGATCAGTCCAAGCATTCAAATATTTTTTAAAACAAAACTTTTTAAACTATTCCTGAACTAACATGCAAAGGATTTAATATGTGGGGGTTATATTCAGTGTTCCCTCTAAGCTGCAGGGCAGCACAACTTCACAGGTGATTAATTAGCCCTAACCAGTCAGAGGCTCAGGGCTCCATGCAGGGAGCTGACTAACTGGGCGGGGCTGATTAATCACCTGTGAAGTTGTGTTGCCACATAGTTTAGAGGGAACAATATAGAAGGAACACTGGTTAGATCAGTGGTCCCCAACCTTTCGTGGCTGCCGGGCGCCCAGGGGCAGGGCCGCTCACGTGCTGGGCGTCCGGGGGCGGGGCCGCTCACGCGCCGTGCTTCCGGGGGTGGGGCCACGCATGCGCCGTGCGCCTGGGGGTGGGGGCCGCCTACGTGCCCTGACCCCAGGGCTGGCACCGCGCATGTGCCGCGCGCCCAGGGCAGGGGCTGCCCACGCGCCCTGTGCCCGGGGCCGGCACCGCGCATGTGCCACGCGCCCGGGGCAGGGGCCGCCCACGCGCCCTGCGCCCGGGGCCAGCACCACGCATGTGCCATGTGCCCGGGGCAGGGGCCACCCGTGCGCCACGCACCCAGGGCTGGCACCACACATGTGCCGCGTGCCGGGGGTGGGGCCAGCCCAGATGTTTCGGCGGTTGCACATAAATGCCCCGGCGGGCGCCATGGCGCCCGCGGGCACCGCGTTGGGGACCACTGGGTTAGATTGTGTCATTTCTCTCATCCAGGGGTTGGCAACCTTTTCAAACTAAAGGGCCAAACTACATCAAAATTCAGAACAAGTGGTCAACAAAGAGTGGTATGAGAGTGCCCATTTGCATGACTGAAAATATACAACTTAATATTATTGATAACTTACATGATGATTAATAATAGCATAAATGAAACATTGTACTCACAGACTTTAATTTAATGGGACTTCTGCTGCTGCATCTTTTCGCATATTTCTTTGAAGTTTACATCATAATTGGTCAAATTCAGGTTCCTGTATGCATATAAGTTACATGAGTAATAACTCATTTTTAAAATTTTGAATTAATTTTTCATTTTAATTTAAAAAGTTGCTTGCATTTTGGAAATGACAAAAGAGCCATATTTGGTTCCATACTGAGCCAATATATTAGATGGCAGTTTTGACTTGTAACAGTATGTTCAGCTAAGCTAGTTATGGATCCAGTGGGCTTTCTTCATCCTTATTGAGCAATGTGTGTTTTATAGTAAATTAATCCTCACTCTGGCTTTCCAAATTCCGCTGCATCAGCCATTTTCCACTATATCCGATATAAACTTGTCTTTGCCTTCAAGGCCCTATACAAATACTCTCCAGCCTATACCTCTGATCTTTCTTCTCTCTCTGCCAGCAATGCTCTGTTCCTTTCCTTATCTCACTTTTAAGTCTTTGATTTCCTAAGCAACAACCCTCCTCACTTTCAAGTCTCTTCTACAGAATTACTTTTTCCATGATGCTTCTTGAGAAGTAAACGTCTATCATCATCCTGTGCTTGCCTCCACTCCCAACAAATTGCCCTGAAACTTATTTACATTGTCTTAATACTATGCCTCACACAGAGCATGTTTGGTGCTTAACAAATAATTAAAACTATTAATTATTATCATTTGCATAACCAAATGGTTTTGGAAAATGCTGTAATTCTGAGCTTGCTCAAATAGAGGCAGTGGACACTATTTAAACACTATTAAAGATCATACATAATTTCCTATTTATTTAATTTCCAGTAATGAGTTTCTTCTGTATAGTATTAACACTAGTGGTGATGATGAAAAGTTTAAAATGTTATAAATCACCTGTTGGTTCAACAGAAATATTAACTCTTTAAAAAACCAGCATGTAGATTAGCATAAATATTATGGTAATTAGAGAGAACTCTTGATTTCTGGATCTAGTGATTAGAAATGAATCTGAAAAGAATGCATCTTAAGACTTGCAGAGGTACTGTAATAAGAAAAACAAAATAATACACAACTTATTAACATATAATTTAATGGGAATTAAATGAATATAAAATCAACATATACAACAACTAGCTTAAAGAAAAACACATTTCATATTCAATCCTTAAAATCTTTAAATTGTTTTTATAATTTGATTGGTCAGTCCAGCAGTTCTAGGAGGTTCTCACTTGGAAGTATTTTAAATCATGGTGGATAAGGACAGATCTGAAGGGGAGTGTTGAGAAGCCTGTGTTATTAACATTAGTTGATGTAATTTGTTCCATGTTACTATAATTCAGTTTTCAAATACATGAAACACCCAAAAATTGAGCAATTGTGATTACAACTACAGTAACTGGGGAATGGGTCAGTCTTAACAAAGAGTCATTGAGAAGGGATCTTGTAGGACCTATCTCCCGAACCCCAAACAAACCTTCAAACAAATCTTTGGACAGACAGTAGTATAGTGGTTTTGGAATGTTCACTAATGTTTCAGGAGCCTTTTGGTGTCCATACAGTATCTGCAAATCTGGGATTTTTTTCAGTGATATGGCATTGAGGGTTCACAACCTTAATTGCAAACAGTTGAGCTTTATTTTGATTTGTACATAAAAAGATGTAAAGATGTTGAAAAAGTGAAAGTATCATCTGTACAAAAAATTATTTCTGAAAGGTCAAACCATACAGATCATTTACCTTCTTTTGCACCAGTTCTTCATCTAGCTGCAGTAGTCTACCAGCATGCAGTTCTAAAGGTATAGAATTTGATTACATCTTGTGCTCACTTTGTTAATAAAATGCTCTTTTTAAAATATATTCCTTATGAGTCATTACTAATATAAGAAAGACTATTTGAATTTAGCCAGGATCCATAATTGTGAATCTGTTGCACAGTAGGAAAGCAATCTATTACCCATTATCTTGTCAGTTATCCAAATATTGCTGGCTATCACCCTCCTTCTCCTTTCCCTCCAGTCCCACATGCTGTAGGAAAAGGCAGTTCCCCAAGCTTGCTAGGCTTTGGGGTTAATGTGGGATATGTGGTTCCTTTCAGCCTTGTGTTCTATAGATGACCAGTTTGGCCATGATTATAATGCTGTTCTTCCAGTTTCAACAGAGAGATTAATATTGTTCATTAAATTAGTCAAAAGAAGACCTTTGTGCAGCAAGGACATGTTTACACTGCAGCTGGGAGCAAACCTCCTAGCTAGCAGACTCTCACTAGCAGGACACTGCTAGCATGATAAAAATAGGGTTGCTAGATGGTTGAAACAAAAATACCGAACACCCCCCCCCCCCCCAAAAAAAAAAACACTGGGGAAAAACTCTGTTGAAGAAAAAAAAGGGGGGGGAGACCAAAGTTGTTAAGCAAAAAAAAAGGACTCCAAGACTTATTAAGCAAAAATAAAATAAAACAGCATGTCCCCTTTAAGAGTGAGTGCAGGAATAGGAAAAGGGGAGAGGTTGAGCACTAAGACCCAGGGGAGTCATTGCTTCTCCTTGGTCTTTTTTCCGGCAGCCATTTTGTGCTGGCAGCCTTGCAGAACCAGGTAAGCATGGGGTTGGGGGAAGGGGGAGGCCGGGCGCTGAGTGTTTGTAGGGTTGCCAGATGCCCGGCATTTTCGCCTCCTGGCCAGGGAAAAAAAATCAGAAAATACCGGACATCTTAGGTGTCCGGTATTTTCTGAATTTTTTTTACCGGACAGGAGGCGAAAATACCGGACTGTCTGGGTGAATACCGGACACCTGGCAACCCTAAAAAATAGTTATGTGGACATTGTAGTTTGAGTGGTGGCCTGGGCTTTTAAACTTACCCAGCTGCCTGTGTCTGAGCTCAGGTGGTGAGCTCAGTTCTCTGCTGGAGCCACAATGTCAACACTGCTGTTTTTAGCATTCAGGGAGGTTTCCTCCCAGATACAGTGTAGACATACCCCAAGTGACTATGCCTCAGCATAACCTCCCTGGTATCCTAACTTTACATCCGTCATGACTTGACTGAGCTCTACTGGAAAGAGGAACAAAAGACCTGTGATTACTCAAAAAACCTCCAAACGTGTCTCACTGCAACTCATGGTACTTTCACATAGTCCCTGGTTTGACAAAAATTTCCTGTTTCTAAAACTGACATAAAAAACTAGTATTGGAAATTGGAGAAAGCAGTAGGGTCAACACAAACTATGTTCCTTATGTGCCAGATCTCCAAAATGTGGATTTTTCCAATATTCCTTTTGAAAAAAACAGGATAACAGTGATTCTCCACAGAAAACTAAATTCACTGCTAAATGTTATCTGAATTGTTGCACCCCTTACCTGCCCTTCAGAAATCAGAGGTTGGGTTTTTATTTTTAAATCAGAGGAATGGATCTACACTACTCAGTAATCACCAACAAGGAAAACAAGAGTTGTTTCCATGTACCAGTTGAACCTTTCTAGTCTGGCACCCTGGGGACCTGAATGATGCTGAACCAGAGAATTTGCCAAACCATGGGAGCTCAATATTGTCTAGCAGCATTACCAGCTCTTCCACTGCTTACTGAGCTCTGAGAAGACATTTGGGGTAAATTAGAGCTAAATAATGGCACAGAACACTGAGGCTACGTCTAGACTACAATGCTTTATCGGAAAAAGGTACGCAAATTGCGCTCCGCAATTTGCATACCTTTTTCTGATAGTTTTGTCCGAAGAGGCTTTTCTGAAATTTGGCCCGTTTACACTGGGCCAAATTTCAGAAAATCCCCTCTTTCAGAAGAGCCCTTCTTCCTCGTGGGAGGAGAAAGACAGAGCTTCCGAAAGAGCATGTCTTCTCTTCCGCAAAAAAAAAAAAAAGTTTTTAGCATTCAGGGAGGTTTCCTCCCAGATACAGTGTAGACATACCCCAAGTGCCTATGCCTTAGCATAACCTTCCTGGTATCCTAACTTTACATCCATCATGATTTGACTGAGCTCCACTGGAAAGAGGAAGGTATCCCGTAGTCTAGACCAGTGGTGCGCAACATTTTTTGATCTGCGACCCCCACGCCGTGGGGGCTGCCAACTGCCGGGCCCATCCCCCGGCCGGCCAGATCTAGGCGCTGCACTGTAGGGGCTGCCAACAGCCAGGCCCAGCCCCCAGCTGGCCAGATCTAAGCGCCGCGATCCTCTTGGGGGTTAAGTATCAGAGGGGTAGCCGTGTTAGTCTGAATCTGCAAAGCGGCGAGGAGTCCTGTGGCACCTTATAGACTAACTGAAGTGTAGGAGCAGCAGCTTTGGTGGGCAAAGACCCGCCGTCAGATGCATGTAGTCATGCATCTGACGAAGTGGGTCTTTGCCCACGAAAGCTTATGCTCCTACACTTCAGTTAGTCTATAAGGTACCACAGGACTCCTCGCCGCTCTTGGGGGTTGCGACCCAAGGGTTGCGCACCACTGGTCTAGACGTAGCCTGAGAGCCAGGACTGGTGGCTGTAAACAACCTTTATGGGGACTCCGGGAAACTTGGCCACACCCATGAGAAGCGGACATATGGCTACCTAAAATCATGTCAGACCATGAATGTTGCCAGACCTGAGAGTGCCAGCTAGAGAGGTCCAACCTGCATTTCAGTATTTAGTTTTTCAAAGTTCTAATAAGTGGCACAGTTCTTTAGCTGGCATAGTCCATAGAAGAATATTTTATCTCATTGTCAGTGCTTGGCAAAAACTATCCAAATCCACCCCCGCACTTCATTATAATACAGAACTTTTAGTTCTACCTTGCAGAACTGAAGCATGCAGATTTGCATATATTGGGTTTGCAGTATGTGATTTGTGATCCAAACAAAGAGGATCACTCTAAGTGTTCTAGGGGTAGCACTTTCCAGAACTCAAATACATTAAACTAAATAAGCGTGGAAATAATTTCAGACAGGCTTTTGTTTCTCATCAGTGTAAAGATAGCACTTGGTATTTTATTTAAAAGTAAAGTGCCAAATCTGACATGTGCTTTTATGCTACACTCCTTTAGTAGACAAGATGAAACCAGCCATACAATTGCTTGAGAGCCAATAATTAAAAAAAATTTACCCTGAGCTGCTTGCCATATTTCCACCTCAAGTTATTTTCTAAATGAATATTTTATCAGCCTGACAGAACTGCCTGGAAACTATTAATATTATTAAGGTTGTTTTTTTTTAGAAAGAGTTTTAAAATAAGTGTCAGTAACTTTGCATAAGAAAGAAACAACCTGCCCCTTATTTAGCCAGTATTTTGTAAGGGCAGCATAGAGTATGCATTCTTCTTGGTTTATATTGTCAAGCATAGACAGTACAAACAATGAAGGTACTCTGCAAATGATGACATGATGACAGGTTTCATAACTTAGTTTTCAAGTAAAAACAAGAATATTTCTTGAAATCATAACTGTAAAAGTATTTAAACCCTTTAAGTGCTTTCTGCTTGACATTGTAAATCTACATTACATTTAGCTTGCTTAATATCTGTGATCCAAAGCACGGAGAGAAGGTAATAGGATATTGCAATAAAAGAAATTGTAATAACCTGTAATAAAAACAAAGTCAACCACTAGTAGTTCTGAGTCTGAACAAAATTCTGGGCAAGTTCTTGGCTCTGGATAGAAACTTGGAGCACCAGCTGGGGATGTAAAGGTGGCATAATGTTCATTTTTGTGCTTTCAGAATCCTTAGGTGGCTGTGTGCAAGGCCAGTGCTCTTACATTGACCATTACAGCATAAAGGGCCTGAACAATAGTCAAAGATCTGTGTGTCTTAGATATGTGGATGCTGGTCCACCCTTTTACTGTAGTCACATCCCTTAACTGGCCAGCAAGCATGTGAGCCTGTACATCACTAGGGTGATCCTTCAGTTGCTGGTTATGCCAACTGTGGGGACAGAATCCATTGGTAGTGTAGAGCACAGTGATTTCACTACACTGCTGAAAGCCAATTGGGCTTACAAGAAAGGTGATGGGAAATAAATTATTGGAAGAAATAGCATTAAGAAGACAAAGGATCAGGTTTGAGGCAGGATTTAAAATAAATGAGAATTGAATAGAGAGGGGGGAGGAATAGATTTCCAAAGAATTGTGGAAATCTAAACATGACATTTAGAAATACAGTAATTACTCATTTAACACGTGCCTGCTTACCATGTTTTCGCAATAGCACGATTTTTTTTTTAAGGAACGTTTTTCGAATAACACAACTGTCCCCGAAATAACACGAAAATAATCAAGTGGCAGACTACTTCGCACGGCAGTATAAGTTGGTGAAAACAGTGGTAATACACATGAGCGAATGAATACATGTGGTCACAGCACTTCTCCGCTCACTCGTGTTTATCTTTGTGTTTTAACAAACCGCGGGCGACTTGTGTTGCTAGGTATCTAATGTTGACGTTGATGACCCAGCACCAACAAAAATTGACTTTGCCACCACCACCTGAAATGCAACCCCCACCTTTTCCATTATTTTTAATGGGAAAATTGACCCCACATAGCACGTTTTCGCTTAGCATGAACATGTTCAGAAACACATTTAAATATAGTGTTAAATAAGGAATTACTGTAGCAACACAAGACTGACGGTTGTAAAATAGACAGTAGATCAGTGGTGGGCAACCTGCAACTCATGGGCTGGGCCGAATGTGGCTCATTCGGGTTCTATATGTGGCCTGTGAGACATTTTATTTAGTATTGCCCATAAGAACGGCTGCCAGATTCCACTGGTTTCAATTCTTGTAGGGTTTTATTTGTTTGTTTTGTTTCTTCGTTTGTTTGTTGGTACTGGTATTACTAAAGTGATATGCATGTAAAGCAAGGGTACATGAAGTAAGGTGCATGCTGATTGCACGTAACATTGATTTGAGAGCCATGTCATCTCTCTGTATCCAATTAAAGCACTACAACAGTTCAGTTGGCTCACCCCACAAATTCTAGGTGTATAAGCACAGTTAGCTAAACTCCCTATACTGGGACATCATCTTGGTTATGACAATCTTGTTGCCCACTAAGATGAAGGAGGGCCATTATAATTCCTCAATTACAAGTAGCTTTGCACCAGGCATAGGAAGCCTCAGGCTCGTGGGCCAGATGCAACCCCCAGCTTGCCTGGATCTCGTTCCCGAGGCTCATGGCTCCTCCCCAAAATTGGAGAGCCTACGCTGGTGCTCCAGCCCTCCCGCTGCCAGACTGCGGGGTAGGAGCACACAAAATCTATAGGGCTGGACCTCCCTAGGCTCTGGTGTGCAAGGGGAATGCAGGGAGTGTCCTTCTCCTTCTCAGTCGGGGGCCACGTCAGTGAGCAGGGGTTTTTTTTGTTTGTTTGTTTGGGGTTTTTTTGCTTCTCACTTGTGTGCCGCTCCCGACTGATTTTTCCAACCCCTGTTTTACACAATTATGATAACTTTTACTAGGCAAGAAGTCTGTTCATGATACAATGTAATGAAGAATTTCCATATGTGATAACTCTTATCTAATGGAATACAATCAGATTAACTGTGATTGCTTTTGTCACTGTATTTCTATAATTACCAGGCGGTAAGTGTTACATCATCCCATGATACTGTGGAACAGCAATCTTACATTCACATAATTTCAATTTCTAAGTCACATTGATCCCTAATCTATGACTTGTAGCTCACATTCAAACAAATTGTCTTACAAAATGCCAAAAAAAAAAAGAATCCTCAGCAATAAAATGTTTTTATGGTTTTAACTACCAGTGCACATGTAAAATGAAGCTTTTTATCACCATTTCCTACAGCAACTGCTCAGCAAATTTGATGTACAAATTCATTAATATCCTCTGTTTGTAAGTGTTCCATATATGTGCCTCAAAAGGGGGCTTTATGGAAAATGTAAATTAAAATGAGAAGTTTAGAAGCAGACTAGATTAAATTTTCTCGGGGTTTTTTACTTATTTATTTGGCATTGATATTTTGCGAGCATCTTAAATGAAAAATAAAATTGTGTTTCTTTAAAGTATAACTTTTGCAGACTAACAGTGCTTAAATTAAATGTATCAGTTAATAAGGTTTGATTTCCAGAACACTTCAGTTATAATGTATTTTTATATTGGAGCGCTGCAGGATAAGAATCATGCAACTGAGTATGTATTGTGTAGAAGCTTTAGTAGTTGTTTCTATCATGGGGGAGGGAGGATTAAAAGTACTCAAGATTCAATCAAAAAGGCAAAGCAAGGCACATTAATCTGGCCAGGCACTATTGAGCTGGCATATATACTGTGAGATGGATTGTCATAGTGTTTTGATTTATTTTCTTCTGTATCTTGCACAGCTACCTTCCATCAATTTGGAGTGCAAAATTCCTACTTCTGATGGCAACCTAGCTTAGTGCTTCTGGTCAACAATCACCCCGACCAAAGAAGCTGTTCTCAGAAAAACTCGTTTTCGAAAATGGGTTAATCTCTGTTAAAAGAGAATCAATAGGCTTTAGGTTTATGTAGTGCTCTGATGTCAAGCAGTGTACTGAATAATGTCAGAAACTGGTGGATTTCCCTAAACCTCTTGAAAGTTAATGATGCTCTTAGCAGCATTATCTTCCGATCCATGATTTTCTCTCATTTGGGAACATTGTGTGCACAGGCAATTTGGTGCACTGGACACCCAGCATATTTTGAGGGTACAGGAAGGATTTGACAGTGGAATTATCTTTTGTGCACTTAACTACAGCACCAGAGATTTTTTAAAATGAGTGCCTAAAATTCCTAAATCCATATTTAGGTACCTAAATAAGTAGTCTGATTAACAAAAGCATTAAGTATCAGCAGCTTGCATTTACTTTAGTGAAAGCTTCCATTAATATCCTTGATCAGTCCCTCTCCTTTACTTATTATCAGGTTGGATAAAAATTGATGATTTAAAAAAAAAGGATATTTTATTTAAATGGCATTTTCTTGATTTAAACCAGATTTCATATTTAAATTAAATACAGTTTTATTTTTAAGATAAACTATTTACAATTAAATTTAAAATTGGCAACCTGTATTATGACCTACATTTATTATAATTAAAAAACAAATTAAGATTTAAAAATTATTCATGCAGCACATGTGTGCCACTGAATTTTTAAAGTCAGACCGCTAAACTAGTGGAAGTCACTGGCTAAGCATTTGGAGACAGATTTTGATGATCAGCTTTTGACAGTAGTAGTCTCTCCTGCAGGGTAAGAGGGAATATTTTCTTCAATTTGTTTGAATAGTTCAATTCAGTTCAGTTCAGTGACTAGCTTAATGGATGCAGAATCAATAGGCAAACTTGTTTTCCTCTTCTAACCTATGGCTAAAAATGTGGATAGGATCTGCTAGTTCTAAAGTCTTGAAGGACATGGTGACCAATTATACTCAGTTCAGTTTCTTAACTACAAATAGTATTTCCCTTTTTAATATATCAATTAGTCTTATATGTAAATCTTTTGTTGGTAAGCTGAATTTTTTACAAGTATCAAGCACATTCAGGTTTTTAAATTTTTTACAAGTAAGAATTTTAAAATGCTGGTTTTGTACATTTGTAATCGTAGAATCATAGAACACTAGAACTGGAAGGGACCTTGAGAGGTCATCGAATCCAGTCCCCAGACCTCACGGCAGGACCAAGCACCATCTAGACCATCCCTGATAGATGTCTATCTAACCTGCTCTTAAATATCTCCAGAGATGGAGATTCCACAACCTCCCCCCTCACCCCCCTGGCAACCCATTCCAGTGTTTAACCACTCTGACAGTTAGGAAGTTTTTTTTAATGTCCAACCTGAATCTCCCTTGCTGCTGTCCAAGCCCACTGCTTCCCATCCTATCCTCAGAGGCCAAGGAGAGCAACCTTTCTCCCCTCCTCCCTGCAACACTCTCCCAGGCACCTGAAAACCACTATCATTCCACTTTCCATCCAAATGCAGCTTGACACAAATCTGAAGTCAAAAGTAAAAAACCAAAAACTTAATGATCTAGTAAATAAGAAATGTGTCTACCATTTTCTAACATAATCAAATACAAATTGATAATCTGAATTGTGACACTGGTAAGCTAGATGCTAGCTCTTGTCTAGACTGAAGGCATTAGCATTAACTAACAGCCTTTTAGATAGAGACTAGGGATATTAACCATGTAACTGATAAAAATTCTGTCGGTTACACAGTTAACCACAGGGCTCAGTGCGGAGGGCCTGCCGTGAGGAAGGGGCTGCTCTGGACAGCTCAGGTGCCAGTTAACAGGTTACTGGTAAGCATCACCCAATAAGGGTTAACCGGTTATCCATTTACATCCCTGCTAGACACCAGACCAGGTGTCTACTCGTCTTCTAAGTGTTTACTCGTCTTCTAAGAAAGTATTTAGTGTTTAAACTCCCAATTGGCCTGGGATGGGGAAGTGTGCAAAGTCATTCACTGTTCAAAATGGCAGGTGGCTCCCTCTAGGCGCCATGCGGTGTTGGTGGGGGGAGGGAGGTGCAGCTACTTTCAACAGCAAATGACTTCATGTACTCCCTGCCATCAGGTCCTGATTGGCCTGGGGTGGGGGAGTGGCAGGGCGGGCCATGGGTCAGATCAAACGGTTTGACGGGCCGGATATGACCCACGGGCCACATCTTGCCCACCCTTGCTCTGGGATTTACTTGTAAATTGCTGCATGTATTAATCTTACTTGTAATGTCTGTTCCATGCTATAAGAAAATACATAAGTTTTGCTTTGTAACTTTGAAAATGCTTGCTCTTAACTTGTGAACTTGTCAAAATCAGATGGGCCATCAAGAATCATTGCAATACCAAGAACTGGTTCATGGCCCTGACATGCTCATAGAGGAGCATGTGCAGATGGCCTCATTTTACTGCTTTGAACGTTGGAAAAAGATAAATCAGAATTGCTGATGTGAAGATTTTTCATCTTTTTTGCTGATTTAATTTTAAATGGTCAGAGATTTAACTGAAGCTAGACATCCCCAGGACTGGCTCCTGGGATGCTTTTAAAAGACTCTTTAAATTGACAGATGACTTCAATTCCAATACTGTTTAGATTTAGATGGTAACTATTTGTGTGTATATGTTTGCTTGCTTTAAACTGGTAATAACTTATGAATGTAGTGTGATTTTTTTTTAATGTAATCTACCATTATTACTTTAAATCCAATTTGAATGGCAAAATAGACTGGAGGGTCTAAAAGGATTGTTTGTGACTCCATTGTAAGATTGTTATCGTTAACCAGGAGTTTTCACCAAGTCAGTAACAAATGTAATCCATTTTGGGATGTCTGCCCTTCTTTGATGATCTGCCCTCAGGTGGACTCTCAAAGCTGTGAGCCACTCCAGGCAGTGGGATATGAATACATGCTTTAAAATGTCTATAGTGGTCTCTGGGTTGTTTCGTCTCACTTCATACTTTTCTGACCCTCTGTCAATATCCACATTGAGGTTGCACTTCCTGTCTAACTTGTCTACTCCTCACTTCAAACTCAGTCCCTAGCTGATTTTTTAGTCCTGTGACTTCCAGTGCCATTTCAGTGTTAAGTGGCTCCAAAATACGTTTCTTCCCTTTACCCTCCATTTAGTTATATGTGTCTGATTCTTGTCAACATTTCCTGTGGATGTTTCATTTGTTGTGTTCAAAATTAAGGTTTTCTTCCTCCTGCCCTTTCCCTTTCCTCACCCCCTCCCCCCACACCCACAGATCCTGCTCTTTATTCCTTCTCCATAAAAATCTGCATCAGCACTCCAGTCAACCATTCTTACAACTCAACCGTCCTCTTAGACTCTCCTCTCTCATTGAATTAAAAAAAAACCTGTTCCTTCCTCTACAGTGTATCCCTCTCTTTCAAACTCAATTGCCAAGAAACTACTAGTCCATTTATTAGTTATCTACTGCCTTGACACCAGCAGCCTTATACTTTCGAGACTCTTTCTCCCACCTCCATCATTCCAGTCCATGCAGACATGGCAACCAAAATAATATTCCTTTCCATCCTTTTTGGTCTGACCACAGTTCATCCCTTCTTAAATAATTACTGTGGTTCCAACTCTCATAAAGTTCACTTCCCTATATGTTCACCTTCAAAACTCTTCTCTAGCTTATAGTACTAAATAATTATGATTATTTTATTTTTTGTATTGCAAAAATACATCTGGGAGTCCTAGATGTAGGCCATTATCCCCAGTGTATTAGATACTCTTCAAAATACAGAACATAAAGATGGTCTCTTCCTCAAAGAGCATACTTTATAAGACACAATAGGAAGATATCAGTAGTTATGTTACAAGACACAACTGAACTATATCAATAGTTGCCATTGCTTCACAATCAAGCTGGAATATTGAGTGGGGACCTACAGGGATCTGTCCTGCATTCAGTTCTATTCTGTATCTTCATAAATTATTTGGATAATGGTTAAGGTTAAGATTTTGTCAAGAGCCAGCTGGCCAAAAGGCATGAAGTGGGAAAGATTTTTTCAAAACATTTTAACTGAATTTTAAATGACTGCAGACACTATTGCTTGATATTTAGTTTTGGAAGATGAGATGGAATAGAAGGGAAAGGTCAGGGGTCAGGAGCTGGGTGACCGTTTGGGGAGCAGGGGGAACAATTAGTATGGGAAAATTGTGATATTGGTGCTGGGAACTAGTATCATGGGACTATAATTATTGACTTTTTAGTTTTCTTATTTTTAATAGGAGGCTAATAAAAGCACAGGCTAGGGCCTTCAAATTAATTGGGAGTAGGGTTGCCAGATGGTTTAACCCCCAAAAAAAAAAAAAAAAACAGGAAAAAAATTCTGTTGAGAAAAAAAATTAGCATGGCCCTTTTAAGAAGAGGCTTTTTTGCCGGCGGCCATTTTGTTATTCTGTTCCAGCCACAAGACAAGCCCCTCCAGAAGCAGGTAAAAGCGGGGGGGAGGGGACGACCCGGCGGGAGGGCCGGGAGCTGGGCCCAGTTGCTAAGTGTGTCGTAGGGTTGCCAGGTGTCCCATATTTTTGCCTCCTGTCAGGGAAAAAAACAGAAAATACCGGACATTTTTAGGTGTCCGGTATTTTTTTAAAAAATTTACCGGACAGGAGACGAAAATACCGGACTGTCTGGGTCAATACCGGACACCTGGCAACCCTAATCGGGAGACTGTGTAGTCTAGTAGCTAGGGTGGTGGATTGGGATATTTGAATTGTGATCTCAGTTCTACCCCTAATTTCCTGTGTGATTCAGGACAAGCACTCAGTTTCCCTTCTGTAAAATTAAGATAATGTCATATCCTCGCCTTCAGGATGTTGTAGTGATTGGGGTGTGTGGCAAGAGAACTGAATAGTACTTACTTCCACAGAGTACACACAAAGCAGTGCTATAGAAGTGCAATCCTTGCACCCTCTTCCCTTCAGTTACAATACCTGTTTTAAAACAGGCTGCTTCTGCTATGCATGTCTAGGTTCCACAGAATAAAGAAATGTCAAGTCTGAGGTCACTGCCAGCATTTACTTCATTAGAAAGACAAGCAGTAACCTATTCTGCTGCCTAACCACTTGACAAGGCAGGTTCTACATTTCATTAGGCTATCTGAATGCCAAACCTGTTTTTCTTATTTAGAAATATTGGCTTAGCCCTCTTTAAATTCCTGTTCACAATTTCAGAAGTTAAAGGTTAAATATTTGCAGGGACTTTCCAAAATGTTAAGTTCTATTCCATCAGTTGCTTTGGTACATGTTTCCAATAAAGGTACATGCATTCTACCATGTCAAGACTTGCTATGAATCTGAAAACTTCAGACTGTGTCACTTTAATATAAAAACATACTGAGCCATACAAAAGGCTTGAAATCAAAGCTGTGCTGTTATCTCTTCAGAGCAGGAGCTCTTTCGGGGAGGTTTTACTGGAAAGGCAGAATAATTTCCAGTTGTGTCTTTGAAGTTTTCTGGTGTGATATCACGGACATTTAATGCATGCTGTGGCTGCTCTTAAAATAGTGAGAAATTGCAGAGTAAAGCGATAACACAAAGAAACTGTTTAAACATTTAATCATTCTCACTTTTTAGAGTTTGCTTGTTCAGTTTCGGTATGAAGCAAACCCAGTCATATCAGTCTCAGTCTCTTACTGGTGAAATTACTTAAGTCAAATAGAGCATGGTGTGATGGCATGATGTACAAAGTACAAACTACTGAATATGATGATTGCAACATACAATTTAATGGTATTGCCTCGAGGTTCATGTCTGTTATTACAGTAAATGAACAGATAGCATGTCTCCAACAGAACTTGGGATACCTCATACAATTTATTTAGTTGATTCATTAGCATGTCTCCAACAGAACTTGGGATACCTCATACAATTTATTTAGTTGATTCATTATTTTATCTACAGTGCAATGGAACTGATTGTTTCACTCACCCAAATGAAACAGTTCCACTCTAATGGTCTCAGGTATATTCAATTTTTTAAAGTAACGTGGGGTTGATACTTTTGTTGCTAAATCTCATGACCAAGTTTCCTGGGGTGCTGAATTCTAATCTTAACTCTGCCACAAGGTCTCATTGTAACCTTGGATAAATCACTTAATTGCTTAGCATCAGTTGCCCCATTAAGACTGCCAACTAGGGTAAAAATACCTCTGTGGCCACATTCCTGTGATTTAAAGAAATTAAATAGTTATGTATTGTATTGCCTATTCTATTTTGACTGAAATATATTATCATTACTTTCATTCTTTGGAAGGGTAGCTTTCATCTCTCTTGCTTCATGACATCTTTTTCTCTTTGCCTTTTTTCCACCCCATTGTGAACTTCTTTTTTGTTTTCCTTTGTTTCTTTTTGGTGTCCTCCTTAGGATAGGTCCAATACTATTTCAATTCCGACCTCCCAAGGTGTGAGCTTATAGTTAAGACACTTTACTGGTAGGTGAAGTGTCTGGATAAGGGGAGGGAAGGACAAACAATCCTCACATAAACAAACAAAAGTGCCACTCCTCTGCAGGGTAAATTGAGGATATGGAGAACTACAGGAATGTGGCTAGGCAAATTTGGCATCTGTTCCCACTCTCTGTTTCTCCCTTTAAGGTCGGGTGGGCAAATTCCAGCCCTTGGGCCAGATTCAGTCCACAGGGTTAGTCTTTGGCGCGCCCCCACCTCTATATTTACCTGCACCTCTGCAGGTATTGGGCAGCGGATTGTCGTTCTCATGTTCTCAGCCACTGGGAGTGGCAGGAAGCAGTGTTCTCATCTGTGCCACTCCTTGCCACTCCCATTGGCTACAAATGGCAAGCCACAATCAATGAGAGCTGTGATCGCCAGATACCTGTAGAGGTGCAGGTAAATATAGCGGCAATGGCCCGACAGGTACTAACCCTGGTGGGCTGCCATTTTTTTTATTGCCCATCCCTGCTTTAAGGGAATGGAGGAAAAAAATTCCTCAGAGAAGTACCGGCATGGGACACCCCATAGCCTCTTTCCTTATGTACCACCTCAATCACTTCCTACATACCGGTTGTTTTAAACAAAACAACAACAAAAAGGGCCAAATTGTAATCTCAGATGTGTATGTGTAATTGCTATTTTTGTAAGTGGGGGTTATGTATGTATAACTAAGGACAAAATGTGGCCTTTGTTTTAAATGCTTTTGGATTCAATAATCTCGGGAGGTATTCATAATATAGGCAAGGAAATATTTTTAATATAATTTAATTTGACTATGTACCTCATAAAGTGAAACCATAAAACATAGTTATGCAATGTGCTGTGATTTTTCTTGTCTAGAGATCCAATTTACGCCTTATATCTTGCCTTCCCCTGAGGTTGCTACTTTACAGTGTATCTGCATACTGAAATGGTAGTGATAATGGCTCCAGAAGATGAAGGTACATTGGGGACATTATCTTTTTCTATGTATGGCTTTTAATGTGCTGCTTTTCAATTTGATAAAAGTGCCTGTCCAAGTTTGCTTAATGAAGTTTGTATGCTGTTACAGCTATTTCAGTTAATAATGTAATTACTATCTGTCATTAATACTGGTCACACTGGATGGTTGTGTGTTTCTCTTACCAGAAGATGTTTTTAGGGTCTTTCTGCATTACTCATGTTTAATGCAAGTTGACAAGTATTGTAATTTAGGATTTTTTTTCTTTCCCAAGTTAAAGACATTTTTGTGGCAATTGTTGGTGCTGTGTGTTTCATTGTATTGGTAACCTGCCAATTCTTTCCTTCATTCTGCTTTTTTGTGAGGGGGAAGAATTTCTATCAAATATCTATGGGTACGTCTACACTAGCCCCCTAGTTCGAACTAGGGAGGCTAATGAGGGCAACCGAAATTGCTAACGAAGCGCATGAGGTTTAACTGTTAATTCGAACTAAGGGGTTTATCTCGGAATCGCGCTTCTCTGCCGCGTGTAGACGCGGGCAGTTACTTTGGGCTAGTCAGTTTCCAAAATGGCGACCTGCCGGGAATATACTAATCAAGCACAGGATATTTAAATCCCGCGCTTCGTTAGCAATTTCGGTCGCCCTCATTAGCCTCCCTAGTTCGAACTGGGGGGCTAGTGTAGACGTACCCTATCTGAGTGTAGAGTTAGAGAGAGAACTAATCTGTGCAGTATTTCCTGTATTATAGAGATTACTTTGAGTTACACTAAGGAACTTGGAACCATCCAGCAAGGTGTGTTTTTACATGAAGGATTGTTCTAAGATGACCATTTATATTTCCTCCTCTGTAGGATTTATGAATATTAATTACTGTGAAGGGTAAGTGTCTCGCTTGAGTAGAGTGCTTGGAAAGAGCTCTTTCAGAAAAAGGTTTCTTCCTCGTAGAAAGAGGTTTCCCAATGTCAGAAAAATTCCTCCGTTCTTTCGATTTTTTTTCTCCAAAGAACGTGACTGCAGTGTGGATGTAAATGAAGTAGACATACCCCTAGAAAGTTTCCTTCCAACTGATCGTTATTTTGGCCATGAGAAAAGTGGAATTAGCAGTTCTGACCTCCAGATGACAACACCCACAAAAAGAAACTTGTTCTCTATGCTTATCTTGTTTTTCTTCCAAGGTGGTATCTGCTTTTCATTTTAATTATATTTTCCTCCTTATCTGCTAGCCTAACCCTTCAAATAGCCAAAGAAAAATGTCGGCATTCCCTCAGTGCCTCTTGCAAAGCCTACATTTCCAGTGCAAGAGTTAATGAAATACAACTTGCTTTGTGTCGTTCAGGAGCCCTCAGAAGGGAGGTAAAGCTTCTACCTATGAACTCTCCCTCTTGATCTATCCTGCATCTAGCTTTACTCTCAGCCAGTTTTCCTTGCATATCTGAACTTCATCCTTTCTGTGCAGTTGCCTCATGTTGGTTGAAGAGAATCTAGACTGAGTGACAAGAAGCTATCCTTTCTCCTTTCCATTTGGGACCCATTGACTGGGCAACTGTGTGAGAGAAGGATAGGGCATGAAAATCTTGTTTTCTATTTGGACAATTCCTGCCTTTGCGAAAGCTGAGGTACAAGAGGCCCATGATTCACAGAGCTCACTCCTAGAAAACAGTTGATTGATGGATTTTTTTTTAAGTCCAGAAGTGACCATTATGATCATCTAATCTGACTTCCTGCATAACACAGGCCATAGGATTTCCCTAAACTAATTGCAACTTCAATGGCCAGAGTTAAACAAGAGCATATATTTTAGAAAAGTCTCCAAGAGTTAGAAAGTTGTTCTAATGGTTAATCACCCTTGATGTTAAAAATATGCACTTTATTACTAGTCTGAATTTATGTAGCTTTAATTTCCAACCATTGGAGGTTGCTACATCTTTGTTTGCTACACCAAAGAGCTCTCTATTATCAAATTTTTGGTTCCCATATTATAGACTGTAATCAAGTCACCCTTTAACTATCTCTTTGTTAGACTCCTAGAGCTCAGCCTATTTTGCTTATCATAAGGCATGTTTTCCAATTCTTATCATTACTAGCATTACCTGTCCCGTTATGACGGAAGAGGTACACATGGCTTCCTCACTCACCACTGTTCCTGGGGATGGGGAGGCTTGGGCCGAGTGAACACCTCCCTTCCCGGTGCTCCAGGGCTGGGGAGGCTCGGCTTGTGCAACCTCTTCCCTCCCTGCTGCTCTGGTGATGCTGGGGCACACGCACACGTGCTCTTCCCCTCCCCATGATGGGGGGAGTGCACGCACGTGGCGTCCAACTTCCCCACTGCTTCTGGGGCCAGGGAGTATTGGGCCAGCTTAGGCCATGGGGCCTCCTCCCTTCCTGCTGCTCCCGGGGATGGCGGGGGAGGTTGGAGCCGTGCATCCTCTTCCCCTCCCCATGGCAGAGGGGCATGCTGCTCCTCCTCCTCCCCTCCCCATGGTGGGGACGGGGCCTCAGTGGAGGGAACGGGGCTGTTCGTGTGGCTGGGAGCCTGCTTGCCCCTAGAAACGTCTCAGGTCTTCTCAAATGTTCTCTGTGACAGACAGCGTGACGGACACTTCTCCCTTTATAGTAGTTTAGATTCTCATATTTCCTCTGTGAATCTTTTCCAATTTTTCAGCATATTTCTTGAAGCTTGGGCATCCCAAAAGGATACAGTAATGCAATAATGGTTGTAACATTGCCCTATATAAACTCCCTACTCTCCTGCTTGATGTTCCCCTGTGCAGGATCACATTAGCCTTTTACACACAGTGTTACGCTATGAGCTCATGTTCAGCTGATTATCCACCATGATCCCCAGATCTGACAAGCAAGAAAAATGTGTTTGTTTGTTTTTTCTGGGTGAATGGTGCTGCACTGTGGAAGAGTTACAGGAGACAGAAATTTATTTCATTCTTGAGTGGTGCTGAATTAGTCTTGCATAAATAGTAAATGCTATACTTTCTGAACCAATTTCTTCCCCATTATTTGTACTATAGGTTGATATACTGGCCTTCTCAAGCACTTGAACTGAGTAATGAACCTCAGTAAAGGAGCTAAAATTATATTTTAAACCGAGCTCATTGAATTATCAAAGTCATTACCTTGACAATATTTAATTTCCATATCCATTGCAAAAAGAAAATGTCATCAGGCCCATGTGCTAAATTTGTTTAAAAGGTTAGATGACTGCATTTGTTTATTTTAGCTAGTCATGCCCAGTATTTGTTAGCACTATCAGAGAGATAGTAGGGGATTCCAGTAACAACTCCTGATGCCAGCTGCTGTTTCACCAGCAGCTCATTAATCTTGCATGCTTTTCTGATAGGCAATGCAGATTCTGGATTAACTTTTAGGGTCTGCTACATCAAATACTTTCTTTTATTTTTAAAAAATCTTGAAGTGGTTTATCATCAATATTTTTACCTTTTTAATTACAGTACTAGATGTACCACAGAGTTTTTAAAAGGGATTTCTTAATGCAGTGGTTTAAAGGCATATGACAATTGTTTGGGCCTTTCATTTTTCTTATGAGCATCTTTAGTGTTAGACTCTTCCTGAAGTACAAGCTTTCTCAAACTCTGAGTCCGGTCTACTGGAGGGTCAGGGAAGAGCATCTTGATGGAGTGAAAACCTTATCAGTTCTCTTCTTTAGTAATCTTGAAAATAGGAAAATGCAATTTGCTGTCTGGAGTGTGCTGTGAGATTTTGTGTCTCCTTGCTCCGGCTTGAGCCCCTCTCATTCTCACCAAGGCTACAGTGACAGATCAGCATTTCATCTTCAGTTGCTCTTTGCAGCCATTGGGGCTGCTGTGACTCCAGCAGTGGTGGCCAGGAGACCCACTGCTCAGCTCTCAGTGTATACCCTTCTGGTGTGCAGCTGTCATGAAGCCTCCAGGGAAGGGAGAGTGGGGAGGAGGTGGCAGCAGCAGCCACATTGGCATCTTTCTGGAATGGAGGTGAGGGGGATTGAATGGGAGCACAATAGTTCAAGGGGGAATAGTCTGGGGGCTATGGGTGGGCCGGAATGACAGGGAGAATTATGAGAAGCAGGGGCAGAGTTGCTGCTTCAGGATCTTCCTCCCCCTCCAGTCCAATATCACCCAGCTGCAGTCTCCCCCTCCATCTTCTATCACCAGCATCCCAAGCCCATTCCATCGCCATCACTGTCCCAAGTGCATCCATCTCGCTGAACATGTCGCAGTAAGACCATTATGAGTATACTTTAGTATCCACTAACAGTAGGTATTTAGTATTAGAGAAATTCTGAGCTGTCTCTTGCGCTACACAGCATAGCTGAGGGAGAGGTTGAGGGGAAAACAAAAAGTGGCTTTAAGTTGCATTTTGCAACCTCCAAATTCTGGATGCAGACCTCACCATAACTCGAGCAACTACTTCATTCTAAAACTTAAAAAACAACAAATAGTCTAGCACTTTAAAGACTAACAAAACATGTAGATAATATCATGAGCTTTCGTGGGCACAACCCACTTCTTCAGATGACTGGAGTGTTGGAAGTCCAGATCCAAGAATAAATAAGGGAGGGGGAGAGAAGGAAAAAAAATTGAAGGGGAAGAAGAAAAAAAGACAGTGAGTAGATAAGCTTCAGCGGGATAGCCAGTGAGTCTGTAACAGGAAAACCTTAAAAAACAATTAGTTTAGTAGCATCTCAAAAACTAAATAGTTACAAGAGGCTGATGAGAACCATTAGTTTGCACTTGGAAAGGAAGATGACCAACACCAGATTCTACACAGACATCAAGAACCATTAGCACCTTCATTGTTTGGTTGGTTGATAATATGGGAGCCATCCAGGATTCAAACCATTAGCATAAGAATTAAACTTGTGAATGAAGTTAAGCTCCAAACCTTCTCTGTGCATTTGGTGTACTTCTTCATTCAGACTGACAATCAATGACCTTTTTTGCCTGCTCTGAACATGGGCTCCAGCTGCCTCGCTTCCTACCATTGATACATCCTGTGCTAAAAGCTGTACCTGATGTCTTCATAGGATTCCTCTACTCTCCCTGCTCCAGTGGAGAATTCCCCTTCATTAGGGGGATTCTTCTAGGCCTTTTATTTGGTTCTACATGGGCTATTTATAAGTGTAGCACATAAATGAGAGCTTACAGTTTTACATATCAACAATACACATTTATCTGATAGTTCCTGTCCATTTTCTATGTTAGTCTTCTTGTCCTTCTGAAAATATATTGGGATCATTCAATGTAATTTGTTTATTAAAACAGATGTTGTTTTGGGGAAAACTTGATCTTACCCTTACTATGTAAATTCCTGAGATTTTTTTTCTTTTTTTTTTCCCCCTCTTCTTTTTCTTCCTTCTCTCCTTTGTTTAGAAATGCCTTTTCTCTTCTTTTGGAGCACAACTTCAAAAGGGGTCTAATATTTATATATAAATATGTCATACACAGAAAATATATGTATTAAAAGAGCATTAATAGTTACAAAGTCAAGCATTCAGAAGTTAAGAAATACTAGATTGAAGGACACTTTTGTGGGTCTATGCATTATGATAGTTTTTACTTCTAAATATTTCCTAACCTTGGAGTGGTTGACTGAAGCATGAATAATGTTCATTTAATATGTGGGGGGAGGGAAGGGTTGTGTGTGATTTCCTGGATCTGTAGAAGAGCAAACTGAAAGGACAGACATTCCATCATGTGGTACCGTGTTGCAACCCTGTAGTGATGGAGTGTTCCACCACTGGGTCAGCGGGGATCCAGCCACAATACATGGACCATACAGGCGAATGATGCATATGGGGGCACCCCATTTAGCAATTATTATTTTGGCAGGGGGCACAGTGGGGTGGCACACCACCTGAGTGCTACCACGAGTTGTCTATAATTTACCTTATTTCAGGTAGCAAGACAGCCAGACTGGAGTCAACTGTCCTTGGACCACTTCCTTCCCTCCCCTCAGAGTGTGCCTGGGTCCATAGGTGTTCTTCGTCTATCTGGGGTAGATAATCAGCAGCAGTCCCAGAGCCTCCTTAGTGCTTTGGCTGGCTGGTGACTCCATCCGCTCTTGCCAATCCTCAGCTCAGCAGGGCTCCTCTTCAGTCTCCATCTTCAGGAATGGGAGGAAGGCATCTGTCTACCTATCAAGGACGATAAAGCCATTGTGGAGAAACTAAATGATTTCTTTGCTTCAGTCTTCACGGCTGAGGACGTTGGGGAGATTCCCAAATCTGCACCGTCCTTTGTGGGTAATGAATCTGAGGAACTGTCCCGGATTGAAGTGTCATTAGAGGAGGTTTTGGAACAAATAGAAAACTTAATGTTAACAAATCTCCAGGACCGGATGGCATTCATCCAAGGGTTCTAAAAGAACTCAAATGGGAAATTGCTGAACTATTATCTGTGGTTTGTAACCTATCCCTTTAAATCGGCTTCTGCATCTAATGACTGGAAGGTAGCCAACGTGACACCAATATTTAAAAAGGGCCTAGATATCCTGGCAATTACAGACCGGTAAGTCTAACTTCGGTACCTGGCAAATTAGTCAAACAATAGTAAAGAATAAAATTGTGAAGTATGTAGAAGAACATAATTTGTTGACAAAAGTCAACATGGTTTCTGTAAAGGAAATCCTGTCTTACTAATCTATTAGAGTTCTTTGAAGGGGTTAACAAACATGCGGACAAGGGGATCCAGTAGATATAGTATACTTAGATTTCCAGAAAGCCTTTGACAAGGTCCCTCACCAAAGGCTCTTGTGTAAATTACATGGCCATGGGATAAGAGGAAGGTCCTTTCTTGGATTGAGAACTGGTTAAAAGACAGGAAACAAAGGGTAGGAATAAATGGTAAATTTTCAGAATGGAGAGGGTAACTAGTGTGTCCCAAGGGTCAGTCCTAGGACCAATCCTGTTCAACTTATTCATAAATGATCTGGAGAAAGGGTAAGCAGTGAGGTGGTAAAGTTTGCGGATGATACCAAACTGTTTAGGATAGTCAAGACAGAAGCAGACTGTAAGGGACTCAGAAGATCTCACCAAACTGAGTGATTGGGCAACAAAATGGCAAATGAAATTTAATGTGGATAAGTGTAAAGTAATGCACATGGGAAAAATAACCCCAACTATACGTACAGTATGATGGGGGCTAATTTGCTACGACAAATCAGGAAAGAGATCTTGGAGTTATCGTGGACAGTTCTCTGAAAACTTCCACACAGTGTGCAGCGCGGTCAAAAAGGCAAATAGGATGCTAGGTATTATTAAGAAAGGGATAGAAAATAAGACCCGGAATATCTTACTGCCCCTGTATAAAACTATGGTACGCCCACATCTTGAATACTGTGTACAGATGTGGTCTCCTCACCTCAAAAAGATATTTTGGCCTTGGAAAGGGTTCAGAAAAGGGCAACTAAAATGATTAGGGGTTTGGAACGGGTCCCATATGAGGAGAGGTTAAAGCGACTGGGACTTTTCAGTTTAGAAAAGAGGAGACTGAGGGGATATGATAGAGGTGTATAAAATCATGAGTGGTGTGGAGAGGGCCGATAAAGAAAAGTTATTTATTAGTTCCCTAAATAGAAGAACTAGAGGACACCAAATGAAATTAATGGGTAGCAGGTTTAAAACTAATAAAAGAAAGTTCTTCTTCACACAGCGTGTAGTCAGCATGTGGAACTCCTTGCCAGAGGAGGCTGTGAAGGCTAGGACTATAACAGAGTTTAAAGAGAAGCTAGATAATTTCATGGAGGTTAGGTCCATAAAAGGCTATTAGCCAGGGATAAAATGGTGTCCTTGGCCTCTGTTTGACAGAGGCTGGAGAGGGATGGCAGGAGACAAAGCGCTTGATCATTGTCTTCGGTCCACCCCCTCTGGGGCACCTGGTGCTGGCCACTGTCGGCAGACAGGATACTGGGCTAGATGGACCTTTGGTCTGACCCGGTACGGCCGTTCTTATGTTCTTATGTTCTTATGTCTCCTTTGGCAGCTGCAGCCCAGCTGAGCTCCCAGACCCACCCTTAATACTTTCTGTCCTGCCTCATAACTTCCAGTGGGAAGTGTGAGCATGGCTTGGCCCCGCCCACTGGGCTCAGAGAGTGGTCCTGGCTCAGTGAGATGCCACTCTCCCCTTCTACCCACATAAATTAGTGACAGATTGGAAACTTTAAAACTCTGCCACTTGAACTAATGGAGGAGCTGATAGCAATAACAGATTGTCATCTTCTGTGGGCCACCAACAAAAAGGAGACAACATACTCTTTGCCAGTGAGCTTCACAGATACAAGCTGACAGCATAGGAATAGTGAGGCTCAAGAACCTTGGTTTCTATTCCAGGCTCTGGAAAGGAGTGTTTTTCAGTGGGCACAGAGTCTCCTGTCCATGCCCCGCGCTTGACCACCTTCTGCCCTGTCCCCGCCAACCTGTCCTGTCCCAGTGCTGTCTTCCCCAGCCCTGGATCCTTATCCTTATTCTATTCTTCTTGCCTACCCAGTCCCAGTCACCACTACTCAGCTTTTTGCCCCAGTCTCCTCATCCAAACAGCTCTAGTTCTTCTCCTGCCTCAGATCCTCATCCAGTCCTGCTCTCCCTTTTCTGCACCCCTCCAGCTCCTAGTGCTAGTCTCCTTTCCTAGAATCCTTCTCTAATCTCAGTTTCCTCCCCAACTCACTATCACTGTCCCAGTTCTCCCGCCATATCACAGCTCCTTCTCAGATCTGTCCTTCCCTCATTGTTTTCTTCCAAAGTCCAAATATCCTTGCCTAACAAGTTCCACTCTCCCCTTTTGGCCCAGATCCTCACTCTATCTATGTTCCCTCAGTCAATGAACTGTCTCCCAGTTTCCCCCCTCGCTCCCATTTGTCTCATGGTTTCCCAACATGATTTGATTCATCATTATTTAAAATTGCTTGTACTGATGGTTTCTCTGCTTCTTCTCCCATGCTGGCTCCTGGTTCCAGTCTCCTTTCCTGGCAGCTCATAGACACAATTTTCTTTGCTCCCCGTCAGTCCCACTCTCAGTAGACTCCTTGTCTCAATCTACTCCTTTCTGTGCTCTTGGTCCAGTTTTTGTCTCTTCTGCCTTTTAATCAGATGGGTTGGTCCTCCATAATGCCTGGTGCTATAGGTTGGACCTCCCTGATATGGCACCATTAGGACCTGACCAGTCCCAGATGAGGGATTTTGCCAGACCAGAGAGGTCATTTCTGGACCCCTGCCACTGACCTCCTGGCCCAGCCCACTGGTCTCCCAGCCGGCTCCCCACCTCCTGTTGGCCCCGCTGCCGTGCTGACCCCACTGGGCAAACATGCTGCCATGGCTCTGGGACCCACCAGGCGGTCATGCGCGCCATGCTGAAGCTCCCGGACCCACCAGGTAGAAGCGTGTGCTATGCTGGGGCTCCAGGACCCGCTGGACAGGCACACGCCGGGTCTCCCAACCCTGCTGGGCAGCCCTGCTGCCATATGCTGGGCAGCCCCCCTGCGGGTAGCCCACTTCCCTGCTGCCCCACAGGGATTGTTGCCACTGGCCCTCCATCAGGACTCTCTGGTCCTGCAACATCCATGCTGAACCATGGTGTTGCTGGACCAGAGAATCCCAGTTAAGAGAGTTTCAACCTGTAGTGGGAGAATATAGATAGAAGCATTGAACACACAGGATATGTCTAGACTGCATCCCTCTGTCGGCAGAGGGATGCAGATTAGGCATGTCGACATTGCAAATGAAGCAGGGATTTAAATATCCCGCGCTTCATTTGCATAAAAAATGGCCGCCGTTTTTGCTGACTCAGCACTTTATCGGCACAAAGCGGCAGTCTAGAGGGGGATCTGTCGAGAAAGAAAGCCTTTTTCAACAGATCCTGTAAACCTCCTTGCAGGAGGCATAAGGGATCTGTTGAAAAAGGCTTTCTTTCTCAACAGATCCCCGTCTAGACTGCCGCTTTGCCGACAATGTGCTGAGTCGGCAAAAACGGCGGCCATTTTTTATGCAAATGAAGCGCGGGATATTTAAATCCCCGCTTCATTTGCAATGTCAGCCTGCCTAATCTGCATCCCTCTGCCGACAGAGGGATGCTGTCTAGACATACCCACGGGGGAAAAGGCCTCCAGTGCCTAGTCCTACCTCTGGCCAGAGCAGTTTTGGAGCAGTCATTACAGGGATAGTCTGGGGTCACCCTTGTTTTCCTGGGCTGCAGGGAACATGCTCAATCTGTGCATGTACCTGGAAGGGGAGTGAGCATGCTCTGCAGGGATGATGTATGCAAAGCCTGACAGCACAAGAAGGTGGGAGAGACTCAGGTGTGCTCAGTGAGTATGGGATCTTCAGAGAGTTGAATATCAAGGAACTGTCTATTGAGAGTGCAAACTGCAATTTTTTTTGAAACCTTACAACTTGGCCACATTTAGGAAGACTTTCACTGGGATGGCAGAAGGCACATGTATAACACAGAAGTTATCACCTTCCACATTTAAAGGCTATGCTCTGAAATATGGGGGTTCCAATGTTGTGCAAAGAAAAGGTAAACAGAATTTTTTAACATGGGGGAAAACAACATATTTTTAGCTAGACACATTCTTGGAAATAACTGAACTATTTGGGGCTGAAATTAAAAAAAAAAAAAAAAAAAGCCAGCCTCAAGCAGAAACCTGACAGATTACAGCACAGTTGTAAGCATCTGAAAACAGAGTCTTTATAATAGGAAGTGTTAGGCAACGTATATTATAAAGAGCATGCCTGAAATACACAAGTGTACATAGACACATTTCTACAGTCACTTAGCTCAACCTGAAGCATTTTAGTTGTCTTGGATTCAGCCTAGTAAATATGCTTTCTGGTTTACTGGAATTCCTGAAAAAGATGCTCTCTCAAATCTGTGATCCAGAAGAAGTCAGTTAGACCAAAAGATCATTATATAATTACTCATTTTGTTGTTAAAAAGGAAGGAAGAAAATTTAAAAATAACTCCCCTTCTTGCTATTTCAGTGTGCTTTGTAATTGTTTATAAGTACATTTTTCCAAGCCTGCGGGGGGAGGAGGGGAGGAGGAATCATAGAACCATAGAGCTGGAAGAGACCTCAGAAGGTCATCAAGTCCAGCCCCCAGGTCATCAAGTCCAGAGAGATAGAGTAACTGTCCCAAGGCCCAGCAATTCAAAAGGGCCCAGGGGCTTCTGGCCACTGCTGATGCTACTGTAGCAATGGCCAGAGCCCTGCATCCATTAAATCACTACTGGAGCCCCATACGGTACACCCCAGATGGTGATGGAGAACTAGTGGGGGAAGCAGCAGGTCCAGGTGGCACTATAGACTTGCTGCTTCCAATCCTTCTCTTTTTGCCGGAGGTTCTGTCCCTCATGGGAGTGCAGAGCCACCCTCTACCTTGCTTTGGGGTTGGCAATTCCATCAGTCCCCTTGATTTCCCCTAAATTGAATTAGCACCGTGATTTGATTCATCATTGTTTAAAGTTGCATGTACTGATGGTAAAAAAGAATATCAGCTGACTTCAGTTCTTCCTGCCTGGGCAAAGCTTTATTGAGAAAACTATAGATGCTCAGCAAATAGACTTTATCATTGTTATTAATGAGTTAGTGCTGTAGCAATCACTTGAGACCACAGTGCTGACAATTCAGTGAGACATAATAATTTCCTTGCACTGTCAATTACGAACTGGCAAGTCCTAGAACCGATTTACAGAATTAGGGACAGCTTTTGATCTAATGATTCATTAAATTGTTTGTATGTATTTATCTCATTACTATAAACTGATTCAAATACAGTTGTTTCTGTCACTGGTTGACTACAGTCAATTTTGCTTCTCAGGGATTTACCTAGTAAATTATCAGTAAAAGGGGATTAATCTTGACATTCCTATTTTTCTTTCAGTGCCTCATTCAAATTTTTGTTATGTTCCATTAAGTGTAAATCATACCTTTTGGCAAAGAGCTAAATATGTGTTTACTACCAGAATGTTAGTCTCATCTTGATTTTTTTTAACCATGCTTAAATCTGCACAGTCTACTCTGGCTTCCCAAGGTCTATATTGTTTGGGGGGGGTTGTGCTTCATGGCAAAATAGACCTGTAAATGTACCAGGATTTTGAAAATATTTATTACCCTTATTATAATAAATGCTAGTTTCATAATTATTAGGTTAGCTGGAACATTATAAATTACTTGTTTCCTCATTATGCGTCTTGGCTACATAGTTTTGAAAAGTAATCTAGTCATTTTATTTTTAGGCTCCCTAAAAATGACAGGTCATCAGTGATCTTTGGCTCACGGTATATAATTAGGGGGCTTGATTCACAGTTCATATATGTGCCCATGAAATCTTAACATTAATGGATATGTGTAATTCTATGTTTGTGATTTCAAAACTCACATTAATCTGTTTTTCTGCTCTCTCTATCTCTAATTTATTTACTAATATTTGCTTAAATTACATTCTGGTATGGTACAATACAACAATTAGAATAAGATAAAAATGTACATCAGTTGTGAGGCCAGGATTTCATCCTGTTTTTACATAAGAATATAGGAATGGCCATACTCATAGGAATGGCCATACTGGCTCAGACCAAAGGTCCATCTAGCCCAGTATTCTGTCTTCCAACAGTGGCCGATGGGTGTGATTTATATTACAAATTATGTTGATTTGTTTCTTAGGATATTTAAATAACAACCTATATAAAGAGTGACAGGTGCCACCTTGGGGAAATACAGGCCCTCCCTAAGTTACAAACATCTGCCTAATGAACATCCCCACAGACAAACAAAAGCTCACTCTCAGCCTCAGGGAAGCAGGCAAGAGGCAGAGGTGGCACCTGTCACTCTTTATATAGGTTGTTATTTAAATATCCTAAGAAACAAGTCAACATAATTTGTAATATAAATTACACCTACGCTAAATACAGAAGTAATACAACCTGTCTGCTCTTATTCAGGGCATGTCTTCACTATGGGCTAAATTGCAACTGCTGCACACAGGCTCCCGGCTGCCAGCCCTGCTTCTGGGGAGCTGGCTTCACTGCAGGCTCTGCAGTATAAGCTTTCAAATGCTTATGCTGCAGAGCCTACAGTATGGGCTGACCGCCAACTCCCTGGGAAAGGGGCTGGCAGCTGGAGCCAGTGTGTGCCAGGAGCCAGCTTATCTGCAGCTGGGAGCTGGCTGTGCTGCGGGCTCTGCGATATACGTTTTACACTGCAGAGCCTGCAGTGTGAGACAGCAGCTGGCTCCCCAGGAGCAGGGCCAGCAGCCAGGGCCTGCACTTGCTGGTGAAGAGTGTAACTGTAATGGAAACTGATAAACTGATGCTTATTGATTAACTGTTTAAACGGTTACACTTTTACATCCCTAATTTCTACTATTTTTCATAGGAAATATACAGTATTCAGCTACATTATGGGTCAAATAGGCTTTTGTGGGCTACGTGGGAACTCAACTACCGTTTAAACCATTGTTTCTATGGGAAAATGCATTCTGAGTTCCAAACAACTGACTTACAAACACAATTTTGGAACATAACCTGTTCATAAGTTGAGGACTTGTGTAACTGAAATGCAGAATTTAGAACCATAAATCTTAATCATTCATCTATTGATTTTTACCTTTCCATTTTGTGGTGTAATTATTTGGAAGTGCTTGTAGCCATACATCCAGATCTAGACCAAGTCAAGACGAGCAAGCTATCTGTGCTCAAAGCATAAAATCAGAGCAAAGCTCTATAACAGATGGTCTTTTCTTTCCACTTTATGGACACCAGTTCTCACTGGGCAGTTCATTATTTTCTACAATTGAAGCAGCTGTGGATTACGGTAATTATGGACTTAATGTATCCTGGACAATCCAGTGTGAATACTAATTCAAACTTTAGCTGTCTCCTTGAAACCAGGTTAATTTTCTCATGATTGAAACCTCTGATAGACTTAAGACTTTGTGAAGCTAATGTTGTGTTAAGTTTTTCTTGCTGCAGAATCATATGCATATTTTGCAGGATGACAGTAATGCTATTAATGCACAATCTTGTGAGTATCGTAAAACAGATTTTGATCTGATTAAGGATGTTAAATTGTGGTTAATTGACTAGTCGAGTAGTCGATGGAATTTCCATCAACTACTCAACTAGTCGATAGGCACTTCCGCATTCCTCCTTTGAAATGTACAAGAGCCCCTGCTGGGTCTCTTGTACATTTCAAAGGAGGAATGTGGAACACCACGTGCAGTCTGGGGCCAGCAGGAAGTCCCGCTGACTCCGGACTGCATGTGGGCATGCCAGTTTTGAAATGTACAAGAGTCCTCAGCGGGGGTTCTTGTGCATTTCAAAGCGGAAGCGCACTCATGGAGCCCGGGCTCAATGGGGGACTCAGGATCCCCCGCTGACCCTGGGCTCCATGTTTCGCTGCCGATTTGAAATGCCACGTGCAGCCCAGGGTCAGCAGGGGACTCCCCAGCTGATCCTGGGTTCCGTGGAAATGCCACACGGAGCCTGGGATCAGCTGGGGAGTCCCCAGCTGACCCTGGGCTCTTTGAAACTCTGCCTCGGCGTTTCAAAGGGGCAGCGCCACATAACTGAGCCGTTCTACCCTTTGAAGTACCCCTGTTCCTTTCCCCCCCCCTTCGCTGCCTTTATCTGATAGAGGCAGCAAGGGCGGGGATCAACTGGTCGACTAGTCTTTAACATCCATAGAACTGACAACACCTTTTATCCATCATCCTTTTTTTGCTAATATTATTAGTTTAGAACACTGAAAGCTGCTTTTGAGGTTTTCTTAAATTACACCGTGCTCAATAGTAAATGGTATAATTTTAATGCCCATATGTACTTGGATATTCTCTTACGGGAAAAATGCTACTTTTTTAATAATGGCAAACATATACCAAATATGGCAAAAATGAAATGTACTATGGGAATGCTCTTAAATGTTTCTTTGCATATAACTGTTTCTAAACCATGTTTCTTTGCTTTAAGGGGCAAATTCCTAACATATCCTCATGTTACATATAGGTCTTGTATTAGGGTCTCACAACCCAGATTATGTTCTGCTGTTATATGTAGATATTAACTAGATATTAAGAGCCTGATTATCTTCTCATTCACAAAGTTTTTGTCCCAGTATTGTTCTACTGACTTCAGTTGAGTTATTTCTGGTTCATGCTGGTGAGAGAGCATAATCAAAACCTCAATATCTAGTGCCAAACTCAGGACTTAGATACGTATGTTCAGCGCTATTTGAAATCAGTTGAAGTGTATCTGAAGGCAGAGTTTTGATATCTTCTTCAATCAGTGGATTTTTCTTGCATTGTAATATAGACTGTCAGTATTCAGATTTGCTATCAAAAATTGTCTGGTCAGAACAAGATTGCACACACTCACACCCAGATTTCTGCAAAATCCAGATTTCTCTCACCAAAATAAAATCATAAGTCATCTATTGATGCTTCTGCTGGCAAAATGCCAGAGTGAATGCTGCACTGTCTTGATTGGTAAAAATAGACTTTTATCAACAGTCCTACAACAGTGACTACACCAGACAGTTTTAAACTCTTCTGTTCAGAGCTCTCACTGATGAGAAACCCCCCTTCATAGCGCTAGCATGTTTTGGAAATGCCTGTTTTCTTTTGCAAGCACACTACTAGCCCACCTCTTTGAGCAGACAGGTATGGCTCTGCATAAAGGTGAGCTACAGTTAAACGTTGTTCTGCTGCCTGGACCAGGAAAGACACCCATGTTCTCCTTGTTCTTTGTGGAAAAGGGGCAGCATAAACCCAAATCTGTGGTAACCATGGGAATAGAGATGCCTGTGTGAAATTGCAAAGGGGGTGCAAGAGCTTGGCTATGAAAAGCGTGAGAAGCGTTGATGTGTGAATGAGCTATGGCAGTTATATCAGCAGATGAGGGAGGCCAAAAGCTGGGGCTGTTCCCTCCCATACTTGCTGCTTCTGTGGTGAGCTCCATGCTACACTTGGAGGGTACCCACCATCACACTGAACACCATGCAGGATGAAGGGAGGGAACCTCAGCAGTGCCCAGCAAGGATGAGCTCATTGCAGAGGGGGATACTGATCCTATCGATAGCCAGGAGCTCTTCAGCACTCAGACTCAACCCAGGCCCTAATTGGCCTGGAAAATGAGCCCAGCAAGGCAGAAGAAGGGAGGTCAGATACTGCGAATAGTGGTAACTGTTGAAGTTTGGCAAATACACTGAATTCTGTGCCTTGTCTCTAAAGCAAACATGAGAACTCTGCTCATCTGTGCGGGGTCCACATTTCTGCTGGCAAAATGGTGAGATTGAAAAATGGAATGAGGAACTTTTTAACAGTGGCACAAAAATGATGGCATGTTATTGGATGGAAGAAAGTGAATTGCGGGAACTTGATCTAACTAATTCATAGTTTCCTCTGTGTAGTGCTTGTATTCCATAATACTCTGTAAAAAGTTCCACAAGGCAACGTGCTGGACAGTGGCTGTGCACTCTTTCAGGCTAACAGGAAATATGGAAGTCATCGTTACAGCTCTCCAGAATAATACAGCAAGCCTTTCTGGGCTATTCATTGGCTATGTTGTTATTATGCCAGATGGTGGCAATTTTCTGCATTATCCTGGAGAAACCTTATTGATTTACATTTATTCCCTTTGGGGTTGATTGTATTAAAAATGCAATTATTTGTTTTATTGTGAGATTGTATGTAGCTTCTCTAGGAGGAGGGATTATACTAATAAAATTCTTCTCATTGTCGGCCCTTTGAAGTTCTTCCCTAGGGAGGGGTCTCAATGTCTGAATTAGGGATGTGAAAGAGTAACTGTGTACACAATTAACTAATGAGCCTGGGCTCATGGGTTAATGTTCACAGTTACACACAGGCTCCCAGTACACGTGGGGAGCTAGCTGCCCCCCACCCCCGCGATGCTGCCTCTGATGCAGAGGCAGCAGTGGGAATGGAGGGGCAGGTGGGAGCCGACTGCTGCCCTGCATGTAACCGTGTAACTACTGAAATTTTCAGCAATTATACGGTTATTTAATTACACACATTTTAACATCCCTAGTCTGAATGATCACCTGTTCATCTACTATATATTTGAAAGAGTTTGTCTGTCTGTTAAAGAATTCCTCCTAAACAGTAAGACGTAGGACCACAAAATTTTATATACAGCTTCCTCTTATCATAACATAAAACAAGATAAGGGTTTGGTTGTTCCAGGAAAATGGGATGTGCTTGCTTCCTTAAAACCATACAGAAAAGAGACAGAATCATCGGACAGGCAAATGAGGCTGACTGGGGGCCCCCTCCCCTTCGTCTGGGACTGCCCCAGCTCTGAGCTTCCCACCTCCCAGACACACCTTCAGGGAGGGCATGAGGGTGGGTGAAGCTCACTCTCTCCTCCCTCTCCCCCCCCCCCCAAATTCATATCAGAACATTGCTGGCTGTTTCCCCACTCTGGGTGGGTAGCATAGGGGGGCAAATGAGCGCAGGGACCTGCTCCAGCTGGGGGACATGTACCCCTCTCCTGTCTGGGCCCACTGGAACTGCATCGACCATGGAGAGGTGCTTTTCACCTAGCCTCACCTGCTGTGCTGAGAGAGGGCTGGAATTGTCTTCTCTCCCTGGGGCAACCTGCATACTGAACCCCTCATCCCCAACCCCACCACAGAGCAATGATTTAAATGAAGCATGAACACTTTCATTTTATTGTCCAAAAAACAAAAACTAATTGAGATGAGGACCCAAGCAATGCCAGGTAAATCTTCTAGTGATTTCTGTAAAGGTTCACATTGGATTCTCTAGAAATCAGTAAAGGACTTTTGAATAAATAATCTGAGTTTAAGCCAATGCCATCCCTAGATGGGTGCGGGCCCAGGACAACCCCTGACTCAACCCCTGCCGCTGTTCCAGATCTACCCCCTTCTGCAAGCCCTGGCCCTGCTCTAATCCCACCCCATTTCTTCCTTCCCTGGCTACTCCCCCATTCTGCCCCTTACCCCAAAACTCTTTCCACAACTGACTCAGCCTGGGAGATTAGCGGGAGGCCTGGCGCCAGCCACAGGAGTAAGCCCCCCCTCCACTCACTGTGGCAGCGGGAAGTGGAGTGATATGGTCCCAACCTGCTACACTCCCATGGTTCCCAGCTGCATCACTTGGCTGGGACAGCTCTGGTATAATGTGGCAAGAGGTATGTCTGCCCAGCAAAGGAAAACCTGTGGCTGGCCCATGTGAGTTGACTCAAGCTCGAGAGGTTCAGATTGTGGGCTGTTTCGTTGCTATAGAGACTTCCACACTTGGGCTGAAGGCTGGGCTCTAAACCCTGCAAGAGGGGCAAGTCCAGAAGTCTGTCCAGCAACAAAACTGCTCTGCAGGCCTGGGCTGTCTGAGCTGGTTAGCATGGGCTAGCTGTAGGTTTTTCTTTACTGTGTAGACATACCCAATAGAGACAGGACCTCCAGTCAACAGAGGACCCCAACCCTTTGGCAAGGACAGACACAGGCCAGAGCCCTTGTGGGAAAGGGGGGCGATCTTTTGTAAACTTGGTATCGAGTGTAGGTTCTTTTGTTTTGATTGTGTTTTCTCTTTTACCTTAATACAATATCTCATCTTAGAAAGAACTGTGTAGTAACATATAACTGATATAATGTAACATATAACTATTAATAATCTCTGAAAAGAAGCAGACCTGTTTGTGTGTGTATGACAGCGTAGAAGAGAATAACTCATCTAGAAAATCTGCCCTTTTTGCTGTAGTCATGTTCAGAAAACTGTCACTGGAATTATTTTACTGCAGAAAAAGTGTTCTGGTTTTAATTCACTGTCTCAATTCAAAACATTGAAAGAATCTGCTCAAACTATAAAAAAAATCACTTTCAAGCACCGACCACACACAAATTTCAGATCTTAATAGGTACCTAGTATAACGTTGGGTACAGAACCAAGCAAGTACAGTTATATGGGGATAGTTATTATTTACAGAATTGAGTCCAGTGAGCTTTATATAATATAGCAACTAGGTAATATTTGGCAATATGAAATCAGATAATTTACCTCATAAGAGTTTATTGTTGTTTGGTATTTCATGTTACTATGCAACCTGGAAAAATATACAGCCACTCCCTGACTTATGAACACACCGACTTATGACCATCCGTACTTACGACCGACCTCCCATTCACCCCATTATAATATTTTCAAGTTGAGAACCATGTACATCAAGTTTTTCGAACAGCTCAGGCAACACATTTAAGGGTATTTCCGACTTATGACCAAATCGAGTTATGACCAGGTGTTTGGAACGTAACCCGTTCGTAAGTCAGGGACTACCTGTAAATGAAAAAAAGCTCCCCTGCATGGAAGAAGAGAATTTGAAGTTGACCATGTGTAATAAATCTCTATTCTCTTTTTATCATGTGAGCTTCTTATTTAATGGCAATTGTGTAAACAGAGCTTTATGTAACTGGTGAAGTTATTGCTCAGCAAAGGCACTAGATTGATAGCAGTGAAAACCAAAATCCTTCTAGGAAGAAGCAGCTTTTTTGGCGGTCAGGGTGGGCCTGATATTTCTCTTTAAAGAGAGAGAAATATATATGGAAAGAAGATGAGGCTGAAAGGTGTAGGGAGAGAATCTTGATTATGATAAGCCATCTAAAGTGCATAATTAGACTGTAGCAAAAGAAATGCCAGAGATAAAAACTTCTCACACTACTCAGTGTAGCTGCTAAGGCAGTATTGAATGCCTACGAAGTACAAAGGTGGTCAGTTTGTGGTATGGCTTTGTTTCCTGTAAATCACTGGGTAGGGATTCTTCATTCTGCTAGTTGCTTACATTGGAAATTTGTTTCCGTTATAAGTGATGACTTCCATTCCAGGTATTTAGATTCCTTGGTTGCCTTGTATCTGAGCATGCTTATCATAACTGTTGTCTGTTGCAATGAAAATGCGCTCGTTTTTCACAGATTTTGAAGCGCTGGTGCATGTGACCCATCAGGGTTGTATGTGTGGCCCATAAGACATTTTATTTACTGCGGCCCACATGCAAGATTGTCAGATTCTGCTGGTTTCTATCCTCATAGGTTTTTTCCTATTGGTATTACTAATGTGACATGGACATAAAACAAGAGCATATGTGAAGTGAGGTGCACGCTGATCACACATTGACTGTGAGAACTGTGTGCTCCCTCTGTATCCAATGAAAGTGCTGCAATAGTTCAATTGGCACACCCTGCAAATTCTAGGTACATAAGTAAAGTTAGAAAAAACTAGCCTATCCTAGGAGATCATCTTAGTTACAACAGTCTCGCAGCCCCCAGCCCTCCACTCACTAAACTAGGTTGCCCATTGCTGCTTTGAGGGGTCTTTGATGCTTATCATTTGCCTTCTTAATCAACAGTTTGTAATAAAGTAACTTGATCAGCTCATAAGTGTGCCCATGGATGTCTCTTTTCTGTTTACGAGTATTATCTTATTCACAGTTTTGATGTTGGAACTACATTGATTTTTCAAAAAGAGGCTTCTCTCAACTGTGCATGGAAAGTTATGTAATTCAGGAGATGACACAAATGTTGTATTCCTCCTACCCAATTGCTCTCTATATTCAGCATTCACATTACCATCTGTCAGTGGTGATGGAGAATAGCAAATAAGAGTTTGCAGTGAGCAGCTCCCCAGATCATTGTCAGTTTGAGAAGATTTGCCACGGATGAGTTTTTATTCTGATATATGTAGTTTAATGAGTCTTGCTTAATTGCCCCACAGGCTCCTAGAGAAGTGGTTCAGAGTATTTTGTGTATGAGGAAAATTCACTGACCTTGAATATTTCTCAGTGAAAAGTTCTGAATTTTAAAGGTTGAACAGATTGGTAATTCCAGGCCATAAACATTTTTGAGCTGTAGCAATCTGTGCAGAATGTGATAAAAATGAAGACACATGTAACTTTCCTGTACGTATGGAGTTATTTTTCACATATTAGATGCACTCCTCATCTTCTATACAACACATCTGCCTGCCTCCATTTTAAAATGATTTTTAGTTACTGTTTGGACAATACTGACATCCATTCACACACCATTTGAGGTATTAGATATTCTCCAAAACATACGGTGACCATATTTTCTGCACCAAAAATTGGGACACATGATCTGACAAAGGTGTTGGCAAGGGCTGTGAGTGAGGGGGGTGGAGATGGAGGTGGTGAGTAAGCAGGCTGGAGGTGTGGGGTGTTAATGGGGTTGTGAGTGAGCAGGGTGGTGAGTGAGCAGGCTGGGAGTGCGGGGTATCAGCAGGGCAGTGAGTGATCGGGCTGGGGGTGTGGGGTCTCGGCGTAGGGGGTGAGTGAGCGGGCTGGGGGTAGGTGTCTGGCCAGGTGAAAGGTGCAGGAACAGGTTGGGGGCAGGTTGACTGGCCAGGAGGGAGGATGCAGGAGCAGACTGGCAGTGTGGGGTCTTGGCATGGGGGTTGGGGCCCACTTTTAAGCATGGCCTCCTGCTGCTCCCATTGGATGGATTTCATGCGCTACTTCTTCCCTTCCTCTGGCTAGGAGGAACAGCCTCACATGGACACGTTTCTTGGGGGCTTTTCCCTTTTCTCCCATTCTGGCCAATGGGAGCAAAGGGGAAAGCCTCCTGGAAGTGCATCCCAGCGAGGCTGTTCCCCCAGCCAGAGGAAAGGAAGCAGCAGAGCACCTTCTCCTCAAGCCGGATCTGGCGGGGAGCCTTGGGGCTTTCTTCTCTCCCCAAATTCCTCACTACTGATGTTTGAAAATGTATTTGAAATCACCTGTTGTAAAAATCAGAGTAATGTTTTCTCTGACCCACTCACCACTTGCCTTTTAGAATAGATTTGTGAAGAAACCTGATAATTAACTGTTTCAGACTTTCGTTCATACATGTGCAATGGGACTCTCAATCACACTACAGAAATGGAGACCAATTTTCAACAATGCATTAGGCCATGTCTGTGCTACCACCTTATGTCACTTATGGGTCTGAATAAAACACTTATTTGAGCAGCATAAGTGATAGTTTGCACAGTACTGTGTCAACAGGAGAGGTTCTCCCACCAACACTGAGGGTGGTGTAAGTATAACAATGGGAGAGCTCTCTCCTGTCAAAACAAAGAAACTACACAAGAGATCTTACAATGATGCAGCTGCATCAGTACAACTAAGCTGCTGTAAGATCACCTGGTGTCAACATAGCCTTAGTATCAATTTTCAAGTGCTTTCAGTTTGAATATAGATTCTTCATCAAGTAGACAGACATGATGTAGAAAAAACTGTAGTAGAGGGATGCAAATTACTCTTGGGATTCAGGTTATTACAGAGTGAGACCTTTTCTAGTGTGATTTTAATGTAGGTTTATTCAAAGTGAATAGAAGGAAAATATAAAAACTACCCTAACTGATTTTAAAAGTATCTATTTAGCTATACAATGTTCTACAATATAACTTTTTTTAAAATTATAGTATAACATTGTATAGCTAAATAGCTATTTTTAAAATCAGTTAGGGTACTTTTTGAGTGAATTGGACTAGGGGCATTTAGGAATGGAGGTTAACCCTGTGAAAATTCAAGCTGTTGGATTCTTGAGTGTTGGGAGTAAATGGATAGAAATATTCTCTGCCACAAGCAAATAATTCACTATTATAGATGATCTTAGAAATGAGTATTAATCTGCATTCCTTAGCCATTTCTTTTAAGCAGTGATCTGTTTTAGGAAGGAGTTAAAGTGAACTTCTCCAAAAATTAGGATACCAGGAAGTTACCAGAATTCAGTAGTTTGTTCAGTCTAAAATTAATAAGAATTTCCTAAATACATTGTGACTTGTGGAATGTCATGGGGCCAGTCAAAATAGGGTCAATAAATCTATGTGGCTTGAGGACAGAATTAAACAGATCCATGTAGCATTGAGAATTGTGCGTGTATTAATTGAAGTGCTAGTCCATAGTTCTCTCAGGCTCTGTGTGCTCTGATAGAGGATTTGAACTTTACAGAATTGTTCTAATAGAGATGTATCTTCTTCTGTTTCAAAGAAACAAATCAAAACATCTCATCCCAAGGCTGTTCTGCATCATATTTTTTCCTTTTTCTCTAGCTTTCTATTAAATGAGAAGTGAGGATACTGTAAACTGTTGTTTGTAGAGACTAGATACAGAATGGAAAGCTGTCTGTCAAGAAGACTACGATTTTCTACCCATGACCAGTGGCTTCCAACCATTCTATAGACCTAGGGAAGGAATCTGTCTTATTTCATAGACAATGGTGAAAGAAGTACTGTATGTCACTGCAAAAATACCCAAAGGCTTTGTAATTTTTCATAGAGAATATTTTCTCAGTTCACCTGCAATGCGCAATTTTATTTCACCTTCGCTATACCCTTAGATAATATAGGAACATACTAGAAGATTCTGTAAATCTAATATATATGTACTTGGTGTGTCAATGTGCAAATGATTACACAATTAACTCATAAACCTAGGTTTATCAGTGTGTGTCAATTACACACACACCCACTCTGTATCAGAGGCAGCAAAGGAAGGGGAGGTGGGAGCTGGTGCCTGTGGGGAGCCAGCTTTTGAGCCAGCTCCCCATGGGCACTGGATCCACCTTTTTCCCCACCTCCCACGCTGCTGCCTCTGACTTTCTAGAGGAGGGCAGGCGGGAGCCAATACACACAAGGAGCCAGCTATCAAGCTGGCTCTCCGCTCATGTCACCTCCATGAATTCACCTCCCCCACCCACTGCCTCCTACAGAGGCAGCGGGGGAGGGGAGACAGGTAGGAGCCGGTGCTGCTTTCCACACTGCTGCCTGTATCAGAGGCAACAGCACGGGTGGGAGCAGGGGAGGCTGCCGCAGAGCAGCCTCTGTCCGCAGTGAGCCTGGGCCCACCACAGACAGAGGCTGCTTGCAGCAGCAGTCCCTGTTCGTGGGGGGTCCGAGCTCCCCTGCTGCCCCACGCTACTGCTTCTGAAACCGGCTCTCCTTGCAGACTGGCTCCCGCCTGCCACACCATGCTGCTGCCCCCGATAGAGAGGCCGCAGCACAGGGTGACGGGGTTCCTCAGGAGTGGGGCTGGTAGCATACCTGCTGCCATCCCTGCTCCCAAGGATTATCAGTTACAAGCTATCTAACATCCCTAATGTCTATTTGCGGCTGTACTGCTGCACAACTTGAGCTTCCCTCAACATCAAGCCTTAATGCCTCTGTCAAGACAGAGGCAAAATCTGTAAAGTTGCTAGAGGGGGTTGCCAGGTGTCTGGTTTTCAACCAGAACATCTGGTAAAAAAAGGACCCTGACTGCTCTGGTCAGCACTGCTGACTGGGTCATTAAAATCTGTTTGGTGGGACCACCAATAGTCTCCCTACATAGCTGTGCATGACCTCTGGAAGCAGCGACATGGCCTTTGGCTCCTAAGCAACTGGGAACAGTGGCCAGTGTGAGCTGTGGGGGGCAGCATCTGCAGACAGAGGCAGTTTGTAAAGCTGCTTTTCCATGCATCCCTCTAGGAGCTGTGGGACATGCAGCTTTCAGGGAGGCCCCCCCCCAAAAAAAAATTAAGTACTGCCCAGAGCCCACCCCTCACTCCTTCCTGCACCTCAACTCCCTGTCCCAGCCATGCATCCTGGACCCCTTATTTCTGGTCCTAACCCAGAGCCTGCACTCCTAGCCAGAGCCCTCACCCCCTCCTTCACTCCATTCCCCTGCCCCACTCCTTCCTGCACCCCAGCCCCCTGCTTCAGAATATGAAAATGAGCAAGGGGATGAGGGTGGGGAAGAGTGAGTGACAGAGGGAGGTGGGGGGGGAGAGGAAGTGAGATCAGGGCCTTAGAGAAGGAACAGGGCCTAGGGAAAGGGATAGAACAAGAGTGTTTGGTTTTGTGTGATTAGCAAGTTTGAAATTCAATGCTAGAGTTATTGTAGTAAAACCCACAAGAACTTGAACATTTACTGTATTTAAGTCACAGCACAACCAATTAAAACCTGTTGTGTCACACAAGCAGAATTAGAAAATATTTAATTTATTATGGATGCATTTCTTTTTAAGCAAGACAAGATACTCGAACCATCCCTTCCTGTTGCAAGGTCTAGTTTTGCCTCGGATGTGTGCATTGATTCTTACTGAAGTCATTTGGAACTGTATGACTGAATTTTAACATTTTTTGGTGACAAGGATGTTTTTTCCTTTTTTACATACCACAGTATCTATGATTACAATACACATAGAAGGGAAATCTGTTATGAAGGAGTCTAGTAGCAGTGAATTGGATTTTGCACCAGCCTTTTTTTAGAGACTGGGTTCAGAATACAAATGGAAATGTGTTTTGTAGTTGCATCATATAGGTTGGTTCTCCCTGGTCCAGCACCCCTGGGACCTAACTGATCCTGAATGAGGTAAATTGCTGGACCAGGGAAAGTTCCCTGCCACCAGTTCTGCCGTGGCCGGCCCCCCCTACTGCACAGCCCAACTGGGCTGCCGCTCCGTCCAGGCTGGCGCTGGCCTCAGCCCCAGACACTGACCCCAGCTGGGCTGCTGGACGCCAGCTCCAGCTCTGCTGCTGCCAGTAGGCTCCCGTCCCTGGAGCTCTCTGGTCCAGGAACATCTGTGGTCCTGCTGGACCACGGATATTGCCATACCAGAGAGTCCCAGTTTTGCGAGGTGCAACTTGTAGTCTTACAGACTTGCCTATGTCACAGAAGGGTCTTATCTTGTATGGTCCCTTTACCCAGCACTAGATTACTAGAGATGTGTCTGATTAGGATTAACGCGCATTAGCAGAACTGCCTGTATGGAGCTTTACACAGATCCTATTTATACTGTGCCTGGTTTTAGTTAGTAGTATTAAATTCTCTCCTTCAATTTCATGTGTATCATAGTCTCTCACATTTTTAACTCATCAAGGACTAAAAATGATCCCTCCCTTCTTTTAATAAACACTTAAGCATAAAATTGCACATAGTGTTGTTATCAATACTAGCAAAAATTTAAATAAAACCGTGCCTGTTACAGTGTTAAAGACTAAACCAACCCAGATTTTAATGGTCTCTAATAGAACACCTTACAGTATCTCCCTGGTGAGCAAGTGTATGCATGCTGACATTGTTTTTCCAAGGAGTCTGGAGCTGGAGAGCAGCTGTCAGAAGTTTAATGATATGCTGCTGTAACAAAGATGAATTTCAAGGTAGGCAGAAGTAAATTAAAGTATGTGCTGCTGCTGTTACTGCTGCCAGATTGTCATGTACATCCAGTTTTCTACAAGGGCAACGAAACCTTGACTGTGCTAAAAATATGACAGAATATTGACCTTCTGAAATACTCTTTCATGCAATAGCAAGGTGCTGACAGAGTTTCAGGAGGCTTATGTTACCCTCTCTTAGGTTTAAATTACATACATAGGAGAAGAACTTGCAGATCTGATCTAAATTATTTTGCACGTAATTCAGCTTTATTTCACATTATGTTTTAAATATATTTCTTTTCTTTTCTATGCTGCACCCTGGATTTATCTTACTCTTGTTGCTATCATACAGTCCTCTAGCTAAAATGGTAGTTGATTGATAAATCTCCTTTAGAGCTGGAAATCTTCTGCATCTGGCTGTTACAGGAGCATGCAGGTGGCTTAGTACTTTCCTATGCTTAAAAGGCAAACACTGAGCTTCCATCAGTTTCAAGATCAGTATTCTGTAGAAGCCTAATGCCATTCCTGATCTGTATGTTTCCAAATGGTAATGTAAAATGTTATTGTTATGCCATTGAGAAAGCCAGTTCTCTTTTCCCCCTTCTCTTAATTAAAACAAAATTAAATGTTGCTGTTCCAGTAGAGCTTGGAAAAAATTAATTGTCCTATTCAGTTCAGTGAAGCATGAAGATATTTCTTTGCTCAAATCACCATATTTCAGTTGTTTTTGTAATGAGTAGGAAATGTGATTTAATGGAATCAAAAGAATTGAAAATTTTAGATTCCAGAATTGACTTAAGGAAAAACAGCACTAAAACCTTGTTTATACTTTTTTATGGGGAATCATGTTTCTCTGGTCTATATGAGCGCTCATCACCTATAACAGAGTGCCTTCCATTCATGCATTAAACAACAGCTATCAAATGTTGTTCTCTCATCATGTCCCCAAGAGAGAGAAGCATGTGCAGAAGAGTGCCCTGATTTGGTAGAGTGTGGATTTTTCTTTATAAATATCCCCCCTTTTGGTATGTGTGTGTTAGAGAAAGTGAGGTCAAAGAAATGTGCCTTACACTTGGAGCAGAAAGACATTTGTAAATGTCCTTAATCTTGGACCACTGTAGTAGTCTGAATCCTTATGTTCACTCCTTATATAGGATCATGATAAAGTTTGTACAAAGTATGTCTTGAGGGATATCATTTGGAAACTCACAATTTGCTGATCATTATTGTCCTGGTAAAAACTGTTTGGTAACAGTGTATGTAAAGTTATAAGATTCTTCTGTAGGAAATTACTAAGATGTTCCAAGTCTGAAGCGCAGTCACAAGCCAGTTCCCCTGAGACAGAAGGCTAGCCAATGACTCAAACAAATGTTGACAAAATAAAATTGACTATTATCTAATTAAGTGACCATTCTTTGGGAGGAAAGAGGATGTGGGTGAAAATCTATGTCTTGACAAAGTAACAGCTGGGGTTTTCATCCACAGACTTTCTGGCTCATGAACCTCAGCTGGAGATGATTTCCCAAAGGAAAAAAAAGAACTAAAAAGGGAGAGTAGATGCTCCAAATTCTCTCCCTTTCTCTCTACTCATGTTAAAGCTAAAATTTATTCATAAGTATATTTAGTAAAAGTTATGGACAGGTTGCAAGTAGTAGACAGAAATTCACAGCCTATGACCCCAACTAAATCTTGAATGCTCTGTGGAGAGACTCTGGGGGCTCTGCAGATGCTCTGGAATGGAGGGGCAGCCTGGGGTGTGCTGCTGGTGTTTGGCATAGGTGCAGAGGGTGGTCTGAGGGTGCTGCTTGTGCTCATGGGGGAGGCAATGCTGCCAGCATACAACCCGAGACCATTGTTGGTGCTTGGGAGGGTACAGCACCTGAGACCACTGATGTTGCTCAGAGGGACAGGGGATGTGGCGACCCTCTTTTGCAGAATCTGTGACTTCCATGACAGACTCACAGTGTTACTCATGGCATCAACAACACTGAGAAGCTAAGGAAGCATCATTGGACTTGGGGAGGGGTCCTGACTGAAAGAAACTCATCCAGTAAGACTGTTGGAACATGGGGTTAGAAAGACTTTGGTTTGAATTCACGTAGCTTGTTAAGTTAAGTATTTTACTTTTATTGTAGCTAATTCTGATTTATTTATTGATTTATGTATTTATTTTTGCTAATAAACTTGTTTTATTGTTTTATCTACACCGGTGTGTTTGAATTAAAGTGTTTGGGAAACTTTAATTTGGGATAACAGGATTTGTATATATCCTTTTCTGCTAATAAAATGAAGGACATTATATGAGTTTGTATTACCCAGGAGAGAGCTGGGCAGTATATGTTTCATGTTTCCGGAGGAAAATCTGGGACTGGGAATTTGCTGGGGTTGGTCTGCAGTGGCATCAGAAGTGGCTGGCTTATTGCACTCATACAATATAACTGTGAGTAACTTACATGCCATAGGGTTTGTTTGAACAGACCAGGGAAGCAGTGGCTCTCATAACAAAACAGTGTAAAACACACCCCAGGTTGGAGGATTGAAGGGACAGAACTATTCATCAGTCAGGATTGTACCTTGGATAATGTCACAACCAACCCCAGAGAAAATTCTGTCTTCTGCACAGATCAGCTTTACACTTAAGGTGCCAGATCAAAGTCTTTGTCATGGAGCTTTAGACAGTCTTTTAGATGCCTGAGCCCACGACCTGGAATACTTGGAAGTCTTGAACTTGATTTGAAATTCTGTGGGAGAACAGTGTAGAGAACAGAGGACAGGGCTGATGTGTTTGCAGGAGCCTGTATTGCTGAGATGATGTGCTGTACTAGTTGTCATTTCCGAAGCTCTCAAGGCTTCATGCCAAGTTATATCACATTGCTGTAGTCCAGGTGAGAGGAGATTAAGATCAAGAATAAGCGAGGTCAGGTCTTCATCTTCCAGGATGGGATGGAGTCTCCTAGCCAACTGGAGATGGCAGAAAGTGTTCCTCCTGGACATAGGCGACAACTTTCAAAAGTGCCAGGGAAGCTTAATCCCTGGCTCTTTCCAGGCCCTGCCCCCATTCCATCCCTTCCCCCAAGGTTCCACCTCCACACCACCTCTTCCTGTCCCCTCTCCATTCTCGTCCCGCCTCTTCCTGCCCAGTTCTACCCTTTCCCCCAAGTGAGCCACATCCTTGCTCCTCCCTCCTGAGCTTCCCAAATGCTGTGGAATAGCTGATCGCATTGGGCGGGAGGTGTGAAGAAGGAGGGGAAAGCACCAATCTGTGGGGCTTGCTGGTAGGCAGGAAGTCTTGTGGGGTGGAGGGCAGCTGTTGGGGGGTTGCCAGTTAGTGCTTAGCATTAGCACCCACTAGTTTTCCCCCATGGGTGCTCAATACCTGGAGCACCCATGGCATCGGCACAAATGCTCATGGATATTTTGAGAACTCAGCATCAGCTATGAAACAAGAGTACTCTTAGATCTGGGTGGGCAAAATCCAGCCCACCAACCCACCAAATCTGACCCGCAGGAGCCTCCACCAGACTCCTTGTCTGCCCCACCCCCACTCTGCACTCAGAGCAGCTATCGGAATACTTCCAGACCAAGGTAAGAAGAAAGAGGTTTTCCACACTGCACCTACACCCAGCAAAATATTGCAGCTCCCATTGACCAGTTTCCAGCCAATGGACACTGCCTTTTCACAGGACAGTCAGCGGGTGAAGTACCCTTCCCCTCTCCAGGCTCATAGCATTCAGAGTCAGCCACACATGGCCCTTGCAGCCAGTACAGAGACATGGAAGGCAAGGACCCTGGCTTAAGAACCAGCTGAGCTGCTGGCTAGGAGCTGACCAAGTAAGTATCTCCCACCAGAGCTTGCCTCTGGCACCCTAGCCCCTCCCTATCCCCAACCCTCTGCTCTCTCCTGCAGCCCTACCCCCTGTAATCCAAACCTCTGCACCCCTGCTCCTGAACCCATAACCTCTCCCAGATCTTGTACCCCAATCCACCACCCCTAGTCACAATCCAAATTCCTCCCCCCCTCCCCCCCGTACTTCTGCCCTAGGTCAAAATCCCGTCCCAGACCCTGCACCCCCTCCTCCATCCCAGGCCACAATCCCCTCCTTCATCCAAATTCCCTCATAGATTCCATACCCATTCCTTCACCCCAATCCCTTACCCCAAGCTCCCTTCTGCACTCAACCTCCATCACAGACCTCACACCTCCTCCTGGAAGAGTGCGGCCCTTGACCACTTAGCAAATTCTTGGAGTGGCCCCCCCATCAAAAATTATTGCCCACCCCTGTCTTGGACTATAGACTGAATTGATCAATTGTGAATGTGTACCTTCAGACAAAAGAGACTGTGCAGTGATTACATGCTCTTCAGAATGCTTTTCTTTACCCATCAGTGTTACCTCTTGTTTTATTCATGTTCAGCCATTTGTGTGAGGAAGGATGGGAAGAACTGTGTATCATCTATATATTCTGGTACTTGCATCCATGTCATCTGACCTATTCATTTATGGTTCCATGTAGATGTTGTTTTTCATCTATTAAGATACTTTGTCACTTGAAGCATTAAATCAGATCAGGTACACAGCAGGTACTTAGTAACATCAAAATCATTTTTTATTCTGGTCACAGTTGAATTTATTTTTATTTTTGAAATCTGTAGAGATTATCTATCATATGTATTTCTTTTTATGTCTACCATAGATGTAATTAGGTAACGGCTGCATGATTTTATGTTGTTCATCTTCTTCTTTAAGAAAACTGTATTGTACATGAGAGATTGCAGAGAATTTTTTTTAACCAAGTTTCAATTTCTACTTCAGTCTCCCCTTCAGATTTTGTTTTAGGTCATCCTATAAGTAGTATTTCATATGTGCATGTCATCGCTTATTTAAATAACCAAGTGGTATCTGTGTGCCTTTTTTTGGCTTCAGAAGGTTTAAGAACGGTCTAAATTCTTGCCTTTTAAATATAAGACCTCGGCATGACAATGGTTTCTTAACATATGTTTGAAAATAGAAATCACATAATTATTCCTGTACCTTTCAGAAAAAATGTACCCAGTTTAAGAATAAGTGCTGAAATATTCTGTTACCTTCGGATTATAATGACACGTACTGAAATGGTTGATCACAGCTTGGCAAGTTGTGAAGGAGCTGTACAATCATCTTGATAAATTATAAATTAACTGTGTAATGTATATATGTTGTCAAAAGGGATTTCTCGGCCAAGTTCATCTACTTGTATCCTTCCTTTTAGAATTGTCTCAATAGGATAAGACAAAAATATCTCTAAAGAAAACATAAAGGAAGAATTAAATGTAAATGCCTGAACTTGACAAGATAGGGAAATGCTAATTACTTTATAGTGTATCTTTTGGCTTTCCAGAACTATGAGAAAATGATTATTAAAACCTAGCATTAAATATGTTTTACTCATGTAGTGAGATCTTTTACAGTTCATGGGATTATTTTATTCTGCACTGCCTAGCTTCCAGACAAATTTAACTCAATTTCAATGATATTTTAAGGTGTAGTTTAATCACCAACTAATTTAAGGATACTAACTATAAACCTGAGAAGTACGTATGTGCAGAACTAAAGAGAAAACTTCTGGTGAGTCTCAGGCCCAAAATATTTGTTTAATCTCTTTTGATACTTTCAAGGAAGATCAAGTACTCAGCAATGGCCTTTGCCACATCTTTCATAGAATCATAGACTCATAGAGCTGGAAGAGACCTCAAGAGGTCATCAAGTCCAGCCCCCTGCCCAAGGCAGGACCAATCCCAACTAAATCAACCCAGCCAGGGCTCTGTCAAGCCGAGACTTAAAAACCTCAAGGGATGGAGATTCCACCACCTCCCTAGGTAACCCATTCCAGTGCTTCACCACCCTCTTAGTGAAATAGTTTTTCCTAATATCCAACCTAGACCTCTCCCACTGTAACTTGAGACCATTGCTTCTTGTTCTGCCATCCGTCACTACTGTGAACAGCCTTTCTCCGTCCTCTTTGGAACCTCCCTTCAGGAAGTTGAAGGCTGCTATCAAATCCCCCCCTCACTCTTCTCTTCTGCAGACTAAACAAACCCAAATCCCTAAGTCTCTCCTCATAAGTCATGCGCTTCAGCCCCCTAATCATTTTGGTCGCCCTGCGCTGGACCCTCTCCAATGCGTCCACATCCTTTCTATAGTGAGGGGCCCAGAACTGGATACAATACTCCAGGGCTACGTCTAGACTGCATCCCTTTTCCGTAAAAGGGATGCAAATTAGACACATCGCAATTGCAAATGAAGCGGGGATTTAAATCCCCCCCGCTTCATTTGCATAAACATGGCTGCCGCTTTTTTCCGGCTCGGAGCTTTGCCCGGAGAAAAGCGCCAGTCTAGACACGGATCTTTCGGAAAATAAAGCCTTTTCCAAAAGATCCCTTATTCCTCTTAAAATGAGGAAGCCAGCAAGCTTTACAGACTGGTCTGTAGTTCCCTGGATTGTCCTTCTTCCCTTTTTTAAAGATGGGCACTACATTTGCCTTTTCCAATCATCCAGGATCTCTCCCGATCTCCACGAGTTTTCAAAGATAATAGCCAAAGGCTCCGCAATGACGTTTGCCAACTCTCTCAGTCCCTCGGATGCATTAAATCTGGGCCCATGGATTTGTGTGTGTTTAGCTTTTCTAAATAGTTCCTAACTTGTTCTTTCCCCACCATGGTCTGTCCACCTCCTTCCCATACTGCGTTGCCTAGTGCATTTGTCTAGGAGCTGACCTTGTCTTTCCTTTCCAGCTGTGTTGGTATGAAAGGTGCAAAAATCACAGTCCTAGAGAGGAGAAGGATTTGCTGTTTGGCTGGTGTTCATGAAAGTTTCCAGCACTAGAAAAGAGAAAGCTATCCTCTCCATAGAACACAGTATCAGAGCAACCTTCCCCTCCACTGAACACCACAGTATCTCATTCTTCATTTGATGGAACCCCCTGTAGTTGTGAGAGGATAAATTATAAGAACGATAAGAATACCTGTTAGTTTACTATTGACAGTGATTTTAGTGATGTGGATACACAGTCATCAAATTTATCTCAAAGTCTGGTACAACCATGACACCTTGTCATGATCTGTATCTTTTAGGCATTGATTGGGCATTCTGTAGTATTCTTTTGTGCTTTTTGTTGTATAGTGTTCTTGGCTGCTATTAATCAGCTACTACTACCATCCTTCCCAGAGCTGAGTGCATTTCAGCAGTGCGAAAAGTGATTGCCTTGTGTGATGTGAAGGTTCTTTAAGGTCATGTAAGACACTACTTACTTATTGTGAGATGTAATATTTTAATTTGTGTGTGTGTGTGTACACATTAGCAAATTTAGCTATTGTTGTAAATGACTGGTCAAGCATTGATAATAGTAACTGAATTACTGACTCCAAATGTTACACTATAAACTTGCTGCTATTGTTTATTTATTATTTGTATTAATTTAGCACCTAGGAACCCCAGCCGTGAGCCATTTTATTAGGCATTTTACAAACACAAAACAAAAAAGATAGTCCAGGAACTAAATGTATATGTAATATAGGCCACTGCCTTTTGGAAAGAACCTGCAAAAAGTGTGTGATTTAGAAATCCACATTAATTGAATATGGTTCTGGGTCACCCTCTGGTGGCTAGAGTACATACAAAGATTTATGATTGCTGTTGCAGTCATGCTGATACACCCAGTACCATAATTCAGGTAGTAGAGACTCATGCTTTTACTTCCCAAGTCCCCAGATTCACTACCTGCATATTAGTAATAGCAGAGGTTAAACAATGTTACAATCTAATCCATGCTTGATGGCCTTTATAGGTGCTTAGTTTAGTGGATCCTAGTTCCAGCCCCTCTGGATATGTTCACATAGCAAAGAAAACCTGTGGCTGGCTTGTGCCAGCTGACATGCAGTTGTGGCTCTCAGGCTGCAGGACTATTCATTGCTGTGTAGGTTTCTGGGTTTGAGGTGGTACTTCATTGGGTCCAGAACCCAGGATCCAGCCTGAGTCCAATAGGCTGCATGGCAAGGAAACAGCTTTGCAAGTCCAACTCAGCTGGCATGGGCCAGACATAGGTGGTTCTTTGGTGTGTAGGCATATCGTATGTCACAAACTCACCGCTTTCCACAGGATTTTAAGTTCTTTGGGTCAGAGACTGTCTCTTACTCAGTATGTGGTGCCTACTGGGGATGTAAAATCCCTGTTAATCAGTTTACTTGGTTAACTGATTAAGAGAAATCCTGCTCTTGGTGCTGCCGCTCTCCTCCCCCCCGCCAAGCGCTTAGGGCTGCCAGCCCTCCCCCTCCCCCCCCAATGCACTTGGGGCTGCTGGCCACCAGCTTCCCCACCCCTCCCCCCATGCAGGCGAGGCAGATCCCAATCCCCTCTCCCACAAAGGGGGGTTGGGTCCCAACCCCCATGGACTTCTCCTGGGTACTGGTTAAGCTATACCCAGTAAGCATCACCCGGAAAGGTAAGGAAAATGGTTACTGGGTAACCGGTTACCTTGTTCGCATCCCTTCCTAGCACCATGGAATCCTGATCTCATTTGCATTCTCAAGCAATAACTCCTGCACCAGGAGCAAAAGTCATATTACTCGTAATAAATTTGTGGAAGTTAGCAACAATAGTAGTCATTTTACATTGGAAGTTGGCAGGGTAAGCTCAAAAATAAGAAGACAAACCAAAAAGCATTGTTTAATATTTAATATTAAAATATCGTGATTTTTAGGAGCCTGACTCATGCTTTTGGCATTTTGGGGGAAGTGCTAAATGTGGATGTTATCTTAACTAATTTCCCTTTTTTTTTTTTTTATGTTTGCATTATGAAGAAATGTATCGAAGTAACTCTAATGATTACATTTAAAAAGATTTTGAGGAGAGGATAGAGAGTAGGGGAATGTAGATAGTGCAACCTCTTCTGGATATCTTTAAAAGCTAACCACACATTTGCTTCTTTTCCCAATAGTCAGCAGCAGAATATGTGAAGTCCCGCCTGCCTGATGTCCTGAAACAACATCTTCAAGACTATGAGAAAGACAAAGAGAATAGTGTATTGTCTTACCAAACCATCCTGGAACAGCAAATTCTGTCAATTGACCGAGAAATGCTGGAAAAATTGACTGTATCCTATGATGAAGCAGGTATATTCATTCTTTTTTCTATTTTGCAGCTAATGGAAAAAATGGGTCAACTTTCCTCCGATCTTTAATTTTTTTTAAGTTAAGGATGTGAATGGTTAAGCAGTAACCCTTACAAGTTACCATAGTGGGCTGGAGCAGCCCCTTACCCACAACAGGCAGGAGGCTGCTCCAGCCTTGCAGTGCCCCCGCAGGCCCTCCAAAGCAGCCGCAGTCTGCAGCAGGCCCAGCCTGGCCTGGCATTCCACAGGCAAGGGTTCTCCGGTCTTGCTGGAGTGGGAGCAGCTCCAGCCCCCTGACTGCCCCCATTTAATTGGTTAACCAGTTAAACATAATGTTTATCCAGTTAACTAATTAAATAGGATTTTACATCCCTACTTTAAGTTGCTAGTGGCTGTGTTCGAAAATTTAAACTTCGGCTTCAAAGATATGAAATGATTCCTAACACATTTCTTCTTCTAAAATCAAGAAAATACCCCAGTCCAAAGGTTGGATACCAAGTGGCCGGGAGAACAGCTGTTTTGCTAATGATGGTTTTGTCCTTTATAATGTACTGATGTTGATTTATTTACTCTCTTAACTTTTACAGTGTCTCCAAAATTTGCTTCCTTGTAGCAAAGTTCAGATCAGTCTATCTCTACTGCCTTCTGCACTAGTAATGCAAATGTTCCTAAACTTTAAGCCCAAAATCTGACATTGATACTACATTTTGCTTATTATTATATTATATTTATTTTACATTACCAGAGATGTGCTAAGTGTTTTCCAGAACAAAGTAGAAAGGCATGAATTCTGTCCTAAGGACTGCACAGTCTAAATTGTATGTTACATGAAAAGGGGGAATAGCAGAGAGGTTATGGGATGTCAGAAGACATGAGTTTATAGTGATGCAATTGTGTGGTTCTTCACTTGTGACATTTGCACATCTTGATTGTTTATTGTTTAATGTTTGTTATTATTTACTAGTTTTTTGTCTTAATCCAATTGGTAAGGCACTCCGTTTTCTAAGATCCAGACTTCTAATACGTTCCCGTCTTGGGAAACTGTGTACAGCATTCACATGCTGATACACAGAAGCTGACATTCAAAAATAGTCATGAGTGTGCACCATGAATCTAGCCCAGGCATCCTTCTCTACCCTCCAGTAGACTTAACTCTGCCCCAGGGAGACTTAGCCTCTGGAACCCTTGACAAGTGACTTCTACTCCGTGGAAATCTAACCTAACTGACCTTTGGAACTCTAATGCTATCTGGGGAGGTTCTACCCTCTTGAATCCTAACTCTAGCTAGGGTCCCTATTTTATGGAATTCTAATGCTGGAATTCTAACCCTAACCTAACCCTGTGGAGCCCTACCTTCTGGAACCCTCGCCCTAGCTCTGCGAGCCCTACCCTCTGGAACTATAATCTTAATCCAGGAATTTGAGGATAGGTCCTGAGGATATTATCCAGTCCTCTGATCTTCCAATTTTTCTTACCAAACTGTATACCTTCTTTTTTGTAAGCTATCCAAAACAATCTTATTTAACTCTGTATTAAACTCTGTTTCAACAATCATTAACTGATATTATTAGTCTGACATCATTAATGATGCACAAGCAAGGAATCAAATAAAATGGGCCCTTATTTGTTTTAGTATTAAAATAGTGGAAGGTGTGTATGTATCAACATACAAATATTTTAAAAGACCCTGATCCTACAGTTGAATCTGTAAGGTTGGGCCTTTTCACCTGTGCAGAGGTTTATTGATATCATTTGGACTCTGCTTAGGATCTGCCCATAATGATGCAGTTGGAGAATTAGGAACTTTGTATGCACTTTTGTGTACAATACAGTTTTGTGTTGCAGATTTTGTATGGGTTGATTTCATTCAACATGTTGTTTCCACGTGTGTGTGTTTGTTAAAAATATACCATATATTTCTACAGACCCAAATATAATTAGATGGCATCATTAGTAAATAATATATCATTTAAAAATAAAATATTCTCAATAACTATGTACAACTTACATAATCCTAATCAAGCATGTTTATGCAGACCAATTTAAATGCTAAACAAAATGCTTTTACACATGCTAATAAATGCAGTCTGTTAAACATTGAAGAATAGCAGACTTCCTGGTATATTTTCCTCGATCTCCATTTCAGTGAGGAAATAAATAATTTGCAGACTCTTTCACACAGGGCTGTGTACAATAATTTTTAATACTTGTTTGATTTTTTATGAAAGCATAGATACAAAAGATTCACACAAAAATATCCTTGCCTGCAGCAACTTCCCATCCTATATGAACAAAGCTATTTAACATATATTCTATATTGGTCCTTTGGTGGCATAACAATAATGTTTAGGCTCTTCAATGTTTTAGTTTAGATGGGCATGCTTGGGAAATTAATTAGGATTATTTTTTATTTCCATGGCTTTTTGAATTTTTGGCTCTTGTTGCTATGTAGAAGGTCTAATTAGTATATGAATGACTATAAATAAAATGTGGGTGTCTTAGATCAGGCTGCCATAGGAATTCGGAGATATTCATATGTTCAGTGTTAATCAATAGTGGGTCACAGTTTTAGGATTCTGTTATCTATATGTTCTTGATTTCAATTTACCCTTCTTATGCTGACTCCAATCCCTTTGTTCTCCTCTACTAGATGGCATTATATATCTATTTCAACATAAATAACATCATACATAGCGTGATCTGTCTACCTAAACTGATTTATTGGTATTTCTTGCATAGCTTGATAGAGCAGCCAGTGAAACAGTCGAACCACAACCCTCAGCAGGGGTACCTGCCCAAAAACCTTTGCTGTTGCCAGATGGTTGAAACAAAAATACCGAACACCCACCTCCCCACCAAAAAAAACACCGGGAAAAGGGGGGGAGACCAAAGTTGTTGAGCCAAAAAAAAAAAAAGGACTCCAAGACTTATTAAGCAAAAAAATATATATATATTAAAATAAAACAGCATTAAAACAGCATGTCCCCTTTAAGAGTGAGTGAGAACAGGGGAGCGGTTGAGCACTAAGACCCAGGGGACTCATTGCTTCCCCTTGGTCTTTTTGCCAGCAGCCATTTTGTGCTGGCAGCCTTGCGGAACCAGGTAAGCATGAGGGCAGAGGGCTGGGGATGTTGGGGACCGGGGGGGGGAGACCGGGCGCTGAGTGTTTGTAGGGTTGCCAGGTGCCCGGCATTTTCACCTTCTGGCCGGGGAAAAATTCAGAAAATACCGGACATCTTAGGTGTCCAGTATTCTCTGAATTTTTTTTACCGGACAGGAGGCGAAAATACCAGACTGTCCGGGTGAATACCGGACGCCTGGCAACCCTACGCACAGAGAGCACGTGGCCCCCCACAGCCGAACACATTGTACAGAGGTCAAACTGGCAGGGAGCCTGATGGAGGCTCCTGCTGGGCCATGGGACTGTGGCATGCTGGATCTGATTCAGGCGGCTGCCGATGTTTTAAAAACAGCCACTCTGTTGCGCCAGTGGCAGAGCCTGCATGATGGGGGTGAGGAGGGACAGAAAGTAACGGGCTGGAGGAGGGAGGGGGGAAGGGAGAAAGGGCCCAGGCTGGCAGAGAGAGGGAGGGAGGGAGAAGGGGCCCTGGCTGGGGGAGGAGGGTGAAGGGGCCTGGGCTGGGGGAGGGGAGGAGGGAGCCCGAGGAGGGGGAAGGGGGATGGGACCCTGGCTGGCACGGCCACAGCCCGACCCTCCCGGTGGCCGGGGGGAGAGCCGGGGTTGCCTAACCCCCGCAACAAGGGCTTGGCAAGTGCAGCAAGCAGGGGGGCGCAACCCCTTAGTTTTCCCTTTCTGCAAAATATGTGTTTGTGCAATGGAAACCACATAGTGCAAATATTTGGGGGTTTAAATGCTGAAATGAAGCAATCACACAGAGTAACTATATACATAACTAAGTTAGAAAAGTCTCTTAACATATAATGCATTTTAAAAATAATACCTAGAGCAGGGGCGGCCAACCCGTAGCTCGCGAGCTGCATGCGGCTCTTCGTCCCTGGAAGTGTGGCTTGCGAAGCCACCCCAGCGTCTTGCGAAGCCGCCCCTGAAAATGGCCCCCAGCTCACTGGGGCAGGGGAGCCGTCCGGTGCGGCCATTCAGCATGGTGTCTTCAAGATGGTGGTGGCCGGCGGGAGCCTGATGTGGCCAAAAAGCCTGTAAACACGTTTCTTAAAGGGGCAGTCCTTGCTCAACAACTCAGGGGAGGGGGGCTTTCTTTTTTTTTGGCTCAACAATTTTGCCCCAGCTCTTGGTGCTGTACCCCCTGCTATTTTGTCTCTTTGTCTGGAACGGTTTGGCCACCTCTGATCTAGAGCAGCACACTGTAAATCAGGAGCCAATACTTAGAACCATAGTCAGGAAGAAATACCTCTAATGGTTAAAACATTGAGCTGGAGATGGCTTAGCATTCTAATCAAGTCACTTGTTTACTACAAAAGAAGTAAATGATTTTACCTGTTCCTGAAGTGAGATCTGATTACAAGTACAGTGCAAAATGTGTATACTTAAATAATTGTGGCAGGTGTTCATAATTCCAAGTCCTTCAGCTGTTCAATGATACTGCAATTGTATTGTCAGCACCATCTTCTCCTGTAGTGCATAAAAGAAAAAAATTGCAGTATTTTTGCCATGTCAGATGCCTTTTAATGTAATAAGAAGGTCAAACCCATTTCCAGTATATATGCAATGCAGGAATTGGGCAACAAAACACAGTAATTTAAAATAGAACAGATTGTTATAATTTCACTTGAAAGTATAGTTGTGTCCTTTTACAGATGTCAGCAAATGTATCTTGTAGCTGACTCTGCAGTGCTTAACATCAGTAATCAGAAGCAGCTGGGGCTTTAAGCGTCAGCCAGAGATATTGAAAAGTTTAAAAATATGAAGTACCTGCTACACTGAAACTTCATTTTGGAAATTGGCGTTAACAAGGCTCTATTCTTAATGTTGTTACACTAATCCAAAGACAAAAAAGCTAGATGAGCATCTAAATTAGTACTTTATGTGGAGTAAATAAATATTGGCTGTCATTCTTATGTTGGGAGCAATTTTATCAGCCATCTCTGAGGTTAAACTGGATTTGTGTGGAGCTTCAGGTTGCTGCTGAGGGGCAAGTACATTTCTGGCTCCACTTCCTTTACAGGAGTCCAGTAAACTCCTTGGAAAACTCCGGACATCTGAAGAAGTGGGCTGTGCCCATGAAAACTCATGATACCATCTACATGTTTTGTTAGTCTATAAAGTGCTACCAGACCATTTGTTTTGGTTTTGGTTTTTTTGATGGCATAGTTATAGAACTTTTTAAATAAAACAACTAAGATAGATGGTTTAAAATATCTGTTTGTATTAGTTATTACTTCCCTCCTATGACTTCTGCTGTTTTGCTCCTTGTAGAATTAAAATCTTTTTAAACAGTTAGGTGCCAAGTACAACCATGTTTGGAAAAGATCCTGCTAAATGATTTTTGGTTTATCATATGTTGAATTTGCATTTTTTGCCATAGCATGCTGTATTAATAATTTGCAGCTTCAATGAAGTCCACATTCCTATTGCCTCTTCTTGTAAATCTTTGCCTTTAGGAAATCAGTGTGTCAAAGCCAGCATATAAAATGAGATAATCTAAAAATAGTCATATATTCATATGTTGACAGGCTTTTTTAGTGAAGTTTAACTAAGAAAGCTTTGCAGAATGAAACCAGGCCAGATGTGACAGATGGGCTCAAATCCTCTCAGAATCTTTAAATCCCTTAGTGTAAAAAATGGTATTCTTGACTAGCTACAGTTGGGTTAATTTTGTTCAAGGGTATTTTTTTCCTTTGTAGCCTTACTGAATGTTAATCCTCTTTCTAATATTTACTGCATCTATAAATGTCTGGGACAGTCAATATCTATTTTGTACGAATAAAAGCTTAGGATACTACTAAGGCATCATAGCACTACATTTTTGAGTATGTTTTCAGAAAGTAGTCAAACATTGATGATAGGATTCTTTTGATACTCTCTTCTCCTGTGCTGGCTTCCCCTCCCCCCGCCTATCAGGTTAGCTTAAAAAAATTGATAACCCCTCCCCTGAAGGCTTTTGAAACTTCAGTATGTCGTCTGTCATTCTATGGAACTCCAGATGCTCGATTTCTCCCTGACATCAAATGATGACAGAAAATATTGAAAGTTGGGTGATGTAATTTTCCCCTTAAAAAAGAATCAGGCAGACCAGATCTTAGCTGTGATTTTTAAATCGTTGGTAGGTAAAAGGCATCTCTGTAGTAAGCCCTGTGTGCGTGCATGCGTGTGCACGCGTTCGCACGCTCTTTCAAATGTAATTGGAAATATTATAATTGTCTGAGGTAATAGCTAGATTGTCAGCTGGTTATTTTTATTTTTATTGATGGCATTTCTGTTAACTTGTCTGCCCCAATCATACCTCCCCGTTTGGGTTAACCACCTATTATTTCATCATATGCCAACATTTTAAGTACTTTTTCTATTTTAGGTTTGAACAGTGCTTAGCACATAGGGTCCTCATTACGGATTGGGACTTCTAGGTACAGTAAACTTCCGATAATCCGGCACCTTTAGGACCCAGGGGGTGCCGGATTATCAGATATGCCGGACTATCAGAAGGGGGGGCTATGAGGGGTCTGGAGTGGGGTGGGAGGGGATGCCACCCCAGACCCCTCATAGCCCCCTTCCGATAGTCCGGCTCTGCCCCAGGTGTCCCTGATTCAGCCGCTGCTGGTCAGTTTCAGCAGCAGCTGAATCGGGGATGCCTGCAAGAGAGCAGCTGGGGTGCTGCCGGGTTGGTCCCGCAGCGCCGAGGGGCAGCGCTACGAGACCAACCCGGCAGCACCCCAGCTGCTCTTGGGGCGCCTGGGACAGAGCAGCTGGGGTACTGCCCAGTTGGTCCCGTGGCGCTGCCCCTCGGGGCTGCGGGACCAACCCGGCAGGACCCCAGCTGCTCTGCCCAGGTCCCGATTCAGCGCTGCTGAAACAGATCAGCGGCTGATTCCAGGAAGTCCTGCTCTGCCCCAGGCTTCCTGGAATCAGCCGCTGATCTGTTTCAGCAGCGGCTGAATCGAGACCTGGGCAGAGCAGCTGAGGTCCTGCCGGGTTGGTCCCGCAGCGCCGTCCTCGGCGCTGCGGGACCAACCCGGCAGCACTCCAGCTGCTCTGCCCCAGGCGTCCCCAAGAGTAGCTGGGGTGCTGCCGGTTTGGTCCCGCAGCCCCGAGGGGCAGTGCTACGAGACCAACCCGGCAGCACCCCAGCTGCTCTGCTCCCGGCTTCCCTGATTCAGCCGCTGGTCAGTTTCAGCAGCGGCTGAATGGGGGAAGCCTGTCCGGCTGCCCCAGCACTTCCAGGTTCCTGATGGTGCCGGACCATCAGGAGTCCCGGAGCATTGGATGCCGGACTAATGGAGTTTTACTGTACTACCACAAAATAAATAATAATGAGGGTGAGTTATCTCTCAGTCCACACACCTGGAGCCCATTACTGCAAAAAGGTGATTGCTGAATCTCCACATTTCTACCAATCCCTTTCTGCACATTTATCTGAACTGATACCCAATTGTTTTGAAGGAAACAGATAACGATCTTATTGCAGCTGCTGACACCGTTAGCTTGCAAGCCAGCTGCTCTCCTGTACAGAGTTCTTTGCTTTACAAATTGTGCTTTTTAGTCTATTTTATCAACTTTTTCCCCTTCTAATCCCCTTTCACTATGGCTAGCTAAATGAAACGAGTCACATCTGAGATTTATTTTCTCACTGAGCATTTGTACACTAGCAGTTCAGGTTCCTAGCTGTCCAAAAATTCTGATTTTAGGAATAAAAGCTACTTTCAATTGAAGAACAACTCCAGAACTGTTTATGCTGTGATCAGCTGGGTAACTTCAGCATGTACTGGCATAGCCTAGGCTAGGGATGTTAGAAATCATTTATTTTAATAATTGTGTAACCACAACAATTCTTGCAGTTACATGGTTACTCAGTGCTCCCCCTTGGGGCAGGGCCAGCAGTCAGTGTGCTCTTGGTCCCCCTCCCAGGGAGCCCCCTGTCACCCTGCACTGCTGCCTCTGATACAGGTTTAAAAATCGGCTCCATGCACAGACCAGCTCCCATCTGCCACCCTTTCCCCCCTGCACCTCTGCCTCTCTGTGGGATGCATCGAGGATGGGCAGACAGCTCCGCAGGATATAGAGACAGCAGCAGAGGGGAGAGCATGTAACTGTGCAAGTTAATCAGTGAGCCCAGACTTACCAGTTAACCATGTACACGAATACACATTAATATCCCTAATCAGTATGGCTGATCTTAAATCTTACCCAGCTACAGTGATTCTTCTGCATCCTCTCTGTTCTGCTCCCCCAGTCTCCTCCCCAGAGAGGTCCTGTGACTCCAGCCTGAAATTGTCCTGTCTGAGCCCTAAAACAGTCAGCCTCTCTGATCCCACTTGCTTCTCTAGTCCCAAAAGCCCAATGAGCAGGAAAAAGGGGCTTAAGTGCAGAGCACCTGGTCAAACTCATTATAGAACATGCCTGTTAGTATTTTATCAGACTGGCGGTTGTGATGTTTGTTTTTCTTGTACACAGTCTTCAGGACTTTGATTTTTCTTTCTGCTCTCTAGAGCAGTATTTCTCAGCAACCAGTCCATGACCGGCACCAGGCCCTGAGCTCTCCCTGACAGTTTAAGAACACAGCAACTCAATCCCTCGTATTGAAAAGGTTAAGAAACACTGATCTAGAGAACCCTCCCCTCTTGGAGATGCATTATTAATTTCAAGTACATTTCCCCCCCATGTTGGTTTTTACTGACATTACACGATGTCCTTGACGATCCACCAGTTCCTTGGTATCAACTTCTGGCCAGCTGGAAGCACTCTAATAGGCAGATTGCTTGGATGGCATTCCTGTTTGGGTGCTGAGAAAGCACAGTAGAAATGTAGTCAGGCACATGCTATATGGGGGTTAAACGCTTAGGGTTGCCAGGTGTCAGATTTTGAACTGGACAGTCCAGTATTTGAGCTTTCTGTTCGGGAAACAAATTGAGAAAATATAAATGTCTGGTATTTTCTAAATCAGATGTAATGTAGATTGTGATGTAATGTCAAGTGTGTCCGGTATTTTTGTTGAAACCATCTGTCAACCCTATAAACACTATAGACACTGGAAGGTGACTTCTTCTGCAGAAGAAGAGAGTAGGTAAAGGGTAAGAAAATATGGTTCATATGTAATTGTGGGAAGGCACTGGAGAACTGTCAGAACTTGTGCTTCATTAGCCTGTGTTCTCACTGCAAAGTGGGCAGGTTACCAGCCAGGGTTTAAGCGGAACCTCAGCTCAAACCTATACAGCTAGCCTGGCCAGCTAGCCCAGGCGTAAATAATCACCAAACCTGTGTCACATGTTTTTGTGCATGTATAGTAGGAGGGTTAGGGACATCACCAGGGTAAGAACCTGGGTTACTTCTTTAGGGAAGATGTATCCATTGTGGGGCCCTCAGGATGTGTCAGAAACAAGCATAGGGAACTACTTAAAGCAGCTATACCCTTCATCCTCTCTATTTTTCTCTTTCCCACATTTTTATTTTTCCCATTACACAATGCCCAAAAGTTGGACCCTGCCCAAAGAGTATGTAATCCATCTTTTCTGTTTGTTTTTTAAACAGAATATTTTGACTACTGAATAAATAATTTGTAAATGCCTACCTACTGTAAAACCCCATTTATATGCTAATAAGTTTTATTTGGTTAGGAGTTAATGCAAGTGATCTTTCACTTAAGTGTCTTTAAGACCCCAGAAAAGCATGACAGTTATTTACAATAGCCCTCAATTAAATTAGCTGCATTCTGATGTATGGTTGTGCTGCTGCTATTTGTTAGTCCTTCATAAAACCTGATTGCCAGAGCCTATGGATAATGCACTTGTAGTAAAAACAGTTTGTCAAATGTGATCTCCAGTTCTGAAGAGAATTTTTGAACAGATGTGTGCTGTTAATGCTAGTGCTGACTGAGCAATCAGCTGTTCACAGCATCTATAAACTAGTTATTTATACTGCTTGTGATGGATTTGCTAATTAAATCCCTTAAGTTGATTTTAGCACTTACCAGCTGAGACTTTTCTCACAGCTGATGCTTATTAAGGTAGATAGCCCAGAAAATCCAGGTCCAATTTTTGTTTCAGATTAAATATTGTCTGATTCTCCACTAACTCATGGCAGTGTGAATTAAGAGTAACTCCTCGGAAATCGATAGAGTTACATTGATATAAACCTGATGCAAGTGGGAGGAGAACAAGATCCTTCTTATATTTTCAGTGTTTCAACCAGTTTTCCCCTATTTTCACTGACAACTAGTCTTTTTAATTTTCGTTCTTGATTTGAATGTGACTCTCTGGTTACCTCAGCTAACTAGCATCTGTTAAACAGGAGTAGGGAGGGTTGAGGGCTGGGAGTAAGGACCAACATCTCTCCCAGCCCCCCCTTTGAAGAAAAACTTTTGCCCTGCTGTTGCTACTACTGCTGCACCACCTCCTGGGTAAGAGCCTGCCCCTTTAGGACTAAGAACATTCAGCTGCAGATGTTGCCTGCAGCCATTGCCAGGGCAGGCTTAAACCCAGGAGGCTACCATTATGGCAGGCTATTGCTGGTGGGTCGCCCCAAAGAGGTGGGACAAAGGGGGTTGCCCTTTGGGGCAGACCAAGGGTGAGGGTATATGCCGTGGTGGTAATTGGTGTGTGGGGGGCGGGGGGATATCGTTCTTTTTATGTGGCATGGCACGGGCGGGGTGGCTAAGAAGGAGGGTTCAGATGGCATAGTGGGAGTTGTGATGGGCAGGGGGAGATATGGCAGTGGGATCAGAACAGACCAGCTGAGGGGAACAAGGTTTAGACAGTTATGGACTGTTCCTCATTCCAGTCCTGCTCCCAGCCTTAATGACCCTGGGAATCTTAACAGCTGACCATCAGGCTGCCAGTGCTGTTGCTGAATGCCAGGTCGATATCCCACAAAACAACTATCATCCAGGATTTAATCCTGGATGAAGAGGCCAACCTGGCCTGTATGATTTGAGACCTGGCTAGGAGTGGAGGGAGGCATTGACCTTTCCCAATTTTGCCCACTGAGTTCTTGGTCCAACATTAGCCTCAGCTTGATGGTTGGGAAGGGGGGGTAGCAATTATCTATTGGGATACCGTCTCGCTGGACAGGGCCCTGGTATAACAAAGTGCTGGATTTGAGTGTCTGTACCTGGTGTTCGGTGGCCAGGATAGGTTGGGTGTTCTGCTGGTGTACTGACAACCTCACTGCACGGCAGATGCTCTGCTCGAGCTGGCCAAAGTGGTCTCAGATGTGGCACTGACGACCCCACGGCTTTTGGTCTTCGGGGACTTCAATTTTCACGTTGAGGCTGTCCTGTCTGGTTTGGCTCAAGACTTTATGGCCATCATGATGACCTGGGGACTATCCCAAGAAATAACTGCTCCCACCCACATGGCAGGTCATACTCTTGATCTGGTCTTTTGGACTAAGGGTGATAGAGAGCTCGGGATAAGGGATGTGGTTACACTCTCTTTGTCATGGACCAGTCACTACCTGGTTAAGTTTAGAGTATTTGCTGACCTTCCCCTCCACAGAGAGGCGGGAGACCATAGGTGTGCGCACGGGGTGTGCCGGGTGTGCCCAGGCACACCCTAATGTCTGGGGCCAGCCAGCAGCTGCTGGAGGAAGAGGGGGATTTGTGACGGAGCGCCACAGCCCCTCACTTTAAATTCCCCGCAGCCATCTACTGGGCACTGTGGGGCAGAGAGAGTGCATGCGCGGCGTCCTTAAACGCTGCACAACAGGTGAGAGGGGAAATGCCAGGAACTTTAAAGCAGCTGGGGCCTGACTACAGATGGCGGCCCGAAACATTTTTACGGCCTGGGCCCCACCCTACAGTACCACGCGGTGCCCCGGGGGCGCCCCCCGCCTGTCCCGGCAGCACCGTGCGGCGCCCAGCCCTGCAGTGCCGCGTGGCGCCCTGGGGGTGCCCCCACGCGTCCTGGCAGCACCAGGCCCTGTAGCACCGCGTGGCGCCCCGGGGGCATCCCCGCCCCTTCAGCACCATGCGGCGCCTGGCCCTGCAGCATCGCACGGCGCCCCAGGGGTGCCCCTTCCTGGCCCTGCAGCTTGGGCTGGCTCTGACTCCAGCCCTGCAAGCTGTAAGGCAGAAGCTGAAGGTAATGAAGGGGAGGGGGAAGGGCTTTTGCGGTGGGGGAAGGTGGAGGAGGAAGAAAGGGGAAGAGGTGGAAGGGGGCTTGTGCGGAGGAGGGGAGGGGAAGGGGAAGAAGGGGGAAGGCACCAAAGGGACAGGGTAGAGGAGACACAAATGCTAGGGGAAGTGGAGACAATGAGGAAAGGGCAGGAGGAGGTGTCAGTGGGAGGGGACAGGGTGATGCTGGAAGAGGAGAGGGTAAGGGCATTGGGGATTGGAGGGGAGGTGCTGGGAGAAGGCTTGACAGAAGGGGTGGGCATGAGGAAGGTGGGGTTGGAGCAAGTCATGTGTGAGGCACAGGGGCATGAGGGAATGGGGGCAGAGAGTGGTGAGGGATGGGCATCAGGAAAATCAGGGCAAAGGGGCAGGGGCAGTGAGGGAAGGGGAGGCACCAGGAGGGTGCAGGGGAAGGTGCAGGTGCCAGGGGATTCTGGGGGTGAAGCAGAAGGGCAGACACCTGCAGAGGAGGGACCAGCACCAGAGGAGAGAGGCGAGGGAGGTGTTAGACGGGGGGATGAGGAGGGGTAGCTCACATGATCAGAGTGGGGCTACTGGAGGAGTGGGCACGGGGGGAGAGAAGGGCTGGTGGAGGGGGGGCAGGTCTCAGGAAGGTTGAGGGCAGTGAGAAGGGCAGGAGTCAGGACAGCAGAGGAGGGTGAGGGGTTGGGGGGCAGCAGGCACCAGGGGAGTTGATGGAGCAAGGGGAGGAGACATGGCAGCAGAGTGGAAAGATATTTATTAATAACTTGAGTGCCACAATGGCACATCCAAACAAGCCACATGAACTCAGTACTGGTGCACAACACAAAATTCATTCTGCTCATGGGAGGAAACTCTTAGAGGGAACACTTCCCCCCCCCCAGCCTCTCCACCCCCGCATTAATGTCACATACATTGGGTTAATGCAATTGCAGGATAGTTGCATGGGGGGGGGGGATTGGGGGGGGCCAAACTAATCCCTATTGGTAGGAGGATGGTGGGAAAAGTCCTTGGGGAGGGTGTCACATAACACTTTTTACTTTTGGTCATGTGCCCATCTTGCCCGGAGAGGGTTACCTCCAGAGGCGTGGCTAATGGGGGCCAGGGGCGTGGTTAACAGGGGTCAGGAGTGTGGCTAATGGGGGGTCAAAGTACATTTAAAAAAAATTCTTTGGGTGCACACCCTAATGAAATGTGCTGCACACGCCTGTGCGGGAGACCAATTAAGATGGTCCACCCTCGGAGGCTGATGGATCTGGAGGGTGTCCTGAGGCCCCTGAGGGATAGTTTGGCCGTTATGGCTAGTGGTTCTGTCAATGCCCTGGCCGATATATGGAACATTGAGGTATTCCAGGCATTTGACATGATTGCTCCTAAGCACTCTTTTCGGGCTAGTTGAGCCAAGTTTACACCCTGGTTTTCTGGGGAGTTGTAGGTGGCGAAATGGTCTGTGCGACAACTAGAGTGCCACTGGAGGAGAATTTGAGCCGAATCCAATTGATTGTGGGTTAGAGCCAAATTGTGAGCCTATTCTGTGGCGGTGCTGACAGCAAAGAAAAGCTACTTTACTATCTGCGTTGCGTCAACACAGTGCCATCCAGAAGAATTGTTTCGAGTGATGTGTGGCCTCTTATAGTTTGGCCCTCATAATGAGATGGAGGAGCCCTAGGCAATCCACTGTGACTTGTTTGCAAAGCACTTTGCAGATAAGATTGTCTCATCCAGTTTGATTTGGACTCTGGCTGTCATATAAACGGGGTACGGAATGTGTTGAGTGCTCCACTTAGTTGCTTTTTCTTTGGATCGGTTTCAGCTTTTGTAGACCGAGAATGCGGACAAGGTGTGTGGAGGAGTGCAACTGACCATGTGCTTGCTTGACCCTGCCCTTCGTGGCTTATTAAATCAAGCTGAAAAGGGATGACTGGCTGAGTACAGGGGATTATTGCTTCTTTTAGATCTGGGATGGTTCCCGCCACCTTGAAAGAGGTGGTGATAAAACTGTTCCATAAGAAGTCTTCCCTGGACCTATGCGATTTGAATAACTATCATCCAGTTACTAATATTCCCTTCTTGGGCAAGGTGCTTGAGTAGGCACTGGCGTTAGAAGTCCTAGCTTTCTTGGAAGAAATAGATTATCTAGATCCATTTCAGTCTAGCTTCAGGCCTGGTTTTGGAACAGAAACTGCCTTGGTCACACTGGTAAATGACCTATGCTGGGAGATAGACAGGGCGAATGCGTCTCTGTTGATTCTCTTGGACCTCTCGGTGGATGTCGGTACCATCGACCATGGTATTCTTCTGAAGCGACTGGCAGAATTGGGTATTGGAGGCACTGTTTTGCAGTGGTTCCAGTCTTACCTGTCGGGATGCTTTCAGAAGGTGGAGTTAGGGGGCAACTGTGCTACGGGGGTCTCGCAAGATTCCATCTTGTCCCCTATGCTGTTTACATGAAACCGCTGAGAGAAGTTGTAAGGAGATTTGGAGGACGGTGCCATCAATATGCAGACACCCAACTCTATTTCTCTGTGACATAGTCGCTGCCACATCTGCATCCTGATCTGAACTAGGGATGTAAAGGACTAGTTGACTATCCAATAAGCAAATACTTATCAGATAGTCAACAGGATAGTTGACTAGTTGCTCCCCCCCTTCCCTTGCTGCCTCTATCAAGTAGAGGCAGCAAGCGGGGGGAGAAGAGGGAGGTACTTAAAAGCGGCAGCATCGCACAGAGCCTGGGGTCAGCTGCTCCATGAAGTGCTGCCACTTTGAATGCCACAGGGAGCCTGGCATCAGGCGCCTCGCAGCATTTCAAAGCAGCAGCACAGCGTTGAGCCCGGGATCCATGTGGCATTTCAAAGCAGCAGTGCCATGTGGAGCCCGGGATCAGCTAGGGACTCCCCAGCTGACTCTGGGCTCCGTGCAGCGCTGCCGCTTTCAAATGCTGGGTGGAGCCTGGGCTCCGCTGAGGCTCTTGTACATTTCAGAAGAGAATGTGGAAGTGCCTATCGACTAGTCTATTACTCAACTAGCATATTAATTGCTACTTAACATCCCTAATCTGAACTGGTGTCTGAAGGCGGTGATGGACTGAATGAGGTTGAATAAGCTGAATCTGAATCCAAGTAAGACCGAGGTCCTGTGGATCAGGAAGCCATCTGTCCAGGAATGTGGTGTGTTACCTGTTCTGGACAGGGTCACACTACCCCTGAAAGAACAGGTACATAGCTTGGGAATCCTCCTGGACCCTTTCTGATATTGGAGAACCAGATTTCCTTGGTGGCCAGGAGTGCTTTTGGGCAGCTTCGGATGATCTGCCAGCTGTGACCCTTCCTGAATGAGAATGACCAGGCTATAGCGATACATGCTCTTATCACATCCCAATTGGACTACTGCTCTACATGGGGCTGCCTTTGAAGTGTCTTCAAAAACTTCAACTGGTCCAGAATGCAGCTGCTCGAGTTTTAACTAATTCTCATTATATGGAGCACATTATGCCGGTGGTATGGCAGCTGCACTGGCTTCTGGTATGTTTCTGGCCACAATTCAAGGTCCTGGTTATGACCTATAAAGCCCTAAACATTTTGGGACGGGGGTACTTGAAGGACCATCTCTCCTGTATGAACCTGCCTGGGGACTGAGGTCAGCTGGGGAGGCTCTGCTCCGTGTTCCTCCACTTATGGAGAGAAGGCTGACATCTACGCAGAGCAGGTTCTTCTCAGCCTTTGCTCCCAAGCTATGGAATTCTCTCCCCCAGAACATTCACCTGGCGCCAGTGCACTGTTTCGGTGCCAGAATGAAGCCACCTTTTTTACCTGTGTTTTATTTATTTGTGTGTATATGTGTGTCCATCCCTCTTCTCAAGGTGCCTTAGCAGGTTTTATGCCCACACTTGGGGTCTTGTAATTTACATATATATAGTGTTTTAAATTTTTGTACGCCACCTCGAATATTTTAAATAGAGGTGGGATAAAAATATTTTTAAATAAATAAATAAATAACCTGTTTTATGTGTTGTTCTAAGAAATTACTGTAAGTTACAGAACTCTAATACAGTTTTTAGTCTTTGGCACCGCCAGGTGACCCACGGTTGTGTCCAGCCTCCCTGCTCATGTGGCTTTATAACCAAAATCATTTGAAAAGAATTCAGTTGTCCATTAACCTGTTTGCAAAAGGACACAGCACATATTAAAATACTGAAGCTCAGGCTATTTTTGTTATTCTGGGAAATGTAGGCATTTCGTGGCAAAACTCAAAATCACTAAGTATTTTGCTGCCTCTGTACTGCTCTAGGCTGTCTGTTTTGCTTAAAATGTAGACCTGATTCTGCTGCATGTCATTGTCTAATTTACTTCTTCAAAGCAAATTAGTGTCACAAATATAAATCTTGAAATATTATTAGCTTTGAGGTTATAGCATCTGCCATTTGTCTGAAAAAACTAAAATGATGATAATTCAAAAGATACAGTCACCTCTGCCGATTCTGTTTACTGTTAAGTTTGGGTTATATCCATACTTGATATAGTCTTTTGTTTAATGAAATTCTTAAGTTTGCTGGCTGTTTGTGATATTATTGTAGCTTTGTACTGCGTATGCCAGAGCTTTGATTTTTAAATTGATGTTTCACATTCATACATGACTTTATTTCTATTTAATGTCTGCAGTAAAGCTTAGCAGCTGATAGTCAGCTTATTAACTCCCAGTTAATATGTTGCCTGAGAAATAGTCAGCAATGACTTTGTTGATCATTTGCATGGAGAAGATGAAGATGACATGGCTTAGTGACCAACTTAATGCCAGCCTAATGCCTGAAGAATGTGGAATGAATTTCACCCGCCTCCCCTTATTTTAAGTGTGTGTGTGTGCGTGTGCGTGTGCGTGTGCATGTGTGTTTAAAATAAAATATTCATCTTAAACAGCATCTTCTCCAGCTGCAGTGCATAGAAAACACAATCTAAACTTTTGAAGGTGGTGTAGTGCCTATTGGATCAATAGACACAATGAACCCACAATGGTACATCAGTTTTATGAAGATATTTAATTGAGTCTGGGGTCTCTCTCAATAGAAGATATTGAATACTATCCCCCTATAGGACGGGATGGGTAATAAAACAGCAGCTGTTTGCCAGGGTTAGCAGGTATGTATTCACCTGCACCTCTGCAGGTATGGGTGATTGCAGCTCCCATTGGCCATGGATCGCTGTTGCCAGCCAATGAGAGCTGCAAGAAGTGGTGCAGACTGGGACACCTCTTCTCGTAGCTCCTATTAGCTGGGAATGGCAATCTGTGACCATCAGGAGCTGCTATCGCCCATACCTGTGGAGGCGTAGGTAAATATAACAGTGGTGGCCTGCTAGGGGCTAAACCCTAGGGATCCGGAACCAACCTGCAGACTAGTATTTGCCTACCCCTGCTGTAGGACCTTCATTCGTTTTTGCTTTTCCTTTCAATTCTGTCCATTTTTCCTTAGAATAATTAAGTTGCTGTCATTCGCACTGAATTTTTATGCCATACTTATCACTGTAGTATTTGAGTGCCTTCTAGTAGTCCTTTAAGCCATGTAACTAATATCTGTCACATGTTGGTTGTTCTCTCACCCTTTCTCCAGAGGGAAATGCTTGTGCAGAGGAGCAACATGTTTTGGAAATGTTGTTTCATATAGGAAAAATATATACACCTGTTATGTGCTTATGTCAGAAAAGGTAAATTCAAAGAAATGAGCCTTGCAGTTGGCACAGAAGGTGATTAAGTTTGTTATGGTCCTAAGTTACTGGGGGAGTTTATCCCACAGTCAGACTGCCCCCAGAGAAGGTCTGTGTCCTGCACAGACAAGCTTTACTTTTATTGCTAAGAATTCCCTTGTGCCAGAGCAGAGTAGTTGTCAGTCATGACCTTCATCGCAAGCTTTAGACCAGTGTTTCTCAACCAGTGGTACGAGTACTCTCAGGGGTACTCGAGAGAAGTCTGGGGGGGGTACGTCAACACAACTGAAATTTGGAGAAACTGAATTTTTGATTTAAGTTTTACAGCGCTTTATTGTTTTTGTACTTTTTATATGAAAAATGTCATCGCCCACCCAGCTATGATTAGGTTGTTTAAACAAATGTGTTGCAATGGTAGAAACAAAAATTGTGTGTCTGAAAACTGTAGGTACTGGGGATACTTATAATTTTTTAAAAGGGGCACTTTATAAAAAAAAGGTTGAGAAACACTGCTTTAGACAATCTTGTAGTATCTTGGGACCAGGCCATGGGGCACTTTGAAGATAAAGAATGAAGGCAAAGGACAGAGTTGATGTTTGTGGTTCCCTTTGTTGCTGAGGAGATGCACAAAATGCCTTACATCCTTATACTGTACATTCTAAACTCAAATGGGATTTGAATAAAGAAAGCCAATATTTTCCTGTGATGGAAGGGTAATTAGCCCATTTGTTTCCTCTACTGTGTTCTGTTTTGACCCAACAGAAAGGCATCGATTCTGTTCTCTCAAGAGTTTGACATTATTCAACACAGTTGCCAAACTAAAATAAAATTCACTTAGCATAATGACTTGAGTTAAAATTACACAGATGCTTTGAGTGATTCCAGATCAAAATAGATAAATAACATGCAGTTGCCCTTACATTCTAAGGGTATGTCTACACTACAGCGTTATTTTGAAATAGCTTATTTTGAAATAATTATTTCGAAATAGCTTTTCAAAATAACACATCTAGACACAAAATGCAATTCGAAATAGCGTTTTGCTATTTCAAAATAGCGCGTCCACACTGATAGGATGCTGAATCACATTTAAGGCCGTCCGGAACCGGTTCTGGCAGGGCATCAAGTCAGGAGTTACCTTGTGTGGCTGCTGCCTGAGGCTATCTGAGGCCTGTGCTTAAAGGGACACCCCGGACAGCCGGTTCTAAGGTTTCCCTGCTTGTTTGCCTGTCTTCCTCGCTGAGAGACAGCAAAGCATTTTTTCCTCTGTGTGCTCTGGTTGCCCTCACTCAGGACACCACAGCACTCTGCACCATGGAGCTGGAGCCACCCCTGGGCACTCTGGTGCTTCTCCTGGACATGTTGCTGCAAGCCTGGCAGCACGTTCTGCAGGCAGTAACAAACAGTCTCCCTGGTGTGCCACACTGGGGGCTTGTGCCTCATTCCTCCCTCACGTCCTTCCACTTACCCCTCCCTAACCCTCCTTCCTGCTGTACAATAAAAGACACATGTGTTCATTACAACTAAGCCTCTTTATTGAACAAAACTGGGGTGGGGGGGAATGAGACTGGGGAAAGAAGGTGGAAGAGGGGAGGAGGGAGGGTGGGAGAGGGGAGGGGGAACCTGGAAGGAGGGAGCTGGCAGGGGGAGACAAGGGGAGGAAGGGGGAGGAGAAGCTCAGGGCTCAGGGTTGGGGGTCTCGCCGGCCCAACTGTCTCCCAGCACCGCAGGTGCGGGGGCCTCAGCATCCCTGGGGGTGTGGGGAAGAAGAAGCGGGAGGGGGAGAAGGAGTGGGAGGAGGAGCAGTAGCTGGGGAGGCAGCAAGGGCTGGAGCAGCAGGAGGCAGCAAGCTCTGCCCCAGGGTTGATGACCAGCTGGGGGGCACGGACCATCTAGCCCCCCAGGATGCGGTCGATGGCATCAAATTACGGGCAGGGGTCTGGGTCTGTGCCTGGTTGGGAGCTGCCCCCTGTGGCCCTGGCATACGCCTGCCGCAGCTCCTTTATTTCCATGTGAACCTGCTCCTGGGTTCACATGTGGCCTTTGGTGGCCAGGCTGACAGCCATCCGCCTGTAGATGGTTGCGTTCCTCCGTTTAGTGTGGAGATCGTGGACGTTGGAGGCATCCCCCCAAACCTCAATTAGGTCCACAATCTCCGCACTGGACCAGGTAGGTGCCCACCTTTTCCGGCCCCTGGCTGGCTCCTGGGAGCTGGCAGACTGCTCCTGGGGAGCGGTGGAGGGCTGGCTGGCACTGGCTGTCTGGCTCATGCTGGGGCCACTGGATCGAGTGTAGCGACTGCTGGCTCTGGGCTGGCAGGCTTGGAGCTGGCACAGGCACTGTGGCCAGAGTCTACCCCTTTAAGGGCTCCAGGGGGGACGGGGGGAGAGGAGTTTTCCTGGTTGGGGCCAGGGTGGCCAGCAGGGCACCCTGGGAAGGGCTTGTCTACACCACGCTTATTTCGAAATAGCAATTTCAAAATTGGCACTATTCCTCGTGGAATGAGGTTTACCAATTTCGAAATAAGCCCTCCGCTATTTCGATTTAATTTCAAAATAGCGGTTTGGCTGTGTAGACGCTGGTAAAGTTATTTCGAAATAATGGCTGTTATTTCGAAATAACTTTGCTGTGTAGACATACCCTAACTCTGCAGTTTTGTGTAAGAAAACATTCAACAGCAGACTGAGTAAGATCAATCTAATTCCTAGTTGGAAGCAACAATGGTAACTAGAGGTTGAGGTAGAAATGCTACCATGGGGCATTTCTATGGTAGCATAGATCACCATACGGCTCTGATTTTTGAGGAAGAAAATACTAAATACAAATCATTTTATTTCTTTTATTTTTATATTCTTTTGCATATCCTTACATAAAACCACTTGTTTTCTGATTAATACAGAAGGGTTTTGTAATTACACAACGTACTCTGCATGCTTTATATATTATTAATGAAGTATTTGAAAAGAATATTCTGATTTTTTGATTAAATCCAGTTAGTGAAATGTATCATTTTGTTTGTATAGAGCATTTTGATATAATCACAGTGATGGAACATATTTTTTGCTGTAAACCAATTATACAGCTATTGTTTCCACTTCTCAATTAAGATTTCAAACTTTAGCCAAGATGGGGGAATTTCTGAATGACATTTTAATTAGTTTAGTACTTTTTAACATATGAAAGGAAAACTACAGTAGCTTTGAGTGGTTCAAGACACTTTTTTGCATGCTGCACAGTAACTTTTTTTGTCACATACGCATTTTACAGGTTTCTTGTTTATAATATTGTCTGCTTGGTTTGTGGTGTTTTGTATAAGAAATTTTTGAAGTCATATGCAAACTAGTTATTCCCTATACACATTAGCTGTTTGCCTCTTTAAAAATAAATAAATCTGAAACCTTGGAAACTTATTTTGTCTGTGGTATGCAGAATAGATTTATTAGGTGACACACAGATTGTTTTGTGTTTAGTGTACTGTGATCTGAAAGCTCTTTAAACAAGTATTATCAGAATGTTAAAAGTTGGAATTTATGGAATTTATGGTGGTGGTATAAAATTTCAGCCTTGCAAAACAATCATGAAAATTTCAGTACTGACACAAAATCTACTCTCTGTCTGACCTAGATGATTGATAATAATGAATAACTAGTGATATTTTAGTCACCCATCCAAAGAAGAAAAAATCCTCAACTTAGACAATTGTTTTCAAAAGAATGCAGTTCCTACAGAGTGCCTTCTTAAAGCCCTTCACAAATATGAATGAATTTAAGTTTGTATCACCTTTCAACGTAGACATTGTCTCATTCTTTTTGATAGAACCCAGGTCTCCTGTTCCTCTGTTTTAACTATCTGAACATGTTTCATCCATTCACATATTACACAAAGTTCCCAGTATTTTAAAGTAATATTGAGAACTTGATTAGTTCTACCATTGCAATGCTATTTGATAGTTCAGTTTCAGACTGTGCCCTTCATCACTGTGTGAGAAGGGATGGTAGAGAGGCAGCATAGTTGCTTTTGAGAGCAGAGGTCTGGAAATCAGGACTCTACTGGTTTGTGTTCCCAAATCTGCTAATGATTCACCCCATGAACCAGGATAAGGCAGTCACACCAACATTTGCCAAAAGAGCTCACCAATTCTGCATACCTAATTCTTTGAGTATCCAACTTGAGAATCCTCAAGCGTGACTCAGAGGTACTGAACTTCTGCTGCACTTACTGAGTCCAACTGATTTTGTGGACCTCTGAAAAAGCAGGATCTAGGTGTGAAATCCTGGCCCCACTCAACGGGACTTTCACCACTCATTATAGAGGAACCAGTATTTTACCCAAGGTGATCACTGAAAATGGAGGCACTCAGAGCTAGTCAGCTCTTCTGAAAATATAGGCTTTAATCTCTCTCTGATTCAGTTTATTCATCTGTGAAATGGGTGTACCTCACAAGGGCACTGAGGCATAGGCAGTGTTGGTGAAACACTTTCCGTTTATCCAGCACTTCTCAGTTGAAGATCTTAATATTTTTAGGAGTCAGTCTGGACTATTCCCAGTAATGTGGTTCTGCAGACCAAAGCTAGTCCCTCAGTTACAGCTATGAAATTTCATTGTATACATATTATCCCTTCTCTCAGGACACTCTTGCAGTTCCTTTGCCCCTTGCCTGAATAAAATGTAGGACATAATTTTGTTGATTCTAATAATGTGTCGAATACCTCCTGTGTGGCCTCCCCCCCCCCCTTGTAGTCTAGGGTCATGCTGCAGGCAACCTATCTCCCTTCTCTTAATGGAGCATTCAAATCAAACTTCACCAAACTTTTTTTTTTTGTCAAAAATACCCCACCCTGGAGATTGAATTTATTAACATAAAGCTCAAAACTAGGGGTATGTCTAGACTACATGGCTCCGTCGACGGAGCCATGTAGATGAGTTTACTAGACATAGGAAAACGAAGCGGCGATTTAAATAATCGCCGCTTCATTTACATCAAAATGGCCGCCGCGCTGTGCCGATCAGCTGTTTGGCGGCACAGCGGGACAGTCTGGACGCGCCACGGTCAACAAGGAAGCCTTTGTCGACCGCTCCGGTAAACCTCATTTCACGAGGCATGCGGGCGGTCGACAAAACTTCCTGTCGGCTGTGACGCGTCAGACTGCCCGCTGTGCCACCAAACAGCTGATCGGCACGGCGAGGCCATTTGATAAATGAAGCGGCGTTATTTAAATCGCTTCATTTTCCTATGTCTAGTAAACTCATCTACATGGCTCCGTCTATCGAATATTGTATAAGTCAGTTCATAAGTTCACACAATATAGAATTTCTTTTCTTCCTCCTAGGTCTTCTTGCCTGAGCATTTCCAGTCTCTCCTGCTTGAACAGTGTCTCTTCCAGGCCTTCCTTTCTGGGGCATCTACCTTGACCTCAGGAGGTGTGTCTACACTGCAGTTAGATACCTGTGACTGGCCCATGCCAGTTGACTCAGGCTTATAGGACTTGGACTAAGAGGCTGTTTAACTGCAGTGTAGACATCCAGCCCTGGGATCCAGTCCAACCTCTGGGACCCGCCCACCTTGCAATCAGCCAACCACAAGTTTTTAATTGCAATATAGAGACATACCCTTCCTACAGGAGCCTCTACTGACATAACTTCCTGACTTCCCCGTTCATTGTAGTCACCTGCTGCCCTTTATGAGGAATTACCTGTTTTCACTCAACTGTGCCTTATTCTGTAATCACAGTGGGCTGGTAGTGCACAGTATTACAATCCAGCTCACATTTTCTCTTTTGGGTTGCTCAGCAGTATTAAAAGTAAACAGTAATTTTAAAAAAAGCCAAACTTTTGTCTCTAGAGTCAATAGAAATGGGAATGAATCTGAGGGGGAAAAAAGATGCTGAGTTTTTGTGTTTGTTTTTTGCTTCATTATGTTTAAACTTTACTCTAAGCCAGACATTCATGTTACTGCATAGTTCTTTTATTTGTTTGGTTTTTTGTTCATTCAATCAATAAAAGAGTTTTATACATTTCTGAGCAGCAGTAGCAGCATATGTAGCTAGTGTGAATGCTGTGTATACAGTTATTTTGTGGCCGGTGCATGGAGAGATTTGATAATCGGAATAATTTAGATTTATAGCATGTATATAAGTAGCTGTGTTAAATTATTATTTGTATTACTACTTCACTCTCCAGAAAAATAAGGCTCACAGGGAAGCATTGGCAAGAAACTTGCTTTTCTTTCATGTGCAGACCTTGCCCAGGCAAGCTCTCCTTTAATACTTGCAAAGTAAACTGCTGTCACACAGCACAGTGCAGGCTGCTTGGAAGTAGGGCTGGCCAGAAAACAAGAATTCCACTTGGAAAAAATTTCATGGTTTTAACATTTGTTTCCATTCCACATCAGGATGTGGAAAAATAAGAATGCCCCAGAATAGCCAGTAGCCCCATGTAAAGTTCTTATCCAGCTCTACTTAGAATATTCTGCTAAAACACAGTCAAGTTGCCCATCTGTTGAAATATATTTTGCCCGTATTCTGAACTAGCTATTAGTTTTCCAGGTGAAACTCAAATTTCTGGTTAATACTCAGGAGCCTTTTGATGGCCTTGGCTTAAACTGTTACAGAGGCCAGCTCTCCTTGTGACTTGCCACGTCAGCTGCACCCTGAACACTTCAGCTAACTGCACCGGGGCTAAGACTCGGAATCCAGGGTTAAGATATTCTTAGTACCAATAAAGCAAACGAAAATCGAGCTTCAAAATATCTTCCTATCCTGCAAACTAAACATTAGGAGCAATGCCAAGAAAAACATTTCTGAACTGATATGAAGTTCCCTTTTGTACTGAGATTATCTCTCTTATAAGAAAAATTAATCACATTGATTTTGACTAGTGTGAAGATGGAAGTACTAGATTGCTATCCATTTTTGTGCTCTGAGAGCTGCACTGTATTAATGAGGCAATACAGTGAACAGTCTAGAAGATGAAGAGGCTGGTAAAAATTAGTTCCATTTTTTCAGTAATTATCTTGCCTCATTTGATGTCCAAAATGTAGGGCACATCCACGCTCAAAACGTGATGGCAGTGCAGCTGCACCACAGCCGCACTTCAATGAAGGCACTACCTATGTCAGCAGGAGAGGTGCTCCCATAGCATAGGTGCTTCACCTTCCTGAGAGGCCGTAGCTGGGTCAACAGGAAAATTCTCCTGCCAATTTAAAGTGTCTACTACAGAGCTTAGGTCAGTTTAACTGCTTTACACAAGAACCTAATTTCCTAGGGTAGACCAGAGCTTAATGTCACCAGAAGGTTTTTGGTATTTGCTGACTGTTGTTTTCATATCTGAGAAACAACAATTTTTAGATTATTTCCATGCCACCACAGTGTGGCAATACATATTACAGAGATGAGAATTGTAAAGTGCACTATTGCACAGTAATTAGCCCCCGGCCCTGCTGGGGGAAGCACTAAAAGTTCCCTAATGTGTTTTTAATATATTACCATTTGGAATGGAATACATCCAGCATCAACTTTGAGAAGAGTCCCTTGGGAGAAGGTTAGATCACCTCATGAACTTCTGCTCACAGGTATAGTGGATTAGGAGTGGCCATCTTTTGCACCCCTGTATGGAGAAATCATCACAGGCTAATCATTGCCAAGGTCCTTGGGTCTGTCCTGGTTCAACCAGGAGGCCTCAATGTGCCTAAATTGGGTCTGGCTCTCTGGGATCTGGGTCGAGCAGCCTAGCTGGACAGAACAAAAAACACAGTGAATTATTGTGTATGGCTTTGGATTCACAGGAAGAGGCTGAATCCAGATTCCTCTCTCACATGGGCAGGGAGGGATCAGCAACCTAGCTGACCCTCCATGCCTGATACTCTCCATCCTCCATGCCTCACTGGACCTCCTCTCCAAGCAGCTGGTGCTTCGTCTTCCCAAGGCAACGTGTGTGAGGGAGGCTCATGTGGGGTCACATGCCTCCCTCCTCATATTTTTGTCAGTGAGGGTTTACATCAGAGCATAGCTTTTGGCAGTTGGTGGAAGGGAAGGGATGGGAGTTGCTTCCAGCCACAGGGGAGATGACTTTGCCCATGCCTTTGCAGAGCTCATCCTACCTCACCCCTGTAGCTGGAAACAGCTTATTTCTACTCTGTGTGAGAAGGAAGTAAGGCAGTTCACACCTCCAGGCTGCTGCCAGCTACCATCATAACTCAGCCACCTCTTGTCCCCTGGCTACAGCATGGGTAGGAAGGAGTTAAGCCCCCAAGGATGTGTTGTGCTCCAAAGCCCGGGGTACCTGACTACAGGGTCTTCAGTGGCCATGGAGCTCAGTCAGATAGATAGCTCAGTCAAAGAAGGTGCTCAGTAAAAAGGGAACAGGACAACCCTGTGCTCCCTGAGGGCAGCACCGAGGAGGGTAAATGGAGAGGGTGCTAAGCCCCTGCCTGGGGGTAGCTGTAGAGCCTTGCAGATTCAGTGCAGGAAAAGGCTTGACATTTCTTTCCCTCCCATTCCTAAGCTGAGGGGGTGGAAAGGCTTCCCTGTGCCAAGGCTGTGTAGCTTTGTCACATGCAGGGCTTGGCACCCTGGGCTGGAGGGTCTTCAACTTTCCCACAGTCCCAGCCCAGCCAGGAGTAGTGGGGGGAGAAAAAAGGTTTCTGCCAGCCAGTCTGCTAGTGAGCTGAGGGCTCTAACTAGGGGCTGATTTTCTGCACAGCGCTGGAAGAAGTACCTACAACCACATGGGGAGGGCAAAGGGGTGATGCAGTGATAGGCCAACGAGAGGGAGAGCATGTAAAGGATCGAACTGTGGGTAGCAGAGGCGACATGTAACTGGCTGCTGCCTGGTGCCTATCCACAATCATCAATTGCTGTAGCTTGCATTGTGCAGCCAATGCCAGCCAAAAATGGGATGGGAGGCAGGGCCCTGCAGGCTTAGACCTGGCATACACTAGGGGGTGGGCTGACAAACCAATATGCATGGATCTCAGACTGTATCTTCGTCCTACCACAAGCTTTGTATACCCACCCCCATTGTCAGCCGCTGGACCCTCCACCCACTCACCTCTGGTGGGCAGGCGGCTGGCAAGCTGGGATCCAGCCAGCAGCAGGATCCATCAGTACTGATGGGGGGAAGGGAGTCAGAAAATATTGGACCATTTGCCTGGTTTTCAGAAAGTTGGGATACCTGCAGCAGGGCTTAAATACAGAACTGTCCTTTTAAAATCGGGACATCTAGTCACCCTAAGGATGGGAAGAAGAGAGCGGAGCAAGTGATCCCAAGGGACTCTACTTTCCAGAAGGTTCTGAGAGCTTGTAACAGAGGCACCTTGATCCCACAGGTGTGAATATACAGAGACTGGTCTGAAAGAACTCTGGTTACAGGTAGGGCTGTCCTGGGTTGGGGGGGGGCAACTGCAGAGCCTGAGGCAACCCCTCCACCCTTGCCCTGCCCCATTCCACCCCTTCCCCTAATCCCTGCCCCTGTTCCATCCTTGCTCCGCCCCCACGCCTTCCACCCCTTCCCCATCCTCTTGCCAAAGCCCCTCCTCCGAGCAACATGAGCAGGGGGATTACTGGTTGGCCTGGCATGGAGCAGCCTCCCAGGTAATACGACAGGCCCCATCCATAGAATGGTTAAGGTGGCCAGCACAGTGCCATCCTATGGATAGGGTGGCTCTGGTTACATATAAGTATTTTGGGTTTAATAGAAATTTTCTGTGCAAAAATATCCATTTTCAGTCCAGGTCTAGAAACAAAGTGTCCAACTACAGCCATGGGAAAAGAAATTAAAGCAGAGGAATTCAACCTATATGAAATGGACATCTTAAATGGGCTTGCTGCTTTGTAACGTTGGTGGCATGACATGGAATGTTGTCATGACTGTGGAAAAATATTCTCCCCTTTCTACCCCGTGCTTCTCTTGGCTATTGGGAAACAGGGGCATGAGATTCTCTCATTCCCTCAGATACCGCTTTGCTCAGTACTTCCTGTTCTACATGCTGTGATCTGCGAGTCCTGGAGCCCCAGCGCGGCCCATGCAGCTGCCCTGAGGGACCTGGAGTCTCAGCACAGTGTGCGCAGCTGCCTGTGGGACCTGGAGCCCCAGCACGGCGTGCACAGCTGCCCTGCGGGACCCAGAGCCCCAGCGCAATGTGAGCGGCTGCCCTACGGGGTCCCGGAACCAGGGTAGCGATGGCTGCTCAGCAGGGCAGAGGGGCCAGCAGGAGATGAGGAGCTGGCCAGGAGGCCAGTGGGCTGGGCAGGATGGGGAAGCGGGGCTCGCAGCAGGGGGTCTAGAAATGACCTCCCCTGCTCTGGTAAAATCCCTCATCCGGGACTGGTCAGGTCCCAAGGGTGCCGGATCAGGGAGGTCCACCCTGTAGCTACATAGCAAGAGCTATATGGCAAGTCTAGGGTAGAGCCTGAGTTAAAGGGAGATGATGACAAGAACTACAGTAATAACGAAAAAAATACATATCTGGATCCGGAAACTACTCTATGTTTATTAGTTATGATCCAAAATTCTTCTGAGATAAAATATAGTTTCTAAATAAGTTTTTTAATCTGCATGTACTGTGGTTTGGCAGTAGAGAGTAAGTGTGCATATACATTTGACATTTTTCCACTGTTCTGAATTGCTTTGAATAATTGTATCATCTTTGGGAGATTAAGCTTGAAAATACTAGATCTTGCTTAGTTATGGTATGAGCCTGAGCACCACTGAGTAGAAGCAGGAAACGTTTGTTTTCAGTCCAGTGAAATGAATACTTGATTCCCATCTTGCTGTGTCTATTTACACTCAGTGGATATGATGGGCTTGCATTCTTATAGTTCCAAAAATCATAGACCGTGAGGAAACTGTATAGCAACAAACATATCAAAATGAAATTCATATTTTCCAAAAGTAGCTGTTTTTTTCCTTCCCATTCAGTCTAATAGTAGAGCATTGATTAGTCAAACAAGATGAAGGATATAAAATATTCAGGGGGTAGCCAAGTTAGTCTGTAACAGGAAAAACTTAAAAAACAACAAATAGACTAGTAGCACCTTAAAGACTAACAAAACATGTACATGGTATCAGTAGCTTTCGTGGACACAATTGAACGCTCATGATACCATCTACATGTTTTGTTAGTCTTTAAGGTGCTGCTAGTCTATTTGATATAAAATATGTTTGACTAAAGGATTAGTTTGGTTACAGAGGAAAGCAAAAGCACAGTTCAGTATACGGTGGACAAAATTTCCTAATTTGGGTGCCTAAACTTAGGCACAAAATAAATAAGTGGCCTGATTTCAAGAGGTAGGGACCACCTGATAGAACCATTGAAGTCAGGAGAATACTCTGAAGTTACACAGTTGAAGCTGAGAGTAGAAATTTGGCCCAATATATTCAGGCACTATCTATAAGTCTTGGTGTATGCAGGAAGAAGTCGTATGTTTCTAATGGAATGCAGAATGAGGAGTTTCTATTTTCAAACAGTTGCCTATATTTCTGTGCTTAATGAGAATCTGCTTGACTTGCTACAGTCTCTTTCCCATGGACCAATCTTCTTGTTCAACTAAGCATCTATTTGTTTGGGTTTTTAAAAGCTACCTTCTGAGCTGTTTTCTGCATGTATGCAGCTTCCTCTGGTTAGGGATATCCTCTGGAGCCTTTTAAAATCTCCCAATCGATTGCTAAATTTAAAATTAAATACCACTGTTTTGCTATGATCATATGAGAATATGTGTGCCCTGCCAGTCTGCCACCCCTAATTCTCTGCAAAATAAATTAATTAACATGGCGCTGCAAGGAATTTTTCTCTCTTAGCTAGTTTGTGGCTGAGTTCCCTCTTGGGATGATCTGGGTAGCCTGCAATTTTAAAATGCACTTACTAGTAATTTCACTGAAAGATGGGTTCTGTTGTTCTTTTTATTTTTCTGTGAATTGCACTCAGTGGATATCGTGGCATAGCCGTTTCTTTTCCAGATAAGTTTTGGTGCTTGGGTGGCTTCTCTTGTTCATTATTCCTTCCTAGGAGTTTTATCCCATATCTATTTAACCCTCATACCTGAGGAGGTATCTTTTCCCCTTCTTATCCCCTTCTAACTTAAGTAGAAAAAACAGCCTTTCTGGTCAATTGTTTGAATGTGTTCTTCATGCTGCCAATTGTTGCATTTATTATCACACTGTTTACTGCAACATTCTTTGAGTTACATACTCTCCAGGAGTGAGGTTCCTTCACTGATGATCTCTTTAGAGAAGGGGAAATTATTTGCCTTGTAATTCTGCTTCTAAAGATACCGTTGTGCAGAATTCTCTCTCCCAGCCACTTCCCCTCAGTTAGGGATTGAGGTTGTGTGTCAAGTGCCTGTTTTCTGGGACCCCTTTTTCATTTAGGAGTGGATGAGGAGATTGTTACATTTTTATATGTAATTAAAAGTATGGGAATCTGTTGCCTGCTGCTTTAGAAAGATTCTGGGGTTCTGAGGCCTCTGAGGTTAGAGCAAGTTTTGTAGGGTATATTCCTCACCCCAATTCTACAGGTGTTGTGGAGGGTCAAAAACCTTGAGCACTAGGAAAGCTTCACACTTGGGGTGCAAGACCAATAAGAAAAAAGTTGCATGATGCTAACTTCAGAGGAGCAAAACTACAATTCCATTTCTGCAGCACACTGTAGATTTTATTTTTATTAATTTTTAAATGGCAATGTTGTTGGGTGGGCAAACTAGAAAATTATTAATTATGTAACATAGCCATGGGTATTCAGGTATGCTGTGACAATGAAGAATTTGAAGTGGCAGTAAAGCAGAGTAATTTAGTCTTAGCAACTTTTATTATTCAGGTTTAGCAACCAGTAGAGCAAAGCAATTCTCACTTTGCCTCTTTAAGCCTCTAGCCTGTCTAAAACAGCAGTGAACAAGACAAATAAAAGTAAACAGTGAGTAGAACACCAGCTAGTGAAATGCAGATATCAAAAGCAACAAGGTATATTTTTCTTTTAAACAGATCCCTTCCTTCCGTGACTGGAGATTTGTTTCTGTCTAGCATGTACCTGTTTTTGGATTTCTAGACTTTGCCCCACAGATACAGATTTAGAACTTTCACAGAATGTAGTTCTGTAAATGATTTGCCCTGAGAAATTCTTTTCGTGAAAAGAGGTTCGCTATTGTAACCTCTTTTTCAAGTTCAGCAGATGCATTTTATTCTGGTTAATTTAGAATTCAGGTAACATTTTAAGAAGTTACAGTTTGTTCCTACTCTACCAATATAAACTTTCCACTCCACTTTTAGCTCCATATCTTTATTCTCATGTTTCTCTCCTTGCTTCTCACCTTCTCACCTTTCCATACTCTAAGAATATGCTTCTTAGACATATTCCTGTGAGGTCCCACTCCTTGCTCACTGCTTTCCACCCCTTCCTCCCGTCACTCACCCTTAGAGTAAACAGTGATGGGCCTATATAGAGTGACCAGATGTCCCAGTTTTATAGGGACAATGCTGATATTTGGGGCATGTCCTGATTTTTCATTCTTGCTATCTGATTACTAGAGCAGTGGTTCTCAAACTTTTTGGCTTGCAGCCCACCCCACAAAGACCTTTTTGCGGACCACAAGCCAACCACACATGATGACAGTATGGGTACAGGAGGGGGTGGATTTGCAAGGTCTGGGAGGGAGGGAGTGTGCAGGAGTGGGCTCGATGTGCAGGGTCTCAGTGGAATCTTCCTCAGTGTGATGAGGAAGGAGGTGCAGGGTCTGGGCATGAAGGGTATGGGGGGGACCTACCTGGCTGCGTGCCTCTCCGCGTTCTCAGGCACTGCCCCTCGCTGCTCCCATTGGCTGTGATTCTGGCCAGAGCCTCCAAGGTGAGCAATTTCCTGTGTTGCTATTCCTCCATCTGCGGGGAGGGTGAGCAACAGTACACAGAGTTACTTCCTTCCCCCACAAGCTATATCCAGCCCTTGAGGGTCACCACCCTGCACCCCTGCAGCAGGAAGCTTATGCTCCAAGTAGGTTGTGCTCACAAAAGCTCATGATACCATCTACATTTTTTTTATTCTCCAAGGTGCTGCTAGACTACTTGTTATTTTTTTAAGTTTTTCCCGTTACAGACTAACATAGGTACCCCTTTGAAACTTTTGAATGGACACTGATAATAGCTCAGCTCTGGGAGGGCTCAGGTACAGGGAATTGACGGCATCCAGGAGCACAGCCCCAGTGAAACCAAAACCCCAGATAAATCCATCTTGCTCTGTATAAAAGCTTTACGCAGAAGAAGTTCATAACGTTCACTTCTTTTATCAATGAAAGAGAGATATGCACAGCTGTTGTTCCCCTCCAGGTAACTAGGTTTGATAATACACCAAAGGGATTTTATTAAGTATACAGAGTAAGATTTAAGTGGTTGAAAGTGATAACACAGATCAAAGCAAATTATTAAGCTAAAATAAAACAAAACATGCCAGTTAAGCCCTAATATGCTACGTAAAATTGTTACAAATCATATTTCTCGTTTCAGGTGAAGTCTTTTCAGACCAGAGCTATTCTTTCTGGCCTGTGTCCAACAGCACATCTTCACCCCTGTCTTTAGAGTTCTTTTGTTTCCAGGAGCATTCATGTATCCTGTGTGTGGAACAGTCTGTGAATTCAGTTAAAGACTGTCATCACTTGCTTTCCATTCCTTAAAAGGAATTTCCCCAGAGTCGGCAGTCTTTGTCCTATTCCCTCACCCTTGCAGAAAAATATTAGATTTGGGATGGATTCCAGCACCAGGTGGCATGATGACATATTTTTGTTGGACCAACCATACTTTAGGCTTGCAGGAAAAACAATACTATTCACAGATCATTGCCTTGAACACTGGGCCATTAAGGTACTTAAGTACCACTAATGGCTTTCACTAGAAGACTTAGATTAATAAACAGGTTTACATTTCATATTTCTAAAACTTCATTTACAAGAAAGTTATATGCACACAAATAGACTATATACATTTAAGAAATTACAAGTTCTTCATTGATACAAGTTCTTTTCCTGTTTTGCATAAAGTATATTTTAATTATGAATATTCAAAAACATATTTCCATCAAAAATATCGGGGCACAGTGTCACAAATAGCAAAAGAGAGTCTGAAGGAGAATAATGAGGTAGCTTTTTGGAGGTGTGTGGGGATCTTTTCTCCCCTCAACAAGCTGCATGGGAGAAAGCACAAAGGTGCTTGTTTGAAAATTCAGTAAGTGGGTGTTGGAAGCTGGCACTATGGGCCACAGACAGGAGCTGACATCAGGGTGAGAAATAATAGGTAAGGTATGGAGCGTATGAAGAGCCTTAAATGTAGCAGTAATACCATGAAGCTTATGTTTAATGTGATAAAGAAGGAGAAGTTGGTGAAGGGATTCAAAGAGAAGGGGAACATGGTCAAAGCAACAGGTTAAGGAAATGATCTTTGCAGAAGCATTCTGAATGGTTATGAGTAAGGTAACATTGCATTTGTCAAGGCCAGAAAAAAAGGCGGTTGTAGTTCTTGAGAATATGACAACCTAGATTAGAGTTTTAGTTTTGTGGATTGACAGGAGAGGCCATATCTTACAGATATTATGCTGAAAGAATCTACAAGATTTAGACATAGCCTTGAAATGAGGCCCTGGAGAGAGTTCCAAGTGAAAGATCAAGCCCCAGTTCTGGGTTTGAGAGACAGTTAAGATGGTGGCGGCGTGCACAGTGATCAAGATGAACATCTAGAGGAGCATTTGGGGGGAAAGACCAAGAGCTCTGTTTATCCATGTTGAGCTAGTGCTGGCAGCTAGACATCCATGAGGAGATGTCAGATGGGCCAAGACTAGTTTGGACAGAAGGAACAGGTGTGGAGAAGAGATGTGAATTTATGTGTTGTCAGCATAAAGATAGTAGTTGAATTTGTGTGTGGATGAGATTACCTAAGTTAAGGTATGAAAGAAGAAAACCAAGGACAGAACCCTGTGGGATTGCCACAAAACATTGGAGGGGGAATGAGGAGGATCCTCTGAAAGATGCACCAAGGGAGTGATTAGAGAAGTAGGATAGAACCAGAAGAGGCCAGAGTCACAGAAGCCAAGGGAGGACAAGATGTCAAGAAGAGGAGTATGGCTGGTGGTGTCAAATGTGGCTGAAGGGTCAAGAAAGATGAGGATGAAGTACTGATTCTGAGCTTCAGATACAAAGAGGTCATTAGAGACTTTTCCAGAGCTGCTCAGTTGAATGCAAGAGATAGAAGCTAAATTGGGTATAAGATGGAACTGGTGGAAAAGAACTTCAGACCGATTAAAGATAGGGCAGTAGTTGGAGAAGAATGTAGGATCAAGGATAGTTTTTTTTAGATGGGGAAGACTTACAAATGTTTCTATTGCGAAGGGAAAGAGCTAGCGGAGAGTAAGAGGTTTAGGAGAAGAATTAGGAAGAAGATAAAGAGATGGGTTGGCATGGGGTCAGTGAGGACTTAGAACAGGAGAGCAGAAAAAAAATTTCTGTGACAGGGAAGGTGGAGAACTTTGTAGAAAAGGAAAGGCAACCTTATCATATTCATATCATGGTCATGTATTTTGTCAATTTTTCGCTTGAAAGAGAACAGCAAGTTTCTGTGCATAGAGAGAAGTGGAGGCAGAAGGTTGGGAGGGTTTGAGGAGTGAGTTAAAGGTGTCAAAAAGGTGGTTGGGATTCAGTTAAGTTGGAGAAGTGAAGTTGTTTAGATAGGAAGGTGGCAGAACTGAAGCAGGACTGAAAAAATTGTAGTGGAGGCACTCGGCTTAGTCATGTGCTTTCCATGGGACTCAGCAAAGTGAGGAGCAGAGTAAGCGTATATAGGCAGTAAGCCAAGGATGGATGGTGGGTAGTCGGGTTGCCAGGTGTCCGGTATTGACCCGGACAGTCCAGTATTTTTGCCTCCTGTCTGGTAAAAAAATTCAGAAAATACCGGACACCTAAAATGTCCAGTATTTTCTGTTTTTTTCCCCCCTGCTAGGAGGCGAAAATACCGGACACCTGGCAACCCTACAACACACTCAGCAAATGGCCCAGCCCCCAGCCTCCCTGGGCCCCCAACACCACCAGCCCCTCGCCCCCGGACCTTCTGCTTACCTGGTTCCACAGGGAAGCTGCGTTCTGGCTTGATCAAGAAAACAAAATGGCCACCAGCAAAAAGCCTAAAGGCCAAGGGGAAGCAATGCCTTCCCTGGGTCCTAGTGCTCAACCGCTCCCCTGTTCCTGACTCTGCACGCACTGAAAGGGGCCATGCTATTTTAATGCTGGTTTGGGGTTTTTTTTTTCCTTTTTGCTCAACAACTTTGGTCTCCCCCCCCCCCCTTTTTTTTTCCCTCCTCGACAGAATTTTTCCCCGGTGGGGTTGGTTTTTTGGTTTTTTTTGCGGGGGGAGGGGTGGGCTTCGGTATTTTTGGTTAAACCATCTGGCAACCCTAGTGGGTAGAAAGGATGGGTGGGGGACAAAAAAGTTGATGGTGGAAGAGAATGGCATCTGGAAACAATCAAAAACCATATTGATGAAAGAAAGAAGAGAGACAGGGAGAACACTGAGAGCAAATGAGAGATTATCAGTACTGACAGATTGGAAGTCAAGGAAGTGTGAAATGAGAGGGTAAGTTGTGGGTGATGGATGATGCTGAAAGAGACTAGGTGGCTATGTATCCAGTGTAGTTATAGTCATGTTGGTTCTGAGATACTAGAGAGACAAGGTAGGTGACATAGGGTACGTCTAGACTACACGCCTCTGGCGACAGAGGCATGTAGATTAGACTACCCGGCATAGGAAAATGAAGCGGCGATTTAAATAATCGCGCTTCATTTAAATTACATGGCTGCGCGCTGGGCGATCAGCTGTTTGTCGGCTCAGCGCGGTAGTCTGGGCGCTGCGATCGACATCAAGGCATTTGTCGAACCTCCCAGGTATGCCTCATCCCGGAGGCATACCTGGGAGGTTGACAAATGCCTTTAGCGCTGAGCCGACAAACAGCTGATCGCCCAGCGCGCAGCCATGTAATTTAAATGAAGCGGCGATTATTTAAATCGCCGCTTCATTTTCCTATGCCGGGTAGTCTAATCTACATGCCTCTGTCGCCAGAGGCGTGTAGTCTAGACGTACCCATAATGTCTTTTATTGGGCCAACTTCTGTCGGTAAGAGAGTAGGATGACCAAACAGCAAGTGTGAAAAGTCAGGACAGAGTCGGGGGAGGGGGAAATAGATGCTTATATAAAACAAAGTCCCAAATATAGGAACTGTCCCTATAAAATCAGGACATCTGGTCACACTGTAAGAGAGAGAAGCTTTCAAGCTATACAGAGCTCTTCTTTGCTTGTGGCCCAGAAGAGTTCTGAGTGGCTCCAAAGCTTGTCTTTCTCACCAACAGAAGTTGGTCCAAAAAGATATCTCATCCACCTTGTTATTCTAACAATACAGCCTTACACAGTAGCTGTAGTGTTCGTTGTTGTTGTTTTTGTTTATATTAATGTAGTGCCATAGGGTCCTGATCCATGGCTTCTGTACAGCACCTTGCACAAAATAAAGACAGGCTCTGTCCCAAAGGACATAGTCCTCATTTCATACCTACATATTTAATCTTTCCAGTTGCATGATTGTCAATGCCTCGTCCACTGTTTTTCAAGAAGTTCCGCTCCTTTTCTGCTCCTTTTGAATTCAGCCTTTAGAATTACTTTTGTATATACTGTATATTGGTCACAAATCTCTCTTCCTTCACTATTGTCACTTTCTGCTTGCATCAGCTATATCATGTCTTAGCTGCTTAATTTTCTTCCCATGTAGCCCAATTTTGTTTTCACTTTTGGTTTTATTTTGTTTTTAACATCCATGAACCAATGGTGGATGCTGCTGCTCCTCCTCTGCAGTTTTGGAAACTAAAAGAAATGTTCAGAGCAACAATAAAGGGAATATAAAGCAAACTGTTCAGAAATTAAGACCAGTAACATTTCTTTGATTATAGTAATTTATAGAACATTAATTGCCAAAACAACAAAATAAACTCTTAGTTTATAAGTATTCTTCTTTATAAGGTGAATAGAGTGCCCATAAAAAAGCTATATGGACATATCTTTGAATAAAGTCCTCTTTTGATCCGAGGAAGTCATAAAGCCTAAGCAGTGGCAGTGCAAAGAAATGTATATTTGGGGTCTATAACTTCTGTGGTTTAAAAAAAACCACTTTGTTCCCAAGAAATGTCAATGGTTTGCAATGATTTGTATTTCTCCCCTAAAATTCAATGCGTAAAGCTGAACATAGTGCTGAGAGGAAATATACAGAATAGGTCAAACCTTGGCTTTTCTGCTAAGATTGCTAATCAGTATGCCAATTGCAGCTGGTGGCTGATTTTATTTATTGAGCTGTGTGGATGCTTGTCCAATAGATACAAACTTCACAACACCAACTCATTTTTCATCCCACTCTGAACAGCCTTCAGCTGACAATGACTACTCATCAGAGCTGATACTGAACCAATGATCTGATTAAGATGGAAGGCACTGCATCCAGTTGCAAATACCTGGAACCACTTGAATACGACCTTATATGGGTGTACTAAACTTCCAAGGAAGTAAATGGGAATCCTTCAGTGAACTGTAGAGGGAATTGGATCTTGCCTGTACTATATAATTTCTTTTAATCAGGTTTCTTTTATTTTCTGATGAATTTTTATTCTTTAGACAAAAACCCAGTACAGTCAGCGCATCCCTGGCTTTTATCATTTGTACTGTTTAACTCTAAATTCTAATTGTAGACATCTTGCTGCATTTAAAAAAATCTGTCTATGCAGCGTGTGCACTACAGGGTTTCAATATCCTGGTGATTTCTTTTTAAATTGCTCAGCAGGGTATTATTCAGCAGGTTGTAACTAGGGACCAATACAACATGTGTTCTCAATTTCAGACTCTTTATGCTGGGAATTTTCCATTGTGCAGTTACATTAAATCTCTGGGCAACTGACAAGAGCATAGTGTTTTCTAATTCTATACAAGGTTAAATAAATTAAATAAAAATAGATGGAAAAGAAAACAACATACAATAAGTTTGCTTTCTCATGCAATGGCCAGGTGCCTGGTGAGGTCAGGGATTCAGTGCTAATAGCCATTATTCGGGCACTGCAGTAAAGAGTGAAACTACTGAACTTTTATAAATCACATTGGAAATTATCTTCTGTCTTCAGTTCTTTTCTTTCACACTCACATAGCCCATATATACACTAAGGCTATATTCATAGTTACAAACACTAAAAAAATTACATTAACTATTTCCCTTTGTAAATGTCTTGATCTCCAGAGTGTCAACTGTAATATTTTTCTTACCTATATATATTCTTCAAGTTTCTGTGCAACTGGTGGTATTAATTTTTACATCTTCATAGCCCAGGCTTGGGCAATAACCAGATGTGGTTTGCCAGGGTTAGCTGCTGGCAGGCCACCAGATGCTTTATTTACATGAGAGACCACAGATACGACCGCTCGCAGCTCCAGTTGGTCTCAGTTCGCTGTTCCTGGGTAATGCGAGTTGCAGGAAGCAGTGGTCCAACCCATGCTGCTTCTCGCTGCTCCTAGTGGCCAGGAACGGCAAACCATGACTTTTGAGAACTGTAAGTGGCCATGCCATGCCTATGGATGCACAGGTAAATAAAGTATTTGGCAGCCTGCCAGAGGCTAACTGATGAACCGCATTGGGACAGTGGGCTACTTATTGACTACCCTGCATAGCCTATGGCAAAAAATACAACATCACTGGAAAAGGGGAAGGTTATTTGCTAAGCACCAAGATAAACTTGTTCACATGAGAGACAATGAATTGTGTTACAAATGTCAAACTAAAAGGGCAACTGAGGTTAAAAACTGAGGTTTTATGCTATTTGCTTACCTTCCAATTACTATATCTTTTTAGAGTTACTCTAGAAAAGTGTGGCAAATATACTGATAATACCAGCTGTTGCACTGTCTGTGAGTCTTGTTACATCTGATTGTCATTTTGGATTTCACTCCTAAGATGCAATGAGTAATTTTCAGCTTTATTTTCAGTTGAAAACAGGTAATTTGACCTTTACCTCTGATCCACCGCATTGACTTGAAAACAAAGTTTTTAAAATGTAAACAGATCATCTTTGTTTGGTTTTAGGAGCATATCCAAAAAGGCAGTTGGGATTCGGCAGGTTTAAGGATTCTTTATACTCCTGTAGTGTGACAGCACTTTAAGTAATTCTGGTATATCTGTTACAGGAAACTTAGTAAATGTTTTACTTAGTAAAACAGTAAATGCATGTGAGGGTGCCATCTCCTGCCTTAATTTTCTTATTTGGGATTTTTTTGCAGTTGAAATACTGATAAAGTGTTCTTCAGGCAGAGAATTCAGTGACCTCAAGATTGCTGTACCTTGTTTTTTAGTTTAAATGAACAACTGCATTGTGCCAAAATAGCTTGCATCCTTTATTTTGAACTGTGGACTAACAGGCTTGCTACACAGTGTCCTGAAAGGTTGCAATGTAGGGATTTGGTCTATTTATGCTACGATCATCTTTATTTTTGCTGTCATTTCTTAAATACTGATTTAATCATCTGGTGCCTATTTAATTGTTATCTTGTGCCTATTTCTGCTGTAGCGAGCAGCTTATTTTTAATATTGTCTTTCGTTAGTGTTTATAAAACTTAAAATGTACAAAGTGTAAGGTCTGTATCCTTTCTTTGACCTTTTGGTTGAACTCCCATTGAAATCCGTGAGCATGCACAAAATGAAGATAAAATATAAAGTTCAGTCTTATCCTATACTATACTAAGGACTAGATCCAGCTAGCAAATCCCTGCCATCTTAAATAGTAATAATAATCATAATAGTTAACAGGAACACTTATCCATAGATCTTCACAAATATTGGCAAAGATCATCATCCCTAATTTACAAATGGAGGTAAATGAGTCATTAAGATTGTTTCTGTACTAAACTTTTTTTTTTTAAATCCCACTATTGTTGTCACTGGTGTATTGGTATTAGTTCACTTCATTGGTATTAGTAATAATGGAAATGCTAGCACAGGTTGTACCTCCCTCAACCAGAACTCTCTGGTCCAGCAACATCCGTGGTCCACCAGGACCATGGATGTTCCTTGACCACAGAGCCCAGGTATAGGCAGTTCGGACTGTGGGTCAGGAGTGGTGGGGGGTGGCAATTCAGCTGGGAGCCCCGTGTGGGGGCAGGCGGCACAGCAGGGAGTTCTGGCCCCTGCCGGCAGTGGCTGTGGAGCTCTGACCCCAGCCGCAGAGCTTGGGGGCTGGCACCAGCAGCTGAGGCGCTCTGGCTGTGGAGTTCGGGGGCCTGCAGCGGAGTGCTGGCCCTTGTGGAAGCCACGGAGCTCCAGCCTGGGAATCCACAGGCAGGCAGCAGCGGGCCAGGCTGGAGCCCTAGCCTGGGACAGCAGGGCCACATGGACCATATTAAGAGGGACTTCCCCTGGTCATTCGGGACCGGACAGGTCTTGAGGGTGCCAGACAAGGGAGGTCTAACCTGTACAAACAGTGCTCTTAGAAGGTGCTGGTGTTTAAATCACAGTCATCTCAATCTGCTTAGATCAGGTCTATACAACACAGTAACACTAGTAGAGAGGGGTACCTTCTCTATGTTAGCGGTCTCATCGTTGCTGACCTAGTGCAGCTGCACTGGTTGGAAAGTTTTCATACCTGGTGCAGAGAAGATCAGAGAAGTTGAAGTTGAGCAGTGAGCATGTGGCTGAAGGAGTAATAGAATCCAGGGTTGCATAGATTACAGCTGGCTCTTTTAATGTATCCATTTTATATAAACTCATTGCCTTCGGTACAGTTTTGTTTGACATTTAGTTAAAGAATGTTTCTGCCAGGCAATATTTTGTTGGCTCCTTGGGCTTTTGTGTAAGAGACTTCTCTGTATACAGTGTAATTAGGTGAACGCTTAAATACTAAAATTAACATTCCTTAGCAACAAACTGGAAGTTGTTCCCGCTTCATTTTGTAAACTTTCAGTCAGCTGCAAAGAAATTATATAACCAAGTGTATAGTAAAAAATATTTCCAGGTTGAAACAGTGCAAAGCAGGCCCTTGTTTTAAAAATCGTCCTTGAGAACCAACACAGGGCATCTAAAAAGAATATTTTATTTATACTAGTCATGACATTTTCAAGTATGAACACAGGAATTGTAATTCTAGATTTGGACAACTATCCAGAAAATCACTGACATTATAAGGAGTTAGATTTAAGATTCCAGAACATAGTCTCAAATCCTAATTCGTCTCTGCAGGAGCCAAGGCACAGCAACCTGAAGTCATTGTTAATGTGGATGTATAGCACTTCTAGCTTGATGAACTCTCTGAATCTTTGGTTTAAAATCTTTTGTTTAAAAACTTGCAAGTGTAGAGATCCTGCTTTGAAAACACTCCAGCTACATCTAGACTGCAAGCCTCTTTCGAAAAAGCCTCTTTCGAAAAAGAGCGTCTAGACAACAAGAAGATTTTTCAAAAAAGCGGCTCGCTTTTTTGAAAGAGAGTCTAGATGCTCTCTTTTGAAAAATCCCTGTTTTCATGCAATAGCACCTTTTTTCAAAAGATGACTTTCGAAAAAAGGTGTTATTCCACGTAGAATGAGGTTTACTGCCATTGACAAAACCGTCGCGTTCTTTTGATTTACTGTCAACAGAACGCGGCTGTAGTCTAGTCGCAGGTACAGGGTTGTTGTTTTTTTTTTTTTTAAAGGCCACTTTTTTTCGAAAAAACCCTGTAGTCTAAACACACCCTCCATGTGGTCCTGCAAAGCCATTACATGAGCCCTTGGTTACGCAGACTTGGTAGCATTGATAAATCTATGATTTCAAATTCACACTAGGCCAACATCTGTAATTCTTGCTATCAGGAACCTCTTGCAGAATTCCAGTTGTATATAACCTATCTACTGGCTCCATGCTTCTCCCATGGTCCCCTGTCTGGCTCTGGCAGCATGGCTAGATCATCCTATTTCTCTCTGCTCACAAATTCCATAATTGCACATGTGCTTCTATGGTGCAGCCCTACAGTTTTGCCTACCCCATTTCTGTGAGGGTTTGGTTTATTTATTTTCCTGTGATCCACGTAAGGATGGGCATATAAGCACTGTAGAAGTGGTTTGTGTTTTCTGAAATCATTTTATCTAGATGCCTTATGCCACTGTTCTCCTTCTAATGTAGATAAATAAGTACATGTCAGAAAAGTTACGAAAGATTTTGGATACTGCCCACCACTATCTTTTGCTCAGCTAACCCCTTGTTAGTCTGTATTATGTGAGATGGTGAAAACCTCACTTTTACAATTAATCAGATATAAATTAGCCAACAGAGGTGAAAAGTCACCATGCACTTTTCTGACCCATGTAAACAGAAAAGAAAGCAACCATGAAATTTAATTTTACTTACAGCATATTGGTCCTAGAGTATGGGTTGTTGATATGAAACTAAATTAATTTCAGTAGTACTCTGCAATCTAAACTGTCAGGAACATTCTTTGAAGGTATGCAAACAAACGTTTTAAATGGCTTTTTTTTTTTTGCTTGCTCTTTTAAAGCATTCATTAAATTGTAGTAAGTCTAAAGTTCCCTACAGTTGGGCAATACGTTTAGAAAAACTAGAGTTCAAATGTATATGACCATCAATATATTGTACTGATGGTAAAGAAGAAAAAACTGAAGCTGTTTTATTTGTTGATTCTAGTTTTGTTCAACTTTCTACTCTGTACCAATTCAATGTTGGAAATAAATAACATTTCATTTTTTAAATAGATGATGGAATTGGCATGACAGATCAGTATTGACCACTATCACCTGTGTGAGTGGATGAGGAATATTAAGAGTCCTGGGCATGGTGATAATCTTTAGCCATGCCTTCCTGATTTCTTTTTGCAACTCTGGGTTCCTTGCTGACAATTTACATTGTTAACATTTGTTTTGGTGGGTATTCTATCCATATAATCACTCTCTACAATCTATGAAGCACAAATTGTAGACTGTTTATAGTTTCACAGTTCTTGCTGCCATGTCCATTGGGTATTTCGTTTGCTGATTTTCAGTTAACAGTACAATAGGGCAGGGCCCTTCATCAAGAATTAAAGCAAACTCCAGATCGTGCTTCTCTCTTTCTCTCACTCACTCTCTCTCTCTGAAAAGCTGGTTTGTTTAATTATATTTTAATTTTTTATCTGCTATTTTTATTAATTTTGATTAAATAATTTTATTTATATTGGTAAATCATTGTAGTAAAAATAGTCCAGTCTTCTGTAGGGATGTCAATGTGTAGACGATTACACAATTAACCCATAAGCCTGGGCATATGGGTTAATCCTGTCAACTACACTCATTCCCCCTCCTTGATGCCTCTGTATCAGAGGCAGCAAGAGGGGAATGAGGGAGCCGGAGGTGTGTACTGTCTCTCATAGAGGCCACCCCTTTTACCCATGCTTTTATTGGTGTTTAGGGGGGAAGAGGGTGTGTGTGTCCCTCCTCTTGAGGTGTTTTAGCAGGTTTTATGTTTCCTCCCCTTTGGGGTCTTGTATTTTACTTTATATACATTTATTTATTGTGTTTTAAACATTTTTGCAAGCTGCCTCGAATATTTTAAATAGAGAGGTGGGGTAAAAATATTTTAAATAAATGAATAAAAGAGATGCACATAACCTTGCCATATATATATATATATATATATATATAAAATAGTGCAGAAAGGAAGTAGGGAAAGGATGCAAAGGGGAAGCCAGGTGAGATCAAACATTTGTTTAAAAATATGTTTCCGCTGTTTTCACCGCATGCTTCCTTTCTGGGCCAGTTAGCATCATTTTTTAACTGCGCTTTGCCAGCATTTACCCAAAAATGCATTGCACTGCCATGGTGGCCACCACAAATGTTTACTGGCTCCTTTGCTGTGTTACAGCATTCAAAATTAGATGCATGTGGCACTGTACCTTGCCTGCGGCCCTGCTGAACAGATGGTGCTGGGTGCAGGGGAATATTCAACAGCATCAGCAGAATATTACAAAGATGTTGCAGCAGAACAAGGATACCAATCTGGTGGAACTAAAAGACTGTTCGTGACTCAGCTAAACTATGTATAGTACCGTTTCTAGGCCCATCAAACAAGCATGGATAGGTGGGTGAGGAATGTTTTGTAAACCTGGGGTGACTAGCAGTCGTGAGAAAATTTCAGGATGGGGAGGATCATCTTTTTTTAAGATCTGTGCATAACTGGCCCTGGAGCTGCAGTTGTAGTGGAGAAAGGTATTGTCTAGCTAGATTGTAAAGATGAGTGACACTAAGCAGATTATTGCTCGTTTAGCATGCATAAAATTACAAAACTGTATTGAGGCAATTGATGGCACCCATGTGCTTATTGTTCCCCCTTCCTTCTGCTCCCTAGGACCATGGCAGGGAATGTATAACTAGAAAGGGATATTGTGCTCCAGAGACTGGCTGTCCAGTATAGGAGGCTTACAAAGATAAAAGTTGGGTGGTTTGGAAGGGTCCATAGTGTATCAGTTTTTTGGTACTCAGTTTTATTGAAATTAATGGAGAAGAATTGTTTGCCCCAGTGCCCTCTATGTACATTAATGGTGTGTAGGGTGGTCCAGTACTCTGGGAGACACACTTATCCTCTGATGCCCTGGTTAATGAAGCCATTCACAGACTGCTGGGACAGAAGGAAGGAACATTTTAACTGTTGCCTGAGTAGCTGCAGAATGGTGGTTGAGTGCGCATTTGTCTGTTGAAAAGCAGATGGCTCATTTGGAAGCAACAGAAAAAAAAATCCCCACCATTATAGCCATGTTCTGTGTTCTGTCCAATATTTGTGCAACTAAAGGAGAAAGCCTTAATAAATGGGTGGGTGGGTGGGCACAGAGACTTGTTAATTTGAGCAACCAGCAAGGTATCCCATAGAGAATGCTTGCACCAGGGGTGGGCAAATACCGACCTACGGGCTGGATCTCCTCTGCCAGGATTCGCCCCTGGCAGGCCCCACACCACAATATTTACCTGCACCTCCGTAGGTTCAGGGGATCTCAGCGCCCATTGGTCACAGGTTGCTGTTACCAATGGGAAAAGCAATCTTCTGTAACTGTGGAGGTAAATATAGTGGCCATGGTGAACTGCCACGGTTTTATTGCCCACCCCGGCTTACACCCTGAGGAATATTATCTGATATGCCTGTTATTCAACACAGGCTCAAAACATGAACATGCTAATCTGTGGAGAGGAAGATGGGGATAGACCATATTGTTTATGGATGGTGGAAGTGGGACATTGTCTGCATTAGTTTGTAAAACCGGATGAATTTATTTTAGCTTTTTTAAAAAGATCATGTTACATGCAGTGATGAATTATTAATGGACTAAAATGGATTAGAAACTGTTTTATTATAAAACAGTTACAAAATCAAAAATAAGATTTGAATTGAACTGATGGATAACTAACAGTAGCTTTTTGTTTGAAAATACATTTACCAAAACAATCTGACTAAGCAACAAAAAGCAAACCTTTAAATAATGCAGACCAAACTGAAAATGCAACAGTGCAAAAATAACAAGAGGTGAAGGGAAGTTTTAAAGATACAGACATGTATATCCTCTCTTCCCTCTGCCTCTTCTTATATGTGGGGGTTCTGAGGTTGAGTGCTGTGGCTCAGAATTTTCATTTTTGTTGCAGGGCCCAAAAGTGCTGGGCTCCCAGAAGCCACTGTTCTCAGTGGGAAGATGTTGGACCAGAGAAAGGAATGACCTTTGGGACAAGTGCTGCATGGGTATGGCAAGAGAGCATTGCTGGTCCCAGTAGTCAATATTGGCCAGGGATTGAAGAACATAACTGGGTCCCAAATTATGAGACATGGCCTAGCAGAAACATGTTTTGTAAGAGAATGTTCTGGCTCAGATAGTATTCATGGATTACTCTTGCATTTCTCCATTTTTCTCCATCTCCATGCTCTCCCTGGCTATTGCACCCTCAGAGATGGTGAGTGGGCCGGCTGTGAAGAGGGCATTGGGTGCCTATCTAATATATATGCTGTTTGGAAGACTGCGGGGAGGCTGGATTTGAATTATTCTCCCTTGTTGGTTTTGAAGTTTTGTTTAAGTGCTGGAGGCAGTTCTGTGATGTTAGAAAGGTTGGGAGGAGAAGCTGGGCTGTGTGAGAAACTGGATAGTAATCCCCTCTGTATCCCATTTAGGCTGCTCTGACTCTGGATTACATTACATTGCTAAGAGGCTGAGAGTAGCCTTTTTCAAAGAGGCAAAGGGCAAACCAGCAAAATACACTGTGAAATATTCACTGGGACTGTCCCCCCAGAAGTGCTCAAGAGTGGAAGGTACTTGCAAGTTATGCCAGAGGCATGAGCATATGTACAGTGACCAGATGTCCCATTTTTAAAGGGACTGTCCTATATTTAAGCCCTCCTGCAAGTGTCCCCAACTTTTTCTTTAAAATAGGCTAATTGTCTCCTATGTTCTAACTCCTCTCATCAGTACTGGTGGGTCCCGCTGCAGGCTGGATCCCCACTCGCCAGGTATCCAGTGGCCAATAATGCGGGGAGGGGGAAGGGGGGAATGCAAAGGTAGTGGTGATGCAAAGCTGCAGTGCGCAGTTGGGATGTGCTGGCCCCTCACGTGTATTGGCACCTGTGGAGCCACCTGCCCCTCCTCCCTCCACTGCCTCCCACGGAGGCAGCAGGGACGGGGGACAGGCAGCAACCAGTGCGTGGGGGGAGCCGTCTTAAAAGCCAGCTTCCCACGAGTACTGGCTCCACCTGCCTCCTCACCCCATCCTACTGCCTCTCTATCAGAGGCAGCAGAATGGGGAGGCTGCCGCGGAGCAACCTCTGTCTGCAGTGGGCCCAGGCTTGCCACAGACAGAGGCTGCTCCATGGGATACCAGCACAGCTTCTGTCCCTGAGGAGCTTGGGCCCCCCACAGATAGGAGCTGCTGCCACCCCATGCTGCGGCCTCTGCATCAGATGCAGCAGTGTGCGATGGCAGGGGGCTCCCCAGGAGTGGAGCTGGGAGTGCACTGTCTGCCAGCCCCACCCTGGGGACTATTGAATACTCGTGTAACTGCTAAAATTTTATGCAGTTACACAGTTATTCAGTTACACAGTATCTAACATCCCTAATTTTGCCTGGCCCTGGCTTAGCCCTTCCTGCCCATACTGTAGCCGGAGGACAGGAAGTGGCTAGGTTATGTCAGTGGCCAGAAGCAATCTGGAGGTGTGGGCTGCCTTTCAACACTGTGCAGGAAGGAAGGGACAAGCTGCTTCCCCATACTGAGAGTGGGTTGGGAGGGATGAGCTCTGCAAAGACATGACCCCTTCACCACCACTCCCCACGGCTGAAGGCAACTCCTGTCTCTTCTTCCCACTCAGTGCCAAAAGGCTGCTGCTGACCAAGTGAACCCTCCCTGGCAGAAATCTGGGAAGGGGAGGCATGTGACCCCATGTGAGTCCCGCTCCCCCTCCCCCACACACACACACACGTTGCTTCTGGAAGACCTAGCGCCAGGTACTCAGAGACGTGGGTCCATCCATACCAGTATGCTTACCAGGTAACTGATTAATTGACCCCTGGCCAGGCAGCTCCAGCTGGGCGCTCCAGCCCAGCCATGCCCACTGCGCTGCAAGTGGGGAGCTGCTCCAGTGGCTCCACAGGGCAACATGGCAGGCCAGTTAAACATATCATTTAACTGATCAACACTTTAAATGGGATTTTACATCCCTGTTGCATCTACACATTATTCTGTTTGCTTTTTACAGTGTGTATAGATTTAGAAGAAAACTGCTAGTGATTAGAACACAGGCTAGTAAGTCATCCCTGTAGTTGACTCCTTGCACAATTTTGAGCAAATTTTTTAACCTCTTTGTTCCTCCGTTTCCAGAGCTCGGAAATGGATTCTAATTTTTAACTAGTTCACAGCTCAATTGTGCAGTTCATGGCTGCAAACTATTTTTTTTTTATTTATTTTGCAGGCTCTCTTTATGAACTCAAATTCTTGTTTTATTTCTGTGACTCTTAAGTGTTCTGGAGCATTTACACCATCTTATCTAGAGTCAAGTGAAATCCATAACCAATAAGCATTAATGTAACAACAATTCTGACGTTACCGTTTGTTACAAAACTTAATATTTTCATAGCTGTAACTCTTCTGGGCCTTCAGGTCACACTGTGATTTCAGTTTGACTTTATATTTGGCTTTTATCTTCCCAAACAAATACTACATACAGTGTGTATATAAAATTTTATACATAAAATCAAAATTAATCGAATTCCAAACTGGAAAAATGGAACACATAAAAGAGTAGTTTGGTTAAACTTGGCCCTTTTTTCCATTTTCAATTCTACTGAATGGGCAAATGAGTCGCAATATCTGGGTGTCTTTATTTCTTTGATATAATAACCAACATACAATATCCTTCAAATCTCATTAACAGTGACCTTAGCCACTTTGTTCTTGTCTTGTCATAGAATATACAATGCAGATCCTCTAGTTTGCCTTTACCACTATCTTAATTCATACTTTATACCCTGATCTCATGCTGAGGTTTGGAATGGCCAGATGTACAGAAGCTCCTAGTTTTGACAGCAGTTCAAGTAGTAACTGCCATTCAGTAAAGCTGTTCCAAGAGAACTTTTATCCTGTTGGCACCTTAAAGACTATCATATTTATTTGGGCATGAGCTTTTGTGGGCAAAAAGCCACGGCTACCCCTCTGATACTTTTCTCCTATTACTTTCCTTGACTAGCAAGAGAAGATGGCTTCTCAGGCCTAGCTTGGGAATCAACTTTCCCCAGTCCCAACTTCTTTCTGCCTTTCTTAATTTGGAGCACATTCTCCTACTGGTGAATTTTATCAAGTCTAAGCAACAGACCCCCTTGGGTTTTTTAACAGCTATTTTACCCATCATCCCCTGAGACAGAGAAATACAAGGTGTATCTTGGAAGAAGTTTCTCTTTCCAAGAAGGCTTATTCTATAAAGTCATTTTAAAAATGCCTAAATGACAAAGCAGATGAGATGCTCTGCTAGGGGAATGACCCTGCAATCCCTGTTTATCAGAGTTAAAATCTGATAGACTACAAATATTGTTAGAAGAAATTGACTGTCACAGTTGATCAATGCCGTTAAATAGACTGTCATCAGAGTACTAGATGTTTCAGTCAGATACATGTGCTACTGCTGTTCCCTCTGGCTGCTGAGTACAGATAACAACGGAAGGAAGCTGCAGTGTAACTAGTGGTGATTTTTATTTCATTGTCTTGCCTCTTTTTCTCCCCCCTCCTTCTTTTTCAGGTACTACCTGTTTGATTGCGTTGCTCTCAGATAAAGAACTTACAGTGGCCAACGTTGGTGATTCACGGGGAGTCTTGTGTGATAAAGATGGGAATGCTATCCCTTTGTCACATGATCACAAACCCTATCAACTGAAGGAGAGAAAGAGGATTAAAAGAGCTGGTAAGATTATAGACTTGTCTTTTCAGTTTTAATGCATTGTTTAATCATTTATTCTGTAAATAATACACAGTTATTTTTTTCACATGTGATGCATGCTTCTGAAAGGTGCCAAGTTGACGGTCTCAGAGAGTGATGTTTCCGTGATATAGAATATTTAGCATTTATATAGCACTTCTCACCCATTGATTTCAAAGTGCACATAGGGAAACAGAGGCATAGAGAGTAAATAATTTGTTCAGGGTTTCTCCATGCAACATAGCACCCTTGGCTACAAGAGACTACCTCTAAGAATGAGGGCAATTGAGTCTGCATAGCCTATTCAAACCTCTCTACCTCTGCTAAAGCTACTATCAAGGATACCAGTTGGAATTGAGGTCTCAGAACTTAACACTTGTTGATAATAATTTGAGTTTAGAACCACAGTCATGAAAGGTTTAGGAAGATGCTTCATGTTTAGTGAGTGGTATTAGGTATGTAGTCTGGGGCTAAGAATTTCACCAGACTGAAGAATTGGACATTTGTATGGATAAGAAGAATAGCCAGTTACACTAGTTAATCATAGAATCGAATCATAGGACATTAAAGGACCTTGAGAGGTCTTCTAGTCCAGTCCCCAGCACTCAAGGAAGGGCTAAGTACTAAATGGTAAAAAGACTTCAGGTTGGACCTCTTTGGTCCAGCACCCTTGAGACCTGACCAGTCCCGAGTGAGGGATTTTGTAAGACTAGGGTCCACCCCTGTCACCAGCACCCCCAGCCATGGCCTCGCTGCCAGCCTCCTAGCTGGCTTCCCCCTGCTGCTAGCCCCTCCACATGCAGGACTCCTTGCCCCACTATGGCAGCCCCGCCTCTGGCACTCAAAGCCCCAGTGCCGGGCTCCATCCCCATGGGCCAGCCCCCCACTGGGATCCAATTGCGCTGCTGGGAAAAAGCCCTGCTTGGGCTTCAGCCTCACTGGGCAGCCCCACTGCCTCCCAGCCTCACCAGGAAGCTCCACCAGGCAGCAAAAGGGCTGCCGGGCTCTTTGCTGCGCCACAGGGCAACCCCACTCCTGGATTCCTTACCCCGCCACCAGACAGCCCTGCGGTCAGGCTCCTGGCCCCACAGGGCTGCCGCACTGCCTCCCAGTCCCGCCGGGCAGCTGAGCTGCTTGGCAGCAGTGAGGCTGCCAGGCTCCTGGTTGTGCTGCTGGGTAGTTTCGCTGTTTGGCTCCAGCCCTGATGCTCCCCACCCCACAGTGTCTGCACCAGGCGGCAGCCCTATTGCTGGGCTCCTGGTTTCGTTGCCACAGGGCAGCCCCACTACTGGGCTCTAGCCCCACTGTAGGACTCCTCGTCACCAGGCCTCCACTGGGACTCTCTGGTCCTGGGACATCCATGGTCCTGCCAGACCAGGGATGTTGCTGGACCAGAGAGTCCCAGTTAAGAGAGGTTCAGCCTGTATTGGAATGGAGATAAAACTACATGCTTGAGGGTTTAAACCAATCTATTAGGATTCAAATGAGATCTTCATAGGGTCAGATTATCTCATCTCTGCCTATCGCAGGGTTTCTCCCAATCCCATGCTCTGGGTACCCCTAAACTTCTGTGAATGGACAACAGGGAATAGATCATTCAGTTATTGCCCTGTTCAGTTGATTCCCTCTGTGATGAATGGGAGGGGTACTACCCTTTTCTGGACATCCCAACCATTCAGTTAACTAAATTGTCTGTAAGGTTAAACCCAGAGACAGGGGATTTCCTGACAGTGTTGGCAGGGAGTCAGGAAAGCCAATGGGAAAAGTGTGTGAAATTTGAATTGAAGCAATGATCTGCCTGCTTTGGTCTTTTGTGTGGTGGGGAGAGCAAGAGCTGGGAGAGAGGAGTTAAGACAGGAACAAGGCATGGAATTTCTAGCAATATCCATTAGGGATGTTAAAAATTGTGTAATAGGCCTCCTCTCCTGTAACACCTAGTAACCAAATATGCTTTACCAAGTATGTTTCTTTGTTTTGTTAATAAAATCACCTTTTATAAGACTGCGATCTGATACCTGTGTCTTAGGAGGTTCAATCTGCACGTGCTTGAGACTGAAAGGTCAGCTATTAGGAATTAGTTTGTTTTCAAGCTCTTTCCTGAGGGAGGGTTAAAGAGCTTGGGAGCACCCCACAGGAAGAAATTCTCAAGTGCATCTTTCTGAGTTCTCAAAGGGTTTTGTATTTGAGGGGTTGCAGCTTACCACCCAAGCTCAGGAAATCTGTGACCTTGGGGAGATTTTTAAGCAAAAGCCTGTAGTGGCAGGCTATTTTAAAGTCTCTTGTGTGCTCTCACCTTCTGCACTCGAAGTGCCAGAATGGGAAACAGCATTGACACCCTCTGAAATGTTTGGAGCTGGCCACCATAAGAAGAGAGGATACTGGGCTAGATGGATCATTGGTCTTTTTCTGACACATCTGGTGCTAGCCATTGTCAGACAGACTATCCTGAACCCGAATGGACCTTAGATCTGATCCAGTATGGCAATTCCTCTGTTCCTGTGCATCAGTAGTTCATTGTCCCGAGGCAACAAAAGCTTGCAGATGCTCCTTATAATTTTACAATCTCTTGAGCATTCACGAAGACACATTGGACATGCTTGTTTTAAACCATGGTAACTCTGTCTTGGAACTGCTCATCCCTCACCTAAGAAGCTTGAATAAACAAGTTTCAAGACAGAAATTTACTAGTGGAAAAGTGCCTTCTGCATCCTTGTCATCCATTCCTCTTATATTTGTCTTGGGATATTGTGATCATCCGCGTATGACAGAAACAACTTCTTAGAGGTGTAGTAGTTCAGGACAGTGATACAGTAAATTCAGGATTCACTGATGTGGCATCCTGACAGGTCTCCTGCTGTCGGTGATGATAAACGTTCAGTTGCATGCATTTTCATATGCTCCCTCACTATATTATGCCAGCTCTGCACAGGTAGCTAGCATAATAGACTTCACAAGGCCCCCAAAGACCACAGACTCAGATAAGATACGAAGGCACCCAAGTCAGATTTATTGTCAAACAAAATACATTAATATGTGCCGGTAGCCAAATAGCCTCCAAGTCCCTACGTATTTGTACCCGGGACAATGGACATGGCTCAGTCAATAGTATGGATTTCACTATTGCCTCCTAGGCCGTCCAAAGAGTTGAGTCAAGGTATCCCAATATTTACAGACAGAAATGAACAATCTGTGATACACACTGTACGTATCATCTTACGTATTAAGGACACGTTTGGTACCTTCCCTTTTACTTTCCTTCACAGCATTCACTATCCATTGTTATGCTTTCATTCTTGTTGTTTTAAACTATTTTATTATGTACTCGGCTGGTTGTCCTTGTACTGTCCTGGTGGCATGTATTTACATACTTCATGTGCTTCTATCCATGCTAACAAATCTAGTGCCGAGAAACACTGACTTGCAGGCAAACATCTTTTTTTGACACGGCCTGTCTATTACTCATAGTATAACTCTTTCTTACTTTGGTTCAAGCACCAGGCCCATGCTTCAGGCTCTTTTTCTTTCTCCTACAAGAGGTTTTTTTTATAACAAGAGATGCTGGCATCTCAGCTCTTATAAGACCTCCAGTTACAACTGACCCCTTGACAGCATTCTGTCTCTAGCATTCATGCTGCTAAAATCCATCTTTTCTATCAGCCTTATCGCTTTGTCTTTAAAAAAAAACTTCAGAAACTCATTCTGATGAATTTTTGCTCTCAGATATCACACAGCATATAACAGTGATCATTGTCCTAGTTCAAGGCAACAGCATCTGTATTCAACCTCCGTGGATGTTCAAAGGCATCTGCTGTAGGCTCCTGGCTACTCAGCTGTCATCTCTCTTATGTGGAAACCACATCTCTCCCTCCCAACCAGGGATTTTGCCAGCATGCACAGTTCCTTGCCTACCCTATGATACTCCTAGTAAGCCAGACTGAGTAAATAGGCAAGAGTCTGCACTTTACTGTCCCAGTAAAGTGGAAAGCTATAAACAGCTTTAATTGCCTGCAGCTACAGGTTACAACACAGCTCTCTTAAGCAAGCACATGTTATTTCTAAGGTGGAGCTCCCCGCAGACGGAGCTGCTGCTGTGGAGCTGCCTCTGATACAGAAGCAGCAATGCAGGGTGGCGAGGGCTCCCCAGGAGGTCCCGCCCCAGGGGACCATTGAATAGTCGTGTAACCACTAAAAATTCATGTGGTTACATGATTATTCAATTACACACTATCTAACATCCCTACTTCTCGTCCCTTTTTTTAAAAAGCCCCTAAAATTTTTCCACCACAAAATGGGATTTTAGAATGGCTTCTATTAACACTGTATTTATCGTTCCTTCCCATTCCTGTTTTTCTATAACTACCAGACAACTGCATTCTCCATTCCTTTCATTTTATTAGCATGAATGTTAGCTATGGGTTTGTTTTGTTTTTTTACCATGTTGCGTAGCGTTACCAGGGGCTATAGGGTGGATTTTCAATAGAACTTTCTCTCCTGATGCCTGTTTTTCAAGTACTGCCTGTAACTGTGACCTTAGGGAACCAATGAACCGAATTAATATTAAGGTCCTCTTTATCCCCAAATTCCAGTTACAGCAACAATACCTACTGTTAAATACAGGACTCTCAGCAATGGCTGTATCTACTAGAAAAGGAAAATATCTGGTAATGATAAGGTACAAAAATAAGGGGATATTGAGAAGATATTAATGGCAAACCCAGTCTGTTGTAGTGTGTCCTCCACCAAAGTATTGCAATAAAAGAACAGTTTTCATAGACCGTGCCTTCCTTTTCTAATCCCCAATCTTATTGAAATGACTGTTCTGAGCACGCTCCTCCTAGGTTTTTCTGACACATTTCCTTTTGGTTCCTTTCACCTTCAGATTTTATTATAATTATCATTGTTGTTATTATTAGACTTGTACCTTTTTCTCTGTATGGTAGGCACACTTGAAACAGATTCCAGTATGGAGCAGAAGCAAGAGCTAGCCAAAATGTTTAATAAACTTTAAAACTTTAATGGTCAGTCTTCATGATTTCTTGTTCCTGTGGTTTTTTGGCTTAGATTATCTCTAGGGGCTTGTCTACGCAAGAATATTGAACTTCTTGGTTTTTTTTTATCGTCAGAAGAACAGGTCTCTTTTGAGAGATGAATGTTCTAGCTCTTCACAACTAAACAAAAAATACTCTTGCCAGCATAATAATTTAATGTGTTTCCTCTCAATTGTATATTGTCTTATATTGCTATCATGATTAATACAACTTCTTACTTTTATAATGGAGACAGTGGTACTAAGGAAACAGATGGCAATCCGTACCTCTGCTAGATACTTTTACATATTGATCATAATATATCTGCTACCCCCGCTTTGCTCGATTTTTCCATTAACTGATAACATTTTTATGCCAATACATTTATAATGAATTAAAATCATGATACCAGCTTTTAAGAACTGAGCAGTCACAGTCTTATCAAAGGCAGTTACAGAAAGACACAAAATAACTACATCATAATGCTGGATTACAATTTTTACTCATCACATTTCATCAATAGCAGGCAGCGTTACAATAGGACCCCATGTGTAATACAGTTCTGCAGCTACTTAATCGTATTGTAGGATGAGTTTTCACTTAACTTTTAAGTCCCTACCCCTGGGATGGATGAAACAGCAATTCAAATGTGAAACTTGTAGAAGCTGACACAGTAGCTTCTGCCAGAGTCTGAAAACAATAGCCTAAACAGGGGCCACTGACCCACAGAAAAATCAGTCAGAGGTTGCACACAAATGAGAAGAAAAAATATGGCCCCTGAGTGAGAAGGAGAAAGACTCTCCCTGCATTCCCCTTGCACAGAAGAACATAGGGGGGGCAGGCTAGTAGATTTTGTATGCGGCAGCCCCGCGGTGTGGCAGCAAGGGGGCTGGAGTGCTAGTATGAGCTTTGCAGTGCTTGGGGAGGGCCTTGAGCCTTGAGGACCAGATCCAGGCAAGCCAGGAGCTGTATGCAGCTCCCGGACCTGAGGTTCCCCAACCCTCCTAAACAGTGTCTCAGAAAAAATGTTAACTTTCCTTTGTATCTCAATAGCATGGTAACAGGGCTGAAAGCAGACTTCATCAGGCCCTGAGTAATATGTGGGGGTGGAGAGAGACTTGGCCTCCAGAAAGTGCAGGGCCTCAGATGGAAGGAGCAGGGTTAGAGGTGAGCCTGCTCCAGCATTGCCTGGACCACGTTGCCCGGGGCTCAGGTGGTGACTTAAAGAGCCTGGACCTCTGGGCTCTGTTGTTGCCGCGGGTAGCAGCCCAGAGCTCTGGCCCTTTTAAATCACCAGGCCTGGGGACAATTGCCCCCTTTGTCCTCTCCCCCCCCACCCCCCACACATTAACAGGCAACAATTAGGGTTACCAGATGGCTTCAAAAAAAATACTGGACACACTTGATCTCAGATCGGGGAGGGGGGAGACCGGCTGGGAGGGGAGCGGGGCTGGCTGGGAGGGAGTCGAGGGGAGCGGGGCTTGCCGGCAGAGATTGGAGGGGGGAACTGGCCAGCGGGAAGTAGGGCTGACTGGGAGGGAGTCGGTAGGAGCAGGGCTGGCTGGGGGAAATTGGGGTGGGGGGAACCGGCCGGCGGGGAGCGGGGCTGGCCCGGGCACACGCAGATCCCAGAATGCTGCCCGTCCTGCGCACGGTCCCGGCAGGGTGCCCAGGCGAGTCCGGCCCCGGAGATTCCATCCCACCCCGGCCCCGCCCTCTCCCTCTCCTCTCTACTGTGTAGTTGCATACTGCCTGGCTGCTAGACATGCTCACGCAGTGTGAGCGTGTCTACCAGCCACGGAGTACGCAACTACGTACTGATACTCATGATAATAATAAAACTAACTTAATTAGAAAATACCGGACATTTATATGTCCGGTATTTTCTCAGTTTGTTTCCCAGACAAAAAGCTCAAATACCGGTTCAGAATTGGACACCTGGCAACGCTAGTAACAAATATCATCTGATTTGTCATTTTGGGGTGTAGCAGAAAATACTGAAGTGGAAGTAGTATTCCCTACCTACCAACCAACCTCCATGTTCTTCTGACAGGTCCTCTTTGCTGCTGTTGATTGTCAGAACAAAACTTGCAGCACTTTGAAAGTTCAAATTTTGGAGGCTACCTAAAATAAATTAAATCTAATACCAAAGTAAATAACACAAGAGTGACTGGATGGACTAGGGCAGGGAAGAAATAGGACTTTTGGGAGTGACTTACCACATAATGTTGGGGTCTTTGCCACATAGTTTACAACTAATGTGTTGCATAAGTCACAGGAACTTGGTCATAACCAAGGCACCCGCACAAGGGAAGAAAGAGGGCCACCCACCCCCTAACCTAGCCTCCAGCCTGGGTAGCCAGTGGAAGGACAGCCTGAACCAGGAGCCTCTCCTCTGGCCCAAACGTGGCCGCGGCCTGGGTGCCTGGCCCCAGAGCAGCCCCCCTGCTGTGGCCGAAGTGGTCTGACCTGAGAGGAGCCCCCTTCCATGGCCAGAACATCCCAGATAATCCAGGCCTGGAAGAACCACCCAAGCAGCTTCACAATGGCCCAAGTAGCCTTCACCCCACCCCCACCATGGTTGGAGCAGCCTGGATCCAGACCCTCAATGCCCTGGCCTGCCCACAGTGCCCCCCCTCAGTCTCCTGAACCCCATCTTCTGCCCTAGTCCCACCCTTAAGCCCACACTCCCAGACAGAATCTTTGAATCACAAATCTCTGACCCAGGCCTCACCCCCTCACCTCTGAGCCCCCAACCAGAGCCTTTGTATCCCAACCATCTGTCCCAAGCCTCAGCCCCCTCCTGCACTCAGAACCCCTTGTCCCCACCCACGTCACATGAATTTTGTTATGTGAACCAATATAAAGGTGATATGTTGCACTTCACCTTCATATTGTTGCACATTACAAAATTCATTCCACTCAGGGGTTGGAAAAATTAAAGGGGAGCACTGCTAAGGACAGAGGGTATCACCATGAACTGTGAAACCACCATGAACCACAATGAAATCCTCCCACTGTCGATGGAGGAGTTAAAGATGTGGACACAATCTGTTGACAGAGGAAGCAAGTGTAAATATGCATTGGCAACTAATTTTTTGGTGACTTCTGTATGTCAGTATTAGTTTCCTCGACAAATTTTGATAGGGTAGACATATCCTCAGTAGGTGGGTACCATGTCCCATTTTTAAAGTCCCATTTTTAAAGGCCTCCTTTATTTAAGGCCTCCTGCAGGTGTCCCAACTTTTTCTTAAAAATTGGCAAATTGTCCCATATTTTCTGTATACCCCCATCATTACTGGGGGGTGGGTCTTGCTACTGGCTGGATCACTGCTGCTGCCACCTGCCCACCAGTGGTGAGTGGGGGCATCCAGTGGCCGACAATGGAGATGGGTGTGCAAGGCGGGTGGCAGGGTGAAAATGCAGCATATGGGGCCAGCAGCTCCTTCTGCTGGTCTGTCAGGACAGCACCTGCCGTGTGCCTGCTCTCGGCAGCAGGGCCCTGCCCCTTGTCCTATTTCTAGATGGCATTGCTGCGGTGATTAGTGAGTACAGGTAGGTGCCAGGTGGTGTCACCTCTGCTGCCCACCCATCAGTAGAGTTACCAGGTGTCCGGTTTTCGCCCGGACAGTCCAATAATTGCGTCTTCTGTCTGGTAAAAAAAAAACCCAGAAAATACCGGACATGTATAATGTTCGGTATTTTCTGTTTTTCTCGGACGGAAGGCTGGTGGGGACATTCTTCCCCTGCCATGTCTGGCGGGGGCGGGGAGAGCGTGGGAATTTAAAGGTGCTTTTTTTTTCTCCTCAACAAGTTTGTTCGGAATTTTTTGTGAAAGTATCTGGCAGCCCTACCCATCAATCTTTTATGTGCTTCCCCTCTCATCCTGTCTCTGCTTTGCCCCTTTAATCCCTCCACTATTCGCAGTTCTGCTGCGCCTCCTTATCCCCTGTGGTGAAGCACATCCTATTCCCGGTGTTACACAGAGAACCAGCCTCTGATCCGAGGCTAGGCCAATGCCCCAGGAAAGCCCAAGATCCTCTGGGCCAGGATGTTGGTCATGAAGAGCCAAACCCTGCATGTTCCAAAGTCCTGCACAGTGAAGCCTCTAAGCTCTAGGCTAAGCTCTGGAGTGGAAGAGAAATTTCCACCCTGTTCCTACCCTGAACCTGGAGGTTCCACAGCACCCCCCAGGGCAGAGGCTTAATACCCTCTTCACTCACCCCCAGCTCTGGATCCTGCTTTGTCTCTGCTGAGCCACCTCTCCGGCTGGGTACACTGAAGCCCCTGCAGACAGGCTCCTTCAGCCCTGGTGCAGAATGCATCCTTAGGGCTTCACCCAATTCCTGCACATGACTGGAGGGCAGGAGGCAGATGGGTTATCTTAGTAGCCAGGAGCAGTCTGTAGGTGTTGGCTGCCTTTTTGACACTATGCAGACTGGAAGGGACAAGCTGCTTCCAGTCACATAGGAGCAGTTGCAGGGGGAAGAGATGAGTTCTACCAGATCATCCCTTCCCTCTGTCCCATGCCCCTCCACAGCAGCTAGAAATAGCTCCCACCTGTACAGTGCCAAAAGGCAACTGCTGGCCACATTCTGGTGAGAATTCTGGCAGAAATCTGGGGATGGGGCATGTGATCCTGCATTTTTCCTCTCGGCCCCTCTCCCCTCTACCCCTCCCATGCTTGTCCCTCCGCCCACATGTTGCCCCAGGAAGAGGCTGTGCCAGGTATCAGGAGACCAGCATCCATCCTGGGAGCCCAGCCAGATGTGGAGGGCAGAGAGTGACAGGTAAGAAGAGTTGGGTCAGACGCACCCCATGTGAGAGACGTGTACAGGACTGTGTGTGTCACCCCTCCCTGTTTGAACCATGAAACCTTAAAGATTAGAAGGTAAATTAAAAGAATCTAACTACACAGTATTTATTTTAAACAGGGAACTCAGTCAACTTAATGTAAATTTGAATGTTTGTATGATTGGGTGCCATTGAACTTGTTTGAATCTGAGTAATTTTACCAGGTATCCCATATTCTAAATAGGGGTATATGGTCACCCTAACCCTTAGTGACTGCCATACCATCAAACTGCCCTGCACTATGTGTGGAATACTCCTCTGATCAGAGACCCAAGTAGAGTTGGTTGTGAAGCATAGAATTAGATGTTTGCCTTGAAAGAACCCCATTTAGGGTTGTGAAGAGCCACAACTGTCACTGATGTAAATACGTGTTATTCACCTTGAACATTATACTCCTTTGAGCTGAGCAGTTTGAAAAGCAAAATTTCATATTGTTGCCAAAATCTGTTTTTTTGAAAACAGGGATTCTTTCTCTTCAGTAAAAGTTAAAGTTGCAAAATATTTGGTTTTAATGAGAATTTTTAATTTTTCTGTTTGCGTGATTGAACAAAGAAAACATTAAAAATAGAAAAAAAATACTTTTTTAATGTATTTTTTAATGTATTTTTATAACCCTATGTTATACTTGTGCCATAGAAAAACTTCAGTGGTTGTTTTACAAAGACAGCAAAAAAAATCACTTTGTATCCATCAGTTCTGTCTGTAAACATTAAAATAAGTAGATACAACAAGACTGTTGTAGATACAACAAGACTGTATTAGATGTCTCCTCTGATAGCAAAGATGTAGGCAATGCATTCCTTGAATTACAGGCGTATGGCATGCTCTAAAATTAGCTGTCATGTATTGCAAGTTTATGCTTTTCCTATTATCCGAAACCACACAAGACTGTAATACATTCTGACTATTTGTTATTTTGTAGTCATTTTTCCCAATTTGTCCTTTTTATCTTCGGCACAAGCAAATAAATGTAATTCAGCCAGGAGGCCACTCAAAACTGTACCATTTCCAACCCGGGGTTTGGTTGACTATGTGTTTGTAAAGGTGTTTTAGATACAGTCTTGAGAAATTCCCCTTGTTAGGAACCATCCATATCTTAATATTGAGACCCGTTTTTTAGAGTTTTCAGTAAGGTGGGCAGGTAGTAAATGATGCACAATTATTTGAGACTTTGGAATAGAATTTTCCTCCATACTTCTTATTCACTTTGCAGACATTCAACCAAAAATGATCTGCTCATACTGATGTTCATATAAATTTAGTTTCAGATTTTAACCACAGATCAACTAATCATTAACTGAAATACTGTTTCAAGAGGAAGCATAAATAGTTTAAAGGTTATGTCATCCAACTAGGGAAGAGGGAAGCATGTGACTTAGGTATCTGTCACACACACCAAATAATCAATTGTCGATAACATAGTTGCAGTGAACAGTTTGCAAGCAATAAAAGGCTGAAATTTATTTGCAAGGCAAAAAATATAATTTTGAATAGCAAATTTGTAAAAATGAAATGTAATGGTCAATTCTGAATCAAAATGACAGCATTGACCCACTTTGAATTTTTCATGCATCTGGAGACCACAGAGAGGACAAAGTGATAATTTTACTGATTTTATTTTCTTCTTTTTGGATGAGGAACTTCTATATCTTTAATGCTATTTTAAAGGGAGCAAAAAGTGTTTTAAAATTTGGGACGTAAAATCCTGATTAATCAGTTAACTGGTTAAACATTATATTTGACTGATTATATTTGACCAGTTAACATGTTAAACATTATAATTGATTAAATGGGAGTGATGGGAGGGACCACTCCAGCCCATCTGAGCTGCAGCAGCCCCTCCAGCTGCTGCAGCCCTTACACTGCGAGCAGAGGCTGCTCTGGCCAGGCTGGAGTGCCCCTGCACATGGAGCCCAGTAACTGAGCCAGGCCCTCTAAAGACAGGGGCTATTCTAGCCAGGCTGGAGCACCCCCCATGTGTGGTGGTCCCCACAGAGCTGGAATAGCCCTGCCACAGGAGGTGGGCGGCTCCAGGCCACCGATTAACTGTAACCTGTTAACCAACCATTCACATCCCTACTTAAAATATATTTATTTATTTATTTTATTTTAAAATATTTTACCCCATTTCTCTATTTAAAATATTAAAAAACAATATGTAAAAAAGTAGAATAAAAGATCCCAAGAGGGGGGCATAAAACCTACTAAGACACACCAAGAGGAGGGGCCACACACACACACAAAACTCAAGCACCAATAAAAGCACAGGTAAAATGGGTGGCTTTAGCCCGGTGCTGAAACAATGCCAGTGTTGGCACCAGGCAAATGTCCCAGGGGAGGGAATTCCATAGCCTAGGAGCCAAGGCTGAGAAGGCCCTGCTCCGCATAGATGTCAGCCTCATTTCCATAAGTGGAGGAACACGGAGCAGAGCCTCCCCAGCTGATCTTAATCCCTGGGCAGATTCATACGGGAGGAGATGGCCCTCAAATACTCCAGTCCCAAACCTTTAGGGCTTGTTAGGTTATAACCAGGACCTGGAATTGTGCCCAGAAACATATCAAAAGCCAATGCAGCTGCCGGAGCACCGGCATAATGTGCTCCGTATAGCAAGTGTTAGTTAAAACTCGAGCAGTTGTATCCTGGACCAGTTGAAGTTTCTGAAGACTCTTCTAAGGAAGCCCTACATAGAGTGCATTGCAGCAGTCCAGTTGGGATACGACAAGAACATGAATCACTGTGGCCAGATCATTCTTACTCAGGAAGGGGTGTAGCTGGTGGATCAGCCAAAGCTGCCCAAAGTACTTCTGGCCACTGAGGAAATCTGATTCTCAAATGCTAGAAAAGGTTCCAGGAGGACCTCCAAGCTGCGCACCTGTTCCTTCAGGGGGAGTGAGACCCTGTCCAGAACAGTTAACACACCACATTCCCAGTCATATATATAAATAAATCTTGGTCAGTTAATTCAGTGGTTCCCAACCATTTTTACGCTATGGACTGGCAAACCCACTCACAAACTTTTGGTAAACCGGTAACATTTCATTTGCATATTCATTATGCAAATGATGAATGTGTGAATATGCAAATTATCTATTACCAGTCCGCCAAAATATGTACCCTAGTCCTGGTCCCCACAGCAGCCGACTTTGGCTCCGGTAGCTAGAGGTTCACAGACCACCACTGGTCCGCAGACTGGCGATTGGGAACTGCTGTGTTAGTTCCTTATTTTATCTTAGAGCATTATACAGTTACCTGGCACACAAACTGCCTTTTAAATCGTATTGCTTAAGGACCAAAGTCTGACAAACCTCAAGTCAGAATGGGAGTTTTTTCATTTACTTAAGTGTGACCATAATTTGTCCCTTCTCCCACACCATTCATCATGAAGTTTGCTTAGCTCTGAATATGGTGCTTCTGTTTGTACCAAGCAATCAGATCCCTTACTTGTATTCTCTGTGCTAAAGAACTGAATTATTTTAAGAACAAGAGTTTTCTAGGTGGTCATCATTATAGGTCACCCAAGACAAATTGATGGAGTTGTCCATAAATGCTTTTGTATATGTGCCTTAGCGTGAGATTATGGTCTTGCTGCAAGTGTTTTCAATGTTCCACTTCCTTCATGCATCCTCCCAAATGAGGGGAAACCTGTTGATGAATTGAATAAAAGGAGAATAAGAGCTTTCAGTGTATTGTCTGACCAAACACTGACATAGGGCTCACTGGAAGGTAAACTGCATAAAATAAGAACTCTCTCTGCACAGCAGTTTGTCATTCTCAGTTGAGGTGTAAAAATCACAAAGCTCTGTGCTTCATTTTGATAGTAGGGCCACATCATGATGTGATGTTTCAGCCATTTCGATAGCACTGGCACACATGTAGATCCAATCCAACTTTTTACTGCATGTATTGATGTTTTCCAACTTCAAGCATCTTCTGCTTTTTGAGATATATACTGTTTATCTGCTGAACTGTCCCATAATGGATTTTAGTGAATCTGGCAGTAAGTCCTAGAGATGCAATTTAAGCATTTGTGTTTTATTGCAGGTGGCTTCATCAGCTTTAATGGCTCCTGGCGTGTTCAGGGGATTCTGGCTATGTCTCGCTCCTTAGGAGATTATCCACTGAAAAACCTTAATGTTGTTATCCCGGACCCGGATATTCTGACCTTTGATCTGGACAAACTACAGCCAGAGTTCATGATCTTAGCATCAGATGGCCTGTGGGATGCTTTCAGCAATGAAGAGGCTGTTCGATTCATCAAGGAACGCTTGGATGAACCACATTTTGGTGCAAAGAGTATAGTTCTACAGTCTTTTTACAGAGGATGCCCTGATAACATAACAGTTATGGTGGTGAAGTTCAGGAATAGCAGCAAAACAGAAGAACAGTGAATTTATGACCGCTTTCTCCCACTTCTCTTGTGAACTTAAAACAAACTCTTACATTTTAATGTAGTAGAAAGTTCTAGTAATTATCATTAAGATTGTATGTAAAAGGAATGGGAAAGATCCCTCTGATCTGTTCCTTACTGAACAAAAAGGAAGAACATGATAAGTATGTTTGGGATAGTCATAACAATTAAGTTCCCCACCTTGTCCTGCCTCCCATCACCATCCCTTCATTTATTATGGTTGATTTCTAAGGTTTAAAATTCCTACTGAGCCTTTTCCAAATACTGATGCTTCTTAACTTTCTAATAGCTGAAGCTGCATTCAGACAGGCATTGAGGGGACAAGACAGTCATACCAAGCAATAGAAATGACACTTCTTTTCACTCAGAGATGTAACTAACCTCACAACTGCACTCTTCGATGTTTCACATCCTTATTTTTCTAATCTGCAGTGATAGATTGAAAAGGATTTGTAATTGTTGGACTGACTTTTACATTAAGAAAAAAGAGAAGCTAAACAGTAGCCTCTGCCAGTCCACAATTGGCCAAGCTCTTCATTTTTTATAGTTAAATGTGTCCTGTCTGCTACATGATTAGCTAAATGATTGAGTACCCTGCTTCCAAGCGATTACCCAGTCTGTGACTTTCATGACACTTCTCCTATGCCAAACTGCATTCAAATCAACTTGATAAACTCCTCACCAAACTCTGAGGTCTGATGCCTTCAGTCACCAAGGAACTGTTGGGGAACGCGTAGCATTGATTCAATTCACACTTGTTTCTGCTTTTTAGCAAAGAACTTTCATAAACAAAAAGAGGGAAAAAATAAAAGATGCTTTCAAGCAAGGCAGAGCTTTTTATGATGTTCTAGGGCAGGGGTGGGCAATAATTTAATGTGGGGTCACTAAGATGTTGGTAAGTGGTCAAGGACTGCCCTTTTCTATGGAGTGTGGGGTCTGGGACAGAGGTTGGGTACAGAAGGGAGCTTGAGGTACGAGATTGGGGTGCAGGAGAGGGTGTGGGGCCTGAAAGGGCATTTGGGTGAAGATGGGGATTGTGACCTGGTGCAGGGCTGGGGAGGGGGTATAGATGCAGGAGAGGAGTCTGGCCTGGGGGAAGGGGTGCAGGTCTGAGAGGGAGTTGTGACATTGGGCAGGTACGAGAAGAAGTGCAGAGGATTGGATGATGAGGCAGGGAGTTACGGTGTGGGAAGGGCTGGGGTATCAAAGGCAGTTGCTGGCTAGTAGGCGCCTTATCTAGGTGGCTCCCAGCCAGCAACCCAGCAGGACCCTCAGGCAGACTCCCTACCTGTTGCAGCTGCAGCCCACTCAGAGTGGCTAGCTGCTGGGTCATGTGCCTCTCTGCACTGTGCACCCTGTGGGGGAGACTTCGCAAGGAGCATGCGCACCTAGAGGCACATAACCTCAGCAGTCAGCAACTTTGAGTGGCCTGGGACTTCAGCAGGCAGGGAGCCTGCCAGAGGATACAGCGGCCCATGGACCAGATCTTGCAGTTCTAGGGAGTTTCAGTAACACTGCAGCTTAATTAAAAATATTTTTCAAGGAAGAAAACCCTAAAACATAATTTATCAGGCAGAGTGTTCACACTCTGTACATCACCATTGCCCTATAAGTTATTAGGAGCATGTTTTAGTGGTAAAACTTTCTTTTAAGTCAGGGGTGGGCAATAATTTTTTGCTAGGGGCCACTTCAAAAATTTTTGCCCTGGGCCTCAAGCAGAAGGGGGGTGGGGCAGGATACTTCCCTGCTTCCCCACCCACAGACCATGATTGGTCTGGGGATGGGAAGCGCATGAAGTCTTTGGCTCCTCCCACAGAGATTTCCCCCTAGATCCCCATTCCCCTGGCGGTGGGAGGAGACTTCGTGCGCTCCCACTTCTGCTTCGAGGCCAATCGGCTTGGGGGTGGGGAAGCGCATGAAGTTTCCTCCTACCCTGGCAGGACCACATGGTGAAGAGGAGATGCACTGTTGTCAGTTAAATCTTCCATATACACATGGTGGGAAGCTGGAACTAGGATGATGGTCCTTCAGCTACCAAAAAAAAAAAAAAATCACTATATGCCTCAAGCATGTGAGCTAAAGGAAATCTCTCCTAGCACCTATTGTGTAGCAGCTAGACTTGCATCAGGAGCCCAGGAAAAAGGATTTGACTGTGTTAACTGTACATGTACAAATTCATGTACCATCATTAAAACAGGTAAGGTACAAGATAGTGATTGGAAAGGCAGGTAGGTAGGTGATGAATGAGACACTGTTGCTTTAGGGATGAGCCAGTGTAGAGCTCTGGACAAGACTATTATTTAATCCCAACCCCACTATTATGGCAGCAAGACCTGTGGGAGTCCAGTCCAGCTGCAGGGTTCTAGCATAGTTTAGGAGCCTAGAGCACAGTACTAGAGCACAGACTAGCTTTGCAGGTGGCACCGACCTAGACATTTATTCCAGGATTAATACTCAAAGTTCTCTTGTCCCATAACTGAAACTATTTCAACCTATGTTAAGTGTTAGCATTTGTGAAATGTTGGGTATTTTTCTACCTTTTCTTGAATTTTTATTTTATTTAGTTTCTTGACCATTAACTCCTTTGCGATGCACCAAGTACAAAACTTGTAGCTTTACCAATCTGCCATAGCACTGTCAATAATTGCAATAATGCCCTTCCTGTGCGAAAGAAGTTCACTTCTATCATATGTTTTTTATATCACTGGTGGATTTTAGTCTTAAAAAAAGAGAGAGTCTGACTCACTTTAGGGTTAAAGAAAGTGGTATACTAAAGCAATCTAGGAAAGTAGAGTTAACTGTTTTAAAAAACCCTACTTTCTTAGGTCTTTTCTTTAGTAATCCCTGCCAATTATAGTCTCTAGCAATTTCGTGAGGTGGACAGCTAATCATTAGGGTCAAGCCTTTAATATTCACGTGGTTAGGACACTCACCTGGGATGTAGGAAACCAAGGCTCAAGGCCCTGCTCCACAGAAGAGCAGAGATTTGAAAACAAACCTCCTACTCTTAGATGCCTGAACCACTGGCCTATTGTGTATTCTTGCTCCTCCCCTCCACTCCCCCAAAAAAACCTGATCTAGTTGCCCCACGCTGCCTTTGAGTTAGATGTACTCAGGGCAGATCTATTGGATCAAGCACCACAGGCAAGCGAGGCAGGAAATGTCTTGCTTGCAATGCGCAGTTTGGTGACATTATTGCCTTAGGTCAGTGGTTCCCAACTTTTTTTATACCAAGGACCAGCAAATCCATTCACAAATTTTGGGGAGACTGGTAATATTTTATGAATATGCAAATGTGCAAGTAAAATGTTGCCAATCCACCAAAATGTGCACCCCAGAGCCGCCACATAGCAGCCGGCTTCAGCTCTGGCCGTCGCCACGTGGCAAGCAGCTGCTGGAGCTGAAGCCAACTGTTTGCAGTGGCTCTGGGGGCTAGGATTGGGGTATGCCAGCCCTGGCCCCCAGAGCCACCGTGAACTGCTGGCTTCAGCTCGGGCAGTTGCCACAGCCCAGCAGCCAGCGGTCCATGGCCCAGCGGAACTGCCCATACCCAGCAGCAGAAACTTAGACACTTAGGAAGTTTAGGTGGGTACAGAGTTAAGCAGCATCTGAGTAGTTTTGAGGATTTCATAGGCACCTAATCATTGGAGTAAGAATCTAAAGGGGCAGTTAGGCAACTAAGTCCCTTTGTGGATCTAGCCTAAAGTGGCTAAATCCATGTTCAAATATCTTGTCCCTTGAATCTGAGTATCCAGATGTGAAAGGCTGTTCTATTAAACCGATGCCATTGTCCAACAAAACCACCTCAGTATTGTTCATTATTAAATATTGTAAATTTGTAGTTACACATCATGTACTATTTTAAAATGTTGCTCTTCATAAGAATGGTATTCTACATCAGTGGCTATCCAGAGCCAAATTAATTTAGTACTCTTTTATACATATTCTTATAGCAGACCTTTGCAGTTTCACTGTGTTGTGTTATACGTGTGATGTATTGTGAACTCTTTGCAAGGACTGTGCTTTAATAATTAAAGAGCTATAATCTCTCCTCATATTCCGGCTGTCAGCAAGGTTCTGGTGTGCATAATACATTATCTTTCTGTGTGATCATCTCTCCCTCTAGTGTCTAACTGGAGGAAATATAGAAGCTTACTGACTGACGTTAATACAATAGAACTTCAGTTAGGTTACGTCTAGACTACAGGCTTCTTTTGGAAGAAGTTTTTTTCAGAGGAGATCTTCCGAAAAAACCTCTTCCAAAAGAGAGCGTCCACACTGCAAAAGTGCATCGAAAAAGCGATCTGCTTTTTCCAAAGAGAGTGTCCAGACGCTTTCTCGCATGTAAGCTGTGATTGCTATGGACGGAATGGCCACAAGGTCACTTGTGCTTTTTCCTCTTTCCTCTTGTTCTGAAAAAACTCCCTGTTCCCCGTGCACACACACCTTTTTTTTTTAAAGAGCTCTTTCACAAAAATGCTTCTTCCTCGTAGAATGAGGATTACCTATGCTGAAGAAAACCCCATTTTCTTTCAATTTTCTTGCAGAAGAACAAAATTGCAATGTGGACGTTCCTTAAGTTTTGTCGGGAAAACTGCCGTTTTTCAGACAAAACTCTGTACTGTAGACGTACCCTTAGAAACATCAAGAGTTACAAACTGACCAGTCAACCACTCACCTCATTTGGAATCGCAAATGGACAGCAGCAAAGACAAAACAAAAAGCATGACTACAATACAGTAATGTGTTAAACATAAATTCCTTTTTAAAAAAAATATATATATTTTTCAAAAAAAGCTTTGACAAAGAAAGGAAACTGTTCCTGTGCATGATCCATTTAAATTGAGATGGTTAAAAGCAACATTTTTCTTCTTCATAGTAAAGTTTCAATGCTGCATTAAGTCAACGTTCAGTTTTAAACTTTTGAAAGAATACTAACATTTTGTTCAAACAACCTCTATTCCTAAAGTGGTCATAATTTGAAGGTTCTACTGTAGTTGCTCCTTTAGCACAAGCAGAAGATGCATGTAGTCTAAGGGTGAGGTTTACTCCAGTGCATAGGTCCTGTGCAAGGTCTGTGCATGCCCACTGCACAAGAGTGAATTTTATACTAACACTGTAAAAATCCTAAATTCAGTCTCATAGAATCATATAAAATTAGGATTGGAAGAGATCTCAGAAGGTCTCTAGTCCCTGCTCAAAGCAGGATCCACCACAACTAAATCATCCCAGCCTGAGCTTAGTCAAGCCTGGCCTTAAAAACCTCTAAGGATGGAAAATCCCCCACCTCATGAAGTAAGCTGTTTCAGTGCTTCACCACCACTGAGAACAGCCTAGCTACCATCCTCTTTGGAACCTCCCTTCAAGTAGTTGAAGGCTGCTATCAAATCCCCCCTCATCCTTCTCTTCTGCAGACTAAAAAATCCCAGTTCCCTCAGATTCTCCTCATAAGCCAGGTGCCCCAACACCCTAATCATTTTCATTGCCCTCCATTGAACTTTCTCCAGTTCGTCCACATCCTTTTTGTAGTGAGGAGCCTAAAGCTGTATGTAGTCATCCAGATATGGCCTCACCAGTGCCAAATAGAGAGGAATAATCACTTCGCTCGATCTGCTGGCAATGCTCTCTCCTAATGCAGCCCAATATGCCATTAGCCTTCTTGGCAACAAAGCACACTGTTGACTCATTTCCAGCTTCTCATCCACTGTAATCTCCAATTTTTTTCTGCAGAACTACTGTTTAGCCAGTCGGTTCCCAGCCTGTAGTAGTGCCTGGAATTTTTCTGTCCTAAGTGCACTTATCCTTGTGTTGAACCTCATCAGATTTCCTTTTGCCCAATCTTCCAAGATATCTAGCCACTCTGAACCCTATCCCTACCCTACAGCAGATCTACCTCTCCCACCAGCAGCTTAGTGTCATCTGTGACCTTGCTGAAGGTGCTAGACAGTGAACCATTAATTATTACCCGTTGAGCCCAATGATCCAGCCAGCTTTCTATCCACCTCTTAATCCATTCACCCAAGCCATAATTCTTTAAATTGCTGTGGAAGACCGTACCAAAAGCTTTGTTAAAGTCAAGGTATATCACACGTCCACCACTTTCCCCATATCCACAGAGACAGTTATCTCCTTATAGAACACGAGATAAGGAGGGCATGACTTGCCCATGGTGAATCTGTTGACTGTTCCCAGTCACCTTCCTCTTTTCCAAGTTCTTCAAAATGGATTGTTTGAGGACCTGCTCCATGATTTTTCCAGGGACTGATGTGAGGCTGACCAATTTGGTCTCCCAGATTTTTCATCTTTCCTTTTTTAAAGATGGGCCCTGTATTTGCCTTTTTCCAATCATCCAGGACCTCCCACAAGTTTTCAAAGATAATGGCCAGTAGTTCTGCAATCACATCAGCCAGCTCCCTCGGTATTCTCAGATGCACTGTGCATGTCTAGCTTTTCTAAATAGTCCTTAACCTGTTCTTTTGCTACTGAGGTCTGCCCATCTCCTCCCCATACTGTGGAATCCAGAGCAGCAGTCTGGGAGCTGACCTTGTCTGTGAAGACCAAGGCAAAAAAAGTAGTGAGTACTTCAGCTTTTTCCATATAATCTGTTACTAGGTTACCTTCCCCATTCAGTAAGGCTGCGTCTAGACAGCACCCTAAACTCAAAATAAGATACGCAATTTGTGCTACACAAATTGTGTATCTTATTTTTATTCTAATTTGAAATTTGGTGCATCTACACAGTGCCAAATTTTGAAATAACACACTATTTTAAGACATCCCATAACCCTCGTGGAACGAGGGTTACAGGGATGCCAAAATAGTGCACCTATTATTTCGGCTTGTAAAGACATGGGGTGGCTATTTCGGGATATTGGCGGTATCCTGAAATAGCTGCACAGTATAGACGTATCCTTAGGGACCCACACTTTCTCTAAGCACCTCCTTGTTGCCAGCATACCTATAGAAACCCTTCTTGTTACCTATCACATCCCTTACTAGCTGCAACTCCAGTTGTGCTTTGGCCTTCTTGATTATACTACTGCATGCTCAAGCAATATATTTATACTCCTCTCTAGTCACTTGTCAACATTTCCACTTCTTGTAAGGTCCCTTTTTGGGTTTAAGCTCATTGAAGACTTCTCTTAAGCCAAGCTGTCGCTTACTATATTTGCTATTCCTTCTGCACATCGGGATGATTTGCTCCTGTACCCTCAGTGAGGCTTCTTTAAAACACAGCCAGCTCTCCTGGACTCCTTTCCCTTTCATGTTAGCCTCCCAAAGGATCCTGCCCATCAAGTTCTCTGAGGGAGTCAAAGTCTGCTTTTCTGAAGTCCAGAATCTGTATTCTGCTGCTGTTCTTTCCTTTTGTCAAGATCCTGACCTTAACCATCTCATGATCACTGCGACCCAGGTTGCCAACTACTTCTCTTTCCCCTACTCATTCTTCCCTGTTGGTGAGCAGCAGGTCAAGAGCAGCATTCTCCACTAATGACTGCAATGTCTAGACATGTGGACCCATGGTTTATCACAGGGTGGGGAACCTCCAGTCCATGGGCTACATGTGCTTCATCAGGGTTAGCTGTTGTCGGGCTGCAAGATAGTTTACTTACTGACTGTCCACAGGCACAGAGCCCTGCAGCTCCCTTCCAGTTGACATGGTTCAATATTCCCAGCCCTTGGGAGCTGTGGGAAGCGATAGCCTGGCCTGCACATTTATCGTATATACACATCCAATTCTGGCCACCCAAAAAAACCTGAGGACCTGTTTGGAAGTTTTGGCAAGTAATGCAAGGCAAGTTGACACCATGACTGTAAATGCCAAACAGGGTTGTCTTACCTTACCGTATCAATGAATTTGTTTGAAGCAACTCATCTGTCTGTTTTTGGCATCCAGAAGTTTGGCAACTTGTACAGTATAGCTTGTTCACATCACTATGGCCAAATATGAAGGCTCTGAAGTTCACAGATTATCTTTGGGTTAGTAGCACCAGCTGTTTTGTCTGTCACTTCTTTTTCTGTAACATTTAATATGAAGCACATGGTTTGCAATGAAAGCGCCCAGGCAGTGAAATGCTCCAGGACTGTGTCTACACTGGTGCGATTTGCGCCAAAGCGGCCGCTCTTGCGCAAAAACTTGCTGCCTGTCTACACTGGCCGTGTGTTCTTGCGCAAGTAAACTGATGTTCTACTGTATAAAATCAGGGCTTCTTGCACAAGAACTATGATGCTCCCACTCAGGAATAAACCCTCTTGTGCAACTGTTCTTGCACAAGAGGCCAGTGTAGACAGGCAACATGAATTTCTTGCGCAAGAAAGCCCTATGGTTAAAATAGCCATCAGAGCTTTCTTGCGCAAGAGAGCGTCTACACTGGCATGGATGCTCTTGCGCAAAAGCACATCTCTTGCGCAAAAGCACATGCCAGTGTAGACGCTCTCTTCTGGAAGAGTTTTTGCACAAGAACCCTTCCGCAAAAGAGTTCTTATGCAAGAAGCTGCCAGTGTAGACGTAGCCTAGGTGTTAAATCAATGGCATATCTTCCATTGGCTTCAATGGGAGTAGGATCACCAATCCTGCCTTTTATTTAAGTGGAAGGGTCAGTAATAAAACCAATATTAGGCTATTGCTTGTGTCTTGACAACATTATGGTAATCTACTTGTGGCAGAGAAGAGATTTTGTGTTCACTCTGTATAACAGCTAATTGACAGTGCTTTTATTTTGTTAGAAAGTAAAGAAGAAATTCTTTGCTTTAAAACAGTAAGGCAAGCTTTAAGTAATATATTTGCTAAATACGTCCTAACTCTGTAGTGTGAAAATATAAAAAGCTTAAAAAAAAAAAAGCAGCTACCTTTTAACATGCAAGATATCACTACACTAAACAATAAAAAGATACTGATACGTTACTGTTTATTGAACCCGGATAGGAAAAAAAAATCAGTATTTGCCTAAGTTTTTCCTTTAAAAAAAACCAAACCCAGCCTTCCATTTTCTAAACTAGATTTTAGGCCTCAATCTTAAAGGCTGTTCTGCAGAAAACTACCATTACTATAGAAGTAATTTTGGAAAATGGTAGGTTCTGATTTTTTTATTAAAGCTACAAGGAAATAATTTTACTTCTATCTTATGGTATAGAGGTCATGTAATATAGCTGCTAATCTTTAATAGTTGTTAATAAGTTTAGATTTTGAAAGATTATTACAAAGACTAGTATCTCAAGATATTTACATTGAAAATTAAGTATGCCTTTGTATAGTGAATTATAAGGGGTTTTTTTTGATATAGCACTGAAGGACTTCGTTTTCCTGTGTCACTCAAAAGTTTAATTGAGCAGGACCTCTAAACATGGAGTATACAGAGAATCAGCTATTACATGAGTATCTGAGGTACCATGAAATTTACAAAATCAAAATAACTGAAGCTTATCTAAAACTATAAATATGATTATGAACACGTTAGAAGAAAAAGATTTGAATCCTAATTTTAAATTAGGCTAGTTTCTTGTGTCTTCCTAGGATCAAGAGGGGGGGAAAAAGTCCAAATTCCTTGAGCCATAGAGGAAAAGATGGACAGTATTTCCCTGCATTTACAAGTCCTAGGTTCCATCAGCCCTATCCCTTGACCCTTTGGAGGTGCACTAGTTTATAGGGAATCAGATGCTCAAAAATCCATTTCAGTGTGTACTTAATACAGGTAATTCATAGTGAATCACTAATTAGTTAGATTCTTTATACATCTAAATGCAGAATCCATGCAGCCATAAAACATAATGGTTTCAGCTAGTGGGCAAATAGCTTCGGTCCCAGAGCAGATAATCAAACTGAGCAGAATCTCTAAGTAAAATACCATTTTTAAAGAATATCTCACAAGAAATATCCCTTTAGAGCATTAGTGCTGTTCAAAACCTAAATTTCTGAAGCACTTTTTGCTCTATATTGAATCAATTCAACTCTCCTTGAAAAATTACTCAGGGCATACATGCGTAAGGTGTGAAATACAGACAGTGATTTGTTAAGGCTGGTTTTACCAATAAGATCTAATTCTTACCTTCATGACCATTCCTTTTTTATTATAATCATTTTGGGGATTCCAGTGACTGTACTACTCTAGTTCAATGAGGAGCAGAGGTTGAGGTAGTTGACAGGGAACTTTAGAAGTGTTAATACAAGGACTAGCATAGCAGTTAGAGATTGCAGAACTGTGGCTGATCTGATATATGGAAGAGCACTCAGGAAAAATGACTTCTTTATGACTTGCTGCTTGGGTTTTTAGAAACCTATCCATGCAGTATTTTATTTCCTTTTTATGCACTGTAAGAGCAGAGCATGAGATGTGTGACCATGACTGAACTACACTGTTTAAAAGAGTAGTGTTATTTAACATTAGCTATATTATCATATCCATGATCTTCTTTATGATTTACAAAGTTTGCAGTTGATTTTTATTCAAAACCAAAAGCACTGAAAGCTTGTATTTTTATTTGAGAGAAAGGTCTTCATTATAGCTTTAATAACCACCACAGACAAAACATTACCAAGAGTCCTGGGCAAGCAAGCATATTAATTTTTCTTATCCTAGTGAGTCAGAATGTATTATTGACACCTCAAATGAATCTTTAAAACTCTGCAATATTAAGAATCAGATTAATGTGAATTGCAGAGAGTAATGTAATTAACTACAATCACAAGTAGCAATACAGTGAGGATTTAGCTATAAAGTTAAATCCCAACTGAGAATAAATGTGATTTAGCTTATTCTACTTAATACTGTATTGTCAATACATTGCATGCAGCATTTGCTTGTTTTAAGGATGCAAAATAAAGCCCTATAACTGAAGGTGCAACAAATCATAATATAGTAGCTATATTCTCTGAGATTAGAAAGATACCTTCTTAGCAGTCATCTACAGAAAAACAGGCCTATTAGGGATTATAATTGCTATTTGATTATCTGAGACCCCAAATGTATTTATAGACTAGTTTACCATTTTCATATATTAGAAAACATGAATCCCATTACACAAGGAAATAAAACAAACCATATATCCTTGCCTTGTGAAAAGTGTTTATTTCCCTTCCATCACACAGTAATACTAGCATATAAACACGATTTTCAACCTTTGACATGTAAAATATATATTTAAAAAACTGCATCAAGTAGATCGCTTTAACAAGCACATGCACAGGAACACATATATTCTACTTCTATATCCTCCCAAACCATACATTCTACTTCAAGAATAGGAAGAGCTACAATTTTCCGATGAGAGTCCAAAACGTGACTCCACCACAATCCCCTTGATGTCAGTGGGAATTTTGCCTAAAGAGCACCGACTTCCACATTTTCAACTTCTGAGTTTTATAATTTAATTAATATATAGTAACATGTCTAATATATACAGTAGATTAGCACAGGAACACATATATTCTACTTCTATATCCTCCCAAACCATAGTCTAGTTCAAGTTTGGTACATTATGTATTCAAACTTTAAGCATAATTAAATTCAGTTTAAATTACACAAACTTTTTAAAAAGACTAATAATGCCAAAATACATTAAACAGATGATTTAATACAATTTGCTGTAAATAGTACTGTACATTCCTTTGTTTTAGTACTGTATAAATAGCAGACATAAAACAATACATTAAACAGATGATTTAATACAATTTGCTGTAAATAGTACTGTACATTCCTTTGTAGACTGTGATCCTCATTAAAATGGTTAATCCTGCAAGTACACTTAGTCAGTTTAAGTATTTACCTTTTGTATATGAAGGTATGCAATTAATCCCAGTGAAAATGTATAAATACTTCAATGTGCAAACATTACTGGAAGACTACACAGGTGATAGAGTTAGTGTTAATTTTGCATTGTGAATGCTATTTTCTATACACTAGAAAAAACTCTAAATACCAAACCCTGTTTGAGGTGTTTTGTAAATACTGTCTCTTTCTATGAGTATTTGTATGGTCCTGAAGATTTTTGACCTGCTTCATCTGCAAGGCCAGTATGTTTATAAACAGGGTCATAAAAAACCTTAAGATGAAGTTTACAATTCATTTTTAACATAATTTGTGATTGGGACCTAGTTTTTTGGACCCAAATTGTAGCCTATATTGAAATTCTGACTGATAGTGTGAAGTCACACGGTTATTTTCAATTCCCTTCTTCCAATCAGGTTTAGTTTGGTTTTTAAAATAGCCAACATTTCTGTTGAAGTAATATGACAAGCAGTATTATACATTTTTATGCTTCTATGAATAAATATAGTAAAATGTCTGAAAACAGGGAAGCCAGAAAAATGTCTGTGTTACTAAGAGGCTGTTTCAAATTAAAACATCTGTTTAAATTACAATTTCAGGTTTAATAAATGATGTATAAATCTACATTTCTGGAGGAAAAAACCTCGTGATTGCTATCAGTTTTTTTCAGTCTAGACCACAGAACCATGTTAGGGACAAAAGAATCTTGCTTGGAAAATGTTACTATTCTCCTGTTGTCATACCTGTTTCCTATTTTCTTGTTAGTTGCAGCAGTCTGCCTTACATCAGCTTTGTGAAGATTGCCAAGTTTTTTTTTTTCCCAAAAAAGTAATATTAATGACTACTTTTAAAATAAACAAATGTTCCAGTCATGGTAGGTTTAAAATAAAATGCTGGTTTTGTAGGTGAGCATTTTTCAATGTATGCCCAATCATAGGACAAGATGATATATAAAAGTTTAAAATGTTCCTTCCCATCCAAGACCTAATTACAGTGAAACTCAAATCATAAGTGGATCCCTAAAGTTTAGTTGTTGTAGTTTTGCAGTAATTTCTAGTTATAAAAATACAATAGCACTTCCTACCCACCATATTTAAATAAGACGATATTACCTATCTATAGAATTTCATTAAACAAGTTAGTTTACACACACACACACACACACACGCGCGCGCGCTGAATCAGTGAGTGCCCTACTAGACTGAACTTCAAAATATGTGGTCTATAGTTCATGGTGGTGAACACAATTTTCTCCCCTAAAATACCAAGATTCCACTTTCATATTTAAGTGAACCTGTAAGATTGTAAAACAGTACATGATGTAAAGTTATCAAAATTCAACACTAATCACAGCGCATGTTTAGAATATCAATGAAACCTCATTCTTGGTGGTAATAAGAGGTTTTTTTATACCTAATTCTACATTTGTCTCTAAGAGACTATTTGAAAGTCAAATTAAATGTAAATATCATAACATAAGCTATAGTACAATTATAAGTAAAGTGGCAGTGCTCTGTCATTGTAGATGTACAGGATGTAACTGTTGTATCTTTGGTATGTGGTAGATTTTAGATGTGCCAATAATAACTGTATTAATGCAACTGCATTTTCTGTATTGTCTACCAGAAGCATAAACTACTGCAAACATGGTATGCTCATATGACTAAGACAATAAAATACCTACTTCTACATACAAAAATCACATTTGTTTTCTTTTAAGATTCCTGTTAGAAAAAAAGGCTAGAAATATTTCAATTTTTTTTAATTCTGAAGCCAACAAATCATTTTGCAAATGGAAACTTATGTCAGCATTTGTAAGACATTTAAACACACGTTTTACAGCAAATCTCATTGTTTATTTTCTCTGAATGAATTCTGATAGGTCTCGAGATGGACCTATTAGAGTATAGATGTTACTGTGCTATATTGCAGAGTAACTTGAAAGTAAGTTAGGGTATGTCTACACTTGCAGCCTAATTCGAACTAGGGCTGCAAATGTAGGCATTCGGAATTGCAAATCAAGCCCGGGATTTAAATATCCCGCGCTTGATTTGCATCTTCCCGGCCGGGCACAATTTTTTTGAAATTTACAAGCCCGAGTAACTGCCAGCGTCTACATGCGGCAGTGAAGCGAGCGTTGAAATAAAGCCTAGTTCGAACTACCTGTTATTCCTCCTGCAATGAGGTTTAACAGGTAGTTCAACTAGGCTTTATTCAACGCCCGTTCACTGCCGCGTGACGCGGCAGTTACTTCGGCTTGTAAATTTCAAAAATGGCACCGGCCGGGAAGATGCAAATCAAGTGCGGGATATTTAAATCCCGGCTTGATTTGTATTCGAAATCTACATTTGCAGCCCTAGTTCGAATTAGGCTGCAAGTGTAGACATACCCTTACTTGAACTAAATTGCATTGGTATAGACCTGCCATAACTGCATCTGGCTTTCTGTTTTAATATTCTGATAATGTATATATTTACGTATACATTAAATAATTCAGAGATCTGAACCCACCAAAGCAATTCTGTAAAATACATATATAGGCACCTAAAAAGCAATCAGATTTTTCTGAAGTGCTGAATACCTGGAAATTTCTGCTAACTTCAGTGAAAACAGGGGCCTATCTTTAGGCCCCTAATTTTTAAAATCTTGGTACAATACATCTAAGGTATCATTGGGGTTGCCCAAGCAAGCAACTCTGAACTTCATGCAGTGCAGAGGATCAGTTTGCATGTTGATGGGGGACATCTAAACTCGGATAGGTACCATACGAAGGAAAACACACAGGAATTTTCCCGAGTGTCTAGGTTTTTGGGACAGTTTTTTGAGAAAAGAGGAATGCTGCAGCTACAGTTCTGTAAATCCCAATAGGACAGATCCTCTAGGAAGTAGTAGGAGACTCAGGCAGAAAGACCCCATACTTGCTGCAGATTGTTCAAAAATGAACCAGAGAGCGGGAGTGAGCACAGTACTGTCACTATATAATCTAAACAATTCTGGTATTAAAAAAGGTGCTACATAAAGTGTCATTCTCAATTTAATAACACCATATTGAAAACTCTCCACAGATATCTACTGTTTCAATTGTGCCTAGTAATCAGGGTACTCCCACAAACCTGAGCGATCCTTTCATTTCAATTTCCTTGTTCTACAAGACTCACTTTAGATACTTTTTACACTGTTATTCAAACCAAGAGGCCAAGATAAAGCTGTGAGCTTTTGACAGATATATATTAACCTAGGATCAGTGGCAAATGAGTGAAGTGTCTGTCAAATCATGCCAAAATCTGATTATTTCACTTGAAGATATACCATGTACTGCAATCAAATGTCTATACTTACAAATGTCAAAGTTAATTTTGTATAAAAAGAAGAGTTGTGTATCTTCTGGAATATAGAGGTTCACCTTTAGTGTATTTAAGCAAATTCCAACATAAACATCTTCAAATTTAATAGGTTTGATATGACTCATCATTTCATAAATTCTCAGAGCCAGTTTTCCATCAAGTATATACCCCATTCCACTACAGTATGGAGGATATACCTTAAATGGATATTCGTCATAAGAAATATATGTTTTTCTGTAAAACCCTCTGTAGGAAAAGTTATCAATTAGAGGGTAACCAGTAAAAAAATTGTCTGAAGAATTTACATTTTGAAGAAATTTAACTAAGTTGCCAGTGTTGATGAAAACATCAGAATCAGCTTTCATAACATATTTAGCATTTGAACAAAACTCAGACACCCATCTGAATGCCATGATTGTTTTCAAGGTAAGATTGTCGTAAGTGTCCATAAAATCTTGGCGAATTATGTCACCATACAGAATGCTTTCATCATCTATCGATAATGCATCTAAGCTGTCTTCTCTTTCAGCTCCTTGTCCTAATAAAAACAGTATTAGAACCTGATGGTCTCTCCAGAATTTTTTAGAACCCCATGTTACTCTAATAGCCTGCCTTGCCTCCACATCCGTGGGTTGTGAAGACACCAAGATGACCAGAAATGGAGGTGTATCTTTGCATTTCAAATGCTCCTGCAGCGTGAAGAGGAAATTCTGCTTGTAAACTGGCTCATATTCATAGAAATACATCCAGTTGGTATGCTCTATCACAGTATGAGAAGGAAGTGTCATGTACCATGTCATTATTATGACAGAAAGCATACAGAGTGCCAAAAAACTCCGTTTTAAATATTTCAGAGACATATTCACCAGAAGTAGCTACAAGATAGATGTGTGCAGCAGAACTTCCAAAGCCTTACAAAATCCTGGGTCATAAATTTTGAGAGCCAGCTTCTTGCTGAAAAGAATGCAGATGGAAAAGGTTAGTATATTAAGAATGCAACTGTACTCATTTTACTATCTACCAAAAATGGTAATGATGTAAACATTGTTAGATATGAGGGCAGAAAAGGGAAACCACTGGTTCTGTTAAAAACTGTTCTTTAGCCACCACTTACACCTTGAATGCTGAGCTCTTTGGAAGTCAGCCCATGTGTGTCACAATGGAAGCAGCTGGATGTTCAGCACTTCAGAAATGTGGGTCTTGACCAGGAGACTTAATGCGAGCTAAGGTCTGGCTCCGCCTCTCTCTCCGCTTTGGACGCTCCCCCTGCCCACGTGGCTGGAATGCCAGCTCACCCCACTGCAGAGTGGTGGGAGCCCTCGTGGGCCAGATTTAAGGCAAGCCACAGTCTGGATCAAGGCAAGCTACGGGCCATAGGTTCCCCATCCCACCTTTAGAGCCTTCCAGTCCACACAATCCTACTTCTTGTACAGTCAATCATTCAGAAAATCTAGTTTGGTTACAATTTGCTGGAAATAATGTTGCCACCTTCTTGTTTTCAATGTCACCTGAAAGTGAAAACAGGCATTCGCATGGTACTGTTGTAGCCCAGTATTGCAAGATATTCATGTGCCAGATATCCCAAAGATTCATGTACGCGTTCACGCTTCAATCACTGTTCCAGAAGACATGCGTTCATGCTGGTGACAGGGTCTGCTCGATAACGATCCAAAGCAGAGCGGATCAACACGTTCATTTTCATCATCTGAGTCAGACGCCACCAGAAGACGCTTGATTTTCTTTTTGTAGTTCTGTAGTTTCCACATCGTGTTGCTCTTTTAAAACTTTTGAAGCATGCTCCATACCTCGTTCCTCTCAGATTTTAGATAGCACTTCAGATTCTTAAGCCTTGGGTTGAGCTATTTTCAGAAATCTCACATTGGTACCTTCTTTGCTGCTATAACATGACATATGGCAAGAGGGTAAAACATAACAGAAAACATACAATTCTCCCCCTGAGGAGTTGTCACATTTTTTTCTAATAAGCATCATCAGCATGGAAGCATGTCCTATGCAATGGTGGCTGAAGCATGAAGAGGCATACAAATGTTTAGCATATCTGGCAAGTACACACCTTGCAACACCTGTTCTCAGTTTCAGATGATATCGTAAATAACAAACAAGCAGCATTATCTCCCATAAACGTAAATAAAGGTGTTTGACATAGCAATTGACTGCACAAGAAGTAGGATTGAGTGCACTTGTAAAACTTCACAGCCTACATTGTCTTGATTTGAGTGCAACAAAAAAAATGTACATTTGTAAGTTACTTTCACGATAAAGAGATTGCACTACAGTACTTGTATAAGGTGAAACTGAAAAACCTATTTCTTTTACCATTTTTACAATGCACATATTTTTAATTAAAAAATAAAGTGAATACTGTATGCTGCATATTCTGTGTTGCAATAGAAATCAAGATATTTGAAAATGTAAAAAAAATAAAATATTTTAAAAATTTCAATTAGTATTCTATTCTTTAACAGTACAATTAATCAGGATTAATTTTTTGAGTTAATCTCATGAGTTAACTGTGATTAATTGACAGCCCTAAATGTTATTATAGTTAGCAAATGATAAAGTGACCCAGGGCACAATGAACAGGTCAGTTTAAAGACAAAAAAAAATTTCCCTCCAGAAGTTCATAATCCATGGTCTTCAAACTTAGATGCCTACAAATTAGGGATGTAAAATTGTAACATTAATTGGTTAATCAAATAGTTGATGCAATTAGCATTGACTATTCAATTAGTCATAAGGGTGCCTCTGCCTTTGAAGTGTAGCAACAGACCAAAGGTGAAAGCGCTATGGGGAGCACAGAGCCAGCAGGGGACTGCTTGAGTCCCCCCGCTGGCCCCATGCTCCCCGTAGCATTTTCAAAGCGGCAACTGACCTCAGGCTTCATGCAGCACTGCTGCTTTGAAATGCTGCAGGGAGCCCGGTGTCAGGCTCCACGCGGCATTTCAAAGCAGCAGCGCGCCACATGGAACCCGAGGTCAGCATGGGGGAAGTCTCCAGATGAGCCTGGGCTCCACACAGCACTGCCACTTTGGCTATGTCTAGATTACATCCCTCTGTCGACAGACGGGATGTAAATGAGGCACTTCAAAAGTGCAAATGAAGTGGGGATTTAAATATACCACGCTTCATTTGCATAATCGTGTCATGGTGCTCTTTCGAACAAGTGCCATTTTGAAAGTAAAACCGCAGTCTAGACGGGATCTTTTGAAAAAGCCTGCCGTTTTCGAAAGAACCGCGTCTAGACCACGGTTTTACTTTCAAAATGGCGCTTGTTCGAAGGAGCGCAATGATGCGATTATGCAAATGAAGTGCGGGATATTTAAATCTCTGCTTCATTTGCACTTTCGAAGTGCCTCATTTACATCCCTCTGTCGACAGAGGGATGTAATCTAGACATAGCCTTTGAAGCACCCCCACCTCTTCTCTCTCCCCTTTGCTGCCTCTTTCTGATCGAGGTTGCAGGGGAAGGGAAGGAAGCGACTAGTCAACTATCATTCACAACCCTACTACAAATACCACAGGAAAAAAATCCAATCTTTTTCTAGCTAACAGGGACGAATTATCTGAAAATACAGTGTCAATACAATGGACACAAATCACCAGTAGAAAGTATGTAAGGCAGTGGTCGCCAACATTTTTACACCCAAGATCACTTTTTAAATGACAGAACAAGCTGAGATCTACCTCCCCATCCTCCCCCAAAACCCCACCCCTTCCTTGAAGCACCATCCCGCCCTCTCTATTCTCCTCTCCATCACTTGCTATCCCCAACCCTTATACTGCTGCTTTTTCTTTTTTCCAATTCTTCTGTAGGAAGAGGTTTTTCCAACATTTGGCCTGTCTAGACTGGACCAAATGTCAGAAAAAACCCTTCTTTTGGAAGCCCCCTTATTCCTCGTGGAAAGAGGAATACAGGGGTTACCAAAAGAGCATGTTTGCTCTTCCACTAAAAAAAGCGGAAGAACAAACGCATCCCTGAATGCAGAAGTTTTTCTGGAATATCTCTGGAATCCTGAAAAACTCTTGCAGTCTAGCTGTACCCTTGCTGGGTTGAGACAGGATGTGTAGGCTCTGGTGTGGGAATGAGGGATATGGGTGTGGGAAGGGGTGAGAGGTGCAAGCTCTGGGAGGAAATCTGGATGCAGGAGGAGGTGGAGAAGGGGATGCTGGCTCGAGGAGGGGGCTCCAGGCCGGACAATGTTGGGGTCAGATGGAGGTTTGGGGTACTAAGCAAGCCACAGGCTTATGGATGTGAGGGTGCAGGAATTTGGGTTGGGGTATGTGAGGGGCTCAGGGCAAGGGGTTCCAGTGTATGATAGGCTCAGCTCTAGGGTCTGGGGGGAAAGGGAGGGTGCAGGAGTGTTATGATGCTATGGCCAGATGGGGGCTTGGCCCCAATTGGGGGTTTGTTGGCCAGGCTTCATTTTTAAATAAAATACTATGTTAAACACAAAAAGTTTCTGCATTGTCTTTATTTATGAGAAGGTCAGGGAACCTGTTTTGAGTCAGGGGTCACTGACGCACAGAAAAGTCAGCTGGGGCCACACAAGCAAGATGCAAAAAAATAACTCCTCCAAAAACCCCCAAGCCTCACTAATGTGGCCCCAACTGTGGGAGCAGGGGACATGGTACTGGGGAAGGGTGCTAGTGGGTGCCGGGGCAAAGGACAGGGTGCCAGTGGGGGCAGGGTTCTGCAGCAGGGTACAGAGTTCTATGGCTGGGGGCAGGGGAGAGGGCACAGGATGCCGGGAGGGCAGGGGACAGGGTTCTGCGGCAGGGGAAAGGGGACAGGGTGCCGGGAGGGCAGTAGACAGGGTTCTGCAGCAGGGGACAGGGTGCCAGTGGGGTAAAGAGGACAGGATACCGAGGGGGGGGAGGTAAACCTCATTCCATGAGGAATAATGCCAAATTCGGAATGCCTATTTCGAAATAAGTTGCTGTGTAGACACTTATTTCGAAATAGGGAGCCTCCAGCCTTCCCAGGGTGCCCTGGTGGCCACTCCAGCCTCAGCCAAGAACACTCCTCTCCCTCCCACTCCCTGGAGCCCTTAAAGGGGTTGACTCTGACCACAGTGCTTGTGCCAGCTCCAAGCTTGCCAGCCCAGAGCCAGCAGTCACTGCCTCTGACCCTGTGGCCCCAAAACATGAGCCAGCAAGCCACTGGCAGCCAGCCCTCCACCGCTCCCCAGGAGCAGTCTGCCAGCTCCCAGGAGCCTGCCAGGGCCCAGAGAAGGCGGGCCCCTTCCTGGTCCAGGGTGGAGATCATGGACCTTATTCAGGTTGGGGGATGCCCCCAAAGTCCATGATCTCTGCAGTAGATGGAGGAATGCAGCCATCTATGGCAGGATAGCTGCCAGCCTGGCCACCAAAGGCCACATGCGAACCCAGGAGCAGGTGCACATGAAAATCAAATTGGTTCGGGGAGACCCCCAACCCTGAGCCCTAAGCTTCCCCTCCCCGTTCCAGCTCCTTCCTCCCAGGTTTCCCCCTCCCCTCTCTCACCCTCTCTTCTCCCCTCTCCCGCCTCCTTTCCCCAGTCTCACCAGAGTTTCATCCCACCCACCCCCCGTTTTCTTATATAAAGAGAGTTTGTGTTCATGAAAATACATGTATTTTATTTGCCATCGGGGGGGGGCTAAGGAGGGGTAAGTGGAAGGACGTGAGGGAGGAATGAGGCACAAGCCCCCAGTGGGGCAGACCAGGGAGGCTCTTAGTGCTCCTCAGGGTGGAAGCTCTCCCTCGGGACCTCCTGGATACTGACAGCCTCCTGATGGACCTCCCGGATGGCAGCCTGCAGAAAGTGCAGCCAGTCTCACAGCAACGCGTCCACGAGAAGCACCAGAGTGCCCAGGGGCGGCTCTGGCTCCATGTTGCAGAGTGCTGTGGTGTTCTAAGTGAGGGGAACCAGAGCACACAGAGACAAAATGCTTTGTTGACCCTCATTGAGGTAGGCAAGCAAGCAGGGAAACTTGAAAACCGGCTGTCCGGGGGGGGGTGTGGGGCATCCCTTTAAGCACAGGCCTCAGATAGCCTCAGGCAGCAGCCACACAAAGTAACTCCTGACCTGATGTCCTGCCGAACCTGGTTCTGGCCGGCCTTAAATGCTATTCAGCGTCCACTCAGCGTGGACACGCTATTTCAAAATAGCAAAACGCTATTTCGAAATGCATTTTGTGTGTAGACATGTTATTTTGAAAGAACTTATTTCGAATTAACTAATTCGAAATAAGATATTTCGAAATAACACTGTAGTGTAGACATACCCTATGATACCATCTACATGTTTTGTTAGTCTATAAAGTGCTACCACACCATTTGTTGTTTTTTAAGTTTAGAAAGACAAGGTGAGTGGCATATTTTATTAGATGAACTTCTGTTGGTGAAAGAGACTTCCTTATGAGCTACAAAGAGCTAGTCCTCAAACTTTTGGTACATTATAACAAGACTTTTAAAAAACTGTTTATCTTTTGAAAGTATATAAACAATCTTGAGTAATTTTTATAGCAGTCCATGTATTTATAGACTTAAGTCATAAAAGCTCAGTTTACTGAAGAAATCTACTGTCCCCTGCTGGTATTAAACCAAAACAGAATTAGACATTTAAAAAACTGATTTTAAGATTTTACACTATGAACTGCGCTTTACCCTCATCACTCAGGTAACTGGATATTTAATTCGTTTCCACCCAAACATGCGTTTTTGTTAAAAATACAGAATGTTAAAACTCAGAAATATATTAAAATAAACTGATAGACCTTTAAAAACCAACTTAATCTAACCGGGACTATAAACACTACATAATCCATAATCCACTATTATTGTGTAGCCTTACTACAGGTCACAGTTAAGGCTGTCTGCGTGCTTTCACCACGCATTGCCATATCTTAACATGTTTGGATTTCTCTTAAACCTTACATCTAAATTCCTGGGTTTATTGTAGCTGAAGTGTTTTACCTTACTGATATATATTCTCAACTTTACCTCCATTTTGATATGTTTTTGTCTTAGAATTTTCTTTATAGTGAAGTAGTGTAACCCATCCCAACCTACTTCAGCATACTCCACTTTTGTAATTGTACCACAGTGAAGTTATTCAAGAGAGGTTAAAGGGGAGGGCATAGGCAATACTACTTCATTATTTAAAGGATTCTTGTATATCAATTTTTAATACATATTTTGTTTACTATAACTTTTAGGATAATCTGGTAAACCACAATTAATCATGTGCTAATAACTGCATGCACTATCATGAGGCTTCAACACAATGCAAAATAGTGTTGCTGTAATTTAGCATGTGTTTCTATGTGCATTATTACATTCTTGCATGAGTATTTTTGAAAGAAATTCTAAGAGTTATGGAAAGATATTTTGAATCTTCAGTTTTGCACATTAGAAATTGCTTGTATATACTGTTTTCATATTACAGCAGTCTGTAACTTTCCACTTAAAAATTTATTTGGTATAATGAATATGTTTCAGAGCATCAAAAAGAGAAAATGTTTGCCTGCTCAACTATATTGTTGCTGTTTGTATTACTTTTCTATCCTCTGATTCATCGGTTCCACAGGATAAGTTTCTGTGAACATCTCTCTTTTGAAGGTGCCCTGGAGCTGATGTCAAAGTATATTGCTGTTAGATTTCACTGTCTCAGGGATTTAAGAGGTTTTACTTCATTCTGAAAGAGGAAAATAATGAATTCTACTGCAGACCTAAATACAAAAAAAAAAACCTACCAAAAAACTACAGATGAAATTAATGAGATACTATTAACTGTAATCTCGTTCTGTAGCAAAGATCCTGATCTCCTTAATCAAAACTCCAATGAAGTCAATGAGATTATTGAGCAAACAAGGAAAACAGGGATTAGCCCTAAGAAGCAGAACAAACTGAGGAAAGCTACAAGGAAAAAGACAGCTATCAAAGTCATTTTTATGCTGACAACTTTATTAACACAAATTTCCTTACTCCTGGGTCTCAGAAAAGAGTAGATCTTTGAGGGGATATATTTCTACTAGAAATTAGGAATGTTAATCAGTTAGCCAGTTAAACGTTATATAAACCTAACATTTAACCAATTAACCGACTAAGCAGGATCTCCAGCCCCCCAGGCTCTCGCTCCCAGCGTGTGCTGGGGTTGGGGCTGGCTTTGCCAGCTCCCAGCCGTGGGGTGGCAAGTGGCTCCCCTGAGTGCTCTTCATTTAAAACGTGGACCAGCAATCACCTATCGGTTCAACTATTAGCTGCTGACATCCCTATCCTATTGGCCAGAGATCACCATTCCAGGCCAACGGGAGCTGTGGGAAACAGTGTCATGGTTGTCCTCCAATTTATTTCTCTCCCCTGGCCTAGATCCTACCCTGGATCCACAGTCAATATGCTACAAATGCATGCACTCTTCTCCTCCTAAAAATGCAAACAGAGGCTCCAGATAGGATCAACACATTGAATATTATATGATCATGACAGCAATTTGGATCCTCACTTTAAACTGGCACAAAACTATTGGCAGCTCCCAAGAGTTCAAAAATCATTAGATTTTTTTTAAAAAACTAAGTTTTAATACTATTTAATACTAGTACTACAGCAGTATTTGTTTGCCCTGTAGGTTTTGGACCTTTGGGATGCACATTTTCAAGCTTTTATTCACAAGTATAAGGGCTTAGAAACTTATTTTTAAAATGACAACTGAGATTTACAATCACATCACCCTTGTACTAGGGTTTTGGGGGGGAAACAAGCTCAAGCATGTTGTAACTCACAAGAGTGAGCTAGAATATGGATCCCCACTAGCTCTTACAAGGAACATATGTGAAACATAAAAAACATCCCCAAACCTACCATTGTGATGTTGATTCCAGATTACTTTTACCGCCATTGTCAAATAGGGAGGGAAAGACAGTTTTCATAGCTTAGCATGGGAGTGATCTTCTGCTACATTTGGTAACGACATGATGGAGGATGAAGAAGCCCCCCAACTCCATCTCCTCTTCTTGCCCGTGGGAATAGAAATCCAGAAGTAGGAGCATCTACACAAACACCCTCACTTGTTTCCTCTTCACATCTTATCCTGTTTTAAATACACACCAGGAAGCCATAAATGTTATCAACTGCGGTCAAGTCTACACAGCCCTCTGAGGTGCCTACTCTCCTTCCCTCTTCATAAAGTTACAAAGTGAACCATGACATGTCCTTACTTCAAGAGAAAGGAGGAGCCACAACAGACCTACAGGTGTCTCTATATATTAGCAACCTGGAAACTACCTCATGTGCAAACACACACCTTTCAAAACTATGCCACCGCTGAAATACATCATCCACTCTAAAATGCAAACTCCACCAAAGCTCCAGGGAACACAACCCCTATTCCAAAGCTAAGGACCCAACAACCTGCAAAAGCAGGGTCAGAAACTGCTAGCTGTACCAAAAACTAACGCAAGACAAAATGTGCTACCTTCATCTTTCTCATTTCCCCTGGTCCAGAAGCAGCAAATTATAATAGGAGGGTTGTCCTTATAATTTGCTGCTCTTCGCTTCCTCCCCCTCCCCCCATCATGGTGATGTCAGTTTTGAAAGAAACTTGACTTAATGTTACCCCAGGAGCTAATAATAGCCACTAGCAATAAGAAGTGCTGCTATAATAAGCAGGCAGTAGATAGGACTAAGATACTAGGTTTGTTTGTGTTGTGTTCTACAGATTCAAATTCCAGCTTTATCTGCAAACACTCCAGCTGCTATCAACTGTGTTCAATTTAACATGTTTGAAATGCACAGATGTCACTGTGATATGAGGAGAGATGGATATGGACCTTGAGGGATTAAATATGTCTTATTTCAACATTAAGTTCTGTATGTTTTGTCATTGTGGGATAGTGTGAGTAGCTCTTTTTGTTCAGCAGGATCTAAGCCCAAGTTTTGCTGTCACAAAGAGAAAGAATAAGACTTTGTTATATAATGGACATGTGCTGTGTTCCCAAAGTGTGTTATAGCATCTCTAAGCAGGGATGTGAACAACTAGTCAACTATCCGATACGCAAATGCTTATTGGATAGTCAACACACTAGTCGACTGGTCACTCTCCTCACCCCCGACTTGCAGCATCTATCAGAAAGCAGCAGCAGGAGGGAGAGAGTAGAGTGGGGTAATTCAAAGTGGCGGCATCGCGTGAAGCCCGTGGCCAGACCCTGGGCTTCACGTGACGCTGCCGCTTTGAAACGCCGCATGCAGCCCAAGGCCAGTCCCCAGCTGGCCTCAGGCTGCACATGGCGTTTCACAGCAGCAGCGCTGCGTGGAGCCCAGGGTCTGCCACTTTGAAATGCCACATGCAGTCCCCAGCTGGCCTCAGGCTACAAGTGGCATTTCTAAGTGGCAGCACCACGTGGAGCCCAGGGTCAGCTGGGGACTCCCCCCTGCTGATCCCAGGCTCCATGTAGCACTGCCACTTTGAAACGCCACAGGGAGCACTGGGCCAGCGGGGGACTGCACGTGGCATTTCAAAGTGGCAGACCCCGGGCTCCCCGCAGCGCTTTTGCCTTTGAAGTGCAGCAACCAACTAATCTTTTCCATCCATGTGCAGATATTTTCCATCCATATGTGAAATAAATTTGTATGTGCACCAAAGCAAGCGCAAATGCACACCACCAGAAGAAACAAAAAAACCTAGCTGTGGGTGCTGTGCTAATCAGCTGGGTGGCATTTAAAGTAGGGATGTAAATTAGCAATTGACTACTTGACTATCCAATAAGCATAAGCTTATACCCTGCAGCTCTTACTACATTTAAAATGCATAGCCACAGCGGTCCAAAGCCAGCATGAGCCGGGACTGCTCCGTCCCAGCTCAAGCTAGCTCCCACTGCTGCTCTGCAGAGGGCCCCCTTATCGATTAATCATGTAGTCGATACAATTTGCATCGACTACACAATTAGCCAGATAACCATTATTTAACATCCTTAATTTAAATCTCTTCTGAGCGGCCATACAAGCGCACAGCTTACAGGGAATACTGCTCTGGGATGCTGGTCTTGTGGCCAAGGTGCCTCCAGGCAACCACCTGCCAGCAGCAGAGCCTGAGGAGGCATGGCTCCAGCAGCCAGGATCTCACAAGTGCCAGGATGTTGCTGGCAGCAGAGCCCAAGGTGCAGGGCTGGCAGCCAGAACCCAGCCCACACCAGGATGCTGATGGCAGCAGAGCCTCACTGGTGGGGCCAGCAGCCAGCACCCCAGATGTGGGAGCATCCTCTCTCTCTCTCCCCCTAGATCCTCTGGTAGCAGTCCAGCCAATAAAATGTTGATCTATTTTCATTCGTTTTGTACATCCCTACTGGCTACTTGGCAATGATTATCCATAACTAAGTTATGCACTGTATCACAATGCCATAGCTCAAGTCCCACTTTCTCCTGTTCAAATGGTTTACCAATGCCAATATAGTAACACTGCAAGCTTCCAGTCTTTGTAACGCACTACAGCTAATCATGACCTTTAACAGCAAGCAGGCTGAGAAATACTGTGCATCAAGATTACACTGCTGCAGCATATCTTTATTAGGGGTTCTACTGTTTTGTCTATCATGATATATGAAACATGTGTCCCAACAGGCATACTAACTGATTAGACAAGATTAATATTTTATTGGAGCTGCAACAGTATAACTGTACCACAACTAGGGATGTAAAATCCCATTTAATCAGTTCACTGATTACACAGAGGTGGGTGGGGGGCTGCTCCAGCCCAATTGAGCTGGAGTAGCCTCCCACCCACAGCATGGCCCAGCAGGCCTGGTTCTCTGCCATTCACAGGTGCAGCATGCTTCAGACACATTGAGCCCACCACAGGCAGAGGTTAATCTAGCTGGAACGGAGTGCTTCCCCCCGCACCGCCCACAGTGTGGTGGGCTGCTCTGGCCCAGCATGCTATAGCCCCCTGCCAGTGTTGGGGGGAGGGGCTGCTCCAGCCCAGCTGGACTGCTGGTTAACCATAACTGGTAAGCATCACCAGTTAACTGTTCACATCCTAAGTATAACAAAGTGTTAGTGTGAAAAAAATATGCTAAATAATGAATACTTTGAGAAGAACAAGATGTCAACCAATGACTTAAAATTATAGTAACTTATCCTCCCTTAACCAAAATTGCTTTGCATTACAGATGAAAAAGAGGTATAGATTTCCTATGCAATTGACCATATAAACAACAGATTGGATGTTTTCAATGAATAATTGTCTTAGAGAAACTTCAAATTACAGATAAACAATACAAGGGAAAAAAAAAATCATTAAAAGTTAAATCATGCTGCCTCCCACTGTGAAGAAGGTGCTCCAGGCTCATCTGCTGCTGCTAGAGGAAAGGGGGGGGGGGGAGAATCAGAATTATGCACGGATGCATGGGGCATATAAAAGGGATTGATCAATGCCCCCATGTTTATTTTCCTTCAAAAAAAGAAATAGGCCTGACCAGTAAACAACAACCTACATCTGAATAGTGCTAATCAAGGTAAGCAATAATGTGCTAAGGGCAATTAGTAATAAAATGCCATTTTACAACCAAATAAATAAGATCCAATGCTTACAGTGGCTAACATGCAATGGAGTCCCATTCTGGCACTCTGTAAGGCAAGGAAGCCAAGCCTGGCACTGGCACTGGTGCGTTACACCTGCAGAGGCATTCTCCGAGTCCTCGCACAAAGCCAGGCAGAGTGGGGACGCGTTTTAGGTAGTCGGCAAGGCAGGTGCATCAGGGAACACCTGGCCGGCCACTCGGCACCTTGTTTCGGACGGACAAGCGCTACACCACCTACGCATGGGGCGGCACCGCTAAGGCCGCAAGCACCTGGGGGGCAGCACAGCCAGCCAGAAGTACCTGCCCCTCTGCCGCCCACGCCCTGCCCTAGTGGCTCACCCCCTCCACGGCAACTTCAACCCCCGCTGCAGGATTCCCCTCCCTGCCACCCCACTCCCCTCCTTTGCTGCCCGCAGCTCCCTCCGCCCCGGGGCAGGCTGCAGCCACCCCCGTCTCGCCTTGCAGCAGGTGTTCTGAGGGCAGCAAGGGCGAGGCTTAGGCAGACGTGCGCGCCCACGCTCAGTAACCGTTAGTGGGGAACAACGGTCATGACACCAGGATAACGGGCCGGGAGTCGTGGCGCCGCCTCCCCCACGGTTCACCAGGCCCAAGCCGCGCGCTCTGCCAGACGCGTTCACGGGCGCCCTGGCCCCTGCTAAGCCCGCCAGCGAGCCGGCCCTCGTCCCCCGCCTAAGAAGCTGTTCGCCGCGCTGCTGCGTTTCCACCGAGTACCTTCCCCCGGCTCCCGGGCCGCAGCCCCGCGCATGGGTTACGCCCCTGTCCCGGGGGCTAGCCCATGGCCGCGCCCCTTCCGCATGAGGCCCTATCCACCGGAGCCCCGAGGACGCCTCTCACGCACACAGCCCGGCTCACGGAGGCCCGGATATTCCCCCGCAGTCGCGCCACCTGGTCCCCTCCTCCCCGTCACCCGGCCTCCTGGTTTTCCGCTGCCGGCCTCCAGGATTAGGGATGGCGAGTTTGAGAATCTCAGTGTTGGACCCAGATGCCAAACTGTCCCGTTTGGTGCCGGTGTCGCACGGACCACACCCCTCTGGTGCTTCCTAGCCTGAGCAGCTTCCGCTGACTTCATTTCCAGCCTCCTGGTGTGACTTGATAGGATTAGTCCCACTGATTTCACGTTGACTGCTTATGTCGGCAAGCTCTCCTCCCGAGAGCAATGTCCAAAGGACTAAGGGAACAGTTTACTAACATGTGTTGCTGTCTTGAAGAAAAACATTGGATCCCATTCACCAATATCCCACATCTTACTGTTAAAAGGTACAGTAGAGTCCCTATCATCCGACCTAAACGGGACCGGACACATGGTCGGATTACCGAATATGTAGTAAGAGAGGTCTCAAGAAAGTCCTAGGTAAAGACATTTAAGCCACTCGGATCCGTATCTGGATCTCAGTTTTGCAACTCTCTCCTATCTCTTTCTTTTTAATGGGCTTAACCAAATTTCTGAAGATGAATACCATCAAATTCTGGGAAATTTGTCTCAGAGCAAAATTTTACATTTTGGACCCACCTGTAGCTAAAAGGACATCAAGGTATTTGTCATCTTTTAATAACTGTTGCTTAATTGCTTAGGGTATGTCTACACAGCAAAGGTATTTCAAAATAACAGCCCTTATTTCAAAATAACTTTACTAGCATCTACACAGTCAAACCACTATTTTGAAATTAATTCGAAACAGCGGAGCGCTTATTTCAAATTTGATAAACCTCATTCCATCAGGAACAACACCAAATTCAAAATAACTATTTCGAAATAAGCACTGTGTAGACACTTATTTCAAAATAGGGGGCCTCCAGCCTTCCCAGGGTGCCCTGGTGGCCACTCCAGCCTCAACCAAGAACACTCCTCTCCCTCTCCCATTCCCGGAGCCCTTAAAGGTGTTGACTCTGACCACAGTGCTTGTGCCAGCTCCAAGCTTGCCAGCCCAGAGCCAGCAGTCACTGCCTCTGACCCTGTGGCCCCAAAACATGAGCCAGCAAGCCACTGGCAGCCAGCCCTCCGCCGCTCCCCAGCAGCAGTCTGCCAGCTCCCAGGAGCCTGCCAGGGCCCAGAGAAGGCGGGCCCCTTCCTGGTCCAAGGTGGAGATCATGGACCTTGTTCAGGTTTGGGGGGGATGCCCCTAACGTCCATGATCTCTGCACTAGACGGAGGAACGCAGCCATCTATGGCAGGATAGCTGTCAGCCTGGCCTCCAAAGGCCACATGCGAACCCAGGAGCGGGTTTGCATGAAAATCAAGTTGCTACGGCGAGACCCCCAACCCTGAGCTTCCCCTTCCCCTTCTTCTCCTTGCTTCCCCCTTCCAGCTCCCTCCTCCCAGGTTTCCCCCTCCCCTCTCCCACCCTCTCTTCTCCCCTCTCCCTCCTCCTTTCCCCAGTCTCACCAGAGTTGCATTCCCGGCCCAGTTTTGTTAAATAGAGTTTGTGTTCATGAAAATACATATATTTTATTTGACATCAGGAAGGGGTTAGGGAGGGGTAAGTAGAAGGATGTGAGGGAGGAATGAGGCATAAGCCCCCAGTGGGGCAGACCAGGGAGGCTCTTAGTGCTCCTCAGGGTGGAAGCTCTCCCACAGGGCCTCCTGGATTCTGACAGCCCCCCCGATGGACCTCCCGGATGGCAGCCTGCAGAAAGTGCAGCCAGGTTCGCAGCAACGAGTCCACGAGAAGCACCAGAGTGCCCAGGGCCAGCTCTGGCTCCATGTTGCAGAGTGCTGTGGTATCCTGCGTGAGGGCAACCAGAGCATGCAGAGACAAAATGCTTTGCTGTCTCTCATCGAGGTAGGCAAGCAAGCAGGGAAACCTGAGAACCGGTTGTCCGAGGGGGGGTTCCTTTAAGCACAGGCCTCAGATAGCATCAGGCAGCAGCCACACAAAGTAACTCCTGACCTGATGCCCTGCTGGACCCGGTTCCGGACAGCCTTAAATGCAATTCAGCGTCCACTCAGTGTGGATGCACTATTTCGAAATAGCAAAATGCTATTTCGAAATGCATTTTGTGTGTAGATGCGTTATTTCGACTTAACTATTTCAAAATAAGTGTAACTCTTCTGCCAGGCCGAGTTAATAGCAGCAAGGGCTGGATTCAGTGTCTAGGGGTCTCCTCCCAACAAGGTAATACAACACCGGCTCGAGCCCCCAACCAGTGACCTGGGAAATCTTACGTACACCTCTGGGCGCCTCAAAGAGGCAATTCTTCCTCTAAAACACAGAGCCTCAGTATAGCAGCAAACCTTTAATAACATGAGGTAACTGACATCAACATTAAATTGGGAAAACACCACAACTCGGATTCATAGACCAAACATGAGCAAAGACCCACCCCCCCCAGCCACGAATCACCCAAAGTCCCAAAAGTCCAACACCGCAAGAGTCTCTTGAGTCCAGCAACCCAAAAATCACCCAAAGTCCCAAAGTTCAACACCCCAAAAGTCTCTGCCCTGGGTCAGTGCCGCCCCAGGGTTCAAAAGTTCACCCGGCAGGGTTTTACCATCCCAACCTGGAGGGGGCAGGGATTGATACACCTTACGTGGTCCGCCGATGGCTCCGCCTCTCCGTAGGGTTCTGTTGCCGCTGTCAGCGCAAGTCACTCCGCCACACTCCACCTGTTGTCCAGTGAGCCGCCTCAGCTGTCCCACGAACTGTCTGGCTCCGCCAGCCGTCTCGGTCCACACCCCTGGCCGCCAGCTCGTTGCTCCTGCAGCTGCTCCACTGGCTGTCTGCTGCCGCTCCTACCGGCCGCAGGTCGTCCCCGCCAGCTGCTCTGCTGGCCACCTGCACCCGCTGGTCGCCCCCGCAAACCGCTCTGCTGTCTGCCTGCACCTGCCGGTCGTCCCCGCAAACCGCTCTGCTGTCCGCCTGCGCTTCCTGGTTGTCCCTGTAAGCTGCTCTGCTAGTAGCTCAGCAGCATAGCGCCAGGCTCCCCACAGCAATAGTGATTTCAGCTCTTCCGCAGCATAGCGCCAGGCTCCCCACAGCACACAGTGGCTACGTCTAGACTGGCATGATTTTCCGGAAATACTTTTAACGGAAAAGGTTTTCCATTAAAAGTATTTCCGCAAAAGAGCGTCTAGATTGGTCCTGGAGTTACCGTTAGAGCGATGCGCTTTTGCGCCAAAAGCGGCGTCTAAATTGGCGGCGGCTTTGCGCCAAAAGCAGAAGCCGGAACCATTTTGAAGAGGGCAAAGGGCACCAGCCCTTTCGGGCGGGGCTGGAGCTCCGTTCAGACACGTGCTTAAAGGGGTCTCGCCGGACAGCCGTTTGTCTCCTGCTCCGTGCGTTAGGACCTCTAGCAGGGACTGACAGCCATAGCAGGTTTAGTGGTTGCCCTCTGCCTTTTGGACACCACTGCCTTTTGCCCCCTAGTGCTTTTTCCTGGTTTTGGTTTCTTGTGCCTTGCTGTGTCTGCCATGGAGCCACAGGTGGCCATGGGCCTGCTCTCGCCCCTGTCGGCCATTTTCGAGTGCCTGCAGCTGGTGCTCCAGGCTGGTGCCCTCGTGTTCCAGGACCAGGAGGCGCAGATCGCCTTGGACTCCCTCACCAGGGAGGCCCTGGATTCCCTGTGGCATCCCCACCACACCGTGGAGAGGCCACTCTGGAGACTGGACACCAGTACAGACTGGTGGGGCGGCTGGTCCTTGGGCAATGGGGACGACCAGCAATGGCTCTGGAATTTCCGCATGCGAAAGTGGGCGTTCCTGGAGCTGTGTGCCTGGCTCACCCCCGCGCTCCAGAGAGCCACCACCCGGCTGCGTGCACCCATCTCCGTGAACAAGAGGGTCGCCATCGCGCTATGAAAGCTGGCCACCCCGGACAGCTACCGATCGGTGGCACAGCAATTCGGGGTGGGAAGATCCACCGTCGGTGTGATCATCATGGAGGTAAGTCCCAGGGGGAGTGGGGTGGGGGGAGGGTGGTGCACTCCATGCCCAGGGGCAGCCAAGACTCCATGCTGGGTCACCCAGGGGTTTGGGCCGTCCCTCCCTTGCACAGGCCTGCTGGTGGGGGGGGCGCCGTGGGGTGAGGGGGCCCTGGTGTGTGTGTGCGTGTGCATGTGTGTGTGTGTGTGCGTGCGTGAGGACAGAGGGAATCATGGGGGGGGGGCCCAAGGGAGCGCACACTCACCCCTGCCTTATGTGATGTGTTCCTTGTCTTTCTCTGCACCCTTCTGCAGGTCCATGCCGTCAATGATGTCCTGCTACCGAGTGATCCGCCTGCGCGACGTGGATGCTACGCTGGCCGGCTTCGCTGCCCTCGGGCTCCCCAACTGCGGGGGAGCCCTGGATGCAACCCACATCCCCATCCAGGCCCCAGAGCATCGAGCAGCCCATTTCACGAACAGGAAGGGGTACTGCTCGATTGTTCTCCAGGCCCTCGTGGACCACCGGGGCCGCTTCCTGGACGTCTAGACGGGCTGGTCCGGCAGGGCACACAACGCCCGCATCCTCCGCAACTCTGGACTGTTTCGCAGGCTGGAGGCGGGCACCTACTTCCCCCGGCAGGAGTTGACTGTCGGGGATGTGCCTATGCCCATCTGCATTGTCGGAGACGCGGCCTACCCCCTGCAGCCCTGGCTAATGCAGCCCTACAGGCGGCGGACCAGAACTGGGCCCGGTTCAACGACCGCCTCAACCAGGCCGAAATCAGGTGGAGCGCTCGCCGGCCGCTTAAAGCCGCTTCCGTTGTTTGCTACCCGTCTCGAGATGGGTGAGCAGAATGCAACGGAGGTACTGGCCGCGTGCTGCGTGCTCCACAACATTGTGGAGCGGAGTGGGGAGGCCTTCCTCCCTGCATGGATGGCAGCCGAGGCACAAATGTTTGCACAGCCCCACACAGCTGCCATCCGCCAGGCACACCAGGATGGGGTGCGTATCCGAGAGGCCCTGACGGACATGTTCGCACAAGCCCCATAGTAGGGTCACCTCGGTCTCCCCATACGACTCCCTCCCATCCCCCACCCTTCCTCCTCCCCTCCCCTTACCTCCCCCCAATTGTAAAGCATCGGTTCCAAGCACATCGGCCGTCATCGTGAATGTTCGTCGGGTGCGTCGGACGTAGCTAGGGTTTTTCTTTTTAGTTTAGGCTAGGGTTTAGGCCACCATCACCTGTCCGAGCTGTCCTGAAGAACAGGAAGAGGATTTGTGGTTCGTGCGGAAGGCTCGAGTCAGCGTACCCGATTCCAGTCGTCTTCGAGGGATCTCCTGGCTGTTCCTCTCCCGAGGCCCGGAAGGACCAAAGGATTGAGGTTGCCAGCTTCGCCGTCGTCTTCCATCGAGGGATCTCCTGGCTGTTACTCTCCCGAGGCCCGGAAGGACCAAAGGATTGAGGTTGCCAGCTTCGCCGTCGTCTTCCATTGAGGGATCTCCTGGCTGTTCCTCTCCCGAGGCCCGGAAGGACCAAAGTGTTGCTGAGGTCGCCAGCAACACTACAGTCGTCCCTGCGTCTAGACTATATACATATTCTTTTGTGTGCGTCTTTTAACCTTTCTTGCTTGTTTGTAATCTATGTTAATATAGTTGTGGTTTAAATTTTACTTAAAAGTGTCAGTATTTATTTATGCGCCACAAACCAATGACCACTTAAAGGAACGACCAGTGATAGATACAGAAATTTGGTGTCCGCATTTTGTAATCCTCTTAAATTTAGTTGGCTAATTGGCATCTCAAATCATTTATTACAGTTACCTCGAGTAACACAATAACCAACACAGTTTTGTTTTCAACTGAAAAATGTATGTTTTTATTTACAAGGGGGAGAGGGAGGGGGAAGAGACCTTCAACTGGGAGGGGGAGGAGCGACTCCTGGGAGGGGTGGCCCCTGCGAGCTATCCTGTGGGGGCGAACCTGGACATGCGGGGCAGGCCGCATTGGGGCAGGCTGCACGGGGGGGTGGGCAGGAGGGGCTATTGCAGGGGCATTGCAGGAGGGGGCATTGCAGGGACGGCAGGAGGAGGCATTGTAGGAGGGGGCATTGCAGGGGCAGGAGGGGGCATTGCAGGAGGGGGCATTGCAGGGGCAGGAAAGGTGGTGGGGGCATGGGGTAAGGCCATGCCATAGTGAATGGCATGGGCTATGTGGGCAGTGAGGGTGGCGATGGAGTCAGCCATCCGCGTGCACTGGTCCTGGAAGGCAGCCCAGGTCCCCCTGGACGCGTTGGCGAGTCGATGCCTCGATTCACTCGACGGCCTGCACATGCCGGCGAAGGAGCTGGTCCTGGTGGCGGAGCCTGTGCCTGCGTGGTTGGGCAGCTGGAGGTGCCGCTGCTGCCAGACTGGAGGGTCCCTGGCTTGTGCTTGGTCCCGCTGCAGGGAAGAGAAGAAAGGATGGGTCAGTCAGGCAGGCCGGCCACTGTCCCCACACCTCATGCCCTCTACCGCACCCCTGAGCCCAAGTGACACCACAGTAGTGTGGCTTGGGCCCACTCGGTTTCCCCCCCGCCCCCCGTGTTGTATGTTTGCAAGGAGGACCGCCCCTGGAGTAGGGTCCTCCTCCATGTATTGTAACCACCGGTCTGTGTCCTGGCCCCGTGGAGGGCGGTTGGGCGCTTGTGTTGCGTTAACCTGTGGAACTCCCTGCTGGTGGAGGCTGTGAGGCTTTGGGCTAATCACTGGTGTTTGACAGGGAGCGAGATGCATCCCCACACAGTGCCTGGGAGCACATCTGGCAGACGTGGTCTGGGTTCTCAGATCCCCATCGCATGGGATATCTCCTGGACGGAACCAGGAGAGTGACTGGGGGGGGGTGTCCCATCCTTGCAGCAAAACTCAGGCGGCCCTAAGGGCGGCCTGAGGGCTCCCCCCCTTCTCCCTCCCACTATCCCTCACACACGTAGCCCAGGGACATGTGTGGCTGCAGTGGGGACTTCTCTCGGGGAGCCAGCCAAGGCACTGGGAGCAGGCGAGGGGCTCAGTGGGGGCCACATTCACAGGGCTGTGACGCTGCGGTTTACCCAGGAGCAGCTGGCTGTGCCTCACAGCCAGGCATCGGACAGTGTGCCGTTCTCCGTGCTGCACCCTTGCGGAGGTGCGGGCTCTAGGCTGAGTCCCTGGGGCCCTGGCTGGTTCCAGCCAGCATCCACCCTTCCCCCTGGTCCCGCCAAATGTGTGTGAGCAGCACGGTCCCAGGCGTGCCCTGCAGCTGCCTGCCGCGGCCACGTGCCGCTCGGTCACCAGGCTGCACGTGGTTGCACGTGCTGCTTGCTGCCTAATGCTACACAGCGTGCAGCTCACGTGGCCTGAGTGACATGCTCTCCCCTCCCCCTCCGGGCGCCTGGCTTCCCCTCCCGCCCCCCGCCCTTGTGAGTGCAAAGTGCAAGACTCACCGGTGGATCCTTCCCCGGCCTCGGAGGATGCGCGGGAGACGTCGGGGCTGCTGGAGGGGGCCTGCTGGGTGGCAATGCTGGCCTCATCCTCCGATTCAGTGCTGTCTTCTCCTTCCCCCGCCTCGGTGGTCCTGGTGACGGGGGGCCGCACGCTGCTGTCCACGGCCACGTCTGGGGCTTGCGGGGCTGGCTGGCCCAGGATGGCGTGGAGCCGGTCGTAATGGGGGCAGGTGTCTGCTCCTGCCCCCTGGCCCTCGCTGGCCCGCACATAGCCCAGGTGCAGCTCCTTGACTTTCGCCCGGACTTGTTCGAGGGTCCGGGCTGGATGGCCTTGCTGGGCTAGCGCCTGGGCCATGCGGCCGAAGATTTCGGCATTGCAGTGCCGCGAGTGGGTCTTGTGGAGGCCCTCCTCCTCCTGCCACAAGTCCAGGAGGGTCTCCAGCTCCCCTGAGGACCACGATGGGGCCCTTCTTTTCTGGCCCCTGGGGGCCTCCTGTGCTGGGGGTGCAGGTGGGTGAGCACCCGGAGCTGCCATGCTGGCTGCGATGTGGCTGCTGGTCACGGCAGGGGCACTGTGGCAGACCTCAGGCAAGAGGTCTGAGGCACACTCCTGCCACGTGCGCTCAGCAGCCTGCGGCTACTTTAAGAGCTCGGGTTATCAGGAAGTCCGGGGCTCCTACAGGGTCTCCCAGCGTCCAAACCGCTTTTTTCCGTTTAGCCTGCTTTTGCGCAAAAGTCTTACCTAGCTGTCTACACTGGCCCTTTTGCGCAACAGTTTTTCGCAAAAAGGACCTTTGCCCGAACAGGAGTGTCAAAGCTTTTCCAGAAAAAGCACTGATTTCTTACAGTAGGAAGTCAGTGCTTTTGCAGAAAATCAAGCAGCCAGTGTAGACAGCTGGCAAGTTTTTGCACAAAAGCAACTGCTTTTGCAGAAAAAGTGGCCCATCTAGACACAGCCAGTGGTTTCAGCTCATAATAGGGGAGCCGCAGTGCTAGTACTCCATTGGCCCACAGCGAAGTCAGCTCATAACTAGACTCCTAATGGAATCCAAATTAGTTCTGATAGTCCACAGTGGAGAGAATGCAGTGAATGTTGTTTAGACCCTCAGACATGGCCGCCCCACCACCAGGTACAAAGACTTGTCCCCAGCCTCTCTTAACTTGAGTGGGTTTGGAACCCATACCCCTTGTCTAGCGAGTGCTACTTAGTTTATGGCAAATCCCTCTGTCATAAACAGTTCCACCATTCCATTGCCCTCGATTCACATAATCAGGGTAACAACACTTTTATCCCCCTTGCCTCAAAAACAGAGAGACTGGGGATCCCACAGTGGCCAAAGTGACCATTTGGGCTGCTGTGAGCACATACTAGGCGGGGTGGGTGTGTCTATGCAAATTGGGTGTATCTATGCAAATGAGATCAGCCCCTGAAGTCTCTTTGCACCACTCGCCACAGTTCACCACCAGATGTCAGGGTAGAGCTTATCCTGACCCTGCTTACATCAGGGCTACGTCTAGACTGGCATGATTTTCCGCAAATGCTTTTAACGGAAAAGTTTTCCGTTAAAAGCATTTATGAAGCGTCTAGATTGGCTCGGACGCTTTTCCGCAAAAGCACTTTTTGCAGAAAAGCGTCCGTGGCAAATCTAGACGTGCTTTTTATAAAAAGCCCGATCACCATTTTCACGATCGGGCTTTTTTGCAAAACAAATCTCAGCTGTCTACACTGGCCCTTTTGCACAAAAGTTTTGCGCAAAGGGCCTTTTGCCTGAGCAGGAGCAGCATAGTATTTCATAAAAAGCACTGATTTCTTACAGTAGGAAGTCAGTGCTTTTGCGGAAATTCAAGCGGCCAGTGTAGATAGCTGGCAAGTTTTTCCGGAAAGGCGGCTGATTTTCCGGAAAAACTGGCCAGTCTAGACACAGCCCAGATATTTAGAAATAACACTAGGGGCTACATCTAGACTGGCATGATTTTGCGGAAATACTTTTAACGGAAAAGTTTTTCCGTTAAAAGTATTTCCGCAAAAGTGCGTCTAGATTGGCACGGATGCTTTTGTGCAAAAAGTGCTTTTGCGCAAAAGCATCCGTGGCCAGTCTAGATGCGATTTTGCGCAAGAAAGCCCCGATCGCCATTTTAGCCATCGGGGCTTTTTTGCTTAAAACAGTTCTTCGCTGTCTACACTGGCCCTCTTGCGCAAGTATTCTTGCGGAAGAGGGCTTTTTCCCCAGTGGGAGCGTGAAAGTATTTGCGCAAGAAGCACTGATTTTGTACATTACAAAGTCAGTGGTCTTGCGCAAATTCAAGCGGCCAGTGTAGACAGCTGGCAAGTTTTTGCGCAAAAATGGCTGCTTTTGCGCAAAATCTTGCCAGTCTAGACGCAGCCGTAGTGTAGACATACTCTTAAGGCTACGTCTACACTGGCGCGTTCTCATGCAAAAACTCTTTTGCGGAAGAGTTCTTCTGCAAAAACTCTTCCAGAAGAGAGCGTCTACACTGGCATGTGCTTTTGCGCAAGAGCATCCATGCCAGTGTAGACGCTTTCTTGCGCAAGAAAGCTCTGATGGCCATTTTAACCATAAGGCTTTCTTACGCAAGAAATTCATGTTGCCTGTCTATACTGGCCTTTTCTGGAAGAGCTCTTGGAGGAATAAGGAGGGCTTATTCCTGAGCGGGAGCGTCGGAGTTCTGGCGCAAGAAGCCCTGATTTTATACATTAGAACGTCAGTTTACTTGAGCAAGAACACGCAGCCAGTGTAGACAGGCAGCAAGTTTTTGCGCAAGAGCGGCCGCTTTTGTGCGAGATCGCGCCAGTGTAGACACGGCCTCTGTGATTAAGCAGATCTAAAAAGCCCTAAGTGACATAGGAACTACTGGCTAGATTCACAGAAGGAACTTAGATGCTTTAAATTCCCCACAGGTATTCACAAACCCTATAGGCAGTTCTGTTTCTGACTCTTAAAGTACATACTGCAGCATCACTCTAAGACTATGTCTACACTTGCGACTTCTTGCGCAAGAAATATGCAAATGAGTTATTCCTGAAAATCTGTGTAGCAGCATTGCACAAGAGGGTTTTTCTTGCACAAGAAGGGGCAGTGTAGACAGCTCCTTCTGGCGCAAGAGCCTCTTTTGCAAAAATGGCGGCTCATTAGGTATGCAAATGAGGCTCCGCAATATTCCACGCTTAGCCTCATTTGCATATTTCTCGCGCAAGAAGTCGCGAGTGTAGACATAGCCTAGGTGTCTGGATGTGTAAGCTTCAGTGTAATGCACAAACCAGGGGAAGACAGGTACTTCTTCACCTAACTTGGCTGTGGAACCCTATAAGCCAAGCAGCCTTGGTGCTTGCTTACAGGATTGGGCCTTGCATGCAAGCTCACCCAAACAGCTGTGATAGGGAGGATACCCATAACTTTTATCCCTGTGGTTAGTACACTCACACTTGTTCAAGTCTTCTTTTCACCTGAGTGAGAGAAGAGATTTGAACAGAGTATCTGCCATTTCTCAGGGGGGTGGCCTAACCCCTGCACTATGGGATAGTTTCATATGTTGAATCTGTTCCACTGCGGATAAATAATTTATCACTGAAGTAGGGAAACTGCCTGATGAATCACCCACACAGAGTTTTATATGCTGTGACTACCAGGCCAAATAATCATGCTCTTTCACCAGCCCAATGATTCTGAAATTGGGTGTAGTAGTGTTTAGCATTGCTATGCTTAAGTTCCTGTTTCACTGTGTTAGTGAATTTTATTAGTCTGCTAATTAAACATTTTCTATGAAGGCTCCTGCACTTTAAAATCATTGCCTACTTACAAAGCCTCTCTACTCTCTCTTTAGGTTTTGAAGGGGATGAGCATTATAACAGCAGTTAGTGATGGGAGAGGGAGCAATTTCTTTCAGTCTTTATTTTGACTGCCTGTTGACAAGTGTCTGGCATATGGATGATTATAAAAGGATCTGCAGTAATAACAAATGTATTTAAAATTATATCTAGAACAATAGGTGCCTTGCATGTTAATTACTCAAAATAAATCATCGGTAACAATTTAGGACTCTCACCTTGAGTGGCTCTATAATTTCAAAGAAATTATGAAGGAGAACAAGGACTTACTTTGTTTATTAGGATTGGAGATTCAAATATTTATTTGAAAGCAGTAAAGCACCACAAAATTGTATAATTCTAAATGGAAATATACACCTGATCCTCAGAAGGTACTGGGAAGCCTAATATCTACAACAGACTTCAGAACAGGTGCTTAGCACATGGCAAAATCAGGCTCAGAGTTATCTGAAAAGAGTGTAGTCCAAGCTTTGGAATTTTCTATGTAAATAATAATTAGCCTTGAGCCAAGGAGGTGCTATTTGGATTGAATATAAACTGCTGATTGACATGCAGCTATCCTATGTCTAGAATTTGAGGTTACATTTGAGAGCACTAAAATCTCACAAGCTGTTCTTGGGAGGTATCTGTCACCTTCGCCTGCACCTGAACCAGATTTGGAAAATAGGCTCCTTCCAGTTTTGAGATTGCAGGTGAGTCCCAATTCCACTAATAATGAAAATGGTGAACATTTGTAAAAGAAAAGTAGAGATTATGTGTAGTATGTTACTTAGGTGGAAATAAATGATAACCCTAATTAATAATACTTCTGGGCATTCTATATAGTTTTAAATTATTGCTATATTTAAAAAAGCACCAGGGAAAATCACTGAAGTCAATTAGATTTATGCCATACTTGATTCCTATGTGGATCCATGGAAAGTTCTGAAAAAATATGAATGTCATACTGTTAAGAAACATTTAATCTTGATTTCCCTACTTCCTCCAATTCCCACTTTGTTCCATTTCCTAGCATATTGATGCAAAAACAAAATCTTTATTGTTAGTAACATCACGACTTGTTGCTCTGGGAGTGATTATACAGAAACAAACAGAAGATTATGATTTCAGGCAAAGTTGCATCTTATCAAGGACTGTATTACAAAGTATGTTTACTAAATCTGGGAGGCAGAGCACCTTGATAAACAATTAGACACAAATATAAAACATTTGCTGAAACAAAAAACAGGACTATGTAGCACTTTAAAGACTAACAAGATAGTTTATTAGGTGATGAGCTTTCGTGGGCCAGACCCACTTCCTCAGATCAAAAGGAAGTGGGTCTGGCCCACGAAAGCTCATCACCTAATAAACCATCTTGTTAGTCTTTAAAGTGCTACATAGTCCTGTTTTTTGTTTCAGCTAAACCAGATTAACACGGCTACATTTCTATTACTAAAACATTTGCTGTTTGTGACTATAACTTTCTTAGCAACCAATTCTGATGTCACAGTCAAAGATGATGCCTTCACATAATGAATAAGCAGAAGTAGCAAATTACTCAGCACTAAAGATATGCTTCTTTAAACTATTACAGTTTGATTGATCCACCTAGCCTGATAAATTATATTAGAAACTAATTTAGGTGAAACAATATGTAAAAGAGATGACACATCCATACCGATTTTAAAGGCCAGTGCAATTAGCATCTGAAAATTTTCTGTAAAATTCTTTCCTTGTAATAACTATTAATAATAGCCTGCATATAACACTTTATGGTGCTTCTTTTAAGTTGCCAAGAGCCTTATTAACTCTTATTAACATTAGTGAGAGTTGCGTGCTGAGTACTGTATAAAATCAAGTCATATACATACTATGTGCTGTACAAACATTAACTAGTTAATTATTGTATTTGTTGTACTTATAACCCTCATTATGTTTGATTATCACTCATTGTCTTATATCTTATTCTAGGCCATGGGAGAACTCACATAAGGAGGGGTTGCATGTTCAGACCAGGGACTTTGTCATCTTGTATTTTGTAGTGATCAAAAATTCATGCAACACTCCCACCCTCCCAGGAGGTAAGTAAGTGAGAATTATCCATTTTTCACAGAAGGGGAAGTTGAGGCAGAGTGATTAATGATTTTCCCATGGCCATACAGTAAATGGTAGAGTTGGGATTAGCAATGCAAAACAAGTGATTTCCAAGCCCAGGCGCTGTGTGGTGGTACAAATGGACTTCCTAGTCAGTGTCTAGAGCACTGTTATATGTGTTTATATATTTTATAGTGTGCGTATATAGTCCATAAACATTAAGAGCAGGATTTTTTATATAAGTATTGCATGGTACTGCCACTGTTCAGCATGTTTAGATATAATGTAACCTTTGGGCTTTGTGACTCATTGTTATATTCTCATGTCTGCTCCACCCATAAGGTAGGCAGTGAACATTACACCTTCATAAAATACTGTTTGCTTATTATCAAGTTGATAAGGATTCTGTATAAATACACAAAGGCTTGTTCTTTCTTCATAGCACAAAGCCTCTTCTTCCACTTCCTCTTCTTTTACTCTTTTTGCTTCATCTCATGGAGAAAGAAGGGCTTTCTGACAGAAGTCACCCAATTGAAGATAAAAGAAATAGCGTCTTAAAGACATAATAAAGATAATTACAGCAAGAATGGGTCTGCTGAGTTCCAAACAATCCAAAGTCAAACAAGCTCAGATATTAATGTTGGGACTTGATTCAGCTGGAAAATCTACACTATTGTACAAGTTAAAGTTTAACGATGTTTTCCGAACACTCCCAACAATTGGTTTTAATGTGGAGATGATTGACACACAGCAAAATATTGCTATAACAGTTTGGGATGTTGGAGGTCAACAGAAAATGAGGACATTTTGGTGCAATTACTTTGAAAATGCAGATGCCCTGGTATACGTTGTGGACAGCACAGATAAGCAACGCTTGGAAGTTTCAAAGAAGGAATTTGAATGCATCTTAAAGAATGAATTTGTAAAGAACGTGCCTGTTGTTTTGCTAGCTAACAAGCAGGATCTTCCTGGTGCTTTGAACGCTGAGGAAATAACCAGGAAATTCAACATGCAGAAACATTGCAGTGACAGAAATTGGTATGTACAGCCTTGTTGTGCCATCACTGGGGAAGGTCTCGCAGAAGCATTCCGGAGAATAACAACATTTGCAAACAACTGCAAGACATCCAAAGAAGAAGGTTTTACAATTTTCAAGCAAGATGAAAAGTTGTAAGACTTTTCATTATCCCAACCTTGGAAAAGCTAAGATGGAGAATTGTTTAGGGGAATTAAAGCTACATATTGAAGATTTGATGCTGCAGGACTTTCTGAAGACTAATATATAGCAAAATGTAGTTACAGCAGACTAAATTGCTATGTTGTTACATTTTCCTATTCTTTGAGAACTACTGTTTCACAGCATTTTAATTAAATGACATATTTGTTGCGTAAGTCCAGGTAATTGGCAGTGTTAAAATGCATAATGTAAAAAGGTACATTTATACATTTTAAATGTTCTACAATCATTTTATTTATACTGAGATAAATGGGTCATTGAGCAAGCAAAGGGAAAATAAAAAATATTTCATGTTACATAGCATACTGTATATGTAAGTGCTTTTTGAATGTTTAGTATACTGGCATATATAAATTAAGTTTAATTAAATTACACAATAAAATAATGTTGATAGCTAATTTATTTTAACTGTTATATCATTTTACCAATACTTTTTTAAAAAGGCTTTCTCCTTTCAATTATATATAAAAGAAACGACACACTTGGAATAGAAGCATTAACATTACTGCTTTCTCAGGAACCAGATCTATTCATACTGATTTCAGTTAAAGCAGGATCAGACCTGCAATGCCAATAGAATGATCAGATCAAACTCATTCTGTCTTTTGTGGGTTTTCTATGTATTTTACATCACTTTCAGTCATGAGTAGAGGTGGTGTTTTCTAGAAATTTCCAATAGTGGTGTGTGGGTTTCTCCTCCACCTCCCTCCCCTCCCGAAATTACTTTTCATTACAGAAGTGCCAACTCCAGAGGCAAAGCATGAAGGCGGTGTATATGGGTCACGTCCACCCCCCACCCTTAGATTTCTGCCAGGGTTTTTATCTGCCGACTCCTTCCTAGGGCACAGAACATAAGAACATAAGAACGGCCGTACTGGGTCAGACCAAAGGTCCATCTAGCCCAGTATCCTGTCTGCCGACAGTGGCCAGCACCAGGTGCCCCAGAGGGGGTGGACCGAAGACAATGATCAAGCGATTTGTCTCCTGCCATCCCTCTCCAGCCTCTGTCAAACAGAGGCCAAGGACACCATTTTATCCCTGGCTAATAGCCTTTTATGGACCTAACCTCCATGAAATTATCTAGCTTCTCTTTAAACTCTGTTATAGTCCTAGCCTTCACAGCCTCCTCTGGCAAGGAGTTCCACATGCTGACTACACGCTGTGTGAAGAAGAACTTTCTTTTATTGGTTTTAAACCTGCTACCCATTAATTTCATTTGGTGTCCTCTAGTTCTTCTATTTAGGGAACTAATAAATAACTTTTCTTTATCGGCCCTCTCCACACCACTCATGATTTTATACACCTCTATCATATCCCCCTCAGTCTCCTCTTTTCTAAACTGAAAAGTCCCAGTCGCTTTAACCTCTCCTCATATGGGACCCGTTCCAAACCCCTAATCATTTTAGTTGCCCTTTTCTGAACCCTTTCCAAGGCCAAAATATCTTTTTGAGGTGAGAGACCACATCTGTACACAGTATTCAAGATGTGGGCGTACCATAGTTTTATACAGGGCAGTAAGATATTCTGGGTCTTATTTTCTATCCCTTTCTTAATAATACCTAGCATCCTATTTGCCTTTTTGACCGCGCTGCACATGTGTGGAAGTTTTCAGAGAACTGTCACGATAACTCCAAGATCTCTTTCCTGATTTGTCGTAGCCAAATTAGCCCCCATCATACTGTACGTATAGTTGGGGTTATTTTTCCCGATGTGCATTACTTTACACTTATCCACATTAAATTTCATTTGCCATTTTGTTGCCCAATCACTCAGTTTGGTGAGATCTTCTTGGAGTCCCTTACAGTCTGCTTCTGTCTTGACTATCCTAAACAGTTTGGTATCATCTGCAAACTTTACCACCTCACTGCTTACCCCTTTCTCCAGATCATTTATGAATAAGTTGAACAGGATTGGTCCTAGGACTGACCCTTGGGGACACCACTAGTTACCCCTCTCCATTCTGAAAATTTACCATTTATTCCTACCCTTTGTTTCCTGTCTTTTAACCAGTTCTCAATCCAAGAAAGGACCTTCCCTCTTATCCCATGGCCATGTAATTTACACAAGAGCCTTTGGTGAGGACCTTGTCAAAGGCTTTCTGGAAATCTAAGTATACTATATCTACTGGATCCCCTTGTCCCATGTTTGTTAACCCCTTCAAAGAACTCTAATAGATTAGTAAGACAGGATTTCCCTTTACAGAAACCATGTTGACTTTTGTCCAACAAATTATGTTCTTCTACATGCTTCACAATTTTATTCTTTACTATTGTTTCGACTAATTTGCCCAGTACTGAAGTTAGACTTACCGGTCTGTAATTGCCAGGATCGCCTCTAGAGCCCTTTTTAAATATTGGTGTCATGTTGGCCACCTTCTAGTCAATAGGTACGGAAGCCGATTTAAGGGATAGGTTACAAACCACAGATAATAGTTCAGCAATTTCCCATTTGAGTTCTTTTAGAACCCTTGGATGAATGCCATCCGGTCCCGGAGATTTGTTAACATTAAGTTTTTCTATTTGTTCCAAAACCTCCTCTAATGACAATGGCACAGGGTAGAGGTTGGGACCCGGCTGCTATATGAGACTCCCACCAACTTCTCCCCTCCTCCCACAGGCCTGAGTATGGCAAAACTGCAGTGGAGGGGGCAAGGCACTTGGGCCCCCTTGTCACGCTGCACAGAGGACCACACTTGCACCTTTTCTCAGCAGTGACCACAGCACCTTTCCCCTGCCCACCTGCCCTGCACACAGCTGGCTCTAGCCTTCAGTGTGTTGGGTCTGTCCACCATCTCCTTTGCTCAGATGGCTCCTGCCTCCTCCATCCAGCATACAGCTGGTCTGGCTTTAATATTCAGTGCCTGGTGTCTTTCCTTCTCCTCTGCACACAATTGGCTCTAGCTGTCAGTACCCAGCATCTGTCCTCCACCTTCCCTCCACTGCAGGCTTTTGCCCCCTCTGCCCTGCACACAGCTGGCACTAGGCTCTCAGGGTATGTCTACTTTACAGCATTATTTTGAAATATGTATTTCAAAATCGTTAATTCGAAATAAGATATTTTGAAATAACGCGTCTACACACAAAATGCATTTCGAAATAGCATTTTGCTATTTCGAAATAGCACGTCCACACTGATTGGACGCTGAATTGCATTTAAGGCCAGCTGAAACCGGTTCCAGCAGGGCATCAGGTCAGGAGTTACTTTGTGTGGCTGCTACCTGAGGCTATCTGAGGCTTGTGCTTAAAGGGACCCCCCTGGACAGTTGGTTCTCAGCTTTCCCTGCTTGCTTGCCTACCTCGCTGAGGGACAGTAAAGCATTTTTGTCTCTGTCTGTTTTGATTGCCCTCACTCAGGACACCACAGCACTCTGCAACATAGAGCCGGAGCTGCCCTTGGGCACTCTGGTGCTTCTTTTGGATGTGCTGCTGCAAGCCTGGCTGTTCTTTCTGCAGGATGCCTCACAGCATCTCCTGCAGTCCGACCCCCATGCCGTCCTCTGGACACTCCTGGGGGATGGGGAGGAGCAGCTGCAGCTCCCGGATGCCAGTGTGCCCCGCCGCATCTAGCATCTGGACACCAGCAGCGACTGGTGGGACCACATCATCCTGGAGCTCTGGGGAGACCAACAATGGACCCAGAACTTCAGGATGAAGAAGGACACCTTCCTCGAGCTCTGTGAGTGGCTTGCCCCTGCTCTGCTGTGACGGGACACGTGTGGCCATCGCCCTCAGGAAGCTCTTCACGCCGGATAGCTACCAATCCGTGGCAAACCAGTTTGGCGTGGGGGAGATCCACCGTTGGAGTGGTGCTCATGCAGGTATGGCAATCTCCGGCTACTGTGCCTGGGGGGTGTGTGCGAGGAGGGGATTGGCTGCCCTAGGGAAAAAGGGGGGGAAGGGGTACAAGTCCCCTCCACGGGAGGGTTTGGTCTGTCCCATCTGCACTATGGACTGCCCGCGGTGGCCAGGATTCTGGGGGGGAGGGGTTGCTCCTCTGAGTGGCGGCATGGGGCAGTGGCAGGGAAGGAGCACCCTCAGCCACCCTGGCACCCCAGTGACTCTTGGTGGTTTTGTGTGTGTCCCTCTGCAGGTGGTCAAGTCCATCAACAGAATGCTGCTCTGCAGAGTCATCTGCCTCACTGATGTGGACTCAGTGATCGAGGGGTTTGGCACCCTGGGCTTCCCCAACTGCGGGGGGGCAATCGACGGGACACACATCCCCATCCATGCCCCAGACCACCAGGCCTCCCTGTATATCAACTAGAAGGGATACTTCTCAGTCATCCTGCAGGCTGTGTCTGACCACCGGGGCCAGTTCGTGCACATTAACATGGGCTGGTCCGGCAAAGCACACGTCACGCGGGTTTACCGCAACTCCTCCGTGTGCCAAAGGCTGCATTCCGGGACTTTCTTCCCTGACCACCACATCAGGGTTGGAGACGTGGATGTGCCTGTGTGCCTGGTGGGAGATGTGGCCTACCCCTTACAACCCTGGCTAATGAAGCCCTACACAGGACACCTCGACCCCTCCCGACAGGCCTTTAATGCCAAACTTGGCAGGGCCCGCATCATGTTGGAGAGGGCGTTCGGCCGGTTGAAGGCCCATTTTAGATGCCTCCTCACCCGCCTGGACCTATCCGAGCAGAATATTCTGCACATGGTGGCAGCGTGTTGTGTGCTGCACTTGATAGCTTTCTTTGATAGGATAACGAGTCTTGTGGATAAGGGAGAAGTGGTGGATGTGGTATACCTAGACTTTAGTAAGGCGTTTGATACGGTCTCGCATGATATTCTTATCAATAAACTAGGCAAATACAACTTAGATGGGGCTACTATAAGGTGGGTGCATAACTGGCTGGATAACCGTACTCAGAGAGTAGTTATTAATGGTTCACAATCCTGCTGGAAAGGTATAACAAGTGGGGTTCCATGAGGGTCTATTTTGGGACCGGCTCTCTTCAATATCTTCATCAACTATTTAGATATTGGCATAGAAAGTACACTTATTAAGTTTGCAGATGATACCAAGCTGGGAGGGGTTGCGACTAATCTGGAGGATAGGGTCATAATTCAAAATGATCTGGACAAATTGGAGAAATGGTCTGAGGTAAACAGGATGAAGTTTAATAAAGACAAATGCAAAGTGCTCCACTTAGGAAGGAACAATCAGTTTCACACATCCAGAATGGGAAGCGACTATCTAGGAAGGAGTACGGCAGAAAGGGATCTAGGGGTTATAGTGGACCACAAGCTGAATATGAGTCAGCAGTGTGATGCTGTTGCAAAAAAAGCAAACATGATTCTGGGATGCATTAACAGGTGTGTTGTGAGCAAGACACGAGAAGTCATTCTTCCGCTCTACTCTGCGCTAGTTAGGCCTCAGTTGGAGTATTGTGTCCAGTTCTGGGCACGCATTTCAAGAAAGATGTGGAGAAATTGGAGAGGGTCCAGAGAAGAGCAACGAGAATGATTAAAGGTCTAGAGAACATGACCTATGAAGGAAGGCTGAAAGAATTGGGTTTGTTTAGTTTAGAAAGAGAAGATTGAGGGGACATGATAGCAGTTTTCAGGTATCTAAAAGGGTGTCATAAGGAGGAGGAGAAAACTTGTTCATCTTGGCCTCTGAGGATAGAACAAGAAACAATGGGCTTAAACTGCAACAAGGAGGTTTAGGTTGGACATTAGGAAAAAGTTCCTAACTGTCAGGGTAGTCAAACACTGGAATAAATTGCCCAGGGAGGTTGTAGAATCTCCATCTCTGGAGATATTTAAGAGTAGGTTAGATAAATGTCTATCAGGGATGGTCTAGACAGTATTTGGTCCTGCCATGAGGGCAGGGGGCTGGACTCGATGACCTCTCGAGGTCCCTTCCAGTCCTAGTATTCTATGATTCTATGATTCTATCATTTGTGTGAGAGGAAGGGGGAGGCTTTCCTGCAGGGCTGGATGCCAGAGGCCAACCACTTGGCTGGCCTGTACGCGCAGCCCCGCATGGCTGCCAGCCGGGAGGCCCATTGTGGGGTTGTCCGTATCCGGGAGGCCCTGCAGGAGAGCTTCCACCCAGAGGAAGACTAAAGTCTCTCTGGTGTGCCCCACTGGGGGCTTGTGCCTCATTTCACCCTCTCATCCTTTCACTGACCCCTCCCTAACCCTTCTTCCCATTAAATAAAGACACGTGGGTTGGCAAAAATAATCTCTGTTTATTGAACATAACTGGGGTGGGGGGGCAATGAGGGCGGGAGAGGAGAGGCGAGATGGTGGGAGAGGGGAGGGGGAAACCTGGGAGGAGGGAGCTGGAAGGGGGAGGCGAGGGGAGGAAGGAGAGGAGAAGCTCAGGGTTGGGGGTCTTGCTGGCCCACCTATCTCCCAGCACTGTGGGTGCGGGGGCCTCGGCATCCCCAGGGGGGAGAGGATATGGAGGGGGGGGAGTGAGAGGAGGAATGGTAGCTGGGGCGGCAACTGGGGCTGCAGCGGCAGGAGGCACCAATCTCTGCACCTGGGTCTGCAGGTGGTCGGAGATGGCACGGCCCAGGGCAAGCAGTTCCCACCAGCTCTCCCACCGCAGCTGCAGGTCATCATGCACCCAGTGGTCAAGGGTGCGGTGCTGGCCTCTCAGGATCCCCAGGTGCTGCTGCTGGTACTCCTCCTGGTTACAGGTCAGCTTGCTGGCCCGGATGCGGGAGGCTGTACTGGGTGGGATGGTGCGCCCTGCACTCACAGCTGCTGCAGCTGTAGAAAAACAAGAGAAGTGGTCAGTTCTCCCTGGGGACACAGTGGATGAAGCCCAGCCCCCCCCAGCACTGCGAGGACAGCAGGTCTCCGCACCATCAAAGCCGATGTGCTTGCACACAGGCCATGTTCAGCATGTCCTGCTATCCCCGGGAGTGTGAGCTGGCCCAAGACTGCACCTATGCCCCTGTGCTGTATCTAGTGTGGGGGTGAGGGAGGAGGGCAGATGTGCCCTGCCTCTGCGTAGAGGGGGCTTGTAGAGGGAGGGCATCATGCAGTGTCCCTCCCCGGGATCAGGAGCACGTCATGTACCTTCATACATACACGCATGTGAGTAACAGGCCAGGGCCCCTGTATGGCAGCCAGCCTGGGCCACATGCCCAGGATAGCATGGCACATGCACAGGTTGCTGCATGCTCTGTGGTCAGCAAGGCCCACACGCACGGTCCCTGGTCTTCCTCCCCACATAAGGGGACAGTGATGGCACTCACATGTCGAGGCCTCCCTGGCCTCAGATGACACCAGCGACAGGCTTGCTGGGACAGCTCGGGGGTCCTGGGTGCGGTGCACACTCCCTCCAGGATCCTGCAGCTCCTGGCCACCGTCCTCCTCCTCCTCCTCCTTCTCGGTGTCATGGGCAGGGCCCTCTGCCCCAGGGTCGATGACCACATGGGGGGCACGGACCGTCTGATCCCCCCAGGATGCGGTCGAGGGCATTATAATAGGGGCAGGGGTCTGGGTCACCCCCTGGTTAGGAGCTGCCCCCTGAGGCCCTGGCATAGGCCTGCCACAGCTCTCTGATTTTCATGTGCACCTGCTCCTGAGTGCGCATGTGGCCTTTGGTGGCCAGGCTGTCAGCCATTCGCCTGTAGATGGCCATGTTCCTGCATCTAGTGCGGCGATCATGGACATTGGAGGCCTCCCCCCAAACCTCAATGAGGTCCACGATCGCCGCACTAGACCAGGACGGCGCCTGCCTTTTGCAGCCCTTGGCAGGCTCCTGGGAGCTGCCAGCCTGATCCTGGGGAGCGGTGGAGGGCTGGCTGCCAGTGGGTTGCTAGCTTATGCTGTGCCAGGTGCATGGACTGCTGGCTCTGGGTGGCAGGCTTGCAGCTGGCACAGGCACTGTGGCCAGAGTCTACCCCTTTAAGGGCTCCGGGGCTAGGGAGGGGGAGCAGAAGAGTTTTCCTGGTTGGCCCAGAGTGGCCACCAGGGCACCCTAGGAAGGGCTGGAGGCCCCCTATTTCGAAATAAGCGTCTACACAGTGCTTATTTTGATTTAGCTATTTCCAATTTGGTGTTATTCCTCGTGGAATGAGGTTTACCAAATTCGAAATAAGCGCTCCGCTATTTCAAATTAATTTCGAAATAGCGGTTTGGCTGTGTAGATGCTAGGAAAGTTATTTCAAAATAATGGCTGTTATTTCTAAATAACTTTGCTGTGTAGACATACCCTCAGTGACCAGCTCCTCATGTCCACCTTCCCTTCACACAAAACTGGCTCCTGCCCTTCCTCCCAGCTGTCTCTAGGCACTCAGCTCACATCTTGCTCCTGCACACATTTTGACCTTGCCCCAACTGCCTATAGACTTAATAGATTCAGGGGGTAGCCGAGTTAGTCTGTACAGGATAAACTTAAAAAACAACAAATAGTCTGGTGGACTTTAAAAACTAACAAAACACGTAGATGGTATCATGAGCTTTTGTGGGCACAGCCCACTTCTTCAGATGATACAGCTAGAGGTCCCTCCTTCAACCACCTGACTGTAAGCTTTTATTGAAAGCACCTACTGCTCCTGTCCCAGCTTTCTCCCATTACACAGGTGGTGCTGGGCTTTACATGTTTCACAATAGCCACTCCCTGCCTGCCTATGCCAGGTGCAGCAATTCTCTCCCTTCTTCACTTGACTCCCACAGGCACTGGCTTTTCTATGCCCAAAACTCTCCTTGACACCAGCTGCAGCATCCTAAAGCCTGACAAGTCACCATACTGTCTAAGAGGGAATTTTAAACCTTACAATTCCAGTTGACTGAAAACCTCAGAAGTAGCTTTTCTCTAGAACAATCTTCATCTGCTATTAGGGATGTTAGATATCATTTATTTTAGTAATCGTGTAGCCGCAATAATTTTTAGCGGTTACACAATTACTAAAATGCTCCCTCCCCCCAGCAAGGCCATTAGCCAGTGCACTCCTGTTTCCCAGCCCCACTCCTGGGAAGCCCTCTACCACCCTATGCTGCTGCCTCTGTTTAAAAATTGGCTCCCCGCACAAACCATCTCCCGCTTGTTTTCCTATGATGCTGCCTGCTGATACAGAGGCAGTAGCATGGGGTGGCAGACAGGAGCCAGTTTTTAAATTGACTCCCTGTACAAAACAGCTTCCACGTGCCACCCCGCACCACTGCCTCTGTATTACAGGCAGCAGCATGGGGTGGCAGGTGGCTCCCCTGCATACTCTTCATTTAAAACTCAGACTGGTGGGCTAGGACTGAGCCAGTCTGCCACTCCAAGTTTAAAATGCAGATCACATGGGTGGGTAGGGGGGTGTTGTGGTTAAGTGAGTACCTGTGTTGAACCCTGCTGCATGTCACTTGAACTTTTCAATTGTGCCAAACACACAACATCAAAAGTTATGTATTGTTTCTAGCCAATTCCTTCTAATTTTTCACCTTCTGCTTTAGCTATTTGAAACTGTTTACCACCAACTGTTTACTACCAATTGTTTACTACCTTCAGGCTTAAAATTGTTAAGCCTGAAGGTAGAGTTAAAGAATTCAGCAAAAATGTTCTCGGTATGGATGGTGGGAAGTTATTTTGTATAAGTTGCATTAAAATTCTTGACACATTAAAAAGGACCACATAGTTGGCCACATGAAAGTTCCATGTCATCTTGCAGCAATAGAAAAAAGAAAATGAAGGGCAGAGAGCAGCAGTGTGACAGCAACAAAGCAATAGCTTATAATTACTGGTGTGCTCGCATGACAGAGTGAAAATCAGAAATACTAGGAAAAGGAAAAGGAAAAGTACAAGACTATGTGGAGGCCTGTTGCTGAGCAAACATTGTATCAAATCAGGAAAAACAGAGAATCCCAAAATGGGAGTTGTATGCCACAAGAATAGGGTTGCCAGGTGTCCAGTTTTGAACCGGACAGTCCAGTATTTGAGCTTTCTGTTCAGGAAACAAATTGAGAAAATATAAATAAGAAAATATAAGTGTCCGGTATTTTCTAAATAAGATGTAATGTAGATTGTGATGTAATGTCAAGTGTATCCAGTATTTTTGTTGAAATCATCTGGCAACCCTACACAAGAAGTGCACAGACATGAGTCCATCTTCCCTGCATCTTTGAACTAAAAAAGCAACAACCAATCACTGAATTGAAGGAGCAGCACATAGCTGTAAGTGTGGGTGAATGTACAGACAGGCTAAACTGGTATGTTGCAAATATAAAACAGCTGATGTGAGTCTCAGAAGATTGCCCAGCTGCTGCCAAGCTTGTAGAATCAGGAGTTTGGATGTAACAACAGCTCTACCATTGCACAAGCCATTATAAAGAGCCTTGTGCAATATGAAATGGTCTTTTCAAATGAAGTGGCTTATGAGACAGATAATGCAAAGGATATTCAAATGTCATTCAAATACCATTTTAGTTGCATTTTAACCAGCTGCATGCATGTGACCTGCTGGGCACACATGAAAGCTTTACCAGGCAAGCACTGGTGCTATTTGTATACAAAAGTGAATTAATTTTTTTTTAATCTGTGTGCACTAATTTAAAAAAAAAAAAAGATGATCTGCAAACCCTCACTCAGACATCCTCATTTCAGACACCACCTTATCAACCATGAAGTTGAAAGTCCAACATAACCTCTCGAACTGGTTGCAACAAGATGATTTAAAGCCATATAGACCAGGGGTGGGCAATAATTTTTGAAGGGGGGGCCACTTAAAATTTTGGAATGCGCAAGCCCTTTAAATAGAAACAGTTGAAAGGGCTCACATCTCTGGCTCCCTAGCAATGTGCTAGAGGCACGTGGAGCTGTGAGCCCTTTTAAGTGCTTCTATTTAAAGGGTTGGCACCTCCCCTGCATCTGTCAGGCAACGCATTGCCTAGCAGCCGCGGGAACACAAGAGGCCTTTAAATAGAAACAGCTGAAAGGGCATGGAGCTCTCTGTGCCTCTAGTGCATTGCCGGAGACACATGATCCCGTCCAGCTGTTTCTATTTAGAACTTGCACCTTCTCTGGGGCTGCTAGGCAAGGCATGGGGAAGATGGGAGCCCTTTAAATAGAAAGTTAGAAGGGCTTGCACCCCCTCCCCCTTCCGCTCCGAGGCAATGCGCTAAGGGGTGGGGCCTGGAACTGCCTCGTGGGCCAGATCAAAGCCCTAGGAGGGCCGGATCCGGCCCACAGAGAGGCTTTTGCCCACCCCGATGTAGACTATCTCTGCCATCATATGGAATGCTACAGGGGTTCACTTCAGATGAATGGATCTAAAGAAGTGGGTTGTACCCATGAAAGCTCGTGATACCACCTACATGTTTTGTTAGTCTTTAAGGTGCTGCTAGACTATTAGTTGTTTTTCCAGTTACAGACTAACTCTGCTACCCCCTGACGTATTCCCTTTAATTTTTCCCACCACTGAGTGGAATGAATTTTCTTATGTGCACCAATGTGGAGATGATGTGCGACACAGAAGTGATGTGCGATGCAACACCTTCATATTGATGCACAGAACAAAATGTATGTGGTGGGAGTGCAGCCAAGGGGTTCTGAGTGTGGGAGAAGGTTCAGGGCTGGGGCAGAGGGTTGAGTTGCAGAAACATGAGGGCTGCAGCTGGGGGTGAAAGTTAGAGGGTGGGGCTTGGAGAGAGGATTGGGAGTGCAAGAGCTCTGATTAAGAGATCAGGCTCTGGAGTGGGCCTGAGGATGAGAGGTTTGGGCTACAGTAGGGTGCTCCAGGTTTGAGGAGGGACTCAAGGCTAAAAGTACAGCAGAGGGTACAGGCTCTGGGGTGAGGGTGGGGATGAGGGCATTGGGGTACAGGAAGGTGCTCAGGTTGGGAGGGGGGCTCAAGCTAGGGCAGAGGGTTGAGGCTCTGGCTTACCTGTGTGTCTCCCTGCTAGGGATGGCAAGGAGGAGTCCCACACCCCAAGGTGTGGCAGCTTAGTGCTGGGACTGGCAGGGAGAGGCTTGTCCCTGCTGACATGCAGCAGCTTCAGAGTCTGGGGGGAGATCTCTCTCCTTGCTGCAGCCCTGAGCCCCTGCATGAGGCTTAATGGGAAGCTGTGTGGCCATGTAGCTATGCAGATTAGGGGGAACTTAAGTGTGATACTTTGTCATCTTTCTTCCACCCATGTGTCTTTATCTTTTACCACCTTTTTTTTCTTTCCTGTCCCGCTTCTTTAGCCTCCTGTCTAGTAAAAGTTTGTCTTAGCCTCCAAGATGATATAGTTTGCAATTCTCTTATAAGCCCCATGACCAGACAAACAGATAAAAATGATGTATCAGTATCAGGCTGCTTTGACAAGATTGGCGGGTCTCAACATGTCTAATAAGATTAGGGGCTATGACGTTGTTTCTCCAACAGAATGGATGCAAGAGTCACACCAGATACAGATGCTTCATTTTTCTGTCTTTGCTGTTGTGTTTCCTTCGCCATGTGCATTTTGGTTTTTAGGAAATGGCACTGGATTTTTAACAGCAGCGCCACCCCATCCCAACTAACTTCTGTTTTCCCCATAAAGGGGAAGTTATTGCCATCTTTAATACCATTTCAAAGACTGTCAAATAAGGGGTTTTCCATATAAAAACTATTTAAAGCTTATAGGGAAAGGGAACAAGTATGGTTACTATAAAAGCCTTACTTAATATTTTACTTTTCAAATGATTTAACTGTTTTCCTGTCTTTTCTGTATCTTTAGTAAAATAATGTTTGCCATGGTATTAAGCAGGCTAATGCCTCTAGATAGCAAACCCTGAACTTTGCTTTATGACACAGTTTCAAGGTAAAGTTAACACTTTTATCTTTTTGGGCCCCTTTATTACATTTAAATTAATAGAACATGACCTACCAGAGCAGCAATGTGCAAAGCAAAAATTATGCATACAGTAAGGTTACCTGTGACTAGGGCCAGTGTTTTTCTGGCAATGAAAACAGACTAATTTTGGTTTTTCAAAGATTTATATTTTGGAAATTTCTGATATGCATTATGTTATACAAAAATATACGTATTGATGAACATGAGCAACATGTAACCTTTCAGCTAAAAAATGCAGTAGACTACATTATAACATTTACAGTTAGGCCTATTTTCTGACAATTTTGAGCCATCAATTTACAGACCCACACTTTTTTGATTTACAGCATGGTGGAGTAACTCACGTGACTGGGCATTGTTATGGATGGGTTAAAAACTGTTCAGGAAGGACTGATGGGGAGAAAAGGTGGAAGAGTTGCACTGTATGTAGGAGAGGAGTACAATTGCTCTAAGTGCTAGTATGAAACTGAAGGAAAGCCTGCTGACAGACTTTGGGTTATTATGGTTAGAGACAAGAGAAATAAGGGTGACGCTATGGTAGGCATCTGCTATAGACAACCTGTAGTCAGACAGAATCTTCCCCCCCTCCCCCCGCCAAAATCCTTGGGAGGGAGAATCCGTGGGAATGAAACTCTGTCTTCAAGGCTCCAGGGCCTCCAGAGGTGCTGGAATAACTATGGCCCTGGATGCTAGACTGAAACCAGATAACAGCGGCAGTTGGGCCAGCAGACGATCGGGGCCTCGGGCTGCCCTTGGCTGGTACCAGTAATTGATACGCCTACTCACTGTCCCAGAAGAGGAATCTGCTGCCCCATCAGGAAAAGAATGTCCGGCCCTAATGATTTAGTTACCTCCACCTCACAGGTGCAAATTAAGCTTTGGCAACTCCCTGTGGGAACGGGTGTCACAAAGACGTTCCAACTTAATTGGCATTTTATGACAAGAGAAGCATCTATGTGACCACAGGGGTATAAAGTGTGGGTCCTATGCCCCACTCTAATTGGAGATCCAACCATATACCTGCTGGTCAGGCGGTCCTGGACCCCTGAGACTTTAGGGACGCCTTCGTCTCATACCGACTGCTTCCCATTGGGATTGAGAGAAACACTGGCTTTGCCGGAGTAAGGATTGCAGAGGTGAGAATATACCTGCTAGGTATTTGTTTTGCGTGCATTCAATAAGAGCTCAGAGAACCAAATGGTGTAATGGTACTTTTTAAGTGACTTTTATTGTATTTCTGTCTTGTTTTTGTAGTGTCTTTGTTATCTGTAACACAGCAGTAACATTTAACAGCTAAGCTTGCCTTGTAACAATAAAGTAGTAACTGTTTAAGTTTTAACCTGACTCCTCCTTTTGCTGTAACAGAACCGAACACAAACAAAAGAACCATAGCCGGTTTGGCTATCTTGCTGCGGTCAGGGGTAAACGCAGTAAGAGCTGAGCGCTGAGTCATGCCGCCTCCACGGGGCAGACTCTTGGGGCATCCGTCGGCCGTTAGGATCGCCCGCTGCGAAGGGACCCTGTCCTAGCAGTTAAAGACTCGGGTGTGATAGGGCTCACAGACCACTCATTGCCCCGGCCACCGGCTAACACAACCAAACCAGGAGGATGAGTTAGACAAGGTTTTCTTCAGACATCTAAGAGGAGTTTCCAGATCATAGGCCCTGGTTCTTATGAAGACCTTCAGTCACCCTGACATCTGCTGGGAGAGCAATATAGCAGTGAAGGGACAATCCAGGAAGCTTTTATAGAGTGTTGGGGACAACTTCTTGATGCAAGTGCTAGAGGAATCAACAAGAGACCATGTGCCTCTTGTTGCCCAAACTATTTAAAATTGCAGAAATGTGGCTAGTTTCAGGCTTAATTGGCTTGTGTTGACTAGTTTTTAGCATACAGCTTGTAGCTTCTTGCTTTTTTTTGGCTCCCAGCAGGGTCTAGAGGAGAGAGAGTTAGGTGTGCACAGCAGGCCTATCACAGTCCCAGATTGCATGCTAAGTGATCTAGTCACATAGAGTGTTGCAGTTCTTTTAGGGATTGGCTTGTTTTGGCCTTGTCTTGAGACCGGATTAACTGGATTTTTGGTTTATTGTGAAAGTCAGAGTGCTTATTTACAGTGTGTAAGTTGGCAATAGTCAGACTTTGACTTCCTCAGGGAACTGATGGGCAGGATTTCCTGGTAGTCTGCAAGGGAAAGGAGTCCAGGAGAGCTGGCTATATTTTAAAGAAGCCATATTGAGAGCTGTAACCGTGCCTTCATGGATTACAACTGAATATACCAATTCAAGTCACACTGCAAAGAAATAGAGCAAATACACCCCCAAAATCTGGTGGTTATTCTCTGATAAGATATACCAAAAGCTTCAGAGGGGTAGCTGAGTTAGTCTGTAACTGGAAAAGCTTAAAAAAACAACAAATAGTCAATCAGCATCTTAAAGACTAACAAAACATGTAGATATCATTTGTTGTTTTTTTAAGATATACCAATTCAATCACAAAAGAAAACTTCTGTCTCACCACACTGGCTAACAAGAAATCATAAAAACAGTTTCTTGAGACATTCCAGTCTTTTGTATCACTGCCAAAAACACTGGGTTTAAAGATAAGTGGTTCTTTAAAACCAGTTTCATCAAATAACAGGCTCTTCTGATCCCAAAGGACCAGCCACATACCCAACTTTGTGTTATAATTTAAATATATTTAATATTTTATGTTTTGTTATAATTTAAATATATTTAATATTTTATGTTTTAATATTATTGAAATATTTTGATTTAAGTTGTTTTGATTTTTTCCAAAAATACTATTTCACAATAGGTCATTGCACAAAATATTTTAAGATAGCTACTTTTCTTCCAGATTCAGGACAAAAGCTAATTTTGAAATGCTGGAATTTCTTGCAGGACAGGAGTTCAATATTTTGGCCATTTCTATATGCTACCACTAATCAGATCGGAGGGTGATCATCACATGGGAGGATTAGGCACCAAAACCTTAAATAGTAGAAACGTGAACAGCCTATCACATTTGGATCTAGATCCACACTTTGAAAAAGTTTGGAGGCATTTAGAGCTTGGTTTTTTTTTTTTTTTGTATGTTTGTTTGAATGTGTTTTTACACTGTAGCATAATGTTATGATGCTTCTTCAGGACACATTTAAAATCTTCTATGAGACTTAAACAAGATTTAATTTTTAATGCAGATAATTAATTGCCCAGGTATTGGAAACGTTGTCTGATTTTTTCTCTATGTATTTTATTACAGTATATTTTTGTTATATACATACACTCACTAAATATATAAAATGCTAACCGTTCATAGAATTTCATTCATATTTTATTAGATCATATAGCAGGAATCCTCACTGAAGACATAAACAATATAACAAAGAACAGAAGCACACTAAAATATCTTTTTCCCATGTAGTTTTACCACAGGGGATTTCAGTAAAGGAATATTAACAATTGGATAACTGGAGCAGAGTAAAGTTTGATTTTTTCATTGTATCCATCATCCTCCATGGCCAAAATTCAAGATACTCAATTAAAACAAAAATAGTAGAAAGCTTCCTTTCCACAATTTTGTGAATTTAACATAATTTAATTCTAAGGCTAAAAAAGTAATGGTACACATGACAGATTTAACTCATACAGTACTAGACATTTTACATAAGCAACTTACTTTGTCAGCAGTGAGAAGAGGCGTAATGAGATTGTTATCCGTATATTTCCAGTAATTTCAGCCACTTTTATCATTTAAATAATGTTACATTTCTAGCCCTTTTGAGCCATCTGCAGCCTATTCTGAGGAAAGGAAAGGCAGTTCAGTGATTAAGGAGCTTGTTTGGACCCAAGAGGTGGGTTCATTTCCCTGTTTAGTCATTTCCTCTCTCTGTGCTTCTGTTCCCCATTGATAAAATGTATTTTCCTGTAGCCCCTTAGCTAATGCAAATTTCTATGTGTCAGATTTCCCTAGCAGCAAAATTTAAGCACTAAACAATTCACGAGTGAAAGATTAATTCAGTTCCTCCTATGTGTAAATTACCATGAAAAAAGTAGGGACTACAGGGCCATTGGAATATCAGGTTTCACAAATGTGAAGCAAGAAGAAAAACAACTAACAATAACATGTTGACTCATTCAAAAAATAATCATGAAAAGTCACCAAGGTAAATAGGAGAGGGTTTCTTAAACAGAACTGTATTAAAATGTATAGTAATGATAGTGGGCCAAAGGCATTGGGGAGGTGGTGCATTAGGGAAGGAGGGAGGGAAATTGCAGCAGGGGAACCCTGCCTGGAACTGTTCTGTCTGCCTTAGCCAGAATTCCTTGTGAGGTCACCCAAGAGCATGTGGCACTATTTTCCAGGGTCCAGGGGAAGAAGAGCCACCATGTCAATACATCGAGGGCCCGCCCTGCAAAGCAGGATCTCGTTGCCATACTGGCAATGCTCTAAGTGGTCAGGTGATCTATGCCAGTAGTGAATGCTGAGGAGAGACACAAAGGGGCACCAGTCATGTGACTGCCCCCCACGTGATTCCTCCCCACAGCACACCTAACCCAGAGGAGGGCCCTGCCTCTTCCTACCCTGACTCCATCCCTTCCCCAAGCCCTGCCCCTGCTCCCCCTGCCTCTTCCCAGGAGAGCAAAGTGAGCAGGGGCCAGGTCACTCTGCTTCCCACTGCCACCACTGAGTGCAGGGGATGGGATCCCTACTGACAGTGCCAGGCCCCCCACTAGTCTCCTGGGCCTCATGGGACCCCCCCCCCCCCAAAGCACAGAGCCCAGGGCAGTTGGACAAACTGTCTGGCTCAGCCTGCCGGCTGCTGGCTTCTTGCCTCCTCATCCCCTCATGGCATGGACCCCACACACACACACATCATCTCTGAGCTATGCACTGTGGTGGAAGCAGCAGGTGGTGTGCATAGCTGTGCACATCTACTTCTGGGGGACTAGGGGTGCAGAATTCATATGGCTTGGATTTTTTTGTGCCCCTGTGCAGAAAAATGCAAAAGAAAAAATCAGCTGGGGGACACACACCTCTTCCTCAGCCGCACATCTGTTCCAACGTGACTGGAGCAGCCCCAGAGACGGGGGAGGAGGAAGGGCTGGATGTGCGTGCCTGCATGATCACCTTCAGGAAGGCGGGTCTGGGAGTACGTACATACATGCCAGCAAATGAGTGAGTTTGTAACGTAACTTTCATGTGCTTAGAAATCCTGAATAGTTATTATGACTCTTTTCTGTATTGTTGTTTAAATAGATTACCAAAATAAATAAAACTGGTGTAATTATATTACATTATTTTGAAAAATTAAATATGTAGTATTTTATTTTATTTTATTTTTTTAACCACGGAATTTTGTGCCTCTAGCCTGTCTGCTGTAGAAAGAACTCTACCTTTACATGCCAAGGAGCTGCAGTTGCAAGAGTTTTTGGCACAGATTCCCCTCAAGAGTAACACACACACATTTTGATTCATACTTTTACTTTACATGTGACAACAGAAATTGGCACATTGCAACTAGAAGAAAAACTGGCCAGACTGATTAAAAACCAGCAAGGCAGCAACCTTCTGCCTAAAACTTGTTGAAGGGCTCTGTGCAAGTACACGGTGTGCACATTGGTTAGTCTAGGACTGGTGACTGGGAAAAGTCACAACTAAAGTTTTTGTACTACACTTTCCAGAACTAGTGTTATGATTCATTGGGGGCTCGAGATACCTGCTCAAGGGAGATCATACCACCTGTTATGATGTCTCTCCATCTGGTCCCACTGCCAGAGAAGGGGATGGTGGCTAGCAAATTGTTTCTTCTTCAAGCAGTGTCCCTGTGGGGGCTCCACTTCAGGTGTCTGTGCACCCTTGCGCCTCAAGTCTGAGAACTGTGGTAGCAATGCCCCTGTATGCTGCTCATACAGGGCAGTTGGCATGTGCCATTTGGAGCCACTATCCACATGTGCAGCCAACCAACACTTCAGTTCCTTATCTCCTGCCTTTGACTGTGGTTGGAACATAGCAACAGCCTCACAACCCTTTTTTTCTAAAACCACTAGATTTACTTTTACTCCTTTATTTTCCTAATTTTTATAAAAATTTATTCATTAGTTTTTATTGTTTTTGCCTTAAAACATTTTTTTTATTGCCACTTTCATGGCCTGTCTGTCCTCTTGGACATACCTGGTTCCCCAGGCTTTAAACATTGACTTGCAGACTCTCAATCTTTTACATACACTCTCAGTATGTTCATTGTTTAGGCAAGGCACATATTCTCCAGAAATGTCCCCACTTCAAAAACACTCACTGCAAGGACCAGAAAGGCTAGGGAGCTTCAACTCATGTTATTACTCGTGGAGAAGTCATTCTGTCTGACCTCTGACCCAGAACATAGGACACCGCAGAGATAACCTTCTACAACGGCAGTGTCAGAAAAGGCAGCTCCCTCAGGGTCAAGGGAATCCCTTCAGAGATTCCACTCCACCTGTGGTGTCCAGAAAGCACTCACTTTCTTTGTCGCAAGGTGATTCCCCCTCAAAAAAGTGCTCTCTCACAAAAATAAAAAATTCAGCCCTGGTACCGGCAGCACCCAAAGCACCGGAAAGTGAGGCACCAGGTATGTCCAGCGCCAAAACAACCCGAGGAGCAAAAGTCTCTGCATGGTCAGCTCTAAGGCAGCTTCCAACTCAAAAGACAAATCAGCTCCATTGGCACTGACTAAGCTGCACTGAGTGTCTCTTGCTGCACCCTCGCATCATACCAAGCAATTGGCACCATCAGTGGGGGCCCATCTTTCCACCGTTCCTCCAGCATTTAGGCTAGTACCGACCTTCCTGGCACTGCAACTCTTCACCAGTCATGCAGATTTTGTAATTACTTAAACACCTGAAACACCTCTGTTCGGCACTGATGGCACCCTGGTGGCCTCCCGATTCAGCCTCTCCATTACTCCTATTGGATCAGCACCTCTAATATCTAGTGATGAGGGAGGAAAAAACCTCTCAAGGCTTACATACTCCATGCCAGTTATCATCTAACCCAATGCAGCGGCAGCCCCCTTAGTGGGTGCCCCCACCAATGCCGATGCCACCTAATTGGCCCTGCTGGGACCCCTGGGCTATGTATAGAGTTCAGCACACTCAAACAATTCAACAGTCGACTCCAGCTCATAGATCAGAAGCTTTTCCAGCCTCTTCAGTCCCTCCCCCCTTCTGTAGCAGATTCAGAAAAGGACACAGAAGCCATGTAGGAGCAGGGTGACATTGATACCCCAGCACCAGCTCAGATATCCTCCTCTTCACCTGGTGATAACATCATGCCTCCTCCACCCACCTCAGGAGATTATTTTAAATCATTTCAGGAGCTGTACAAGAGAGTGACTGATCCTTTGGAGATCTCTCTAGAACAGTTACCAGAGACACAACATAGGCTTACGAATATTCTTCATGCCTCTCCAGCTGCCAAGCTTGCCTTGCCAATGAATGCAGAACTGATGGACGCAGCCAAGGCAATCTGCCATCATCCCTCCCTCATGCAAATGATTGGACACAGGGAACAGATTTCCTTTTCACACATCCTGCTCCAAATTCACTAGTGGTTGATGCTGTGAATCAGAGAGGCGAGCAGAATGCCGCCTGTACCACCCCCTGTAATAGGGACTGGAAGAGGCATGATTTATTTGGCAGCAATCAGTCACCATTCTGCAACTCAGGCTCATAAACTATGTGACATTGCTAACAAAGTACACTCACAATATTTTCACCCAAATGGCAACTTTTATTGACCATCTGCCTGACAATAAAAAAGAGCAGTATAAGACCAATATAAATGAGGGTTCCCTTATTGCCTGCACAGTGCTCCAAGCTGCACTGGATTTAGCAGACACTGCTGCACATTCCATCTGCACAGCAGTGGTTAGGTGGCGCGCATCTTAGTTACACCTTTCAGGTTTCCTGAAAGAGATTCAGTCTGTGGTGGAGGATCTGCCTTTCAAATGGCTCCAAGCTAATTGCAGAATCCACCAACTTAGCTTTCCACACTCTTAAGGATTCAAAGTCTACCTTGAAAATCTTGGGGATACATGTGCCTGCAACCAAGAGAAAACAAGACAGGGTTTTAAATCAACAATTTAGGAGCACTCCTTACACGTAACCCCAGAGAAATTATGATCACAGGTGTAAACAATACCAGAGCAGGCACAGACAATGAAGGGAACAGTTCCCAGCCTTCAGCATCAAGGTAAGAGTTGATTGAGGGCCAAATAGCCCCAAACTCTCCACCGCAGGTTATTATCACTTCCACCCCATTTGGAGATGGCCTAACATCTTTCTATCCATTCTGAAGCAACATCACAACAGACAAATGGATGCTAGAGATTGTGTGAGCAGGCTATTGCCTCCTATTTTCTCCTATCCCTGCTACCCAATCCACTTCTCCATCCCTCTTTAGGGATCCATCTCACGAGGTCACACTTACGCAGGAACTAAACCATCTCCTGCAACTTGGGACAATAGAGCATGTACCACAACACCACAGGGGGACCAAGTTTTACTCAAATTACTTCCTTACAAGCAAGAAAACAGAGGGATGGAGACCCATCCTGGGCTTACACAAACTGAACAGGTTAATTCACACACCATGTTTCAAGATGGTTATCCTTGCCACCATAATCCCTGTGTGATGGGGTGACGCAACCCCGCACTACCTCTGGCCCCCTCCGGGAGCTGGAGGGAGACGGTGACGGGGTGACGCAACCCCGCACTACCTTCCGGCCCCCTCCGGGAGCTGGAGGGAGATGAACTGGCACCCCACGCTGCTGGGGAGGCCACGGCGGCATCAGGCGCACGCCGCGCGGCTGGGGTGCAGGCAGGGGAGGCTGCGACGGTGGCAGGAGCGTGCCGCACGGTCAGTGGTTTGGCCAGCGCCCCAGCTGATTTGCCGGGGGAGGCGCCGGCGCAAGTGAACGCCAACGCCGGTGAGGGTGTCGGGGGTGGAGCCCGTGGGGGCGGGGGAGGAGCAGAGGTAAAAGACGCCAGCACAGGCGTACTGGGGAAGGGGACAGTCGAGCCCCGGGAGGAGGAGAGCGGCGCCCTTGGCATTATGAGGGTGGCTGGGGCCTGCAGGCTGATGAGTTGCGGCAGGTGGCCCCATCATCCAGGTGGGGGGAAGTGGATATTTTCCCTCACCTTAGGGCCCTGGGCTGGAGCCTGGAGAGAGGGCGGGCCTGGGCCCCCCCCACACCCCGCTTGGGGTAACCATAGGAGCAAATTGGTTAGAAAACACACGCCCGACTAGGAGGGGCAGGTCGGGGTGGTGTAGGACCACGGAGGCAGAGAGAGGGGGATGTGAGGACGTGACCAAGTCGCCCCGTGACACGTGGTGGAGAATGTGGGCACTGCGATTGCCCCAAGAGTAGGGGGCGCCAGAGAGCAAGTGGGAATAAAGGATAGGGCGAAAGGCTAAGTTTGTATTTCCAAGGAGTTCACAAAATGGAGGCGGCGAAGGTACTGGAGTGGGTGATGGAGACTCAGTGTCAGCAGCAGCACCAGCAGACCCAGATCGTGCAGCAGCTGGCATCCCAGTTCCAGGAGCAACAGCGGCAGCTGATCCAAGAACTTACAGAGCGTCAACAAGCCACGGAGGGAAGGCGAGTAAGAGGGGAAATTCCCCTGCCAGGTGAGGAAGGCAGGGCCAGCGGGTCGCAGTTACCGATCCGGCTGGCAAAGTTGGGCCCGGAGGATGACGTAGAGGCATTCCTAGTGACATTTGAGAGGGTGGCCATGGCGGCAAGATGGCCGGAAGAGCATTGGGTGACTATAGTGGCCCCCTATTTGTCGAGCCCGGCCCAGCTGGCGTACCAGGGCTTGTCCGCGAAAGACGCGCTACACTATTATGAAGTGAAAGAAGTAATATTAGATCAAGTAGGGATAACCCCCGAAACGTACCACCAGCGGTTCTAGCAAGAGCGCTATTGACAGGGGGAGAGACCCCGGGCAGTCGCACAGCGCTTGGGAGAATCAGGGACAAGGTGGCTGGAACCCGAGGCTAAAACAGGGATGCAGATAGCAGAGACCATTATCTTAGAACAGTTTGTGCAGATATTGCCTGCAGAAGGACAGAGGTGGGTCCGACGCCACCACCCCTTGACCCTGATAGAGGCGGTGACCTTAATGGAGGACTTCATGGCTGCTGAAGGGGCCGAAGAGAAGGGGAAGATGCCAGCTCCAAGTAAGGGCCCGGGGGGCCAAGGCGGAGGCGAATGGAGACTGCCGACGGAGCCAGGGCCCGCCTGGGGAAGAAAATCGGCCCCTGTCTGGCGAAACCCTCCAGGAGAACCCAAAGGCGAAAAAGGGATGCAACCCAATGAGAGGGAAAGTGGACGGAAGATCGGGGCCCTGAGTAAATTGATATGCTTCCAGTGCAGGCAAAAAGGCCACTTTCGGCGGGAGTGCCCCATAATGGATTGCACCTTCAGAAAAGTGATGGCGCCTGAATCACGAAGTCCAGGAAGCCTCCCGAGTAAGGTAATGGCCAAGATAAAGGTAGGGGTGAGTCGTGGACACGCTGGTGGACTCGGGCTGTGGCCAGACCATGGTGCGGGCCGATCTAGTGGAAGGAGGTGCGACCACCGGGGGACCCATTTGGATGCAGTGTGTCCATGGGGACATCCGCCCCTACCCAACAGCCTGGATGTCGATCAGTGACGGGCAGTGTACCGAGACGTGGAGGGTGGCTTTAGCCCCGAACCTGGCATACCCCGCGCTCCTCGGATACGACTGGCCTGGCCTTGGTCAGTTATTACAACAATGGGGTCAGGCGGTGGTGTCTGAGGGGAGAACAGGTACCCGTGATAGCCCAGGTAGAAGAGGCCATGGCAGCGGACCCTAGTGAGGGGGCAGAGACTCACAACCCTGCCGGATCTGACACCGTCCCCCCACCCTTCAACCTGGAAGTAGACAAAGGGAACTTCCTCCAGCTCCAGCGTGAGGACCCTTCGCTCCAGCGGGCATGGGAGCAAGCGACGGGACCCGGGGAGGAGGACGAGACATGAGAGGTCACCATCCAGGGGCCGCACTTTGAGGTACCAGGGGACCGATTATACCGGGTAACGAGCGGAGGGGAGGGGCGCAAAATGGTGCGCCAGTTACTAGTCCTGGCCCGGTATAGATGGCGGGTATTGGAATTAGCGCATGCCAACCCATGGGCCGGACACCTAAGGAGCGAAAAGACCCAACAGCGAGTGTTGCAGAGGTTCTTCTGGCCTGGGGTGTACTGGGCTATCTGGGATTTTTGTGACTCTTGCCCCCAGTGTCAGTGAACGGCGCCCGCGGGGCTACCGAGAGCCCCATTAGGCCCCCTTCCGGTGGTCGGGGTCCCTTTCGAGTGGAAAGCCTTCGACCTAGTGGGGCCAGTTGAGCGGTTGGGCTAGGGTCACTAGTTTATAATGGTAGTGATAGACTATGCCACACGGTACCCTGAGGCAGTTCCTTTGCGGACCATGACGGCCCCCATGATTGCGGGAGAACTGGTGAAAATTTTCATGAGGGTCAGACTCCCATGGGAGGTGTTAACAGATCAAGGCACCAATGTAACCTCCCGCATGATGACAGAATTGTGCCGGATGTTGCAAATTAAAAGCCTACGCACATCCGTGTATCATCCCCAGACCGACGGCTTTGTAGAACGATTCAACAAGACGCTAAAAACGATGCTAAGACGATTCATCCAGGACAACCCCTGAGATTGGGACAAAGTGTTGCCGACCCTGTTATTTGCCACACGGGAGGTACCCCAGGCCTCCTCGGGGTACTCCCCATTTGAATTGTTATACGGACAGCAACCGCGGGGGATCCTAGACCTAGTAAAAGAACACTGGGAAGAGCAGGAGTCAAAAGCCTGGGGAACGGTCCAGTATGTGCTGCACCTCTGGGAAAAGATACAATTCTTTGGGGAGTTAGCTAAAAGTAACCTAGAAAAGGCCCAAGAACGACAAGAAATACAGTATAATCAGGGGGCCTGCTTGAGGGAGTTTGCACCAGGGGACCGTGTCTTATTGTTACTGCCTGATCAGGACTCAAAACTGATGGCAAAATGGCAAGGCCCTTTCAAAGTCCTAAGGAGGGTTGGGAAAGTGGACTATGAGATAAGGCTAGTCGGGAAGAGGAAGGACACACAGATATATCATGTGAACCTGTTAAAGAAGTGGAAACCCAGGGAAGTCATCTTCATCGACCCTCTGCCCCCCGCATTGGACTTGGGCCTGTGGTGTGAACCGGAGGAGGGCCCCCACATAGAGAGAGAACTGACGCCCCTCCAGAAGAAGGAAATCGTGCTATTGCTGCAGGCATTTCCTCACGTGTTGACCAATCGGCCGGGCAAGACCACCCTCACGAGCCATGAGATACACACAGAGCCAGGAAAGAGGGTCCATAATGCCATCCAGCCCTTACCAAAGAAGTTATGGGAACCCGTGAAGCAAGAACTGCAAATGATGTTGCAGTGGGGGGTGGTGGAGGAGTCGCGCAGTGATTGGTGAAGCCCAATAGTGTTAGTACCGAAGGCAGATAAAACAATGCGATTTTGTATTGATTTCCGAGGAGTGAACGCCATCTCCCGATTTGATGCCTACCCGATGCCCAGGGTAGATGAACTCCTGGAGCGAATAAGGGAAACCCGGTACTTCTCCATGATTGATCTAACGAAGGGGTATTGGCAAATCCCGTTAAGCCCGGAGGCAAGAGAAAAGACCACCTTTGCAACCCCGTTTGGACTGTACCACTTTATAACCATGCCGTTCGGGCTACATGGCGCAGCTGCAACATTCCAGAGGCTGATGAACCAGGTATTACGCAAACACCAGCAGTACGCCATCGCATATATTGATGACATCATCATCTTCAGTATGACGTGGGCCCAACACCTGCAACACGTATGCGCCATTCTCGAGACTCTAGCAGAAGCCGGCCTGATGGCGAACCCGAAGAAATGCAGGTTTGGATGCAAGGAAGTATCATATCTTGGATATATAGTGGAAGGTGGGCGGCTGAAACCCTTAGTAGACAAAGTGAGCGCCGTCCGGGATTACCCTCTGCCGGCAACCAAAAGACAAATACGACAGTTTCTAGGGTTGGCAGGATATTATAGACGGTTCATAGCTGACTTCGCAACCTTAGCTGCCCCTTTATCGGACATGACACAGAATACTCAACCCCAAAAAGTACAGTGGACCGAAAGGGGTAGGCAGGCGTTTGACGCCATTAAACAGCGCCTAGTATCGGCCCCCGTATTACGACAGCCGGATTTCTCAAAGCTGTTTATTTTGCAGACGGACGCTTCTGAGGTGGGGTTAGGGGCAGTGTTGGCACAGGAGGTGGGAGGGGAGGAACACCCTGTGTTGTACATAAGTCATAAGCTGTTCCCTCGAGAGAAGAACTATGCGACTATCGAAAAAGAGGCCCTGGCAGTAAAGTGGGCCATCGAAGCCTTACTCTATTATCTTTTAGGAGACCGTTTCCTATTGATTACAGACCATGCACCATTAAAGTGGATCCAGTCGATGAAGGGGATGAATGCTCAGATAATGCGATGGTACTTGGCCCTCCAGCCATACTGCTTTCAAGTGGTGCACCATCCAGGGGCAACCCACCAAAACGTGGACTTCCTTTCGCGGAATGCAGAAAGGACAAGCAAACTAGGTGAACCCATGGGTCCCAACTTAAAGGGGGAGATGTGTGACGGGATGACGCAACCCCGCACTACCTCCGGCCCCCTCTGGGAGCTGGAGGGAGACGGTGACGGGGTGACGCAACCCCGCACTACCTTCGGCCCCCTCCGGGAGCTGGAGGGAGATGAACTGGCACCCCACGCTGCTGGGGAGGCCACGGCAGCATCAGGTGCACACCGCAAGGCCGGGGTGCAGGCAGGGGAGGCTGCAGTAGTGGCAGGAGCGTGCCGCGCGGTCAGCAGCTTGGCCGGCGCCCCAGCTGATTCGCCGGGGGAGGCGCTGGCGCAAGTGAACTCCGACGCCGGTGAGGGTGTCGGGGGTGGAGCCCGCAGGGGCAGGGTAGGAGCAGAGGTAAAAGATGCCAGCACAGGCGTACTGGGGAGGGGGACAGTCGAGCCCCGGGAGGAGGAGAGCGGCGCCCTTGGCATTATAAGGGTGGCTGGGGCCTGCAGGCTGATGAGTTGCGGCAGGTGGCCCCATCATCCAGGTGGGGGGAAAGCAGATATTTTCCCTCAGCTTAGGGCCCTGGGATGGGGCCTGGAGAGAGGGCGGGCCTGGGCCCCCCTCACACCCCGCTTAGGGTAACCATAGGAGCAAATTGGTTAGAAAACACACGCCCGACTAGGAGGGGCAGGTCGGGGTGGAGTAGGACCATGGAGGCAGAGAGAGGGGGACTTGAGGACATGACCAAGTCTCCCTGTGACACCCTGCATTAGAGAAGGGAGACTGGCTATTGACCCACAACCTCCAAAACATGTTTTTTCATATCACAATACATCCCTTGAACAGATGATACCTCTGTTTTGTAGTCGGCAGCTATCACTTCCAGTATAGAGTTCTTCCTTTTGGCCTTTCTACTGCCCCCCCGGGTCTTTTCCAAGGTTCTTGCAGTTGTGGTGGCACATCTGTGTAGGTTCAGAATAATTATATTCCCCTAGTTGGACGACTGCCTTTTAAAAGGACCGACCTCCCATCAGACCGTACGAGCAGTAACCTTTACCATGCCCCTCTTCAACAACTAACACCTTGCTTTACCAACCAAAATCAAAACGTCCCTATCTGGTGGACAGTCAGGGCCAATGTCTACAGTGGAGTCCCTTTCCAATGCAACCTGCCATCTATAACCATTACCGTGGATGCTTCTCTCATCAGCTGGGGAGCTCACCTGGACCATCACACCATTCAGGCACACTAGAGTCTGGAGGAGTTGAAACTTCATATAAATCTCCTCAAGCTATGGGTTGTCCACAATGAATGCCAACACTTTCTGCCCCTCATCTGCAGCAAAATGGTTCATATTTTCACAGACAATCTTACAACGATGTACTACATCAACTGTCTTATCCTCGATGCACAGAAGTGGTCTAATTCTGGGAATGGCACATTCCCCACAACATAGACTTGATAGCAGCATACTTGCCAGGCATGGACAAAGTCACAGCAGACAGTCTCAGCAGGCACTTTTCCCAAACTCACAAATGGGAAATCAATTGCAAAATGTTAGCCTCATTATTCAGGCATCAAGGGTATCCTACACTAGATCTATTTGCAACCAACAACAATGCCAAATGCCCTCAATACTGCTCTAAGCAGGTTGGGGTTCACACTCTCTAGGGCAGTGGTTCCCAACCTTCTTGATACCAGGGACTGGCAAGCCCATTCACAAACTTTTGGTGGACTCGCAACACTTTATTTACATATTCATTATGCAAATGATGAATAAGCAAATATGCAACTAAAACATTGCCTGTCTGCCAAAAGCCCAACCCCCAGAGCACCCAGTGCCAGCCCTAACCCCTAGAGACCCCCTCACCCCGACTACCCCCACCGCCACTGACCCCAGAGTCCCCTGCATCCAATCCCCCTGTGCCAGCCTCCCACCCTCAGAGCCCCCCAGTGCCAGTCCCCCACCCCAAAGGCCTCAGTGCCAGCCCTCCACCCCTTAGAGCCCCCCATCACCAGACCCCTCAGTACCAGACTCCTGTTTCAGGAGGCTCCTGAGGGCAGGTCCAAGGCAGAGGGCAGAGTAGCAGAGCAGTGGAGTAGGGGGCAGCTGAAGTGTTGTCATTTGATAGCCCCCAAGTTTCCAACCCCCAAGAGCCTCCCTCAGTGCCAGCCCCCAATATTAGCCCCATATCTAGAGCCCCTCCCCCCCCAGTGCCAGCCCTGTCTCCATAGCCCCCTCCTCACTAGCCCTGTGCTGCTGCCCATGTCACAGCGGCTCTGGGGGCCAGGGCTGGGGAACACCACCCAGTGCCTCCTCTCCTGCCACGGCTGTTGGGAGAAGCATGCACAGGGTACCAGCAGAAGTAGAAGCATGCTCAGTCAACCAGCACAGGGTACGGGTGAGTGCTCCTCCAGCAGTGGAAGACCGCTTCCCTGCGTGGTCCGAGGTCTGCGCAGGGGCCACTTTGATTCTCTGAGGCAGAGAAGGAACCAGAGAATCAGTTGGCTGCACGTGTGAGATAACAGCTCCAAATGGTGTGTGCTGACTGTCTACTGACGGCACTGCTAGCACAATTCTCTGACTTGAGGTGCAGGAGCTCACAGACACATAAAGTGGAGCATCCACAGGGACAACCATCTCGAAGAACCTCAGTTACTGCACAGGTGAGTAACCTTCTCTTCTTCACCAATAATTCAACTAGCAGAGAAATAGGTGGATTAGTATAGGACACTGGTCACCAACCAGTAGATTGGGTTCTACTGGTAGATCCTGGAGCCTCTGACAGGGGATCCTGACTAGCTTAGCCAGGAGGCTATCAAATGACAACACTTCAGCTGCCCCTACTCCACTGCCATGCTACTCTGCCCTCTGTCTTGGACCTGCCCTCGGGAGCCTCCTGCTTGCTGTGCAGGATGAGGAAGGCAGAGGAGGGAGGTGCTAACATCAGGGTGCCCCCCCACATATATTGGGGGGGGCGACAGGGCTCAGGATGGAGGGAGCTTGCTGGCAGCTACTCCTATGTCTGAACATGCTCAGCATACTTAAAGAGGTGATGTGAATCTCTGTCACACTCACACAGGAGTGCGGGGGAGGGTGTATAACACTCACACAAACACACTCTGTCTTTCACATTCATTTCCTGACCTAACACATACTTATATTGTTATTACTTCTTTGAAAGTGTGTATTTTAGGTTTGTGACTGGTCTGTGCATTTCATAATTTTTATTTCTCTCTTATGCTTAAATTTAATTATTTGAGTAGTAAGTTCTAAAATACCTAAACTGTTGTGGCTCGAGTAAATTATTCCTATGATAGTTTTTTAAAAATATATATTATATTTAGTTTTTTATTTTCTACCAGTGGTGCACATATGCACATTACTTCAATATTGGTGCACATAACAAAATTAATTCCAATTTTTTCATCCATGTGTGGAACACTGGCCAGGAGTCTCCTAGAATCAGGCTCAATCTCCTGGAGGCTCCTGCAGCCAAGTTGGGAGATTGGCCATTAACAGACTGGCAGTGTAGTGGGGCTAAGGCAGACTCCCCCTTGCCCTGGCCCTGCACCACTCCTGGAAGGGGCTGGCATTGGATACTAAAAGAGGAGTTTACAAGCTTCAAAAATATTGAAGAGGAGAAAAACAGGCCTAAACATGTTTGAAACAGCTGTACTTTCATAAAGTGTCATATTTGGGTATTTGACTTGACGTAAAAACACAAACCCTTCTTCAAGGATGATGAAAAGGAAAATAAAAATGGGTCAGACTGGACTTCTCCCATCCTAATTAGGTATGTATTCCTTTGTGTTCTGCTCCATATCAGTCTGGCTGCACCAGTAATGAAGTTGCTCCAGCTTTAAGGAAATGTTTCCTATAGAGATTTGAAACATATCTAAACAACTTTACATAGACAATCAAGAAAGTTATTTGAATAAAGACTGCTTTCAAAGAACTGCATTATATCCAGAAGTAGCCCTAAAAGTAACTTGAAAGCAGTGACTTGTATCCAAGAGCTCGCCTTTTAAAAGGTATAGATTTCCTATTCAGTATGTATCACTTAATTTAGACCTAACTTAATTTAGTCACTTGCGAACAGCTAGTCATTCCCCTGGTGACATCAATTCTTGCTTCCAAAGACCAATCCAAAAATCAGAAGTCTTCATTGGCACATCATTCTATATAAACATTTATCCTTTGGCAATAATCGTAACACTGGATCCCAATATCAGACCTTTCACCTCTTCTGCATTCTCCTTCCTTTATTATGGCCTAATCTCCATCTGACTCTGCTTCTAAAACAAGGAGTTATTTGCAGCAGGTTGAGCCCTGGCAGGAGCAGGAATTCCACACACCCTAAACTAGAACTACCTTGCCCAATCAGCTAGAGCCTGGAGCCCTTTGACTATGATTACCAAGAAACAGAAGCTCTCTTCCCTGTTCTCTGCTCCTCAGTGCACACCCCTCATTTCTATTATTGAATGAAACAAGCAACTTCTTTCTGTTCCACAGAAATAATAAAAATAATAATGGGTAGTAAGTAGCCCTATAAAAGGAAAGCAATAAATGCATACTTCAGTATGGTACTTCTGGGAGCCTTCAGTGAAAATATTATGCTAGTTGTGTTCCTTAGAGTTCTGATTACTTCTTAGATGAAGTAGCTGGGTCTCTTTTTAAATGCTCATCAGATTGGTGGGGAGTGGAAGAGAGGGTTTAGTGAGCTTAAGAGTGGAGAAGACAAAGGCAAGTAGGGGCAGACCAAAAAGGACACGGATGGGAGTCCAGCACTCTGCTATACACAGGCAGCCTACTGAACCACTGGAGGAGCTGCACAAAGGTGTAGCAGTCACATTGTGCTCAGCATGCTGCAGGACCTGAACTTTGATATGCCCACACCACCCACAAAATCTTAGTAAAAGAGTTCTGCTGCTCCATGTGCTGCTAGAGGTCATCTAGGTAAAGCAGCTTCAGCAGAGGCCTAAGTGAGAGACTGAGCCCATTACCCTCCCATTAATCCACCGAGTAGCTGTGCTGGAAAGAGCCCTTTGAGCAAGGCTATGAATTCAGCACTGAAATAGAGAGGTGGATGCAGGGGACAAAGGGCTGCTTCCCCTCAGCTCAGTCACAATCTACTCTGGGCTCATAGCACTTTGGCAGCTGGGGTCCAGGGAGGCAACTCCTGTGCCCAGCCCTGTAAAATGGTGAGCACCTTCTACTCATTTTAAAGTTGGTGGGATCTGAGGGCACTCAGCTCCTGTGAAAACAAAAACAGCAGCAAAACTAAGTCACTGGACTTCAGAAGGGCAGATTTCAACCAGCTCAGGGTGTGTCTAGACTACAGGGTTTTTTCGAAAAAACGTGGCTTTTTTCTGAAAAAACTTCCCCTGCGTCTAGACTGCTGCCGTGTTCTTATGTAATGCAAATTGTGCTTTTTCGAAAGAGAGCATCCAGACTGCCTGGGTGTTCTCTTTCGAAAAAGTGGCTTGCTTTTTCGAAAGTCTAGACACTCTTTTTCAAAAGTATCTCTCGAAAAAGCCTCTTTCGAAAGATGCTTGCAGTCTAGATGTAGCCTCAGAGAAATAATAGGCAAAGTTCTATGGAAAGACCAACTAGGAAAAAATGGGTCAAAGTGATCACAGCTGGAGTATTATATCCCCACTAGGGTTTGCACTGATCATTGAGTCTCATGATGAAAGCAACTATAGAAGGCAAACAAGGAACTTTACGGACAAATTGTAAAGTACAGTCATAGGGTGCAGTTGCACAGAGTTCAGGCTTAATAGCTGGCAAAGGGGTGTACTGCCATCCCAGAGACGAGTAGAAAGGGGGACACGGGCCCACCTGACTTCACTGCACCCTAGCCCAGGAACTCTCAGCAGCTGGATTGGCAGGGATTCCATTGCAACATGACAACTGCAATTCAGAGAGATCCATGATTGGACAGCAGTCTGACTCCCCTGGGCGGCTTTCTAAACTCTCCTCAATCATATCTGCACCCATTGATCATCCTCAATGTCTTCAGGATAGTCAGCAAGTGGTAATCTCAGCAACTCCTGTGCTTTGGGTGCATCTGTCAGTCTGAGATGCCAGGCATTTGCCCTCATGTGGTCAAGAGTCGGCACTGCACTTGGCCCCCATGGAGGACTGGAGGCAACCATCCATCTAACCCTTCATGTCCCTAGGGATGGCAATAGTCTCAAGCAAAGCTAGGGGACCTCTAACCCTTCCAGTGGCTGGGTCCCAACTAAGCCCCAAGTCCCTCCTGTTATACTTGTTCTCGTGGAGGTCCACCCTTCTGCTTCTGGCATAGTAGCTGAGGCTTTTCTGGTTCCTGCCACCAGAGGGCATTGGGCCCTTCCACACTGTTACTCTCCACAAATCACTTAGGGTATGTCTACACATGAAAGTTATTTCGGGATACCTCTGGTATCCCGAAATAGCTCCCCCGCATCTTCACAAGCCACCTGTTATTTCAAAATGTTTTTTGAAATAACGGATGCGTTATTTCGGCATCCCAGTAACCCTCATTTCACAGGGGTTAAGGGATGTCTTGAAATAGCACTTTATTTCAATATTAAATTTTGAAATAGCCTATTTTGAAATAACTTGAAATAAGTACGCACTTTGGGTAGCACTAATAGCGTATCTTATTTTGAGTTTAGAGTGCAGTGTAGACATAGCCTTAGTGATTCAGTGAGAAATTGGGAGGGGAATCCTGGTTACATCAATAAAATTAAACTGATAGGCTACGTCTAGACTGGCATGATTTTCTGCAAATGCTTTTAATGGAAAAGTTTTTCCATTAAAAGTATTTGCAGAAAAGAGCGTCTAGATTGGCGCGGAGTTCGTGTTATAACGATGCGCTTTTGCGGAAAAGCGCGTCTACATTGGCGGCACACTTTTCCGCAAAAGCAGAAGCCCGGAACCATTTTGCGGAGGGCACAAGGGCACCAGCCCTTTCCGGGGGCAGGGGCTGGCGGCCATTTCAGACACGTGCTTAAAGGGATCTCCCCGGACAGCCATTTCTCTGCGCTCTGTGCTAGAGGGCCCCTTGCAGGGACTGACAGCCATAAGCAGGTTTGGTGGTTGCCCTCTGACTTTGGGACACCGCTGCCTTTGGCCACCTACTGCTTTTGCCAGGGTTTTTTTTCCTAGCCCTCTGTCTTGTGCCATGGAACCACGGGTGGCCATGTGCCTGCTCTGGCCCCTGTCGGACATTTTTGAGTGCCTGCAGCTGCTGCTCCAGGTTGGTGCCCTCCTCTTCTAGGACCAGGAGGGGCACATCGGTTTGGACCCCCTCACCAGTGAGGCCATGGTGTCCCTGTGGCACCCCCACCCCAGGGTGCAGAGGCGAGTGTGGAGACTGGACACCAGTACCGACTGGTGGGACCGGCTGGTCCTAGGGCAATGGGACGACCAGCAATGGCTCCGGAACTTCCACATGCGAAAGCGGACGCTTCATGGAGCTCTGTGCCTCACCCCGCGCTCAGAGAGCCACCACCCGGCTGCGGGCACCCATCCCGTCCAAGAAGAGGGTCGCCATCGCAGTCTGGAAGCTGGCCACCCGGACAGCTACCGATCGGTGGCACACCAATTCAGGGTGGGCAGATCCACTGTTGGCGCCGTCGTGATGGAGGTAAGTCCCAGGGGGAGTGGGGAGTGGGGTGGGGGGAGGGTGCTGCACTCCATGCCCAGGGGCAGCCAAGACTCCACGCTGGGTCACCCAGGGGTTCGGGCCGTCCCTCCCTTGCACAGGCCTGCTGGGGGGGGGGTGTAGGGCGAGGGGGCTGTGGTGTGTGTGTGCATGAGGACAGAGGGAATCATGGGGAGGGGGCCAAGGGAGCGCACACCCACCCCTGCCTTATGTGATGTGTTTCCCAGCGTTTCTCTGCACCCTTCTGCAGGTCGTCCGCGCCATCAACAACGTCCTGCTCCCCAGAGTGATCCACCTGCGGGACGTGGACGCTACCATTGCCGGCTTCACTGCCCTCGGGTTCCCCAACTGCGGGGGAGCACTGGATGCAACCCACATCTCCGTCCGGGCCCCGGAGCATCGAGCAGCCCATTTCATGAACAGAAAGGGGTACTGCTCCATTGTTCTGCAGGCCCTCGTGGACCACCAGGGCCGCTTCCTGGACGTCTACACGGGCTGGTCCGGCAGGGCACACGACGCCCGTATCCTCCACAACTCCGGACTGTTTCGCAGGCTGGAGGCGGGCACCTACTTCCCCTGGCGGGAGTTGACTGTCGGGGATGTGCCTATGCCCATCTGCATCATCGGGGACGCGGCCTACCCCCTGCAGCCCTGGCTAATGCGGCCCTACACGGGGCGGCCGGACCAGAACTGGGCCCAGTTCAATGACCGCCTCAACCGGGCCCGCAATCAAGTGGAGCTCGCCTTTGGCCGATTAAAAGCCCGCTTCCGGTGTTTGCTCACCCGTCTCGAGATGGGTGAGCGGAATGCAACGGAGGTAGTGGCCGCGTGCTGCGTGCTCCACAATATTGTGGAGCGGAGCGGGGAGGCCTTCCTTCCCGCATGGATGGCAGCAGAGGGCCAGGCCTACGAACAGCCCCACACAGCTGCCAGCCACCAGGCGCTCCAGGATGGGGTGCGCATCCGGGAGGCCCTCACGGACATGTTCTCACAGGCCCCGGAGGAGGGTCGCCTCAGTTTCCCCGGACAACTCCCTCCCCTCCCCTTACCTCCCAATACACAACAATACACTGTTTTGGGGAGAGGGGGATGTTGTGCAGAATGTTCATTATTGTTATGTGAAATATGTTTGAGCAGTCTAGTTCAGAGCACAGTACTCTTGGTTCTGTTAAGGGTTTGGTCAGGTCAAGCGGAAGGCTTGTACATACCGATTAGGTTTAGATTTAGATTTAGGTTTCGTTAGATTAGCTATCGTCGTCGGTTCAAAGCATTTCGGCCGTTGTCGAGTTTGTTCGTCGGGCGCGTCGGCCGTAGCTAGAGTTTTCTTTGAGTTCAGGGTTAGGTGTAGGGATAGTTTAGGCCACCATCGTCTGTTCAAGCTGTCCCGAAGAACAGGAAGAGGAGTTGAGGTTCGTGCGGAAGGCTCAAGTCAGTGCACCCGATTCCAGTCATCTTCGAGGGATCTCCTGGCAGTTCCTCTCCTGAGGCCCGGAAGGACCAAAGGATCGAGGTCGCCAGCCACAGCTTCATCCATCAAGGGATCTCCTGGCAGTTCCTCTCCTGAGGCCCGGAAGGACCAAAGGATCGAGGTCGCCAGCGTCACCGCAATCGCCCTCCGCGCCTAGTCTGTGTTTAATGTATTTTGTGTTGTGTTTACTCTTTTGTAATCTATCCCTTGCTTGATTGGGATTTTATGCATGTCAAATATAGTCCTGTGGTTAAATTTTATCTTCAGAGTTGGTATGCATTTACGCATCACAAACTCATAACCCTTCAAAATTATTTCCCTTTTTTTTTAGAAAACCTGTGATAGATATGGAATTTGGAGTCCGCATTTGTCATCTTCATGATTTTATTAGGTTGATCGGCATTCTAAATTAATTATTCACGTTACCTCGTGTAACAGGGAGGAGACCTTGAACTGGGAGGGGGAAGGGAGCTACTCCTGGGAGGGGTGGCCCCTGTGACCGCTCCTGCGGGGGCGGACCTGGACATGGGGGGCAGACTGCATTGGGGCAGGCTGAATGGGGAGGTGCGCAGGAGGGGCAGGAGCAGGAGGGGCAGGAGCAGGGGCAGGAGCAGGAGGGGCAGGAGCAGGAACAGGAGGGGCCATTGGAGGAGGGGCAGGAGGGGCGGGGCACTGCTAGGGGCGGGATGCCGGGGCATGGCGCGCCATGCCATAATGTATGGCATGGGCAATGTGTGTGGAGAGACTGGCAACGGAGGTCGCCATCAGCGCACAGTGTCCCTGGAAGGTGGCCCAGGCCTCCTGGCGCCACTGCAGGTCCGCCTCTGTGCGCCTCTGGAGGGCAGCCTCTACCCGCTTGACGGCCTGCACGTGGCGCCGCAGGAGCTGGTCCCGGTGTCGGACGCGCTGCCTCGGTGGTTGGGCGGCTGGGGGTGCTGCTGCTGCTGGACCGGAGGGTCCCCCGCTCCTGGTTGGTCCCGCTGCAGGGAACAGAAGAAAGGATGGGTCAGTCAGGCAGCCCGGCCACTGTCCCCACACCTCATGCCTTCCACCCCACCCCTGAGCCCAGGTGACACCACAGGGGTGGTGTGGCTTGGGCCCCCCTCGGTTACCCACCTGCCCCCTCCCGTGTTGTATGTTTGCATAGAGGACCGCCCCTGGAGTAGGGTCCTCCTCCATGTATTGGAACCCCCAGTCTGTGTCCTGGCCCCGTGGAGGGCGGGAGGGCGCCTGTGTTGCATTAACCTGTGGAACTCCCTGCCGGTGGAGGCTGTGAGGCTTTGGGCTAATCAATGGTATTTGACAGGGAAAGCGAGATGAATCCCCACACAGTGCCTGGGAGCACATCTGGCAGACGTGGTCTGGGCTCTCAGATCCCCATCCCATGGGATATCTCCTGGACGGAACCAGGAGAGTGACTGAGGAGTGTCCCATCCTTGCAGTAAAACTCATGAGGCCCTAGGGGCGGCCCGAGCGCTTCCCCCCCCCCTTCTCCCTCCCACTATCCCTCACACACGGTAGCCCAGGGACGTGTGTGGCTGCAGTGGGGACTTCCCTCGGGGAGCCAGCCAAGGCACCGGGAGCAGGCGAGGGGCTTGGGGGGGCCACGCTTCACAGGGCTGTGACGTTGCGGTTTTCCCAGGAGCAGCTGGCTGTGCCTCACAGCCAGGCATGGGGACAGTGTGCCGTTTTGCCTGCTACACGCTTGCGGAGGTGCGGGCTCTGGCCTGAGTCCCTGGGGCCCTGGCTGGTTCCAGCCAGCATCCACCCTTCCCACCCCGGTCCTGCCGGATGTATGTGAGCAGCACGGTCCCAGGCGTGCCCTGGAGCTGCCTGCCGCGCCACGTGCGCTCGGTCACCAGGCTGCGCGTGGTTGCACGTGCTGCTTGCTGCCTAATGCTACACAGCGCAGCTCACGTGGCCCGAGTGACATGGTCTCCCCTCCCCTCTGGGTGCCTGGCTCCCCTCCCGCCCGCCCTTGTGAGTGCAAAGTGCAACACTTACTGGTGGATCCTTCCCCAGCCTCCGAGGACGCGCGGGAGACGTCGGGGCTGCCGGAGGGGGCCTGCTGGGTGGCACTGCTGGCCTCATCCTCCGACGCACTGCTGCTGCTGTCTCCCTCCCCCGTCGTGGTGGTCCTGGTGATCAGGGGGCGCGCGAGGTGTCCACCGTGATGTCCGGGGCTTGTGGAGCTGGCTGTCCCAGGATGCGGTGGAGCCAGTCATAGTGGAGGCAGGTGTCTGGTCCTGCCCCCCGGCCCTCGCTGGCCCGCACATAGCCCAGGCGCAGCTCCTTCACCTTAGCCCGGACCTGTTCCAGGTTCCGGGATGGATGTCCCTGCTGGGCTAGCGCCTGGGCCATGCGGCTGAAGATGTCGGCGTTGCGGCGCCGGGACCGGGTGTCATGGAGGCCCTCCTCCTCCTACCACAGGTCCAGGAGGGTCTCCAGCTCCCCCGACGACCAGGAGGGGGCTCTCCTTTTGCAGCCCCTGGGGGCCTCCTGCGCTGGGGGTGCAGATGGCTCATCGGCCAGAGCTGCCATGCTGCGTGTGATGTGGCTGCTGGACACGGCAGGGGCAACGTGGCAGACCTCAGGCCCAGAGGTCTGAGCCACGCTCCTGCCACATGCGCTCAGCAGCCTGCATGTGCTTTAAGAGCTCGAGTTACCAGGAAGTCCGGGCTCCTACGGGCCTCCCGGCGTCCAAACCGCTTTTTTCCGTTTAGCCTGCTTTTGCGCAAAAGTCTTAGCTAGCTGTCTACACCGGCCCTTTTGCACAACAGTTTTTCACAAAAAGGACTTTTGCCCGAACGGGAGCGTCAAAGCTTTTCCGCAAGAAGCACTGATTTTGTACATGAGAACGTCAGTGCTTTTGCGGGAAATCAAGCGGCCAGTGTAGACAGCTGGCAAGTTTTTGCGGAAAAGCGGCTGATTTTCCGGAAAAACTAGCCAGTCTAGACACAGCCATATAGTGAAGTCAGCAGTCCTTTGGCTTTCTCAATTTCATGGATATGCGCTGAAACAATGTTCAACATTTTCCAGCAATTTCAGTGTCTTGTACAACACAGTACAATACTATAAATGGAAAGGCAGTGAAATCCCATGAGGTTGTGAATATTTTAGGATTTAGCAATAGCATTCTGACCAACAAAAGGCTGTTGTTTTTTTTAAAGAGAGAAATTCTCCCACAGCGCTTGACATATGTGAGAACTAGAATCTCTTCCCTTCCCAAGTAGTAGTAGCAATAGCAGAGACATGTAAGTTTAGAAAATAAAATCAGGAAAATGACCAAAAATGAGAATCTGGTTCAAACCATTCAATCAGTATGAGAGAAGCAAAAATGAAGTAGCAGTAAAGTTTGTTTTGGTTTGGGTTTTTACATCCTTCCTGAATCAATTTCTGTAGTGTGCACCATTCTTCTCTGAAATTTGGTGTTGCTTCCATCTTCTGTATAATGCTGAGATCAAATGTTCTGCTCACCCAACTAAAGGGTTCTTCTTAATGTTTATTTTGTGTGCCTTTTGTGTCCTCACTCTAGTTGGGTTTCCACCTGATATTGACTTGCTATGGGAGTGTATATTAGCATCCAGATTGCATGCCCCAAATACAACAGAACTCTATTTATCCAATCTAATTGGAAGGCTGGGGATACAGCAGATAAACTCCAGATAAACCTGAGAATGGGAAAATGAGACGCTGCAATGCCATCTAGTGGCAATAGGAAAGATTGCCCACTTCTGGCCTGGATTGAGGAGAGAGGGCTAAGAGAGGATCAGATAAACATGGTTCTGCTGATTATTGTGAAGACAGAGAGACAACCAGCTGGATGGTGATTTCTTGGCTTTCTGTTGGTAACTGTCTTTCCAGGATGTTCTCATAGGCACTTAGACAGCAAACTTCTGAATACTGTTTTGGTAGATCACCACCTTTCACAACTACATAATAGCACTAGAATGAAACAGAGTGCATCTTATTTCTGCTGTTTGGAACTGCATAGACTGGATAACAAAGAAGTATTAGTTTTAGCATTAGCAATACTAAAACTCAAGATGGATTAATTTAAATCAAGACAAATTAAATCATGATTTAAATCACCAAGAAAAAAATCATTGATTTAAATCAAGTTTCCCACTGATACTTCTTCACATATTTATCAAACAATGGTGAAAATCTTATTACTAAAACATGTTAATGTACAACTCAGTACAGCATTTTACAACATCTAAGAAGCTATATTTTATGTAATTTTTAGGTAGCTTGATTTTTATTAATTTGGGAAATAGTACATAATGCTCATTACCAAGGTTCCCTCTCAGCTGCTTCATGAGTCCCACGGGGCTCATAGCTGCAACACTTGGAGCTGCTTAGCTGGGGGAAGGGCACTTGCTCATTACCTGTGTCAAGCATAAGCACAGAACAAAAACAATCCTGTCCAACCTCTCTGTTTCTTTGAACATGCTACTTTAGTCTGCTGAGAAACAGAAATTGAAAGCCCAGAACTTTCAAGAAGCAAGAGCTGGTATTTTTATGAGGCTGTAAGTGTAGGCATAGCATGTTTGTGATGATATTTGTTATTTTTAATTGAGAAATGTTACTATTTTATGGATTTTTTTAAAATAAAAATATGATTTAAATAAAAAATTGATTTTTATTTTTTTTAAAGCACTGATTTTTATCCACCCTGCTAAAACTGGTATAACATGATGTAGCCCTGGATTCTTCCAGACCAATAAGGGCTTCCATCACCTGCCAGGGCCTTAACTAGGGTGGGGCAACTGGGACAGATCCCCCGGATTCAAAGCCAGTGGAGGTGGAAAAATGGGGCAGTGCAGGACCATCCCCAATGGCTTCAGCCAGTGCAGAGGGTGTTCAGCCCTCTTTCGCCCTAGAGGATTGGGCCCAGCAGCATCAGCCAGAGCTCAGGGTGCTCAGTGGACCCCCTGCAAGATTGGGCCCATGAATACTAGGCCATGGTGGCAGCAGGTGGGCAGAGCCAGCTGCCTGATTATGGGCCTGAGCAGAGGCATATGTTCTCATAGGCTGGGTTTCCAAAGTGAGTCCTCTGCAATTCCCTTTTAGTCAGAGCCCCCAATTTGAGAAATGTTGGTCTCTTCCACAGAATCTGTATAGACCAGATTTCATGGTCCATGACATGTTTTTATGGTTGTGAATTTGGTAAGGCCTTAATAACACTGGAATATACCATATCTATTAAACCTTTATAATGTACATATTTTGTTATACTGTAAACACTTTTATCCAACTACCCTTTTTAGAGAAATTGTAAGTGCCCGAGTCTCTGTAATTTTTTGGTTTTTGTTTTGAAGATGGCATAATGCCAGGAAACCAATTTTAAACGGGAGCCTGCTGTCAATCCTTCACATCCACAATTTCTTCCAAGATCAGCTGATCTGAGCACAAAATGAAGCCATTGATGAGGAAGAGTGAAAAACTGCTTGAAGAAATCACTGACAATGAACTTAAAAGTTTTTTGCTTTAGTTATGGTTATCATACATGAAGTGGCTATTTGTACTAGTGTTTAACACTATTGCAAACACTCGTCACAGTGCCCTCATGAACAAATACAATTACCATTAGATAAGTTAGACTGCGGTTAAACATAATAGATCTACTTCATTCCCGATGTCTCAGTTTAAGATTTACTACAAGCCTGACTATACCCTCTCTGATCAGTGATTCTCAATTTTCAAACAGCAATCCACAAAATGATGGAAAGATTATTGCATGGTCCATTCTATCTCAGTTCTTTAAAAAATATTGTGGGATATGGATCATAGGATGCAACAGTGAGAGGGTGTTGGGTGCTGCAGGGCACTGGAGGAGGAAGACTCTGTGCAGTACTTTTACAGGTTGTTGGTACTGGTTCAGGGGAAGATGTAGGGCTAATGTGGGATTCAGGGACAGTTGTAAGGACTGGTACAGATAATGGCTGCTCTTTTCCCTCTCCTTTCCTCCTGCTCATACCCACTGATTATTTAATCCTAGGTCAGAGCTGAGTATTAAGGGTGAAATGTGGCAGAGAGTGGTTGAGCTCTAATAGTTGGGATGAGAAATGCAAAAGGCAAGGCAGCAGCAAGTGAGAAAGTAAGGAGGGAGCAAGGTGTTCTTTCCTCTTGCTCCCTATGGGTCTTAGACCATGTAATTCTGCTTTTCCCCTTCCACCACCATTGATCAAGGGCCTGCTGCTTGTGATCATTTAAAATCTCAGGATGTTATCTGTAAAATATGAGTTAAACCCAATTATTCTGGCTAAATGTCAATAACAATAACTGCATTCTGCCAATCAAGGGGCTTAATTGTGTCTTTATGACATTGGTCCATATTATTGAAGGCTTTTTGGAGCCACACAACATAGTTTCCCAGATCTTCCAGGTGCACCAAGGGAGTGACTGGGAAGCACTTACAAGTAGTTCTGCATAGTATTGTGCTTTTAAGTGCCTTCTCTTCTCTCCATGGCTGCAGAGCTTTAGAGTAAACAAAGCATCACAGGCCTGCTAGAGGTTTTCCCAGGCGGGTCCACAACCCAAGTTTGAAAACCCCTGCCATAGTGAATGGAGAATCAAATTCAAATCTGCCCTGATATGAAAAACATCACTTGTGTGTGTGCTAGTTGGCTGGCATGACGCAGTGAAAGCTTCCCTAAACAGCTGCTAACTTGACCTGATCAACCTAACAGGGAATCTAGGCTATGTCTACACAGGGTTTTTGCACAAAAACCCATGGAGCATCCACACCTCAAGCGAGTTTTTGTGCAAGAAAATCTACAGTCAATCGACAAAACAGAGGGCTTTTTGCGGTGTAGGTATACCTCCTTCTACAAGGCATAACTCCTTTTTGCTCAAGAGTTATTGCACAGAAAGATGTGTGTGGACTCTCAACAGGGGTTTCTTGTGCAAAAAGCCTATCACAAAAAGCACAGGTGCTTTGATGGCTATTCTGTGAATGGCAATCAGAACTTTCTTATGCAAGAGTGTCCTTGCAGTGTGGATGCTCTCTTGCGCAAAAGGTGCAGACGCGCTTTTGCTCAAGAAGTTTTTGAGGAAGATCTCTTCTGCAAAAGACTTCTTCTGCAAAAACCCTGCAGTACAGAATAAGCCCCAGTGACTAGAACCTCAGCACTGCTGACAAATCAGAGAAATTAAAATGCCCTACCAGAAGATCAAGGCCCATAAATCCCAATCCAGTAATTTCCCAAGAATGTACCAACACTGTACCAAGATGGATCACATAATTACCAGGACCCCCAAATACAGACCCTGATTTCATACTGCATGTTTTTAGGCATGGTTGTGGCAGATGGACAGCAGGAAATGTGCAATCAGAACGTTACATTTAGAGAAACAGAACTAGCAGAATCTTGTTTAGGGGATAGGGCAATATGCTGTATTTATTGTAAATGCAGAATTTACTGTTCCTAGCTACTAAAATTATCCTCCACACATGCACACAGTTCTATGGATTCCCATAATTAAAAGCTGCAGTTGCTCATGCTAGTTCACTGGCCAGGTAAACTAGACATGAGGAGGGAAGCAATGCTCCTGGAGGATGATCATAGAACTGAAAGACCCAGTCCTACAGTTTTGCACCCTTTTTTTATATGTCTTAGTCCATAGGTCCCATCCTGTTCCACTGGCCCAGGGGTTGAGTCATCAATTAACGACATATGGGACTTTGATCGTTTTCTTGCTGGAGCTTTTGTCTCTCTCTTTCTTGGGTGGGTTCTTTTGCAGAGCTTGCCTGCACTGTTCTTTGACCATCAGGGTGGTGCTGGCAGCTGGTCATGGAGACAGGCTGAGCTCATGGAGACAGTCCGAGGGGCTGAACCTATTATACACACCCGTACATTAACACCTTTAAATGAGATTACACACACACACACACCTAACTTTAAACAGAGTTAAGGCAGTACAAAGTTTAAAATGGAGTTTCAATTACAATATAGAGTCACTTTAGTTACAATGTATTAACAGTTTAAAATGGGGCTTCAGTTACAATATGGGGGTCACTTTAGTTACAATGTATTAAAAAGGAGTTACAATAACAGATTCTTCAAAGGCAATTGTTAACAGGCTACTAACAAATTAATTCAAAATGGTTTATATTATTTCATTTATAAAATCCCATTTATAAAAATTGGGTCACAATTAATTATACAGCCGCTCCCTGAGTTACGACCACCTCCACTTACAATCATTCGCACTTATGACCAAAGTGGTCGTAAATGCAGATCCGAGTTACGAATGGCGATCCGCGCTTACGAACAGCGCAGTCGCCATGTAACTCTATGGGATCCGAGTTACGAACACTTTGAGTTACGGACCAAGTGTTGGTCCATAACTTGTTCGTAACTCGGGGAGCGGCTGTATAACGTTGACTAGTAGATATAATTCCAGCCCCACAGGGTCCACCCACTCCACTCCAGCAGCCCCCACCCCACCCCACAAATTACATGCTGGCTTCCCAGCCAGCTAAAGCCTTGCAAGCTTTATTGCAGAGCCCACAGCGCATGTAACCACTAGGATTTTTAGCGGTTACAGGGTTACATTTTGAAATGACAGACACCTCTAGGTATCATTATTTCTTGGGAACAAATTACTTGCTGGTCCATATTCAAATAGACCACATCTCTAAAATAACCTGTTTTTGCGTGTTTAGCTAGTGCAGCTAATATAGGTATCCATTTGCCTCCCTCTGTGGTCCACCCATGTCTTGCATAATGAATGAATACATTTTATGTTTATACTCATGTGAACCATAGGAGTGGAGAGGCAGATAATGGGACGTGTGCCATTGATGATCCCACCACAGTTCAGGAAGCACATTAACTGAAGACTTGCAATTTTTTCAGGGGCATTGTCTACCTTTGCCACCTGCAATAATCGACTGACAAATTCACCACTACAACATCTACAGTTGACTTGCCAACACTGAATGAATTAGCCACAGATCTGACAATCTTTAGTACAGCGTTTCCCAAACTATGGGCCGCGGCCTGGTACTGGGCCGCAGGAAAAAAATACCGGGCCTCAGCATGGCTGCCAGGGTGTTCCGGGCTCCCGGACTGCCCGTGCAGCGCTGGGTTCCACAAGCCCTCAGCCGGGCTGGGCGGATGCAGCCGTATGTTTCAGGCTCGGCAGAGGCATAGTGAGGGTTACCAGGTGAGCTCTTATTGCTGGCTGTGGAGTGGGGAGGGGGGTTGGATATGGGCCACAGGGAAGCAGGATCGGGGCAGTGGAGCTGCCTGGGGGAGATAGGGAGGGGAACCAGCCGGAGGAAGCAGGGCTGGCTGGGAACCGCTGGCAGAAGCAGGGCTGGACGGGGGCGGGAGCAGGGAGATCACGGAGGTGGGGAACCGGCTGGCGGGGCAGTGAGGCTGGCTGGGGAGATCGCAGGGCTGGCTGGGGAACTGGCCGGTGGAAGCAGGGTTGGCGGGGGCAGCAGGGCTTGCCAGGAGAGATCAGGAGAGAATTGGCTGGCGGGGACAGCGGGGCTGGCCCAGGGCAGGAAGACAGGGGGGAAGGCGGGGGGGGGGAGAGAATCGGCCAGCGGGGAGTGGGACAGTTCAGGGTGCACGCAGATCCTGAATAAAAATTTAAAAGCAGTGCCTTTTAAATATCCCCATTGCTGACAGTGAGGTTTAAAGGCACTACAATGTGTCAGAATGGAGAGAACCTGGTGCATTCACCATCCGGAATGAGAATATGGATAAAAATTCCAAAGATGGTGTCAGCTTTCTGAAAATAAATGAGCCCCTTTTCAATACACGATGTGGTGGTGCAGGGTTTTATTGGATTACAGTCCATTTTTCCAATCCATATTCCCTTAACTTGCTGGTAAGAATGTTGTGGGTGGCCGTATCAAAAGCTTTGCTAAAGCTGGCCCTGGGGGCTTTGGGAGGACCAAAAACAACGTATTTGCATATTCGTCATTTGCTTAATGAATATGCAAATATATTTTACCAGTCCTCCAAAAGCTCGTGAATGGATTTACTGGTCCCCGTGTCAAAAAGTTTGGGAACCCCTGCTTTAGTAGATATCTTCCAGAGGACAACATCCTTCTTGTAGCCTAATCTGGTCCTTCTTCTCATGATTTCCTGCTGAAAAGATTGGAGAGAGTTCCTCACACAGTTCCAAGAATAACAAGGAATCCTGTGGCACCTTAAAAACAGTTTTATTTGGGTATAAGCTATCATGAGCTAAAGCTCACTTCATCAGAAGCATGAAGTGAAAACTTTGGTTTGACAGAGATATATACATACATAGAAATGGGAGTGTAACGAGGACTAGTGTTAACAATGCCAATTCAATCAGGGTGGATGTGTCCCACTCCCAATACTTGATAAGAAGGTGAGAATAGCAAAAGAGGAAACTGATGTTTTGTAGACAAAATTGTATATGAATTATAGCTCTACAGTTTAATGCTGCAGTCTGTTTTTTAATTATTTTTGCCCAGATATGGCAACTTTCAGGTTTGTTACTGAAGGTGTGTCTATACAGCAAAGTTATTTTGGAATAATGACCATTATTCTGAAATAACTATGCGAGCGTCTTCACAGCTATTCCGTTATTTCGAAATAATTTCGAAATAACAGACGGCTTATTCTGACTTCTGTATACCTCATTCTATGAAGAATAATGCCTATTCTAAAATAGCTATTTCAAAATAAGGAGTGTGTAGGTACTCCATTTCTGCAATTTTGAAATAGCCCCTCACCAGGGCCATTCTTATTCCTCCTGGGGCTCTAAATTGAGATAGCATGTCTACATTAGGGAAGCCTGCTATGGACTAATTTTGAGGTTTCCCTGCAGTGTAGATGTGCTATTTCAAAATAAGCTGTTTCAGAATAACTTTTCCAAAATAGCTTATTGCAAAATAACTGTGCAGTGTAGATGTAGCCTGAGTGTCCAGGGAGGTTGAAGTGCTTTCCTACTGGTTTTTGAATGTTTCCATTCTTGGGGTAAACCTCATCCCAGGAGGCATACCTGGGAGGTCGACAAATGCCTTTGATGTCGACCGAGGAGCGTCCAGACTACCGCGCTGAGCCGACAAACAGCTGATCGGCTCAGCGCGGCAGCCATTTCAATTTAAATGAAGCGGCGATTATTTAAATCGCCACTTCATTTTCCTATGCCGGGTAGCCTAATCTACATGCCTCTGTTGTCAGAGGCATGTAGTCTAGACGTACCCTTGATGTCTGATTTGTTCCATTTATTCTTTAGCATAGAGATCTTCTGATTTGGGCAATATATATGGCAAAGGGACTCTGGACATTGCTAGCACATGATGGCATATATCACATTGGTAGATATGCAGGTGAACGAGCCCCACTATTAGGGATGATGCGGTTAGGTCCTATGATGTCATCACTAGGGTAGATATGTGGACGGAGCTGGCAATGGGATTTGTTCCTAGGTTACTGTTTCTGTAGTGTGGTGTGTAGTTGGTGGTAGGTATTTGTTTCAGATTGGGAGAGGGGGACTGTCGATAAGTGAGGAACATGGCCTTGCTAATGCAGAAGTTCTGTGCCCACTGCTGCTCACCTTCAGCTCTTGGAAAGCTCTGGCTGAATTTAAGCCCTGAGGATATTTACAGCAATGACCCCAGCCCTCAATTCTTATTCTTGTGTGGCCTCTCTTCAGGTATGATAAACTGATACAAGGGAAGCAACAAGATCACTAGTTCATTGTGTAACATGGACATGTGTAGGCTGCAGATGAAAGGTGTAACTGAGCATGGGTATACCCAGGCTAGCTTTAATCTAACTAGCACAGGTGACTACAGTAGTGCAGAAATAGTGGCACAGATTTTAGCATGAAATAACAACCTGCATACATATCTAGTGCTTGTACTCTTATTGCTAGCCTATTTGGAAGACCATATCACTATGTTTAAACTGCTAGCATTGGCTCTACTAGCCAGATTAAAGCTAGAATGGGTATGTTCAAACTCAATCACACTTTTCACCTTTAGATGGCAAATTTAACAGCTCACTTATGATACCTGAAAACAAACGGTTACACCCTCAGGTTCAAGGTAATTCCATTCCAAATTCCAGTAAAGCTGGTTGTCAAGGACTAGGGATGTAAAATTTTGAATAATTGGCTAATCGAATAGGTGATGAGGGCTCCTCCGCCTTTGAAGGGCTGTAGCTACACTTCAAAGGCGAAAGTGCTGCGGGAAGCATGGAGCCAGCGGGGAACTCAAGCAGTTCCCCGCTGGCCCCGGGCTGCATGTGGCGTGTCAAATGCCATGTGGAGCCTGATGCTGGGCTCCACATAGAGTTTCAAAGTGGCAGCACCACATGGAGCCCAGAGTCAGCGAGGGAGTCCCCAGCTGACCCCAAGCTTCACATGGAACCGCCGCTTTGAATCACCCCTTACTTCCCCCATCCCTTGAAATGCCACGTGCAGCCCAGGGGCAGTTGGGGACCCCCAGCTGGCCCCAGGCTCCATGCGGCGCTGCTGCTTTGAATCACCCCTTATTTCCCCATCCCTTGCTGCCTCTTTCTGATGAAGGCAGCAGGGGCGGGAAGCGACTAGTCAACTAGCGTGTCGACTCTCCGATAAGCATTTGCTTATTGGATAGTCAACTGGTCATTCACATCCCTATCAAGGACCCACTATCCATTCCAGGTTTAATATATCTGCAAATGATGACACAAAGGACTCAGGGTCTAGAGCAGTGTTTCTCAAAGTGGGTCATGGGCCTTCCTGAGGAAGCTGCTGGCAGGCCCATGCTGCTCTGTTTATCTTAAGTGTCTGTAGTCACAAAGCCTTGCAGCTCCCACTGGCTGCGGTTCGCTGTTTGCAGTTTGTGGTCATCCGGGCAGGCCCATGGCCCACTTTGAGAAACACTGATCTAGAGTCAGAAGTAACAGCTGAGCTATGGTTGAGAAACCTTGCTGTATGTCACCCCAAGAGCTGAAGGCTGTCTAGACTGCATCCTGCTAGAACAGGAAGGGGCAATAAGACAGTGGTGGTTCTCCAAGGTTAGCCCCTGGAAGGCCACCACCATTATTTTTTTCTCTATGTTTGTGAGTGAGGGTTTTTTTTTCCTGTTCTGCTTAACTGCAGTGGTAGGAAACAAAGTGCTCCAGCCCCAGCCTGCTCTACTCCCCTAAGTGATGCAGAGCTCTGGGGAGCAAAGTAGACTGGGGTGCTCCACTTCCCAGGCTCCTGCTGCCATGGTGAGTGTGAGGGAGTGTCATGTTATTGGATTTTAGGGTTAGCAGGCAGATCATTGTTGCACCCACTAGTGTGCGTTTGCTCCAAATTCTGTACGAAGTGGGCCGTGTGAGGTGTCAAATGAAAGCTTATGTTATGCTGACCAGTATGCTATTCATATACTGGTATGATTTTTGTATGTATGTTATGGATATAGGCTCTGTATTTGTATTTAAATGTTCTCCATCTGGCAGGCAGCAATGGACCTCCACGACGTATTGTGAGGAGTGGTTATCCAATGAATGGCTGTGCTAATTAGCAATGCTGCATAGACAAAGGCTCTCAAGGTTACCAATACACATGTGAGGAATGCGTCTGGAAACCTGCAAATGAGCAAGTCCATCATGGCTACTTGCATGAAAGACAAAGAAAGGTCACTTGATCATGTGACAAGCGCCAGTTTGGGAGGCACCAGGAATACAAAAGTACCATGAGGGCATCTCCATCTTGTCTTCAATCCTGCTCCTGATTCCAGAAGCATCCTTGCTAGGGACAGAGAACCAGGAAGGATTTGCTGACCCATCCTGATACAGGATATACACCAGACACTTTTAAGTTAGCAGTTTGTAACATCTCTGCTAAGAGCCTGCATCAAGAACTTGGTGATTGATGTATGTAATGTATTCTCTTTAACAATGTCACTCTCAACCCTTTTCTTTCATTAATAAACCTTTAGATTTTAGATTCTAAAGGATTGGCACTGTGCTCTTTTGGGTAAGATCTGAGATATAAATTGACCCGGGACTGTGGCTGGTCCTTTGAGACTGGGAGAATCTGTTTGGAGTTGGTGAGATTGGGTTTTATAACCTCTCAACTGTGTAATATGTGGATCTGATTGTGGCACAGGGAACGCTGGGGTGTCTAAGAGGTTTTGGCTTGTGAGGCTTCTTGCTGGCCAGACAGGCGCTGAAGTGCTCTATGTGACTGGTCTGGCGCCTTTATAGGGAAGGACCCCAGTCTTGGGCTGTAAATTGCTCTGGTTCTAAAAGAATCACTCTAATCCGATACTCTCTCAGCAGTGCCTAGACCGAATCATTATATTACAGAGGAGGGAGCGACCCCTGTTGCCACCCCGTGCTACACTCCCTCATAATCCCCTGGGTCACATAGCTCTGGGAAGGGGACTTCGGGAAAGAGGTACAAAGGGGACTGGAGGAGGCAAAGCAAGGGGCGGAGCTTGCAGTAAGGGAGTTGCCCCGGGCCCTGCATCCTCCCTAGGGACAGCCCTGACCACAGCTGCCATCCAAGTGTCAGCTACTCCAGATCCTCCACCCCCACTCTTGCATGCCCAGTTGCCCTAAAAATTAGACCCCAAGTCTATTTTTACCTGTCCGGATAGATTTTGGTCCCCATTTCAGAGCAGAGAAACCTGTCCTGGTTAACTGAGTTTTCACTTACAGTGTAGACATGTCTGTGCTATAGAATTAACTAGAGTGATCTACCCTCAGATTGCTTCTGTGTTGTCAGCTTATCTTGAGGAAGAGAAGCCATATTCAGGAAAAACTCTGTAAATTGGCACTACAAGCTGGGGGGGGTGGGGTCTGATTCTCAGTTTGAATAGACATATTTGCATTAGTTTTCATCAGAGCTACCACTCTAAAACTAGTTGTATAGCTGTGGCAGTAGCAGCACAGGTTAACCACTTCGAGCCATGGGGTTCAGAGGTGTGCTTGTATTCAGTCCAATCAGTCTCTACGGATTCACTATTACTTTAGTATGCCAGCACACATGAAAGTGTGCAAATGTGCATATGGAAGATAGGAATCCCATTCCTACAACTTAGCTTTAAAAACCTTCAAGCTAGGAACCATTCAAAACTGAAGAATTTGGGTTTGCTCTGTTTTTGCCAAAGATTTAGTTCATCTTTCACCCTAAAGGTTGCACACACTGAAAACTGGATAAGAGATTTAATGTTGTGGGTTGTGCCCACGAAAACTCATGATACTATCTACATTTTTTGGTAGTCTCTAAGGTGCCGCAGGACCATTTGTTGTTTTTAGGGTTACCAGATGGCTTCAAAAAAATACTGGACACACTTGATCTCAGATCGGGGGGGCAGGGAGGGAGGGACCAGCTGGGAGAGGGTCGGGGGGAGCGGGGCTGACCGGGAGGGGTTGGGGGAGTGGGGCTGGCCAAGAGGAGTCGGGAGTGGGAGCTGGCCAGGAGGGAGTCGGGGGAGTGGGGCTGGCGGGGAGTTCAGGGGTGGGGTGGGGTGGGGAGAGAACAGGCCGATGGGAAGCAGGGCTGGCCAGGAGGGGACCAGGCGGAAGCGGGGCTGGCTGAGGAGGGGAGCAGGGTGGGGAACTGGCTGGCGGGAAACGGGGCTGGCCTGGGCACATGCAGATCCGGGGCACTGCCCATCCCGCGCACAGTCCTGGTGGAGCACAAGCGAATCCGGCCCTGAGGATGCCATCCCGCCTTGGCCCCGCCCCAGCTCCCTCCTCTCTACTGTGTAGCTGCATACTGCCTGGCTGGTAGACACACCCACACAGTGATAAGCAGGGCTCGACAAATTCTGGAAAACTCTTCTCGCCAGACAAAAAAGGGACTCGCCACCCTCCCCCCCAAAAAGTGTTTTTTTAATAGCATAAATTCCTAATAAGAATAAGAACAGTAATTACTAATAAGTTATTAATAAATATCTTATAAACCTCTACCTTTTCCCTCTGCTGCCATGTCTCCTCCCCTTGCTCCATCAGCTCCCCTGGTGCCTGCTGCCCCCCAACTCCTCACCCTCCTCTGCTGTCCTGACTCCTGCCCTTCTCACTGCCCTCAGCCTCCTGCGACCTGCCCCCTCCACCAGCCCTTCTCTCCCCACTGCCCACTCCTCCAGTAGCCCCACTCTGATCATGTGAGCTACCCTCCTCATCCCCTCTCCTAACACCTCCTCTACACACCTGCCCTGCCTCTCTCCTCTGGTGCTGGTCCCTCCCCTGCAGGTGTCTGCCCTTCTGCTTCACCCCAGAATCCCTGCCCCTCCTGGTGCCTCCCCTTCCCTCACTGCCCCTGCCCCTTTGCTCTCTTTTTCCCTGATGCCCACCCCTCACCACCCTCTGCCCCGTTCCCCTCATGCCCCTGTGCCCTCACACATGACTTGCTCCATCCCTGCCTTCCTCATGCCCACCCCTTCTTTCTAGCCTTCTCCCAGCACCTCCCCTCCCCTCTAACGCCCAGTGCCCTTTACCCTCCTCTCCTCCCAGCATCACCCTGTCTCCCCTCCCACTGACACCTCCCCTCCTGCCCTTTACCTCATTGTCTGCACTTGGCCCCCTGGCATTTGTCCCTTGGTGCCTTCCCCTTTCTTCTTCTTCTCCTGACCTCCTCCTCTCCCCTCCCCTCAGCACAAGCCCCTTCCCCATATTTTTCCCCACCCCTCCCCACAGTCCAGTCCAGTCCAGCCCAGCCCAGCCCATCCCAGCCCAGCCCCTTCCCCTCCCCCAGGGCCAGCTCTAGGTTTTTTGCTGCCCCAAGCAAAACATTTTTGGCCGCCCCCCCTTTTTTTGTTGTCTTTTACACATGTTGGCATTTTGCAATGGGTTTTTTTTTTTTCATTTTTGTCCCGGCATTTTAGCCCTATAAATAGCAAATAGCATTTTCATTTGTTTTTTTCCATAAAGGCAAAGGCGCTTCAAGTGAACTCCCCCTTTCACTCGCTGCTGGATCACAGCAGCCTTTTCCCTGCCCTGTCCAGCCCCTCCCTATGGACAAGCACCTCTCACTCCCAACCCACAAGGGAAACAGGGTGCAGAGACAGCACAGAGCCAGAGGGGTGCAGGGAACAGTGGGGTGGGTACAGGGGTGGCACGGGGAACGGGAGGCACAGAGCCAGAGGGACGCAGGGTGCAGGGTGCGGTGGAGGCATGGGACGCGGGGAATGGGAGGGGCAGAGGGATCGGGGTCTAGGGGCAGTGTAGGGAATGGGCAGCACAGAGCTGGGAGGGCAGGGATCGGAGGGGAGCAGGGTGCAAGGGCGGCACAGAGCCAGAGAGTCGCAGGGAAAAGGGAGAGCAGAGGGTCCGGGGTGCAGGGGAGGCATGGGGAACGGGCCGCGCAGAGACAAAGGGACGCGGGGCGGGTGCAGCAAGCCGGGTGGTCGGCTGAGAGCGGTCTCTCACCGGCGAAGGGGTTGGGGCCATGGCAGGACTGGAGCCAGCGGAGCAGGGCCTGGCTGCACCGCAGCCAGCTCCCGGGGCCACGCAGCCAGAGCCGAGCTGCCGCGGTCCTTTAAAATCAGCGGGGCCATGTCACGCGAGCGTCCTGGTGTCTGCCGGCGTCCCGCCCTCTGGCTCGTGCCCCGCCTCCTCGCACCGGAGCTGCACGCAGGCAGCCCGGCGCTGAGAATCACTGAGCTTCCCCCTTCCCGGCGGCGCTCCGCTCCTCCGCCTGGCCTGCGGATCGGATGGGGCCGCGCCGCCCATAGTGCGGGCTTTGGCCAGCCCGTCACAACCGCCCACCGGTCCAGTCCGCCCCTGCACTGCCAGCTGATAAAATCTATTCACCACTGGCGAGTGCATTTGTCGAGCCCTGGTGATAATAATAAATGTAATTAGAAAATACTGGACATTTATATGTCCAGTATTTTCTCAATTTGTTTCCCAGACAGAAAGGTCAAATACCGGACTGTCTGATTCAAAACCGGACATCTGGCAACCCTAGTTGGTTTTTAAAGGTTTTTTTTCCACTTACAGACTTACATAGCAACCTCTGAGGCTTCTTAGCCCTAGTCACCCAACCTGGCTCAGGGTATCTACTGACTCCAAGGGAACTCCTACTCCAATCTCACATGAACCCCCCTGTGACTGAAGGAGGTGGCCTGGGTGGGGGCGGGGCTGCACAGTCGATGGGGAGGTAGATGGAGATAGAGGAAGCGATTCAGAGTTAGGAAAAATAAGCAGCAGTGACAGCTGAGCGGCCCTACCCTGGTGCTGGTTTCTGCACGAGCGCAGGGCGAGGAGCGCAGGGAAACCTTTTGTTAACAGCTACAGATAAGAGTAACCCAGCAGCTGCTAGCCCCTGGAGCCTCCTTCCCCTCGCCAGCGGTCTCGTGCCCTGCAGCCTGGAGAAGCCTCCACAGCCCCCAGCTCGGCGCAGCAGCCGAGAGCGGTGGGAGGAAGGCGGTGACGCACGTTGTTGTCGACTTTTAGCTGAGTCAATAACGGAAGCAGCCGCTGCTGGAAAGGGAGGGCAGGGCGCCCCTCGGCTCTACCAGCGTGGGGCGCAAAATGGCTGCCCGGCGCAGAGGTCAGGGGGCACCCCGCTGGCTGCTGTGAAGGAAACTCCATCCCCCTGCCTGTCCTCGGCGTGTCTGCGCCTCGTCCGGCCCTACCCCCGCCCCGCTCCGCTCCCCTCCCACAGCGCGGCCCTCCCTCCACGCTCGTCTCTCCCATTCGCCGCCGGCCCGCGCCGCCCCAGCCAATCGGAGGGCGCGGCAGAGAGGGGTGGGCGTAGCCTCGGCCAGCTATTGCTAGATCGAGGCTACCTCCTCCTTGCCCCCGCCCTCGGCTCTGTCCCTTTGCTGGTTACCGGCACATTCCGGCGCCCAGGCAGCCGGAGCTAGCGAGCGGCCGGAAGGAAGGCAGGAAGTGCGGAGGCGGCAGTGGCGGCCTAGTGGTGCAGGCCGCAGCGCGGACGGGAAGAGAGTGCGAGTGAGCGAGGCGGCGGCGGCGCCGGGCAGGGGATCCCGGCAGGCCCGGGAGGAGGCCGCGCTCCTTCTCTCCCGCCATGGCCGACAACGAGAAACTGGATAATCAACGGCTGAAGAACTTCAAGAACAAAGGCCGCGACCTGGAGGTAGCTCCCACAGCACCCCGCGGGAAGGGCCGGGCATGGCGGCGGGACTGGGCCGCCGAGCTCTGGCGTCTCTCCTAATCCCCCTCCCGGCACAACCGCTTTCCTGCTGCTGCATCAGCCGAGGGCCTGCTCCGAGGCTGAGGCCTGCTCCGCCGCTGTGGAGGGGAAGGAGTGTCTTCCCCTTTCTCCTCACGAGGGCAGGGGCGCTACTTGGGTGGGGTGGGCGGACGGACGAGCTGAGTGAGCCCTGCGTTTCCCCTGCCGGGAAAAGGCTGCCTTTCCTTCCCACCCTCGGACAGCTTTGGCGCTGAGGGCGGCTGCCCGCCCGGAGTGGGGAGTGTCTGCACTGACAGCGGAGTTAACGCCTTTCGGCATTTCCCTTCTGTGGCTATCTCCCTTGGTTTTGCTGTACACCAGGGAGAGGAGCGGGGAGGACGCTGACGGGTGTGTGGCTATGAGGCACGGGGGTCTTTGTCGTCCTTTTCTCTGTAAGAAACTGGTGGCTATTGACATGAACGGAGTTCCACTGACTGTTAGCCCTTCCTAGTACGGGTTATGTTTTTTTCTTCGGGGTATCTGCAGGCCAGTACGTAATTGAAATGCAAAATATAAACTGATGGAATTAACGTAAGTGCAGCTACAGCACTATGGAAACAGTCAAGTGCAGTCTAATATATTTTGTACAACCTCACTTTGGTTTGGCACTGTTGCAATAGGGGTCAAGTACCATCAGTCATCCACTTCCCAGATAGTAATGAAAACCGTTTTGGTTTATAGCTTAGCTAACAAATTCAGGTTATGGCTTTTCCCAGTTGTGGCAGTGAAGGCCAAAGAAGACCCTTATAGGAAAATGTCCTGCAGTTGGTCCTCCTTTGATGCAGCAGTTCCCACAGCTTAACAATTTCATATGGGACAGAGACAGTTAGTCAAGTCCTATGCAATTCAGGGTTTTTTTCATAAAGCAGTCTCTAAAGTCAACACCTTGAACTCCACACAAACTACTGGGAGCCAGGTAAGATCCCAGAACACTGGCATAATGTATTATCTGCATAAAAAAACCACTTAAGCGGGTCTTTGTGTTCTGCTCTAACTTCAGTTTCTGAATGGGTTTAAGATGTGGTAGAGCATAGTGTAATCTAATGTTGAGATGACACACAGGCATGGGTAGAACTTTGCTTTTGAAAGTAAAGGATGGAGTTGGCTCTCTGTCACTGATTGGCGTGGGGAAGGAATCTCTCCTACCTGGGCATGAAGGAATAATCCAGGATCCAACATCTAGGTTTTGAACTCGGTTGGGTATATCAGTATAACTTTTTTACTTTACCTGAAATGTTTGGGATTGACAGATAATGAAATAGAGAGTAAAGCATGCAGGAAATAAAAGATCAGTTTAATATTAAAGGACTTAGATAAATGGGGTTCTGCTGTCTTTGTGTAAAAGTACCTTCCCTGTTGAGCTGTTTGCTGGCTGCTCTCCAAATAATAAAAACAAAAACACAGGGTGTATTATAATTCCAGAAGTGGTGCTGTGAAGGTTTTTATTTAAAACAAACCTCATACTTCATTCTCTTCTGTATATTATTTTATTATGGAAAAGTATAATGCAAAGTTCTCTTAAATCACTGCTGTGTTGGATGCCTAAACTTTGCATTTTAATGTAGGTTCTCTAAACTCATACTATACATTAGGGATGTGTACGACTAGTTAACTATCCGATAAGCAAGTGCTTATCGGATAGTTGACACATTAGTCGACTGGTCCCTTTCCCCCTCCCTTCGATGAAAGAGGCAGTGGGGGAGGGAGGAAGAGAAGGAGATGCTTCAAAGTGGCAGTGCTGTGTGGGGCCCAGGGCCAGACCTTGGGCTCCACGCGGAGCTGCTGCTTTGAAACGCCGTGCAGCCCGGGGCCAGCTGGGAACTCCCCTGCTGACCCCAGGCTCCATGCGGCACTCCGCTTTGAAATGCTGCAGGGAGCTTGGGGTCAATGGGGGACTGCTTGAGTCCCCTGCTGGCCCCATGCTCCCCGCAGCAGTGCTTTCACTTCTAACATGTAGCAACAATCCTGGAGCTGTTACTACACTTCAAAGGTGGAGATGCCCTTATTGATTACTGGAATAGTCAATGCAAATTGCGCCGAATATTGGATTAGCCCATTAATCTAAATTTAACATCCCTGCTATACATATGTTAATCCTGAATCCTTCCCACAAAATAATAGGCTTTTATAATTTGGATGACACACAGAAATGGAATGTGATAGCCTGTTTAGTTTTAGTTATTGATCAAATTTTAAAGACACACATTGATTTGAAGTTCACCCTCTTAAGAGAGGACACTTTTCCTATATTTGTTTCAAGTAACCTGTAAGATAACTATTATTGAAACCATTTGAAGATATTGCTCCTGCCTTGTTTGTTTTTAGGCATTTTATAGGCATTATTTTTCTTGTTTGAGAGAGAAACATTTTAAAATAAAACCAAAAAATTTGGCTGGGGGTCTTACTGACGTGTAATACTGTAGTTTAATACCTTTTAAAATTATTATATTTCAGGTAGGCTGTGTGCCATCCATGTGTTTTTTTGTTTGCTGTTAAGGTAGCATTTTGCAAAATGAAAACATTGTTAAGCTGTTAAGTCTTGTTAAATTTTAGAGACTGACATCTCTCTAACAAATCTTGGAACATATGCTCAGTACTTAAAATAACTACTGTGGATGATCATTTTTCAAATAGTAGCTCAGGCTTGTGTGACTATCATTCTGATTCATTGTTTATACATCACATTTTTTCATTACAGCATGAAATGTTGGTAATGGCTGCATTTAGTCCAGCTTTAGCAACAGTTGATTTTTTTATCTTGCATTTTTGCAGAAAAAAACCTCTTCCCTTCACATAAATCAGTATTTGATTGTTCTAGTAGTCCCTGCTAAAATCAGTTGTTTATCCATTAGTTTATTACAAAATTTCAGTCTGTCTTCTGTCCTGCAATAGCACACCCAAGAAAGACCTCAAAGTTTTGTTGCTGATTGTACAGCTACTTCTTGCATTTGTTTCAGTGAATGCCAGATTCATAGGTAGGTTTAGACACTACTAAAGAGTGGCATTCAGGATGCAGTAATGGAAAAGTTTGAAGATAGAAGTTATTTTTGATTCAGTTTCAAAAGTTTGTGTTTCTATTGGAAGTTACATATTGGTACAGTTTGTATTTAGTTTGGCAAGTTATAGGCTGCTACTTAATAGCATTTTTGTGTTTTTTAAAAAGAACAATAAAGGCAGAAGTATTTTATCATTTGTGGCTGTTAAGATACTGTACTGGAAAAAGAAACTTTAAAATGTCTATTTCACCTGCTTGCTGGTGTACGTACATACACAGCCATGTGCTCCTTGTATCTATGAACCTGTAGAAATACTACAGAAAAATAATTGGCACTAGGTTTTTATTTGTGTTTTGTAAAGTTTAAGTCCTTCATATACAAGCATGCAAGTATGGACATGTTGCGTTCAAAACATGCAGCTTACATACTCAGTGTAAGTATTGGTGACTATAATGGGTAATGCATGACTCTATTATTCATCAGAAAGTGTCTAAAATGAACTTCTGTCCAGGTTTTTACTTGTGTGCTTGCTTATTTCCTCCTATTAGTTTGCTGTCCATGTCATCCTGATCTTTCGTTTCAAAATCCGTCCACTAAAAGACATCATAGCATATTAGCTCTTACGTGCGTACTATCTCAGTATTAGCTATATAATATACTAGAATACTATATAATATATAATAAATAATTCCTAAATCTTGCAAAAGTTTATTAAAAGTTAAGTTGGATATGTGCGGACAATATTTAAGGTCACAGGAAGAAGTCAGCCTTCACAGTAAAGTCAACAATTTCACACTGACCTTTTTTCTCCATAGCCATGTTTATAAAAGTATATATAAAAATATGTATGTACATCTGCCAGGAATGAAATGGACAGCCAGGTAAGACAAGTATATACGTTTCTTTCTTAGTCTTGTTGTTCTGCCTTTTGTCCTAGAAACATGGGTTGTATGTCTGTCCTTCTTTTTTTTCTTGTATGCTTTCTGGAGTCAGAAGTGAGCTGCTGTTCCATTTACTAAGAGTATAGAGGGAATCCCAGCCTATTCTATTTCTGGCACTTACTCTGGATGTAGCTCTATAAGCCTTGAAACCAAACATTGGTCTTGCCACATGAATACCATTTTGAATCTCTTTTTCTTAAAGAATTAAATCGGGGGTCTACAGATTAAGCACAAACAGTTCAATGTCTCTGTACTAGCTCTATTGATTCATGTTTTCAGCCACAGCAGTTTTATTCTGCTCTGTGCTAGCATGGTTGCACTGCTCTCTGAGTACCTATCCTGTGGCAATTTCCAGAATTGGTGGCTTGTGGAAAATCATTGAAGAGGTGTTGGTTTGCTGAGGGACAAAAATAAAGTAGGTAATAGAAAAGTTAGAACTATTTGTGCTGTGTGCACAGTAACAATTAAGCTGTTTAGACCAGGGCTTGAGAATTTTTGGGGTGGGGAGGTGTCACTCCATGATTTTGGAAAGTGGTTGAGGGTAGGGATGTTAAATATCGAGTAATTGACTAATCGAATAGTCAATGCATTTTGCATTGACTATTCGATTAGTTGATTGGGTACCTCCACCTTTGAAGTGTAGCAACAGCCTTAATGTTGTTGCTACGCTTCAAAGGCAAAAGCACTGCTTTGAAACACCGTGGGGAGCCTGGTGTCAGGCTCCTTGTGGCATTTGAAATCGGCAGCCCCCCCCTGGAGCCTGGGATCAGCTGGGGACTCCCCCGCTGACTCTAGGCTCCATGTGGCGCTGCCGCTTTGAAACGCAGAGCCTGGCATCAGGCTGCACACAGCATTTCGAAGTGGCAGTGCCGCCTGGAGTCAGCTGGGGACTCCTCCTCTATCTTTCTGATAGAGGCTGTCAGTGGTGGAAGTGACTAGTCATTCACATCCCTAATATGTAGTATGAGTTCAGAGAACTTACATTAAAATGCAATGTTTAGGCATCCAAAACAGTAGTGATTTAAGAGAACTTTGGATTATATTATCTTATTATGAAAAAGTCTTACTCAGAATTGGTGACAATAAGCCAATGCTGGAATTGTCATGTCAGTATTCAACTCTGGGTAAAGATACTATTCTTCCTGTGTAGCATTGCTTTGATTAGTTTGCAGGTGGTTTATTTTTATAAATGTGTAACCACTGAAATTTACAACTATCACGTGTTTACACTCAGGGGACCAGATGGGAGTCAGTGCTTGTGGGGAGCTGGCTTTTAAGCCGGCTCCCCATGAACACTGGCTCCTGCCTCCTCTCCCCCCTCACCATCCCTGTATCAGAGACAGCTAAGTGAGGGACAGGTGACTCCCTGTGCATATTGGTTCCTGCCTGTCTTCCCCCCGCCTCTGATAAGGGGCGGAGGGGCTGTATTTAACCATTACATGATTAACCGATGAACCTGGGCTCATCGGTTAATCCTAAATGGGTACACATTCACATCTCTAGTGTGAATGGAGGGGATTGTAACAATATATTAACCGTCCCAATGAGATCATATGGATACTTTGTGTAGTCTTGAAACTCCTGGTCTAGAGGAAGGATGGAAACTTCTCAGGTTTCTTGCAAGCAAACCCCAAAATGGCACATTGTCCTGCATATGGGGTCTTGATTGATCTTGTCAAATGGCAGCTGAAATTCTTATCAAATAGGCAAAATTGTATGGCTTTTGAAGAAGAACCTCTGATGTCTGACAACATAAGTACTAGAGTTCTGGTGTCTGAACATGCTTATGAGGTGTGATCTAGTGATACCACTATTGCCTCTACGATATTCTTGTAAATTTTCTCAGTGTAGGTACTCATGGTGTGTTCTTTATTTGCCTTATGTCTGGTAGACAACAGCATCTTGAACACAAATGATTTCCCTGTGGCATACTGACATTTGAGGCTGAGTGGGTGAACTGGCTTCTTAAAAGAGATTGTCCGTGAGACATTGGTGCTGAGTGTGCTGTGGAGAGCACAGGCAAAAAGTCTATAGAAGGCAGATGCCCCAATGGGGGCACTGTGAATCCTGGATTTGAAGCAGGCATCAGGAAACCAACCATATGGATTAAATTTATTTTTTAACATGTCTGTCTGCTTCCTACTAATATATAAGAATATGCAATATCTAAACAATTGAAGATGTGCTCCGAAGTGGAGACTGAATAGTCCATGCTCTGATGCTGCAGCCTAGAAGTATACAGTTAAGGAAGGGACTTCAGTGATGGCTTTTATGTTCTTCTTGTCCTTGGCCTGTTCTTTTGAGCTGAGTCAGTTTGATAATTTAGATTAAAGCAAAATGCTCTATATTCCATTAGCCATTGTTGCAAAGGATACGCATGAAATAAGGTTGCCCCTTTCCCTCTGTTATGCTTTCTTCAGGTCTGTAATTTTTCAGTGATGTGATACGACATGTCTTCAAAGAAGGGTTTGGTCTTCCATTATCTGAACTTAGTCTGCTAAAACAACGAGAAGTCCTGTGGCACCTTTCGGTATGTCTACACAGCAGTGTTATTTCAGGATAACTGTCATATTTCCAAAAATAACATAGTGTGCGTCTACACTACAAGCCTTTATTTTGAAATAATGTCGAGCTGGAGGACGTCTTACTCCGACTCCTGGTAACCCTCATTTCACAAGGAATAAGGGAAGTTGAAGGAAGAGTGTTCTTCCTTTGACTTCCTGCTGCATCGACAGCACCAAATGCCAAATTAAGCTATTTCGACTTCAGCTATGCAATTGACATAGCTGAAGTTGTGTAGTTTAATTTGACTTTAGCCCTGTTGTGTAGACATACTTTAAGAGACTAACAGATTTATTAGGGCATAAGCTTTTGTAGGTAAAACACACTTAATCAGGAATGGTAACACACACAAACCTGCCTAGACATTCAGTAATGGATTTGAAAGTAGCCATCCTTTCTGGAGGATAGGGTCATAATTCAAAATGATCTGGACAAATTGGAGAAATGGTCTGAGGTAAACAGGATGAAGTTTAATAAAGGCAAATGTAAAGTGCTCCACTTAGGAAGGAACAGTCAGTTTCACACATACAGAATGGGAAGCAACTGTCTAGGAAGGAGTACGGCAGAAAGGGATCTAGGGGTTGTAGTGGACCACAAGCTGAATATGAGTCAGCAGTGTGATGCTATTGCAAAAAAAGCAAACATGATTCTGGGATGCATTAACAGGTGTGTTGTGAGCAAGACACGAGAAGTCATTCTTCCGCTCTACTCTGCGCTGGTTAGGCCTCAGTTGGAGTATTGTGTCCAGTTCCGGGCACCGCGTTTCAAGAAAGATGTGGAGAAATTGGAGGGGGTCCAGAGAAGAGCAACGAGAATGATTAAAGGTCTAGAGAACATGACCTATGAAGGAAGGCTGAAAGAATTGGGTTTGTTTAGTTTAGAAAAGAGAAGACTGAGGGGGGACATGATAGCAGTTTTCAGGTATCTAAAAGGGTGTCATAAGGAGGAGGGAGAAAATTTGTTCATCTTGGCCTCTGAGGATAGAAAAAGAAGCAGTGGGCTTAAACTGCAGCAAGGGAGGTTTAGGTTGGACATTAGGAGAAAATTCCTAATTGTCAGGGTAGTCAAACACTGGAATAAATTGCCCAGGGAGATTGTGGAATCCCCATCTCTGGAGATATTTAAGAGTAGGTTAGGTAAATGTCTATCAGGGATGGTCTAGACAGTATTTGGTCCTGCCATGAGGGCAGGGGACTGGACTCGATGACCTCTCGAGGTCCCTTCCAGTCCTAGTATTCTATGATCCTTTTAGAAAAGAATTTCAAAAACTAGTTAAAAAGAGACAGCTGAACTGGAATTCATTTTCAAATTCACACTCAGTTTAGGATTGTATAAGGATCTCAACTGGTTGACACATTACAAAGGAAGTTTCCTCTCTCTGGATATTCACATCGCCACATCAAATGCTGTGAATGAACCAGTTTCATGCTGACTTGATTAATTTCATTAACACAAGCAACTTCTTCCTTATATATACTGCTGCTTCTGTAACTTCCACTTCAATTCATCTGATGAAGTGGGTTTTGCCCACAAAAGCTTATGCCCTCATCAATCTGTTAGTCTCTAAGGTGCCACAAGACTCCTTGTCGTTACAGACACAGACTAACATGGCTACCCCTTGGAGACTTTTTGAATTCTGCTGTACTACTTGCTGACAGAGATTGCATAGATTTGGCTTTCCAATAGAAATAATATAGGTTCAGGAGAGCAGAGCAATTCTAACATTGTAGCTACTGTGCATCTGCCATCAAGGGAGGAATTTGGAACCTAGATAACATAGTGATGGGCATGTTTGAAAGCTATAGCTTGAGATGTCATCTGGTGGTACAACTGCATTCAGTGCTAGTTCAGTTTAACAAATGATCATATTTGCAAGAAATTTTTCAGTGCCTAGTAATTGTCATGTCCAGGGCTCACCAAGTGGCAGCGAGCCCCGCTCGCCAGCCGTGCGGTTCGGCACGCTGAGCATGCACAGACTGCGCTGCGCGGCTGTGCCGGCTTGTAATCTACTCGCCATGGGCGAGTAGATTACACTAATTGTCGAGCCCTGGTCATGTCAATTAAGAAATCTGAATTAGAACTATTACAAATCATTATACTCAGGTTTTAAAAACTTTTAAATATATAGATATCTCCTATATATTTGATTTATTACTGTAGTGGATTTATTCCAATAAAAACATGTAACTGGATAATTACAATTTTCAGGGCTTGACAATCGCGGGGAAAACCACTCGCCAGCCCCGTACCGCGCATGTGCAAGACCCGCACTGCGCATTCGTGGACCGCTGGTGAACAGGGCGACTGTTCATATTTTTCGAGCCCTGACAATTTTAGTTTATCTCATCCTTTGTTGTAATTTGTCACCAGGTCAGCTGTAGAATAGTAACACAAATACTTTGTCAGATTGGCAGTTGTTTCTTGTCCTTCTGATTACTACGTTATGTCATGGAATACTAACTGTTTCCATATGCCAGTTTATCAGTAATATTATGTGTCGAATAAAGTTGTTGCTTCATAGTCTCAAGACACATTGAGGTAGCACCTTCCTTTATTCTGATGCAGTATGCTTTAGACCAGGGATTCTCAAGTGTCATTGCCCCGTGGCCGCCTTCTGACGACAAAAACTAGCACATTGCCCCAGGAGCGGTAAGCAAAACCTGAACCTGCATGTGCCCTGCCACTGCAGGTGGGGAGGCCAGAGTCAAACCCCGAACTCCACCACCCTGGGTGAGGAAAAACCAAAACTTAGGGCTTCAACCCCAGGAAGGGTGCTTGCAACCTGTGTCCCACCACCCAGAGCTAAAGCCTAAGGACTTCAGCTTTGGTCCTGAAAGATGGGGCTCGAGCGTAGTCTTTGGCCGGAGGTGGGGCTTGGGCTTTACCCCAGGCAATCTAAGCCAGCCCTGGTGACCCCATTACAATAGGGTCCTGACCTACTTTAGTGTGCTGACCCATAGTTTTACTGCTATAGATGGTTCCATTTGATTTTCTTCCTCATTTAACATCATGGAATAGTTGAGAAGCTTATTATGATAGATCTGGATTTATTTAATACATTTATATTTCTGAAATTAGCAACCTTTTAACAGTGTACCAGTAGTGTTAAAGATCTACCATTGTTGTTGGTCTGTTTTCTATAGGCAGTGCTGACCAACTTGTTGATTGCAATTGGCAGGTTCCCTGCCTGCCCTGGCCCCATTTTGCTGGCCTGTTCCCGTGCATGTGAAGGGGGCAGCATGGTCCGGTGTGCTGTTCCTGCTGACAAGCATGACACCTTGCAACTCCCATTGTCCAGGAACAGGGAACCATGGCTAATGGGAGCTGAGGGGGTGATGCTGGAAGAGGTGGCAATGCACGGCACCACATTCCCTCCTGCCACAGGGGCTCATTGGCCTGTTCCAGGCGTGGCACAGGGGTAGGTCAGGCAGGGAGCCTGCCTCAGCATTGCTGCACCACTGATTGGGAGTCACCCACAATAAGTGCTGTCAAGCAGGAGCTACATTCCAGTCTGCAGCCTCCTTCCATGCAACCCATACCCCTTTCTACACCTGAAGCCCCATCCCTGAGAGATGCCCAGAGCCAGTACCCTGTACTCTCTCCTGCACCCCAAAACTCTGTCCCAGGCTCATCTTGGAGTTGCTTCCAATGTCCAGAGCCTGTACCCCTTCCTAAATCCTTGCCTTAGGTATGATTTTGCTCTTCTCATTGTGTGCCTCATTTTGAGTTGGTCCACAGGCAATGAAAGAAAGATCCAAAGGCCAGAAAGATCTTGATTATTTTACCTTGGAATGTAGTTTAGTGTTGCAGTTTTTTTCTTCCCTGTTTTGTTTATTTGTCTGACCAAAAAGGAAAAGGCATTCTGTATTAGTAACAGGTGATACACTGAGGGTCATGTGTCCTACCCACCCTTCTGAAACAGTTTTTCTTTATAGTAAAACAAGATTTAGCTGGCATTGCTTGGATCCTTAATTAATTTTTGTTTCTCTTGATTTAAATCATTACTCCAGGTTGGGGATGAGGGATTCAGTATGCAGGCTGCCCCAGGGAAAGAGCTACTCCAGCCCTCAGCGCAGGAGCTTGGGACAGGGTGAGATGTGCCTCTCCATTGCTGCTGCAGCTGCAGTGGGCCTGGGTAGGGGAGTGGTGCATCTCCCTTGGCTGGGGCAGGTCCAGGTTTGTCTGCCCTTTGCGCTCCCCAGCCAGAATGAGGAATGCAGCAAACTGTGCACTTGCTCCCTAATGAAGGGGAACAGCAAGCAATGTCCCCAAACGAATCGGGTGGGGGAGGGGAAAAGAGACTTCAGCCTTCTCTCCCAACCCCAGGCACCCTTTAGGAAGGAAGAGGGAGTCCCAGATGAGAGTGTATCCCCAGCCAGCTTCTTTCCCCTACCTGGTGATTGTCTCTCTTCTGTATGGTTTTCTGAGAAGCAGTCCCATTCCAGGCACATCCCATTTTCCTGGCAAAACCAAACTCTTTCCTTGCTTAAAGTTATGATAAGAGGAAGCTTTATACCAAATTTGGTGGTCCTAGCTCTTACAGGAGGAATTCTTGAACAGATACACTTTCTCAAATATATTGGAGACAGATGTTACTTTTGCAGGAATACAAACCATAAACTGTCACATTCAAACATCAAGTCCTTGCTTGTCTTTAAAGCTTTGACTATTCCTCTGCTTTGCATAAGCCTTACTCCCAACAGTTTCCCTCTCCTTTAACCTTCTTCCACCTGGTTCCTTATGCTTGAAAACCTTCAGCTTCTTGAATATCTTCCTTCATTCAATTCTCTGATTCAAAATGGTTCTCAATTCTCCTTTTCTAATTCTCTTTAGAAACAAATTGAGATTTCGTTACAGAAAGAAACAAACTTGCATTGTAACTTTTGCTAGATGTTATATATTGTGTAATAGCTATAATTAAAGTGAAAGTTGACCTGACAGGAAGAGTTAAAAGCATTTTCAGGAACTGTCTCAACACCTAGATTATTCTGCTAATTTCTGTAATTTTACAATCACATTTTGTGTATTCTAGTATTTCTCACATATAGACCCTGTGACTGTATGAAAGATCCTGACAAACAGGAAATTGACTAATCAGAAATATGGTGTGTTTTATATACACAAAGTAGGCAATGCCCAAAGTAAACAAACTGAAAATAATTTTTCTAATCATTCTATTATAGTCATTAGCAGGGCTTGACAAATACGCTCGCCCATGGCGAGTAGATATTACCAGCTGGCGAGTAGCTACAGACATAGGCGTGCGCGCTACGTGTGGCACGGCCCCATCCGCCAGCCGGGTGGAGAAGCGGAGCGCCACCAGGGAGGGGGAAGTGCGTCAATTCTTGCCGCCGGGGTGCCTGCGTACAGCTCTGGTGCGAGGAGGTGGGGCACGAGCCAGAGGGCGGGATGCCAGCAGACGCCAGGACGCTGGCGTGATGTGGCGTCATGACGTCGTGGCCAGTGACTGCTGGATTAAAAAACGCTACGGCAGCCCCACAAACTGGAAGCCGGGGAGGGGAAGGGGGAAAAGTAGAGGGAAGGGACTTGTGCTGAGGGGAGGGGACAGGTCAAGAGAAGAAATGGGAAAGCACCAAGGGACAGGGTGGAGGAGAGACAAATGCCAGGGGGTCAAGTGGAGACAATGAGGTAAAGGGCAGGAGGGGAGGTGTCAGTGGGAGGGGGGACAGGGTGATGCAGGGAAAGGAGAGGGTAAGGGCATTGGGAGTTGGAGGGGGAGGTGGTGGGAGAAAGCTTGAAAGAAGGGGTGGGCATGAGGAAGGTGGGGATGGAGCAAGGCATGTGTGAGGGCACGGGCATGAGGGGAATGGGGCAGAGGGTGGTGAGGGGTGGGCATCAGGGAAAAAGGGGGCAGGGGCAGTGAGGGAAGGAGGAGGCACCAGGAGGGTGCAGGTGCCAGGGGATTCTGGGGGTGAAGCAGAAGGACAGACACCTGCAGGGGAGGGACCAGCACCAGAGGAGAGAGGCAGGGCAGGTGTGTAGAGGGAGGTGTTAGGAGAGGGATGAGGAGGGGTAGCTCACATGATCAGAGTGGGGCTACTGGAGGAGTGGGCACGGGGGGAGAGAAGGGCTGGTGGAGGGGGGCAGGTCTCAGGAAGGCTGAGGACAGTGAGAGGGGCAGGAGTCAGGACAGCAGAGGAGGGTGAGGGGTTGGGGGGCAGCAGGCACCAGGGGAGCTGATGGAACAAGGGGAGGAGACATGGCAGCAGAGGGAAAAGGTAGAGGTTTATAAGATATTTATTAATAAGTTGGGTGATATTTATTAATAACTTATTAGTAATTACTGTTCTTATTTTTATGAGGAATTTATGCCATAAAAAACACTTTTTGGGGGGGGGGGTGTGGCAGCGAGTCCCTTTTTTGTCTGGTGAGTAGGGTTTTGCATAATTTGTCGAGGCTTGGTTATTAGGGATGTTACATTGCGATTATCTAATTGTGTAGTCCATATAAATTGTATGGACTATACAGTTAATTAATAAGGACGTCTCTGCAGAGCCTCAGTGTGGGTAGCTCCAGGAGCTGGCTCGAGCTGAGACTGAGTTATCCTGGCTCATGCTGGTTCTGGGAGCCATTCGCGCTGCCGCTCTGCATTTTAAAGGCAGTAATAGCCCAGCAGCTCTTACTACATTTAAAATGCAGAGGCGATGATTGGGGCGGGGAGGAGGAGGGAGAAGTCAGCACTGCGGAGGTGGCTCTTAATACACTTAATAGGCTGGTGTGCAGTGGGGGGGACCCAGTGGGAGCTAGGCCAGCTGATTCTTGCGCTAGGTTCCCCCTGCTGCACTTTAGCCTTTTTAATGTATTAAGAGCCGTCAGGCACTTAATACATTTAAAAAACATAGTTGCGGCATCTGGGACTGGGTGCGACCCAGGAGTCAGCTGATTCCTGGTTTGTGCCTGGTTCCCTCTACTCCCCTGCTGCCCTGCCCCCCCCAAGGAAACGGTGCTGGCGGGAACTGGCTTTTAAGCCAATCTATATATTTAGCAAGGAAGATGTTCTGCAGATATAGTAGTATCTGCATGGGGAAGGTGTACATAATAAACGATACAGAACAGTCCTTTAAATTGTTGGGTTTTGATTAATTTCATTTGCCATTTCCACAATGTAAACTAGAAATAGATCCATTGAATTGATGGATTTGCACAGCTGTAGAACTGGTGACAGAGTAGGTTTGGGCTGTCTGCACAGGCCGGACAATGTACTTTGAGTGAAGCAAGGATTAGTACAGAGGTGGGCAAGAGAGCCTCCAAGGGCCAGATGCGGCCTGCCAAGCGGGTTGATCTGGTCTGCGGATGCCCTGCCGCTCCTCCACCCCTAGGTCAATCGGGATAGGGAAGCATGCATAGTCTCCTCCCCTGCCCTGCAATGGGTGTGCAGCACTTAGAGTTTACAGCTGGCAGTTTAATCGAAGTGCTGCACACCCAGCTCTTCAGCTGGCGGTTTAGTTTAAGCATCACGCACCCCCTGCAGGGAGGGGACAGGGAGTGAGAGACTTTGCATGCTACCCCAGTCCCTGATTGGCCTGGGGGTGGGGGAAGCACACCAAGTCTCCTCCTACCCTGCCCCCGCCCCTTGCAGGGCGAGGGGAGATTTTGCATGCTTCCCTCATCTCCAGGCCAATCATGGCCTGGGGGCAGGGGAGTGTGGAAGTGTACTGGCTCTGCCCCTTCTGGGGTGGCCCTAGGGCCACTTCTAAAATTGTTGCCCACCCCTGGATTAGCAGAAAGTTAAATAGAATTTTTATTCTCATTTGCTGTGTACTATCCATAGTGTGTTCAAGGTGTTGAATTATAGTACCTATACTATAATTAAAATTGCATTATAATTCATATGCATAAAAGGATAAAGTTGTACCAACAACCTCAACACTTGCGTTCCCTAATGTTTGAGTGATTCTTCTTGCAACTTAAACTTTCGGATGTCTGTTATTTAATACTGTTGGTAAATCAGAAAAGTGTTGAGCACATCGTTTTGTAATTGGGTACAATTATAATAAATATTGTTCCTGGGAAATTACCAGGTGCTGTATTCTTGGCAGAACCAGGCTCAGGCCTTGTCTGCACCTAAAACCTAAGAATGTTAAATTTCATTTATCTGGCCAATCATGTAGTCCATACAATTTGTATCAATTACATGATTAGTCAATAAGGGGCCACTCTGCAGAGCTGCAGTGCGGTAACGCCCGGAGTCAGCTAGAGCTGGGGCTGAGCAGTCCCTGCTCACGCTGGCTCCAGGAGCCATCCATGCTGCAGCTTTGCATTTTAAATGTTGTACGAGCTTCTGAGGGAGTCGGTCCTGGCTTGGGCCAAGTCCAGTAGCTCGTGATGCTGTCAAGCCAAATTCCCCCAGCACCAGCTCCTGTTCTTCTTCGAGTGGTTGCTCATGTCCATTCGAATCAGGTGTGCGCACCGCGTGCACCGCATCTTCCGGAGCATTTTCCCTAGCGGTACCCGTAGCGCCGGCAGGGCGCCCCCTGGAGTGGTGCCGCCATGGCGGGGCATAAGTATCCTGCCGCGCTTCCCCACCTCAGTTCCTTCTTACCGCCCGTGATGGTCGTTGGAGCGTGTCTCTCTCTTAGATCAGTTAATGGTTCCCATTTCTGTTAGTGTTGTAAATAGTTCTGAGTAGTTCAATTAGTTAGGTAGTTAGTGTTTCTTTGTTTTTTCCTTCTCCCCCTTCGGGGGTGAGGAATGCCAGGGCCGCAAGGCTTTAAGGCGTGCACTGTCTTCGCAAAGTTCATGCCCAAAGGAGACCCTCACGACAGTTGTCTGAAGTGCCTGGGTGAGGGCCATCTTACAGACGCTTGTAAGATCTGCAAGTCTTTTAAGCCCCACACTAAGAGGGAGAGAGACTCTTGCCTAAAACTTCCCCTCATGGAGGCGGCTTTACAGCCGGCACCGGCTGGGCACTCTGCGGTGCGCAGTGCACCGCGCCCACGCGAGATGCCCCATCTCGGGGCCGGACCTCGGTGTCGAGGGCCCGGCACCGGTCTCACTCTCCGGCACCGAAAAGGTCAAGAATGTCTCGCGGTAGGTCTCCGAGCCGGAAGTCCATGTCGAGCCTACACCATGGTACCGAGTCTCCGGTGCGCACATCATCATGCACCACGGTGCGGCGTAAGCGAGTGGGACGTCCATCTAGTCCAGGGCAGCTACCCTCGCACTGCCCCTCCACGCCGGACACCTTTGAGGCGGCGCATGACCTTATTAGCCTCACTACCTCCCTCCGCTGCCGGGTTGAGGCGGAAGGGTCGAGGTCACCTACGCCGGAGGCCGTGTTGGCACCGGCTTCGCCTCCGCACCGGCACGACTGAATGGCACCGGTCACTTATGCAGCGGGACTGTCCCCTGTGGGACCAGTACCGCTTGCCACCGTAGCGGTGCCGGCATCGATGCAGGCCGCCAGGCTTCACTCGGTGCTTGACTGGGCTCGACCTCCCTCGGTGCTAGGACCCCTTCCAGACCCTGTCTTGGCTGCGCCTGTGCCATATCCCCCTGGCCTCGCGGCAACGCCTTCGGCACCATCGTCGGGCCCTTCAACATCAGCCTCTTCAGCACCGGTGTACGTTTCGGCACCGTCACAGGCACCGGCATCGACCCTATGCGCCATGCCGGAACTGCCATCACCGGTGACGTCGGCTTCTTCGGGGTTCGTATCGCTACCGATACCGACTGCGGCACCGCAGACATGTTCCGTGCCAGCACCACAACTGGCACCGGGACCGGTTCTCCCAGTGCCACAACCGGCTCCACCCCGGGCACCGGGATCTGTTCTCCCGGCACCGCCTCCACTCCAGGCACCGGGGGCTCCACTCACGGCACCAGGACCTGTTCTCCCGGTACCGCAACAGGCACCGGCACCGGTTTTCCTGGTGCCGGCACGTCCGCATTGAGCGCACGTCGGCAAACCCGAGTCCATGGCCAGGTTTGCCCCCCCATCGGCAGCAGGACATTCATCATCTGCGCCTCCCTGCCCTGAGTCTGATTACTCGTCAGATTCTGATGCGGCATCGTTCAGGTCGGAGTCCTCGGCAGCTTCCTCGACTCATAGATCTCGTTCCTGGCACCGGCGTGATCGTTCGCGGGTGCAGCAGACTTGACCGCCTCAGCCACAATGGCCCTTTTGGACACCGTGGGCTTACCACCAGTGGCAGGGGCCTGTGCCCCTCCTCTGTGGTGTCTGGTGCCTCGGGGCACCGAGCGTAACCGTCGGCATCGCTGTTAAGACCCCCTACCTCTCCCCAGAGGTCGGTTGCTGCGGACGCCGCTGCTGAGCCGCAGGCCTCGGTACCGGAGCCGCTTCCGCAAGCGGTGCCGCCTGTCCAGCCGGCGCCTCAACCAGTTCCTGCTCTGGGTCCGGCACCGGTCCAGGAGTCGTCGTCATCATAGTCACCGGATGAAGCTTTGGCGGATCCCGCACCCGGCGTTGCCTACTATGGCTGCCCGGGCGCATCAGGAGCTGCTTAGGCGTCTGGCCTCCAATCTGGGTGTCCCAGTGGAGCCAATAGTGGAGGACACGGACCCCATGATTGACATCCTCTCGGACGATGCGCCCGCCCGCTTGGCTTTGCCACTTAATAAAACCGTGGCCAAGATTACCAATGCCCTGTGGCAGACCCCGGCAACCCTGACCCCTACCTTAAAGGGAGTTGAGAGGCGCTATTACGTCCCCCAGTCAGGGCACGAGCACCTGTACTCTCAGCCTGTTCCCGGGTCCTTGGTCGTCCAGGCTGCGGCCCAAAAGGAGAGGCTTCCCCAGCCAGGGCCGTCCCCGAAAGCTAGGGAGCCCAAGCGCCTTGACCTGATGGGCCGTAAGGTGTATGCCACTGGTGGGGTGCAACTCCGCATTGCAAATCAGCAAGCGATGCTGAGCTGCTATGCTTTTAATACCTGGCAGGCCGTGGATAAGTTCAAGGACAAGCTGCCTGCCAAGGCCCGTCAGGAGTTTGCGGCCATGACCTCTGAGGGCAGAACCATTGCCCGCACGGCCCTCCAGGCTTCCCTGGACGCGGTCGACTCTGCAGCCCGCACCATGGCGTCAGGTGTGGTTATGCGCTGTGGTGCCTGGCTGCAGGTGTCTGGAATACCTCCGGACGTCCAAACCACGATCCAGGACTTGCCGTTTGACGGGAAAGCCTTGTTTTCGGAGCACATGGACTCCAGGCTCCATACGCTCAAGGACATGAGGTCTACCCTACGGTCCTTGGGGATTCACACACCGGCCCCCCAGCGTCGTCAGCTGCCCTACAGACAGCAGGGGAGAACGCAGTCCCAGGTCCCCCGTGGGGATTACTGGAGACGCCGTCCTCGTGCTCCGAGTGGAGGTGCAGGGGCGGCTGCGGGCCCGTCCTCCGCAAGGGGTCGTCGACGTCGCCCGAGAGGGGACAACCCCCGTGGGGCTGGTCAAGGTCCCTCCCAGCAGTCCAAACACCTGTTTTGACAGGATGCTAGAGGGTTGCGCACCAACCTCCCACCCTGACCCCCGTTTGGGGCCAGGTTATCCCGGTTTGCCCACACCTGGACAGGAATCACGACCGACGCCTGGGTCCTAAAGATAGTCAGGTGTGGCTATACCATCCCCTTCCTGGCCTCGCCCCCTTCCAACCCGCCCGCCCCGTCCCTTTTCAGGGACACCTCTCACGAAGGCACACTCCGCCAAGAGGTGCTGGCGCTTCTCGAAAAGGGAGCTGTGGAGAGGGTCCCCCCACATCTGGAGGGCAAGGGGTTTTATTTCCGGTATTTCGTTGTCCCGAAACCCAAGGGCGGGGTTCGCCCCATCTTAGATCTCAGGGACCTCAACAAGGCGGTCATGAAGACCAAGTTCAGAATGGTAACCCTAGCTTTTTTTATCCCGGTTTTACAGTTAGGAGACTGGTACGCAGCCCTCGATCTCAAGGATGCTTACTTCCATGTGGCGATAAGACCCAGCCACAGGAGGTTTCTCCGTTTTATTGTTTCCCGATGCCACTTCCAATTTACAGTGCTCCCATTTGGCCTTTCAACAGCACCCAGGGTCTTTACAAAATGCATGGCAGTCGTAGCGGCGTTCCTCTGCAAAAAAAGGGGTACACGTTTTTCCGTACCTACACGACTGGCTGATCCGTGGCCGCTCCTACGAGCAACTAGAGGCGCATGTTTCCATCACAAGGGCTCTCTTCGTAAAGCTGGGACTCATGCTAAACGAAGAAAAGTCATCGTTGACTCCCCTCCCAACAGCTCGAATTTGTAGGAGCCCTCCTGGATGCCAGGGTGGCAAGAGCATTCCTTCCCAGGGCCAGGTTTCTATCCATAGTGGAGCTGGTCTCCGAGTTAACCCGGTTCCCCATCATGACAGCCCGGGTCTGCTCGAGGCTGCTGGGGCACATGGCGGCGTTTACGTATGTGGTACGCTATGCTCGTATGAGGCTTAAGCCTCTGCAGGCCTGGTTGGCGAGGGCATTCAACCAGACCAGGGGTCTCTGGGACACGGTTCTCACAGTGCCGCCGAAGGTGATGGCCTCCTTGCAATGGTGGACCCGGGAGGCGGCGGTGTGCAGCGGGGTTCCGTTCACTGTACCTCCCCCCTCGCTTACACTGGTCACAGATGCTTCCGACCTGGGTTGGGGAGCACACCTGGGGTGTTACAGGACCCAGGGCTTATGGTCCCCAGCAGAGTGGGCTCTGCACATAAATGTCCGGGAGCTCAGGGTTGTCAGGAGAGCCTGCGAGACCTTCCTGTCGAAGCTGTCTCGCCGCTCTGTCCTGGTGCACCTGGACAACACGGCGGCTGTGTTTTACCTCAACAGGCGGGGGGAGTCCGGTCGCCTCCCCTCTGCTGCAAGGCTCTGTGCCTCTGGGACCTGTGTGTAGAGCACGACATAGTTTTGCAGGCAGAGTACCTGCCAGGGTGCAAGAACTTGCTGGCTGATGCTCTGAGCAGGTCCTTCGGAGCCCACGAGTGGTCTCTCAAGGATTCGGCTCTTCGTCAGGTCTTCCACAGGTGGGGTTGTCCCCTAGTAGACCTGTTTGCCTCGGCACGCAACACCAAGTGCCAGAGTTATTGCTCCCTGTTGGGGCTCGGGGAACACTCCAGGGGGGATGCCATGACAGTGCCGTGGCCGGCAGGCATCCTCTATGCTTTCCCTCTGTTTCCCCTAATTCCCAGGGTTCTGACCATGGTCAAGACCTTCAGGTCCATGGTCATCCTGATAGCCCCGAGGTGGCCCAGACAGTTCTGGTTCCCTATCCTGGTGGATATGATCACCAAGGACCCTGCAACGCTTCCACCGGTTCGGGATCTCCTGACCCAACCTTGGGACGGGGGGACCATGGTTCACCCGAATCTCAGCTCTCTCCACTTGACGGCCTGGTTTATCCGTGGCTGACCCAACCGGAAAGGGAATGTTCCCAGGAGGTACAGATGGTGCTCCTAAGTAGAAGGAAACCATCTACCAGGCGGTCGTACGCAGCCAAGTGGCGGCGGTTCTTGTCTTGGGAGTCCAGAAGGGGAGTGCACCCGTCCTGTGCACCTGTCCATCCATTCTGGACTACCTCTTCGAACTTGGGTCCAGTGGTCTCTCTACCTCCTCTATTAAAGTCCATGTGGCATCTCTCTCCGCCTTCCATGTTGGTTCGGCAGGAGTTTCTCTGTTTTCTGACCCTGTGGTCAAAAGGTTCCTTAAGGGTTTGGATAAGTTGTATCCCTCGGTTAGACCCCCTCTCCCCGCGTGGGACCTTAACTTCATGTTGTCTAGACTTGTGTCCGCCCCCCTTTGAGCCGCTGGCCACTTGTTCTTTGAAGCACCTTTCTATGAAGGTTGCGTTCATAGTGGCCATTACATCGGCTCGCAGGGTCTCCGAGCTAAGGGCGTTAACTGTGAACCCGCCCTACCTAGTGTTTTCTGACAATAATGTGAGGCTCTGCCTTCATCCGGCTTTTCTCCCCAAGGTGGTGTCTCCGTTCCATTTTTCCCAAGAAATTTACCTCCCGGTTTTCTTTCCAAAGCCCCATGCCTCCCCTAAGGAGCAAGTGCTCCGTTCCCTGGATGCTAGACGTGCGCTAGCTTTTTATGTTGATAGGACTAAGCCCTTTCGTAAATCCACACAATTGTTTATTGCTGTCGCTGACAGAATGAAAGGACTTCGCATATCGACCCAAAGGTTGTCCAATTAGATCGCAGGGTGTATCGGAGTGTTATGCCTTGGCCAGGAGGGTCCCGCCCCAGGTTACAGCACATTCCACCAGGGTGCAGGCGTCCTCTGTAGCTTTTGGGGCGCAGGTTCCAATCACTGAAATCTGCAAGGCGGCCACGTGGTCGTCGGTCCATACCTTTACGGCGCACTACGCGCTGGCACAGCAGGCTAGGGAGGACGCAGGGGTGGGATCTGCGGTCCTCAGCTCTGTATTGTAAATATGTTGGTTTATTTGTACACATGGCACTTTTCTACAGTTTTCCTGTGTTCGGTTAGTTGAATAAATATCTTTGAATTGCTCAACTTTCGTGGACTTCTATTTCTGAGTGCTCTGACCCCTCCTCCTTGAAGTGGGGTTGGCTTGGAAGTCACCTGATTTGAATAGACATGAGCAACCACTCGAAGAAGAAAAGAATGGTTACTTACCTGTAACTGTTGTTCTTCGAGATGTGTTGCTCATGTCCATTCGATTCCCCTCCTACCTCCCCTTCGTCGGAGCGTCCGGCAAGAAGGAACTGAGGTGGGGAAGCGCCGGCAGGGATACTTATGCCCCGCTATGGCGGCGCCACTCCAGGGGGCGCCCTTCCGGCGCTACAGGTACCACTAAGGAAAATGCTCCGGAAGACGCGGTGCGCACACCTGATTCGAATGGACATGAGCAACACATCTCGAAGAACAACAGTTACAGGTAAGTAACCATTCTTTTCTCCCCCTCAAACAGAGGCAACATGGGTGGAGGAACGAGTAGTTGAGTAGTCACTACTCGCTAACATCCCTACTAAAACCTAGCTATGTCACTCAGGGGTATAAAAAGTTTACAACCCTTTGCAGTTAAACTGGCCTATGCCCCAGTACAAACATATGGAATTCTTCTAAGCAACCAAGGAGGTGGATTTACTACAGCAATGGAAAAACTCCTGTTACTGCAATACATGTCTGCACTATAGTGCTACCACCTCAGTGCAGCTGCAGCACATAGTTATGCTTTGTTGTGCTTGTACTGTAGATATAGCCTCTAATTTAAACAGATGCTTCTTTGTGTTACATCAGTCTTTTTCTCTCAAGAACTACCATTCATCCTTAAGCACCTCTCTGGAGTTCAAGTGAATAATTACAAGTGATAATTTTCTCTAATGCAGTGGTTCTCAAAGTGTAGTTCATGGACCATTAGTGGTCTGCAACCATTGTGCAGTTTGGCTGCAGGTTTGGGGTTTTTCTCCCAAAGCAGGGAGCTTGTGCTGGCACTCCAGCCCCACAGCCCCCCACTCCTGCAAGATTGGAACATAAGCACTGGCTTCTCACTGTGTGGGCTGGAGAGGGGAGCTTTGTAGGTTGGATTTGGTTTGCAGGGGAAGGAAGCAACTCTGCGCATTACCACTCCCCCTTCCCCTAGCTGGGGAAAGGGCAGTGCAGGAAACTGCTCACCTGGAGGCTTTCCCTGCTGCTCCCATTGGCTGGAATCACAGCCAGTGGGAACAGTGGGGAGTGGTGCCTGGAAGTGGTGGGAGGCACGGAGCCAGGTAAGGACCCCCCATTTCCCTCATGCCTAGACCCCATACCCTCACCCTGCTCCTGCAGCCTCCCTCCCTCCCAGGCCCCCTATATTCTGTCCCTTTCTGCACCCTACCTCCCTTCCAGACCCCAGAACCCACACCCCGCTACTGCACCCAACCTCCTGGCAAGACCCGCATCACCCTTCCTTCTGGCCAACCACACCTTCTCACCCTCTTCTGCACCTATTTTGCCATCATGGATGGTTGGCTGGTGGTCCATGGAAAGGTCTGGGTTGAGCATGGTGGGCCATTGGCCAACAAGTTTGAGAACCACTGTTCAAGTGTATGTTAACGTTGGACTAGTTCTATTAAAATATTCTAGTTTAGCTTTGAAATAAATGTATTCTGAAAACCCAAGCTAGAAAGGGCTATGCAATTCTGTCTGGAAAATTATGAAATAAATTGAAAGCCTCTGTACAGAACTATCTTCTTTTTTTTTCTTTTCTTTTTTTTTTAGAGTAATGTATATTTATTGGGTTTTGTTGTTCCCATGTTTTCCGATAAACAATCTAATCCCCCCCATTTCCTCCTCTACATAATTTATTCCCTTGTTTCTATGTTCTACTTTCCTTGTTGGTGGATAGTCCCTTTATTAGTTTTTAATTAGGACAGACAAGTAGTGATGTGAAAGGGTAACCAGTGGGAGCTGGAGCAGATCCGCAGGGAGCCCCTGTGGACAGGGTTGGGAGCAGGAGCCCTGAGGGTTGGGGGCTGCCCCAGTTGGGTGGAAGCAATTTCCTGCTTGGATTCCACTTAGTTCTTTAGCCACTTAAACATTGTTAACCTAATGTTTAACCGATTAACTGATTAACCAGGTTTTTACATCCCTATGAATAAGGCTGAGGAAATTTATGCAAGTTATTGCATGTATTATTCAGCAAAAATGGTTTAGTTATTGTATTAAATAGAAACAGAACCTGTATTTAATGGTAACTTTATATTTTAAAATAAGTTTCCATTCTGATGACCCCAATGTAGTTGATCTCTCATCTTAAACTTTTTAGACTATGAGAAGACAACGAAATGAAGTTGTCGTGGAGTTAAGAAAGGTAAGATGGATGAATGTTTCTACTAAATATTTTTAATTCTCAAGCATTTGAGTAGAAATTATAAAAGCTTTTTAGTGTCTTAAGCAGAGACATTCGTAATACAGTAAAACTCCAATAGTCCGGCATCCAATAGTCCGGCATCCAATAGTCCGGCACTCCTGATAGTCCGGCATCAAAATGGCAAGAGCCTAGTGAGTGAGCTTTGGCAAAAAATGAGTCACAAGGTAACAGCGGCAGCAGCTGAACTGAGCAAAAAGGGTAAAAAAGGCTTAAAAAATCTAAAACATTACAGTATACTGTATACAGTATGTACAATAAAAAGGGTTAAGAACACTTTATATACAGTATATAATGTATACAGTATATATATAACCTGCTTATAGTACCTCCTGATAGGTGGTGCCGGATTATCAGATATGCCGGACTAAGTCCCATAGGTTCTAGATTATCGGAAGTCTACTGTACTCTTTTTTTATAGACCATTTAAAAATTCTGTCAATTTTATTTATCTGTTTTCAGAGTCTGTGTAAAAACTCACTTTATGTTTTGGTGGGGAGGGGAGCTTTAAAGCAGATGCTACAAAGTCAAGAACTATAGGTGCACATTAGCTGCCTATGGATCAATGATTGATTTGTGTAACTAGTCAAACTAGAAGTCAAAGATCTTTAAGTGGCAATATCTCTTCGATGGTTGCCTCACTGATAACCAGTCCGTGCATTGCCCTTTATTTGCTTCCTGTCCCTAAACACTAATCACTAGACTGTTCCCTTTAACCCTGTCTTATTTACTGGGTTTCAGCCAGATAACATGTAGTAGGCTTGACCTGATTATCTACCTAGAGAGGAGAGCAAAAAATCCTCAGATGTCCATACTCATTAATAGCATGGAAAGCTCTTCCTGACATGAAATTACCAGTCAGCTGTAGCCCAAAGCACACTGAGAGGCAAGAGTTAAAAGCTGTAATCTTTCAACATATATTGTTGCCAGTTGAGCAAAATAAAATCACCATGGGAGAGATGGCTAGGATGACCTTCTAATGATAGAAATTGTGTATGCTATTTTGCATACACACTTGCCTCAAGTGTTGGGGAGGAGACCATTGGACTGAACTGGCAAGCATCACACCTATCAATCAGGATTATTAGGTAGCCTAGAACTTACCATTTTTTCTTCACCATGTGGCAACAAAAATGGCCTGTTATGGTGGGCAAGTATGAAAAAATTATTAGTAGTATGAGCCTTCCTACATAAGCTAGCATATGATGGAGAAAAAAATAGGATGGCAATCAGGTTTATTGAATATTGTTAGTGGATGACAAGAGATTTAAAAACTTAAAAAAAAAAACAACAACAAATAGTCTAGTAGCACTTCAAAGACTAACAAAACATGTAGATCAGTGGTCTCCAACCTTTTTACACCCAAGATCGCTTTTTAAATCTCAGAACAGGTGAAGATCTACCGCCCCGCCCCTTCCTTGAAGCCCCACCCCTTCCTTGAAGCCCCGCCCCTCTCTATTCTCCTCCTGTCCATCACTTGCTATCCCCAGCCCTTACTTACACACTCTGATAAACAGTTTATTTTTAAATTATGCGATATATAAAATTAAAATCACGTGTTTATAGTTATGAAATAAATGGTCTGTTTTTTATTCATGTTATTTAAATCTAAAATGAAGCATTTATAATTATACATTTTGTGGGGACAGAGTTCTGCAGCTGGGGGCAGGGGAGAGGGAACAGGGTGCTGGGAGGGCAGAGGACAGGGTTCTGCGGCTGGGGGCAGGGGACTGAGTTCTGTGGGTGGGGACAGGGGAGTAGGGTCTGGGGAGCAGGGAGTGCGGACAGGCAGCAGGGTGCCAGTGGCAGCAGAGAGTCCCCTGCATCTGCCTCCTCCCAGGATTCCTCTTCCCTTTCCCCCCCCCCCCCCCCCGAGGGAAGCCAGCACATGCCTCCTCTGGGCCTCTCTCCCACCCCGCCCCTGGCGCAGGAAAACCCTGCGTGTGCCTGCCCTGGGGCCAACGCCCCTCCCCATGCCTGCGGCGGGGCCAAACCCCCGCGGAAGCCTGCCCTGGGGCCAAACCCCACCTCCTGCGGCGCGGCCATCCCCCTCCCCTCCCGCAGCACGGCCAAACCCTGGGGCCGACCCCCGCTCCCGCGGCGCAGGGAAACCCCTGCGCTCGACTCACCCCTCCAGCGCCGGCAGCGCAGGGAAGCCACCTCGCTCCTCCTCCTAGGGCCGACGCCCCCTTCCCCACCACGCAACAGAGCTGTGGGAGGGGAGCAGCCTGTGCACTTCCGGAACCCCAGGAAGTGACGCAGGCTTCAGACAGGACTTCCGTCCACCCCGCGGGAAGCCGGCACTACACTAGAGGTAGGTAGTGGGGCTTCTCTGGGATGGAGGGAAAATGGGGGTGCCCAAACGCCTCGCGATCGACGGGTTGGTGACCACGGATGTAGATGTTATCATGAGCTTTCGTGGGCACAACCCACTTCAGATGACTGGAGTGTTGGAAGTCCAGATCCAAGAATAAATAAGGGCTACAATCGATGTAGAAATCAAGAAATCGTTACGACCATTAGTAGGGGTCCCCATAGAAGCCTTCCTATTGTGGGATTGGCGGAGATTTAAAATCATTGCTTATTTCTTAAAGTAGCTGATGTGAAAATACTGCATGTTTATACAGCACTGGGATAGTGGAATGTTTGGGAAATATGGTAACTTTCACTTAGACATCTTAAATTCATTTCCATGCTTAGTTTTCTCAAGTGGAATACTTATTTGCCAAGCTTTCAGAGAGGTAGCCATTTTAGTCTCTATCTGCTAAAATGACGAGGAGTCGTGTGGCACCTTAAAGACTAACAGATTCATCAGATGCATTGTACATATGAAAGCTTATGCCCAAATAAATCTTTTGGTCTTTAAAGTGCCACAGGCCTCCTCATTAGTTTCCCCAAGCTTTGTTTTCTCAACACTTGAATCCTTATTTTCAGATTCTCAAACCCCATCATGCTCCTTAGTAGTCATGGCATATTTTGCAATACCAAACTACTGAGTTGTTTGCTGTGAAATCTGAACAGCGTTTCCACAAAAAAATTGATGCTGGGAGGGAAGTTTCCTCTTTCTACGTCAAGTTTGGAACAAAAAAAAATAGTGTTCAGTTCAGTGAAAGTTTTATTGAAGCAAATGATGTGCGTAGAAGGTAAAACTCTGGATATTGGAACTTGGGGTTTGGGGAATATATGACATTAGAACTCTGAGGAGAAAAATCTTAGGGCAGAATGTACTACTAAGATTAACTGAAATTCACTGCATTTAATTTTCTATGAGGAATATAGACAAATGAGTTGTATATAGGTCATGTCACATATAGTAAAATCTTTATTGCTACAGCTGTATATAAAGAGCCATCCTATTCTTCAGGAAAGTATAAATGGAGAGTACTCATCTTAGTTGCATGCTTTCATGCCTGGCTTGAGTATCTGAGCATTAGTAGTACTAATGAAATACTTTTACCCACAACTTAAAGTCGTCTCAGCTTTTTCAGAAAAAAAATCAATCTGCAAAACACAGCAACTTTATTTTTCTTTAAAGAACAAGAGAGATGAACATCTCTTAAAAAGAAGAAATGTACCCCATGAAGATATCTGTGAAGATTCAGATATAGATGGCGATTTCAGAGTGGTAAGAAACTTTAGACAGTAACTTTTTAAAAAAAAAAAACCTTTAATTTGTAACTTTAAACAAAAAACTTACCTTATGTTTTTTTTCCCCCCCATCCTCAGCAAAATACCTCATTGGAGGCAATAGTTCAGGTAAAAAATATTTATTTTTTCTCTGAACTTTTTTTGGCTTAATGACAAATGTAAAATGGCTGAAATCTAAATTATTGGGTGTGTTGGGTTTTTTTTTTTATATATTGTAGAACGCTTCAAGTGACAACCAGGGTATCCAGTTAAGTGCAGTACAGGCTGCCAGGTAAGAGTACGTTTTGCTAGTTCTACTCTTGCAGTTTATATAGTGCTGCTAAATTAAGAAAATCAGGCATTTTTGCAATAAGAGATAGAATGGTGATGTCCCCTCTGGATCAAGTTTGCCAAATATTAGGGCTACAATAAAATATCCTGTGTGTACATGTTGTTTAGAAAACCAAACAGATATAGTGTAGATATTAAGGTTGAATTACCTTAAATATTCATGTGAGCTCTAGGACTTCAGTAAATATCATACTGACATACAAAATAAATTGAGTAAAAATCCTAATTGATTTTATATTGGGACATAGTTTCCCTTAAAATCAATTGTCTGAGTTGGGGAGAATCTTCACTCAGAAGGGCTTTAAATCATTACAAGACTTAGGAATCTGGAAAAAATTTGGCTAATTGCCAAATATTGGAGGACACTTTAAGGAGCCTGTTAACTGTTCAAGTAGCAGTTCTTGAGCTGTTACCTCTAAGGTCTTGTCTACATGAAAGTTGCACCAGTTTAATTTGGTGTGAATTTTTTTTTAAACCTTCTTAAACGGGTGCAAAGCTGTATGGACATTTCCTTCAGTTTAAACCCAATAAGGAATGTATTTAAAGTACACTGAAACATGACAGGTTTAAAGGGAAATAAGAAAGTCCACATGGTCTTTTTGCACTGATTACATTGGTTTAGAAACAAATTTTATTAACTTACTGCTACTTTTGCATGCAGACAAAACCTGTAGGCAGAGGTCTTTGTAATATAATATAAGGTGTGAAAGCTATTTAGTTGTTTCTCTTCTACTGCTTTACCACATCTACAGCATCTGAAGCTTGAGCAGAAGGAAGGATGTGAGCCACCTGTAATTGCCTGAAATACATAACTAGAGCATATGGCAAGGATCGATCACTATTTAACAGAAGCAGATACAAATAACTAGAGTTAACTGATTCTTGGAGCCAGAGTCCTGAACTTCCTAAGAGGATAGCAAATAAATTTGTTGTAGACTTTGAGTAAACCTAAACTGGGCTTTGTTACCATTGAAAGAGTATATATTTTGTGTAGGGACTAGGGATATGTATTGTAATTCATCTTAGGATAACTTAACTTGTCTGTCCGTTTACATCTCTCCTACAAAGGATGTATTTTGCCAAATGAGCAGAAAAAAATATACATCTGCAGTAACATCACACAGCTTTTACAAACTTCAGCTATTCAAAGCCCCCTCACCAAGGTTGTATTGAGAGATTTTTCACTATGCAGATTCTGCTTTACTTGCCAGTTTAAGGCAATGATCAACAGTAGTATTCAGAACTGAAAGCAGTAGCAGTTAGCTACATGTACTTTCTTGTTAAGCATGTCCACTGTTCCCTCTAGGGAGATATTTTTGGTGTGGGCTGGGGCATGAGGAAAACAATGTTCTTCTGAAACAGTGCCACTTGGACTCCTCGCAAGCCTCCACTCACTTTAATGATATTGAAAAGAGAGGTTAAAGGAGTTAATATTCAAGTGGGTTGAATATTATATTCCTAGCAGCACATGCACATTTGTATCCCCCACACACTGACTCCTTAGTGAGGAAGAGAAGGGAAAAGATGTCCTGGCTGTCCTAACAAAGCTGCTTAAATGCCTGCTTATCCTCTGCTCCAGCTGGGAATATAACGCTAGGGAAGGACATGTGGATGACACCACTGTCATGAATATGCTATGAGTACAAAACAGTTGTTCAACTCAACAGTCATACTTTTAGGAGTAGAGGCAGTGGGACTGGCTGAAGTAGTAGCTAAGTACAGTAAAACCTGTGTTATCCGGCACGGTTGGGGATTAGGGCGTTCCGGTTATCTGAGGGTCCTATCAACCTAGGAAAAACCAATGGACAATAATAGTAAAACTCAAGTTTTTAATATTGGTAGTTTTGTAGTGAGGCAGTTGGTCTCATATTTCTATTTTGAGTTAAAGATGATTAATACCTCTTAAATAAAAAATTAAGCCAATCATGGTAAACCAAGCCAGGCCTGTGCGCCTGAAGATGTGACAGTATTGTGGCTGGGAGCAATGCCGGTTAACAACGTTTTCTGGTTAACAGAGTGCCGGATAACAAAGGCTTCACTGTACACAACTTTTCTGGAGTGCTCAATTCACTCTCTTTTTTTTTAAATGTCCTTTAGGGGATTTCTCTGCAAATGTCATATTTTCTTATTTTGTCCCTGAACAGGAAGCTTCTTTCCAGTGATCGGAATCCACCAATTGATGACTTAATAAAATCTGGAATATTACCTATTTTAGTGCATTGTCTTGAAAGAGATGACAAGTGAGTGTTACTTTTTTTTTTTTTTTTTTTTTAAAGAACTGATAAAATTGTTTTGGGAGGACTTCATAGAAATCCTTTTGATAAACAGTTTAATGCACGCATTTGCAAGTATCCATGTTAAGTTACTATATTAGTTTCAGATAGGAAGTATTCTGTATTACAGTAAACCTAACTTTGTATTTTTATTTATAGTCCTTCTTTACAGTTTGAAGCTGCATGGGCTTTGACAAACATTGCATCTGGAACCTCTGAACAAACACAGGCTGTAGTTCAGTCCAGTAAGTTGATCGGTTTTGATAAAAATGCATTTCATATGCACACTATAATTTATTTTAGTCACTTGATCCTCATATTTTTAGAGCACCTATACACCATCTCTCTCCCTCAAATGTTCACCAATCTACACTATATAGGACTGGTACTTTCGTGTGATAGCCGGTATAGTTGAAATTGAGTTGTCAATCATAGGCACATAGTTGAAGGACCTGCTCAGGGTTCTCGTGCCAGAAATTTTACCTCTTCTCTGGCAGGTGCTTCAACTGATGCTGCTTATCTGCTTTTGTTCTTTATTTTCTCAGATTTGAAATTCACTTGGGTTTCCTGATGATGAGTAAATCTCTTGTGGGAACTCACTGTTTTAACAGTTAATATCTTCTGGTTTTCCAGATTTCAAACACTATTTTTACCTTCACAATTAGGAGGGACTCTCTACCTAATTTTGGAGAAGGAAGAAATGGTAAAATCCAAGTCAGAGGCTGCCCCCTAAGGAATTTACTTCTAAGACCACACTGAAAATAAAATGTCATTGTGTTTGATTGTTAGGAAGGAATTTTTGTACCTGTAAAGCCACGTTGCCAAATGAAACATACAATTGTTTTGTTCTGTGCCTTAGATATTTTGTTTGTTTTAAATATACTTGAACATCAGCTTATGAGAGCAGGGCTCAGTAGAACTTCGCTAGTATTGAATTCGACAAATCTTTTTGAGGTCTGAATATAGAATTACTACCATCTTCAAGCAATTTTTTGTAGTTGAATCAAATTTACTTCCTTTTCTCTTTCAATTCCTTGTAGATCTTCTATAATAAGGAAAAACTTGTTGTATAAACAGACAAGGAACAAATGAAGTCCATACAACTAAAACAGAACAGGAAGTATCAAAATATTAAAATCCAGAGACAGTGTGATCAAATTTTCACATACTGTACTATAAACCACCAGTGCTGGACATGCTGAATTGCTAACACTCTGAAAGGGCAGAAGAAACTTTTTCCACTGAAGAAATTTAATGTGTGAAAATTTCACATTAAATATTTAAGAATAAGAAGACAGTCAATCAAAATATAGAATTGACTCAATAGGAAAGTAGTTTTCAAACTGGTGTACAAATGAGCTCGTCAGGTGGTACTCAACATTTTTTTTTTTTTTTTTTTTATGGCAGATAATGTGTTGTGTTCTCCTTCACAAACCATCCCCCACATTCCTCATTTTCATAGATATTTTATGACCCTTTGTCAGATGGGGGAGTGTGTGATAGGCTATATTATTTGGAAAGGGTACATGGCCTAAAAAGTTTGAAAACCACTGCATTAAGGGAAAGTATCCTGCTTAAACACTACACTCTAATTTGAATGATGACATTGACATGTTAGCTTGATTAGATTGATACAAGCATAAGTAATTCTAATGTAATCTTTAATTTGTTTTATCTTTGATAGGAGAAATAAAACTTATTGTGATACATCTGTGACCACTTGACAGTAACATAATCTGAACACTGGTGGTCATGCTTTTAAAATACAAAGTTGAAATGGATTTTGTTTAAGCCTTTTTTATATGAAGTTTGGAGCAAAATTTAGAGTCGCTTCTTGGTCTGGGAATCTGAGAGCTAATAAGAGAAAATGCTGGAGGGAAATGGAAAGTTCTTTCCTCAGAAGCAATAGATTCATCCTGAACATCGAACTTTAAAGTACTACGTAAGCAAATCCAAGGCAAATATTTAACAAAATTAACCAAAGAAAAAGTAAAAAAACAAAAGAGGATTTGTGATCTTAAGTTCTGAGAGAGTTTGTATCTAATCAGAGAATGAATCTGTTCTATGAAATTGCAGTTGGTTACAAAATTAATTATCCTTCTTTCTTGGGGCATTGTCAAAGTCATCTGAAATCAGTGTAGGATCCTATTGAGTTCAAAGGAGTTGGACTGAGCCATCAAAGAGCATGTGCTTACTCCAATACTGATATCCTCCACTCCTGATATGATTGCAGAAATCTAAATAGTATCTAGTTTCAGTTTTCTGTGTTGCATAATGATGCATTAAAATCATTTTATTTCTGTCTATAAAGCTAGCTTGTCAATGGACTTAAAACCCAGGATTCAGTCTGGCAATTCTGATTTTTCAACTGATGGAATTAATTTAGAAACAATGTAGATATACCTAGTTTCATTAGAGTATTCTGTACTCAAAACAGATTCTCTAGCAATGGTTTATTTGAATGAAGGAGGCCCGCTAGCATCTCTCCAAAAATACTAGTAATTGAAATTGCTGTGGGTATTTTTGCTCTTTATTACACCTTAGCATTGTAAATCCTCTGGTTTTAATATTGAATAAAGTAGATCAGTGGCTAATATCAGTTCAGTTCTTAAAACATGTTTGACCGCTAATATGTCAGGTGGTGCAGTGGTGTGTTATCTGCTTAAAAAACTAATAGTTTGACTATAAAACCAAATTATAAACACAACCTTCTATCTTCCCCCTAAATTAATGTAAATTCAGTAAACTACTACACCCAGTGAATTGGGCACCAAGTAATTAACAGGTCCTTCAAAGTTAACAAGTATGAAGTCCTTCCTTCCAACCAAGCTTCTTCAGGAATGTGTTGCACGAGTGCCTTAGCTTTTGGCTATAAGAGTAGGAACAGACAGCATTATTCCAGATTGTCACAATGTTAAATGTTGACTGAGCAATGACTCTGCTTGGGAGCTGACTTCTTCTCCTAATGTCCCCATATGAGTCAGAAATATGTATCTTCTCCTTGAGTGATTTTTGTTTAAAGCTCTTCCTTACAGTCATTTTGCTGCTTTTGCCAGTCACTTTTTTTTACTGTATTTGAAACTTCAGAATCATTTTTGTGGTAATCGTTTGGATTGTCCCTTCTACTTTCAAGAGACAGGAAGAAAAGACAGAATATATAGGTGACAGATTCTGTAATACAAATACTTTGATAAGAACTTTTAAGATTTTGCGTATTAAAAGTTGCTGACTAAAACATCTATTAATAACCAGTAATGGAAAATAATGTAGGAAATGTGTAACTACTTATTCATGTTTAGTGACTTTTTTCAAAATAACTAATTGTGCCTGTTAGGTTGATCTTGAACTGTTGAAATCCCATTTCAGTCAGCTCTAGTGTTAACTACATAGATAAAACAGTTCAACATTAGTTTTGAAAGTCAATGGTGGTCCGAAGAACTAAATATGCAATTTTAACATGAACCATGTATTAAGAATAATTCTATGACACATTTAAATTCTGAGTAAAGTTACATAACTACCTTCAGTATAATGAGAACAAAAGATTTGTCTGAAGTGCAGACTCTTCTGTGAAAGAATGGTAAGAAAGGAAAAGTTGTTTAATGATACATGTTTATATTTGAACATCATCTGGAAAGAGTGAAATCTTGTTAACCCGAAGAAGCACACAGCTGGAGAAAATCTTCACTTCATGGAGTAATGGAATTTGTTTTTAATTTGACCCAACTGTAATATGAGCACATTACTTTGGAACTAAGACTTTTTGAGTAACAGAGTGCTTTATTTTGCAGATGCTGTGCCACTTTTTCTGAGGCTGCTACATTCACCCCATCAAAATGTGTGTGAGCAAGCAGTATGGGCTTTAGGCAATATCATAGGTTTGTGTTACTCTTGATATAAAAATTCAGAAGTTTCTTTTGAATTTCGATTAATAAACCAATTTGGATTCTAAAAAAAATTAAACAATGGTCCTTAGACTTATTTGACCCACTCATTTGTCATTTGAAGTACTGGGTTGTGCCCATGAAAGCTCTTGATACTATTTAAATATTTTTGTTAGTCTCGGAGGTGCTACAGGACCATTATTTAAATTTTTTTTGTAGTTACATAGTTAACATGGCTATCCCTCTGAGACAATTTTGATTGTGTTACCTTCTAAAAATTAGAAATATGCTTAACTTAAACCCCATCCCATGGCTCTTTAAGGACTTGATTTCCCTCAAAATGCCCTTTGCTTAACCTCATTATGTTTTTCTCTTACCCCATCCCTAACACATGCATCTTTCACTCTAGTTACAAGAAAATTAAAAAGAGTCTGTCTGGCAAACAAATCACATACATCATGTTATAATGAAAGATAACTTAAACAGCTTTCATTATAAAGGCTCTGGAACGCGATCAGAGCTCCACTTCAGTCACCAGTGCTTTCATAGTACACATTTAATCTTTCTGGCCAAGGTCTTGGCTAATCTAAAACTTTTGTTTTGTCTCTTTGATTATTGAATGTCAGAGATATTCAAATAGCATACTGGTGAGTGTAGTTTAAAAATGTCAACCCCACTGTACTGAATTACTGAAATGTGTTGGATTTGGGTATTGCTTTGTTTGTGACAATGAGCTAAGTTTTCAAAAATTCTGATTCTATTTTTTTCTTAAACATTCTTAAAGTATTTTTTCAGTCAGTTGTTGGACACATCACATTTTGAGTAATGGCGTCTTGTTATATGCATCCAAGGGCTTACATAGTTTAATGTGGATCTTAATAGCAAAGGGTTTAAACTCATAAAAATGAAGACATACTGGAAAGCTGACTTTGTCACTTGCCAGGATGTTGAACATTGGATGAGCACTCTTTTTTTAACGTACTGATTTTGGCAGCACAAAAGTTGCTTGGAGTTTCTACACTACGTTCTACTCGGGTTGCTCAAGTATTGAGTAATGCTAAACAGTGGGTATTGTGGAAACCGTCTCTTCTGAGATGTTTTCCTTTAAGAGGTATGTAGAAATAAATGTTATCTCCATGGGACCAGATATATAGTTGAGCCTGAGGCCCAACCTCATGCCCAAATTGTGCTTGAAAACTGGAAGAATATCCCTTGGATCATCTAACTAGTAGGCCCTTGGTTATTTAACATGGCAGTGTGGTTCTGCAACACCAGCCTTTGTAAATAGTTTTTATCTTTGTAAAATAACTTAATGTTTACACAGGTGATGGACCCCAGTGTCGAGATTATGTTATTAGTCTTGGGGTGGTGAAACCTCTGCTGTCCTTCATCAGTCCATCTATTCCCATAACATTTTTAAGGAATGTTACTTGGGTCATGGTCAACTTGTGCCGTCACAAAGACCCACCTCCACCGATGGAAACTATTCAGGAGGTGAATTGAATTATTCACTTATAAATGTAATTAAACAGGTTAAATTGTTAACTATCTTGATTATTGCTGTTAATATTAACGCGCTCTCTCTCCTCCAGATCCTTCCAGCCCTCTGTGTTTTAATTCACCACACAGATGTAAATGTGAGTAAAAACATTTCCCACAAATTAGTTTGTGACTCGGTATAACTGCATATTGATTCTCATTTACCTTTTGTTTGCATACAAAGGGACATTATGGTGATTCCATATTGTGTTAAATAAGATACTGTGTCCTATACCGCTGAGTCTTTTTGAGGCATTGTCCATACAGGAAGATTTTACTGGCAATACCTGTATGTAGATCTCTCCTGTCTCCACCTGTAGCCACAAAAATGAGCCAGATATCTGAATCCATATCCGCAGATGTGGATAGCCACAGATATAAAGCGAACATCTGTGAATTTTGCAGGGTGTAGGTACAAAATTTGTGTGCAGCCATATCCGCATCCGCATCCATAGGTATAAAGCAGATATTTGCAGGGCTCAACCTGTATGCTTATATTAGCATAATCCCTTATGTGAACATTTTTATTGTTCTGTGTCCTTTTTTTTTCTGGATTAGTTTGTCACTTGGAAAGAAGTCGAAGGCAAACTAAAAATGTCAGTTTTATGCTCGAGTATGTCGACTTTGATATCCATTAACTATACCAGTTGAAATTCATGTGTTAACTTACACTGATATAACTGTTCCATGTATACAAGGCCTCTCCTTTGCCTCAAAATGTAGAGAAGTTTTAGGAAACTCCATGTAACTACAGATCAGTTCATTCTCACTTTTAGCAGCTGAAATGAAACTGACCCTCTTAATTCCTGAGAATTGCTTAGATTTTTGTAATCATGCATCTGAACTTTTAGTTTCCTTTTTTCAGAGACTGCTTCCAGTGTAATTTTGTAAATGCATTTTGTATTCACATTAATGTAATTTTTGTGTAGTTCACCTGTGCTACTAAAAATGAAAATGTTATTTCAGCATGCAGTGCTACTGCATCTAGTTTCCACTAAGTAACTCAAACTCTTCTTTTAAAAATAATCTGTGAAGGAACTCTACTTAGTACATAAGAGTAGTTATTCTTCCGTGTGTGGTGTGGCATCTTTCTGAGACTGTCTATTCTGTTGTCTTTAGGGTGACAGCACTTCAAGGATCAATTTTTAATTTTTCAAATATTGTTCATTTTAATTAAGATTCTCAAGAGGATAGATATGTTAGAATTCCTCACAGATGTTTGACCATTATAATCTTGGCTAGAGATATAAGTCATATTTTGTCCTATGTTCTAGCTACCAGGAAGGCAGCAGACAAAGGTGCAAAGAACAAATTATAAAGCGGCTGCATTTTATACTTGTTAAAGACAATGTTAAATAGCAGAATACTTTCCTTCTGTTTATAGATGTTAAATAATCAAATCTTCTGAATGAAACAACTCTAATCTTGAAAAATTTAAAAAAACTAGAAACATTCAAGTGGTCTCTAACAGCAATCAAATCTTGAACCAAAAAGATTAACTTTAAATAGAATAACTTTATAAGATAGGTGTTGGCACATCTTATTTAGACCTTTCTTTCCTCATGGGTTTGATACTTTTTTTTTTTTTTTTTTTTAAATGTTAGATATTGGTAGATACAGTCTGGGCCCTCTCCTACCTAACGGATGCTGGTAATGAACAGATCCAGATGGTGATAGACTCTGGAATAGTCCCTCATTTGGTTCCCCTTCTCAGCCACCAAGAAGTCAAAGTGCAAGTAAGTTTAGATACTATATTTTGAAATAAATAAGATATTGCTATTCTACAGTATTGAAGTGGCTTAACTTTTTAATTTAGTTATCACTTTGACTAAAGTTTTACGAGTAAACTTTTATTTGCAGAACACTTAGGTTATCAGTATCAGTTATCTGTTTTGTGGTGATATTTGAATGAAAATATTTTGCTTTTTTCACTGTTCTTATGCTCAGCTCACAGATAAAAATGTTTTTCTAAACGTTTAAGTTATTAAATACAGTGTGTTGTTTCAGACTGCTGCACTCAGAGCTGTAGGCAATATTGTTACTGGTACTGATGAACAGACGCAAGTAGTTCTGAATTGTGAAGCTCTTTCACATTTCCCAGCACTTCTGACACATCCCAAAGAAAAAATTAATAAGGTATGTAAATAAGTTTTGGGTGTCAAATTTATCCAGAGGAAGAATAATGATAATTATTTGCTCTTATTGTAAACATTATTGACCAAATGACAGCACAATATTTTTCCCCCAAATATTATAATTAAGGCTATGATTTAGTCACAGGTATTTTTAGTGAAGTCATGGACAAGTCATAGACAATAAACAAATTCACAGCCCTGTGATCTGTCCATAACTTATACTGCTGACAAAATCTCGGGAGTGGGGGAATGGCACCCTGGGGCTGCTGCTAACGGGGGAGCTATGGGGACGATGCTCCAGGGCCAGGGGCCACTGACCAGCGTCTGCTCTGGCTGCTGGAAGGCAGTGGATTGGCAGCTACTGGGGGACGGGGACTGGCAGCCATGCAGGCTGTTTCAGAGGCCGCAAAGGTCAGTCACAATGGCCACTGCAGGAAACACGGAGATCACAAAGTCACAGAATCCATGAATTTCATGACATCTGTGACAGAAATGGAACCCTAACTGTAACCTGATGATGCGTCTTTGTTGCAATACCAGTTTTTTGCTGATAAATCTTAATCTTGTTATATTTTCTTTATTTAAATTAAGCAGTCAGTATCCTAAAATCTAGGAAACCGCTTAAATATCCTTGCCAAATATAGTACAGTAAAACTCCAATAGTCCGGCATCCAATAGTCCGGCACTCCTGATAGTCCGGCATCAAAATGGCAAGAGCCTAGTGAGTGAGCTTCGGTAAAAAATGAGTCACAAGGTAACAGCGGCAGCACCTGAACTGAGCAAAAAGGGTAAAAAAAGGCTTAAAAAAACTAAAACATTACAATATGTTGTATACAGTATGTACAATAAAAAGGGTTAAGAACACTTTATATACAGTATATAATGTATACAGTATATATATAACCAGTTTATAGTACCTCCTGATAGTCCGGCATATCTGATAATCCGGCACCACCTAGGTCCCATAGGTTCCGGATTATCGGAAGTCTACTGTAATTCTTTGTAATAACATCATCAAAATTGGGGCATTTCAGAATGGTATATAAACCAGTATTCATCCATAAACCCAGCAATGGGTTCTTGACCTTGTATGAAATTTGAGGCTTATGTTGTGCTGCAAGGTTGGCATTTGCCAGGAAAAATTAATTTGGGACTGGGCACTGGTAAATAGTGGCTTAAACTTAATTTTAAACTGGGAAAAACAATTGCATCAGTACCCAGCAAGTTCAGCAAGCATAGAGTGAATCTTTTCAAACTATATCATTCAAATCTTAAGAATAGGTTTAGTCTATCAATTACATCAAAGTTGGTCTTTTGTTAGAAATGTTGCATAGTCAGGTGGACCTGGTAGTCTGTTAATCTGATTGCTTAATGCTTCAATCCTGCAACTGAAGGATGAACTACTTCTGTTTATATAGTATTGGAAACTGAAATTAGTTCTGACATCTATAACTTCCTTGCAAAAATATAAAATCAAAAAGTATACAGATATTTCAGGGTTCAGTAGCATAATTACATTTTTAGTAGTATTCCCACTGCTTTTTCCTGGAGTGATAGAAAGAATGATTTTACCTAGTAAAAGCCTCCCCTGGTAAATAACATGTTATCCCTAAGCATTATGCTTGTTTTTCTATGAAATAGTTTCTCTGCATCTTGCATTCAAACCAAGAAACATTATAGTGCTGTTTTATGTGTTGTTAAAAGTAATGTGAATGTGGAATACAGTTGGTTAAATTTACTCTCTAGGAAATCTGTTTGAATGGTGTGTGTGATAGGAAGCGTTCTAGTTTCAATGCTTCATACTTTTTAATGTTGATGTTTTATAATGTATTTTTGAGAGAAAATGTACAAAGGCTACAACATGGTAGCACTGAAAGTGCTCATTTCAGAGTGTATATGATAAATGTTGAAATTTTGGGGAGGGTTTTTGGTTTTTTTTCCACATTGCCAGTGATTAGTGCCCTAAATAAACTCAACAGATGAATCTGACCTGATTAGAAAGCTCTAAAATCTTCATTGACATCAGTGATCTTGTGATTTTGATTTTAGAGTTCATCAGAGTTTGTAAATGTGACTTTGAGATTTTTATGTTGTTGTTCTTTCATGCTCTTAATTTCATTGAGAGCTGCTTATTCACTTTGTCACAAATGAAATAAAAGGTTTATATAAAGTAACCCCTGTGGTACAAATGATGGGTAGCCAAATTATCCAATTAACTATAATAATGTCAGCCCTCAGTTTAATCATGCCTTCTTGAATATGGGGTGCAAGACGGAAGGGGCACATGCCCCAACACTGTGGGCAGGATGGACAAGGGGCTGACCAGCAGTTGGTCGGGCCAGAGTCTCTGGTGGTCTGGGAGAACTAGTGGAGAGCCTAGCACCTGCAGCATAGGTTTCCCCCCCCCAATACTCACTCACTGGCAGTAGCAGGGAAAATGGAGCAACATTCTCCCAGCTTGAGGGAGGGGGTGGGATGCTGAGTGATTGCAGCTCGGGAAAACACAGCAAGCTGGGGCTATCATGTTCAGCTTCTGCTGCTGCTGTCAGTGAGTGCAGGGGGAGGCAGATCACTGGCCCTGCTAGTTCCCCAGGTTTTATTGCTCAGGGGAGGAGATTGGGGAAAGAGGCAGAGCAGAAGAAGGGTGGGAAAGAGATGAGGCGAGAATGGGGCAGGAGTGGAGTCTGAGGGGGTATCCTGGCCCTTCCCTGTGCTGGGGGAGGAGAGCAGTCACATGGCCTCACCAATTGCCTTAGTTCTTGAAAGTTTGAGCCTACAATGTTGTGACTGTCATCTAGAATTTTTTTCCTTTTTATGGAGTGTTTTATGTGGCAGTGTCTAATATAACTATGCCTATATCACATTGGGCACTCGGCTTCATGATCACTACTACCTAATTTGGGTTGAGTGTTGCCATTCTTGCCATTTATAACTTTATTATACATATGTAACAAAGTAAAATCAGTGCTTATGTAAATTGTACACATCTATATGTGAGCCTGTTCTTATTCACGTTAAAGACCACAGCAAACTTCTGTCTTCATTGGAAGTAGGAGCACAATTACCTTTCCTCCTACACGTTTTGCACCAGGTTTTCAACTTGCCTAGCGGTGGTTGAAAAATCTTGTACATTTAGCGAGAATTTTTTAGTGAATATTGTTGAATTTTATCCAAGTTTGCAGGTATGGAGTGCTGGTAGCCATCTACTTTGTTGTTTGTTTGTAGTTGTTGTTCAGTTGTCAGTTCATACCTGTTAATCCTGCACTGTAGGTCTTGAGTAGCTTTTAGATTGATCTCAGCCTTGGGAAAACTTCAACCAGGTTGAGTGAAATTTTTTCTTTTTCTTTGGACAAAGAAAACATTAGTGTGGATATCTTCCTAGTAGTGGTAGTAAAGCCCTGTAGTATTTTATCTTAAAAATGTATATTTGAAACCGTGAATACACATTTTCTGGATAAGCCTGAGGGGTAGCCGTGTTAGTCTGTAACTAAAAAAACAAACCAAAAAAACCCTTAAATGAGTGGTCCTCTAGCACCTTAGAGACAAACAAAAAAATATAAATAGTATCATGCGCTTTCGTGGGCACAACCCACTTCTTCAGATGAATGAAGCAGGAGGCACGGGGACAAATGTGAAATATCCAAAAAATGGTTTTCTGCTTTACAACAGGAACAGATTTTTGCAGAGCGTAGGGAAATATGTGCCTTTGTCACTGGCTGTTGAGCAAAGTTGACTTATAACTCTTTGGAACCCTTTCAGCCCTCCGCTGAAGATAATGCTGCTGTTTTGAGTGGACTTTCAGGATATGGAATTAACTGAGGATTTTTGGGGGTTGAGCTATCTTTCTGGAGGAAAAAAGTATCAGTTAATCTACAGGTTTAGAGAAGATAGCAATAATCCTATTGGTCTCCCATTGTAAAAAACACTTTGGAGTTGGGTCCAGCCTTTTTTACCTCTTTCTTTAATGTACCTAATTGGGTTATTGTTTGCAGTGGTGTAGTGGAGATGGTGCCATGATATTGGGAAGAATAAGTGAGGTGAGGTAAAATCTTCTATTGGACCATCAGTGAAAGACAGCTAGCTTGCCAATTTCACCAATAGACGTTGATCCAAAAAATGTGTCCTCACCCACCTTGTGTTTTCCAATTTGATTATTATGATTCTTAATGCAACTGCATACAGAACTACACTATTTAAGTCTTTAATTGTATTGATGGTTGGGTTCTAAGGTATGTTTTTCAACTTCAGAACTTATGAGTTTATTAGAATTGTAAATGAATGAAATCTTGCTGGAATGGAAATGGGTGATTCAAAATTTCTCCAATGTATTTTTAAAGCTTATGGTTTGTTTGTTTTTTTTCTTCCTGTAGGAAGCCGTATGGTTCCTATCTAACATCACTGCAGGAAACCAGCAGCAAGTTCAAGCGGTGATAGATGCTAACCTTGTTCCAATGATAATACACCTTTTAGATAAGGTTGGATAATAATTAATTTTATACTGTTTACATGAGGGAAAAGCAGTGCTGTAGAATTTCTGATAATTACCTATAGTTTTTATTTTTTGTAAGTCTGTTTTAATTGGTTTGAGGTAAGAGTAAAAAGATTTTGCATATATCACTAGTTAGAGCATAGTACTTTAGTTAATTCAAGTCTAAATTTCCTTTCTTGTGTCAGTGCTTCCCTAATTCATAGAGGGGAGGTAGTTTAGGGAAATGATCCTTTGAAAAATATTGTCTTACTAGGGATGTTAACATGTACTCATGTACACAGTTAACCTATGAGCCCAGGCTTATTGGTTAACCCACACGGTTACACAAACCCCCCTCTTGCTGCCTCGGTATCAGGTGGGGAACTGGCTGCCCCCCTGTGATGCTGCCTCTGTATCAGAGATAGCAGTGGGGTGGGGATGGGCACAGGTGGGAGTCAGTGCTCAAAGCTGATTTAAAAGTTAGCTCCCCGTGAGCACTGGCTCCCTCCTGCCCTCTATGTATAAACATGTAACTGCTGAAATTTTCAGCGATTACACATTTACAAAAATAAATGTTTAACATCCCTACTTCTTACAGTTAAAAATTAATGTAGTAAGATTTAAAATAAAATTATAGCATTCAGAAGTCATTGTGACTAAGTTCTGCACTTTGTAGAAGAAAGAGGTGGAAATTAATCTCTTCTCAAATGTCTGAGGCTTTCAGCAGACCACAAAAATAAAGAATCAGGGTAATAATTTTTAGTTAATACTTTCAAGAATTCTTTTTAATGAAGATTTTCTTCTGCCTTTCTGTCTTTCTTTGGGAGCATTATAAGGAATTCTACAGTGATGACATTTCCAAACTCAATTGTCTCCAGTAGCTTAGGTTGCCATACATATCTGCTTCCAGCAGAGTAATCTCAAATTAATCATGGCCTGGAGCAGTAGTCCAAAAAGCAGATAAATCTTTATCACTAATTTTAACAAAGTAAATACCTATAATAGAAATAACTATATATTTGTGGTAGTTTATATGCTAGCAGGTCTTCCTGCTGTGAGTACAGAACTTCACATATCCCTCTATGATGGGTGGAAAGCATAGTAGCTGTTAGCAGGCATTTCAGGATGCTTTTACTTCCTAGCACCTTATCAACCTGTAAGTGCTGGAAAGAAGAGGCTTCTGTAGTAATGATTATTACCAATATATTGTAATTTTTGAGAACAGAATTCCATAAAGGAAGCATAATTTTCTATTAAATCTAGGTGTTTTGGGTGAAATTAATAAACACACTAAGTATGCTTAAAAGCTCACTGAGACCAAATGCTGAATCTCAGCTTCTAAAGCAATATGGCATATCAGAATTAACACAGTTTAATGTCTGTTACAGTGATACAGGGTGGGTGGAAATTATTACTTTTTTTTTTCTTCCCAATTGTTCTTCAGCTCTCTGCTCCAGGTCTAAACTGTTTTCTGCTGCCCTCTAGCTAACGACTGTGCAAGTGAGGCAGTGGGCAATGGTGGGTTGAATAGGAGGTAGAAAAGAGAGATTACAGAAGTAGTATCAGGGAAAATAAACTTCTTACTCTCCCCCACTATGTCCTAACACTTCACAAGATTTTTCTGCCTGTCTTTTTTTTTTTTTTTAATTTCAACCTAAACTAATGGAGAGACAACCTGGGAGTTACACTGTGGCATTCCTGCCCTGGGAGGTTTTTAACAGGCCAGACAAACATCTGTTAGTAATAGATGTTTTGCCTTGGTTATACCTGGGGCCCTGGCTTAGCATGGGGGTGGATGGACTGGATGACTTCTTGAGGTCCCTTCCAGCCCTACTTTTCTGTGATTCCAAATAATGTACAGCCAACTATTATTGTATTTTAGGGTGATTTTGGTACTCAGAAAGAAGCTGCGTGGGCTATAAGCAACTTAACAATCAGTGGAAGAAAAGATCAAGTAAGTTAATACCTTTTTCCAAAATTAGTTTACACCTCTCTTTTTTTTTTTCCTTCATTGAGTATATTTGACGTATTAAAAGTGGGGGATCAGTATTTAAATTACCTGACAAAATAAGACAGACTTCAGACTCCTTTAATTGATTTGCAGTAATTAAGGGAAACAGATGTAAGAGTATACTCTGGTATTCATTTTTGGAGTGATCCAAGAATAGGAATATTGGTGGTGACTGAGAGGGATTAGAATGAAAGTTACATTGTACATGCAGCATGAAACTTAGTACCTATCTGAATAATTACATTGTCTCAATTAACAAAGAGTGCAAAAAATAAGTGTGAAAACCAAGTGTTTTATTTGCAGGGTAAGGGTGGGTTGATGGTCCAACTTCTATCCCTGCATGTCCTTGAAATTACTATGACAACAGGGCATTCCATGTAAATTGGACCGCATTCTCCAAATGATTTGCAATTAGGTCTGGATACAAAATGTAGATTTTGTCCTGTTTCAGAAAGATCAGGCTAAAACTTGTATTGGAGTGCATCAAATTGCAACATTCAATGCCTTTCATTGTGTAATCTAAATGTAAAATTTTATGAACCAAAAAATTCATACATTTAATTTTGGATTTTAAGCATTCTAAACTGAACCTAAAAAACCCACTGATTTCTAGAACATTTTCTTTGTGCTTCCTATGTGGGTAGGCATGCTCACGGAGCCGGAGCACGTTGAAAGCAGTGTCCATCAGTGCCCATATGTGCCTTGGTTCAACTCATGCTTCTGACCAAGAAGATAAAGGATGGGTGGGGGAGCAGACCAACCACCTCCAATTCCTTCTCACTGACACACACATTAAGGGTCAGAACCTCCAGTGTCTAAAGTTTCAGCTTTCATCTTTATCCGTGAATATATTTAGATACCTGAAAATAGTTTTTATAGTTCTAGTTATAAAGTTTTGGTCTGATAATTGTAGCATTGGTCTCCTTGAGTTGCGGAGCATCTCCCCTTTACCCTGTTAGCGTACTGGACTATACCCAAGACTCTGGGTTTCAAAATTTGTTGTCCTGCTTGTGATTCTTCTTGGTCAATGAAGACCATCAATGCTGCTTGTATTACCTCAAGGAAACCCTCATCCTGTCAACCCTCTGTCTGCCACATGTTCCCCAGCTGTACCCAGAAAGGATGGGAACCTGGTCTTAAGAAGCCAATAGAAGAGTCCCAAGGCCATAGTTGTACTCAGGCCAAGGGATCCTCTACCCCGAACACTGATGTAACTCAGCAAGAAGCATGCTACTTGCCACAAAGTCTGACTCTTGAGTAAAGGAGTCTACTCCAACAGGTCCAACAAGACCTTGCCAAAAGAAGAGAATGAATAACAGTCTCATAAGTATGAGACTGCCTTCCTCCAAATCCAATTTAAAGAAGTTGGATTCAGACTTTCCTGAACTGCAAGTCCGTAACCTCTGCCCAACATCTTCAGACCTCCTAAATCTGAGACATGACAAGAAAGCCTATGAGTCTAGGACAGGTGAAGCAGAATGGCTCCTGCCACTGCAGTGAGTGGGGGAGAGAGGGGCTGACTCCTGCTGCTGCCCCATGCCATGTCCCTTGGGGAAAGAGATGTAAGGGTACAGGGACACACGTGCGCACACATGCCTCAGGGTCTCCTGAGCTGGATTATGAAACTGCTTGGGCCATAGATGGCCCATAGGCTGTGAGTTTGAGAGCCCCGGTGCAGGGCTCCATTTGCCCTGGACTATGATTCAGCAATCCCTCCAGTTGTCCCAGACGCACACCCTGGGATTTGTCAGCACAGATTAAAATCAAACACCAAGAGCATCAGTTACTCATCTTTGTCTTCAATGGCTGTGGCACAGAGGGTACATCTAAACTACATGGCTCCGTCAACAGAGCCATGTAGATTAGGCAGGACGGCAAAGGGAAATGCCCCACGTTTCACGAGGCATAAAGGATCTGCAGACGAAAGGTTCTGGGGTCGGCAGATCCCCCGTCTAGACTGCCGCGCTGTGCCGACAAACAGCTGATCGGCACAGTGCGGCGGCCATTTTGATTTAAATGAAGCGGTGATTATTTAAATCGCCACTTCATTTCCCTTTGCCGTCCTGCCTAATCTACATGGCTCCGTCGTCGATGGAGCCATGTAGTTTAGACACACCCAGACTGTCTTAGCTGCAGCTCTGGATACGTGTGCAGATTGAACCCCACTCACTCCAGGGATTGCTGAAACTTACAGTCCTCCTGAGGACATCTTTGCTCCTCAAGAGCCAGTCTCTCCCAATCCATTAGGTCCCCCTCTCTTTCTTGAGAGGTTATAACTCCAAGAAGCTGGCCTTTGGGAGGAGTCTGTCCCCCATTCCATCTTCAAGCTATAATTTCCCTCTAACAGCTTTGTTGATACCACTTTTTGAATGGGAATTAGCTTTCTTCTTACTGGAAGATTCCATACTGACCAGGGAACCTTTATTGCTTTCTCCAAAACATAATGTTCCAGTCAGATGACCTGGAGCAGCTTAAGCAGTGAGGTAGAGAATGGTCCCATCTCAGAACTATTCATACCCCATGCTATTGGGGACCTCTACAGACCCTGTTTGACCCACCTCGTTGGTCATATGGGGGGACAGACAACTGTGCAACCAGTACTATCCCACATATTCCAGTGTGCTAGGGCATCACCCCTGCCCTCCAGAGCCTACTGATGAGTATGCACTGCGAACAGCAGTTCCACCAAAACTAATGAGATTTGCATCTTCATCTTCAGATGAGGGAGTGATTCCAGTGTTTACAAGTCCTCTGCCCCCCATGACTATCCACAGTTGCAGGAAATCCTTTGCAGAATTGGAGAGGAGCTACAGATTTCCCTTGAGGAGGGTTAAAATCTTGGACAGAGCTTGTTTCCAGACTCTCATAGAGGAAGGCAAACTAGTTTCCAGACCTGCTCTCCAACCAGCAGTAGATGTGGCTCATGCATCTTCCAGGGCAACAACTACTGCCCTTGTAACGTGCTAGGAGTTGTAGCTCCATACTTTGGGGTTTCCCAAGGTGGTCCAGCACATGCTTGAGTTGCATCTGTTTAATCAGAGAGCCGATGAGTCCTTATGGATTTTAAGGGCTCATGGGCCACTCTCAGCTCCCTAGACATATATACATCCAGTGCTTTTTTTGTGTTTAAAAAAAAAAAAAAAAAAAAAAGTGCTCGTACTCCAGGGGAAAAGTTGTTGAGCTCTGACTGGAGGTGCTGGTACTGCATACTAAGCAGTACTATCACAAAAAAGCACTGTATACATCTGCCATGAAGAAAAGTCTACTGACAGGCTGGCCTAGACAGATGGCTCAGCAATTCTTTCACCAGAGAAAGTAAAGGGTTCAAAAGGCCCACTTCCCTGCAACTTTGGCAACAGATTCCTCATCCCAGTTCCAGCCCTTGCCTAAAGATTTTTTTGTCAGGAGCTTGAGTGCTGCAACCACTGAGTCCAAAATCTCCTATCTTCCACACACTACGTGAGGTAAGGATGTTAAACGGTGGGTGATTGTGTAGTTGATACAATCGTGTAGTTAAGGGAGGGCACTCAAAAGGAGCTATCTGTGCTGCGGCTCTGCAGTTTAACTGTAGTAAGAGGCGGGTGCGCAGGGAGCCCGGCTCCGTCTACATTTAAACTGCAGAGCCGCAGCAGGGGTAGCTCCTGGACCTGGCACAAGCTTGGGACTGAGCCGGGCTTGCTCAGTCCCGGCTTGTGACTGGACTAGCTGCCCCTGTCCGTGGGGGGCCCCGCAGCAGCAGCTCCCTGCTGGGAACAGAGCAGCGAGTCATTCCCAGCCATTACGGAGGGTCCTCTTCTATAAGGCACACCAAACCAGTCACAAAGAGCACTTCTGTTTACCACCCTGGCTACCAGAAACCATACAGGCAATTCCTTGTGCCACCACCAATACCCCTTCTTATACTAGGGGTGGGAAACCTACAGCCTGTGTGCCAAGCTTGCCTTGATCCAGTCTGCAAGGCTCAGGGCTTGCCCTCTTTTCCCCCCCCCCCCACCCTCCACCCAGTGGTGCGAGCCAGTGCTGTTCCCCACTACAGCAGGGGTTGGGGGCAAACCTCACAGGCTGGATCAAAGCAAGCTGGCGCTGGATCTGGCCCGTGGACTCTCCCTGGCATAGGGAAGGAAGCAGCTTTCCACATTGCAAGAAGTGCTTCCCTGCAGTGTGCAGCACCTGTGCTGGTCTCTTCTCCTGTGGCTGCACCAGGTAGGCACCCCAGTCTTCTGCCCCCTAATAACCATACCCCACCCCCAATCTGCTCTTACATTCTCCCTCCTGCCCAGACCCCACATCTCCAGCCTACTCCTGGGCAGGAGATGGGGGCAGATCTCACACTCCCAGCAAACTCCCTGACAGCCCCCTCCATACACTGCACCTCTCCTTTTTGGCCTAACCTAAGAGCCTAGGAGACCCACAAAAATCAACTAGTCCTAGGCCCCCAGAAGAGTTAATGCAGCCCCGGGGAAGCCCCAAGCCATGGTGGCCTGAGTTTCAAGAATGAGGTTAGTGAGCGGAAGTATCTTTTTCTTTCTTCCTATGGGTCAGTGGCCCCAACCCACAAGTTTCACCACCCCTGCCTTTATATGAGGATATAAAAACTAGTCTCACCAAATAAAAAGGTGGTTCTGATCCCAAAAGACCTGCTATATTCTCAGGTGAATTTATAACACAGAACCTTATCCAAAAAAAGCAGTCGGTAGCCAATCCTTTAGAATCTAAACTCTACAGGTTTAAATTATAAAAAGGGAGAAGGGGTGAGAGTTAAAGTTACTAAAGGAATCAAAATATATACACCCACTGCAAAGTTCTTGGTAGAGGCTTGTAACATTGATGGAATAATCTGCTGTCTTAAGTCAAGTCTCTGGAATACATTAACATTGGATGGGTCATCAGTCCTTTTTTAGAGCTTCAGTGTATTTAAGATTATCCAGACTACTGCCAAGGTGCTCTTACAAACTGGCTCTGTACCAATGGGCTAGAGAGGCGATAGTTTGTCCTGTAGAAGGAATATAAATTAGGGCTATCAAGCGATTAAAAAATTTAATTGAGTGCGCTGCCCCTTTGAAATGCTGTGGTGGCATTTCAAAGGGGCAGCGCTGTGGGAGCCCGGGATCAGCTGGAGTCCTCAGCTGACCCCAGGCTCAGTGCAGCTGCCCCTTTGAAACGCCACACCAGGGGTAGCCCCGCAGGAGCCTGGGATCAGCTGGAGTCCCCAGCTGATCCCGGGCTCTGCTCGCACTGCCCCTTTGAAACGCAGCGGTGGTGTTTCAAAGGGGCAGTGCTGTACAGAGTCCGGGATCAGCTGGAGTCCCCAGCTCACCCCAGCTCTGTGCAGCGCTGCCCCTTTGAAAGGCCACCCCAGCGTTTCAAAGGGGCAGCGCCGTGGGAGCCCAGGATCAGCTGGAGTCCCCAGCTGATCCCAGGCTGCGTTGCGCTGCCCCTTTGACGTGCCAGGGCGGTGCTTCAAAGGGGCAGCGCCACACAGCTGACCCCAGGCGCTGACCCTTTGCAATGCAGCAGCGGTGTTTCAAAGGGGCAGCGCAGTGCAGACCAGGATCAGCTGGGGATTCCAGCTGATCCCAGGCTCCGATTGAGCTGCCCCTTTGAAACGTCCTGGTGGCGTTCCAAAGGGGCAGCACTGCGGAAACACGTGCCATTAATGCGTTACAAAAAATTAATGCGTTAATTGTGCTCTGCGTTAATCGCAGGCGTTAACACACCTTAATTGACAGCCCTAATATAAATATTTGGCTGGTTGTGTGTTTTTTGTGTTTTGTTTTGTTTTTTTCCAAGGCCAGCAGGGCCCAGCGGCTAAAAAAGAGGCAAAGAAGCTGGATGTCTCTGGTCATAAAGTCTATTAAGTTTCACATCTTAAATCAACAAGCAGTACTAAGCCACTATGCCTTCAACTCCTAGAATACACTCTCCAAATTCCAGGAGTTACTGCTAGCTGAAGCAAGATAGGAGTTTGCCGCTGTGCTTCACAAGGGCAGAACAGTGGCTAGGATGGACCTCTTTGCTGGTGGCCTTAGACTCCACCAGTTCAGCAGCTAGAATGATGGCCAAGGCTATTATCGTGGGGTGCAGCTCATGACTGTAGGTATCTGGCTTGCTGACAGAAGTCTAAAATGCAATCTGGGATCTCCTGTGCTCAATTGCACAGGTCTATGCACTGGTAAAATCTGACTTCAGGCAGCATGGTCTGAAATACTTGCAGGCAATGCTCAATTCATTGGGGTTCCACACTCTATCCCCCAGAGGAAACAGTCTTTAAAATCCCAACTTCCTTCACTGTTTTGTTCCACTCCACCCAGGCAGGACAATGCATGTCATAGGGGCAGACACAATAATAGGAAGCAGTCCACGTAGTCCTCTTCTGTACAGGATCAGGGAGCTTCTAAGCAGCTCCCAAGCTCCAAAACCCACTTTTGAAAGTGCGCCCAGGGATGGAGTACCAGTCCACATCCCAGATTCTTTAAATCCCCACCCCCCACTCCACTCCACTCCACCCACACACACACACCTCACTTCTACTGTACATGAGCCCAAATTACTTCAGGGTGTTGAGCACAGCTGGGTGGGATATTCTATCCAGTTCTGTACCCTTCCTACCTACCTTCCCTGTCCACCCCTAAGGGACCTTTCTCACAAGCAACTCCTTATACATGAGGTGCAATTGCTCTTTGCACTAGGAGTGATAGAGGAGGTTTCTCAGCAGTTAAGGGGCAAGGGCGTCTTCTCCCATTATTTCCTTATCCCTAAGGTCAAAGAGGGGCTATGGCCTATCCTGGACCTATTAAACCTGAATGTGTTCATCAAGAAGCTCAAGTTTTGAATGGTCTCCCTGTATCCAGGGGACTGGTACGCTGCCCTCCACCTGACTTCACTATATCAGTTATTCTGACACACACAAGATCCTCAGATTTGTGGTCAAGAGGCCAACACTATCAGTTCAGTGTTCTACCATTTGGTCTTGCTGCTGCCCCACATGTTCACACAACGCATGGCAGTGGTGGCAGCCTTCCGGAACAAGAACTGGGTACAGGTCTTACCCTGGCGCTTGTTGAGCTATTCTTCTAGGTAAGGAAAGTCAAAGGGCAGGTTCTGGAGCACATGGTACTGGTATGAACTACGTTCACTAACCTGTGCCTCATTCTAAACATGACCAAGTCCACGCCGGTTCTGACACAAATGATAAAGTTCATTGGAGCTCTCCTGGATTCCGCTCTGGCAAGTGTGTCCCCATCCAAAACACATTTCCAGGCCATGGCAAGCATCAAGAGGCTCCACTAGCGAGAAACTGTATGAGATTTTTGGGCCACGTGGCAGCCTGCACTCAAATGTTGCCACATTAGGTTGTACCATCACACCCTACAGGCCTGGCTAGCAAGAGTGTTCAGGCCCTCCAGGGACACTCTGTACAGGCTGGTCACCCTACCTCCTGTGACTCTTGAATCCCTCAACTGATGGCTTCAGCTGTGGGTGGTTTGTGCAGTTGTGCCCTTTGCCAAACTCCAGTCCGCAGATGCATCAGACATGGATAGGAGAGTGCACCTGGGAAATATCAGGACCCAGGGCTTATGGTCTCAGCTGGAACTATACTACACACCAGTGTCAGAGAGCTCAGAGCTGTTTGCCTGACTTGCCAGGCATTTCAGCCTCAGCTTCAAGGCAAGTGTGCCTTGGTACTGATGGGCAACATGGTGGTGGTGGTCTATAAAAGCAGACAAGTTGGTCCTCTCTTCTGTGCCAGGAAGCTCTCTGTCTTTAGGATTTCTGCACAATCCACCACATATAGCTGCAAGCCTCATACCTGTCACGGGTACAAAATGACCTTGCAGATCGCCTCAGCTGCTTGCTCAATACTCACGAGTGGTCCCTCAGGGTATATGTTGCCCCCTCAACTTTACCTGTGGAAGATGATCTCCATGAGGACCTCTTAACAACCCAGCACAACAGGAAGTGCAGCCAGTTCTGCTCTTTTCTGAACCAGAGCTGTGGCTCCACAGCAGATGCCTTTCATCTCTCGTGGTCAGGCCACATTCGCACACTTCCCGCTGAATCACAAGTTTCTCCTCAAAGTCTGACAGGACAGAGCATTGGTCAGTTTCATAGTACCAGACAATACAAGTTCACCACATTGCTTAACCTACCAGTGAACAGGCTGATGACTCTCCGTCTGCTCCCAAACTTCATTTCACAGTATCATGGCACCTGCAGCACGCCAATCTGGAGTCCCTCCTCCTCCTGGCATGGAAATTCCATGGCTGAATCAGTTGGAGATGCAGTGCTCCAATTCACTTAGGGAAGTCCTATTGGACAACCATAAACCCACACAACTTACCTGGTGAAGTGGAAATGTTTCATAATTTGGTTCCTACAAAGGGGCACTTGTCCACAACAAGCTTCTATCATCTCATTGCTCGGTTATCTTCACTTGAAATGCGAGGGGGCTGGCCATATCATCGATTAAGGTCTATCTAGCAGCCATCTCGACATTCCATCCCAGTGCATAAGGCAGATCGCTCTTTGGCAATCCCGTGGTATGGGTCACTTTCTTAAATGTTTGGACAGTCCGTATCCCCCAGTGAAAGACCTTGTACCACAATGGAATCTTAACCTGGACCAGCACTTGAACAAGAGAAAGTTATTTATAGTAATTGGAATTTCTCTGAAATGTATGGTCCCTATCTGTATTCCACTATTCCCCCCTGCTTCAGTTCTTCTCTGATTCATAGTAGAGAAGGAACTAGAGGGGCTCATCTCCTTGGTCAGAAGCACAAAATACGTCCATGCATGTGGACCAAAAGACACTGCTTTCAAAATCCTCTAACTCGGGGCACATGGTGCATGTTTGTACCTGGAAGTGGAATACAGATAGGGACCACACATCTCAGAGGAACTCCAATTCTATAATACTTCATAGTGTAATAACTGTAGTACTAAGGTAAACAGCTTTCTTGTACTGTTCAATACGTACTTTGAATAATTTTGTTTTCTTATTTAGTATGGTCTTTCCATCTCGTCTCTATTAAACAGTTTTTTTTGTGTTGCTAGTGTTCGCCTTTACATTTTAACTTATGTATATTGCTTTCTTTCCTAGGTGGCATATCTAATTCAACAAAATGTAATTCCTCCTTTTTGCAACTTGTTGACAGTAAAAGATGCTCAAGTTGTACAAGTAGTGCTGGATGGACTAAGTAATATATTAAAAATGGCTGAAGATGAAGCGGAGACCATAGCCAATCTTATAGAGGAATGTGGAGGTATGTTTTTTTGGATAACTAGTTGGTGTTACCATTATTATTACTAATGGTTTGGACATTAACCACAAATATAGTCAGACTTTGCTGTTTGTTACATCTTTGTCGTCTTTTTAAGTGCATCAAATCTCAATATCAAGTTCACTTGCTCAGTGATTTGAGATTTTAATTTAAACTTCTCTATTTGAAGTAATCATAAATTGAATAAACATAGTTTATCTGACCTAACTAGAAAATATAGTGAAAATTGGGTTATGGGACTGAAGTTTTCCAATTTTTATTTCAAATTATTTTGCTGTAGTACAAGAGGTGTCTTTACCTCACAGGCTGAAAAAGTAATTAGACTTGATCAAATTATGTCCAGATACTTTTAAAAACAAAATATTAAGTGGTAACTTAACGGCATTGAAGTATGTTTTTATTTTTTAAAATTGTTAAACACTTAACCTTCCACCGGCCAGTTGGAGTTCTTTCAGGAAAAGAAGCCATTTTAATATTAAAGGTTTAATTTGGTTACCATTACCACTATGCGTTCTGTGAAAAACCTCCTACATTGCAGCTAACTTTATTGAGGTAAAGTGATGCTCTTTGAAATGAGAAATACAAAGTGCATGAATATATAATACTGCATGAATGAAGTTCAGGAGAGAACGTACTAAAGTGGAGAGGTATTTGAGGGAACTATGTTATATGTTAAATTCTCAGAAACTCTTGATCTTTTTATATATTTGGCTATGTCTGTATATATGCTGGATGGATACATACATATTGGATGTATTCTACACCGCTGCAGTACAGTAATTCCTCATTTAACACTACAGATATGTTTCAGAAAATGATCGTGTTAAGTGAAAACATGTTATGAGGGGTCAGTTTTCCCATTGAAAATAATGGAAAAGGTGAGGGTTGCGTTTCAAGCGGCGGTGTCTGTTGGGACTGGGACATAAGGTTGGGGGAGAAAGGGGACTGGGTTACAGCAGGGAGGGGAGGTGTTTGGCTCTGGGGAAGGAAAGGGGAGGGTGATTGGGTTGGGAGTATGCCCCTGTGACGGGTCTGCTGGGACCCGCACTGCGTCTAGTGGGGGGGGGGGGGTTGCTGGGGAACGGCGCAGCAAGCAGCGAACCCTCCGCCATTTTGCAGGGAGGCGGGGGAAGCCCCGCACAGCCGCCGGCAACGGGCCGGTTGGGGAAATCGTGTTATTCCAAGGATGGTTGTGTAATTAAAAAAAGTTCCCTTTAAAAAAAAATTGTGCTATCGCGAAAACGTGTTAAGCAGGCACGTGTTAAATGAGGAATTACTGTACAGACTAATTGTCTAAGTCACTACAGTTACGTCTACGCTACGAGTTCTCTCGGCAAATATGCTAATGAGAGACTCATTTGCATGAGTCGCAATCTCACTTGCATATTTTCTGCCAATCCGTTTTTACACTAGGGGGGTTTTGCGCAATAACAAGTAGTGTGGACTTTTTTTTTTTTTTTTGCGCAAAAACCTCTTTTTCTGCTAGATCCTTATGCCCCAAAAAAGGTGGTATACCAATCTAGTGGAAAAAGGGGTTTTTTGCGAAGAAAGTCCACACTGCTTATTTTTGCGCAAAAACCCCTAGCGCAAAAATGGATTGGCAGAAAATATGCAAATGGGATCGCGACTCATGCAAATGAGTCCCTCATTAGCAAATTTTTTTGCTGAGAGAACTTATCGTGTAGACATAGCCTGAGTGTCTATGCACCTGAATTGTTAATCAGTTTATTTTCCCCAAATCCCTGGGAAGCTTTTACTGTCAGAGAACTGAGGCACAGAGTGACTTGCCCAAAGCCACTCAGGAAGTCTGTGACAGAGCTGATAATTAAACCCAGAATCTCAGTTTTGATTGAGTGATTTAACTATGACTCTTTTCTAAGGCAACATAAAACTCTCTGCAGTGTCTTCCTTCATTTACTACCTGTTTGGTAAGGAAAAAGCCTAGAAAAGTACTAATTATACTTACCTCAGGCCTTATCTGGCATAATTTGGCAATTAAGGGTTTGTCTACAAATGTTAAAGTAGATTAAACTAAATAGGAACAAATGTATTCTAGAGAAAGTGTATGCACATGCATCTAATCAGGAACAATTCCATGGGATACATGGTCTGGTCCCCTGAAGCTAGGAATAGCCAATGGGAATTATCCTCATACACTGCAGTTGAATTCAGTTCGTAATAGGGATGTAATAGTCTAGTTGATTAACCGATAAACAAAAGCTTATTGGTTAATGCTATAGACTACACGCATTTTCACCCGCCGTCACCAGTAAATTTTTTAGTAGGCTGGCCAGCAGCCCGGCTCAGTCCTGGCTTGTGATGGGTCCGGGACCTACCCTCGCTGCGGCTCTGCATTTAAAGCGTATTAGGAGCCAGGCGGACAGGCAGCCTTGCTCAATTCCGGCTTGCACTTTGGGTCTGGGAGTTCACCCCCAGATAGGGGCTGCTGCTACTCCGCGCTGCTGCCTCTGATACAGAGACAGCAGCAGCACAGGCAACAGGCACCTGGTCCGTGAGGGGAGCTGGTTTTTAAACTGGCTCCCCTCTCAGATGAGCTCCTGCCTGGCACCCTATTCTACAGAGGCAGCAGCGCGGAATGGGAAGGGACTCCTTAGGAGTGGGGCCAGATCACACTGGCTGCTGGCCCTGAATAGTCGAGTAACCCATAAGAATTCATGAGGTTACTTGACACTTCAATTAACTGATATTTAACATCCGTAGTTGAATAGTTTAACAGTGGAGGCAATAGGTGGGACAGGTGAGTTAAGAATTTGTGAGCTGAGGAGATGGGGATTAGTTTGGGAAGCCTCATACAGCTGTGATTGTCATATAAAGAGATCAAACTTGGTATTCACTTTGTCTATGAGTAGAGGAAAGGGGAGAATGTGAACCCTGAGGAGCAAGCTGCATCATTTTATTTCAAAAGGTTGTCTTAGGGTACATCTATCCTGGAATTAAAGCCCCAGGGCATGGCTGCAGTGGGTCAAGGCCAGCTGACTAAGGCTTGGACTATGGGGCTAAAAATTGCAGTTTAGATGTTAGGGCTTGGGGACCTTTCCCAGCATGGAGACCAAGGGCTTTGGGCTCCAGGCCACACCCAAACATCAAGTTGGTAGGGAGTGGGGAGAAGTTGACACAGGAATTATCAATAGTCAGGTGAAATATGAAAATAGTCTGGGTTTTCTGGTGGGTAAGGAAAAGTGTAAATTTAGTTGTATCCTGTGAGTAAGTGTAAAGTTATTAATTTTCACCAGGGGTGATACTGTGTCAGAAGTATAGACTAAGTATTTTACTGTAGGGCAGCTTATAAGTAACTCCTTTCCTATAAAGTGAAAAGGAAGAGTGCATATGTCTTTAGACGACGTAACTCTCTATTCTGGCTTTCTGAAGTTTGTTTTTGAGTAATTGCTACATCATATGTATTGTAGGTGTGTGCATGCCCAATGTAGATATTAGAGGTCCCCCCCAGTAGTACCTGTTGTGGTGGCTCAAGCACCCTCTGCAGTTGGGTGCCATTGCGTGTTGGTGTAAGGGTGGAGCTGTCCCCATCCAGTTCCATCTTACCTCCAGTGATATTTGGTGCAAAGATAGACTTGATTAATTCAAGTACTTGTCTCACTCTTCTTCGTTTATTGTTAGGTATAGTAAGTTTTAGTCCATTTCTGATGGTTTTATGGTCAGGTTTCTTTTTTACACTTTTGACCTTTTGTCCTCTTTCAGTACTAGTAGTGGAATGATACCTTGCTCACCAGGATTAAGTCCTACAGGACTTGTGCAAATCCTGTTCCAGTCAGCAATAGGGATGTGAATGATTGACCAGTTTACCTGTAGGGGCTGGAGCAGTTCCTGACCCACTGTAGGTCGGGGCACTCCAGCCCATCCACCCTCCCCATCCTGCCTGCCCCTTCGTTTAATCCGTTAACTGGTTAAACATTGTTTAACTGGTTATACAATTAAACAGGATTTTACATCCTTAGTCAGCAACCTTACATCTACCCTGCCTCAAATGCTTAAGAGAATCCCACATCAGTGACTGCCTTGTCTGTAAAAGTTTCAAACGCCACTTAGAGATCGGGAGGCATGACTTAAGTTTTTGCTTATTGGAGCAGCATTTCAAACCCCATCAGAAGGGGTCACATGGGAAAAGTGCCCAAAATACTTCTTCGTGACTATAGAATATCCCAACAGATGTCAGCAGTTCTTTGAATGTTGGTTCATGTGCATTTCAATTAGTTGTGTGTGTGCACATGCATGGTAGCTGGAAGATTTTTTTTATTTTTTTTTTCCCCTAGCTGCTAGCCATAAGGTTGACCTGGGTGCTGCCTGGAATGGTGCCTTCGTGGTGCCAATATAGAGCCCTGCTCATCTGCTTCCTACCTCCAGTGATGGTGAGGTGTAATGTTCCTGCGCTTGTCTTCACAAGTCCACTAGCAATTAGCTGTTCTTATTACCATTGTAAATAGTTAATAGTTATAGATACAGTTAATAGCAGTGTAGTTAGACCGAGGACTTTAAAGGATAGAGCCAAGCATCTGAAGGTGATTCTGATTGAAGCAGCTCTTAAATCGGTAAGAACATGGGTCTTCAGACCCAGTGCCAAGTACCTCCTCTTTGGTGCAGAGTGCCTTGGTGCGGTTAGCTGCCTTGATGCCAAGCAAAGACAAGACATGACACCGTGCTGTGAGACATGAGAGACACCCGCTCCCTCCCTCTCTCTCCTTCCCTCGTCTCCCTCTTTCCCGCCCGCCCCTTCCCCGGCAACTCGCAGGCGCCAGTCTCAATCTCCAGTGCCTCAGAAAAAGAAGTTAGGACAGGGATTGCTATCCACCTTTGGGCATAGGAAGTCAAAAAGTGAGAGACCTGAGCAGGGCCACATCCAGGCAAGCCCATCTCAACATGATCGTGTGTCAACTACCACTGGTAGTACAGTCTGCAAACCTCTTTCATTGCCACTTCAGAGGAGGGAACTGCAATTCCCTTTGACACGGAGGCATTCTGAGTGGTGCAGGAGCTCGAGTACCTCATGGCACCATTCTCCTCCCCATGAGAGTTACCAAAGTGAATGGTCTCTGCCCACCATCCCATGACAAGTCAGCAATGGCACATTCCCTAGTGCTGAGTCATGGTGCTGCACCAGCCGCGCCTCAGCTTCAGCATTTGTGAAGCCCTAGTCTTGACCATTGATGCACAGGAATACGACTCTTCCATGGTCCTCGGAGTCCCAACTCCTACCGGTCCAGCAGGAAAAGGATATAATCTTTTAAAGGCAGGATCACTGTTCTCATCTAGTACTGCAGAAGCTCATGACGCAGTGGCCATTTTGAACACCACGAGCCTTCCGCCAGAGTTAGGTTTCCCACTCCCAGGGCAATGTCATAGCTTCAGCCTCCTTTGTTCCCCCTGCAACACTGACTGCACCAGCATCTTCAGCCCCGGGCACCAGGGGCACTGACATCGATAACTCCAGCACCATTGATGGGGCCCATGGCACCGGTGAGCCTGCTACCGGCACTAAATGAGCCCAGCACCAAATGCAGCTCCAGCACTGATTGTTGCATCAACACGGAGGATGCAGTCAGACCAAGTTGAGTCAACTCCATTCTGTGCTCCATGGGCGTTGTTGACAGGTCACTTTCCAGTGGCAGGGGTCCTGCCTCAAGAGCCCCACCCCGAGACTCATTGGGAGTGAATGACAGGGAGTAACCACTCCTCGTGGGAACATCATTGTCATCCCCGATGATGTGGTAGCAGGCATGGCCACAACCCCTGCCCTGGAAGACAACAGGATCCTCCAACAGCTCCCAAGGAGAGTTGCCCAGGGCCTTGGCATATAGACTACTGATGTGACTGAGGATGTCGACCCCATGGTTGGATCTTACTCATGTTGCCCTTCCATTATCAAAGACCATCTTATCTCTAACAACACTATGGCAAACCCTGGCCTCTGTATCCCCCACATCCAAAAGAAATGAAGACTTTATTTTATGCCATCTCATGGCTATGAACACCTGTATACCCACTTTCCTGACTCACTGGTGGTTGATTCAGTGAACCAATGATAACATCAGGGCTTCCAAGGTCCCTCCTCCCAAAATAATCAAAGCATCTCAATCTCAGTGGTCAAAAGTTTATTCCACCGAAGGTTTGCAGCTCCATATTTCAAACCAGCAAGCCACAGTAAATAGGTATTCCTACAATACAACATCATCAGTGTCGAAATTTACAGAGCTACTGCCGCAGGATTCTCAGGCTGAATTTTTGGCTATGGTGGAGAGAGGGCAAACTAGTTTCCAGGACATCTCTACAAGCAGTCCTGGACACAGCTGATGTAGCCACACATGTCATGGCCATGGGTATCACCGTGAGAAGGAGATCATGGCTTCAGGTTTCATGCCTCCTGTATGAGGTCCAACAAACTATTGAGGAATTCCCCTTTGAAGGACTGTTGCTCTTTTCTGAGAAGATGGATATGATACTTCACATCTTCAAGGATTCTAGAGCAGTGTTTCTTAAACTTTTTAAGACCGAGGAACACCAAACGATTTTTTTTTTTTAGGAACACCAAGGATTTTTGTTTGGGAAGCGGGGAGGTGGGTGGGGAAAAGTTATTGACCCAAAAAAAAAAGCATCGGGGAGAGAGTTACTGAGGGGGGGGAAAAGAAGTTGCCTGCCCCTTTAAGGGTGGCCATTTTGAACTCTGTTGTTCTCCGCGGCACACCGGTGTGCCGTGGAACACAGTTTAAGAAACGCTGCTCTAGAGTAACTCTCAAACTCCTTGGGGATTCATACTTCTACCACCCAGCAGAAACATTTCACCACTTGCCCTCAGCTGCACCCATACCAATCACAAAGTCAGGAGGGCCAATGTAGGAGGAACAAGAGTGGCAGGAGGCGCCCTCATCAGTCTGACTAGAATTCAGGCCAGCAGAAGCTTCCATTAGGCTGTAAGAATGCTCCAGTCCTGCAGCTGGATCCTCTCCACCTTACCTTCTCGTCCCAACTGTCCCCCTTTTACTGTGCTTAGTCCCATAGTATGTCAGACCACTGGGTCCTTCGCATGATAGGGAATACTTCATATAGCTATGTGTTCTCCCAACCTTCTACCCCGCTTCTCTGTCCCTCCTCAGGGATCCTTCTCATGAGCAACTTCTTCTCTAGGAGGTGCAGTTACTCCTAGCTCTAGGAGCAGTGGAGGAGGTTCCTGAGGAATGCAGGGCACAGGGCTTCTACTCCCAGTACTTTCTAATTCTGAAAGCCAAGGGTGATCTCAGGCCTATTCTGGTTCTCAGAGAACTCAAGCTTGTGAAAAAGATCAAGTTTTGCATGGTCTCCTTGACCTCTAAAATTCCTTCCTTGGATCCAGTGGTCTGGTTTATCATCCTCAATTTGAAGGATGCTTATTTACATATTGCCACTTATCTCCCTCACAGAAAATATCTCAGGTTTGTGGTAAACATCCATTACCAATTGACAGTCCTGCTATTTGGTCTATCAGCAGTGCCAAGAGTATTCACCAAATACATGGCAATGGTTGCTGCCACTTACCTTGCCAAGTAGAAGAGATTTTCAATCTGGTCAGCATAGTGGAGGTTCACCACTACACAAACCCCAATACCTGCCATTTTGAACGTGTTTCACCTTAAGCTACAAAGTCTGACAGTTGCTTCTTTTAGGGCCCACCTAGCCACAATATCTACCTTCCATCCAGGGATGCCTAGATGCTGGGTGTTTGCAAATCCCATGGATGGCTGCTTTTGGAAGGTATTATTTTTGGTGGCAATTATCTCTGCCAGAAGGGTATCTGAGCTCAAGGGCCTTATGTCAGCGCCACCTTATATGGTTTTTCCATAAGAACAAGGTTGGCTTTGGCCCCATCTGGCACTCTTTCTGAAGGTGGTCTTCCAGGTGCATATCTTCCATCTGTGGGGAATTCCCCAAGTGGATCTGTTTGCAAACAAGAATAAAGAGAAAATGTGCTCAGTGCTGTTTCTAGGGAGGACTCAGTCAAGGCTCACTGTCGCAGGCCTTTCTCTTGTCCTGCAAGAATTTCCTTTTTTAATCCTTTCCATTGGTTCCTCTACTGCCCAGAGTCCCACTAAAAATAAAATGAGACCTAATTTGTCGCCTAATTTGCTAAATAGTCGGGCCAAATTGTACCCTCAAATACAAGACTAGTCTCTCCATAATTGGGCAGGGGCCCCCAGATTCTGGTGCCCACAGGAGCAGAGAGGAAGGTGGAAACCCTTCAGGGGGCAGGACCTCCTCCTGAGAACTTGCATTGTGGTGGAAGGAAGAAAAGTTCAGCTCTCGCCTCAGAAAGGCAAGCTCCCTCCAGAAGCTGGAGCACTTGGCAGGGTCCAGAACCCCATAGATGGGTAGGAATCTCCTAGATCCTGGGGCACATAAAGGGAGGCAGAGAGCAGAGCTCAGACACCTCCACAGAGGCGTGGGCTTCCATATCCCTGCTCACTAAGTAGGTCAGGGAGAAGAGATCAGGCCCCCTAGAGGGGCAAAAGGCCCCAGATTGTGGCAGACATGGTGGGATAAGGATGGGGGAGGTATTCAACCCCACCTCCCTAAGCATGCAGGAGTGAATATGGGGACTTTACACCGGTATCCCCAAGATCTCTGCCATTCATCCTCATGTGACCCTCACCTGATCTCCCAGCTACTCTTATCACCCTCCCTGTTTATCCTTGGCCCCTTGATGGTGTCCTAAAACTCTCACTCCCCAATGCACCATCCACTACTCCTGCAGGCAGCTATTCCCATGAAGTTTTTTTATACTTTGATTACATTCCTTCAAAATAAAACAAAAATCTTGACAGCAATATGCCAGCCAGCCTTTTCTAGATTTCTGGCCCAGGTGAGACTTGAACTGACATATATGGTTTAAGGGTCCAAATCAGTCTAACTGGTATGAGTGTCCTGTTAACTTCTCTGGCTGAACATGATCAGTATAATCCATTCGACACATGAAGAGGTCCTGAAAAAGAACTCCGTATAATTCAGCTTTTCTCTTTCACCAGCAGAAGTTGGTTCAATAAAAGGTATTGCCTCACTCATCATGTATAGCATATTTAACCTTGGAATTTGGTTTTGTTATGGATTTACTGCCTTTAATCATGACTATTTCAGAGCATTACAGAGTAAGATTAAACTATTCACTAAAAGCATTAAAAGAAACCTGGATTTTACCTTGATACCAGAGCGTACACAACCCTTTTGAATGTTTCCTATGATGTCTATATCGTTACACCTTAAATGGACACAAATCAGATATCAGGAATGGTAACATACATAAACCTGTAGAGGAATTTAATCTTTAATCTTCCTGAGCATTCAGTAATGGATTTAAAAATAGCCATCCTTTTACACAAGAATTTCAAAACCAGATTACAAAGGAATTAATTTACAAATTCAGTGTTATCCGTTTTAGGATTGAATAAGGATCTTAACTGGTTAATGCATTACAAAGGCAATTTCCCCTCTCTTGTTTTCCACATCAATTATTGTGAATGAGCCACTTCCACCCTGACTTGATTAGCCTCATTTACACAAGTACTCTTTCTTTTGTTGTCTTATATACCCATGACTCTGTAAACTCCACTCCATTTCATCGGATGAAGTGAGTTTTACCCATGCACGCTTATGCCCTAATAAATCTAAGATGACCTTCCAGGTCTAATATAGACCTGGCTTTGGAGACTAAGGTATGCAACTCCAGCTACTTGAATAACGTAATTGGAGTTGACGTACCTTAAGCTGAGTTTGGCGCCATCTCCACAGCGAGAAGTCTATGGGAGCAAATGCTCCCTTCAGCTTCTTTTTACTCCTCACAAGGAGTAGGAGTACCAATGCTGACTGGGGACGTATAGTAGGTCCCTACTAGACCCACTAAATCAAATGCCAGAAGATAAATTTCTAAAATGGCAAGTGGAGATGTGTCCTACGGTGCCATGGACTCCTCGTTGTTTTTGCAGATACAGACTAACTCTTCTACCCCTCTGATACTTTTCACCTTAAAGCCATTTGTCCCCTGCAGGATTTCCAGTGAAGCAAGGTGCACACTACAGAGCTGATGATCTTCTATGTAGATTAATTTCATTCTAATGTAACTAGAAAATACTGTGTCCAGTTCATCCCAGTGACTCATTTTAAAAGGTTTTTTTTTGCCCATTGGTAATTTGAGGTGCCTTTATAGTTAAGATGGATAAAGTGAAGTTTGAGTATTATCTGTTGAAATTAAATCATTTTGCAGACTTTACTTTGATCATTTTAAATAGTAATACAACTTATTTATAGTATAGGTTGAATCTCTCTAATTTGGCACCCTTAGGACCTGACCGGTTTGAACCAGAAAATTTACAGAACCATGGGAGGTCAGTATAGTCTAGCAGCCTTACCAACACTTTCACTGCTTACTGGGCTTTTAGAAGACATTTAGGGGTAAATTAGAGGTATATTACAGCACAGCAGATTGAGAGCCAAGATGGTGGCTGTAAACAAACTTTATGGGACCACGGCGAAGATAGCTACTTAAAATCATGCCGGACCAAGGATGTTGCCTGACCAGAGTGTGCTGGACTAGAGAGGTTCAACCTTTATAGCACATAGAAATCATTTAATTTAGAACTAGTATTATCATCAGGTCTTTTGGATGCAAATCATGTGATAAGGAAATTCTTGTTTGGAGTGTCCAGATAACTTTAATGAAAAGCAGCAGATTATTCCCTTTGTCTTGATCAATATTCCTTTATCTTTACAGATCCTAGCACAATGTGGGCACCAATAGAAACTTTTTAGCTGGAGGGGAATTTTTCAGGCTTTACAGTGACATGAGAGGAAAATGTGTCTAATCTCCAAGGCTGTAAATTAATGAAATCATAAATATTGGTATTACAGAGATACTGAAAGCTTGTAGTGCAAAAGTGTGTTTTCTTTACTTTATACAGTGAACTGAGATCTTAAATACACAGGGTTTTAATGTTATTGTTCCCAGAATTTTTAAAAATAAAAATCTTGGCTGAGGTTTCATGACATGCATGGAGCAGATTGTGCTTGACTGTCCAATGTAATACAGCAGGAGCCTGTTTATCAAATCTAATTGAAACAAAGGTCAGATCAAATAATCAAAAATCCAGAGAATGGGAAAGTGCAATGTTGCAATGCCATCTACTGGCCACAAGAGAGATTGCCCACTTCTGGCTCTGGACTCCTGTTCAGTTAATGCAAAGAACCTTAAAGTTTCAGATAAATGAGATTCTACTGTATTTTAATGCATCATTCAATTCCATCTCTAAATATTTCTTAAAGGGCTGGAGAAAATTGAACAGCTACAAAATCATGAAAATGAAGACATCTACAAACTGGCTTATGAGATCATTGATCAGTTCTTCTCTTCAGATGATGTAAGTATATAGTACAGGTTGGACCTCCCTGGTCCAGCACCCTTAGGATCTGACCAATCCTGAACAAAGGAATTTGCTGGATCAGGGGACCCAGCCCTCCACCACTCCCTGCTGCCAGCTCCACTTCAGATCCTGGCACTGCTGTTGCCAGGCTCCGCCCACTGTAACCGGGCTTGGGCTCCAGCTCTGCTGCAGCGGGCCCTAGCCAGGACTTCCTGCCCTGCCGCTGGCCCCACTGCTGCCAGTCCAGATGGGCTCCCAGCCGTCTCCCGCTCCTGGCTGCTGGGGCTCTTTTGTCCAGAAACATCCATGGTCCTATTGGACCATGGATGTTGCCAGATCAGAGTGTCCTGGATTTCAGGTACTCAAACCTGTAGCAGTGAAATCCATTCTGCTTTCAGTCCTATTTAATTTTTGCTTATAAACATGGCTAAGGAGATAATTGCAACTTCTCTTAAATCTGTACAAGTATCATAGTATTATTTGTGTTGTCTGAGTAATATGGTGTCAGGTTGTGCAGTTCTATTATTCTTCTACCAAAGAACATACTTCCAAAGCTGCAGTATTATCTGCAGAGATAATTTTGCTCTAAAACAAAATATCTCACAAATTCTTTTCTGTCTTTATCAATAAAACCGAGTAAAAAGACATTAATGTTGATAGCAAGAAAAACTGCTCTAACACCTAATTAACAGGCTTGATGACATCAAAATCTCTATTTAAATGCAGCAAAAGTGAAATCACAGGCTAAAATTAAAGAATAGAGTCTATAAAATGTCTGATACCCACTGTGATAGACCCAGGGCAGCTGGCTACAATAGTTTGGTGGATAGACATACCAAGAGCTGCATGAATGCTTTTCTGTTTCCTGATTAAACTGCCAGAGACTGCTACCATGTAATCAAGGCTAATGAAGAGCTTGCCCAAAGTAACAGGCTAATAAGGCATCTGCAGCCAATTCAGGCCTGCTGGGCTACTTTAAGAGGTTTCCCCTAAGTTAAGGGATGGGGAAGGAGAAGAGTGAAGGACTGAAAGGAGGAAGTGTATTGCTGTGAAAGGAAAGAGTATGCTGAAGCAAGCAATATTCACTCGAGTACCAAGAACAAGGTACTAGGGGAGAGTTTGGGAAAGTGGGTCAGGGAAAAGGCTGTTGTATTGGGGCTACAGTAAAAATCCTGTAACTTGCTGCTGCCGAGGGTCTGTGGGCCAGAACCGGGAGTAGTGGGTGGGCCTTGATTTTCCCCCCACCACTTAAAAGTCTGCTCCTACAAAGGGAGGCCAGGATTACGGAGGGGTTTTCTCCCCAATTTTTTGCCTTAGCTAATGATAAGAATGGCTCAGTAAGCTGTGACTCTGGCCTCTAGAAAAGATAGGCGGCAGTGTGGAGGCTCACAGCAAGCCTCTGAGGCATACCCTAGGTGTCTCAAAGTGCAGGACCCACAGGGCATGGCTGGAGCTTTGCCACACCACCTAATAAAACAAACTAGTACATGAACATTGTTACATCCAGATTCATTTGGACATCCAAAGTAATACTAGCTTAAACACAGACATACTAAAACAGCTTTATAACTTCAAACGTGTCAAAGGCACTGCTGGGTAGAAGTATTCAGATATGTTCTGTCATTTGTGCTGTAATGTTCACGTTACTATTTTTAGTGCCGTATCTGAAGCAGAATTAGAATGTCTATCTACCTGGGCTGCCCCCTCAATTTCGACTCCTCTTGTCTAACGGAATGTAGCAACATTACTCTGACAACTGCCATGTTTCAACCTCCCTGTCATTCAGTTTATAATTCATATTTCAATTCATAAAGCACTTTGGGGGTGAGAGACATGTAAATATAGTATTTCTGATTGTGGTCTCTGGTGTCAGGCTGCCACAAATAGGCTAAATCAACATCTCTGTATTCTTTTTACACAGTTGAGCTTTATTTAAGCAACCATTTGAATCATCCTGTGGTGTAAAACTTGTTTCAACTAGTATTTTGTCTTGTATTTTCAATGGTATATATTTTTTGTTCTTTTATAGATTGATGAAGATCCTAGCCTTGTTCCAGAGGCAATACAAAGTGGAACATTTGGTTTCAATTCATCTGCCAATGTACCAGCAGAAGGGTTCCAGTTTTAGAGTGATATTTTGGTGGTTAGGTACAATGCAGCACTGAATAAAAAAAAAAATGGTTTGACCCATCAATCTTGGCTCATGGGATCCGCTGCTGCATTAAATCGGGAAAGAAAATGTGAAGATTTCATTTGGAATCACAGAAAAGCCCAAATGAAGTCAAGATGGCGAGTGGGTGCGAGTGAGAATGAGTGGCAAAATGTAATGAAAAACTTCACTGAATGCTTATTTAGATTGTTCAAAGAAAAGGGCTACAGGTCAAAGATCTTCAGTGCCTGAGAAGGAACAATGACTTACTAGAGCAATTGGGGGGGGGAAATGCAGTACTATTATCATCAAGCTTTGTAAGCCTAAAAGAGAATAGGATGCCCATATAAGTCCAAGGAGAATGAGTCCAGGCCTTGCTATGAAGCATCGTGTGAATGGACAACATTGAATGAATGTCTGGACTCAGCTATGGAGCCAGGCTCATGTTTCAAACCTGGGGCTCTTCACTCATGAAGCAGACTCCTAGTCCTGGAGTGGCGTGTGTACGAGAGTATGGTTGTGATGCTGTATGTGAACGCATGCAAGCTTGATTCGCCTTCAGGGGGCTGATAATAAACCTAGTAAATTATCAAAATGAGTTCATAAGTGTTAACTTACACTGGACACACAAATAAAGACCGGTTTAGCAGCAGACTCTGGTTTACTCCTGCAGCCTGTTTTTTTTTCTTTTCTTTTTTTTTTTCCCGTTCTTTTAGTTATTTTTAATTTCTTTCCTGTATGGCTTATTATTAGTTGCTTGTAAAGTCAGAATTTTCAGGAAGGCTTCCCTGTGCATTTGCACCAGATGAATGTTCGATGTTATGAAAAGCTTTCCATATCGTCGAAACAAATTTGTGTAGATTTTTGCATGAAAAAAATCATACAATTCCCTCCAAACAGACTGTGTTGCAGTACACAAGTTGCCATAATAGTAGACAACAGTAAAATGTGGTAATAAAATCATCCTTTTCATTTTCAAAGATAACATAATGATCTCTTTGCATGTGGTAATCTACAGCATAGTTCATTTTTAGATTTTGTTGAGTCCTGTAACCAAATGTTTCCTTTGTGGTAGAATACCGTGCTGTTCAATGTTACTTGTTTTCAAACTTTGTTTTCTATGAAAATGATATGGAAACTTCTAAAAAAGAAATTTGGTGCATATGTACTGCTGAATTAAAAACTGAAGAAGAGGTGTGAATAGATGTACAAATCCAAGTCCTGGTTTGAACACCTTTAATAATATGCCTAATCTGTCCAATTGTTTTAGACTCTTTTTAACTTAGATGTAGGCAGCCATGAACAATCTATTTTGAGCCACTTTAGAGAGAAAACTTTTGTATTTTTAAAACTTGCATAAAAAGCATGCAAGTGTTTTTATAATTGGAGTAATGCCTCAGTTTTGAGGTTCTGCACACTAAATTAAAGGTGACATTACAAATTTATACAAAAAGGAGAACTCTTTATAAGGTGGCTCATTGTAGGAAATGCTGTGCCTTCCCCTTTGAGCACAAGTGTTGCATGAACAACAGTTTGCTATAATAAAACATACCAGATTAGTCACCATTAGCATCTATATCTACCTTGTGTTTTAAAATCAACTGGCAATTCTGAAACACTGTAGAATGGATAAAGATTATTTTGTGATCATAACTCTTTGTTGGACTAGAGTATTTTTACAGCATTCCTTGTCATCAGAAACATGGTTAAAGTTTAAAACTAGAAGCAGCAGAAAACTAGCTTGTGAAATTTAACTAAGTAGAGTGCAGGCTAGGCTGTCTTGGGGAAATAAACATTAAACCTTTAAAACACTGTTGTATTATTTGGTGTGTCTTTTATATGAACTCAAATTATAGGCAAAAATTGTTTACCAAAATGTTCATATTAACTTTTACTCTGATACCTTTTTAAACCCTTTAATGTGTTTCAAACATCTCTCCCAACCTGCCAAAGATCCAAATATGGGACACAATATGGGACACAAACTAAAGAGAAGAATATGAACTATCACTGTAGGAAACTTAGGAATGTAAATAGCTTTCTACAACTTCACTTCTCTGTTGCTTTATATCTAATAAAGTATTTAATAATAAATTGGAAGACACAATTTGTATAGAACAAATACATTTGGGACTAAAATGAAATGATGCTTGAAATGAAGGGCATTAAGAGGAAGTTGTAGCTTCAGAACCAACATAAGTGGTTACATGAGGGTGTAATTTTTTTATGCATTGAGTGTGTAATTCCATCAGATGTTCTAACATTGAGTAGAATTTCATCTTAAGTAATTATGTTCTACTTATATTATCTTCCTCAAAAAAATACAGTTGACTTGTGAAAAGAATTGCATGAAAACTCACAAGTAGTTCTAAAATGCTTTACGAAGTAAAGGGAAAACAAGCATCTGTATAATTTTACAGATGGGGAAACTGAAATATAGAATGCCTTTCCTAATTCCATACTGTGTGGGTAGCAGAACTGGTGGTAGAACCAAGTTTCCTGACTTGAAGACTAGACCTCTGTTTATTGGACAGTGATGCCTCCCTCGTTTAGTATTGCAGGTTTGGTTTGGTTGTCATATCTGTACCTGTGGAAGAGGCATCTTCATTTACTAACTCTGTACCATTACAGTGGGATTTTTCAAAAGCACCTAAATGAGTTTGGTTCTTAATTGTGGGACCTAGGCACCTAATTAACTTAAGCACTCTTAAAAATCCCACCTCAGACTTCAAAACACTGCCTTTTGTGAAGTAAAAGGGGACTTTTTCATAAATTTTTAACTTATGATACTGTAGGACTTCCAGAATTAAAATGTGTGAAGTATTTCAAATCAAGTTTATAGAAACTTATATTAAATCTTTGCCTTTTTAATGCAGTTATAAGACTTATGTTCCTAATACATTGTTTAACTTATGCAGTGTAATGATTTTGGTTTAAAAAAAAAAAAAAAGGAAAAGCTAAACAATTATACAAAGGACTGCTGAATTAGAGTACATCATTTTCAAAAGTGAAATTTATTTTTGTGCCTCACTTTCAGAAGAAATTATGGGCTTTTCACAGCAGTTAATATTTTGTAGGTCTTACATGCTATATTTTTATTAAACTTCAAAATAGTCAACCTATTAACATACATATGGTTTAATAGATTTAACTTAAGTTGTATATTAACTGCTTAAGATTTTTTCTAAGATTTTTAAATTTGAATCAATAACTGTACTTTCCAGATTGCTGAAAACATTGACTAAAGATAGACATTTGATGCCTAAAATTAGCCTCCTCGGACCACTTAAATGGCTAATAGATTTCCAAGAGTGCTGAGCTTCACTTATATTAATCAGAGCTATTGGGACTTCTTTTGAAAGCAGGTCACTTATTTAGGTGTCTAAATACTAATTTAGGATTTTGCCCCATGTCTTTGTACTTGCATTCTTTTTCAGTATTAATGTCAGAGTAGGGTTTCTTCAATGTTCATTTCTCTTTCAGTGTGATGAAGCATCCAATGTGTAATTCTACTATGAAGTTTGTTTACCCCAGTTATCTTCTATGCTACATAAAGTTAGGGAGAGGCAGATAAATATCTGGCTAAATGTTGATCTGGTGTTCAAACAGTGCAGTGAGGCACTAAAGTCTTTTGAACAAAATACACTAGGTGCAATCCTGCTATATTTAATAATTTACTGAATATATTTGTTTTAGCTGAGGCCTTAATAGCAAAAAAAGTAAAGAATGAGCCTGTGGCTTGAAATGAAGGAACTAACTGTCTGCTGTCCCCAGGTTCCTGCCTTTTTAAAATAATTCTGTTTTATTCTTTATTTTTTTTATAGTTTCAACACAGTTGTGGCTGGTGGGGGAGTTACCACCCACTTTTTTTTAGGTCCTCTTTCATCCGTAAGCCCTCTGTGATATGCCAAAGACCTTGAGGTTTAAGCCCTGCCATACTTGGCAGAAGTGTTTCTTATAGTGCTAGTTATTAAGGTGCCTCAGATATCCATATACTGTAAAAATGAAAGGATTGTATAGCATCTAAAGGCAGGTCTCAAAAACCGTGAAGCTGGACTAATAGAACACTCACACAAATGGGGTCAGCTTTCCACTCCATCCCACCTTGGTCCCAGAGGCCACTCTGATCAATCTTGCAGTGTGAGCGGAAGCACCTTCTTCCTTTTTTTTTTTTTTTTTTTTTTTTTAATTTAAACTACTACTTCTGTAATTTCTGCTCCAATTCATTTGACAAAGTGGGTTTTACCAGTAAAAGCTTATGCCCTAATAAACGTTAGTCTTTAAGGTGCCACAGGACGACAACTTGTTTCTTCAGAAGCTAGGTCATCTAAGAACCACCCTCTCCCCAATCAAGGAAACAAGGAAGAGGGGTTGATCATCCCATAAATTCTACACTTATACTTCTTGAGGGATGCAAGTTTAACGGAGATTCTGTTTGACTCGGTACTAACCTGCTGGTGGTTCTTCAAGTACTTGTTCACATCCATTCCAATCAGGTGTACATGCATTGCATGCACGAGAGTCAGGAAATTTTTTTTCCCCTAGTAGCTCCTGTAGGGTCAGCTGTGGTGACCACTAGAGTGGTGCTGCTATATTAGTGCATATATACCAATGCCAACCCTATCCTTCCCTCAATTCCTTCTTACCACCTGTGAGAGCGTAGGAACCTCCTACTTGTCTTGCCTTGGCAAGCTCCTAGGCCCTAGCATATAGCTTTCATCTTTATTTGTTAGTCAGTTAACCTCAAGAAAGAAGAGGGCAAGTGCCCAAGGACAGTACCCCCTCTGGGTCACCAGGGCATGCCTAATGTTCCAGACTTCAAGCTGTGTGCTGTGTGCGAGCATCTTATGCCTAACAGTGACCTGCACGACGTGTGGCTTCGCTGTCGAAGAATGCGCCAAAAGAATGAGCAGTGCAAAATCTGTAGGCGTTTCAAGCCCCATATCAGGAAGGACTGGGGCTGTGTCTAGACTGGCCAGCTTTTCTGGAAAATCAGCCGCTTTTCTGGAAAAACTGGCCAGCTGTCTACGCTGGCCACTTGAATTTCTGCAAAAGCACTGACTTCCTACTGTAAGAAATCAGTGCTTTTTGCAGAAATACTATGCTGCTCCCGTTCGGGCAAAAGTCCCTTTGCGCAAAACTTTTGCGCAAAGGGCCAGTGTAGACAGCTGAGATTTGTTTTGCGTAAAAAGCCCGATCGCAAAAATGGCGATCGGGGCTTTTATAGCGCTTCTAGATTGGCCATGGACGCTTTTCCGCAAAAAGTGCTTTTGCGGAAAAGTGGCTGTGCCAATCTAGACGCTCTTTTCCGAAAATGCTTAACGGAAAACTTTTCCGTTAAAAGCATTTGTGGAAAATCATGCCAGTCTAGACGTAGCCTGGGCCTATAGTCTCCAGCAGCTTCTCATGGAGGCAGCACTGAAACCTCCTTAGCCTGAGCAACTAGCACCAGAGGCCAGCTAATGTGCAGAGCCCCAGCCTTTGTGTGTGACACTGCACCAAAAGCTGGTGCCACTAAGGGCCTCTGACACCAGAGACACAGCACCAAGCCACCCCTCCCATCTTACCAGCACTTTGTGGCAGAAAAGAGGGCAGTGGCAGATCGCCCCATAAGTCGTGCCTGAGGCAGGACCAGGCATAGTGAAAACAGTCCCTTGTGTGGGAGGTCCAGGACATGCCGTTGACTCCAGCCCCAGAGCTGGAGCCATTGAATCTGGCACGTGGCTTGTCACTGGGACACAGGAGTCTGGTGCAAGTGTTGAATTCCCTGTTGACGCCTGACACACCTGGGGCCACCTGAGACCTCATAGAGATTTCGGAGATCAAGGTGTCTAGGGTGTGGGATAAACTGCCAGCAGCGGAGAGACCGCACCACTTGAGGGACAAACCAGTGATACTCTGATGCCCACAGTCCCTGCAGTGCACCGGGATAGGTCATCCTCCTTGTCTTTGGACACCTGGCACTGGCAGATTCTTCGGTACCAAGCTCCTGGGAGAGAGGTGGACATTCCCCCGAAAACAGCAGACAGCGAGCCACAGAGCTTGGTGTCAAGGTTGAGTTTTTGCTTTAGGACAAGGTCGAGGGAAAACTGGTAACAAGCCAAGTTTTGACTTTCCTAGTAGGGGTTGAGGTCTCCAACGGCACCAACATCATCAGCACCCCCCTGGTCGTTGCATTCAGATGGAGTCAGATGCTATGTCGACCCATTCCCGATGGAGCCACACCAACCGCAGAGGGCACAACCCTCTGGCACCGTGGCAGTTGCAGTGGCTGCCACTCATATAATGGCCCTTCTGGACACCCTAGGCATACCACCCGTCCCAGGGGGTACCCAGGTGTGACAGAGAAGAGGGCAGGCTAAGGAGGTTTCAGCGCTGCCTCCATGAGGAGCTACTGGAGCCTATACTCCCAGTCCTTCCTGGCATGGGGCTTGTACTTCTCAGTGTGGTGTTCTTCACGTAGACAGCGAAGCCACAGGTCGTTCAGGTCCCTGTTAGGCATAGGATGCTTGCGCACGAGCCACTGGTCCTGGTCTCCCCAGTATAGGTGCCACTCAAGGGTGTCCTCAGGCACTGTATCCCGTCCCCCCAAGATCCAGTATTTCACCAGCTGAGGGACCAGGCCAACCATTCTAAGTGGGTTGGCAGACCAGGCCAGAGGAGGCAGCTCAGGTCCACCGTCCCCCAGAGCCTCTGGGAGATACTGTGCCTGCTTATTCTTCCCCATCCCTGGATGAGACAGCGCCGGGCACCTCGATCGCTGGTCCCCTTCTACATAAGAACATAAGAACGGCCGTAGCGGGTCAGACCAAAGGTCCATCTAGCCCAGTATCCTGTCTGCCAACAGTGGCCAGCACCAGGTGCCCCAGAGGGGGTGGACCGAAGACAATGATCAAGCGATTTGTCGCCTGCCATCCCTCTCCAGCCTCTGTCAAACAGAGGCCAAGGACACCATTTTATCCCCTGGCTAATAGCCTTTTATGGACCTAACCTCCATGAAATTATCTAGCTTCTCTTTAAACTCTGTTATATTCCTAGCCTTCACAGCCTCCTCTGGCAAGGAGTTCCACATGCTGACTACACGCTGTGTGAAGAAGAACTTTCTTTTATTAGTTTTAAACCTGCTACCCATTAATTTCATTTGGTGTCCTCTAGTTCTTCTATTTAGGAACTAATAAATAACTTTTCTTTATCGGCCCTCTCCACACCACTCGTGATTTTATACACCTCTATCATATCCCCCCTCAGTCTCCTCTTTTCTAAACTGAAAAGTCCCAGTCGCTTTAACCTCTCCTCATATGGGACCCGTTCCAAACCCCTAATCATTTTAGTTGCCCTTTTCTGAACCCTTTCCAAGGCCAAATATCTTTTTTGAGGTGAGGAGACCACATCTGTACACAGTATTCAAGATGTGGGCGTACCATAGTTTTATACAGGGGCAGTAAGATATTCTGGGTCTTATTTTCTATCCCTTTCTTAATAATACCTAGCATCCTATTTGCCTTTTTGACCGCGCTGCACACTGTGTGGAAGTTTTCAGAGAACTGTCCACGATAACTCCAAGATCTCTTTCCTGATTTGTCGTAGCCAAATTAGCCCCATCATACTATGCGTATAGTTGGGATTATTTTTCCCAATGTGCATTACTTTACACTTATCCACATTAAATTTCATTTGCCATTTTGTTGCCCAATCACTCAGTTTGGTGAGATCATCTTGGAGTCCCTTACAGTCTGCTTCTGTCTTGACTATCCTAAACAGTTTGGTATCATCCATAAACTTTACCACCTCACTGCTTACCCCTTTCTCCAGATCATTTATGAATAAGTTGAACAGGATTGGTCCTAGGACTGACCCTTGGGGACACCACTAGTTACCCCTCTCCATTCTGAAAATTTACCATTTATTCCTACCCTTTGTTTCCTGTCTTTTAACCAGTTCTCAATCCAAGAAAGGACCTTCCCTCTTATCCCATGGCCATGTAATTTACACAAGAGCCTTTGGTGAGGACCTTGTCAAAGGCTTTCTGGAAATCTAAGTATACTATATCTACTGGATCCCCCTTGTCCGCATGTTTGTTAACCCCTTCAAAGAACTCTAATAGATTAGTAAGACAGGATTTCCCTTTACAGAAACCATGTTGACTTTTGTCCAACAAATTATGTTCTTCTACATGCTTCACAATTTTATTTTTTACTATTGTTTTGACTAATTTGCCAGGTACCGAAGTTAGACTTACCGGTCTGTAATTGCCCGGATCGCCTCTAGAGCCCTTTTTAAATATTCTGGTTGATGATAGGGCATACCAGGAGCTGTTACAAGAGGTAGCCCAAAACATGAACCTCCCTATGGAAGAAATACAGGAGCTGGGGGACCCTATGGTTTATCCTGTCCAACGAAGGGCCAGCCAGGGTGGCTCTGCCAATTATAAAGACTATCCATAATCTATAATAACTTGTGGTAGACCCCTGCGTCCATACTCCCCACAGCAAAGGGGGTTGAGAGGAGGTATTGTGCCCTTCACCCTTCTCTCTCATAGTGTCAGCTGTCTGCAAGGAGAGGCAGCAGGGGCAACAAGACCTATTCAGTAAGAAGGTCTGTTCTACTGGCGGTCCGCAGTTGATTGCTACCCAGCAGGTGATCCTCAGCCCATGTGCATTTAATTCATGGGAGGCACGCTCAAAGTATAAAGAGCTCCTAGCCTATGATACTTGGCAGGAGTTTGGGGACCGGATGGAGGAAGGCCACACCATAGCAAAGATCTCCCTGCAGGAGGCCCTAGAATCAGCAGCGAGGCCACTTTCAATAGGGGTGACCCTGCACTGGTTGGTGTGGCTGCAAGCTTCGGGACTTCCTCTGGAGATTTAGTACACGCTACAAGACCTCCCCTTTGAAAGCAAGAGTCTGTTCTCCAAACAGACGGACTCGAAGTTACATTTCCTCAAAGAATGAGCTCTGCAACCTAGTACGAATGATCCTCATCCCTTAGCTAAGGTTGTTTTCACTCTTTAGTTAAGGTATATTCTTTTTTTAAAAAATCTTAAAATTTGTGTTTAAGACTATACAAGAGAAACTACAAATTTATTAGATATGTGTATATATATTATAAGGCAAATCCATAAATACTGTCTTAACGCAGTTACAACATTCAACAAGATCCACAATCCCTCCTCTTCAATAGCAGGAACACACAGGCTGTGGCAGCCCAATCCCCCTTAAAAGTTTGAGGACTTCCAAACCAGTAGGCAACTCTAAACTAAACTTGGCAGTATCACTCCTATTAAGGCCATCCATGTGTTTTTAGAAGTAGTTTTAAGGCAATTTTAAAAGATGCTGTTTTATGAGTTTTGCTGTTGGAGAATTTTAATCCTTTGAGGATCAGTTTTAAGGCACTTTGATGGAAGCCTTCCTCTCTGGTGAGGATGGATTCTGGTTCCTCCTGATCGCTCCAGTCCCAGGAATTACTTAAATGTTTTTGCTGAAGTCTCTCTTTTTGACAAGATAGCTATCTTGGGGGCAGAAAGTATCTTCTCATTTGGGAGGTTATTTGCCAGGGATGAGGAAGGATTTTGCTACATCCATCTCTATGTAGTATAGAAGTGTCAATGATGTGTCCCCTTCTTGGGCTAAGTATGTTCCCCTCAGTGGGGAGAGGATCAATCTCTTGCTGCAGTGAAAAGGATTTTTCTGCAGTGGGAGTCAGTCACTGGCTGGATAAAATGGAGACTCTGCCATTTGGGAGGCAATCTCTTTCTGTATAATGTGAAGACTCTCTACCATTTGGGGTTAACTGTTGCGGTGGACAAGACCCTCCTCTACCATTGGGGATTCAGTTTCTCCCCTTGTGAAGAGGGACTGACTCCCTGCCAGTGGGGTGTCAATCTCCCCCTGAAGGAAGGGGAGACTCCCTGCCAGTGGGGGTTCAGTCTCTGCCTGTAGGAAGGGGAGATTCCCTGCCATTGGGGGTTCACTCTCCACCTGTAGGAAGGGGAGACTCCCTGCCATTGCGGATTCAGTCTCCCCCTGTAGCAAAGGGAGACTCCCTGCCATTCGGAATTCAATCTCCCTCTGTATGAAGTCGAGACTGCCTGCCATCCCCGGTTCCCTCTCCCCCTGTACCAAGGCCACCACTCTCTCCTTTCGGGCGGCAGTCTCCTGCTTCCATGCGTCCAGGCTGCGCTCTGTCTCACTAGCCTCTTCTCCCTCCCCCTCGAAGCTCAGTCTTTCGCTCCTCCGCGCCCTCCCAAGAGGGGAACGGCCTGCAGCAGGTCCCACGCGGGCGGAGGCGCTGCAGCTGAGGGCGGTCGCAATGCCCGCTAAGGCACAGGCCAGGATGACGAGGAAGAAGCTTGGGCCAGGGGTCGGGGAGAGGCCAAGGGACTTCAGTTCCACCTCAGTTCGGAGTCGGCTCTGTATTAACTGGAAGAGGCAGGAGCACAGAGCCGCGGCGCCAGCAGCGAGCAGGGCGACCACGCCGTGCAGGAGGGGGGCTACCACTCTGCCCCGCCGCAGCCCCAGGAAGTCCAGCACCAAGGCCCCGTAGCCGCACAGGATGGCCAGAATGCAGCAGACTGCTATGCAAACCATCAGGCCGCCTCCGGTCCGACCCAGGAGCGGGGAGTTAGGAGCGGGCTCTCTCGGGTTCATGACCCAGACCGCTCCTAATACGAACTGGATCCCCTCGCCGCTCACTCGGACCCAGCTGGGGTAGGCCCCGGCCGTGCACATCACCGCCAGGGACAAACATTGGGCTACGGCCGCTGCTAGGCTGCCTTGTCGTCTTCTGCCTGATACCGGGATCAGCCGGCGCCGATCTTCAGAGATCGCCTCACAGGGTGTCGCCTCTTCCGCTTTCATGGCGCCGGCGCTCAGAGCCCGGGAAGCTGGACGACTGACGGGGAGTCAGTTCCGGACCGCAACCCACAGTGCTGCGTTGCTCCCATAGCCTTGAAATTACGGGGCACCACCGGAGCAACTCCTCAGGGGGAGTTGTCAGCAGCCTGCGCAGATTGTAGCAGTGTGGGCCACACTCCCCCATGCTCCTCGCCGAGCCCACAGTAATCAGCCAGCCAGGCAGGGGTTTTCTGGCAATACGAAGTCGGAAAATAATTATTGTGTTTACAAAAAGAAGTAGGGGTTGATCTTCCTAAATCGGACTCCAAGGTTCTAAATACTTGAGAGAAAAAGGAAAATATATTAGAGTTAAAAGTATATCCTCGGGGGCCAGATTTTCCTCTTACTTCCCTCAGTGTAAATCAGAAGTAAATGTAGTCTCTGAATCAAGCCTACACAGAAGACAGTTCTGTCAGGCATTAGCGCTAACACAAGTCAGTCAAATTGTGTGTGTTACTCTCATAATTTTTTTTAATTCCTTACACGCTGGCGAGTGTGACTAAAAGTCGCAGGGCCATAGGGATTGTTCTCTGGGTTTTTTTTTTTTTTTTCGTCTTTGGAAAAAAATAGGTACAACTTTATCCAATCTGGTTTTTACAAAGAAATATGTTTGTTAACTAGCTTAAAAAGTGACTGTGGTGGACTAATTTTGTAATTTATTTATGGAATACATAGTTTTGTGTCAGCAAAATTTGTGGTTAATCTGATGAAGCAAGACAAAGAATGATATATTCAGACGTAATTCCAGCTATTTCACATATGTGTATATGGGGCCTTTCAAAATACCAATTTTATGTTACCAGAACAGATGTTTAGGTATTTTTGAGTGATGGTACTATTATCACGTACAGTAAATATCATGATTTAATTACTTTTTCAAGGTTATTGCAATATTCTCTGAGTGTGTGTGTAGATTTTTAATCCACTATAACTCAGTATATTATAAATAAATACAAAATAGTCCATGTGCGCAATATTAGGTATTTTGCACAATATTAGGTACTTTGACTGCCCTATCAAGTCCTGATGATTATCAATATAACAAATGGTTGCTTGTGATATCAGTCAATTAATACTTCATAATTCATCCATTTTATGGTACTCTGTTTTAATATCACCACCTTTAAGGGCTTGCGGGACAGTTACAACCTTTCTAGTCTTGGAATGGAGTCTCTTCAAAGCCTTAACACAGCTCCCTAGACAAATGATCAAGAGACCAAAACTATATTGAACACTTGACATTGCTAAACACTTGGTTTTTAACTTCTGCATTTCTAAACATTAGTAAATTATATTAGGTCTGATCGTGATCCCATGGAAGCACATGAAAAAATTCTTTATTCCCTGGTATTGAATAAAGGTTCCCTTATTTAGCAGATGGATTTAACAAATATTTGATCATTACTCACAAATGGGAAGCTCATCAGGACAATCTCATCACAGTCACCTCCAGCATTGGACAATACAGCTTCAAATTCCCTTTACTATACAAATTTATTTATAACTTTTCATTATCTTTTCTTAAAGATCTCCTCCCCTGTCAGTACAGGTTTAGAGTTAGTTCAAATCAGTCTTTTCTAGCTACTTTATTTTTGCTTTTCACAAACATCATTGCTCTGTAGTTCTTACATATAGGGTGCATCTGCACTGCACACACAGCTCGAAATAAGCTACACAATTTGAGCTACGCAAATTGCACATCTTATTTTGAGTCAATTTCGAAATAGCTTATTTCATAATTTGGTGCTGTCTACACTGCAAAGCTAAATTTCGAAATAATCTGATATTCCAAAACATCCCTTACACCTCATGGAATGAGGTTTACAGGGACGTCGGACTAGCAAGCCCGTTATAGTTCGAAATACGGGCTTGCTGTTAAGACGCGAGATAGCTATTTCGGAATACCTTCAGCATCCCAAAATAGCGCTGCAGTGTAGATGTAGCCACACTGTTAAATGTTATCAGAACAGACTCTTAAAATCTTTTTTCAGGCCTAAATATGTCTTCTTTGCCAACACCTTGTACTGATCTTCAGTACAGGAATGCAGTTTATTCTTTAAGTTAACATCCATCCAGGAAAATGCTAACTATAAGGCAATTACCCAAAAGGATACGGTAAGTCCTTTGTGTATACAGATTACATATTGGCTTCATTTTTGTTTGTCTTATATGTCATGTCAGATGATGATTACATCAAATATGTCAATACCAGCAAATAAAATTATGTAGTTTCAGCAAATTCATCAGTTTCCTCTCCCTTAACATGAGTGCCTTTCTGCAATTATGAAAATTCAGTACTGTGTGTAACTGTAGACTTGCTATAGTAATTTCTCAGTTTCCACGTAGAAGTCTGTGTTGTAGAATTTATCTGGTGGCTACTCTGATATTTTTAAGTGGACCAATGTGTTTGTGTGATAAATATGAAGAGCTGCATTGTCTGGGGATCTTCCAGAACTGAAGGGCCATTTCCTACTTTATAAAGGCTTTGGAATGTGATTCTTATAATCTCCCATACAGTTTTATTTAATTGTTCTTGCTAAATTAAAAGTGTATAGATAACATGTATTAGAAGACTACTACTAGTCTACTACTACTAACCACTACTACTAGGAAAAATATATATATGTTAAATTTGTGATCATCCAAAGAACTCCTAAAATCCACATCTACCGTTTCCATAAGAAGTACAGGATTCCAGAAAACACCTTGATGCACATGTTCTCTACACTGACAGGTACCAGGATATCATGGCATTCCAGTTCCACAACAGTTGCAGAAAGCAGCGGCCTTCTCATATATACAAAAGCAAGTAACCATATCCTCAAACAACTGAAATCAGGGGGCAGGCAAAATAGGGCCCACCAAACTGCCAGATCCAGACTGCCACTGTCCCATGGCCCAGAGGGAGCCTCAGGCAGGCTCTCTGCCTGCCGCACCTATGCTACCCCCACCCCCAGCACATCTTGCAGCTCCCATTGGCTGGAAATCAGCCAATGGGAGCTGCCTGGGCCATGCTTACAGCACAGGCAGTGCACAGAAGGCTCCTCCCCTCCAAGGGGTGTGTGGCACAAAGAGACGCACATGGCCCGTATAGCTGGCTGCTTTGAATGTTGTGGGGCACGGGAGGCAGGGAGCCTGCCTGAGGTTCCCACTAGGCTGCTGGCTGGAGCCTGCTTAAGACAAGCACCTAGCACCTCCCTCAACCCTCTGTTACCCCTGCTGCACCAGGTTACAACACAAACCTTTTGCGCGTGCACACATGCACACCCTGCTCCTATACTCATACAGCCTCCCAGACACTGCACCCTGTTCTGCACCCAATCCTCTACCCTAGGTCACAATCTCCTCCTTCCCCATGTCACAATCCAAACCCCTGCACTCCCTCCTGCACCCCAATGCCCTGTCTCAGGTCATAACACCCCCCAAAATTCCCTCCCAGACTCCACACCCTCTCCTGCACTCCAGTTCCCTACCCCAAGCTCCCTTCTGCACCCAGCCTCCAGCCCAGATCCCACACCTCCCCCATTAATATCATGGAAGAGTGTGGTCCTTGACCACTTACCAAATTCTTGAAGTAGCCCCCTGTGATGGCTTCCTTCCCATACTTTATGTAAATTGGCTTGTAATATGAATATGAATACTTTGAAGATGCTTTAAACAAAATACCTCATGTAACCTATCAATTTTAATGTTACAATTTGTTGAATCTGTGTATCCTATGTTCAGGGCTTGCCACGCTGCAGCGAGCCCCACTCGCCAGCCACGCAGTTCAGCATGCTGCGCATGCGCAGACCGCGCTGCGGCGCCCTGCTGGGCTATAATCTACTCGCCCGTGGCGAGTAGATTACCTAAATTGTCGAGCCCTGCCTATGTTAGTAGCATGTATCATTCTTGTATGTGAAGTTTGAAATATGAAGTGTAATCTGTTCATAATTGTAAATATGCTAATGAGAGCCATTAGTGATGCCCCAGAAGCTTAATGGCTTGGTGATCAACTCAACAGCTTGTAACAACCTTGTTTGTCATAGAATCAAAGGGTTGGAAGACACCTCAGGAGGTTATTGAGTCCAACTCTGAGCTAAAAGCAGAGCCAATCCCAATGAAATAATCCCAGACAGGGCTTTGTTAAACCAGGATTTAAAAACCTCTAGGGATGGAAATTCACCACCTCCCTAGGTAGCCCATTCCAGTACTTCATCACCCTCTTACAGAAATAGTTTTTCCTAATATCCAATCTAGACTTCCTCCGAATGCAACGTGAAACCATTGCTCCTCGTTCTGTCATCTATCATCACTGAGAGCAGCTTTTCCCATCCTCTTTGGAACCCCGCTTCAGGTAGTTGAAGGCTGCTATCCAGTCCTCCCTTACTCTTCTGTAGACTAAATAAACCCAAATCCCTCATCCTCTTCTTATAAGTTGTGCTCCAGCCCCCTAATAATTTTTGTTGCCCTCTAATGGACTCTCTTCACATTTGTCCACATCCTTTCCGTAGCGTGGGGGCCTAGAATTGGATGCAAAACTCCAGATGAGGCCTCACCAGTGCAGAATAAAAGGGAATAATCACTTCCTTAGATCTGCTGGCAGTGCTCTTACTATTGCATCCCAATATGTTATTAGCCTTCTTGGCTACAAGGACACACTGTTGACTCATATTCAGCTTCTCATCCACTGTAATCCCCAGGTCCTTTTCTGCAGAACTGCTGCTTAGCCAGTTGGATGCCAGCCTGTAGCAGTGCTTGGGATTCTTCCATCCCAAGTGCAGGATTCTGCACTTGTCCTTGTTGAACTTCATCAGATTTCTTGTGGCCCAATCCTCCAATTTGTCTAGGTCACTCTGGACCCTATTCTTACTGTCCAGTGTATCTACCTCTTCCCCCTAGCTTAGTGTCATCTGAGAATCCATTCCCTCATTCAGGTCATTAAAAAAGATGTGGCGCAAAACCAGCCTTGGGGCACTCTGCTTGATACAGACCCCCAACCAGACATCGAGCTGTGTCCTGTGAATCCAGAAGGCAGCTGGTCTAGAAAGACATGTGACCATGCCACCTGATACTGAAGTCGATTTTGAACCTGGTGTTTCATGGGGAACACCATCCCATGGGGAAGGAGGGATGACAAACAAAAGATTCTCATCCTGGGGGAAAGTCTATGTAAGTAATGGAAACTTTGCTGGCCTTTGAAACTGCCTGACCCACCCTAAGAGAAAACTTGAAGAACTTTGAAAGGCTGGAAACCCAAGTCAGAGACCGAAATCAGCTGCTTAGGGTAAGAATTTGCATGTAACAAGTTTCCTAGTGAATTAGAACTAGCTATGCATTTTCTATTCATTTTAATTTAGTGACTTACTTTGATCTGTTTGTTTCCTCTTGCAACCACTTAAATCCTACTTTTTGGTGTATTCTCTGGTCTCAGAGTGGTAGCCGTGTTAGTCTGTATCTGCAAAAAACAATGAGGAGTCCTGTGCACCTTAAAGACTAACAGATTTATTTGGGCATAAGCTTTTGTGGGTAAAAACCACTGTGTCAGATGCATGGAGTAGAAATCCCAGAGGTAGGGACACACACATACGTATAGCAAAAGAAAGGAGTTACTTGTCAAGTGTAGCACCAGTGTTACCAAGGCCAATTCAGTCAGGGTGGATTTGGCTCACTCCCAGCAGCTGATGGGGAGGTGTGAATACCAAGAGAATATGCATTTTCTATTCATTTTAATTTAGTAATCTAATTTGGTCTGTCTTTATTTGCAGCCACTCAAATCCTCCTTTTTTTGTACATAATAAAAAACCCCTTTTGTTTACTATCCCGTGCAATATAAATGTTACCTTGGGGGAGCAATCACTGTGCATAGCTCTCTTTCATTGATAAAGGGAGCTAACCTATAAGTTTTCCCTGTGAAAAACTTTTACAAAGAGTAAGACGGATTTATTTGGGGGTTTTTGGTCCCATTTGGAGGTTGGTTTCCTGGGTGCTGAGCTCTAGAATTGCATCCTCTCAGAGCTGAAGCTGTTCAGTGTCTGCACTGCTTTGCAGGGGATGGTAATCCCATTTCTGCACCTTGTCTGGGGGAGACTAGAGGATCTGTCCCAGCAGGACAGGATGGTGGGGGGACCCAGAGAGCAAACAGATAGGCATCACTGGCATGATCAGCACACTGGGGAACAATCCCAAGCAGACTCCTGTGATGGCCCCCATCACACCCCCTCACAAAAATTATTGCCCACCGCCTCAACTTAAATTATATCAGGATTCTGTTCAAAATTGGCATTATTTTTTAAAACCCTCTATCCATTTGATTCAGCCTTGCTGGCAAGTAATTAAGGATGCAAAAGCCAGCTACTCATGCACACGGCTGCCCTTTCCCCCGACCTGTAAACGTGTAACTGTGTGTAACACATTTACTTAAAAACTTTTTAACATATACAAATGTGTCCCTCCATGACCTATTACTCCATAGTCTAACAGTAGCCTCCTCTTAGTTTTTCAAACAATGTCATCACTGTTCATACAATAGTCTTCTTCCCTGAAGTTCTTTCTGTCTTGAGGAGCCTTCCTGTGTAACTCTGTCTGACTGAGTACATTTATACCAAGAATGTTAAGTAAATCACTTTGTTATTGAGCTACCCCGGTGTAGCTCCAAAAATGCTATCAATGAAGATGAAAGGTGCATTAGGATGGAATGGATGCAGATATTTTTATTGACCTTTTATTTTCCTGGACAGCTAGTACAACTTCCATTGTTACTACTACTGATGCAGCAGTACTAATGTGAGACTAACAGGGTTGCCAGATGGTTTCAACAAAAATACCGAACACACTTGACATTACATCACAATCTACATCACATCTTATTTAGCAAATACCGGACATTTATATTTTCTCAATTTCTTTCCTGAACAGAAAGCTCAAATACTGGACTGTCCGGTTCAAAACCGAACACCTGGCAACCCTACTAACAGTGGGAGAATTGCCTAATTATTTTTGCATTGACAAGGCAATTGAATTTGTCCAAACATCTCCAAGCCCTCACAGTGGCTACGGAATCTGTGTCTGATGGTCATTTCCTATCACTCAGGTAGGATGATCAGATGTCCCAATTTTATACAAATAATTCCAATATTTGGGACTTTTTCTTATATAGGAGTCTATTACTATTCACCCCAATCCCTGTTTTTCACCCAGCCCCACTGGAGTGAAGAGCAGCTTTACCATTGACCTCAACAGAGCCAGGATCTCACCCCCAGGGTCCAAACAAGAACAGAAATGTGAGCTGTGGACACCAGCTTTAATTAAGTAGGGCCCTGGTGTCTAACCAGTTCTGAAGCAGTAGCCACTACAGTGGCTATTGCTATAGCAAACTAGCCACACTCAACCAGCCAAATAGCCACAGTGGCTAGCGTGTTAGACACCACGAGAGTAGGGTATATCGACATTTAAAATACTATAGCAGCTGCCAGGACAGCTGTGCCACTGTGGGGCTTCAGTCTAGGCACCACCTACAGGACAGGAGGGATCCTCCCATTGGCTCGGATAATCCATCTCCCCTAGAAACAATTGCTGAATCCACAGAAAATGTCTTCCATCAATCTAATGCTGTCCACATAGAGACTTGGCTTCATATCCTGCTCAGTGGCTGGATTTTTTCCACCCGCCTAATCTTTTAGTGTAAATGTGAGGGATGGGTGGGAAGAAGGCCCTTCTCAGGGCAGGAGAGCTGCGTATGGCCAGCGCAACTAAAGCTAAAGAGCCTTTAACGGCCGCCGGCGTTTGCCTGAGGCGGGGTAAGTTTGAAAGTAGCAACGGCTCAACCCAACCCCTCGCCTCAGCTCTACTTTTGAACGGAACTTTCGGCGGCTGTCGGTTGGCTGCGGGGTCCAGCGGCGCATGCGCGACACGGGATTCCGTAACGTCTCTGCCTCTTCCTTCCTCGCCTCCCATCCGGAGAAAGCCTCTGATTGGAGGGGGCCGGGGGAGAGGTTTCGAGGCCAGCTGCAGGCTGAGAAACCGAAGCTTACCTCGGGAGGGAGTCAGTGGCTGCCTGAGGCGAAACCTGTGCGAGCCAGGTGAGTTTCCTTGCTACGGCGGGGAGGGACGCGGGGCAGCCGAGTGGGCTGCGGGGCCTGTGGTGTTTGTAGCGGATTAACGACACGGAAGGACTAAGTGTAGGAGGTAGTGGGGCCCTTAAAGGGGAAGGCACTGGGCGCTGTAGCCCCCTTTCTGTAGCGGGGGCAGCTACATTCCACCTGTGCCCTGGCAGCGCGGTGTGATTGTCTCAGGGGGGTCAACTGCAGCCCCTTCCTCTCCGGGAGCTGCTGGCGGGGCTCCCGCGGTCTGCTCTCCAGGCGTTGCCGTGGTTCACTCAGTGGGCGCTGCAGGGGCACGGCCCTTGCTCTCTCCGTGCCTGTGGGGATTGCGGGTCCTTCTCTGGGGCTGCTATGAAATGTCTGAATTGAAGGAACTTGTGCTAATAGACCTGCTGATTGTTTATAAAAGTGGCTTGAGATGTTTGACTGGAAGGCGTTGTGGCGTGCGACTGAAGTGTTTGTTGTTAAAGTTACAATGGGGGGGGGAGGGGATAGAAAACAAGAAGGGTCACCTGTAAGCATCACCCTGAGATGCTAAGTGTGATGCTTACTGGGGTAATGGTTAACTGGTCTTCCCTCGCCCGTCTCCCCCTCCCCCAGCCTGCTGCCAGTGGAGGGCTGCTCTAGTTGAGGTCCCCTGCCAGGGATCCCGCTTAGTTGGTTAACCAGTTACACGTTAGGTTAACCCAACGTGTAACTGGTTCAATGATTAATCAGGATTTAACTGATACTTCTGCTATTGCACCAGCCATGGTGTCACCTGGGAGCTGCAGTCATGCCTCGAAGAGGATCTCTTGCTCCTCCTCGCACTCTTGCTCAATCTGTAGGAGTCAGACTCAGATTCTCACCCCGAGAGGAAGCTGTATTCCAGGGCACCAAAAGGTCTCGACTGGGGCTTTGGGAGAGCCTATCCTGGGTGAGCAGTGAGGAGTCCTGTGGCACCTCATAGACTAACCGAAGTGTTGGAGCATAAGCTTTCGTGGGCAAAGACCCACTTCGTCAGATGACATGCATCTGACGAAGTGGGTCTTTGCCCACGAAAGCTTATGCTCCAACACTTCGGTTAGTCTATAAGATGCCACAGGACTCCTAGTCTGAATCTGCAAAAGCGGCGAACACGGCTACCCCTCTGATACTATCCTGGGAGAGTGACATATCGCCAAGACTCGGTGTTGGTAATTGCATCTTCATTGCTGGCTTGTCGTGGGATGGAGGTAGATGGTTGTTCTTCTGGGCGATATGTCCCATCTCAGTGGGAAGAATGGCACCGTGGTGTGCATGAGATCCTGTACAGCACAGAAAGCCTCCAGTGTCAAAGGGAGTTGCAGGTCCCTGGTTGGGAGTGGCCATGACGGGGGCTTGTGGACTCTATTGCTTTGTGTTGACGGGAGTTGATGCAAAGTCCTGCAGAGGTGCGGTCACTGAGGTTTGGTCCTGCTTGGGACTCACGCTAGCTGACTCCCTGTTTTTAGAAGTGGGAGAAAACCCCCTGTCGTGCTGCTTTTTTTTTTCTGGGGCACTAGGGATTGAGAGCGGTGTCTGCATGCCAACAGAGGATCTCTCAGTGCGGTCACACAGTGCCAGGAAGACATGTCCTTATGCATGGGCGGCGAGTTATATGGGCTCGTGGTGCCCTGGCTCCAGCAATATCCAGAGCCGGGGGCCCTGCTCCACCAATATGTGGAGCTGGGTCTCTCCCCCAGCCCTGCCTGGAGCGGGCCCCGGCCCCCACCTGCTGGCCCCTCCACACGTCTTCCGTCCCCAGAGCGTCCCTGTGATGGTGACCTCACCCCCCCCCCCCCACACACACACACTAGCCCTGCTGGTGGCACTGCGCTCACGGCCGGCAGGCTGCCGCCATTTGGGGCTTGCGGTGCATGCGCAGGGTGGCCAATGGAGACCGACACACACACACACACACCCCCGTCCGGCTCATGCGCACACCAGCTGGGCCAGAAACCAGCGGGTTGACGGAGCCAGGGGAGACCTGGCCAGCCAAGGGCATGCCGGCGCTGGAAGAAGGCACCAGCATTTAAAAATGGCGGAGGTGGACAAAAGTGGGGAAGGCAAAGAGTGAGCGGCCGGCCTGTCCGCCCGCGGGAGCCCCCTTCTTACCCTAGGAGGCCGCCAGGTAGGCTTAAAAATATACCCGCCACACTTCATGGGGGGGCCGGGAGACCAGCTGGGAGGGGAGGAGCGCTGGCGGGGAGGAGGGGTCAGAGGCTGGCCGGGGCAGATAGTGGGGGGCAGGGGCAGGCCGGCGGGAAGCTAAGCTAGTCGGTGGGGAGGGGAGAGGCGGAGCGGGGCTGGCCAGGGGAGCTCAGGAGAAGGGGAGAACTGGCTGCCGGAAGCAGAGCTGGCAGGGGGTGCAGCGGGGCTTGCCAGGGAAGATCAACCGGCTGGCAGGAGGTAGAGCTGGGGGTGGGGCGGGGGTTGGGTACAGCCCTGAGGCCCCCCCCCTTAATGATTTATAAGAGATTTATTAATAACTTGGGTGCCACAGTGGCACATCCAAACAAGCCACATGAACTCAGTACTGGTGCACAACACAAAATTCATTCTGCTCATGGGAGGAAACTCTTAGGCTATGTCTACACTGGCAGTTTCTTGTGCAGGAACATCTTGCGCAAGGGTTCTTGTTCTTGCGCAAGACTTCTTGTACATGTCCACACTGCCATGTGTGAGCTGTGCTTTTACACAAGAGCATCCATGGCAGTGTGGATGTTCTCTTGCGCAAGAAAGCTCCAATGGACATTTTAGCCATAGGGGTTTCTTGCGCAAGAAATCCCTGCCGAGCATCCACACTGCCCTCTTGCGCAAGAGCTACGCTCTCTTCTAACAGGTGCCCTCTCTTCCCATGCTGTACTGTAAATTTCCTTGCACAAGAGCAGGCGGGCAGTGTGGATGCTCTGTGGATTCTTGCACAAGAACAGCTGTACTTGCGCAAGAAGCTGTGAGTGTAGATATAGCCTTAGAGGGAACACTTCCCCCAGCCTCTCTGCCCCCGAGTTAATGTCACACACATTGGGTTAATGCAATTGGAGGATAGTTGCGTGAGGGGGGTTTGGTGGGGACCAAACTAATCCCTGTTGGTAGGAGGATGGTGGGAAAAGCCCTTCAAGAAGGGTGACATGACACCTTTTACTTCTGGTCATGTGTCCATCTTGCTCTGAGCGTGTTACCTCCAGAGGTGTGGCTAATGGGGGCCAGGGGGTGTGGCTAATGGGGCACCACCAAAAATTATACAAACCTGCCTCCCATGTCCTTACCTGGTGCTGGACACACTAATGGCACTGGTCTGCTCTTCACCAAGGACAATGATCTTGGTGCTGGGTCAAAAGACTTGCTTTGGAGGCTGAAGAACAGCTTTCACCAGTAACACCTTCAGCTGTTGAGCTCTATCCTTCAGGGTTTTAGATCTGAAGGTCTTACAAATTGAACACTAGTCCCTCTGATGGCTTTTGCTTAAACATTTCAGGCACAAAATGTGGGGATTGCTTCTGGGCATGCACCTTGTGCAGGTTTCATAGTTTTGAAGCCCGGCGACCTAGGCATGTCCCAGTGTGAGTGACTCAAGGGAAGGGAGAAGCCCTCCTAAAGAGCATTTCTAACACGAAACAACTATACTAACTGTTTAAATCTGAACTAAAACTAATAACTAAGAACTATATACAACTATATATAAAAGCTAGCTGATAGCTCACTGGTTGAAGATGAGAGCAGTGAAGTTCTAGCTAACCATCAACAGTGGTAAGACAGAACTGAAGAGGGGACAGGTTGGCTGGGGTCTATATTCAGTGCCACAAGGGTGCCACTTCAGGGAGCGTTCATGCTGATCTTATGGCTAGCTGCTATGTTAAAATCTGTCTACTGTGCATGTGTACACACCTGACTGGAATGCACACTAACAAGCACTTGAACAATAGACTCTAATGCCATTATAATGAATAGAGTTTGTTGGGGTAATTTTGACTCCACTCGGGCCAGAGCCTTCCTCCCCAAGACCCGGTTCCAAGCAGGACAGACCTGATCCGAAATGTTTCATGAGAGCCCATCCTCTCACCACCACTCATTCATTTCTGAAGTTGGGCCATGTGGCAGCTTCTGCTTACATGGTCCAGCACGCATGACTCCATCTGAGGCCTTTACAGGTGTGGCTGGTGTCCCCAACAGACACAACATAGCGTAATCAATGTACCAGATCACATATTGTTGTCACTCGCACAGTAGTTGAATCCTATATCGGTGTTGAAGGTAGACCTCCTTGTAGCTCCCTGCCTGCTGGTAAGGTCTCTGATGTCTTGCATTTAAGCTGGGGAGCCCACCTATGTGATTTCAACTTTCAAGATCATTGTGTCCTCGCCACATAAATGTCAGGGAGCTCAGAGCGCTTAGCCTGCTAGGCTTTCCTGCCACATTTGAGGGGCAAGGTGCTTCAGGTCCTGATGAACAACATACCACAATGTTCTATATCAACAAGAAACGGAGAGCTTGTTCATCAGCCCGTTGTTAAGAAACTCTCCACCTGGGGAATTTCTGTATACACCATGCCATTCATCTTGTAGCTGCATCCCTCCATCTTGAAGTGGTCATGATCATCTTCCAAAGGTGGGAGATTCCCCATGGGGACTTATTCACATCCAGACAGAACTGGAAGTACCACTTTTTCTGTACGATTTGGGGGATTGACAGAGTCTCCCAGTTAGATACATTTTGGCTCATGTATGTCTTCCCACTAGTGCCAGAGTCCTCATGAAAATCAAACAGGACATGGTGATTGTGTGTAGAGCCTTGTGCAGATACAAAATTTGTCTCTACACCCACATCTTTGTCTGCAAAAATGAGGCGCAGATATTCACATTGACATCAGCAGATACCTGTTGTCCCAGAACCACAGCAATTTACATTAGAGATGTTAACGATTAATTTACTAGTTGAGTAGTCGATGGAATTTCCATCGACTAGTCCAGTGGTGACTAACCCGTGGCTCGCAAGCTGCATGTGGCTCTTTGAGGAAAAAATTGCGGCTCCCGATTAAATTTTTTTAGTTAAAAAATTATCGTCAGGCTGGACGCTCCACACAAGGTTGCTCACGGATGGGCCACTCTGAGCTGCATTCCAGTGCGTGCTCGCGGCCACCACTCTGCTCATGCTCACATCCCCCCGCCCCTCACGTTTGGTGTCCCAGCCAGCACGTGCTAAAGGCTGGCCACTCAGCACACGTGCTCCGCGCCTGCAGGGAGAGATGTGTGGTGATAGCGGTGGCAGCAGCAGCAGCGGTGGCTCCAGCTCTGGGACCTGGGTTAGAGCTCTGGGCATTAGGTTGGGAGAGGAGGGCGGTTGCATTACAGCGCGGGGGGGCGGGGCTGGCTCTGGGGGAGGGGATATAGATTGGGTTGGGAGGGTGGGGGGAGAGTAGGAATCCCAGTACTGCATGCGGCTGTCATGGGCAGCAGAGGAAGAGCACCCGCTTCCTGAGAAGTTGGAGCTGGCATGCAGTCCCAGGACTCCTACACACATACACACCCTGCACAGGCAGGCAGCAGGGGGAAGGAAGTCCCGGCCCAGTGACAGACCCTGTGTTTCAGGAAGTGCACCAGCTGTTTATGGGAGGGGAAGGGAGGAGAGGGGAGGGGAGGGGAAGAGCAGCTTGCGCGCTTCTGAAGACCCAGGATCCCCAGGTGCTGGCCGAGCTGTCCCTGTCCCCTCCCCCTGGCCTGATCCCCACCTCCCCGCTCCACCACCAGCACCCTGCCACCTGCCCCAGCACCCACCAGCACCTTGCCCCAGTACTCTGTCCCCTGCCCCCAGTTGGGGCCACATTAGTGAGGCTTGGGGTTTTTTGGAGGGGTTGTTTTTTGCATCTCACTTGTGTGGCCCTGACTGACTTTTCTGTGGGTCAGTGACCCCTGACTCAGAAAAGGTTCCCCGCCCCTCTCATAAATAAAGACAATGCTGAAACATTGTGTTTGACATATTTTATTTAAAAATGAAGCCTGGCTAACAAGCCCCCATCTGGGGCCAAGCCCCCATCTGGCCGCAGCATCATAACACTCCTGGACCCCGCTCCCCCCGACCCCAAACTTGAGCCTATGATACACTGGAACCCCCTGTCCTGAGCCTCTCATCCCCTAACTCCTGCACCCCCACATTCCCAGTCTTCTGCCACAACACTCCTGTACCATCCACACACTGCAAATCTGTGTCTTGAGTCCATCATACTCCCAGCCTCCCTGCCCTGAGCCCCTCATGCACACCAGCCCAAACTCCTGCACCCTAACAGCCACAAGCCTGCGGCTTGCTCAGCACCTCAACCCTCCACCTGATCCCAACACTCTCCAGCCTGGAGCCCCCTCTCTGAGCCAGCATCCTCTTCTCTACTTCCTCCTGCACCCAAATTCCCTCCCTGAGCTTGCCCCTCTCACCCCTTCCCCTTTTTTTGTGATGGTATGCCCTGGGATCTATTTGGCCCCGTTTTGCCCCAGCACGGCCTTTTTTTTTTTCCCCCCCCCGACAACTTTCACCCCAGTACGTGGCTCTTCACACTCTATCCACCGCTATTTTGGCTCTTCATCTCTAACGGGTTGGCCACCCCTGGACTAGTCGATAGGCACTTCCGCATTCCTCCTTTGAAATGTACAAGAGCCCTCGCTGGGGCTCTTGTACATTTCAAAGGAGGAATGCAGAACTCCGTGTGCAGCCTAGGGCGAGAGGGAAGTCCTGCTGATTCTGGGCTGCATGCAGGCGTGCCAACTTTGAAACGTACAACAGTCCTCAGCAGGGGCTCTTGTGCATTTCAAAGCGGAAACGCCCTCATGGAGCCTGAGGTCAGTGGGGAACTCAGAATCCCCTGCTGACACAGCGCTCCATGTTGCGCTGCCTCTTTGAAATGCTGAGGCGTTTCAAAGCAGCAGCACCGCAAAGCTGAGCTTGGGCTCTGTGCAGCACTGCCCCATTTAAATGCCGCTGTGGCGTTTCAAAGGGACAGCACTCCATAGAGCCCGGGGTCAGTTCTTTGCAGTGCTGCTCTTTTGAATGCCGCGTTGGCGTTTCAAAGCAGCAGCACTGCACAGCTGAGGCAGAGATTAGCTATGCGGCACTGCCGCTTTCATGTACCCCTTCTCTTCTCCCCCCCCCCTTTTGCTGCCTCTATGTGATAGAGGCAGCAAGCGAGGGGAAAATCGACTAGTCCTTAACATTCTTAATTTACATCCCAATCTGGCAGTGCCTCACCTGACAGCTTGGCTCTTGTATGGTTAAATTCAGTAGAACTGGTCAGAGAATGGCAAAAAAATTAAGCAAGACACGTCAAGACATAAGAAAAAATGTCCAACAAGGTACTCTTCATTTCCTGGCTGAAGAAAGATCTCAGTGATTGGGTTGTTGAATGGTGGCTAAATGGGCACCTTGTCACTAGAACTGGAATTTGTCTGTGTGCTCTGCAAATGTCAAAAGACGACAAATACAAATCAGCAAAACCATCAGTGTTTGTTGCATCAGTGAGTTGGTGTACTCGCTTCATGAACTGTCATTGTGTCTGTCTTCGGCAGCAAACAAAAAGCAGAAAAGCTACTGAGAGACCTGGAAGAAAAAAATTAAATCTTTCCAAAGGTTTATTAAAAAACATCAAAAGGAATATGCACTTGAGCGGTCACAAAGAGGAAATATGGATGAAACACCAATGACATTTTATCTCCTGAGCAGTAACTGGGGTGCTGGCCATGAAAAAAATCCATTTTACAGTGGTTTTATCATTTTTGGTGAATGGATCAAGGCTCTACCCTCTTGTTATTTTCAAAAGAAAAACCATAAAATTTCCTGGGGTGTCATTGTGCGCGCACATGAAAGGGCTGGATGAATGAAAGTGCGATTACTGAATGGCTGGAAAAAGTGTGGAATTAAAGACCAGGAACACATCTCAAGAAACCACCTGTGCTTGTTTGGGACATGTTCAGGGCACATAGGATAGATGAGGTGAAACATGTGGCCAGAAAATGAAAACTACTTTGACCTTAATTAAGGATGTTAATTAACGAGTAATTTACTAGTCGAGTAGTGGATGGAATTTCCATCGACTACTCGACTAGTTGGGCACTTCTGCATTTCTCCTTTGAAATGTACAAGAGATCCTGCTGGGTCCACTGAGTCATCCACCTTGTGGTGTGGTACAGCTACTACATTCAGTGTTCGATTTTGGGGGTAGTAGGTGTCTGGCCAAAGGAGAGGGCGGGTGAGTGGGCTAGGGCGGGGGTCGTGCTCGGACTGCGGAGGGGACATGGGGCAGCCGGGGGTTGGGCTCAGATGGCAGAGAGGACTCTGTGTGGCCCGAGGGGGGTTGGGCTCAGATGGCGGAGGGGACCCTGTGCAGCCCAAGGTGGGAGGGGGTTGGGTTCGGATGGCAGAGGGGACCTGATGTGGCCCAAGGGGGGAGGGGTCAGGCTTGGAAGGTGAAGGGCACCTGTCCCCAGCAGCTCCTCCTCCCCAGCAGCACAGCCCCAGCTGAAGCAGGAGCTGGAGTGGAGGGCACTGAGGCTGGCCACAGCAAACGGCTGAGGATGTAGGTGGGTGGCAGCATGAGGACGCAGATGATGTGATGACGTTACTCTGTCGTACCACAGGAATTTTTTTTTATATATAGAAAGAGCTATTAGGAAGGCAAGAAAACTAGGATAGCTGAAGGTCCTGAGGAATAAAGTATCAGTTTAGTTCTAGGATATTGATTGATAAATTCCATGTTACTGTGGGCTGCTCATTAAAATTGTAATTTATTTAAAACCAGTTCATTATGTGTTAACTAAATTGTATAAATGAACTTTTTTATTACAGAAAATGCATCATTTTGAGGAAGAATTAACTTGTTCCATTTGCTATAGTATATTTGAAGACCCACGTGTATTACCGTGCTCTCACACGTTTTGTAGAAATTGTCTGGAAAGTGTTCTTCAGCTGTCAAGCAACTTTTCCATATGGAGACCACTAAGACTTCCATTGAAATGTCCCAACTGTAGAAGTATTGTTGAAATTCCTCCATCTGGTACTGAATCATTACCTATCAACTTTGCATTAAAAGCTATCATTGAAAAATATCAGCAAGAAGACCACCCAGATGTTGCAACATGTAGTGAACATTATAGGCAGCCATTAAATGTGTATTGTCTTTTGGATAGAAAATTAGTGTGTGGCCATTGTCTTACAATAGGTAAACATCATGGTCATCCCATCGATGACCTTCAAAGTGCCTACATGAAAGAAAAGGAGACTCCTGGGAAACTCCTTGAGCAGTTAACTGATGAACATTGGACTAAGGTGTGTTTGCTCATTGAAAAGTTGGAAGAACAGAAGTCTCATTGTGAAAACATTGTTCAAGATGATAAAAAAGCTGTATTGCAGTATTTTAAGAAACTTAATGACACACTGGAACATAAAAAGCAAGCTTTGCTGTCTGCTTTGGATGAAGTTAATGCTCACATTTCTGAAGAATATGCACCACTCATTGAAAATATGAAAAGAATGAGAGAAGAACAGCTTGATTTAATGTCATTGAACACATCTGTTCAAGAAGAGGAGTCTCCACTTCTATTCCTTGAGAAGGTTGATGATGTGTGTCAACGCATAAAAGTTTTGAAACAAAAGCAACTACCAGATATTAAACCTGTTGAAGTTTATCCACGAATAGGACAGCTAATGAAGGATGTGTGGTCCAAAACTGAAATTGGTCAGATTAACAAGATCCTCACTCCAAAAATAAAGCTGATTCCAAAAGGGAAGGTATGCAACAAAGCCAGTGAGAAGGAAAGAGAACAGTCTAAGGAATTGCTTCAGTTTATAAACCCTTTAACAGTAATGCTAATTTCTATGATAATAGTGATAATTATGATTACATATAGCAAACCTGTATTGTCAGTTGTAAATGAAGTAACTTTGATATATATTTCAGACATCTTGCAGTTTGTTTATCAAGATCTATGGAACAACTTTCAGGCAGTCATGGAAATGGTATGCCATACATCTAATTTACTGAGAGAATTCATGGGGAGAATTGTTTCTTTTTCTTTCTGAGTATCTGAAATACTGAAATTAGCAGTTAAGATAATTATAGGAATTCTCATTATGTTTGCACTATTTTGCAAGGCTTTAAAAAAGTTTCGATCACAATGCTACTGAAATAACAGATCCTTTACAAAACATTTAAACTTGTTCTCTATAATAATTAATACCAGAATCAGTGCATCAGATAACTTCTGCAGAAATATGTGAAGTAGGAGATTGAAGAGTATGTGGGGCAGGGTTATCTCTTAATACCCCAATTTTCCCTTCCTTTTTTCTATCCTATGCCCCCACTACCCTGCCCATTTCTGAATTTCTGCTTTTTCTAACTGGTCATCATTCAACTCAATAATGGCTGGATGGTAATTCTTCCTTAAAGTGGTATATACAGTTGGGCTTCCCTGTTCTGGCACCCTTGTGACCTGACTGGTCCCAAACCAGGAAGTTTGCTGGACCAAGGAAGGTCAATGCTGGACCCTCTGCTGTCAGCCTCTGGGATCTTCCAGGGGGCTGCCAACCTCCTGGCCACCAGGCCTCTGCCTTCCTGGCTGTTGGTGACTGTTCCTGGGCTCCCCTCCTGGTTGCTGCCTACGTTCCCTGCCCAGGCCAGATTCCATGCCACTGGGCTCCTGGCCACCACCCCAGCTCCACTCCCAGCAAGGGTCTTCCAAGCCCTGGCTTCTGGCTCCCAGGGCTTTGTCCCTTTTTTTTTTTTTTTTAAGAAAAAGCCCTAAAACTGTGATAATGCAGTGTAAATTTATTCTTAAATATTGTTGCATGTAACTTTAATTTTAAATGTAGTTTGCTTTAACACAAAAATGTTGACACACCTCCTCCCCCATAATCAAAGTAAGTGCAATAGGTTCCATTAGTTAAAATACAAGGGACTGATTATGCCCCCACCGATATTTATTTGTAATAGGTTGATTAATTTACACTTAATAAATATTTTCCACTAGTGCAGGGATGGGCAATAATTTTTGGTGGGGGGCCACTCTAAGCTTTTGGTAAGTGGTCAAGGGCTGTGCTTTTCTGTGGAGCGGGTGCGGGTCTAGAATAGAAGCTGGGTACAGAAGGGCACATGGGGTAAGGGACTGGAGTACAGGAGAGGGTGTGAGGTCTGAGAGGGTGTTTGAGTGAAGGAGGGGGTTGTGACCTGGGGCAGAGGGTGCCAGAAGCAGGCTGTGGCTAGGAGGCACTTACCTAAGCATCTCCTAGCCTGCAGCATCCCCAAGGTAGGCTGGGGTCCCTACCTGCTGCAGCCCCAGACCACTTGAAAATACAGGTTGTTTCTTCCACGTGGCTCTCAGCTCTGGGTGGTGGAAGAGGCTTGCCCTACCCGTGCCTCCTAAGCCAATCCGATTGACTGGAAATATCCAGCCAATCAGAGCTGAGAGACTGGCTGAGGTCAGTTCTTATTGGCCAATAGGAGCTGAGCATTGGGCTGGGGGCAGGGAGATCACACAAAGTCATCGACCCCCTCTCCCCACTACAGAGCAGAGAAACATAGGGACTGCACTTTAAACTGCGGCAGCTGTGTGCCCAAGGATCCCGGCAGGGTGCTCCGTGAGCCAGATCCAGTGGCTTGGGAATAATTCAGTGCACATGAGCTCCAAATGGTACTTTTTTTTTTTTTAAAGGCATCAAAATTAACTGTGCCATACCAACAAATATTTAATGTTTTCAAAATTCATTTATACTGTAGTACAGTAACACTTCTGGGCTGTTGTGTATTTTTTAAATAATGTAAGCACAGTGCTTCTTAAAGAGATTAGTATTCATGCTGCACTTGACATTTTAAAAGCCTGATTTAAAAAAAAAAAAAACACCTCCGAGACTCAAGGTCTGTTCCTCCAAAATGCCAAGAACCTTCACTTTCCATTAATTTCAGTGGGAGTTAGAGACAGTCAGCATCTCACAATATCAAACCCCAAGTTAAATCATTAGTAGTCTGAACTATCACAGTTTTAGAGCTCAAAGGTTGAGCCTCTGCAACATCAATCAGGACTTGCCCCTATTATCTGTAAAATACCACTTTGAGGGCACGTCGAGACTACATGGCTCCGTCGACGGAGCCATGTAGATTTGTTTACTCAGCAAAGGGAAATGAAGAGGCGATTTCAATAATTGCCATTTCATTTAAATTAAAATGGCTGGACTCTCCGCGGTCAACATCAAAGGCATTTGTCAACCTCCCCAGTAAACCTCATCCTACGAGGCATAACGGGAAGGTCGATAAATGCCTTTGATGTCGACCGTGGAGCATCCAGACTACAGCGCTGTGCTGCCAAACAGCTGATCGGCACAGCATGGCAGCCATTTTAGTTTAAATGAAGCGGCAATTTAAATCACCGCTTCATTTCCCTTTGCCTACAACCCTAATCTACATGGCTCCGTTGACGGAGCCATGTAGTCTAGACGTGCCCTAAGTGACAGTTCTTGTACTGTACAAGCCAGGCTGTACTTACCAACTAACAATTTGTGCATTCATGTTTAAAACACAGGTCCAAAATGTAGGGTTTATAAAACCCAATGTAATATTTAGAAGTGATTGTGATTAAAAAAAATTGTAATAGTAGAGATATTTGTTTAGAGCTGGAAATGCCTCTGTAGTAGAGTTTGCAATCTGAACAAAGTAGCAGTATGTTAGGACAGAAAAATGGAAAGACAGACTATTTTTTTTCATTTTCCAGCCAGAAAGTAATGAGGTAGCAAGTCAATTATATACAGCATTGTGGTTCTAAAACGGGTAGAGAACATTTTTTGGGTCAGGGGCCAATGACCCACAGAAAAATCAGTCGGGGGTCGCACACAAGTGAGAAGTGGGGAAAAACCCCTGACTTTGGCCCTTGACTGAGCAGAAGAAAAATTTGTATATTTCCTGATGTTTTAAATATTTTACAAATACCTTTATAATGCAGTTTTACTTTTCCAGATGACACGGATTTATTTAAAAAATAGAAATTTGACAAAAAATGCAGTCTGTATTTATGTATACTGAATATTTTAATAAATCTATCTAAAATATATGGGGTAGTGGGTACCCCTTTTCTTATTCTATGTAATCCACCTTTAACTCAACACTGGGATGTAAACGGTGGGTTGAACTGGTGCCAAAAGAAATGGAAGAAGTTACTTTGTGCAATAATGATGTTTTTAAGATGTGTCCCCTCTACAGATCCTCCACTGTAAGTGTGTACGGTTACGTCTACACTGGGGAGCTATTTCGGGGTACCGGAGTATTCTGAAATAGCTATCCTGCGTCTTCACAGCAAGCCTGTTATTTTGGGCTCGCTATTCCGACGTCCTTGTAAACCTCATTGCATGAGGAGTAAGGGATGTTTTGGTGTAGAGGGCTATTTCGAAATTTGGTGCTGGGTAGACGGCACGGCGCCAAATGACAAAGTAAGCTATTTTGAAATAAGATTGAAATAAGATACGCTATTTGCGTAGCTCACATGGCGTATCTTATTTCAAACTACAGTGCAGGGTAGACATAGTCTATGTGTCCCTATGCTATTGACTGGAGAACTTTGGTGGCAGTGTCTTTTCAGACCATGCATGAAATCCTCTTCAAGTCCTTCTCAACTATATCTAGCTAGAGACAATGCTATCTGTTTGCAGATTAATTCCATTAGAATTGCAATTTTTTAGTTTCTTCCATAGCTTTTTATTTGTTTTCCATTTTATTTGGCCCTGCCTTAAAACAAAAACAAAAAAGAACAGAGGGGGAAAAAAAGAGGGCATGTCTTCTGACAACCCTTAGTGGGTGGAAAACTTCCCTGGACAAGAGTATGTGTGTATCCCAAAGAATTGATCCCTGTGACTGGTGGACATTTGAGGTGTGTTTACTGTCTGGGAGAGGAGCACATTCCAAAAAAATGAAGCTTGTGTGAGCAACTGAAGCCCAGATCCAGCAAAGACAGAGAGCTAAGATTCAAACTCCTGTTCATGGAGCTGGCTCTTCAACTCCTGGTGTACTGACAGGAGTTTTCACCACAACTCAACTTTGAAGGGAGGTGAGCTCAGAAGAAATGAGCCAGTCACATGAAGCCTGTCAGAAAAGGTGAGTGAATCCCAATTGTGAGCCCTGATGATCAAGCTGAAAATGATCTCCAACTTGATAAATATCCGTACTGATAGCACCAAAGCCCTTTTAAATCTGAGACCTGGGGTATACATAGTACTGAGCTAATGGAGCAAATGGCTACTCAATAAGGGTCTTTAGGCAGTGTCAATCAGAGAAGGGCTGAGGAGTGGCCAGTCAGGGCAAAGCAGGCTCATAGATAAAAAGAGCTACAGGGCAGAGGACTCAATGAAGCCAGGTGAGGGTGACCCATTCATCTTTGTAATGGCATTACAATACTTTGTGTTATTTCCTTTCCTTATGGATTTCACTCTCCCTCTTCCCCTTTTAACATCTATTATGCATTGAGCAAATGTTCTTTTTGTGTGTGTGTGAAGCTGGTCAAAAGGATAGGAAAATTGGGTCGGTCTGTCTTTGCAGCAGCTATGCTTATTACTCCTTTTTCACATTTTTCAAAGTGTTAATTCTGTTTTTTAAAATAGGGTTTCAGTCATTGGTCCTGGTATTCAAGACCATGCTCTTTTTTGTAATTCCAAGATCAATTCTTAGTGCTTTTAAGATAGAAACAATATTCGCCACTTTTCAGTCCTCTAGGAAAGAATTTATTTTGATGAGATTGCTTAACTTCATTAGTAGCTCACCTAGTTTGTTCTGAAATTTCTTCCAAACACGTGAATCATTTCATCTATCTGTTGCTCTTAGATTTATCACTTTGTTCTAGCACCTCATCTTAAATACATCCACAGAAGTTGAGGAACAGTTTCTGTGGAAAGGAAATTACTTAGCTTCTTTGCAATGTCTTTATTCTCCTTTAATTTTCTGTTTACTCTCTGCTAGTCTAGCAGACTCAACAATGTCTCTCATAGACTTCCTGATTCTTAGAAACAAATAATTTTGTAATGTTTTGGCTGTTTGCTCATCAATTCCCACTTTGCAAAGCTGATATCTGACATTTTACCTATCCTTATTTCATTTTCTGCTCTATAGACTTAGCTATAGACACCGCGTTTCTTTAAAGAAAATTCAAAGGCTATTGTTTGCCAAGCTGAAACAATTATGAGATATGAGTCTCTCCCTTATTGTTTGGGACAGTTTGGGACAGACCTGAATTTTTAGAACTAAAAAAATCCCCATAATCCTCTTAAGTAAAAAAAATAAATAAATGAGGAAACCATACCAGAGATCAACAAGCTGGAGTGAAACAGTTGTGTTAATTTACTTCTCAGTTCAGTTTAAGTTTTAAAAACTCACAAAACATAATAGGGCAATAGTGTTAAATTTAAAATAAATACATAGTGGAGTGTTTTTTTGGGGTTTTTTTAGTGAGAATATTTCAATATTTTTAAATGTTTGTTTTTCGTTAGCTTTTTGTGCTACAAACAGTCCTTACCTAAAACAATCTAATAAATAACTGTGACTTTCTGACAAAGTACCTTTTTGTTTTTTGCTTGACAAATTGGGAATGGCCCTGTGGCCCTGAAAGCTATCAGTTTTCATTTGTGTGGCCCTCGGTAGGCTTTGAGTTTCACGTGCCTGCTCTAGACTCTCTTATGTCTTCCTGCCGTGAACTACCTTTCTCGTTATTGGAGTCAGTTAGTGAGAGGTGTGGGTTCACATCTCATTATCACCATATGGGGCTCAGTTTCACTAAGGACATTAGGTTATTGTCACCCCAATCCACAGCCTCTCTGGTTTGGTCAATCATGGTACCAATCACAGGGATCCTACCCATCATGATGACTATTTTTAGAACCTTATCAGACAAAAAGCCTTCCATGCCTCTAGTATGGCATACCAGCATACAAGGAGGCACTCTCCTTCAGCCATAGCTTCAAGGGCTTCTGAATTCCCTGAACATGTCAGGGAGAAAATAGAGGCTGAAGTGGACGAAAAAGTCACTCCTTAGGCCACTTATCACCACAAGAGATGGTGATGGCCCCTCTGCTGTCGATGGCTGCTGATTTCAGACTATTTTAATAAATCTATCTACAAAACAGTATTATATTGGGTTAGTGGGAACCCCTTATCTTCTCACCCCATGTAACCACCTTTAACTCAATTCCAGGCTAGAACGGTGGGTTGAATTAATGGTGTGAGGGGAGGCAGAACCAATCTTTTTTAATCAAGTAGTTTGATGCTGTGGCTTACAGACTCCATCTAGCCATTCTAAATTGCCCATTCTTCTCTATAGAGTGAATTGCAGGAAGATGCTCCCACTCCTTTGTCTCGAGAATATTAAAATGTGTACTTTATAGATTAAATATGCCTCTCCAGAACGGTACACATATCATGCTTAAATTAGGTTTGTTGGCATTGGAGATCCTGACAATATAATATTTGGCTGTCTTAGGCACCAGTTTTACTTCAGATTTTCCAGCTCCAGGAAAAGTCAAAACCTTGTTTCTAAAAATAATTTTTTAGTAAGTGAAGGTATTTTATAACCCGTTTCTGCTGCCAAATTTAGCGTACCTTTAGATAAGGCCTTTGATGAAGAATTAATAACATTTCTATCCCTACAAAGCTTTTTTCTTTTACAGTGATCTGTACTGGATTGTAGGAGTGTTATGCTTGGTAAGGAAGCAAGGCAGATCTCTTATTTTGGATATTTGATAAAGATGTTACCATTTAATTCCTGTACCACTATAATCAGCTCCACAGCTCTGCACTTTTAAGTTGAATCTTACATTTTAGTTTTTTGTGCCCTTTTTCCACTCTTCTAAAGAGTGTTATCCAGATATCCACTTTTCCCTGCCTTTGGAGATTACTTTTACAAGAAAACGTCAATAGTTGCAGACAAACCCTAGCTTAACACTTGTCTTCAGCTGTTTTTACCATGTCTCATTGTTCAGTGACACTTCAGAATGTGCTTAAACCTAAAATTTGAGTTTATCATTGGTTACAGAAGACATTGAGAGTATTCTGCAATCCCATCATTTATAGTTCCTAGTTGAAGTCAGTTCCTAGGGAACAAATTAAGGAGATTGGAAGAAAAGGGGAAGAGTAGATAAAATGTCTTTGGAAAAGCCTTTTAACTATTGGCACCAGATGAGCCAGTCCCATCACCCTACCGTTTATTTCAGAGCCTTCTGGAATCTCCTATCAGACCTTGAATATAGAGATGGTTATTCAAGAAAAGTCAAACTATCTTTCTTCTTTTGAGTGTTTGAGCATGTCATTTCCATTCTAGGTGTGTATGCCCATGTGTGCATTCATTGGAGACTCTTGCCTTATAAAAAATAAGGCAAGCTGTGGCAGCCCCTCTCCCCGAGTGGTATACTCCTGAATCATTATCAGGTGCTACTGATCTCATGCCCTCTCCATTGTTTCTTACCACCTGTGGTGGTTAGTCAGCGCATCTCTTCTGACTTTGAGTCTTTAGGCCTTGTAAATAGTTGTTTATAGTAGTGTTAAGTAGCTATTAAGTATAGCTAACTATATATAAGTATATATAAACTATCCAAACTCCTACATGCCTCAGGATCTCTCATCCCAGATACTTTCAACTCACCTAGCAACACTGTCAACCTATCCAACCACTCTCTTAGCCCAGCAGAGGAATTTGCCCTATCTCAAGGACTCTCCTTCTGCCCCACCACCCCTATGAACATGATTCAGTTCTGTGGAGATCTAGAAGCTTATTTTCATTGCCTCTGCCTAAAGGAATATTTCCAACACATTGATGCACAACATGCTGACCTTGCTGCTCCTCTTCGCCAATCCCACAAGAGGAAGGCCTGTATGTGGATGCCTACTAGCGGTCGTAACGAGAGTCTTGACTTCTACATCAACTGCATCGGCAAAAGTGTTCGAGCTGACAGTCAGCAAACAACAGCATGTAACATACAACCTCAGTCATGCAGAATGGAATGCTATTCACAGCCTCAAAAACAATTCTATCATCACAATCAAAGAGGCTGACAAAAAGGGGCGCTGTAGTCATCATGAACAGAACAGATTATGAACAGGAGCAGACCAGACAACTCACCAACACCAGATTCTACAAGTCTCTCTCCTGTGATCCCGCTAAAGAATACCAAACACCCCCCCTGAAACAAGTACTCATGAAACTCCCTGATGCTGCTCAGGACCAAATTTACACTAACACACCCCTTAATACCCAACCAGGAGTTTTCTATCTGCTACCCAAGATACACAAACCTGGAAATCCCAGATGACCCATCGTTTCAAGCATTGGTACACTTACAACAGGATTATTTGGCTATATTGACTCTCTTCTCAGACCCTATGCTACCAGCACTCCTAGCTATCTTCAAGACACCACCGACTTCCTGAGGAAACTACAAAACATCAGTAATCTTCCTGAAAACACCATCCTGACCACCATGGACACAGAAGCTCTTTACACCAACATTCCACATGAAGATGGATTACAGGCTATCACTGCACACCTGGTTACAGAGCTCTGCGACTTTGTCTTCACCCAACTACTCCCGATTCAGAGACAATTTGTATCTTCAAGTCAGCGGCACAGCCATCGGCACCCGCATGGCACCACAATATGCCAACGTCTTTATGGCTGACCTTGAACAATGTTTCCTCAGTTCTCGCCCCCCTGGCACCCTTACTCTGCTTATGCAGCATTGATGACATCATCATCATATGGACCCACGGGAAAGAGACCCTTGAAGAATTTCACAGGGATTTCAACAACTTCCACCCCACCATCAACCTCAGCCTGGATCAGTCCACATGAGACATCCACTTCCTTGACACTACAATACAATTAAATAATGGATAAATTTCCACCACCCTATATTGGAAACCTACCGACCGCTACACTTACCTTCATGCCTCTAGCTTCCATCCCAGACACATTTCTCAAACTATTGTATACAGACAAGCTTTAAGATACAACTGGATTTGCTCCAATCCCACAGACAGACACAACCACCTACAGGATGTATGTAGAGCATCCATAAAACTGAAATACCCACTCAGAGAAGTGAAAAAACAAATCAATAGAGCCAAAAAAGTACCCAAACATGAACTACTTCAAGACAGGCCCAAAAGAGAAAACAACAACATTCCAGTTGTCATCACCTACAGTCCACAACTTAAAGCCCTCCAACACATTATCAACAATCTACAACCTATCCTGGAAAATGATCTCTCACTCTCAGAGGCCTTGGGGGAAAGGCCAATCCTTGCTTACAGACAACCCCCTACCTCAAACAAATTCTTTCCAATAACCACGCAACACACCTCCATCATAATCATCCAGGAACCCACACCTGCAATCAGTCCTGGTGCCAACTCTCCCCACATATCTACACCAGCGATTTCATCACTGGATCCAGCCACATCAGCCACCAAATCAGAGGCTCATTTAACTGCACATCCACTAATGTGATCTATGCTATCAAATGCCAGCGATGCCCCACTGCCATGTATATTGGCTAAACTGGACAGTCTCTACGGGAAAGAATTAATGGACACAAATCAGATATCTGACAAGGCAATACACAAAAACCTGTTGGAGAACACTTTAATCTACCTTGACATTCACTAATGGATCTCCAAGTCGCTGTTTTGTTTCAGGCAAATTCCACAAGCCAAATACACAGAGAAGGATTGGAACTTAACTTCATTTACAAGTTTATTTCTTATGCAAATGGTATGAACAAGGACATCAGCTGGCTTGCACATTACCTTCCACATCCTATGACTTAAGAACCATTAGCATCTCCATTGTTTGGTAGGTAGGTTATCAGCCTCTTGTAACTAACTATTTAGTCTTTAAGGTGCTACTAGACTATTTGTTGTTTTTTAAGTTTTTCCTGTTACAGACTAACTCGGCTACCCCTCTGAAGCTTATCGACTCACTGTCTCTCTTCTTCCTCCCCTCTCATTTCCCTCCCACTTTTTCCCTTTTCTTATTTTCCTTCCCCCCCCCCTTTCATTCTTGGATCTGGACTTCTAACACACCTGTCATCTGAAGAAGTGGGTTTTGCCCATGAAAGCTCGTGATACCATCTACATGTTTTGTTAGTCTTTTAGGTGCTACTAATCTATTGTTTAAGTTTTTCCTATTAAGTATAGTTAAAGATAGAGTCCTGGAAGGGTGGAATGGGACTTAGGCCCAGGCACGGCATGGCCCCATCTCTAAGATTTAAAGCTATTACATGCTTAGGCCCTTCATGGACTGCAAGCAATCCCCACAGCAGCTGCCTGTAGTGCTTGAGGAGAAATAACGTGAGAGATAAGTGTACTTGTAAAAACTTGACTCAGGTATTCAAAGTGGGATGTTCCTTTTCAGGATCTCCTCAGGGAGGCTGCCCTTTGGCTTCCAAGCTGTCTAGCCAAGACTCACCTAGTACCTTGACCTTGGTGCACAGTACATTCCTGGCATTGGGTAAGAAAGGCCATGGGGGTATAAGGCAAAGGACTCAGTTTGGGCTGCCCTGCCACTCCGGAGTCACAAGGAATGCCTCCCTGATCAAGGCCCTTAATCTCTTTAAGGATCCACTACTGACTTCCAGGAGTGGTAGGGGACGCAAGCTTTTGATTACATCAATGCCTTCCCAAGCTCCCCCAGTGCTAAGAGTGCAGAAATGTCTGCCCATGCCACAAGAAGTGGCAAGGGCTCTTTACAAGGGTTGTCAGGGCTGTTTCCCACTCTGGCACTCCAAGTGTAGAAGATGGGGGCCTGCAAAGAGCTCAAAGGGAAAAAAATAGCCTTTGCCGCTATAGGCACTGATTACAAAAAACTTTCCCCAGAATCACAATACACAAATTTTGGGGAATCGCTTCCACCATACAGTGATTTTTATCTTTAAAAAAACAGCGGTGAACACTTGAACCCCACCCCCAGGGGTACCCCAAGCTCTTTTGCCCTAAAAGAGTTTGAAAAAAGAAGAGAAAAACAAGCTGCAGTCTCTAGTAGCTGACCGCTCAGGCATGCAGATACAGACAGACAGACCTTCCAAGAATCAAATCATCAACTTAAAAAAAAGTGATTTTTATTACAAAACAAAAGATATACTTCATAAAGCATACTTGGTTGCTAGATGTCACAGAGCAACTAAGGAAAACAAATTAAAACACAGAGAAAAGTATCTGGGCACAATACTAGATGGTAAATGGGGAAGGGAGCATAGATTCACACAGGGTAGTTCAAACCAAACCACAAAATAAAGAAAAAATACCCTGAGCGCAACTAGATTCACTTCCCCCCCCCCCTTTACTTACTTTCAATCTTTTCTTGGTTCAGCCAACTTCCATGCCGTGAATTCCGTGGAGGCATGGTAGTCCTGCCTGGGTTTAAATCATTCTGTGTGTCTCAACTCCTGGTTTTTCTCTCCCACACAAAGAAAGTAGGCAAGGAATCTTATACAATTCAAATATCAACACTGTATGCCCATTGGTTCTCTGGTTTCCTACCAACACCTTTGCTAGCTATCTGAGCTTAACCCCCAAGTCCAGGGCTACTCAACATTGGAAGCCCTGGGGGCCACAATGATACTCACAGCACATGCTGAGGGCTGCAACTTAAGTGTGGTTGCATGTACATGCAAATATATATCCAAATATATGCAAAGAGCTTTTCACACTGATGGACATGAATTCAAAGTTTAAAGCAAGACTACACAACACACAGGCCCCATTTAAGTCAGTTCTGCTGATATTAATAAAATGCAATATTTACCTGATTTCTACCCATATGGTAGCACTTTTAATGAGCAATGACAGTCCAGGAATTTAACTACTAAAACGCATATCAATAGAAGACCATCATATTGACTCTTTTTTGGCTCCCACCCGTGGACTGTGCGTTGAGCACCTCATAAACCAAAACCGCACCACGAGCCCAAACAAATGGGCCACGGGCTGCATGTAGTCCGCAGACCGCATGTTGAGTAGCCCTGCCTTAGTCACTGGGTGCTGGTCAGCACTCTCCCTATTCATTACAAGGGTGTGCTAGCCACTAAGCATGCTTGGAGCAGAGCACCCAAGAGAATGCAGGGCTTCCTATTTCTGTGCCAGATTTCCAGTGTCACAGCCCAGGACCTTTGGGGGCTCACCCTTGGTTGATGGGAATGGTTCCTGTCCCCTCAATGAGGACTGCCTTGGAGGAGGTGCCTGTTTCCATTCCACCAGCACCGCTCACCTTCCCACTAGTCATCTGCAGCACAGATCTCAGTTGTCTGTCCTATGAGGAGCTCTCCCCTTAGTTATTCCAGTTTCCTTAGCCAATACTCCCACTCTACGACCAGTCTCTAGAGGTGATGCTCAGCAGGCAGACATGTCAATGTCCCCACACTCAGCAGAAGGGGATTCCTCCAATACGGAAAGCAGTTAAGCCCCTTGCCAAGACCTCATTGGCACAAATGGGCACCTGAAGCCATGCCAATATCTAGGCCACCTCTTTGGCAGCATGGCCAGCAAAGAGGCCTTAGTAGACTGAGTGGGGCATGCTGGTGATGATGATGCCCCCTCATGCCCCTTAACTGCTATCACGTTGAAGCAATAGCTGGTGGCACTTGCAGCACAGGGCTCAGTGCATGAGACCTGCTTAGAGGTTGGGATAGAGGAGACAGCACCAATGCCAAAACCCCTCCCACCTGGGGATGATGCCCTGGAGCCTACCCCAACAGTACAGTTGTCCTTATCCCTGGATGAGGTGGTCACCAGCCCACTGAATGATTTTAAGGAATTCTAGTCCCTGATTTGACAGGTGGCCAAGAATTTAGGCCTAGAAGTGGAGATGGCTGAGCAGGCAAATCTTTGCCAGAGCTGTCCTACAATGATTGGTTCAATAGGCTGAGAGGCCTCACAACCAGGACACAAGTTGCACTTCGGGTAACTCAGAGGCAGGTGTGGTACTAGTGTCCACGTGGCACAGGAAGGGTTCATAGAGGCATTCACTGCTGCTTGGCATTGCTCTGGCAGAACCATAGGTGCCAGATCCTGTTGTGCATGTGGTTGCATAGTCTCCTACATCAAGGCACTTGTAGAGGTGATCTTGAGCCACTCTAGTATGGAATAAGAAAGAATGGTAAGACAGTAAAGTGAATGGCAGTGGTGTTTGTCACTCACACAGGAGCACAGATGCAAAGCAGTTTTTGAAACTTGCTCACTGGAGCATAGTTGCCATGTTGGGAACGTGCCCCGCAGACGGGAGAAATCTGAAGGACGACCTTACTATATACAACTAGAAACTATTTACAGAAAAAAAACCCCCACCAGCAGCAGTTCTCTTATCAGACTAAGACCACTGAAGAACTGGGGTTCATGTCATGGCTCCTTCCCCACTCTGACATGATAAATGCAGAAGTGGGGGCCAGCAAACGTACCCCAAAACCTTATCTACCAGGCTTTGGTATAAAACTTCCCCCCAAAAATCTTAAAACCCTAAATTTTGGGGGATAAAATCTCTACTGCCACCACCCAAGTATTGATGTGAAAAATCAGGGGAGAGATTGCTTGGGAAATCTCAGCCCTAAAGTACAAACCAGGACACAACCATTAACCAATACCAGGTAAATAAAAAGAAAAGAGAAAACTTTAATTATCACCACCATATTCCTGTTGCAAGCATAATGACCAGATGGAAAAGCAACCAAATAATATACTCATGGAGAAACTCCATGGGCCTAGAACTTAGTTACAAAAGAAAGCCAAAACATCGGATCCCATTTCCCAAACCATAAAATAATAAAACCTAACGGATTTATCTAAACTTTACCCTACTTACAGAAAGTGAAGAATTGTTTGTTGGAGAGAGACATGTCTGTCATCCTCAGTAGCTGGAGGGAACTCTCTAGAGACCAAAGAAGGGAAACCCAAAAATTCCTTTGTCCTAGTTTGAACTTCCTACCTACATTCCTATTGGCCAACTCTATCTGAATTAGGTATAGTTAACCCCTTAGTCCCCAGGCTGCTGGCTAACCCTCATGATCATGACAGGTTCCAACTCCAGCCATGCAGTGGTAAGAGGAAACTAGAGTGGCGCCAACCTGCACAGCCTCTTAAAGCCTTGAATGCACCATGCAGTGAGATGTGCTGGTCAACAGACACTACTATGAATGGCTCTGGCTCCAATGCAATGGTGAGCATATACACCTCACACTTGGAATCCCCATGGGACCATAATTTGAAGATATCAGTATTCCCAGGTGGTTGTCCATCCATGTAGTAACCAGGAACAATTATGGTTAGGTAACCAGTATCAGAAGCACCTCCCACAATTTTGATACATATGGGCTACTCATCTCTTGTTTGCAGTTATCAGAGGCTGTTCAAAGCTCTAGCACAGCCCACGGTAGCACCCCATTCGCTGTCCTGCCAGATGAATTCCCACACTATGTAAAAAGATGCAGAATGATTATTAATATTCATTGCCAATCAATAAACTATGTATAGTAGGCTATGGCCTACAAGAAGAATTAATAAAATTAAATACTGTCCCTTGACTAGGAAGCAAATCAGGAACTTGGAATATGGGCAATGGCTGCTAACAGAAAGGAAATAATCAGCAGCTTCATGTCACCCACACTTATACATATGAGAAATTGTAAGCAGTGAACAGAAACAGGGAGTAATAAGAAAAACAGAAAGAGGTAGGGAAGACCCTTTGCAATTAATTGCCCAAAATGACAGTGTTATTACTGAACCACTCCACACAGCAGCTTCCTGCCAAAGGAGGCCTCGGAATTGGATAGAAAGTCCACTTTATAGCGTCTAATAAATATAACTGACTGTTGCTGCTCTGCAGATGTTTGCAGTGAAAGTGCAAGTTCTTACTGCCCAATAATATGCCACAGATCTCATGTGCAATGTACTGTAATACCATCTGGAGAGAACATCTGACGTATGTCGCCATACTTCATAGCTTGATGCAGAAATATGTGCTTGATGCATCCAGCTACTGCTATCTTGGATACTCTAGGCACTGGAGCTTTGCATGGAGACAAACAGGGTGTCCCTGCTTCTTGTCCATTTGGTTTATTTGATACAGATTTTTAGTGCTTGCTCTTAGAATGTCTAAAATATGACACAGCTTTTCTTTCAGGTGTTGTACCTATGGCCAGAATGAGAAGAGGGTGCTCTCCTTCAAGGCATGGACATATTAATTAATAGTAGGCAAGCCTTCTGTGGTTCTTAGTACCCCTCATGTCATGATAGACCACAAAGTGGGGCTCCTGCCTGGATAAAGTTGCCAGGTCAGATTCATCTAGAAAATATTATAGGAACCAGAATACAGGTTTTGATGGTGTGACGTTATTGGGTCCCTCAAATGGTGGATGCGAGAGGATGTGGTCTGTGCAGAAGTACCTTTTGTGAGCCAGAGCCCGACGGCATGGCTTGTAACCAACGCGTCGGACACAGGATGGGGAGCACATCTGGGCAACCAGTGGACCCAAGTACATGGTCCCCCAAGGAGCGGGAGCACCACATAAATGTCAGGGAGCTCAGGGTGGTCAGGCTGGCCTGCCGCATATTCCTGTTAGACCTGAGGCACAAGGTGGTCTTGGTCCTGATGGACAACACGACGGCAATGTTTTATATCAACAAACAGGGTGGAGCTCGCTCCTTCCCCCATGCCTAGAAGCCCTACTCCTTTGGGAGTTCTGTTTAGCTCATGATATTCATTTGGAGATGGCATACCTACTGGGGGAACAGGAATGTCCCGATGGACACGCTCAGCCACTCTTTCACAACAAACGAGTGGTGCCTTAAAGGAGAGGTGCTGGAGCAGATCTTCCAGAAGTGGGTTCATCCCCAGGTAGATCTCTTTGCTTCTCACAGGAACAGGAAGTGACAGGAATACTGTTCTTATCTGGGGTAGGGACCGGAGTCCAGGGGACACACGTTCTTGACTGATTGGTCCCCAGTCCTCTATGCATTCCCCCTGTTCTCCCGCATACACAAGGTCCTCATCAGGGTAAACAGGCTCAGGGCCACAGTTATTCTGATAGTGCCGGACTGGCCCCAGCAATACTGGTTCCCTATCCTCCTCGACATGACGCAGGGGGAACCTGTCACCCTACCCATGGTGCCAGATCTAATCACCCAGGACCTGGGGGTGGGATGGCTATGCCATCCGAACCTGCCATCTCTACACTTGGTGGCATGGTATATCCATGGCTGACGGAAGTGGAGCAAGTGTGCTCAGACAGGGTGAGGAGGGTCCTTTTAGAAAGTAAGAAACCCTCCACTACGTACACTTACTTGGCCAAGTGTAGACGTTTTTCTGAACGGGCATTACAGAAGGGAGTCCATCCCTTGCGGACATCCATCCCGCTGAACCGTGACTATCTCCTGCACTTGAGCCAGATGTACCTTTCTACATCTTCCCTTAGGGTACATTTGGCAGCTATAGCAACCTCTCATCTGGAGGAAGGGGGCAGATCTGTTTTTGCAAACTCAATGGTCAAGAGGTTCCTCAAGGGGGTGGACAGGCTGTTCCCTCGTGTCAGGGAGCCTGTCTCACCACGGGACCTCAATCTCGTGCTGACTAGACTCATGTGCCTGTCTTTGAAGCTGTTGGCCACATGGTCCCTTAAGCACCTGTAGTTCAAGATGGCCTTTATAGTGGCAATCACATCAGCTAGGAGGGTTTCGGAGTTGAGAGCACTAACGGTTGATCCTCCTTATACGGTCGTTTCAGCAGACAGGCTACGTCTGCGTCTCCACCCAGCCTTCCTCCCTAAGATGGTCTCTACATTCCACGTAACAGGACATTTACCTACCGCTGTTCTTCCCGGAGCCTCATGTGACTCCTAGGGAATGGGCCCTGCACTCACTAGGCACGAAGTGCACTCTGGCATTTTACATAGATAGGACAAGAAAGTTTCACAGATCACCACATCTCTTTATTTCAGTAGTGGAAAGGATGAAGGGCATGCCTGTGTCCGCCCAGTGTTTGTCATTCGGGATTACTTCATGTATCAGAGTGTTACAACCTGGCGGGTAAGGTGCCGCCCTGCATCACAGCTCACTTCACTCGTGCGCATACTTCATCAGCAGCCTTCCTGGCACAGGTTCCCATACTGGATATCTGCTGGGTAGCCAGATGGTTGTCAGTGCACAAGTTCACGGTGCATTATGCAGTTGCCCAGCAAGCTAAAGAGGATGCTGCTCTGTGGACTGCAGTGTTGCAATCAGGCTTAGTTTAACCTATACTGGTCTCCGAATTCGCCTCAGATAGTTTTTGGTAGGGAGTCACCTAATTTGAATGCACATGAGCAAGCACTCGAAGAAAAAAGTTACTTACCTGTAACTGTTGTTCTTTGAGCTGTGTTGCTTGTATCCATTCGATGCCCCCTCACCTCCCCTTCGTCAAAGTTCTCCGGCAAAAAGGAACTGAGGAGGGGAAGGGCCAGCAGGGGTACTTATTCACCAATATGCTGGTGCCACTCTAGGGGGCTCCCTGTTGGCCCAACGGATATCACTGGGGAAAAAAGGCTCCAGAATCCGTGCACGTGGTGCACGCATACCTAATTCAAATGGACATGAGCAACACATCTGGAAGAACAACAGTTACAGGTAAGTAACCGTTTTTTCTGGGCTATGCTGACAGTGCTCTCTGGTGTGTCCAAAACTCTGTAGCAGGGGGTTAGAAGGGCTCATGTTGTCAGTATCCCATAAAGCACTTTAGTCCCTCCCCCATTGCATGAGATAAAGGGGAGGCAGTGTGTTCATGCCTTGTGGTGCCCTGGTCACCTGTGCAGACACCATAGCAACGCAAGCATGAAAAGGATGAGGACAAAGCTTGTCATGGCATGAAGGTCCTGCTCGTGCAAGGCCTGGCACTGATGCTAGTACAGCCACCAGTCAATCCTCTGGACACAATGGAATACTGGTTCTTGTGCCATGAGACAAGCTGAGACTAGTGGAACCACACTGTGATGCAGAGAAGGAACGATCAGCAGTGACTGCAGAACTTCCAAATGTTCACGGCCGTGTTCTTGGAACTTTGCGAATGGCTTTCCCCTGTTCTGAGGCACCAGAATACCTGAATGATACCCGCTCTGACTATGGACAAGTGCATGGCAATTGCCTTATGGAAGCTTGCAAGGCTATACAACTATGGGTAAGGGGTGAATCAGTTCAGAGGGGGGAAATCTACAGTGGGGGCTGCTGTTACAAGTAGCCCAGGCCATCAATAATATCTTGGTATGGAGGATTGTGGCTCTGGGAAACATGGACACCGTAGTGGATGGCTTTGCCGTGATGGGCTCCCCTGACTGTGGTGGGGCCATAGACAAAACCACCCCCCATCTTGTTATGGAGTACATCAATCACAAAGGGTACTCCTCTATTCACCTTCACCTTTCGAGGAAGGGGAAGACCATAGTTGGATACAGACTGGCTAACCTAGTGAGGAGGGCTTTAAACTAGGTTTGACGGGGACAGGTGACCAAAGCCCACGGGTAAGTGAAGAACATGGAGACAGGTCAGAAATGGGAGGGAGCACGGGCTATAAGAGCAGAGAGAAAGGAGGGACAAGGCAGAACTGGGAGGCAAGATCAAATCAGTATCTTAGATGCCTATATACAAATGCAAGAAGTACGGGTAATAAGCAGAAAGAAGTGCTAATAAATAAATACAACTATGACATCGTTGGCATCACAGAGACTTGGTGGGATAATACACGATTGGAATATTGGTATAGAAGGGTACAGCTTACTCAGGAAGGACAGGCGGGGAAAAATGGGAGGAGGTGTTGCTTTATATATTAAAAATGTACATACTTGGACTGAGGTAGAGATGGACATAGGAGACGGACGTGTTGAGAGTCTCTGGGTTACGCTAAAAGGGGTAAAAAACAAGGATGATGTCATGCTAGGGGTCTACTACAGGCCACCTACCCAGGTGGAAGAGGTGGATGAGGCTTTTTTTAAACTAACAAAATCATCCAAAGCACAGGATTTGGTGGTGATGGGGGACTTCAACTATCCAGATATATGTTGGGAAACTAACACAGCAGGGCACAGACTATCCAATAAGTTCTTGGACTGCATTGAAGACAACTTTTTATTTCAGAAGGTTGAAAAAGCTACTGGGAAGCGGTTCTAGATTTGATTTTAACAAATAGGGAGGAACTTGTTGAGAATTTGAAAGTGGGAGGCAGCTTGGGTGAAAGTGATCATGAAATCATAGAGTTCGTAATTCTAAGGTATGGTAGAAGGGAGAACGGCAAATCAGAGAGAATGGATTTCAGATTTTGATAAGCTCAGAGAGCTGGTAGGTAAGGTCCCATGGGAGGCAAGACTGAGGGAAAAAACAACTGAAGAGAGTTGGCAGTTTTTCAAAGGCACATTATTAAGGCCCAAAAGCAAGCTATTCCGCTGCGTAGGAAAGATAGAAAATATGACAAAAGACCACCTTTGCTTAACCAGGAGATCTTGCATGATCTAAAAATAAAAAAGGAGTCATATAAAAAATGGAAACTAGGACAAATTACAAAGGATGAATATAGGCAAACAATACAGCAATGCAGAGACAAGATTAGAAAGGCAAAGGCACAAAATGAGCTCAAACTAGCTACAGGCAAAAAAGAGAAACAAGAAGACATTCTATAAATATATTAGAAGCAAGAAGACGACCAAGGACAGGGTAGGCCCACTGCTCAGTGAGGAGGGAGAAACAGTAACAGAAAACCTGGAAATGGCAGAGATGCTTAATGACTTCTTTGTTTCGGTCTTCACTGAGAAGTCTGATGAAGGAATGCCTAACATAGTGAATGCTGTAGGTTTAGAAAATAAAATAAAAAAGAACAAGTTAAAAATCACCTAGAAAAGTTAGATGCCTGCAAGTCACCAGGGCCTGATGAAATACATCCTAGAATACTCAAGGAGCTGATAGAGAAGGTATCTGAGCTTTAGCTATCATCTTTGGAAAATCATGGAAGACAGGAGAGATTCCAAAAGACTGGAAAAGGGCAAATATAGTGCCTATCTATAAAAAGGGAAATAAGAACAACCCAGGAAACTACAGACCACTCAGTTTAACTTCTGTGCCAGGAAGAATAACGGAGCAAGCAATTAAGGAAATCATCTGCAAACACTTGGAAGATAATAAGGTGATAGGGAACAGCCAGCATCGATTTGTAAACAAATCATGTCAAAACAATCTGATAGCTTTCTTTGATAGGATAGCAAGTCTTGTAGATAAGGGAGAGGCAGTGGACATGGTATACCTAGACTTTAGTAAGGCATTTGATACGGTCTCACATGATATTATCAATAAACTAGGCAAATACAACTTAGATGGGGCTACTATAAGGTGGGTGCATAACTGGCTGGATAACCGTTCTCAGAGAGTAGTTATTAACAGTTCACAATCCTGCTGGAAAGGTATAACAAGTGAGGTTCCGCAGGGGTCTGTTTTGGGACCGGTTCTGTTCAATATCTTCATCAACAATTTAGATATCGGCATAGAGAGTACGTTGATTAAGTTTGCAGATGATACCAAGCTGGGAGGGGTTGCAACTGCTTTGGAGGACAGGGTCATAATTCAAAATGATCTGGACAAATTGGAGAAATGGTCTGAGGTAAACAGGATGAAGTTTAATAAAGACAAATGCAGAGGACCATGTTGCTGCTCGACAAATGTCTCGGAATGGAACACCTCTGAGAAAAGCTGTAGTTGTGGCTACTGCTCTCATAGAATGGGCCTTAGGTGAACACAGAAGAGGTTTGTTACGTATGGAGTAACAGGTTGTAATACACGACACTATTAATCTTGCAATCCGTTGGGAAGTGACTGGTTGTCCCTTGGATCGATCTGCCAACGATACTATTAGGCGGTCCGATTTCCTAAAGTGTTGCGTTCTTTCGATATAAAAAGCTAATGCCCTCCTCACATCGAGCGTGTGCAACAGTGCGTCTTCCCTCGAAGCATGAGGCTTGGGATAGAAACAGGGAAGAACAACTGGCTCGTTGATGTGGAAATCCGAACAAACTTTTGGAACAAATGCTGGATGAGATCTCAACGTTACCAACTCCTTAGTAAACACTGTGTAAGGAGGTGATGACATGAATGCAGCTATTTCGCTCACTCTGCGAGCTGATGTAATGGCAAGCAGAAAAAGCAATTTTGTGGTTAGAAGTTGCAATGGTATCGTAGCCAAGGGTTCAAAGGGGCGTGTCAGAGAATCCAGAAGCAGTCTAAATTCCAAGAAGGTGGTGGTGGTCGTCGTGGTGGGTTGAGGTTCGTAAGTCCTTCAGAAACCTCTTTGTGATGGGATGAGCAAATACAGAGAACCCATCCTGACCCCGATGAAAAGCACTAATTGCTGCTACATGCACTCACAGCGAGGCTATTGCAAGGCCCGTGTCGTGGAGGTGCAAAATGTAATCAAGTATCTGGGATATTCGTGCGACGTAAGCATCCCTACCATCACTGCCACACCACGCTTCAAATCTGGCCCACTTGGCGAGGTAGGTCTTTCGAGTGGAGTCTTTTCTGCTGTGTACTAATACTTGCTTGACTCTCTGTGAGCATGAGCGTTCAACTGGATTGAACCAGCGAGCATCCACGCCGTGAGGTGTAATGTTTCGGGTTTCGGATGAGAAAGGGGAGCCGTTGTCCTGAGTCAAGAGATCCGGAAGCAGAGGAAGGGTGTACGGTGTCCTGATGGACATCTGGTGGAGTACTGAATACCAAGGCTGCCGTGGCGAAGCTGGGGCTATGAGGATTACTCGAGCCCTTTCTATAGTGATCTTTTCCAGGATCCTGGGAACTAGGACGATCGGGGGAAAGGCATATAGCAGTGACGTTCCCCAATTGTGAAGAAAAGCGTCTCCCAAGGAGTGGTGTCCAATCCCTGCCCTGGAGCAATAATAGGGGCACTTGGCATTGGCAGCAGTAGCGAACAGATCTATTGAGGGGAACCCCCATTGGGCGAAAATATCATGTAGAATGTCCGTGCGAAGTTCCCACTCATGGTCGTGGGGAAACAGCCTGCTGAGCGAGTCCGCAATAGTATTCTGGACGCCTGGCAAATAGGTGGCTGTCAGGACGGTATTGATGCGGATACACCAGTTCCACAAGTTCATCGCTTCTATACAGAGGGATCGGGATCGAGCCCCTCCCTGGCTGTTTACGTAGTACATGGTGGCAATACTGTCCATGAGGATTCTGACGGTCGTGTTCCTTATATGGGACTGAAAATGCTGACATGCATGACGCACTGCTCTTAACTCGAGAATGTTGATATGTAAGAGCATCTCCTGCGGAGACCAGCGACCTTGAATCGTCATGTCCATATGCGCTCCCCAGCCAGTAAGGGACGCATCCGTTGTTATTTGCTTCGACGGTTGTGGATGGTGAAAAGGAATGCCCGTCATAAGATTGGTCGACTTGGTCCACCACTGCAGGGATTGTTGTGCATGTGATGGTATCGCCACCACCTTGTGAATGCTGTCCCTCACCGGAGTGTATACTGTAGTCAGCCAGTGTTGAAGGCAGCGAAAATGTAACCTTGCGTTTTGAACAATAGTTGTTGAGGCAGCCATGTGTCCCAGTAGTTGTAACGACACTCTGACGGGAATCGTCGGGGCATATGTCAGCGTGTGAACAAGATCTCGAATGGCGGCGAAGCGTTCGGCAGGTAAGTAAGCGCGCGCTGTTCTCGAGTCGAGCCTCGCCCCTATGAAGATCAGATCTTGTGTAGGTTCTGGCGAGGATTTCTGCATGTTTATGAGTAGACCCAGAGAGTGAAAAACCTGAGAGGCTGTTGTCACCATGTGTTTGGCCTCTGAATGTTAGGCCTCTTATGAGGCAATCGTCCAAGTATGGGAAAATTGTCACTCCCAGCCTGCGCAGAGTGGGCAGCCACTACCGCTAAGGTTTTGGTGAAAACTCTGGGTGCACATGCCAAGCCGAAAGGTAGTACTCTGTACTGGAAATGTTCTTGACCTAGCTGGAAGCGGAGAAAACGCCTGTGTGCCACATGGATCGCTATGTGGAAGTAGGCGTCTTGCAGGTCGAGGACTGCAAACCAGTCTCCCTTGTTCAACGACGGAATGATGGCATTTAGGGTCACCATCTTGAAGCGATGTTTCCTGAGGTAGCGGTTTAACTTGCGTAGGTCCAAAATGGGTCTCCATCCTCCTGTCTTCTTTGGGGTAAGGAAGTACCGGGAATAAAATCCTTTTCCCCGAAACTGACTTGGTACCCTCTCTATAGCACCGATATTCAGAAGGCGCTGAACTTCTTGCTTCAGCAAATGCTCGTGAGAGGGGTCCCTGAAAAGGGACAGGGTAGGAGAGGTGGTGGGGGGAATGGATAGAAAGGGGATGGAGAGACCAGATTGTACCACCTCCAGTACCCACTTGTCCGCAGTGATACTGGACCAGTGAAGAAGGTACTGTTTTAATCGATGGTGAAACAGGTGTAAAGAGTCCTGTGGTACGTTGAATGTGGGAGTCGTGCTTGCGTCCTCGATGGGAAAGTCAAATTTGCTGCTTAGGTGCAGGTTGATTGGATGAACGGTTCGTTTGAGATCTCTTACGTTGAGGACGCTGCCGGAAGCGCTGATTGTCTTGAGGGCGTGATTGATTCTTATTGAAGCATAATCGTACCTCCGTTGGTAAGGATAGTAGCGTTTACGTTTATAGGAGGTGTGTACATTCCCAAGGCGTAAAGTGGTATGGGAGTCTTTGCCAGAATGAAGAACGTCGGTGTTACTAGCAAAGAGCTTCTGTTTATCAAAGGGTAGATCTTCTACTTTATTCTGAAGCTCCCGCGTTCCGGCGGATGATAACCAGGAAGACCGCCTCATTGCGACCCCGTGGCAGTGGCCCGTGCAGCCGTGTCGGCCACATCCATGGCCATCTGCAAAGTAGTATTACAGGCTATATATCCTTCTTGGACTATGGCCTTCAGTAAGGGTTTCTTGGCATCAGGAAGATATTGTAGTAGCTCTGTAAGCTTTGAGTAGTTATCAAAATTGTGGTTAGAAAGGTGGGCCATATAATTTGCGATTCGTAACAATAACGTGGCCGAAGAGTAAACCTTTCTTCCAAAAACGTCCAATTTTTTATTATCCTTGTCTTGGATTGTATTCTTATATTGAGGAGCCTTAGCCCTCCGCTGTACCGCATCAACTACAAGGGAGTTGGGTTGAGGGTGGTTGAAAAGGAAATCCAGTCCTTTAGCAGGTACAAAATACTTCCTATCAACCCTCTTACTAGTTGGGGCAGTCGATGTAGGGGTCTGCCATATTTCGTCTGCCACTTCCATGATGGCCTCATCGATAGGGAGGGCGATTTTTGCCCGTTGTTGCTGCCGCAAATTCTTCAAAAGACGATGTTTCTTCATGGGAACGTCCGTTAATTGTATTTCCTGTGTGTTTGCAACCCTTTTGAATAGGTCCTGGAACTGCTTCCAGGTCATCCAAGGAGAGGCGTCATCTGGAATCATTGCTTCATCCGGTGTGACGAGGAACAGTCAGCTGGAGAAATGTGTGGCTGAGGATCTTCTGCCTTGGACAGTTGGCCCTCTTCTGGTTCCAAGTGATCCTGATGGATGGGTAAGTTTTCTGGAGGCGATGAAAACAATTTTTGTGGGCGCTCAGGTAAGTGCTGCACACCGGGTGATAGACGGGTACATGAAGAACCCCTATAAGATAGAGAAGCGTGTCCAGGGTGGGGGCGATCATATTCAGCCCTATGGTAGCGCCCATAGTAATGGTCAGACCGTGCTGGTGAGGAGTATCTGGAGGATCTTGAACTGCGGATGTAGTAGATCCGCCGCGGCGATCGCCTAGGTGATCTATGCCTTGGTGACCTCCTGGGGGAGCGAGAACGCGATGGGGAGCGTCTTGTTTCTATATAGACCGTGTCCCCATGGGAAGGTCTTCTAAGCATTTGGTAAGATGGAGAAAGGCTATAGTCCCGGTGCCTTCGGTACCTGGGTGGAGAAGGAGATGGTCCTGGAGAGAAGGTAGGCAACGGGGAAAGCGCTCTGTAAGTTTCTTTTCCTGCAGCTTTGCAAGGCAGTGAAGCCTTGTCAATTTCATCTGCTGGTGGAGAGCTCAGTGCCGCACGTGGCTGCAGTGCCTCTGTATCGCCACATGGGGGCGGCGTTGGTGGTGCCGAGGAAGAGCCCGGTGCCGGCAGATCAGACAATACCAGCGGTGCCGCCAGGGAGACTTGGCGGCTCAGCACCTAGGGGTTTAAAATCGCCGCAGCTGGTGCCGCTTGGGCAGCCGTTGGCGGTGCCGGCTTTCGCACTCCTGCCGATGCCGGCTTCTGCGCGGTTGTTGGAGCCGGTGCTCCTGCACCTTGCGATCCTGGCTCAGGCGGTCTCCTCGCTCTAGGAGCCCCTTGATGCCCTGGGGCAGCTGTCCTGGATGCCTCGTCAGGGCATTGCATTTTGGTGGTGGCTGGCAGCGATCGAGCTGGGGACGCCTTAGTCTTTTTCGTAACGGCTGTCCCGGAGGCGTTGCCCGCTTCTGGGCTGCTGTGCGAGGCAGGGATGGCATCGGACTCTAGTGCCTTTCCATAAAGAATCAGCTTCAGGCGCAAGTCCCAATCCTTTCGTGCCCTCCCCGTTAGTTTGCTGCAGTGGATGCATTTGTGGGGGACATGCGTCTCACCCAAGCACCTGACACAGGAATCATGCCCGTCAGATGCCGGCATGGGTTCCCGGCAGACTGAGCACTTCTTGAAACCGGGGGACCCCGGCATACTGAAGCAGCGGGGAGAGAGAAATGGACACGTACAATCTCTCCTACACTCGTCCCCCTAACTTGTTGCGCTGAGACTCAGGCCGTGTTTTTTTTTTTTTTTTTTTTTTTTTTACAGATAGCCGCAGAGACTGTCCAAAGTCTGTAGAAAAAATTGTTTTTGTTTTAAAGAACTGGTAAATTTAACGCAGAAGTAAGGAAGGATAGAGTTCTGAAACTATTTACAAATGTGAAGGCTCTGGGAGAAAACTGTTGGAAATGAAACTGACAAGAAGGAGCTCTCGTCCGCGACCGAGGGCGGCTGAGAGGAACTGAGCGAGCCGGACCACACGCAACACATCAAAGGCGCGAACGCCGCCTCTGGCAGCCACGCATGCGCGGTCCGGCAGACCACGGCTCTGATAGCTCTCCAATTCGCGGCGCCGGGACGGGACCCGACACCTAGAGTGGAGCACCCATGGGGCCACTCGAAGAAGAACCCCTGTTGCCCTTCCACACACACCTTTTTGCACAAGAACTCTTGTGCAAAAAGGAGTTATTCCTCGTAGAAAGAGGAATACCTACACCACAAAAACCTCTCTGTTCTTTTATTGTAAAATTTACTTGCGCAAAAACGTGCTTGAGGTGTGGACACTCCACGGGTTTTTGCACAAAAACACTGTAGTGTAGACAGCCTCAGAGGGGTAGCTGTGTTAGTCTGTAACTGAAAAAACAAATAATTGTCCTGCAGTGCCTTAGAGACTAACAAAATTCAGAGTAGAAGCCCGAGAGAAAATTAACACACAGCTTCAGGATTTGTAGACAGATGAGTTTTTAAAGAGCTTGCAAATAAGGTTTCATCCTACAAAACAACTAGTATCACACCTAGTACTTGCTACTTCTGACTCATAAGAGCCAGAACTCTACCATATAGCAAAGATCTGGCCTTAGTGCAATACAATATATTGTATTAATTAGTAACACAGGATTAAAAAATATATATATCAAGATCAGAGTTTTGGATATCCTCAATACTCCAAAAAATTCTGTTACAAGAATCTTTTTCTTTCTTACCTTAAGCTATTAACACCTACGTAAACTTGTTTGAAATGTAATCATGCAAATGTCCTGGCACACACTATGCAGCCTGCTTCCTCCCCCGCCCGCCTCCCTCCAACTGAGCCTGAAAGGGCTGCAGCAAGTGATTCAGGGACACCCCAAATTCTCCCCCCCCCCGATGCCAGCACCCACCCACTGCCTCTTTCACCCACCTACCCCATGCAGTCAGCCCCTTCTCTCTTCCTTACCAGGAGACTTGAGTGTGCTGAGTTTCTGCCTCTCCCCTCGTGCAGATGGGACTCCCCTCCCATCTGACTCCTTAGCCAATTATTCTCTCTCCCCATATTCTTTCCGTATCTTCCTTTACCTGCTCTGGGAGCTGCTCAGTTTCAAGCACAGAGCAGCTCCGTTTAGCTGCTTGCTTAGCTACATGAATCCCTGCCCCTGCCAGTCAACTGAGCTCCCTACCTATGCAGGAGCTTTGAACTTCTGAGCAGAGCTCAGAAAACAGATGCGTGGCCATGCAGTTGTGCAACTTACAGGCAACATAGGTACTCAGACTTCTCAGGTGAGCATTGGGATGCATTCAGTCCAGAGCCAGGCAGGCATGGTAAGGGGCCATGCCAGAGCAGCAGACTACAGGTGGAGGCAGGGAGTGGGCAGCTCACTGCTATGTCTGGCATATACTGGATCCAACACATGTGGCTTCCCGGAGGAGTGCTAATGGGTTCCCTTCCAGTTGCCATGCGAGATATCAGTCTTTGAATCTCAGAACAATCAGGAGTGGATGGTGACAATTTGGCCATAAACCTGGCCCTTATGCTGCAATGCTTTGTGGTTCAATAATGCCAGACCACTGATAGCTTAATGAGGAAATGTGTCCTACTGTAGACAACAGCATAAGGCTGGCCTCCACAAATACCTTGTGAGAAGGATTAGAGGTCCTATATGAGAACTTCATGGAGCTGCGCAGGCAAGACTCCTACTTCACCTACATTAACAAGGTGTTGTGGGCCCCATATGCCATGTAGGCACAAAGTGCGCTGCACCACACACCCCATTGCTTTAACTCAACTGTAGTTACAAAAAGTTTGTGAACTCATGAGAAGTGCCCTTCCTGGGGTCGGTGCTGGACTGGGAGATGTCCTGGGAAGAGGGGCCCAGCTCCAGCCTCATGACCAGCTCCTGGCTATTGCAGGCTGGCAAGTTTCCTCCCCCTCCCCCCCCCATACTGACACCAGGACTCCCACCCCAATGGCATCCAGCTGCTTATAGTAGCAGCAGCACGTGAGAGGTGCTGCACCAGACAATCAGCTTGCCTCCTTTGCCTTTTGATAGGACTGCCTCAGGTCCTTGATTTTCCACGCAGCAGGCTTCATCTCCCAACACCATGATGAGGTCCAAGATCTGCTGGACACTCCACACTGGCACTCTTCTGCACCCCTAGGCACTGAAGTCTGTGGGAGCAGAAGTATTTGAAGTGGTCACAGTGTTGGCAGGATAGTTGGAGATCATCTCTACATGTGCCGTGGTGTGCTGCTCTCTCTGAATGTGCTCGCAATGCTGGCCACATGGAAAGGCCAGTCAACTTTTCCCAATGGCTTTTTGTGCTCACCAGGGAGAGCAGCAGACACACATATTCTGGCCAGAGCGGGAACTGCGTGAGGTCTCCTGGAGGCCAATAGCCTTCATTTTCTGGCAACGTATTTACACTACCGTAAATTTGACTGTGCAAGGTCAGGAATAGTGTTACTCCTCATGAAAAGCAGGAGTACTTAAATCAACATTTGCAACCCTTAAAGTCAACATAACAGGCTTGGTAGTGTGGATACATCACTTAGGAAATCTACCATATGCGGCTAAAGTCGATGTAAAGTCTTAATATAGATCAGACCTATGACCACTATCCCATGGTAGCAACCTTGATTTCCTGCTTCTCCTAAAACTGTTCTACTGTCCTATATGCATGGAACACTCTCCAAATAAAATCTGTAGAGCTGACTACTCTGTTCCTTTCTTAATATCTGCCTGTGTCACAGTGGCTAAAGTGCATTGCCTAATTATAATGTGCAGTTAATGATTCCTTAACCACATTCCCCTACTGAAGCTTCTAAATTGTACACACAGCAAATATATGTAAGCGTGTATTCTACAACTACTGTTTTCCTTACCTCTTCTCCAGCCAAAAGCACACGCGCCACTGCTTTTGTTCTGCCTACACCTGTCACATCTTGTCCAAATTTATAGTGCAAGGTCTTTTGGGGGGGGGGGAAAGAGGGGAAGGCAGCTCTTATTTTAAGTTTTCACAGCAAACATTACATTACAAAAGGGCAACAATCCTGCTGTAATACAAACATTTAGGGTTTAAATAAGCATTGTTTTAAATAATGGGAACTGTATACATCACAATTCCATCAATAGGATATATAGAGACATCTCTGAACATGATAGCTCTATTCAACAAGAACTTGAATTAGTTAACTTTTATTTTAATAAAATACATAGTAAAAAGCTGTTTAAAAATCTACAGGTAGAGCCCAAACATTGGTATAATGCCAACTAAATGAGACTTTAAAATGTCGCTAGATACACACTTTTAGAAACAGTTCTGTTATGCTCAAATTTATATAAATTAAGATATCTACAAAAATTGAGTGTAGCCAATGAACAGAAAATATTAGCTCTTCTACATATCTTGGCTTACTAAGAACTGCAAATAATGAAAGCTAAGATATTTAAAAAATGTTATGGGATAATGATGAATCACATAACAAAACGAAGCTAACAGAATACAGATGAACAGCAGAAATAGTGGAAACACACATTAGTAATAAGATTTCACTGTCTTCAGAACGGAAGATTACACATTCAGCAGCATCCAACAGAACCAATTTCAGCAAGTCCTTTAGATCCAATTATTTTTGGGTTTGTTGCAACACTTTTTGTTGTATTGTGAGTCTTATAAATTCCAATTAATCTATCTGCAATTTCAAACATATTATTTCGTAGAGAGATGATGATAAACTGTGCATTTTTTGTTTGCTCCTGAAAAAGAAATAAATCATTTCATATTAGGTCACATTATTTTAAAAAATTACACTCTTATGTGAAGTTGTAATCATTAACGCAAGTTCAGCTAACTTGGAAATCTTAGAGATGAAGGTTTTATGCAATATGGAATGCAAGAAAAAAAAGTGGTAATATATAATCACCTAAACTTAGATAATTATTTTTTGTTTACAATACTTTATTGCCTGACCCTTGAGAGGAAGAACAATAATAATACAGGTTGCACCTCTGTTGGTACAGGACTCTTTGGTCCAGCAAGATGTGTGGTCCAGATGTCTGGACTAGAGAACAGGAGCTCCTACATGATGGGCATCACATATAAAAAAATCTGTCCACTTAAATGAGTGCCTAAAAGGGAGCTGTTGGATGCCCAAAACTTATCTAATCAGAAATAGGTGACACATCCAGTGATCACACAAACAAACAGTTACAATTTGACATTAGAGACAGAATTGCTACAGAACATTGATAATTTCTGGCATGGAGGGAAACTATATTGGTAAATAATGTATTCTATTTATTATATAGAGAAATACTTACATATATATAAAATGCTACAATTGATACATTTTTAAAGTCAAGAGCTGCATCAATCTCATCCATGAAGTAGAGGGGAGTTGGCTTGTAATGATGAAGTGCAAAAACCAAAGCTAGAGAACTAAGAGTCTTCTCTCCTCCTGACAGATTAAATATCTTCTTCCAGCTTTTCTTTGGTGGTCGTACACTGAAAAATTAAGAGTTTATAAATTAATTCCATTCATATTTATTAGTGTACAAATTAGTTTATATAAAAAAGTCTTCATGCCTCAATAAGAAATACTCTTATTGTCTTTAAATATTATGATTTCTAAAAGTAATATTAACAAGTACTTGAGAAGTTACCCCTCAGAACTGCTCTTTACAACTAATACGGAATGGATCTACTATCAGAATCCATTTATGAAACATGGAGCAGAACCCATAATATTCACTTATGCTCTTCAAAACAAGTGACATATAATCTTCTGTGTAGATGGTTACTAAAATGGACAGATTTTCCAATAAACCAAATAATTTCACTCCATTTATGTTGGAAATCCCTTACAGAGTAGTGTTCCATGCTCATGTTCAAGAACAGCTGATGTCACTTTACAATTATTTTTTCTTGACAGGAGTGACTTTTTCATACAAATTACATCTAATTTTATTTAAATGTGTCTTTCCTTGCTATCCTTACATTTATAGCCATAAAAGAAAAGATTGCCCTGGTTGGTTCAGCATAACTGCTTTACTTCTTGTTTTAGAGCTGTTTGATGAATATTTAAACCATGAACACCAGGTTAAGAAATGTCAATGATTAAAAACTGTTTCAGACAAACCTAAACATGATTCCTTCAGAGAAAGGATCCAGACTGTCTACAAGCTCTAATTCAGCATCTCCTCCCAAGGTAAGCATTTGGTAATTTTCCTTTAGTTTATTTGTTATTACATTAAATCCTGCCATAAACTCATTAAGCCTTTGTTTCCTAAGGTCTTCATAAGCCAATCTAAAGTTGTCTCTCTCATTGGTAATTTCATCCAGCTCTGTCACACGCTTCAAATACAGTTCTTCCTGCAGGGGAAAACGGAAACAAATGAAATTTCCTTTTTAAGACCAAGTTATTTCTACTTTTCTGAAAGAGCACTTTTTACTATTAGTAGCTGATATACACTTACAGCTAACATATGCTATAGGTTCTTTGAATTCTCCAAGATAATTTTATTTATTGGCATGTGCAGAAGGGATGCAAAATATCCATGAGTTTGTGGGACTTGTTCTGCACCGCTTACCGCTTACCGTGGAGTAGATGGGATTAACAGTCTCATCATAGGAGACAGAGGAGAGCAGGGGGCCAGTCAGCATTTCTCCCCCCTTGTGACTGTTTCCTTATCACTTTTCTTTGTCTTTTTAAGATCTGAAGCTACACTAATTGACTTGGATGTGATGGTCTATACTATCTCTTTGGAAAGAGGGATCCTGGACAGTATTGCCTATAAGCTAAGTGCCTAAGTGGCCACTCAGGAGAGATTCAAATGCCACCTAGCTGATTAGCAGAGCGCCCACAGATAGGTTTTTTGTTTCTACTTTTGTGCATATTTGCACATGCCTTAGTACACATCAAAAAAATTATTCCACATGAGGATGGAAAGAGAGGGAACACTGACCCTGGAAGAACATGTGGAAAATTACTTGATAAAAATGCTCGATTAGTAGGGTGACCATATATTACAACGGCAGTGCCTAGAGTATTAAATTTTGACCAATTCAAGCAATCCCAAATGAAGTAAAGCTACACAAGAAGTTATCTATCTGATGGAAATAGTGTTAAAGCAGTGTAAAGAGATTAAGCCTACTGTAAACAACAAAGCCTTACCTTTTTATTATACTCTGCAATGGCACCAAGATTTGGTTTCATTTCATGACACTGAGCTTCTAAAAGAGCTATTTGATTAGTTATAATGTCTGGATCTTTAATTGCTTCAAGTTCCTCTTGATTTAGCACTGGAAGCTCTTCACTTAGTTTATCTTCTACGGGATGCAGTAATATTTTTGATATCTAAAATGCATTTTAGACAGTTACAGAATATCATGGTCATGGCTTGGCAGTATCAATTGTCATATACAATTTGAAAATAGCTTTTAATACTAAACTGAACTGATTAAAAAAAAATCAGATTAAGTCCACTCAATTAAAACCCACATAGCCCTCTAAAACAAACAATTTTGTTTTTCCTGCTTCAACTCACTTTTGGCCCTTATTTAACTTACTCTATTCGGAGTTGGGAAAACTGTCTTTACAGTATGCATCATAGATCAACTAATGCAGTCTTTTACCTTATAATTCTGCTTCTCAAAACATAGAACATTCCAATCAGTTCCTAGATGAGTGAGGAACAGCTAACTAACTGGGGAATGAAACCTTAATAAAATATTGATCCTTATAAGGAGAAAGAAAAATGATTCATGCATTGTCCTGTCCAGAAACGTAACTTTAAAACCTAGGCTGTAAATAAGGCCTTGTCTAAACACAAAAGTTGCTCTGATTTAAATACCTACTTAAAAAATAAATTTATCTTAATCAGATGAAATAGCAAAACCAGTCAAATCCCTCTGTGTGCACTCTTAAATCTGGTTACAGCTATCTTATATTTCCCCCTGCTATTAGAAGAGGTTTCCATGCAGCCATTGACTCTACTGCTGTTTTGGTGGTAGCAGGGGCCACATGACAACCCAAATTTGACTGATTTGCCAGAATGGGACCAGAAGCAGGAACTCTGACTCATGTATGGATGTGTAACAGGAATCCTGGCAGTGAGAGATACTTAACTCTGAGAGATACAAGGTAGGGTGAGATAATATAGTTTTGGACCACATTATATTGGTGGAAGGTACAAGCTTTCAAGCTGCACAAGTCTGGGGAAGGCAATCAGAGTGTCTGAGCTAAATACAAATTGGCTTTAGTTGCATATTGTAAGACAGGGTTACAAAAATTAATGAGATCACATGATAGGGATCACTGTCAAGGTTACTGTTATAAAATTATAGCACAGAGTCTGCCCAGGGACAGAATAATCCTGTGATGTCCCAGGAGGAGCTCAGAGAGGGAGTATGCCTCGGATGACAGAATGGACTAGTGATAGGTTTTTGGAAGGTTGATATTTTGAATTTTAATTTCTGAACCTCAGTGCTGCTATGGAGAGGCGCGCATGCATCCCTGGTTCTTGCCTCCTGCTCCCGGAGGGGGTGGGGCTGGGCCTGCTCTGCAGAGCCAGGGCTGAGTGGCCAGCACACATGGCACACGGGGCCTCGGCTATACTGCTCTGTTCCCATGGGCTGTGTGCGGGGTCGGGGAGGCCCCTTCCCCAGTGCCCCGCTGCGCCTGGCCGGGCTGGAGCCAGCACTGGGCAGCCCCAGGCTCTGCCTGCCCCATCCCCAGAGCCACTGCCTTCAGACAAAAGGCTGGGCCAGGCAGGGAAGAGACTGTCTCCCCCCACCACCCTTGCCCCAGCACTGCTCCCAGGAGGCTGAGTCCCAGCACTGCTGTCTTACTGGTGAGTACGCTGGGGGCACAGAGATGTGGGTGTGGGGTGGTGGGAATGAAGGATGCAGGGGCAGGATGAGAGGGGGCGGGGGTTGCACTGAGGCGCATGGGGCAATGTAGTGGATCAGGCAGGGGGAGGGGATAATGGGGCTGAGGGAAGTGGGGCTGCAGCAGAGGGAAGATGTGAGAGGGTATACAATTTTACTTTGCAGAAGCCACACTTTCCTTTACATCCCACTTCTTTGCCTCCCTTCCCAGCTAGTTATTTGGCTGCATTCTCACCCTTTCACCTTTTCTGCATTACTCTCCCAACCCCCTCACAAACTCCCTCTCATACCCCCACCCCATACCCTCTCTCCTGCTGCCAAACTCCCTTCCAGACCCTGCCCTCCTCACCCAGTGCTGCACCCCACCTTCCACCCAGATCCTGCATCCCTATCCCACTTGCTAGCAGTCCTGGCACATGGAGCCCCTAATTTTTGTTCCCACACAGCCCAAGGGGGTCCACAAAATCCACTAACTTTGGAACCCCAGAAAAGTAAATCTGGCCTATGGGAAGGCCTAAACCTCAGAAGAGTGAGGTGCCTCAGTTGGGGGCCACATCAGTGAGGGTTTGGAAGTTTTTTTTACTTTTCACTTGTGCGGTCCCCAACTGATTTTTCTGTGGGTCAGTGGCCCCCAATCCAAAACAGATTCCCCACCCCTGCCATAAATAAAAAAAAACATTGAAACCTTGTGTGTTGGATATAATATTTTACTTTATTTAAAATGAAGTTTGAGAAATGAACATGAGAAAGTTAAAACGCTTAATCTGTTTAATATTTTAAATTAAACTGTTCTCCCCAGCTGCAGCACTAGCAAAATGGCTCAGGAGTAATTATGTAATTAAAGATGAGTTTCCATTAGCAATGGGTAGTCTGTGGAAAGGTTTGGAGGGGGTGGGTCCTCGAGTAAGGGGTGAGGGTCTCAGAGAAGGGATGGGGTAGATGCTGGCTTGCCCTGACACACACACATAAAACACATCTGAAGAAGCACACATGGCCTGAATATTGGTGCACAAATCAAAACTAACTCCACTCATGAATGGAAAAATCTAGAGGGAACACTGGCCAAGGCCACAAATAAATATACAGTAAAACCTGTGTTTAACCTAAAAATTCTGGTTAACTGTGGGGGGAGAGGGGGGAAGAAGCCATGCAGGGCCCATGGGGAGGGAGGAGGGAGACGACGACGACAGACGGGGACAGGACTACTGGGGACCACGAGCCCCGCAAGGGGGAGTGGGGATGCAGCCTGGTGGGGTGGGGTGGGGGGAAGCCGGGGCTGGCCTGCCCAGGGGAAGGGGGAGGGCACTGCGGGAGCTGCAAGGGGTGGGGTGGGGGCTGGCCTGCTGGGGGTGCCAGGAGCCAAGATGCTTGCTGCTTGCTTCTGGCTGCCGTTCACCTCTCCCCCAGGTACGTGCTGCACACTTATCTGAGGAGTGGCCCGGCACTTAAAGGGCCAGTTTCCTTTTTTGTTTGTTTTGCTTTTCCCGGCATCAGAAATTTGCTACAGTTTTCCAGATGCTTAAGTTCCGGATAGCACAGGTTTTACTGTATCATGGAAATATGGAGCAGACAATCATCTCAAGGAGGAAATTGGTAGTTTTAGTCTCATACAATGAATATCGAGTTATTTTCAGTGTCTGGGAAGCATCCTTATTTTCCTATAACCATCCACCAGGTCTAGTATGCATAGACAGTTATTTGCCTCTGGAAGAGACATAATAGCTCTCCAAGTGACCATCTTGAGGTTTTTCTTGAACCTTGAATTGATTCAGGTCCCTGAATTTTAGGATGAGCTGGAACCCTTAACTCCATGGTGTCCAACACACTAGCCACATGTGGTTATTTGGCCAGTTGAGTGCGACTAGTTGGCTTGAACAATGTGGCTAGTTCATGACAGCACTATAGTGTCTACTGCTTCAGAACTGGTTGGAAACCACAGCCTTCACTGTGGTTTCACTCCAGGAAGTATTTGGAACCAAACCTCTTCCCCATCTTTTGTCCATTGCATGAGCTCAATAGTTCAAAGGAACATCAGCCACACCTTTATCAACTTGCATCAAAGTAGGGTGCTGGTGCATAGAAACTCGACTGATGTGCCTAATCCAGGTATCTTTTAATCATAACTCTTGATAGTTTCAGGACAGGTGCTAAGTCAGTTATAGCTGGTGATATTTTTTCATAAATAAAAGTATGTGTGGAGTAGAGGTAGAGATGCTATGCTATCTACCAACAGATGTGCTCGCTCTCTAAAACGAACAATGATAAAATGAACTCAAGTTGAAAAGGAAGATGCCATTTTTTAGTTGCTTTTCAGAGCCATCACATTCAAGAAAATATACTCTATGCTAAAGGCCTTTTAATGTCAATTAAAAAAACCCTTTTGGTTACATTCACCCATTTATCAGGCAAGAAAAGTGTCATCACACTGAGTTTAATCTCTCAAATATGAAACAAAAATAAAAATAAAAATAAAAATAAAAAATTAAGTACTAAATATCTTACCTCTCTTTGCCAATATTTAATCTTTGATTGATGCTCACCAATGTGACTATCTATTTGTTCAATTTTAAGTCTAATATTAAGAGCCTCTTTTTGAAGAGCATGTTCATCTTCTTGAATTGCTTTAATCTTTTGAAGTAAACTGCGATGCTCCTCCTGAACCTCTGGTAATGACTCCTAAGTAGAAACAAAAAAATATGAAGGTCAAAATCAGTTAGTTATTTAGGAAAAGCTTGCATTTCCTGTCCTATCACTTAAAAAAGTTTCTGTTATAATTCCAATACAGCCGCTCCCCGAGTTATGACCACCTCCACTTACAACCATCCACACTTACGACCAAAGCGGTCATAAATGTGGATCTGAGTTACGAACGGCGATCCACGCTTACGAACAGCGAGATCGCCATGTAACTCTATGGGATCCGAGTTACGAACACTTCGAGTTACAGACCAAGCGTTGGTCCGTAACTTGTTCGTAACTCGGGGAGCGGCTGTAGTGTTGAATAAGTAGTAATCAAAATCTGAATATACACTTAAACATTTTTACTAGCATTTGTTATAACCTAGCTTTTGAATCTGAATAATACCACTCTGAAAGTATGTCTTGAAATCTGTGTTTGAATTTGCAGATCTTGATTATCACTGAAGACAGTCAGTTCCCTAGGTAGGGTCTCATAGAAGCTGCTTCGCTCTTGGGAACATCAGCCACCCAGACTGCCTGGCACTTGCTCTCTCATGATCTGTGGGATGATATTCAGTAAAGGCAGGCACTGCAACACTCCCTCTTGAAAAAAAAAGTGTATCGAAGACAAGACAGCATCCTTTTTGCCAATTTATGCAGCAATTTAAGAGGAGAATTATGCTGCTTCTTGCATGCCTATGTTATTGTATAACTAGGGCCCTACCAATTTCACAGCCATGAAAAACCCATCTCAGACTGTGAAATAAGCCCTTCCCTGTGAAATCTAATGTCTCCTTGTTCTTAGGAGTGCCCTAGAAAAGGGAGCTTCTAGCTCTAACTGGGCAGAGGAGGGATAGGACTTGTCCCTCTGCTGTACACTAGAGACATACAAATCTGGGTTAGAAGGTTAACTAAAATATTAAACAAAATATTAAACAAAATATTTAACTGGTTAACTGCAGCGAGGGGTTATTCCACCTTGGCTGCAGCGGCCCCTGCTAGTGGCACATTGGGCCTGGCAGGGCTGGAGCAGCCCTCCACCCATGACACGCTACTCCAGCCCTGCCGGGTCTGCAATGTGGTGCAGTTGGTCCAGCCTCAAGTCTGTGGCATGCTGTGGAAGAGGGGCTGCTCAGGCCAGGTTGGACCAAGCCAAGCACACCTTACATGGGGTGGGAGCTTCTCTGGTCAGGCCAGGCACACCCGCTGCAGCCCCTTGCCGGTTAACAAGTTACCCAAATAACTATGCCGATAAGGGGCATGCTTAACGGGTAACTGGTTAAACCTTTGCACCCCTACTGCTCACGGAACATAACAGCTATACTGGGTCAGACCAAAGGTCCAGCTAGCCAAGTATCCTGTCTTCCGACAGTGACCAATGCCAGGTGCTCTCGAGGGAATGAACAGGTCAGGTAATTATCAAGTAAGATCTCCCCCATCACCCATTCCCAGCTTCTAAAAAACAGAGGCTAGGGACACCATTCCTACTATGCTGGCTAATAAGCATTGATGGGACCTGGTCCCGGTAACTTGTTACTCTTTAGTTTATCAATTTGTTCCAAAACCTCTTCTAATGACACCTCAATCTGGGACAATTCTCCAGATTGCTAATCTAAAAGAACAGCTCAGGTTTGGCAATCTCCCTAACATCCTGAGCCATGAAGACGGAGGCAAAGAATTAATTAGCTTGTCTGCAATGACCTTATTGTCCTCGAGTGTGCTCCATTAGCATCAGGATCGTCCAATGGTCCCAAAAGTTGTTTAGCAGGTTTCCTGTTTCTGCTGTACTTAAAAAAAGTTTTGCTATTACTTTTTGAGTTTTTGGCAAGCTGTTCTTCAAATTCCTTTTTTGCTTTACTTATATTTTTTACACTTCATTTTACAGAGCGTTTATGCTCCTTTTAATTTTCTTTACTAGAATTTAACTTTCATGTTTTAAACAATGATTTTTTTAATCTCTCACTGCTTCTTTTACTTGGATGTTAAGACATAGTGGTACTTTTTTGGTTCTCTTCCTGGTTTTTTTTGGGGTGGGGTGGGGTGAATACATCTAAGTTGAGCCTGTATTATGGTGTCTTACAGGGATTCACATTTGGCACTGTACCTTTTAATTTCTATTTAACTACTCTCATTTTCGTATAGCTCCCCTTTCTAAAATTAAATGCCACAGTGTTGAGCTGCTGTGATGTTTTTCCTACCGAAAGGTGTTACATTTTACTGTATTATGGAAGGCAGGGGAGGGATGGACCAGACCAGACCTGACCCACTTCTGTGTGCCTGCTGCAAAATGCTCTGGGACTGGGCAGCAGTCTAAGGTTCCTGCAGCTGGAGATTTGTGGAGTTGAACTATATCTCCCCATGGATACTGGGAGCACTACATCAAAGGGGGCTCCTAGCTCAGACTAAGCTAGCTCCTTTATAGCTACTGGAGGGAGAGGGGCCAGATCCACCTCCAGGTGCCTCCCCCTGCTGCAGGATGCTCTCTGGGACTGGGAAGTTACCTAAGGTTCCTACAGCTGCAAAAGACAGTTGAATCAGATGTTTCCTGGGCTGCTTGCAGCACCTTGCGTGTTATTTGGTGCTGTGAAGTTTCAATAAATCCTGGCAAGGTTCATATGACCTTAATCTTACTGAAATGAGCAAATAACTGCATCTGGTAGGGAAGGCACACCATACACTGTGACCTTTCCCCCTCTGCAGAGTGATGGGGGCAAGAAACGAGCATGGGACCAGGGATGCAGAGCTTTCTGCAACAGAGAGATACTAAAGAGCAGCCATGCAGACAAAGTGCAAATATTGTCCTTCCAAAGCTGGCCAGGACTAGCACCTAAGAGCCACTGGCTGGGGCACTCAGTAGCACAGCAGAGATCAGACCCACCTCAACCTCTTGGTACATTGTGCAGCTGTAGGGGGCTGTCGTTACTGCTTTCAAAATCCAGCTTTGAAGGCAGCACAGGAGGGTAGCAATCCTATGACCCTCTAAAACAGGTTTGCGACCTCTCCCAAGACCTTCTTTTGGGTAGCATCCCATAGTTACAATACTTTGAAATTTCAGGTTTAAACAGCCAAAAATGTGAAATGTACTGGTTTTCAAATCCTACAGCCATGAAATTGGCCATAATGGACCATGAATTTGGTAGGGTCCTATGTATAACATACAGGCCTTGCCTTCTAGGTTACCCTTAAACAAATCAAGACAACCATTTCCCCATCTTGATTTCTTGTTTGCATGTGTTTAAGCCTTAACTGGATTTTTGGAAGATAGGAAGAAGCGTGGAAGACTTTTTACAAGAAAAAAGACATTTCCCATATTTTGGCCCAAATTTGAGGCTTACATATCTTTTTTCATAAATGAATTTCTTGCTAAACTTGCAACCCCTTTTGGTGTTGTTATACCTAGACCTTAGATGTCAATGGCTAAGAAAATAAACTAGCATGTAGTGAAAGTCTGCTTGTCACAAGAATCTTATAAAATTGCAAGCCTTCTCATCCATAATCTCTGCCTGTAGAAAGTTACATTCTGTGAAGTACATTCTTTCAGAAGAGGCACAAAAAACCAATTTTACACTTACTTCAGCTTGTTTGCAGTTATTCATAACTTCAGTAGCTTTCTCTTCCAATATTGTTAACTCTTCTATTAGCTCTTTCATTTCCTTTTCATTATCACCAATTTCCTTCTCAGTGCGAAGAACAGATTCTTCTGATTTTTTTAGGTTTCTGAATAAAGTAGGTATTTAAGATGTTTGCATACTAACAAAGCCATCCTGTCCACTGGATGATTTGGGGCAACTGCCTCAGGCCCCAGAGGGCTCAGGGGCAGTTTGGGAGCCTGGCACCAGCAGCAAGGGTGGGGCCTGCTGCTGCTGCACTCACTGGTGTTTGGAAGTGGATTGACCTAGCTTCAGACCTCTTGGCTTCTCTGACTCCCAGCCACGTTGCTCAGGGGAGAGGGGCTTGAAGGACAGGGTGGAACCACCCCCTGTACTCATTTGCGGTGGGCTATATCGCTCAGGGAAGTGGGGTGAGAACAGGTGGGAGGGAGTGGAAGCGTGGTCTGTCCTTGGCCCCGCACCTCCCTTGGGATGGTCCTGCATATTAGTATGTTCAATTATGGTAAACATTTAAAGATCTGGAAAGCACAATTAGTTGTGTTTACATGTAGCGCACATGTTTTCTTTGTAATCATCAACAGGTAAGGATCACTTTATTAATACTGATACTCCCAATTTCTTACCCCCTGCAAAATACTACAATAAATGGGATCGTCCTTCCTGAATCTGTATCTACAACAGATGCTTAGAATAGGATTACTTAACTTGCAGTCTCACTGAGTTAAGAGTCTGACATTTGGCATATGCATTTCTTATCGATTGCTTAGCATACAACATATACCCAGTTTTTCTTTCCTGGAAGAGGTCAGCAAAATATCACTCTTCAGATTTCAGTTCTTAAAGTGCAATTTTGAGCTTGCATCTTAAAGTTTTGTATGTTCGTTCATTATGGGAAAATTATTATAGAAAGAACTACCGAGGTTGCAGTTTGTCTGAAGGAATGAAAAGATCATTGATTTAACAATTTACAAAAGTTACATTTTCTCCTATGAGGCAGTCATGTTTGGTCTGAGGACAACAACTGGGAGACATTAATATCTTGAATTCAAAGAGGTTTAAGCCAACGATCTTTTGGCTAGTGAGTGTGCTACAGGCATTAACAACACTAGCCACATCTACTCAAATAATGAATTACCATAAATTAATATAGATTACACAAGCTGGTGAAGAGTTTATAAAGCTTAGCTCCAGCTGAAAGGATGTTTTTCTATTCCTATCAAAGGCATTAAAATCTTTGCCATAAATTAAACACAAGACTGGGAACTAAAGAATTTAAGTCTAATTGACTCTAAAAATGACTTACCCCTTCGGCCATAAATGTTCACTTTACATCTATGCCTCAGTTTTTTTCTAAAAGCAAGTATATTATTAACCTGCTTGTTAGTGGTTCTTACTCTCTTCTATATCAGTCAACCCCATGTTAAAAGAGAAAGTGCGTGCCCCTTCCAACTACCTTCCCTCTAGCCATAAAAAAAAAGAGAAGGGGGTCATAACCTCTAAGCTGACAAACCTGAAAAATAAGGGATTCATTCATGTTTGCAAAATGAGCAAGATAAAAGCACTATATCACTAGAGGATCAGTGCTGGTATGTTTTAACTTGAGCACATAAGAGCATTTACCTGTCTGCAGTCTTGATTGCCACCTGGGCTTTAGTTATAGCAGAAGAACATTCATCTATTTCCTTGTTTATCTTATCAAGTTTGTCTTGCTGAGCTTTAAGTTTATGATTATTGATCTCAATTATGAGATTATGTAATCTTTTAACTTCATTTTCCACTTTACTAGCCTTTTCAGCAACACTCTCATAATCTGTCAATACAAAAGTTTGTGAATGAGACAGTTAAACAAAAATGACAATTTTTAATAGTTAGCAGTTTAATATCTTTAACAACAGAACAGAATTTTTAAGCTTTAATCAGTTCACAGAAGAAGTAGTTACTCACCCTGTGCAGTAATGATAGTTCTTCGAGATGCGTGATCCTGTGGGTGCTCCACTCAGGTCTTGGCACATGCCTACACCGGGGGATTGGAGATTTTTGTGAGCAGTGCCCCTTGAGCCGCACCTGCGCACTCAGCACCCACCCCCCCCCCCAGTCTGTGGAGTACACGTGCGGCACGAGTCCTGTCTGTTTAATTTCTACCTGTAGTCCCTGTAGACTCCAAGCAGAGGGGAGAACGGGAGGGTAGTGGAGCACCCACAGGGACACACATCTCAAAGAACTATCGTTACTGCACAGGGTGAGTAACAACGTCTTCTTCAGCAAGTGGGGTCCCTATGGATGCTCCACTCAGGTGACTCCCGTAGCAGTATCTGCCCAGTGGAGATAGGCATTGGATTCTACGTAGAAGAAGAAAGGACCGCATCTGCTAGAAATGTGGAGGGTATTGGCCCCTTGTGTAGGGCATAGTGCTATGCGAAAGTATGGTGTGAGGACCATGTGGCTGCTCTACAAATGTCTACCAATGGTACATTGGTCGGGAAGGCCATTGTAGTGGCCATAGCATGTGTGGAATGAGCCCTGATGCACTGCGGTGGCTGTCTGCCCTATAGTCCATAAACGGTACATATGCAGCCTGCAATCCACTTGGCTAGGCACTGTGCCTACACTGCTGTTCCTGTGCGTGGTCCTGACCACGCCACAAAGAGCCTGTCCGATTTTCTGGTTGCGCTAGTTCTATCAAGGTAGAACGCAATTGCCATGCCACTATGAGTGCCACCGTCTGCCATGAGGGCTGCGATTTCTCCTACCTTCTTGCTGATGTTATTGCCACTATGAATGCCACCTTCGCAGTGGCTAATAGCTCAAAGGGTGTCCTAGTGAGCATGTCAAGGACCAAATTCAGGTCCCATGGTGGCACCGGGGGAGGTGAGAAAGAGGGGGGAAAGGTTTGGATGCATTTTCTGTAAGCCTGTGAGAAAACGCTTCACCATGGGATGTGCAAAGAGAGAGAAGCTGTCTACCGGATCGCCACCAGGTAGACTTGGATGGAGCTGATGGAGAGGCCCATGTCGCTGAAGTCCAAGAGGTAGTCGAGTAAGGTAGGTATGGGGACTGTAGTGGGATGCAAATTGCACATCGTGCACCAGTGTTGAAAACGCATCCACTTATTTTGATAGGTGCTTCTCCTAGAGAGACGCCGACTGTTTAGAAGAACTTGTTTGACTCTGTTGAACAGGTGAGTGCTTCATTCTGGAACCATGGAAAAACCATGCCGTGAGTTTTATGGTTTTGATATTGAGATGACATATACAACCGTGGTGCTGTGAGGGGAGATTCGGCACTGCCAGGAGAAGGATAGGTTGATCTATCGACAGGTAGTGTAGATAAGGGAACCAGGGCTGTCTTGGCCAGGCTGGGTCTATTAAAATTACTGTGGGCTGATCGGATCTTGTTGATCACTCTGGCAATGAGCTGAATTGGTGGAAAAACAAAGTAGGGGAGCTGTCCAGAGGATGGGTGAAGGCGTCTCCTTCTGATCTCTTGCCTCGTCCTGCCCAAGAGCAGAATCTGTGGCATCTGTGGTTGTGAGGTGTTGCAAAGAGGTCTATAGTTGGAAACCCCCATTTGCGGAAGATTGAAAGAAGGACATTGGTATTGATCTCCCACTCATGCTGATCTGAGAAAAGTCTGCTCAGTTTGTTGGCTCTCACATTCTGTTGTCCTGGTATGTACATGGCCGCTGGGGTTATCTAGTTTCTGATGCACCAGTTCCAGAATGTGACTGCATCGGCGCACAGAGTGTGAGATCAGGCACTCCCCTGCCTATTGACATAAAACATAGGCGGTGTGTTGTCCGTGACGACACAAATAGTTTTGCCTTTTATCAGGGGAAGGAAATGGGCGCAAGCCCTGTGAATGGCCCTGAGTTCTAGGATATTGATGTGAAAGTGTCTCTTGTGTTGGGCCCATGTACCCTGTATTGATGCTGCGCAACAGTGGGCTCCCCAGCCCATGAGTGATGCATTTGTTGTTATAGTAACTGAAGGGTCTGGTCGGTGGAAGGGTATACCGATGAGGAGGTTGTTCGGAGATGTTCACCATTCGAGGGACTGCAGCACTGGTGGAGGAAGTGAGAGGTCCTTTGCAAGGCTGTGTCGTGTTGGTATATAGTTGATTGCGAGCCAAGGTTGTAGGCAACGCACGTGCAGCCATACAAACAAGACCACAAACATTGTGGCCGCCATATGCTGCAGTAATTGAAGGCACGTGCAGGCCGTGGAGAAGGAGGGCTGTCTGACCTGTTGAACGAGGTCACAGATCGCCCTGAATCTTTGTGGCAGGAGGTAGGCTCTTGCTCTAGTAATGCCCCAATGAACTCTATCTTCTCTGTGGGCTGTATGGTGGATTTCTGCATGTTGATAAGCAGGCCAAGTCGGGAAAAACATTCCCTGGTAATAGTTATCATAATAGTAGTTTGCTGATAGGTAGGGCCTTTGATTAGATAATTGTCTAGGTAAGGGAAGATAATGATGTTTTGTCTTCTGAGAAAGGTCATGACTATGGCTAGGGTCTTCAAAAATACTCAAGGGGCCGCAGAGAGGCCAAAGGGGAGGACTCTATATTGATAATGATCTTGTCCCATGACAAATCTGAGGGAATCTTCTGTGGGACGGATGGATAGTCACATGGAAATATGTGTCTTGTAGGTCAATGGCTGAGAACCAGTCCCCTTCGTCCAGTGCAAGTATGATGGTTGCTAAGGTCACCATTCTGAATTTTGTGTTGCGAATGAACTTGTTGAGTTTCCTGAGATCGAGGATCGGTTTTCATCCTCCTGTTTTCTTGGCTGTGAGGAAATAATTGGAGTAGAACCCCTTTCTCCGATATTCCTTGGGGCAGGTTCTATTGCTCCTAAGGTAAGTAGCTTTTGCACCTCTGCTCATAACAGGGGCTCGTGAGAGGGGTCCCTGAAGAGAGACGGGGTAGAGCGTTGGGTAGGGGGCATGGAAGTAAAGGGGATTGTATAACCCGATCTGATAATTTCTAGGACCCCATTTGTCTGTGGTAATTTGGGCCTACAGTTGGTAGAAAGATCTCAGGCGGTGACCAAAGGTGACAATGGACTGCATTGGACTCATGGGGGTGGTCGCTCAGGCCCCCGACCAAAACTTCAAATTTGCTGCTTGTTAGAGGTGGACTGATTTGTGGAGGATTGATTTTGCGGATTCCTCCTCCTATTAGGGCATTGCTTGGGCCTGTTATCACATGGCCTCTGCTGCTGCCTGTAATAGTTGTAATTATAATCCCTCGGTTTTTGGTAGGAAGTGTATTTATGCTTCTTATTGGGAGAGGTGTACATGCCCAAGGTGCGTAGTGTGGTACGAGAGTCCTTCATAGAGTGTAGGATCTCATCTGTATTTGTAGCAAACAATTGTTTCCTGTCAAAGGGGAGATCCTCCACCTTTGTTTGTAATTCCTTTGGGACCCCTGATAACTGCAGCCACGAGGCCTTGCACATTACTACGGCTGTGGCTCTAGCCGCGGTGTCTGCAACATCCATAGCGGCCTGAAGAGCTGTTTTAGCTATTGATAAACCCTCCTTAATGATGGACTGGAGGGGAGGTCACTTGTTTTCAGGGAGGTCCCGTAGCAAGTCTTGTAATTTGGCATAATGGCATGATTGTAATTAGCCAACAGTGCTATATAATTAGATATACGGAACTGAAATGTGGCCAAAGAGTACATTTTGCGGCCCAAGGGGTCTAGCCATTTGTGTTCTTTGTCATGGGGCATAGATTCAAATTGTGAGTTCTTAGCCTTGTGATTCACAGAGTCCATCACCAGCGAATTTGGCTGTGGGTGGGCAAATAGAAAGTCCATGTCCTTTGCAGGGACAAAATATTTTCTGTCCGCTCTGCGGTTTGTGGGCGGAACAGAGGCTGGATTTTGCCACAAAGCATCCGAAGGTTCAAAGATAGCTTGTCATGTTTACTGGAACCCACTTGAGAAATTACTGAGGGCAGGTGAGCAGCACGCAGAAATTGTGGGTGAGCGCCTAGAAGTGCGGTGTTGCTGGGATGTAGAGGCTGTGGGCCTTGAATGGTAGGTATGGGAGGACCGCAGTTGGTACCCTTGCCATGTATCCCATGGGCTCCACTGAGGTGGGAGCTGATGTGGGGGATACATCAACGGTTGGCTGGGCCAAATGGGACGTTGTTGAAGGGAGTGATCCCTGTATGAATGCCAGGAAGCTAGTGATGGAGAAGGAGAGGAATAGCCTGATGAAAGCCTGCTCCTATGCCCACTACCATAATCAGATCTTGGGGATAGTGGTGTAGGCGAGTGGGGGCTACTCTGTGAAGTGTTAGGGTGCCCCTGCACTGTGGTGAGCCAGTCACTTCTCTTAAATCAGATTGAGGAGATTTTTGTAGGTGCTGTGTTTTGCGCAGCACTTTGTTGTGCTGTGGTGCCATGGGACGGTCAAAATCACCTGCCCGGTTAGATTGGGTGCAGAGGGAGAGCTCACTGGAGCTGATGGAGGAGGCATATGCGGCTTATCTGAAGCTGCTGCCTCAGTGGTTCCAGTTGATGTAGTGGTCTTAGTTTGTGCCTCGGCTCTCCTGGCTGGCACGGACTTGCGTTTCTATGAGGTGCTAGACTGATGGCACCGGGGAATGAGAGGTTCTAGGCAGCTCGGACAGGGAGCGTGCCCTTGCAGCTTGAGAGCCTTTGTAGGGTGATGAAGCTGCTCTACCCGAGGGCTTTTGCTGTGCCCGTACCTCCTCTGGTTTGTCCCTTGGTGATTGAAGAGACTTTTCCCAGAGAATAGTCTTAAGCCACATTTTGTGGTCTTTTCTGGCCCTTGCTGTCATATTCAGGCAATGAGGGCACTTCTGTGCCACATGAGACTCCCCCAGGCATTTGACACACGGGGGATGGCCATCTGAGGTAGGCACTGAGTCGCTGCACAAATCACATTTTTTGAAGCCGGGGGAATCCGGCATTGCTGTGGTGAAGAAAAGCTGCCAATGTGGCTGCCGCTCCTCCCCCTCCCCCCAACAAAGTAAACATTGAAAAAGGTCAAGCTAAGTAGAACTGTGAGATAAAAACCTAAAACTAATAGAGGTTTTCTGTTTTTCCTGTCAGGAAGAAGAGCACTGCTCTGAACTCCGTCTTCAGCCATGAATGGTTGAAAAGGAACTGATGGGACTCGCGCTGCACGCACACTCCACAGGTTCGGGGAGAATGGGGAAAGCTGAGTGCGCAGGCACGGCACGAGGGGCACTGCTCACAAAAATCTCAAATCTCCAGCGCAGGCACGCACCGACACCTGAGTGGAGCACCCACAGGGACACCACTCACTGAAGAACTATTATTTTCAGTGCTAAAACAAACACGGTAGGTCTAAATTAGAGAAAGTTTGCCAATATACCTATGCAAGGTAGACATAGGTTATATTGTCAAAAATGCTTTTGCTGTAAGGTTTATTCCAGTTCCTGAACGAATTAATCTGCATAAGCCAAAACTCTTATGCCACCGTAGAAATATCACAAAAGGTCACTCCTTCTGCAGACATTTTATTGGCAAAAGTTTCCAGAGTAGACCTGGCCATAATCAATTACTGCATCATAGTCCTTAAATGCATGATATGGCTACAATCAATAAGCCTGTCAATAAGCCCTGACCTTGTCAATAAACTTCTACCAGTAGTATCATGAGCATTATCTTCTGCGTTCCTTTGCTTGTCAGGGTTTAGAAGAAGCCAGCACAGAAAGAATAACTAACTCTTATTCAGTATTTTTCATATATTTAAATTTTTTATCATCATCAGAATGTGATTAATTCTGTGTTGAATAAAAAGTGACCTATGTCCAACAATATGAAGAGTTTATTAAAAATTCAACCCCTACCAAAAAATGAGTTGAACTCAGGTGAAAGAAATGGTACATCTCTCTCAGAGCCTTTCCACTTTTACCATGTGGTCAGAGTCCATAGTCAGTTTTAGAGCTCTCAGACTACCAACCTAATTTTCAGCCAAGAAAGCTCTTCAGTTCCTTCTAGTGTCTATAATTTCTATCCAGAACTCCATACTTGACTTCCATTCAGACTTACAGAAACTGTAACACTGACCTTCGTTCCCTAACTCTTTTGGTTATGAATCATATCCTGGCCTTGTTCTAAGCCTCTATACTTCTGCTTGCCAAGACAGCTAACCACTCTTTCAAGTCAACAAGCTCTGTTAAATAAAAGCCTCAACCAATTAGATATCCTTTGGCCAAGTTGACTGTGCCTTAGTTTTCTCCAGAGGCCACAACTAAACTGTAAAGGAGTTTTAAGAATTCTAAGCAGTAGCCAAAAGCTCTCCTGCTATTTAGGTGTATAACTCCACTTACCCCAGGATGACTGTGGCTTTATAAATATATTGGAGATTGTGATTTAAATGAAAATCAGAAACTCTCTCACTCACAAATGTGAGGATAGGCCCAAATGCAGCTTTGCTCTTTAATGGCTAAGACAGAATAGGTAGTGGTAAGACCCTACAAACTGAAAGGGCTCTTTTGTAAGCCTACTCAAACACAAATTCAGAGGTTGGGGGACCAATCAGTTCATTGACAGGAGGGTATAGATTTGTTGGACCGTTAAAGAACTCTTCACTAGAGGATGGACAAATACATATGAAGACCTGTTTCAAAACAGTATGATGCCCTGAGATGATAGTTAAATAAATCTCAACTGCTGCTAATCACAATTTTGTAGTTTTAAAAGAAAGTTCAAGACCTGTGACCTGAGAGACTCTCCAGAACAGTTTTCACTGAGATTTGTATGGGAGCACTAAGGTACCAGGGCAGATAAAAATTGATTAAAACGAATCATCAATTTTCTCATTTAAATATAACAATTACATCTCACTACAAATATACTACACAGACACTGTTCAGCCTAACTACTAGCTCTTGCTTCTTGAAGGTTCTGGGCTTTCAGTTTCTGTCCTCAGCAGACCAAAAAGTAACATGTGCAAAGAAAAAAACAAGTTGGATAGGATTGTTTTTGTTCTGTGTTTATGTGGTGGTGGACCCTGGTCAAGCACAAGCAGACGAGTTAGATAAGACATTGTCTTAAAGACAGAAATAACATAGGAAAGGATGGGAGCAGCAAAGAAAGGAACACTGGAATAGACTGGAAAGAAAAAGGGAAGATATTATTCAGCACACACATAGCTTCCTATATCTCCCTATACTTTTGCCACAGAAAAACTGTCATGGCTTCTGCATAAGAGACCCTAGACCCTATTTGGAAATATTGTTAAGAAATTCATTCCCTGGGTAAAAAAGGAAAAAAGTGTCAAATGTAAGCAGTTTTAAGATGATAATGCAGGATCTAGTTGCAAGAATGAAACTTCATAAGGAAAAGCTGCTTATTGGAAAAAAAAAAGGAGGTGGATGAAAATGTGGATATGATTAATTGGATCAAATGGTTAATAACTTAAATAAAAATCTAACGCTGCCAGTTGCCACTGTCATTTTATTTTATATTACACAAAACATGCTCCTTATTTTGGAACATCACAACCATAAACCATAATGGTGATGCCATAAGTCTATTTTACTTCAGCATACCTCAGCTTTTCCAAGGGAACCTCATCCTATACTTACTTTCTCAAAAAACCAGAAGTGTCAGTAAGTTCAAAGGGGCTTACTCCAAAATTAAGCGCAGTCAGTCTTAGCTTTTCGGTAACCTGATTTAAAGCTATCCGCCCTGTAAGGTACTAAGAACTTTTGAAAATCAGGCCTCTTATTTACTTAGGAATCTAATTTTAAGATACCCATTTTTTGAAACTTGTAGCCTAAAATTCTAGAACAAATTTTTATTAGCCACTTGGAAGAAAAGCAAGCCAGTCACTTTGTGCAAGGGAGAGGAGGCATGTTTTCATATCTATACGAATTAGCAGAAGAAAAAAACTGAGGGATTATCTGTAGTGAGGTATTTATATCCATATGTTCTACTGATGGAGGATAGAAAAATGTGCATGCTCCCTTGCTGTTGGTACTTCTCAAAGAAAGTACTGTGGCCACAGGATATGCATATCTCTCCTTCAGTATGGTTCTGTGAAGCCAGTGCCATGAAAGAAAAAGATTTAAAAGAACTGTCAAATGTTAACACAGAACTTTTGGATTATCAAAGAGTAACATTATTAATAAAGATCAGAAAAAATGCAACACACATTTTGTTTCAACCATTTAAATAGGTTAGTTACAGCCTAGTTTTTGGTAATAAAGATCCTAAATGAGAAGTGAAAATGAACTATTGAAAGTAACAGTAAGAAAACAGTAAGAAAAAGACTCTACCGACAGCACTGGAACAGAAGGTGCCTCAAAGATTTTTTTTTAAAACTCATTAGTGAATCTGAACAAAACAAGCTTTGGTAAGTGGGCTTCACTATAATTTGCATTTAAGACTAAAACAAAACATACCTTTTTTGAAAGTATTAAGGTTTTTCTCTAGATGTTTCTGTTTGTTTTTGTCAGGAGCAGCAGCAATTACATTAGCCTCAAGTTCTTTAACTTGTACTTTCAAATGAACTTCTTGTTCTGATAAACTCTACAAAATAAAAGACTGTTAGAATACTGCACAAACAACAAAAGACTTCATTTTAGGAAGGGATGTAGGAGGTGTAGACATTAATATGAGCAGGGCTTGACAAATAATACAATCTACTCACCCGTGGCGAGTAGATTGCAACCCGGAAGAGCCGGGTTCGGGCGATCTGCGCATGCGCAGATTGCCGGACAGCGCGGCTGGAGAGCAGGGCTTGCCGCGGTTCAGCGAGCCCTGAATATGAGAATCTACATTCACCCTTAACTATGGATATACTTAGCACCTCTGAATAAAACACATTTACCTGGATACTCGCAGTATACTTTTCTAAAGTGTTTCTCATTTGCTGGACACTTAGATGCAATTTTGCTACGGCTTCTTCCAGCTGCCCTCTCTCTTCTTGGTACTGCATTGCTTTTATGGAATCCTTCTGCAGCTGAGATTCCATTTTATGGGCCTATAAATATGAATATTATATGCAAGTTACTGATTAAAAAAATCACCTATATAGCACCACCTCTTTAAATTGTGATATGCAACCCAGAAAGTCCCATACAATTTATCTCCTAAAATTAAAAGAAACTGAACACGGGACCTGGGACAACAGTTCAGGGAAAAATGAACAAGAAAGATTATTGCTGAGGAGAACAACTCAGACAGCAAGAGGATACAGAAGAGCGAAAGAGCAAACTGAAGAAGACTTCTTGGCAGCATGTTTGGGGCAGGGAAGAGGGTTACAAATAAGTGACACTAGAGAAGCCGTGACATGGGATGGCGGCAAAAGGGCTGATGATAAAATAGCAAAACTGTTTAGAAAGGAATGTAGTCCTGAAGGGAAAGAATGAGGGCTTGTCTCACACAGAATTGCACTGGTTTGTAATAAAAGTGTTATTTCAAGCATATTAAGTTGAATTGGTTAAAAAGAGTGTTTGGACATGTATGTCAGTGTAAACCAGGGGTGGGCAAAGGGCCCTCTGCGGGTTGGATTTGGCCCAAGCCAGTGGATCTGGCTTGCAGCCGCTCTGCCACTCTCTCACCTCCATGCCAATCAAGCCCTGGGGCCGAAGGAGCACGCGGCGGCTAAAGACACACTCTGGCTGTTTTAAAATAGCCAGATTTTCTCTCTAGCTCTTGTGCGCCTTTGCCGGGGGTGGGGAGAAAAGCTTTGCACACTCCCTGCCCCCAGGCCAATCATGGCCTGGGGGCCGGGAACGCGTGCAAAGTCTCTCACGTCCTTTTCCCACCCTGCCAGGGGCGCACAGCGGCTAGACACACATGCAGGCTGTTTTAAAACAGCAGGTGTGTCTCTCTAGCTGCTGTGAGGGCGAGGAGACTTTGTGCACTCCCCTATCCCCAGGCTCCGATTGGCTTGGGGGTAGGGGAGCAGCAGGGCAGCTGCAAGCCGGATCCACCAGCTTGGCACGCTGGATCCAGAGACACGCTGGCTGTTTTAAAATAGCCGGTATGTCTCTCTAGCCAGCGCATGCTCTTGTGGGGCAAGGAGACTTTGCACGCTTCCCTGCCCCTAGGTCCTGATTGGCCTGGGTGCAGGAAGAACACCCAAAATCTTCTCCCAGTAGGCAACTAGAGGGAACACCAGCTGTTTCAAAACAGCTGGTGTTTCTCTCTACGGAGCAGGGCAGGGAAGGAGGGAAAAGACTTCTTGTGCTCTCCCACCCCAGAAGCTAGGGACACCATTCCTGCCCATCCTGTCTAATAGTCAATGATAAATCTATCCTCCATGAATTTAGCTAGCTCTTTTTTTGAGCCCTGTTAAACTCCTGGTCTTCAACATCTTCTGCCAAGGAGTTCCACAGGTTGACTGTGCATTGTGTGAAGAAATACTTCCCTTTTGTTTGTTTTAAACAGGATTCCTCTGTCCTACCTATTGATTTCATTTGGTGACTCCTCATTTCCGTGTTATGGGAACAAAAATAATTTTTCCTTATTTACCATCTCCACAATAGTCCTGTTTCATAGCCTCAATCATTTTTGTTGCCCTTTTCTGAACTTTTCCCAATGCTAAGGTATCTTTTTTGAGATGAGGCGACCAAATCTGCACATAGTATTCAAGATGTGGGCATACCATGAATTTATATGGACAATAAGATATTCCATGTCTAATTCTCTATCCTTTCTTAAATGATTCCTAACATTCATGAGTCCTTTTGGGACTGCTACTTCATATAGAATGGATGTTTTCAGTGAACTATCCTCAATGACTTCAAGATCTCTATTTTGCCACCACACAGTTTACCCCTTTCTCCAGATCATTTATGAATATGTTGAATAGGATTGGTCCCAGTACGGACAACTCATGGTTGGCAATGGATTGTCTGGTGGCTTATTGACTCCTGAAAGATGGAGAACTGGCATTAACCCACAATACATAAAACTGATTTCCTCTTGACACAAGGGTGATGAGTAGGCTCCTTGTTTAGAGAGGACATTACCATTACCGAAGGCAGGTAGATGCCTCCTGTTTGGTTTGCCCCTGATACTGACAGGGCTTATGATTAGGGGTTGAGGTGAAGATGTCCAAACAATGGAGTATAACCCTGGAATAGTTAAAGTTGTTCAGTGCATCAGCCATGCATACATGCGCTAAATAATTCTGTGACCTAGAAAGGCATATCCTTAGTTCACTTTACACTTCTCTCAGAATGCCAGAGGACTGCAGCCACAAACTTAGCACATAGTTGCCACTGTTACCATAGATCTAGCCTTCATGTCTGATGCATCTATTTCTGCCTGTAGTGATGTTTTGGCTATTAGCTGATCCTCTGTAATGGTGCTTTACAACTGCTCCATCAAGTCTCGTGGGATTTTAATTGGAAAGGAGGGTAATTTAACAATATGTAAAGGCAAGTTACCAGGTCTTATGAACAGATCTTTCTTTCAAATAAATCTAGTTCCTGGAGGTCTTTATCTTTTGGGCTGCTCTTAGTAAGCCATACTGCTTCAGATCAATGGTCTATCTTGTGTTTATCTAGATATCAGCTGATAATTCTGTTTACTACAGTTTCAACCATCTGCCTAGTACTGAAGTTAGTCTGATTGGTCATTTTGTGGACTGCAGAAATCTTGAACAAACTTTGTGTTGCATAATTAGAATGATAAAAACATAAGCTCCTGTCTTGAACTCCCAAGGCTATACTGACTGTTCTTCTGCACAACAGTTCCTTATTTTCAGTCCTTCCCCTGAACTAGTTGCTTCTTACAATTCATTTCATAACTATTAACTTTTACTCTGCATATAATCTGTCTATATGCAGGCACATATACACATGCAGATAAAGCAGCATAACATCTATAAACATAATGTAACAGTGGAATAGGCACAATATTCTTCATAAGTTTAAAGTACATTATGCAACTATCAATGTGGTGAGAAATACTCCAATACAAATCTTGATAGTATCAGGTTTAGTCAGCCTTTCAGAAAGTTACAGCATTGATTGGTAAATAACATTTAAACCACATTCATATATATCTGCACGCTCTAAAAAAATCAGGACATGTTAATGTAAGAGAGAAATTTTGAAGATATTCTATGTGCAATTATGAACTAACCTCTTCTTCTGACATTTCAACCATGACAGAGGATCCCATTCTACCTTTCATTATGTTATGTCCACCTCCACTCATTGTTCCTAAAGTAGGATAGGGAAAAGAAGTCAGCAAGCTAATTTCGATTTGCTATCCAACAATAACATTGCAAAGATTTAAATTTAGCTTTGTATTTTAAAATACCTGACTGTTCTATGATCTGTCCTTGCAAAGTCACAACTCTCCATCTTCTGTCCCTTTGGAATGCTACTCTAATAGCCTGATCCAAGTTATTGGCTACTAACGTATCACGTAATGCAAAGTAAAAGGCTTGGCGAATCTTCTCATCTTTTACTTTCACCATGTCAAATAGACGAGGAGTGTTTTCTGGAGTCTGAATTTTATTCATACTATTTTCCCATACTGTCATCTATATGGAAAAGGAGGAATCTCAGTGTAAGTAAAACACCACAGCCTCTGGGCATACATAGTAATTCCCTAGCACTATACTGTTACAGATTCTTCAGAAGAATACCAGTGGATAGATATTAAATAATGATATCGAAGAGATGCCTGCTCACTTGCAAGATAAAAACCTCAAAGAGACTGATTATTATATAGCATGTACAAAGTATTTTTTCCAGAACAGCCTATAATATAGGGGGAGTCAACAGTATGACTTATTTCCAGATAACCAATACTTACTTTGTCCAAGCCTATAAATGTGGCAACTCCAATTCCTTGATTCTTCAAGAAATTCACACATTTCTGAGCTGTATCAATTGTATCTACAACAATGTAGTCTAAGGCACCGCAAGATGATGAAATAGCAACATCATACTTTTCATCTATAGCTCCCAAGTCTCCCTAGCAATTGACATATAAAGCAGAGAGACAGTATGTTGGTCAGTATGGTAATTAGCAGCGATACCCTTTTTTTCTAGGTTCTAGTAGAGAGATGACAAAAAACATGTTAACACAACCTGAAATATAGCAATTTGTGTATTAAAAACAATGTACAGATATCTGGTTAAAGAAATAATTATTAATGCTCCAGGCAGAAAGATAATTTTGCATGGAGTATCTCAGTGTGAGCTATTAGACAGAGCACTGTCTGGAACTTGGCAGATCTAGGTTCCATTCCCGGTTCTGCCACTGGACTGCTGTTTGGTCTTGGGCAAATCAATTCACCTTTGTGCCTTGTTTTCCACATCTGTGAACTGGGGATAATGATATGGTTCAAAGCACTTAGGGTATGTCTACACTGCCACCCTAGTTCGAACTAGGGTGGCTAATGTAGGCATTCGAACTTGAAGCCCGGGATTCGAATATCCCAGGCTTCATTTGCATGTTCCCGGGCGCCACCATTTTTAAATGTCCTGTAGTTCGAACTACCTGCCCGCGGCTACACGCGGCCCAGACTAGGTAGTTCGAATTAAAGCTCTAATTGAACTACCGTTAAACCTCCTTGCAGGAGGAATAACGGTAGTTCGAATTAGAGTTTAATCGAACTACCTAGTCGTCGTGAGCAGGTAGTTCGAACTATGGGGCATTTAAAAATGGCGGCGCAAAACATCAAATGAAGCCCGGATATTTAAATCCCGAGCTTCATTCTGAAGTTCGAATGCCTATATTAGCCACCCTAGTTCGAACTAGGGTGGCAGTGTAGACATACCCTTATAAAAGCACTATATAACAGCTAGGTATTAGTATTTAATCACTACTCCATCACCTTCTGTATGACTTGAGAGAACTATTTAACCTAACTCAGTTTCACCACTTCTGAAATAGAGATAACAGTCCTCAAATGAGGGTTGCATGGCTTATATTATGTCCACAGTGATTTAAAAATTGTGCTAATGGAAAATTTGCTAGCTGGTTTAGTTCCTCTGGCACTGACATCTCTGTCAACACATTATGAGAGGCGGTGTCTTTTACTAGAGTTATCAGATGTTTTTTCAATATCAATCCTACACTAGAAATATTTCTATCATTATTTTAAAATGACATTACAAACTCTGTTCCATCAGACTGTTTTGTAATTGCTATCACAGTGAATTACAATGTATTGTTTGAGCAGTGTCCTCTCCCCTCACTCATCTTCTACCCTACCGTATCCCCCCAAAGCATGGGGCTATCATGATAGGGCAGGAAGAGGGCATGGCCAAGCCACAGTGGATTCTATCATAGTCAAGTGGCTTTTGTTAGAGCAGATTCTAAACTGCCTTTATGCTGGGTCAATTGTAAATTGAACCAGAGAATTAACAAGTTTTCTGAAAACCCTTAGCCACATGTACTGAGTGGATTTTGAAACAGGAATTGTAAAAGGCTTACATAAATATATAAAATGCTTTGACATCCTTGGATATACAAGTCCATATAGGATGCCAAATACATTGTATGCTTCGTTAACTTAGGACAATTCCAATAAGAGTAATGGCACCTCTGAAGCATAAAAATTAATTCTTAAACTTTACCAGTCTTCCATATATTCCAGGAATTTTTCCAGATTTCTTCTGCTGAAGTAGAGCATCAAGAACCTTGCCTCGACTGCGATTTATTGCCAAAGAACTTTTTGCTTCTTCTACCTTCTGACGGAGCTCTCTGACAAGTTTCTTAATGTCCATTTCCTCTCTTCCCAGTTTCTCAAGCTCCTTCTCTTTCTGACAGTTAAAAAAAAAGTTAATTAAAATATTCATGTCTGAAAACCTCAGAAGCAATCTAATATATTTAAAATTCAGTCACACTTATATTAATGATTGTATAACAAGTTAAGAGACAGTAAAACCATCAACCATAAGATAACACTAAATTCTTGCTGAGTAAACAATGAATGAAAACATATTCTTTATTTAAAAAGCAATCACTAAAATTAAATGGAAAAATACATTTTGCTTAATAATTTGCACTTTCTGATAAAGTATTAAGAGAAGATACATATTTAGGTTGCATTTTCCAATGATTCTAGAAGAGGTGGATGCCCAATTCATTTAGGCTCCTTGGAAAATCCTAGTCTTGTGCAGAAAAACAAATAGAAAATACAGTATATGTGCAATCAGAGTTAATGCTCGCACTGAAATCTTCAATTAAAGTCAAGAAGCACAAACAGTAGTGCACCAAGGTGGTTGTGCTGACTTCCAGAGATGAATGTCAGCATTTAAGTAATCCCAAGTATGCTTTCAGTTCAACTCCACTGAGATGAAATGGTGTTTCAATCTTTGCTATTTTCTTTTGCAGATAATTTTTTATTGGTTTACATAAGGTCATTTCTTTGCCATTGAAACAAATGTTAGTGAACTTACTAAAACTTGAAGAATATTGTACAATGCAGCAGCTTATTAGACATATCTATTATTTTTCTACTTCCTATAGTTAAGAATTTTTGGGAATGATTTTAGTGTACGAATTTCAATGGTCATAAACATCTTTTATGGAAACTACTCTACCGCTATTTGAGAACACCACCCTCTCCTCCCAATCCCCTTCTCTAGATCAACAATCACCCTTCATGCCTGCCCTGCCCCTTCACCACCCCTGAAAGCAGCTGTCATGTACAGCAATGCTACCATGGTGCCTTGTGCTGCCCCTCATCTACAGACTCTGAGCCCACAGCTTCTACTGACCACAGTTCCCCGTTATTGATCAATGGGAGTGGCAGGAGTGGTGTCTGCAGGCAAGGACAGCATGTGGAGACCTCCTGCTCTGCCTCTCTCAGGGGTCTGCAGGGACATGCCAGCCACTTGCAGGAGCAGCAATTACCATAGGAATAATTACTCCACCCATGACAGGTTAGGCATTTTAGAACTCACTACCCAAACAATTACATTTAAACATGAGAGAAATTAAAATTATGAAATGCATAGACCAGTCAAAAACCAAACATAACCCACTTTGCAAGCAGTAAAAGTAGTAACAAACACCCCCCACATATGTGTTGGGTCGGGACATGAGAGGGAAGGACAGTGTGTGTTTGTGAGAACGACAGATGGACAGACAGACAGACAGACAGAGACACACTGTGAGAGAGTGACAGAAATTTGCATTGCCAAACTCCTTCCATCCCCTTCTCTCTGTGTGGAGATAGGTTACAGGAGTGCAAGGAGGGACACCCTGATATTAGCACCTCCCACACCTTGCAGGAGGCTCCCAGGTGGGGCAGCTTCAAGCAGAGGGCAGGAGCAGCGTGACAGTGGGCGGAGGGGCAACTGAAGTGCCAACGCTTGATAGCTTCCTGACTGATTTGGACAGGATCACCTGTCAGAGGCTCCAAGATCTACCAGTAGATCCCGCTCTACTGGTTGGTGACCATTGCTTTCAGGGCATATCTACCCTGGGGAGTTATTTCGAAATAACTCCCCTTATTTTGAAATAAAGCAAGTGTCCACACTACCAAGCTCATTATTTCAAAATAAAGAGCTTGTTATTTTGAAATAACTCCTGCTTGTGAAGAGGAATACCTTATTTCAAAATAACTCCCTAGTGTAGACATAGCCTAAGATGCCACAGGATTCCTCATTTTATTGGTAACAGATGATATAAAAGACATCACAGAAACTTCGTGGAATGAGGATAATCAATGGGACACAGTATTATCAGGTTACAAAATATATTTCAATAACAGAACAGGTTGTGCTGGTATGGGAGTGGCAATATATGTGAAAGTGTAGAATCAAATAAAGTTAAAATCTTAAATGAACCAAACTGTTCAACAGAATCTTTATGGATAGTAATTCTACACTCTTGTAATATGAATATAGCAGTAGGGATATATTATCGACCACCTCACCAGGATGGCAATAGTGACTATGAAATGCTAAGGGAGATTCAGCTATACCTATGCTGACTGAGTACATGTCACCTCAGGATGGGATGTAGAGATAAAGTTTCTTTGACATCTTAAATAACTGCTTCTTGGAGTAGGTGGTTCTGGAACTCACAAGAGGAGGGCAATTCTTGATTTAATCCTAAATGGAACGTAGGATCTGGGGTCCAACAAGTGAATATAGCTGGACCATTTGGAAATAGTGATTATAATATAATTAAATGTAACACTCCTGGAGCGGGAAAAACTCCACAGCAGCCCGACATTGTAGCATTTAATATCAGAAAGGGGAACCACACAAAAATGAGGTTAGTTAAACAAGGGGGAAAAAAAGGAAAAGAAAAGTACAGTGACAAAAGTAAAATCCCTGCAAACTGCATGGAAACTTTTCAAGAGACACCATAATAGAGGCCCAACTTAAATGTATTCCCCAAATTAAAAAACACAGAAGGAAAAAAAAAAAAAAAAAAAAAAAAAAGTGCCACCATCTGTCTTACTTAACAACCAAGTAAAAGAAGCCGTGAGAAATAAAGAAGGAATCATTTAAAAAAATGGAAGTTAAATCCTAATGAAAAAAATATAAAGGAGCATAAACTCTGTCAAATGAAGTGTAAAAATCTAATTAGGAAGGCCAAAAAAGAATTTGAAGAACAGCTAAGCAAAAACTCAAAAAAGTAAAAGCAATTTTTTAAAGTACATCAGAAGCAGGAAGCCTGCTAAACAACCTGTGGGGCTGCTGGACGATCAACATACTAAATGAGCACTCAAGGACAATAAGGTTGTTGGAGAAATTAAAAGAACTCAAAAATGAAAATGTGGGACTACTAACTGTATTTGTAATCTATACTTTAAATCATCTTCTGTACCAAATTATTGGAGGATAGCTAATGTGGCACCAATTTTTAAAATAGGCTCTAACGGTGATGCTGGCAATTACATGACAGTGTCTAACTTCAGCACTAGGCAAATTGGTTGAAACTATAATAAAGAATAGAATTGTAAGATACATAGATGAACATAATTTGCTGGGCAAAAGTCAACATCATTTCTATACATGGAAATCATGCCTCACCAATCTACTAGAATTATTTGAGAGAGTCAACAAGCATAAGGACAAGGGGGGTTCAGTAGATATTGTATATTTAGATTTCCAGAAAGCCTGTTACAGGTCCCTCACCAAAGACTCTTAAGCAAAATCAGATGTCATGGGATAATAGGAAATGAAGGGTAGAAATAAATGCTCAGTTTTCAGAATGGAGAAAGGTAACTAGTAGTGTTTCCCAAGAATCAGCATGGGACCAATCCTATTCAACATATTCATAAATGATTTGGAGAGAGGGGTAAACAGTGAGGTGGCAAAACTGGTAGATGATACCAAGCTGCTCAAGATAGTGAAGTCCAAAGTAGACTGTGAAGAGCTTCAAAAGGATCTCACAAAAATAGGTGACGGGGCAACAAAATGAAAGATGAATTTTAATGTTGATAAATGTAAAGTAATGTACATTGGAAAACATAATCCAAACTATATGCATAAAATGATGGGGACTAATTCAGCTGTTACCACTCAAGAGTGAAATCTTGGAATCTTGTAGATAGTTCTCTGAAAACATCCACTGAATGTGCAGCAGCAGTTGAGAAAAAGTAAACAATGTTAGGAATCTTTAAAAATGAATAGAGAAAATGACAGAGAATATCTTATTGCCCCTAATTCAATCCATGGTACGCCCACATCTTGAATACTTCATTCAAATGTGGTCGCCTCATGTCAAAAAAAATATCTTGGCGGTGGACAAAGTTCAGAAAAGGGCAACAAAAATAATTAGAGGTATGGAACAGGTGCCATATGAGGAGACTAATAAAATAGGAACTTTTCAGCTTAGGAAACAAGAGACTAAGGGAGATATAACAGAGGTCTATAAAATCATGACTAGTGTGGAGAAAGAAAATAAGGAAAAGTAATTTACTTGTTCCCATAACACAAGAGCTAGGGGTAACCAAGTGAAATTAATAGGTAGCATGCTTAAAATAAACAAAAGGAAGTATTTCTTCATACAACACACAGTCAACCTGTGCAACTACTACTTGCCAGAGGGATGTTGTGAAGGCCAGCACTTTAACAGGGTTCAAAAGAGCTAGATAAATTTATAAATGATGGGAGGGTGGGGCTTTTCTTTTTTTGCCACATCTTAGGCATTTGCAAAGAGGAACAGTGCCAGGTAGAGTTTGATGCTGGCGGTATGCTCTACACTGATGCCTAAGTGCTCGTCTTGTAGTCCAAATGGAAGGGTTCCAATGTAAGATGGAGTGCAACCTCCATGAGGAAGTGGATATCCTACTCCTCTTGGTTTCTAGGGCAATAATTTTTAGAGAATCAACACTTTCCCTTTCTGTGGGACTCCTCCAAGCACTTCAAACAGCTGTCACGGGGGTCACTAATAGGCAGGGCTTGACAAACCCCAGCGAGAGCCACTCGCCAGACCAGCACTGTGCACGCGTGAAGAGCCGGTCAATGGGGCGCTCGGAGCGACCGGCTGAAATCTACTCGCCACGGGCAAGTAGATTCAGCCATTTGTTGAGCCCTGCTAATAGGCACCAGCTTGCTGCATGACAAACATGATTTGAAGAGGTGAGAGCATGGAATGCCCTGCTCTGGGATGAAGTCCCAGATGAGACAGTAATTATTAAGATAAACCAACACTTAATAGCTAACTAAATACTGTGGCAAAGTTCTGGCCATGCCCTGTGGGTCTCATGCTACTAGCATATAATCTTAGCCTCAGAGACTCACTGTGACATAACAGGAAGCTGGGTCCACAGCTTAGTGGACCATACTCATCACTGCCTAGTCCACGGTGTTGGGGTGAAAACTCCCCTGATAGTCCTGGTCTCCTTTCTTGGGACAGCCTCTGTGTTGGCGTTGGGGAGAAAGGGGGGGGGGGGGGGACGGGGACGACCCAGGCCTGCTCACTACTCTGGGTTCCGGCCCAGGGACCCTAAAGTAGCAGCAGTCAAGGTTGTTTTCCTTCTGATTTGGTAGCTTTCCCTCCCTGGGCCACCTCCCCAAACAACCCCCTCCAAAATATCTCTCTCTGGTATCTGTTAACCAGTTCTCAGCTCACACACAGCTTCTTGTTCCTCTCTTTCTCCTTCTGGTCTGTTACTCTTTGTCTTCCCCCCCTTTCTTGCCTGAGGGGAACCCTTTTAAAGCAGCACCACAGGTCTTAATTGGCTGCAGGTGTTGAGTGAATTGCCTGAGGGAGCAATCTAGTTAATTAGCCCCAGATGTTTTCCTCCCTTCATTTTATTGCAGCAGGCTCTAGTATTTCACTCTGGAATGAGAAAACCACTTATCCAGTGTCCCTTATATCTGCCTTCCACCAGAGTGTGGCAGACTGCTTTCTTAGGTCTGTCCCACTACCTACAACTATATACACAGAAGATAGAACCGTTAATGCTTTTGCAATGCAAGACAAGACACCCCAACCCTCATGGTGCTAAGAAGAAAATGCGGGTGGTGCCTAACATACTGACAGATGAGTGCAGCACACAGGGTGCTGCAGCTGACCTTACAGATACTGCTAAAGTAAAAGTCTCTGACAACTGTGCACATGGCTGCACACACACCTAGAATGGAATCAACAGGAGCAAACATTTGAAGAACTATTGATTACAATGGGATCCATTTACGTTTTTCAGAATGCAACTAAATTTAATGTATGTATACAGAGACTACATCATAAGAATGAAATAGCTCCTGAATTAATGACTGTTAAGTGAAATAGGAAACTTAAGTCTAACCTCCTTTAGTTCCTGTTCAGCTTGAGGTAATTTTGTATTTAGCTCTTTAATACCAACTGTCCTTTCTTTAAGGGTTTCTGAAGCAGTCTTTAGAGCCTCTTTTGCTTTATTTAACTGAGATACCGCTGTATTATGGTGACTGAGGTAGATATCAAGTTCCGATTGGGCTACATCCATCTTAGAACGTGCTTCATTCACTGTTTTGCTGAACTCCATAAGTTCTTTTTCTTTGCCCTACAGAAATGGACAATACAATACATTAGACTAGTGGGATGACTGATCTGTGTAAAGTAATATATTAATATATAACCAAGCAAGAGATGCAGCAGAGGAGAGGTGGTATGATCTTAACCTCTTGAACAGAAAGATACGGTGAATTTAGCATAAATGGGCCCAAGTTAAATAAAAACCGTGCCCCTATTTTCATAGCAGAAATCTCAGTTGCAAATTCTGAAGACCATCAGGAAGAACAAATAAACCACAATAACACCTAGATATCCAATCCAATCCCATCCCATCCCATTCTGGATTTAGGATCCAGTAGTGTACTAAAGTGAAGACAGACATTATGCTATAATTAAAACAGAGTATTTTAGTGATTTGCAAGCCACCTCTTTTCCAGCCCAGCTTTAGGACTGTTGAGTAACTGACAAAAATACCCTTCAGGAGATGGTTGCTCTTTGTGAATTAAACAGACAAGCTGCATGGAGGTTTTCCAAGATAAGAAAGAGTACGCAGATTACTAAGCATAAAGCTAACTTCACAAAAATTGCAGAATATTAGCTAACAATTGTAGTATTAGTTAGGCGTTGAAATTTTTTTGACCAGCTCTCTTAAAATACTTTGAGAAAATAATTTTTTGCTGGAAAATACAGCTTAGTTAAAATCCACGCATATCATAGGAACATCTCTCTCAACTAAATTTAATAGCAGAAAGTTAAAACAATTAATATTGGTAACAATTTTCAAATTATCAATAGAAAGTGAGTCAAAATGGTTTCAAAATGACAATTTTTGGAATTCCTTTTTGTTCTGATTCACAACAAATACGAATTTTGAAATGTGAGAATTCCCCACAGAATGAAAAATTAATTTTCCAGCCCGCTCTATATTTGAATTAAGTACTCGAGATAGCAATATTAGAGTACAAAATAGCTGCCTTGAAATACCTTTGAACCATCTAACTCACATGAACGTAAAAGTTAACAAATTAGTCTAAGCTTATGGACATGAGAGTGTTTCAGACCTCTTTCTCTTCCTGAAGTCCTTGTGTTTCCTGTTTAAGGCTATCCATAACTTCTTTTAATTTTTCTTCTTCTCGCTCTTTTTCCTTTTCAAGTACTTCTTTCTTAGATGTTGCTTTACTGATAGCAGTCTCACTGTTGCCAGGTACGCTTTTAAATTGTTCAACCTGTAAAAAGAAATTTTTAACTTTTCCCATTGTACAAAAAGGAAAGCTTCTTTTATAGTTAAGTTTTTCCTCCTTATGCTATGTGGGTAATGAGAGCAACCTGACATCTATCTATAGCTGAGTCTACTACAACATCTATTTTCAGGACTACAAATATCTCCCTGCTTCAGCAATGAAATATATACCTAAAGCGTCATCTAAAGGCAGTTTTATTCACTAACACGGCTTTATGTAAGTAAGCATAAGAAGTTGTTTAGTTTCACCCTATCTTCAGCTGATTGTCAAGCTTTAAATAGTATCTTCTGCTAGCAGCTTCACTCAATTTCTGTCAGGCTTTTCAAGCACTAATAGAAAAATAAATTCTGAACAAAACACATATGCACATTACCTCAATGGAGTTTCATATTGGTCCTCTCCTTCAAAGAAATGTAATGTATGGGAGGACCTGTGTAGCTCTTTTTTCTACAGGGAGCCCTACTCATCAGAAATACAGGCTAAACAGAACTGTTACTCACCCTAGTTGTGGTTCTTCAGAATGCTATAGTCAGTGTTGGTTTCACTGTAGATGTGCATGAGCTGCATGCATGCAAGATCAGAAAATTCTGTATAGCAGTGTCCATTGGAGCCACCTAGCTACCCTGTTTTCTTGTGCTTCTGTTCAAGGGCATAAAGGATAGAGCAGCTGCAACATTCTCTCCATTTCCTCACAGTTCAAAGCCCAGGATGCTGAGGGCTTCAAAAGACAGGGATGGATAATACTTGTGGGACACGGTCTACAAAGTAACATTTCTTCATGTGTCAATGTCGATCCCATTACAGATACGTGCATTTTTTAATGAAAGCTGAAGATAAGCCTGTGCCCCGGTGAAAATGTGAATTGACATTCAGACAGAGAGCCTCATCAACTATTTGATAGATGTAATCCACTTAAGAGTCTCTGTGACAAGATGGCTTTACCTTTTGATATGCTAGACATAGCCACAAAGATAGCTAAAATGATTGTCCCTTTTAAGAGAACAGAGGAGGCTGTTGAAATGCCCTAAAGATGTAGCTTATTTTTTCCTTTTGCACTCCAGTGCAGTTTTCAGAAGCAAACTAACAGGTTAATTAATTGACTCAGTTGAAAGTGTGAAACCACCTGAGGGATTAATATAAGGTGTAGCCTTAACTGTACTACATCCCTCTGAAAAGGAAATCTGGTCAGGAGGTTCTTAGAGACCCCTCCTTGCTGAAGTAACAACAACAAGAAAAACTGTTGGAGAATTTTGTGAAACTGTCAGGAGCAGAAGCTATCTATCTGTAGTACTGAATCAGCTAACATCCAAGCCATTAGGTGAATAATTGTGGATGTGGGTGCTATATCTGACATGGGAAGATGCATGCAAGGCTGAACGTGACATTTGCAATAGATTTGACAGCCAAAATTGTTTTGGCCAGTGAAGAGTATGAGGATCAATGAGATCTTTTCCCATCTGATCTTGGATATTAACCCTGAGGATCAGGGGAACTGGTGGAAAAGCTTTAAAAATACTTCAGTAAGAATGTATATGACAAGAAACCCATGCTCACTTCTTTTCTGGAGCAGATAGTCCGGCATCTGGTGTTGAAAACGGGAACCCCCCCGTGAGAATTCTGTGGTGAATTTCTGCAATAACCCCTTTTGGTCAAACTTTAAAAACAATGAATGGTCCTGCACTAACATGGGCTACCCCTTTGACACTTTTGTTCAGTTACTGCCTATTTGTTTAAGAGGTCTGTCAAGTTGTTGCTGACTCTGGGAAGGTGCATCACCTTGTGTTGATGGTACCATGCCCCAGAAGGATGCTTCTTGGCAGAAAAGGGATAAATGAAAAACGTTTTGCTTGTTTACTCTGTGCACTGCAGATGTGTTGTCCATTAAGATATGCAAAACAGTACAATCATATGAAGGCTTATCTGATGTCCCTGAGTTCTAAGTCATCCCCGAAGTTCAATTGCGGACCATCTGCAGACCATAATGAGTGTTACTGCCTGGGAAGGAAAAGAAAATGGAACCCTCTTTCACATTTTCTGAATCTAGCCATGACTTACATTCTTGAAGGACTTAGAGCAGGATTGTGACCCTCTGTCATCTGATGTTTAGATAGGAAGTAAACAGACTTCAGTCATAATTGTAGAGATTGCAAGAGAAGCCTTTTACATGCTGAAATGTGGCCTACTATTCCCAAACAAGTATGCACCATCATTTGATTTTTTTGGGTCATCAAATAGTGAGACGGGAATCTGGTAGGTACTTGCTGATTGAGCCTTAATCACAGCTTCTGTGAACTATCATATGTGACAGGTGAATTTCTCATAATTCACAAAAAATCCTAGTTGGGAGAACAGGGAGAGAACATGATCTAGAGTTGTAGCAGCCTCTAACTAGTATTTTCCTCTGATCACATCGTCTAGTACAGGTAAACCTCCTGGAGGAAGACAGGAAGGATCCCAGAAAGCTGGAAAAGGGTTCAGTTCTGGGTGCTACATTTGGGGAAAGAGGTGGACAAATTTAATCTCCTTTGGCTTTCTCTACAAAAATGGTTTAAGGTCTAGAGAATATGACCTGTGAGGAAAGATTGAAAAAAAATGGGTTGGTATAATCTGGAGAAGAGAAGACTGAGGTAGGGTAAGCCATGGTCAACAGACTTCAAGTATGTAAAATGTTATAGATAGTTTACTATACATTTGAGAGAGTTTGTTTGAGTGTGTCTGTATATTTTAAAACTCCTCCTAAAATGGTAAGAGGACAACCAAATTTGGTATGCAGCTTTCTCTTACCATAACAAAGCAAAGTAAAGATTTGATTGTGAGAGGACAATAGGATGTAGCTGGAATGAGATTGTTTTTCATAAAACAGAAAAAGAGACAGTTACTCATGTCCAGAATTAGTGTTCTTTGAGATATGCTGTTCATGTTCATTCAGCTTAGGCACGTGTGCTCACCATGTGCACTGGTACCAGAAGATTTTCCCTCAGTGCTTAGAGATTGGTTCCAGCACCCCCTGGAGTGGCACACATGCTGTGCTATATAGGGTGGGTGCCAGGCCCCCTCCTCCCTCAATTCCTTCTTGCTGGAAACTCTGACAGAGGAGGAGGGTGGCACGTTTAATACACATGAGCAGCACATTTCGAAGAACACCAGTTACAGAAGCAAGTAACTGTCTTTTCTTCTTAGAGTGCTTGCTCATATCCATTCAACTTAGGTAAATCCAAGCAGTATCTGCTGGGGCCGGTACGAGTTTAAGGACAAGCTCAAAGCAATACGACTCTGCCAAACCCAGCGTCATCCCTAGACCAGGCTCATGTTGCAGCATTACAGATATCTTGAAAGGGGTTGTGGGCCAGGAAGGCTGTTGAAGAAACATGAGCCTTGGTAGAATGTAAAGATGTTAAAATGTGGTTATCAGACTAATATTATAGGCGATACAACTTGTATCGACTATACAATTAGTTGATAAGACTGCTCTGCAGAGCCACAGCAGGGGTAGCTCCAGGCATCGGCTTGAGCTGGGGCTGAGCAGTCCTGGCTCGTGCTGGCTCCAGGGGCCACCTGTGCTGCAACTCTGCACTTTAAATGCAGTAAGAGACACTGGGCTCTTACTACATTTAAAATGCAGAGGCACAGCAATCAGGGCGAGCCAGGACAGCTCAGTCCCAGCTTGCGCTGAGTCCAGCAGCTCCTGTTCGTGGTGGACAGCTCTGTCTGCAGCAAACAGGGGCTGGTGCTGGAGCCAGCTCTCCCCCCAGTACCGGCTCCTGCTTCTCCCCTTTGCTGCGTCTCTGACAGAGGCAGCAAGGGGGGAAAGCAACTAGGTGAGTCACTACTCGACTAGCTGATAAGCTTATGCTTATTAGATAGTCAACTAATGGCTTACATCCCTAGTAGAACGCATTCTCACCAATCGGGGTGGCTGTGCACCTGCCAATTCATAGTACATCTTGATGCAGGAGGTTATCCATTGGAAATACTTTGTGAGGATAACGGACGACTTTTTATACATTCAGTTTAAGCCACAAACTGGGAGGATTTCATCCAATACAGACAGAAGGCAAGCGCTTTGCTGACATCCAACACATGTAGGCACCTTTCCTCATTGATCTTATGAAGTTTAAGGTAGAAGATCAGAAGGATATCCTGAGCCATGTGGAAGGCCAATTCAAATTCATGAAGGAAGGCTGGGTGGAGTCTAAGGTAGGGATGTTAAATATCGGTTAATTGAATAGTCATGTAGCCTCATGAATTATCGGTTAGTCGACTATTCTATATTCCTGGGGCAGGGCTGACAGCCAGTGCACTCTGGCCCCACTCACGAGGAGTCCCCTGCCTCTCAGTGCGGGATGCCAGGCGAGAGCGGGTCCACGAGGAGAGCCAGTTTAAAAACCAGCTCCCCTCATGTATCAGCTGCCTGTCGCCCTGTACTGCTCCCTCTGATAGGGAGGCAGCAGCGCAGGTGGCAGCAGCCCCTGTCGGGGGGGTGGGAGAGGAGGGAAATGTCTGTAGTCTATAGCATTAACCTATAAGCTTTTGCTTATCGGATAATCGTTTAGTCGATTACACTATTATAACATCCTTAGTCTAAGGTGCACCTTGGTTTTGGGGAAAAAGGAAACAAACAACCTGCATCCCAACAACAGCGTACAGGAGTTCCAATGTTAAGAGTGTCAAGAACTTTCAGGCACCTGACTGTCATTTCCTGGGAAAACATGGAACAACCTGAATCAGTGGTTGGAAGGTTGAGATCGCAGCCAGGTATACCCAGATTAAAGCCAGCATATGAGCTTCATGCTTTAAGTGCAGAAGGTAGTCAAGGATTGCTTGCAGTGGGACCTCAGTGGGAACAATCCCTTTCTGAGTGACCCAGACAGAGAATTGGGACCATTTTGCCAAATAGGTGGACCTGGTGGATGATTCCACGTTTTCCAAGAGAACCCACCTCACATCATGTGAGCAGGATTATTCCTCAGGGTTCAGCCATGGAGCAATCATACTGTCTGGTGTAAGGGCAGCAGGTCTGGGAGATGTCATGTTGAGAGATGTCATGATGAACACAGAAGTCCCAGAGCTGTATCATCTCCTGCATGAGGGCTGTGGAGTGGCTCCCCAGTCTGCTGAGATAGAACCTCATGGCCACGGACACGTGACAGGTGAGATTGGAAGGTGTGCAAAGGGTTCCTAACAGCTCTAAACTTCTGTATATTTATGTAAAGGTTGGTTTTGTTTGCAGGCCATTCTGCCTGAATCCAGAGTGTCAAGGTGGGCACTCCAGCCTTGGTCTGAGGAATTGGACACCAGTTCCATAGAGTGATGGGGCAGTCAAAAGAATGCTGGACATGACGGTCTCTGGCACATCTGCCATGTCAGGGACTGGAGGATGTGTGGCAGAATGGTAACCTAGTCCAGGGAGTGCCTGGGTGTGAAATATGCCAAGACTAGCCACAGCTGCAGGGGCGCATCTTGAGAATGGCAAGGTGCACCATGTAGGTCAGGGATGGGCAATAATTTTTGACAGGAGACCCACTCCAAGATTTTGGAAAGTGGTCGAGGGCCACACTCTTCCAGGATATTAATGGAGGAGATGCGGGGTCTGGGATGGAGGTTGGGTGCAGAAGGGAGACTGGAGTCTGGGAGGGAGTTTGGGTGAAGGAGACGGTTGTGGCCTAGGGCAGAGGACTGGAGTGCAGGGAGTTTGGGATGTGACCTAAGGTAGAAGGAGATTGTGATCTGGGGCAGGAGATTGGGGTGCCAGATCTAGGAGGGGGTATGGGTGTAAGAGGGTTTGGGTATGTTGAGTGGGGAGGAGGTGGGGAGAGGCGGGGGATGGAAGAGAGTTGGGGCAGGAAAGGGCTGGGGTGCCAGAAGTAGGCTATGGCCAAGAGACTTACTTGCCAGCTGCCAAGCTAGCCTTTCTGCCTACAGAGCTTAAAATGTTTCCCAGTGTGCCTGCTTGCCTGGCCATGTGCTTCATGAATAACTGAGCCCAGGAGAGGGGGCGTGATTCTTCTTGGCTGCCTGTTACTCCAACAAGCAGCTCGCATTGGCTGGTTTCTGCCAGAAACCAACCAATGAGAATGTGCTGGAGGTGGGGTGGCTCCTAAAACTTGCCCCCCTCTCCTCCAGTTTTAAAAAGAGAAATGGAGCCCTGCAGCCACATTTCTGCACGGCGTGCAGGGCAAGCTGGGGAGCCTGCCTGCGGCTCCCCGCTGCCTCCGCCGGCCAGATCGGTGGCTTGGTGGGCCGGATCCGCAGGCCATATTTTGCCCAGGCCTGATGTAGGCGCACAGCACCATGTGACCCAGGATGCGAAGGCAGACTTTGACCGTGGTTAGCAGAACCACAGAGACCTGTGTTATGAGATTGAGCATAGATAGGGCCTAGTACCTACCCTGAGGAAAACACGCTCAGGCTACGATCGAGTCCAACACTGTGCTGATGAACTCTCTCTGCTGCAATGGTATAACGTTAACTTCTTGTTGTTTACCAGGAGCCCCAGAACTTCGCATGTGCTTAAAAGAAGAGGTAAGCCACTACCACTGACATGCACTTTGTGAATACCCTCAGGGTTGTGACTAACCCAAAGGAGAGGACAGTAAACTGGTAATGGTTCAAACCTACCATGAACTGAAGAAAACACCTGTGTCCCACAGATTGCAATGTGGAAATACACAACTTTGAGGTTGAGGGTGGCATCATAATCCTGCCCAGATCCAGACTGGGGATGATTGAAACCAGAGAAACCATGTGAAACTTGAGCTTTACTAAATAGTGGTTCAGGTCTTGTAGGGCCAGGATGGGACAAAGGCCTCCTTTGGCTTTTGGGATTAAAAAGTAAAGTGAGTGGAAGCTCCAGCCTCTGTACTGGTGTGGTACCTCCCAAATGCAGCAACTCCCTACCTCTTAGTCAAGAAGTTTCTCATGAGAGGGGCCTGTTAAGAGAGATGGGGAGAATACGTGGGAAGGGGGTGGGGGTAGAAAAACACAAAACTGGAGGGCATAGTCATGCTGCATCGTGGCTAGGACCTAACAGTCTGATGTGATAGCTCTCCAGGCTTGGAGGAAGTATTGGAGACGTGTTAAAAACAAAGCAGGGAGGATCTGGTTCTAGAGATTTGTTGCCCCCAGATGCACCTTCAAAAGGGGTGTTTGCTAGAAGGTATGGTATGGCTCAAGCAGGGTTGAGAGGTGGGCAGAGACTGCTGGCTTGGCCTTCTGCAGAACAGCTCATATTTCCCCAAAGCTGGCTCTTGTCGGGATAAAACCAATTCAGCTACAGAGGGGGGCTGAACTTTTTCCACTCCAGGCCTGGGACATACAACTGCAAGGCGTTCACGGTGTTTTGGGAGTCTTTAAGCCTATGCAACTTTGTATCTGTAGGTTCCACAAATAGGGCAGCACCATGAAATGGGAGATCCAAGATGGATTGATGGACTTCAGGAGATAATCCCAAGAGGAGTAACAATGCCACTCTATGCATGGAAATTGCAAACGTCTTGGCCTGTGATGCTGAGTCCATCACATCAGAAGGTGCCTGCACTGGCTGTAAAAGTGCCTTCTTCGGGGAGCGCCTTTCTAGGGGCTTCTGGCAATGCAGTCAAACTTAGACATTGCCTGCCACATATTATAAAACTCACCAATTAATAAAGCTTACATCCAAACAAGTCTAGGCATTTAGAGTTTTTATTCTTCAGACTGAGGGCAAGTTGGCCTGGCCTCTCCCAGTGGGTCACCACTTAAACCACAGAGAGTTGGGTGTGGGGTGAGTATACAGATGCTCATGGCTCTTTGCAGGAATGAAATATTTCCACTTGGCCTTTTTAGAGATCAATGCGAGCAAAGAGGGGGTTTGCCACAAGGCTTTGGTTATATTGGCCATACTGTCATACAACGGTATGGCCACCCCCTAGCCAGAGTGACCTGACCTAACATCCCAAAACAGAGTCTGAGATTTCCTCCACTTCCTCAGCTTGGAGGTCCAAGTTAGTGGTCACACTCTTCAAAGAGTCCTGGTGTGCCTTAGTATCATCCTGAGAGACCAGAGGGGGTATCACGATGGCCTCGTCTGGGGATGAGGAAGAGGTGGTTTGGGCTGATACACTGTCTCCTTTTGCACTTTGGGGATAGCAGTCTAACGGATTCTGGCACCAGTGGCTGGCTGGAGGACCAGAAGTATGTCCAAAGCCGTGGCCACAGGAAGCCCAGGCAAGTCCACCGGCACCACTGAGCTGTCCACGGTGCCTGAGGCCCCAGAGCAGGCTGTGATGCAGACAGTAGTACCAGCTGAGGCGGCACAGGTTGCAGTGCTGATTGAACTGGGGAAAGGGAGAATGATTCTGATGTGGAATTGGTTGAACTGATGCTGCTGGATGCCCAAGACGGAAAGTGCAGACTCTGCTCTCTCAGGTACCAAGAAGCACCCGACAGACGATTCAAGTGACGGTGGGGAGCACTGTGGCCTGTAGTTTGCGGACCAAGAATGGTCTCGAAACCTGCGCCTGGATGATGGGGACAGACATCAAGAATTTGACCACTGGTGCTGGGATCTGAAGTCTCTCTGACTTAGATCTAAGAAGTGCAGAACCGGTGAGTAGTGGCAGCATCAGGAGCAGAGTTGTGCATGTGGGGATCTGTCCCTTGAGTAATGGCCCATGTATGGGGAGCAACTAGCTCCAGCATGCCACATCTACCAGAGGGTCTGCGCCTGATCTTCAGTGATCTTGGGTTGAAACATCTGGCCCCAGTCTCTCATATGCTGATCGTGCAGGGCTATAGAGGGCTCTCTTGTCCACCTAAGGGGGGAGTGAGAGCAGTAGGCTCTCGGTGACCAAGGAGTTAAAGACGGCTTCCCTCTACATATAGGCCCAGGCAATGCTGGAGTTGGTGGCACCAGTAAAGGGAATGTCTTGAGCAGCCTGGAACACCTCCGGGGGTTGGGGAAACCTGGATGGTTGAGGAGGGCATCGGGGAAAGAGGGGGACTGCCCTGTTCCAGCTGCACCGATGTCTTATCCAACATTCAATCTGCCCCATGCTCCCCCGTGTGCTTCATCTTCTCTTTATGTCATGTCCATCCTTTAACAGGATTAGACTAATACAAGGACAAGGCTTGAAGATTAGGAAAAAGCTCACAGTCCATTACGTGGAAATACTGTGTACAGGGGAATCCAACCACCAGAAGTCAGTTCAGATGGGCTGAGTTCATTCACTGTGGTCTTCTCTAGGTGAAATAAAATTCTGAAGGTTTTCGAAAGGTTTGTGACGGGTTTAGCCAGAGTTAAAGATCAGAGAATCAGACATTCACTATATTCTCTCACACTGCTATGGGTGGCAAGGGGGAAATGAAAGAGGGCTGTAGCCATACAACTCTTTATACCCTTGCATGGGAACAGGAGCACAGGGCACTTGTGCACTACAGTAGGGTCCATACTGAAATACACTTATGGAAAACCTAGCAGTTCCCTAGATAAACCTGTGAAGGAACAGCAGTTCAGATGCTAGACTGGTGATCTCCATCACAGAACAGCAGTCTTGATCCTTTAGAAATAAAGTTAATTTTGGCCAACACCCCCCTTTTCTTCCTTTTCACAGATATTACTACTCTAATTTGGGTAACTGTGTATACTAGTCATGGAGGGGAAATACCTGCTGCAGAATACCTGCCTGAAGGAGCTGTTACTTCAAGGACAGCAGCATAAATTTTTTAAAAAAATACTCTTATTAATATTATTATACAGAATAAGCAGACAGTTAAGTCCTCTGTAACAGTTATGCTACATTTTGAATTCATCTGAAACCAAGAGTTCTGCTCTGAACAGATATAACCTAAAAAAATCTTGACTGAATGGTGGAAGTGTTAAACCCTTCTGTACCCTATTTGCTACATGTGGCTCTATTGGCAACTCCCTCCAATAACTGACATAAGGAATCTGTTTCTCCTAAGTTAATGATACCACAGATTCCTAGCTACAGGGAACTGCAACTGCCCACACCTACTTACTGGAGAGAATATTCACAGCTGTAGGAGAAACAAAATTTATAGTGCCTGAAGTGAACCACCTTGAGTCCAGGACAGGGAAACATTACATTTTTAAATACTGATAGATCTTTGAGCTAGTAGGGAATAAGGATGTTAAAATGTGGTTAATTGACTAGTCAACTAGTCGATGGAATTTCCATCGACTAGTCCAGAGTTTCTCAAACTGTGGGTCCTGACCCCCTTGGGAGTGGTGAGCAACTTAGAGGGGGGTCGTGAACAACTGAGAGGGTGGTTGCAGCAATGGAGAGGGGGGTCATGGTATCACAAGTTTGAGAACCACTGGACTAGTGATAGGCACTTCCGCATTCCTCCGTTGAAATGTATAAGAGCCCCCAGCAGGGGCTCTTGTGCATTTCAAAGCCATGGAGCCCGGGGTCAGCGGGGGACTGCCCAGCTGATCCCACATTCCGGGGAAATGCCACTGGGAGCCTGGGATCAGCTGACCCCCCGGGCTTCATGACTGTCCCTTTGAAAGGTGCAGAAGTGGCGTTTTAAGGGGCAGCCGCCGCATAGCTGATCCACAGGTCAGCGGTGCAGTGACTGCACCTTTGAAACGCTGCCTTGGGGCAGCAAAGGCCTGGGAGAAATGGGATATTGACTAGCTGAGTAGTCAAAAGACTATCCAATAAGCAAATGCTTATTGGATAGTCGACTAGTCTTTTACATCCCTAGTAGGGGACAGACACAATTAAATCATTACACTTGCTACAACAGAAGGGATGTTCAGTGTTCTTTGCCAACAATCAAGTTACTATGCTGTTAAACAGATTGGCAATTAACCTGGTAGTTGGATCCACTTGAGAGGCTGGCATGAAGGCTCAAGAAAATGATTTAATTTCTCAGAAGTTGATTTACAAAATAAAAAATGATAGAAACTTTTCAGGCCTTCACTGTATCATAAAGCAGCAAAAATATGACTTGCAGTTTATCTTAAAATAATTAGAGCCCCCTGCCTCCGAATGGACAGGCAAATATTTTGAAAATAGTAAACATTGCAAGTTTCATAATGTACCTTTTCTTTATCCTTTTCAAGCTGTTTCTGAAGTTTTTTAGCTTTGCTTTTTGCATGTTTTAGTTTTTCCCTTACTGTAACATCCTGCAAATCCAGCTGAGTAAATTTCTCTTTATTTTCCTCTATGAACTTTGTAATTTTATTGAGTTTCCTAAAAAGAGGGGAAAAAAAACCAGTCACTTTTGTATTAAAATAATTTTCAGCAAAAATTGGTTTAGCTAGTGAGAACTTTTAAGAGGTCTTGAATTGAAAGTGGTGCTATTAATTTATCAAAATACCCAATTTGTATTACATTCACTATTCCCCTATAGCACTAAGGCTGCAGAAATGGAAGCACTATCAGCTTGTCAAGCATTAGAAGCCACACACAGTTGTGAAAAGCAGCATCTTCTCCAATACACGTATGGTTAGCAATGCTCATTGATGAGTTCTCATCACTTCATGAGATAGGAGGCAGCCTGATACTGTGATCAGAATATGGACTTAGGCCTACACAAGAGTTGAGGTTGAATTTAGCTACATAAAGTCAATTTTCTAAACAAGTCCACTCTACCAACTCCTTTCCATCGACTAAGTGTCAGTAAACTCAATTTTGGTACTCCCACTTTTCACAAGGAGTAATGCCAAATTTGACTTTGCCTGGTCAACTATATGGTAGGGTAGACGCAGCGTCACAAAAGTCAATGTTCTTGGCATCCAGGAGGCATTCCTTCCTCTGTGCCCCGCTGTGATCACTCTGCCAGGACTTGCAACTCTAGTGTTCTCCAGGTGAACAGGAAAAGCCTCAGGAAAATTTTAATTTAATTTCCTATGTGAACAGAGTGGGGAGCAAACCTCAGAGCAGGCAGAACACCTGAGCAGCACACCTTGCCATGACTTCAAGTCCCACGAGATCCATTTCCCATGGGCGCAGACAAGCACCAGCATGGAGTGTGAAGGAGATCCTGGACCTCATCAAGGCATGGGAAGAGGAATCTGTTCTCACAGAGCTCTAAACCAGCAAAAGAAACCTGGAAATGTATGTCAAGACTACAAAGTCCACAGTGAAGAAAGGGAACATCAGGAATGTTCATCAGTGCTGAATGAAAATAAAGGAGTTGGGGTATTCCTACCAAGAGACAAAGGAAGCAAACAGATGGTCTGGAGTATCACTGCAGACATGCCGCTTCTACGAGCAGCTGCATTCGATCCTGGGGGCACCCAACCATCTTCCCAAGCCAAACCATAGAATCTTCCCAAGACACTCATCAGGACAGCAGAGTAGAGGAGGAGGAATATGGTCAGCAGGCAAGTGAAGAGCGCCAAGAACTTTTTATAACCTTGGAGACAACCCTCTCCTCTCCAGAATGTATCACAGTCAAGCACTGATCCCAGGGAGGGCACTTCTAGGGAGTACACATTTTTTTTCTTGCTACAAACAGGTTAAGACAGTTGTGTGTGATGTGTGGCATACACAATGCATAAACAGCGTGGGGGGCCCAGAACAGCTTGTTAACTAGGGATGTGAAAGGTTAACCAGTAAGCGTCACCTGGTTCCAGTTAACCGGTAGGAGCTGAAGCAGCTGATGGCCTGCCGCAGTAGGCCTGCTGCAGACAAGGGCTACTCTTGTCCAGAGCAGCCCCTATCCATGGCAGGCCTGGGCACCCTGCAGGCAGGGGATGCTCTGGTGGGGGCTGGGAGATGGAAGAGCCAGTTTCAGTCGCAGAGAAGTGCTGGGAGCAGGAGCCCCACAGGCTGGGGGCTACTTCAGCTGGGCTAAAACAGTCGCCAGCCTAGATCCCACTACAGTCAGTTAACCAGTTAAATGTTAGGTTACCCTAATGTTTAACCATAAACCAATTAAACCTTCCCATGTCAAGCCAGCAGTAAGTGGTCTGGCATCACTGAACTACAAAGCATTACAGCATAAGGCCCAGGTTTCTAGCCACATTCAGTCAACATCAGCTCCCTATTACTCTGTGAGATTCAGAGAAGTCTGATACCTCACATGGTAACTTAGAGGAGAGCAAGCTATTAGCTGCTGCCTCTGTTGCGAACCTCTATTTGCCCATCCCTAGTGAAGCATGACTTCAGCCTATGGCACCCCCTCCTTCCCTCCACCCAGAAAACAAGGCATGGACGACACTGAGGAGGTAAGCTAGTTAGCCACCGCCCTGCCAGCATGACCAGACCCCATCCTCCCTTCCCACCTGCAGGCTCCTGTGGGATAGGAAAGTGTCATTCCCCAAGGAAGCAGGGTGTGACAGTCACAGAGGACGGAAGCCACATGAACCACTGGACCCTATTCCCCTTTCCACCTACAGACTCCTGTGGGATGTTAAAGCAGCATCCCCTCCCCCACCCACAAAGCAGGACATGGTGGACCCAGAGGAGGGAAGCCATGTGAGCCGCCGTCTTGCCTGGACCCTATCCCCACTCCCACCTGCAGGATCGTGTCCTGGCAGGTCCCTTTCCAGACCTGCCTCCAAACCACGTGAATCCAGATATTCCATTGAGAACACTGTTGTGTACCTGCTGTACAGTGACCTTTTCTTAACTTTGGCCTTGCACAGTACACATCTCTATTGTCTTTAGAGAGACCTTTGCTATATGTTAACAGATTAGGTTTTAGGCCCCACAATATATCTCCTGTAATGTATGCCCTCGTAACTTTTTGTTACAGAGGGAACAGAAGAGAGGTTGCTATGTACTCTCTTGGCTCCACCAGCTATCTGGCTCACACAAAATGAAAGTGAAAATGGACAAGGGAACTTATGCTCAAGCAGCAAATGCATTCTACCCACTTGGACAGGGAGTATGTAATCAAGTGGAGGAATTTGCTACCAGAGGAGATGCGAGCAGAGAGTCAGCAAACGAGAGCATGCAGGGAACTGCAAGTGCAGCACCAGGATGTCTTGTCATCCCTGATATCTGCGATGGAGCCCATGGCAGCTTTCCAAGATGCATACCTGGACTGCACCCTCCCTCCCCCCAAACAACTTTCCATCCTCACCCACTTCTGTAGCCTTCTCCCTTAGAGGTCCTAGGAAATGGGATGGGAACTTAAGTGCAGCCTCACATTCAACTTCTAGGACATTGCAAAGCAAAAGGCTGCCCTTCTTTCATTTCTGACCCTCCCCAGGGGTCCCACTATAGACTCCTTTTCTATTCCTGCTGTGTTCCCTAAATAAAAACACGATTTCTAAACAGTCTCTTTTTATTGTTTGTATTGCAGGTGTGTGTGTGGGACACTGAATGCAAGGGCAGCTCGTTGAGAGCAACATGAATGACTCTCAAAACTGGCCTTTCCTAACTTTCTTTCAACGCCTCTCTGGTTTGCACTGCCCCATGCTGTGCTCACCTTGTTACCCTGATATCTGGCTGCTCAAAATTTCTGGTTAGGCGCTCTGCGCATGTTCCCCCCATCCTGACAGATCTTTCCCCCTTCCTCTCACACAGATTATGGAGCACACAACAGGCTGTCATCACAAAGGGAATGATGTGATTGCTGAGGTCCAACCTAGTCAGAATCCTAAACCTGCCCTTTATACACCCAAAAGCATATTCAACCACCATTCTGCACTCTCTCAACCTGCAGTTGAGCTGCTCCTTAACGTGGTCCAGGCTGCCCATGTACAGCTTCATGAGCTATGGAAGCAAGAAGTAAGCTGGATCACCAAGGGTGGCTTATTGACATTTCCACGTTTCAGATTCTAATTTGCCGGTCTGGGAAAAAAAGTTCCAGCTTGCATCTTTTGGAAGAGGCAAGAGTTCCTACAGATGCGCACGTCATGCACCTTTTACGACCATACAGTGTTGATGTCGGTGAAACAGCCCTTGTGATCCTGCAGCACCATTGAGAAGTACCTCTTGCGGTTTCTGTGAACCTCGGCAAGGTAGGCAGGGGCCAAGATGCGAATATGCATTCCATCTATTACTCTACCACACAGTTAGAGAACCCCATTGCCCCAAAGCTGTGGCATCCATGTTTCCAAGAGTCACTACTCTCCATAGCAGGATGATATTGATTGCTTTGGCTACTTGTATAACAGCATCTCCCTCTGTAGATTTCCCCACTCCAAATTCATTCATGCTGTCTGGAGTTACAAGACTCCACAGGGTAAATGTCACGTGCTTCTCCATGGTCAGAGTGGGTCTCATTTGGGTGTTTCTGTGCTTCAGGATGGGGGAAAGCAAGTTGCAAAGTTCCATGACAGTAGCCTTGTGCATTCAGAAGTTTTGCAACCACTGCTGTTCGTTCCACACATGCAGCACTATCTGGTCCCACCAGTCTGTGCTTGTCTCATGGCACTAAAACTGTTCCACTATTTCCAGAGGATTAAATGATGGTGGCATTTCCAATTTGCTCACCTTAAAGGCTTGCATAAACAGCATGTACATGGCATCTTGAAATTTGTCCTCTTCCTGGAGTGCCATGCTTACGCTCTAAATATACTCCACCATTAGGCGTACCAAATTAAACATCATCACAATGAGCTGATGTACAACGGGATCCATGAAGGAGTCCATGCTTGCACTAGTATAGTATCTGCTTGGGTAACCAGGGCAAAAAAGGGTGCAAAAAGACTGTTTCCCATTGATCTCAAGCAACAAAGGAGGGAAGAGATGAGTGCATTATGGGATGCTGATGACATGAGCCCACAACTACCCCTGTACAGTTTGGGCCCAACGTGCACTGGGAGCATAACCCAGAATGCAAAGCAGCGCAGGCACTGTGGGATAGCTACCCACAGTGGCATTGCTCTCAAAGTCGACGGCAGTCTCTCTCCTGGGGCTGCTGATGACATGTTGAATTCGAATTATGTTGAATTCTTGCACACAGTGGGGACATGGACCTTCCACTTTTACAAAATTAGGTGGTAAGAAATCAATCTTAAAGAATTCAACCTTATCTCAAATAAGGACGTTAGCGTATAGTTGTTTAAACAATTAACCAATAAGCCTGGGCTTATTGGTTAATCCAAATGACTACATGCATGCACACACACCCCTTGCTGCCTCGGGGGTTGGGGAGAGGTGGGAGAAGAGACACCCAGCTTTTAAGCCAGCTCCCCACACGTGCTGGTTCTTCCAGAGCCACCTGCCACCTCCCCAGCTGCCTCCCATGCCCCCTAATAGAGAGACAGCAGCATAGAGGATAGGGCAGGAGGCAGGCGGATCCAGTGCTCGTGGGGAGCTGGCTTAAAAGCCCAAGAACCAGCTCCTGCCTGCCTCCCTGTACTGCTGCCTCTGTATTGGGGGGCAGAGGGCAGGGCCCTGGAGCAGCCTCTGTCCGCAGGGAGCTCAGACCCCTCATGGACAGACGTTGCCTTAGAGTAGCCTCTGTCCATGGCGGGCCTGAGCTTAAATGGACAGAGGCTGTTCAGGCACTTCACAGACAGGAATGGCAGGCAAAAACCGGTCTGCATTGGGTAGTAGATTTTTAAACCAGTTCCCCTCATGGACTGGTTCCACCTGAAAAGGGAAGGGACTTCCCCCCAGGAGTGGGGCCAGGTGCGCATACTTGAAGACACAATTCTGAACTATAATCTTACAATCAAATACACAATACACTGCCCTAGGAACAAGATTATTATAGGTATAATGTGGCTGTTTATGTGCATAAGTGTAACTGATAAGAGACCCACAATCCACCGAAAGAGTGGCAACCTAATGCTGTTGTTTTCTATGCCTCTGCAGGTTCTGTCAAAGTAAGAAGCTACTATGGGAGTTAATGTGGCTCATAGCTGCTTATGATGCAGGATTGATCACAAATAAGCCCATAATGCTTTACTATTTGTCACACATGAAGGAGAATATTCTCTGTACATTCATTCATCTACCATGAACTTTAACTGGAAGTATGAAAGCACAACATGAGGACTTGCAAACTTAATGGTTATTTGATAGAGTAGGGCTACTGAACTTTGGAAGCCCCGGGGGGCCACAATGATACTCACAGCACATGCCAAGGGCTGCAACTTAAGTGTGGTTGCATATACATGCAAATATATATGTAAATGTATGCAAATAACTTTTCACACTGATGAGTATGAATACAAAGATTAAGGAAACACTATACAACACACAGGCCCCATTTAAGTCAGTCCTGCTGATAATTAATAAAATGCAATATTTACCCTATTTCCACCCATATGACAGCACTTAATGAGCAATGACAGTCCAGGAATTTAACTACTATAACCCATATCAACAGAAGACCATTACATTGACTACTTTTTTGTTTTGGCTCCCACCTGTGGGCCGCGTGTTGAGTAGCCCTGTGATAGAGCATTAATACAGACTGAATACAAAAGACCACTTTTATATGGAAGAGGCAAAACAGAAGTGACAAAAGTTTCTTTTCTGATCTCAAAGCTTTACATGTTCAAAGTACATAATGTGCCATTACAGTGTGTAAGATAATGGGAATACTTACTTTTCTACATCTTTCAAAGCATTACTTTTAACTTTCATTTCATCAGCTAGTTTACTACTCTTCACGTTAATATCTTTAGTGTCTTCATGAATTTTTTTCTTTTGTGTTTCCATGTCAGTTATCCGATTCTGCAGGTCATAACTAGAGGAAACACATATATTGTACATATTTCAGGATTACAAAAAAGCCCCTTATATCACATTTACTAGGGTTTTTATTTAAAAATTGATTTGACAGGTTAAGTTCTAAATTTACAACTAATTATTTTGCACTTAAAGTTAGGTTAAAAAAAATCCAAAGATTTTACAGTTTAAAAATGTAAATAATTTCAGGCTTATCTCTATGGTGGAGTAATGTGTCATATAGAGCTGTAATTTCTAAAGTGCACTAATGTGTTGCTCATTAATTGGTCCATGCAGACTCTGTTGGTACGCATAAAGTTTTCCTAATGCAGGCTAACATAATGAAGTACTAGGTTAAGAATGTTAGGGAACCTTGCGTGTACACCAGTAAGGCCTACATGGACTAATTAATGTGAAACATATTAGTGTGCTTTAGTAATCATACTTTCCATAGGGTACACTGCTACTTCATGTAGTCAAACTCTTAGTTATTCATGTAAAATATCTAATTTCTCTTTAAAGTAGGAGGTTGGTCTTAGGAAGTCCATCAGCCAAACTACAGGTGGGAAAAAGAGACGAGATTAAAAACAAGCTATTGTGAAAGAAAGCTGGCAACCAAGTTTTTTTTCTTGATGTGCCAGAACAGACCATTGTTATTTGAAAGTATTAGCTAATATATTAAGAAAGACGGTTACTTATCTTTCTGAACTGCTGTTCTTAGAGATGTGTTACTTATGTCCATTTCAATACACATGCATGGTCTCCGTAAAGCTTTTACCCTAGCAGTAGCCATAGGGTCAGCTATTGGGCCCCTGATGTGGGGCTGCTGTGCTTCTATGGGGCAGCATAGAAGTGGCTTGAATTCTTTCCACTGCAGGGCTGAGGTGTACATACCCAGGCTCTTCCGTGTTGCCATGATACCCTTGAGACTGTGCAGGTGCAAGTCTGTGTTCTTGGCAAACAATTCAGCACAGCTGAATGGCAAATCTGGTATCCTGTTCTGCACATCAGGAGGAATTCTAGATACCTGCAGTCACACCAAGCACTTCATGGTATGACTGTAGCCAGCCGAATCTGAGTGTAGGGCTGCCATATGGGAGACCACGTGGCCCTCCTTGAGAATAGCAATTTACTCAGTCTCCTTGGGCAGCAATTCTTTGAATTTGTTCAAAGCACTCCAGAAATTATAGGCATACCTGCTAAGGACTGCCTGTTGGTTTCCCACCCACAGCTGCAGACCCTCCAGTGGCATAAACCTTCCACCCATAGAGGTTCAACTTTTTCAGCTCCTTGGCCTACAGCACAGGACCCAGCCAACCCTGGCATTCCTTATGATTGGCTGCATCTACAACTAATGTACCTGGCTACAGGTGCATAAAGAGGTGCTCGTAGCCCTTTTGGGGCACAAGCTACTGACATTCAACCCCTTTTGTGGTGGATGGGATGGAGGCCAGAGTCTGACAGAGCATCTTGGTGGTTCTAGTGATAGACGAGGGGCAACGCCACCCTTGAAAGTCCCTAGGCTATCCACCAGGGATCCGAGTCCTCCACCACCTCCTCCACCTGTAACTGGAGGTTCCATGCTGACCTCCTGCGCAGGAGGTCCTGGTGGGTTTTAAGGACCATGTCTAGAAGAGATGTGGAGGATGACCCTGCCACAGCTTCATCCGGGGAGGAGGAAGAAGAAGCTACAGTTTCTGTACTCCCACATAGGTGGAAGGGGACTGTGCCACCACCAACCTTGGGGATGAGAGAGAAGAGGACCCTGTCCTAGGTGTGCCAACACAGTGGAGGGCACTGTTTCGCCTCCACCATTGGTGCAGGATCTACTGTGGCTGAAAGAGGGCCCCTGGGCACTGACACAACCAATGCTGGCCTTGATGCCAAACCTTGGCTTTGGCAGTAAGGGCTACGGAGTCCAAAAGTACCATTTCATAGAAGCCTCCCACTACAGAGGCTAGGACTGTTGCACCAGCAACTCCTGATGTACCAGCTGATTACTGCGACGAGTACTCTATGCCGGTCCAGGGGGCTGCTGAGCCCAATGATGACGAGAAGTGGTTTCTGGAGACACTAAGGGTATGTCTACACTAGCCCCCTAGTTCGAACTAGGGAGGCTAATGTAGGCATTCGAAGTTGCAAATGAAGCCCAGGATTTAAATATCCGGGCTTTATTTGCATCTTCCGTCGAGCGCCATTTTTAAATCCCCTAGTCGAACTAACTGCCCCGGCTGCGAGGCAGTCAAGCGTTAACTGAACTAAGTCCTTAGTTCGAGTTAACTGTTACACCTCATTCCATGAGGACCAACATTCCATGAGGTGTAACAGTTAACTCGAACTAAGGACTTGGTTCGGTTAACGCTTGACTGCCTCGCAGGCAGTTAGTTCGACTAGATTTAAAAATGGCGCCGACGAAAGATAAATAAAGCCCGGGATATTTAAACCCGGCTTCATTTGCAACTTCGAATGCTTACATTAGCCTCCCTAGTTCGAACTAGGGGGCCAGTGTAGACATACCCTAAGTGTCTAATCAGTGTGGCCAGCTTGCCTCATGCTACAGCAGATGGTGTCGCACTCAATGGCGCCACATGCATCAGTTGTTGATGCCAGAGGAAATGGGCCAGAAATATCTGTGTTGTTGGTATCTGGGGTGACAAGGAAGTGCCTGCCACTGGTGCCCACTATGTATAAGGCACGCAGTATCATTTCTGGTGTTCATGCAATGGTGACAACTGGGATGTCAGATACTTTGCAATCTCAAAGGTATCTGGCATGGCCTGAAGATCAATGTCTTCCTCCAGACAGTCTCCGTCAATGTCTCATGCAGCAGTGACGCATGTGGGTGCTCCTGGGCTGGACGCATCTCACTAAGGTATTTATGCGGTGCCTTTACCAGCTATCAGCCCCGTCCATCGTCTTCCTCTTGGCTGGCACTGGGTCTGAGAACAGTGCCACGCACTAAGGATGTTAAATGTAATCAACTAATTGACTAGTTGATAAGCGGAGGAGATAAAGCAGGGTTAGCTCCCAGCCCGGGGAGCTAACCCTGCTGCAGCTTTGCCTTTTTAATGTATTAAGAGCTGGTAATCTCTTAACACATTTAAAAAGGCTGAAGCACAGCAGAGGGGACCTGGAGCCAGCCAGGACAGCTGATTCCTGGCTTGTGCTGGTCCCCCCTGCTGCGCACCAGCCTTTTAAATGTACTAAGAGCCAGCAGGCTCTTAATACATTTAAAAAGAAGAGGCACAGAATTTGGGACTGGGCATGAGCCAAGAATCAGCTGATTCCTAGCTCATACCCGGTCCTTGCTACCCCCCTCCATGCTCCCTGCTTTTAAGATGGCTCCACCCAGCATCAGCTCCTGCTTCCCCCCTTGCTGCTTCTGATAAAGGCAGTGGGGGGTTGGGAGGGAGAGGACAGGACGCGAGTAGTCCAGGGACTAGTCGACTATCCGATAAGCTTTTGCTTATCAGATAGTTGACTAGTTGCTTACATACCTACCATGCACTGGGGGGAGTGGTAAGTCCAGAGTGCTTCTTCAGTTCATACTCTGACACCTGGGTGTTTTTCACTACTGGTGCAGAGGGTCACCTACTTTAAGAGGAGCTTAAGACAATGGTCCTGCTCCTTCTTAGCTCAGGTATAAAGACGCTGATAGATGGGGCACTTGTCCGTTTGATGTCCTACACCCAGACACTTAAGGTGGTTGGCATGAGGGTCACCCTTGGGGCATAAGCTTGCCACAGCTCTTTGAAGCCTTGAGAGTGCCGCATACCCCGAAGCAGGGGCTGAATGGAGCAAGGAACCCCCAAAGATTACTAAAATATGAAATAACACTAAGATAAACCACAACTAACAACAACTATTTTCAAATAGGATAGACGTGAATGCTTGCAAGAGCAAGAGACCAAACTATTCCAGTGACCATCACAAGTGATAAGGAATGGAGGGTGGGGAGGCTTGGGCAGACATTGGCTGTGCCTTATATACACCTCTGTAAAGGGTGCCACACCAGGGGGCTCCATTGCCAACCCTACAGATACCACTAGAGAAAAAGCTTTCTGGAGACTGTGCACACATGTATTGGAACACACATGAGCAATCACTCAAAGAAAAACTTAATACTTAAGCATAAATGGGAACAAGGCACTGATTTTACTTGGTATTCATTTAAACTTGCACTATTCAGTGAAAGTATGGAGTGTTAGAGATTCATGCAGACAAAATATTTACAACGGAAATATAGAAACAGTGACAATAATTGATAACTGCAATACCAATATAGAAACCAACAACAAACAGTTTAGAAAGGAAGATGATACTTACATGTAGTATTGGCAAATACGATTCTTTTCCTTAAACATTTTGTTTTCCAAAGAAAGAAATTCAATGGCTTTGTTTCTCTCTCCTTCTAAAGCATCTTTTTCTTTCTCTACCATTTTAACTCTGTTTAACTAGAAAAGGTAAATACAACATTCTAACAGAACATCAGAGAAAGAATAATGAACAGTAAGAAAACTGATCATACACTATATGGTAGTCAATTAACATTACATACAGGAAAAAAAAATCCAAAATTAACATTATAACACAATTTAAGATTGTGAGTTTGATGAAGGGATCTACTATGCTGTAGTAGGTCAATGGAGACTGAACCTACTTCAGGATTCTAGGCAATAATGCAAGATAAACAGCAACCTAGATTCTGCCTAACCCAGGGAATTTTACAATAAAATCTCCACGAAAATATATAAGGAAATCATGTCTCACCAATCTATCAGAATTCTTTGATGGTGGTTTAATAAATAAGGTTAATCCAGTAGATCGAGTATATTTAAACTTTCTGAAAGTCCAAGTATATAGTACTATAATCTTATACTTTGGGGTCTCATCAAAAGTTTTTAAGCAAAGCATGCAGTTATGGGATATCAGGGAAGGTCCTCTTCTCATGGATCAATAACCAGTTAAGAGAGTAGGAATAAATGTTCAATTTTTACAAGTGAGAGAAGTAAAAAGGCATCTGTACTGGGATCTGTGTTGTTCAACCTATTCATATAGGATATGGAAAAAAGGGTAAACAGGGAGGTGGCAGAGTCTGCAGATTATATTAAATTAATCAATAATTAAGTTCAAAGCCGAATGAAAATTTAAAGGTCTCTCATGAAACTTGGATGACGTCAACAAAAAGACAGATGAAATTCAATGTTAATAAATGTAAAGTAACGTACATTGGAAAACATAATCCCTACTATACATATAAAATGATGGGGTTTAAACCTTTATTTATTGGTGTGGACTTTTGATAATGCAATTGAGCCCTTTCAGCAGACACCTGAATCACCAGTAAGTTGGAGGCAGGATGAGTGAATAAGAATTCAGTTCTTTTAGCAGGTACAGAATACTATTTCTTGGTCCTTTTTGGTGTAGGGCATAGGATGCTGGAGTGGCATACTACTCTATTTAGTTCTAGCATGGTTTCACTGATGGCCAGGATCATCTTATGCAGCTGTTGCTGAATGATGTCCAGGAGTCAGTGAGGGACCTGGACTGCCTCTAATGGGATTTGTTGGTCACTGGCAACTCTTTATAAGAGCTCCTGGTACTGGTGGTGGTCTTCCAGCAGAGAAGGCAAAGAAGTTATCTTGTAACCTATTAGGTCTTCCTTTCAAATATGTTCATTCCAGCCCACACAATCCTGTAGCTTTATGGCAGGAGTGGCCAACTTTTGGCTTGCAAGCCACACATGGCTCTTTTACTGTCAAAAGTCTGGCTCAAAGAACCCCACTTCACTCTTCCCCTCCCCCCCCCCATTTTCCACCTATCAGATTGTGGGCAGGAGTTGGGGGGAGGGAGAGCTTGGGACCTCTGCCTTGTAATAGGCTAAGGGCTTCTGCCCAGCAGGGATGGAGGGGCCTCCCAACTTCTGAAGATTGTCTTATGTGCCTCAGAGGGTCAGGAAGTTTGGCCACCCCTGCTATAGCTCAATACCTGGACTGATTTTCCATATCCTAGAGAGAAAATGAAGTATTTCCCCAATGGGTAATTTTGCCAAGGTGATAGGTATCAACTCATACAGAAAGCTCATACATATATTGAAGAAAATTACCATATTTGTCATACTAGCTCTAGAAATCTTTTAATGCTAATTAACACTTTCTGAACCACCTGAAAATAGATTTTATCAATAGCTCTTAGTCACTAAGCATCCACACTGTGGGACAGACTGCATGGGGCTTGGGGTGCCTGACTAATGTTGTGACAAATTATGGAAGACTGGTAACATGAATGGAGATTGGATTGAAAGGTTCTGCAAGTCCAAGTACTAATACTGTCTTGCCAAGCTGGAGCTATGAGATATCATTATGGAGTGTTCTCATTTCAGCTTTCTGTTTAGTTCAGTAATCAGTGCCCAGTATAGCAGGAATGCATCTTTCCCATAGATTGGGATCTGACCAGACATGTTATTGTTTCTGGCTGCAAACCAGTTCATACTGGGAAACCCTCATCTCTGGAAGACTGCCCACACTATTGTGTTCTCCAGAGACTAATCATGATTTCCAATGAACTGCCCGCTGAGATGAATTTTTTAAAACACTGGGTATAAGACAGAATAGGTGTGAGCTGTGTAGTATGAACAAATAAACAACTTCAGTTTCACTTCAGTTTCACTTGTAAGAAATCATTCTTAAAACTAAAAAACACAAAAACAAAACCCCCCACTTCTAACCCCCCCCCCCCCCAAAAAAAAATCTTTATGCATTCAATTGCTTTTCTGAAATAAAGTTCCAACAGTTAAGGATTTTATTCTATATTTAACTTTTTGGGAATGAACACACGAGGACTCACCTTCTCTCCTCTCTGCTCATTTAACATCTCAACTCTGCGACAGAGAACTTGAATGGGATCTTTTAACCGTCCTGAGCCTATTAAGTCTTCTAAGTATTCAAGCATACCTTCATCATGTTCATTCTGGCCTTTTGGTTTCATCATTGCAATCTGTTCAACTTCCCCCTTTAAAAAAAAAAATCTAGATTCTTTAACTCTTAAAGGCCAGGGTTTTTGAATAATGTTTCCTTCTGTGACAAATAGGGTCCCGGGAAGCAAAGAACATGAAGGGCTTTACTATTCTAAGTCACTTATGTGATTAGTCAGATGTTATAAATTACAACATAGTAAGGCAGTAGTCATATAATTAAATATTTTCCCCTTCCACAATGATATGATGGTGTGTGACACAAAACCATCTATCCTCTGTAGCCCACACTCTAAACTGAACTTCATCTCTCTAAAACGTAAAAGGCACTTCTTCCTTGCCTGAGAGAAAACAAAATTAATCAAAATGGCAACTTCATACTGTTTAAGACAGTTTTGGTCACTTAAACCTTTTGGGTGTCCAGCTGGACTTTCACTGAAAAACAAACAAAAAACATGTTAACTTTCCTTACTATTACATACGCACACAGAGAACATTTTATTAAAAGCATAGTAACAAAATATTTTTATTATAAAGAACAGAAAATTAGTTGTGAAAGAATTATAACAATTTGATGTAAGGACAATAAACAGTGTATTGTTGCTCTTCGTGTGATAAACCTTTTTGTTTTTTAAAAACCAATTACATATTTCGCTATACACTTGGAACAAAGATTACATCATTCAATTTCATTCAAATTACAGCATAATATTGAATCCCAATTCAAAATTATAAAGTAACAAAACAATATTAGAGGTGGAAGAATAGTAAATACATTTATTATTTGTATTGCTATAGCGCTTAAGAGCTCATTGACAAGGACTCCATTATACTAGGCATTTTACATAGAGACCAAAGAGAGGTTTATGTCCCAAACAATTTATTACCAAAGAGAAGACACAGATATGAAAGTCTATCTTAGAGATTATTATTCAGCAAAAGTCTGCAAGATATATGTAATTTAGATGCGAGGATCTACAAGGAACGTCAAAAGTGATACCTAAGTTAAGGACTTGATTAACATGCAGGATGGTAGCATTGCTCATCATGAGCAAAAATGGATATAGGGACCTCAATCTCTGTTTCAGCAATGTCTGAATTTGAACTGATAGCTAGTTAGCCACAAGGACATGTCAGAGAGGCAGTTCAAGATTTTAGTTTGGACAGAATGGGAAAAAATTCTTATTTTCTTTCTGCTATCACTGTCACTCAAAATTCTGGAAATCTGGACTACCCTGCCCCCCATAGCTCATGGAAGTGGATCAAAGATTTGGTGCCATATGTGCTGGCTAAAAATCCCTCCCCCCCCCCTTACTCCTCTCTGCTGCTAGATGAGTTATTCCAAAGCAGTGACAAAACTTGGGACTATAAATTGGATAGGAATTTGGGATGGTCAACCCACAAAAGCAAATGTGACTCCAATGAGGAAAAAAGAAAGTCTCTAAAGACTAGATGGACTCTGCCAGCCTGAGAAAGCTGCCTCGCAAATGGAACACTGCTTGGATTTGATCCAGTGCTTTCTTGGTTACTCTATCATGTGTCTATAGGAGCAGAAAAGCTGGCAGGGAGACATTATAGCTGAAGTTAAGCAATCTGATGGCTTAATCGATCCTGAAGACCAACATAGGGAGGATAAAAGAAGCTTGACAGAGAAATTGCTTGCTGCTGCCTCCCAAATTGCAAAAATATTAATGGAAAAAAATGGAAGAAATAAAAGGAGCACTGTAATTACCAAATGACTGTTGCTACCAAGGAAGAAATCCCCGCCCCCCCAAAAAACCCACCCAGCTATGTACCTTCTTGTAAGTTATTCTTTGAGATGCGTTGGCCATATCTATTCCAATTAGGTGTGTTTGCATGTGTAATGATGGCTGGAAGATTTTGCCATAGCTGTGCGCCTTGTAGGGTTGGTCTGGGTGCCCTGCTGATTTGCTTCCTCAGTTCCTTCTTGCCAAGTATTCCAACAGAGGTGAAAGAAGGTGGGTACTAGAATAGTCATGAACCACACATTTCAAAGAACAACAGTTACAAGAGGGTACACAATCTCTTTTTCCCCTTCAAGTGCTTATTCCTGTCTCTTCCCATTAGGTGACTCTCACGCAGAAGTTTAAGAGATGGGGTTGGAGTCAACCACTGACTGTAACAGTGCTTGTCCAAAATGGGCATCAGCTCTGGCTTGCTGAATAATTTTGTAATGCAAAGTCAAAGTATACACAGCAGCTCTACAGATTTCATAAGTAGGAACTTGGGCCAGAAAGGCAGTAGAAGAAGCCTGTGCTCTGGTAGAATGTGCTATGATTGGAGGTGCAGGAAGTCCTGCTAACCTGTAGCTCTCTGACATAGGATGTAATCCATGATGATATATGTTGGGCAGACACTGGCTGGCCCTTCATCCTATCTGTGACTGCCATAAATAGTTGAACAGATATACAGAACGGTTTAGTTTTCTTGATATAGAGGGGTAGACTACAGGGGTAGGCTCAAGCGAGTGCAGTTTCTGTTCCCTGGGAGTAGAATGTGGCTTGGGATACAACACAGGCAGGAAAAAGTCCTGGTTCAGGTGAAATTATGTTACTTTCAGAAGAGCCAGGTGAAGCCTAAGCTGGACTTTGTCCTTATTGAACATAGTCAAGGTTCCCTCTAGTGCAGCAGCATGGCCCCACAGCTGCTTAATGAGCCTCACCCAGGGGCTTCAGGGCTGCCATGCATAGAACTGCCTGGCTGGGGTAGGGGCACTTCTCCCTCAGCTATAGCAGCAGCTCCCTGCTGAGCACAGAGGAGGAAGTCTCTCCCAGCTGGTAGGGAGGGGATGTGCTGAACTTCTAACTACCAAGCAATGAGAGCCTGGTACCTGTCCAGCCGTGGAGGCACCTCTGGGTTTGGGGTAGGGGAGCTCTTGGACGTAATGGTAGGTTTACCCTTGCAGTGCACCTGCGGGTATATAGGCACTGATGGCAGCAGAGACTTCTCTTGCCTAGGGAGAGAGAATGACACCAAAGGGCGTGTCAAGTTTTTTACCACCTCCAGGGCAACAGGGGCTCCAGTGGGTTTGGGGAACACTGTGGCTGTGGACTCACCTCCCTTTGTGGGTAGGAGTCAACACATGCCTAATTGGTGAGTTTGAGGAAGGGCCCTCTTGGGGAAGTTTGGTCCTACAGCTTCTTCCTTTTCTGGGGCACTGGTGACCGAGACAGATGACTCTCTGATGTTCTCCTCATGGGCATGTGATGGTGCCTGGAGAAGTCTTTCTTCAGAGCTGACGTGGTTGGCACCAGAGCGCTCCATGTTGAAGAGGTGCTTGGCACTGGGTGTCTCGGTCCTGGGTCAGATTGTGGGTGCAGTCTCAGATGTGGTAACAGTCCCCTATGGTGACCTTCACCCCCGCACTGCAGGCAGGAGAGAGGGTCACTTTAAGGTATGCGCTTTGCGTAAACTCACAACTTTTAAACCCGGAGACCATGGCATACCATGGTTCCACAGGTTCTAAAAGGAAGGGGGAGGGGGGGGGTACACTACTAGAACTATACTACACAACTATAAACACTAACAATATACAAATAACTAGAAGAAAAAAAAAGGCACACTTATGAAAGCAAGAGCTATGGGATGTTTCAGACTACCAGTGATACTATGGGAAAATCTTACAGTCAGTGTGTACATGTGCATACCTAATTTGCATATACATGAACAAGTACTCAAAGAAGAATATGGTGGCAAGAAGGAGCAAAAGGTACATGGGTAGGCCAGGCCATGCAGTGCCAGCTCTTTGATCCACCACTGTGAGCTGCAGCATAAAGCAGAGCAGTCCAGATTTATAGGAGATGCTGTCCTGCAAAACCAGACAGATCAGAAGTAGATCTGAGAGTCATCAGCCCAGAGATGGCATGTCAACTGGTATCTGCAGTTAAAGTTATCTGGAGATAAGATGTAGAGGAAAAAGAAAAGGGTACCAAGGAGAGAGCCAACTGGAATTGCATCAAAGCTGAATGGAGGATGATCCTCTGAAGAACTGACTATAGAGGTAGGAGACCTAGAAGAGGGGAGTTACAGAAGCCATCGTAGTACAAGATTTTAAGAAGAGCAAAAGACAACTATATAGTTATCTAACATCAGAAGAGGAAGATGGAGTACTCATTTTGAACTCTGGTAGGAAGAGGTCGATTTTGGAGAGAGTGGTTCCACTCATATATTTGATACACATCAACACATCTAGTGGCCTCACTTTTCTCTCACTAGAAAATATGCAAAACCCTGCGCAATTGAGCAAAAGAAAAAAACACACATTGTGTAGCCATATCATATTAATTTTACACGTCTAGTTACTTATTCCTTTTCCTGCACACAAAACTCCACAGGAATACTGAGCAAAGCTATAAAAAAATGAATGCATACAAACTTCATGTTAGTTTTCTGACTTCAGTTTTTAGACAAGCTAATACTCAGAAGCAGTCGCTCTCAAACTTTTTGGCCTGTGACCCACGTGTCTCAATGCAATCCTTTCTGTGGACCATCTGTTGCTAATGGAAACTCGCCGTTAATTTCATCAGCAGTTCCCAACTGCTGATCTGCAGCGACTGCCAGAGCTGAAGCTGGCTGCTGTGTGGTGGCTCTGGGGGCCACCTATTTTGGTGGACTGGAAACATTTATTTGCAAATTTGCATATTTATTTGCATAATTAACATGCAAATAAAATGCTAGCAGTTCGCCAAAAGTTTGTGAATGGGTTTGCTGGTCCACTGTATAAAAAAGGTTGGGAACCACTGAATAAGACGGTTACTTACCTCGTAACTGTTGTTCTTCGAGATGTGTTGCTTATGTAGATTCCATTTAGGTGTGTGCGTGCCGCGTGCACGATTTCTGGAAGCTTTTTACCCTTAGCAGTACCCGTCGGGCCAGTCGGGGAACCCCCTGGAGTGGTGCTAATATGGCCGTGCATATATTCACCTGCTGACCCCCAACCCCTCAGTTCCTTCTTGCTGGACATTCCAACAAAGGGGAGGTGGGCGGGATTGGAATGGACATAAGCAACACATCTTGAAGAACAACAGTTACAAGGTAAGTAACCGTCGTCTTCTTCGAGTGCTTGCTCATGTCCATTCCCCTTAGGTGACTCCCAAGCCATTCCCACAGAGGTGGGGTCGGAATCCTAAATGGAAACGGACTGCAGCACTGCCCTACCAACAGGTGCTGTGTAGCCTGTTGCATAATTGCATAATGATTGGTGAAAGTATAGACCAAAGATCATGTGGCTGCCCTACAAATGTCTACGATTGGCACCTGGCACCAGAAATGCCGCTGAGGAGGCCAGGGCTCTGGTGGAGTGGGCTGTGAGAGGCAGGGCCGATTTCCCTTTTAGGTCATAGCACACCTTGATACATGCCGTGATCCAAGAGAACAGGCATTGAGCTGACACTGGAAGGCCCTTCATTCTGTCTGCTATAGAGACGAAGAGCTAAGTGGATCTACAAAATCGTTTAGTCCTTTCTAAATAAAAGGCAAAAGCTCTTCTAATGTCTAGTGTGTGGAGTGCTTGTCTCTTATCTGCATGTGGCTTCGGATAGAAAACCGTCAAAAAAGTCTCCTGAGACATATGGAACAGGAACACTACCTTAGGAAGAAAGGCGGGGTGTGGATGTAGAGTCACCTTGTCCTTAGAAAACACCATATATGGTGGCTTCGAAGAAAGGGCTCGTAACTCAGATACCCTCCTAGCCAAGGTGATAGCCACTAAAAAGGCGACCTACCAGGACAGGTGGGAGAGAGAACATGTAGCCAGTGGCTAAACAGGACCCACATGAGGCCCCGGAGCACCAAGTTTAGGTCCCACTGGGGGACGGGCTGCCTAACGTGGGGATAGAGTCTATCCAGCGCCTTCAGAAAATGCTTGACGATGGTGTGGGTGAAGACGGAGCCTCCCCGGCGAAAGACCGCGACGGACGCTAGGTGTACCCTTACGGAGGAGGTGGAGAACCCCTGTTGCCTGAGGCCGAGGAGGTAGTCTAAAATTAGGGGGATGGGGGCTCTCACGGGGTCCCTTCCCCTTCCTGAGCAACCCAAGCTGAAAACCTCCTCCATTTAGCCCGATAGGTCGCCCTAGTGGAGGTCTTCCTACTCTCCATCAGCACCCGCCTCACCGGGTCTGAACAGAGGAGCTCTCCTCCATGCAACCATGGATCTTCCAAGCCGTGAAGTGGAGGGACTGTAGGTTTGGGTGACACAGAAGGCCCTGGTTGAGCTTTTGCATCAACAGGTGTGGGACAAGTGGGAGGGCAATGGAGTCCTCCACCAATAGGGACAGCAGTGTGGGGCCATGCTGGGGCTATGAGAATAAATGTTGCTTTGTACCTCTTGGCCCTCAGGAGCACCTCATGAACCAGGGGAAAGGGAGGGAAAGTACACAGGAGGCCCGCTGGCTACTGCATCGCTAGGGCATCCCCCACAGACCCTGGGTCTTGTCCTCAGTACAAGCAAAACCGGGGACACTTTGTTGGACTGAGATGTGAAAGGGCCTAGGAGGGGAGATCCCCACATGCGGAAAAGAATGTGAACCACCTCTTCCTTGAGAGATCACTCATGCGCCGAAAAGGCCTCGTGAGGTGATCTGCCAAGGTGTTGCAGGCCCCCAGGAGGCAGATTGCCTGCAAGTGTACCCCTTGCGCAATACAAAGGACCCAGAGGGCTAACGCCTCCTGACAGAGGGGAGATGTACGAGCACCACCCTGTCAGTTGATATAATACATTGCTGTTGTGTTGTCTGTCAGAACAGAAACACAGTTGCCTCTCAAATGAGGGAGGAACTCCTGGCAGGCCAGACAAACTGCCCTCAACTCTCTGACATTGATGTGTAACCCCCTCTCTGCCTCAGATCACATCCCTTGAGTCAGTAGGTCTGCCAGGTGAGCCCCTCATCTGGTATTGGAGGCATCTGTTGCCAGCTGCATCGAGGGAGGGGGCTGAGTAACGGGAACCCACCACACACTTTGCTCTCCCTCAGCCACCACTCAAATGTTGACAGGACCTCCGGAGGGATAGTGACCACAACATCTATGTGGTTGCGGGCTGGCCTATAGACCTTTGCCAACCAGGCCTGGAGGGGTCAGAGGTGCAGTCTGGTACTTACTGCACTATGTAAGTGCACGCCGCTATGTGACCCAGCAGTCTCAAGCAGTGCCTCGCCGTGGTCATAGGGGCGGCTTGAAGGTTCTGAACCTGGAGCTCGGAATGGACGCCTGCCCCATTGTGGCATCTAATCTTGCGCCCACAAATTCTATCACCTGAGTGGGTGTGAGGGTCGACTTTGTTTTGTTCAAAAAGAACCAGCTGTGAGAAGGTTTGCTTGGCTAACACGATATAGGACTGTACTTGGTCCCTCGAACGACCCCTGATGAGCCAACTGTCCATATAAGGATAGAAGTGGAGCCCTCTCCTCCTCGAAAAGGCTGCTACCACTGCCATGCATTTGGTGAACACCCTGGGCGCAGTGGACAGGCCAAACAGCAGCACCGCAAACTGATAGTAGTCTCTCCCCACTACGAAGCGCAGGAACTTTCTGTGGTGAGGGACAATGGAAATGTGAAAGTCTGTGTCTTTCAAATTGAGGGTGGCATACCAGTCTCCTAGATCGAGTGATGAGATGATAGAGGCTAACGTCGCCATTCTGAACCTTGATTTTCTTATGAAGGCATTGAGCCCCCCCCGAGGTCCAGGATGGGACAAAGGCCCCTTTGGACTTCTGGATGAGAAAGTAATGGGAATAAAGCCCTTCCCCCTGAACTCGACTGGAATCTCTTCTACTGCCCCCAAAGATAGGAGCGAAGAGACCTCTTGAGGAAGGTACTCGTGAGAGGGGTCCCTGAAGAGGGACGGGGAAGGAGGGTGGGAAGGGGCGGATGAGAGGAATGGGATAAAATATCCCCTTGCCACTATGTCAAGGACCCACCGATATGAAGTGATAGTGCTCCGAGAGCGATGGACAGGGGACAATCTAGCACTGGGGCTGGTACTCTGTCCTCGGGTGTACCTTCAAAAGCCCGACCTCTGGCCCTGGGACTTATTAGGGGGACCTTGGTTCTGGTTGAAGGCTGAGTGAGAGCGCCTCCTGGGGCCTCTGGCATTATTCCTCCGTCTGTTGTCAAACCTGGATCCCCGATGGTATCCCCTATGCGGTCTCAGGTTCAGCGAGCGACACTGTGGGGCAGGGATATGAATACCAAGGGACTTCAGCGTCGCTCTAGAATCTTTAAGGCTGTGCAGCTTGCTATCAGTCTGCTCCGAGAAAAGCCCCGACCCTTTGAAGGGCAAATGCTGAAGTGTTGTCTGCACTTCAGGGGGGAATACCAGAGACCTGAAGCCACGAGCTCCTGCACATAACATAGAATGCGGCACCGAATCTGCTGCATCTAGAGCAACCTGAAGGGCCGTCTTGGAGACTACCCTTCCTTCTTCTGTCAGTGCCACAAATTCCTGTTGGGACTCCTGTGGGAGTTCAGCTTTAAACTTGACAGCCACCCAAGAGTTGTATGCATACCTGCTGAGCATTGCCTGCTAGTTTGCAATTCTCAGCTGAAGCCCAGCTGTCGCATAAGCCTTTCTCTCTAAGAAGTTGAGATTTTTAGGTTCCTTACTCTTAGGGGTGGGACCCAGTTGTCCCTGCCTCTACCTTTGGCAGGCGGCTTGCACACTGCTCAGCCAGGTGGTAGATGGGCGAATAGATGTTCATGGCCTGCTTATGGCACAAAATACCGTCTCAACCCCTTTCTGAGTTGGCGGTATGAGTCTGAAATCTGCCAGAGACTTTTAGTAATTTTTGCCACTGTCTTGTTGAGAGGAAGGGCAATCCTTGCTGGGGCAGCAGCCGTAATTACGTCCACCACTGGATCCGCAACCTCCTTGACCTCTTCGGCCTGCACCCCCAAGTTTTGGGCCAGCCATCTGAGGAGGTCCTGATGCACTCACATGTCCATGGCTGGCACAGCTGGGGACGGGTCCGCCAGGACTCTGTCCAGCGATGAGAAGTCCCTCTGCAGTGGTGGCCCTTCTGCGGACACATCTGCCTGAGGTTGAACTGGCTGCATAAGGGTAGGGCCCGACGAGGGTGGTTGCTGCAGTGGATAAACCAAGTCCCCACCCAACCCCAGGGGGCTGACTCTTCTCTCTGACCCAGGGTCTCTTGTGAGTGGAGTAGCTGAGGGGGTAGCCCTATGTCCCGAGTATGAGGCGGCCACCACCGATCCCGACCCTGAAGGGCCCTGGCCCTGGTGGTACACCCAGGGGGTCCAAAAGGGCAACTGAGGAGGTAGCTGCCATTGTGGGGGCCATGACTGCACTGTAGTTGGACTGGTCCTCCTTGAGCGCTGCTGTGAGTGGGATCGGTGTTGACACCGGGATCGGTACCTCCACCCCAGGACCTGCCAAAGCGCCGTGATGAGGCTCTAGATGGAAAGGATTCCGCCCCTAACTCGGAGGAGTAGTCCAATGCGGACCATGGCGGTGCTGCAACTGACTCCTGTCTGGGGCATTGGTTGTGTTGTGCCATAGCCAATAGTTTCTCCCAGTGCGGCGGTGGGGGCATACATGTAGACTCCTGATCCTGAACTGATGGGGTCGGTGCTGTGAATGTAGTCGGTGCCAGACCCAAATCCCTTCCCGGTTCCTGGGGAGGAGGCACCGAAGGTAATGCCTGAGTCACCCTAACTCCCTGGCGATCTTGGCCTGTGTGCACATCCATACTCTGCGGTACTGGCCCCGGTGATGATGTGAGCTCAATCAGCTCCTGCGTTGTCAGAAACGGATCTGGGGTTGACTGCTTCAGGACCTCCTCCAAGGACAGGTCTTGGGTCTCCGGGCTACATGCCCGTGAGGAGCTCGGCATACGTTGATGGTGCTCCTGAGATGAAGCCTCGGGGGGTTCCCCTCGTGGACACGCCCCTTGACCCCTTCTAGAGGGTGATCTCCCTCTTCGCACCTCCTTGCGTGTACTCGGTACTGGGAACTAGGAACGGTGCCTTGGTACTGTCCAGTGCTCCAACCTCCCAGAGTGCTTTGATGAGTGTCCAAACTCCCGGCCTGACCCTGGTGCACTCCTCAAACTCTGGTGCATGGGGTTGGAATGTTGATCCAATAAGGAGTAGCTTACGTCTCGAGTCACTCTTTCTTGGTCCTTGGCTTAAAGGACTTGCAAATTTTGCAGGAGTCCGTCAGATGGCCTTCCTCAGGCACTTTAGGCATGCCTTATGCAGGTCATCGCAAGGCATAGGCTTCGAACAGCATCGGCAAGGTTTGAAGCCCTGAGGCCCCAGCATACCCCCCGCGAGGGGGGAGAACAAGGGACGAACTCTATCTACTAACTATTCTAACAACGGAAAACTCAACAGCAATGAAGAACTATTAACACAAGAGTAGAGTACTAAGGGCAGACTTGCTATAGCAAGACAAGCACACTGGCGGTAACAAGAAACTGAGGGCGTGTGGGGCTAGCAGGGGAATATATGCGCGGCCATATTGGTGCCATTCCAGGGGGCTCCCCAGCTGGCTTGACGGGTACTATTAAGGGTAAAAAGTTTCCGGAAATCATGCATGCAGCGCGCACACACCTAAGTGAGCCAGAGACCAGGGAGCTTGAGAACAGGGGCTGATAATAGGGAGTTTTGAGAGGAACTTCTGCAGGTGGAGAAGGAGCTAATACAGGATCCTTGAGGGAAGTGGCTGTCTGTAGTGTGTGTTTGTGGGTTTCTTGCTGTGGGCTGAGCTTGGGTTTGTCTGTCTTTTTTTTTTTTTTCCCCTCTCCTCCTCTCCCTTCAAGGAGTGTGTGCTGTAGCTGGCAGGTGGAAGCTGTGAGCTTCTAATCAAGGTTTGAAATCTAGAAGCCTCTGCTCATTAGTTAAGACTTAATCAGGGGAAGGATGGAGAAAGGCTGTTCTCGGTGTTAGCAAATGGCAGAACAAGGAGCAATGGTCTCAAGTTACAGTGGGAGAGGCCTAGGTTGGATATTAGGAAAAACTGTTTCACCTAGGGAGGTGGTGGACTCTCCATCCCTTGAGGTTTTTAAGTCTCGGCCTGACAAAGCCCTGGCTGGGTTGATTTAGTTGGGATTGGTCCTTCCTTGGGCAGGGGGCTGGACTTGATGACCTCTTGAGGTCTCTTCCAGCTCTATGATTCTATGACATAAGCAAGCACTCGAAGAATATATAATTACACCAAGTCATTTTGCTAGTGCTCCAGCTAGGTAGAATGGTTTAAGTTAACCAATAAGGAAGGAAATATTAAATTTGAATTATTGACCAGACTAAGTGCTTTAACTTTCTCATGTTAGTTTATCAAACTTCATTTTAAATAAAGTAAAATATTAATTTATGTCCAACAAAAAAGATTCCCATGTTTTCTTTATTTCTGGCAAAGGTGGGGATCCTTTTTGGGTTGGGAGCAATCACTGATCCACAGAAAAAACAGTTGGGGACCATACAAGTGAGAAGAGAGAAAAAAATCAACAATCCTCCAAAAACCCCCAACCCTCACTGATGTGGTCGCCAAATGAGACACTTCACTCCTTGGGCGCTCCAGGAAGACTGAAGTTCAGGGCTTCTCATAGGCAAGATTTACTCTTCTGCATTCCAGGGTTAGTGGATTTTGTGGACCTCTGCCCCCAGGATCTGGGATTGGGACATAAATGGGGGGTTCAGTGTATGGGACAGGGCTAGCAGCAAGAGGAATAGGGATGCAGGATCTGGGCACGAGGTGGGGTGCAGGAACAGCAGGCTGGGAGTAGAGTGTCTGGCCAAGGGGAAGAGGCAAGATCAAGAGTGAATGCAGAAGCGGGCTGGAGGTAAGATGTCGGGGAGGGAGAAGAGAGGGGAGGGGGACGGTATAAGGGTTTGCAGAAGCGCCTGGGGATAGGGTGTCTGGCCTGGGGGGAAGGGTACAGGAGAGGACTACGGATGTGGGGTCTCAGCTTCTGGGGGTAAGATACATTAGGGGGCTGGGAGCGTAGGGATCTGGGCATGAGAGGGAGGGAAGGGCACTTACTTGCCTTCACGTCCCATGCCATTCCTAGGCACAGCCTCCAGAATACGGCCAATGGGAGCAGAGGGAGTGCTTCTTCTCTACAAGCCAGATCACGCAGTGAGGCTCAGGCTCTCTCCCTCCCTCCCCTTCCCAGTGGTAAGCCAATGCTGGTGCTCCAACTTCATGGGAAGGGGTGGGGGAAGGAGGGAGGAAGAGGGAGGCTGGAGCACCAGCAGGGTGGGGGAAGGGGAGGAGAACTGAGCTTGAACCGCAGACCACCTAGAAGGCAGCTGCAAATCATTAGCGGTCCACAGACCGCAGTTTGAGAACCAGTTATTAAAACAATACAAAATAAATCAGTCCTTTCTATAAGCTGTCACATTACATACACTAATTAGCAGACTATATGTATACCATATAGTACATATACCAATTATTTTCTAATGGAGTACAGTTCAACTAGGCAACAGTTCACATTAAGGATGTTAGCAAATGTTTATTTTTGCAAATGTGTAACCACTAAAAATTTTCAGCAGTTACATGTTTACATACAGGGAGGCAGGCGGGAGCCAGTAGGCCTCCCATGAGCATAGGCTCCCACCTGCCCTCCCGCGCTGCTGTCTCTGCGTATTGGCTCCCGCCTTCCCCCTCCATGCTGCTGCCTCTCTATCAGAGGCAACAGTGCGGGCAGCTGGAGGCTCTGCAGGATTTGGCTCCCCTGCCTCTGATACAGAGATAGCAAGGGAGGAGTGTGTGTATAGCTGTTAGGATTAAACTGATGAGCCCAAACTTACCAGTTAATCGTGTTAACAACTAAAATCTAACATCTCTAGTTTTCATTGCTAACTAAATTAATGGAATGATTTGTCTGTTTATACATTAAGATAGGTTTAAAAAAAAAAAAAAAAGATATTTCTGTTATAACTTGAGTAGTTTCAACAGCTATTTCCAGCAATTTCTTTCAACTTTAAAGCTAAGTATGCTTTAAACAACCTAAAGATGGCCATTTTATAGCTTGATCCTATATCCCTTCTACATGCTCAATTCTAACAAGATGCAAAATACATAACGATGCCTGACTTTTGAAGACCACCTGTACTCTAAGGGAGCTGTCACATGCTTGCTCTTGTCCATACCTTGAAAAAGTATTTACCACAAAACACCACCAGCAAAAGTGAAGCTCAAGAGACAAGGGACATCTATTCAGAGAAAGAGGAGAGCGATAAGTATAAGCATATATGGTGTAGCTCTTATGTCTGGAGAAGAACCAGAAGAAACCCTTAATTAAAAAAATATTAGTATATGCTATTTAAAGGAACATCTAATCATAAGTTTAGAAATTCAAGTTGACACTCGCAAACCCCTATAGAGCGCTATTAAAAAAAAACCTCTCAGTCTCAGAACAGTCCCCCAAGGACATTATATGCCTCTTACTCAAAAGTGAAATTCTGGGAGTAAAGGCAGAAGCATGGACTTTATTATAAGCAGCATGGTATGTGATGATAGATGTTTAGGAACATCTGTGAAGGAACACCACCATTGACTATTACATAAGAGCGCCTGGACTTATGTTCCTAAGAGTACGTCTAAACTACACCCCTCTGTCGGCAGAGGGATGTAAATTAGATGTATCGCAAGTGCAAATGAAGGCGGGATTTAAATATCCTGCGCTTCATTTGCATTATGGCGGCCGCTGCTTTTTTTCAAAATGGGGCTTTTCAAAAAAAAAACCACACAAACCCCAGCAGTTTAGATGAGGCATTTTTGACAGATCTTTCGAAGTACAGGAACTTTCGAAGCAGGGCATTTCTGTCTAAACTGCTGGGGTTTTTTAAAAAGCCCTGTTTCGAGAAAAAGTGGTGGCCGCCATTATGCAAATGAAGCACAGGATATTTAAATCCCGGCTTCATTTGCACTTGCGATACGTCTAATTTACATCCCTCTGCCGAAAGAGGGGTGTAGTTTAGATTACCTTAAGAGTCCTCAATCCCAAACAGACATGCCCAGGGATTGAGACATTTCTTCAGCACTCACCCCAAGAATTAAATTTTCTCTTTTTGAGTTGACACCTTTCTACTACATCCCCAATGGTCAGGTTTTACCACTAGCAGATCTCTGTACATTGCACATTATTAGTCTATCATTATTCAGAAAAAACAGTAACTTTTGTCTGTAATTCGTGTTCTTCAAGATGATGTTGCTCATGTCCAGTGCTCGACAAATTCTGGAAAACCCTACTCGCCAGACAAAAAAGGGACTCGCCACCCTCCCCCCCAAAAAGTGTTTTTTTAATAGCATAAATTCCTAATAAGAATAAGAACAGTAATTACTAATAAGTTATTAATAAATATCACCCAACTTATTAATAAATATCTTATAAACCTCTACCTTTTCCCTCTGCTACCATGTCTCCTCCCCTTGCTCCATCAGCTCCCCTGGTGCCTGCTGCCCCTCACCCTCCCCTGCTGTCCTGACTCCCGCCCTTCTCACTGCCCTCAGCCATCCTGAGACCTGCCCCCCTCCACCAGCCCTTCTCTGTGTCCACTGCTCCAGTAGCCCCACTCTGATCATGTGAGCTACCCCTCCTCAACCCCTCTCCTAACACCTCCCTCTACACACCTGCCCTGCCTCTCTCCTCTGGTGCTGGTCCCTCTCCTGCAGGTGTCTGCCCTTCTGCTTCACCCCCAGAATCGCCTTACCCCTGCCCCCTCCTGGTGCCTCCCCCTTCCCTCACTGCCCCTGCCCCCTTTGCTCTCTTTTCCTGATGCCCGCCCCCTCACCACCCTCTGCCCCGTTCCCCTCATGCCCGTGCCCTCACACATGCCTTTCTCCATCCCCACCTTCCTTATGCCCACCCCTTCTTTCAAGCCTTCTCCCAGCACCTCCCCTCCCCTCTAGCCCCCAGTGCCCTTACTCTCTCCTCTCCCAGCATCACCCTGTTCCCGCCCCACTGACACCTCCCCTCCTGCCCTTTACCTCATTGTCTGCACTTGGCCCCCTGGCATTTGTTTTTCCTGCACCCCTGCCCCTTGGTGCCTTCCCCTTTCTTCTTCTCCTGACCTCCTCCCCTCCCCTCCCCTCAGCACAAGCCCCTTCCCCATATTTTTTCCCCTCCCCTCCCTCATCTTGCTTGGGGAGGGAGCTCCTTCCCAACATCACTACACCAAGACATCACTATTGCTTTACTTTCCAGTCATGAGAATAGGGTGATCTTTGCGGAGACAAGGGCTAGAAACAAGTTTTAAAAAGCAATAGCTTATATTCTGTAGCATTTTCCTGAGCTGAGTAAATGGATATTTCAAACTATCAGTATCCATGCTTTTAAAAACCCTTCCTATAAAAAGATCTGATGATACTGATTAAGGATCAAACTCACCAAAGACCAGAAGCAAGTCAGAATAGCTAAGACTACATCCTTCCAATTAGCACATCTGAAGCCAAAAACTCAAAAGACAGACCATGGCAAAAGAATTCCAGTGTGAAAGTTCTTACTTTAACGAAGGGGATCTCAGTACTTCTATGACTGAACAGGTGTACTATAACTAAGCCTGATTAGTGGTCAGGAGAATACTTGTTGTCAGAAAATTATATATAAGGACATTTGGGAGGCAGAAAGGGAGAGGCCCAGGTGTTAGACACTTTGGAACCAGAATACCTGTGGGTGCAGTCACGTTGCTACTGTCTTGTAAAAGAGGCAAAACACAGAGAGAACCCAGAAGAGATATGGTACTTTCAATAAGATCATGGCAATCAGACATTGTGTGGCTCCTTTGTTTGGTCCATTTGAATATGATACTTGGGGTACATGTCAGAGCCTTCCATTCTGAAAACAAAAGCAGACTGTAGAGCCAGGAATATCAGAAAGCAGTGGAGCCAGAAAGATTTGAGTTATAGTATTAAACTTCATATATTTTGCAATCAGAGGCCTCTATGTTAGTAAGTTATCCTGTGACATGGATATTATTCACCAAAGTGTCTGAAAAGAATTTTTGAGGCACTCAGAGAAAGCTGAGGATGGGGCATTTGAAGAGGCCACACCACAAGAGACACTCAGAGGGTGTCTATGACATTGTCATTAAATAGAAAGGAGGTATTTTTATCTTCAGCCAAATTCTTGAATATAATCTACAAGTTGTAGCTGTGGTTACCCAGATCATATTACAGCTGGTTCATGCCATCTAATCTGGGCTAAGAAACTGTTGGATTACAGTGTAGACATCTGGGTTCAGTGTTAAAAAATTAACATTCTTTCAGTTTCGGTATTAGTTTTTAAATCACCATCAAATGGCCAACTAAATTAGTCCCTAAATGTACACCCTAAGTACACTCTCCTTAGGTTGCAATCCTAAATTAGGTATGAGATTCTACCATATTCTGACCATCTAAAGTACTCTAAAATAAGGAAACATCTTAATTTCACTATTTTCAAACCTCTCTTGTGATGCTTCAAACGTACTTCCAAAGCCAGGCAAAAGGAGTTTTATAAATCATCTGAGTCTTATACAAGACTTAGGAACAACGGTTCAAGATATCTTAAAAAGTTAACCTGTTAGATTCTGCTTAAATTTGAAATTCCTCCATAGATTTGTAAGATTATTGTTTGAAACAAGTGTCTTATTTCAACTTGAAGTAATGTATGCTCATGATTTATTTCTATTGATTAAAAAAAAATCTGAATTACAAATAGAAAACTGCCAGAGAGAAGGCTTTGAGTTGAGGAGTTGACAACTCAACTTCAGGGACATGAACTGAACTACTCAAGATAACTTACCTTTTAAGAATCCAGAACGCAGAGAAAAGTTAACTGCTCATTGACCCTAAACTTTCATACGGTAATCATTATGTTTCTCTTACTTTATGTGAAGTTGAAGGAAATGAGTGGAAATTTATACTGACATACTAGCAGTATATGAATAAAATTCAGCTCAATGTTTCTTAATGTTGTATATGTGGTATCTTTGCCTTCATAGTTACTGGCCAACATAGGAGTTTGCATGAATATAAACTGGATCATTCTTAATCTGGACCAGATAACGGTGATACTTCTTGATTGGTGGAAAAATGGTACTTATAGAGAATGGCAGATTTTCACATAGTATAAATAAAATGTGTAATTTAGGGTTAATCTCCTACTGCCTCAGGAGTCCTAGTTGGGACTGAAATGAGGAAAGTACCTACAATTTGTGTTTGGCAAGACCATTATTCAATAATATAGGATACTGAATTGCACATGGTACTTCACAAATGTTAGATGCTTTCCCTGCCTTAAACTGCTTACAATCCAAGGACAAGACAAACCAGATAAACACAAACAAACTTTCCTCAACCTCACTATTCAAAAGCAAACAGAGAAAAGAATATAGACGGTTTCCAGACAGAAAGATTTAAAGAAAGAAAGTTGTTGAGGTGGCAAACTGTTTCACATGTAGAGGCAGAAAAATGTGACAGAAGGCTCAAAGCAATAGCAGGAGCAAGTGGAAGAAAGGAAACTGCAAGACAATAGGCTTGAGAGAAAGAAGAAAACAAAATGGAGAGGAGGGCAGACTAGGAGGAAGTGAACACAGAGATACAAATGGGGACAAAATTATTTACAAAGTCTTAGAATAAGGATGAGGAGACAGAGTTTGATCTAGAAATAGCCAGAAAGCCAGTTTCTTCAGATAAAGAAACTGGTGAGTGAAGGACTAAGTTTGATGTTGTTGAAGATGATTACCTTAGCTATGGCATTTGGAGAGAGGGAAGTTACAACAATCAGGGCAATTGATAAAAGGTCCAGAGAAGAGCAACAAGAATGATTAAAGGTCTAGAGAACATGAGCTATGAGGGAAGACAAAGAATTGGGCTTGTTTAGTTTAGAAAAGAGAAGACTGAGAGGGGACACGATAGCAGTTTTAAAGGACCTAAAAGAGCATTACAAGGAGGAGGGAGGAAAATTGTACTCCTTGGCCTCTGAGGATGGGACAAGAAGCAATGGGCTTAGCTGCAGCAAGGGAAGGTTTGGTTGAACATTAGCAAAAACTTCCTGTCAGAGTTGTTAAACACTGGAATAAACTGCCTAGGGAGGTTGTGGAATCTCCATCTCTGGAGATATTTAAGAGCAGGTTAGATAGACATGTATCAGGGATGGTCTAGATGGTGCTTGGTCCTGCCGTGCAGGCAGGGGACTAGACTTGATGAGGTCCCTTCCAGTTCTAGTGTTCTATGATTCTATACAGGTTTTAAGTAGTAGGGTCACTGATAATTACAACTGAGCTGGACCTTTCAGTACATATATTTATATTAGGGATATTAAAATGCAGGTAATTAGCTAATCGAGTAATTGTTGAAAATGTCCTGCAGTTACACAGTTACATGAATTTGCAGCGTGGGGTTGCAGTCAACTCCTTGGGAGCTGGCATGGGCCGGGATCCAGCTTTTAAACCAGCTATCACCTGCCACCCCACTCTCAGAAGCCGCATGGAACTGTCTGGGTAACTGCCGGTTGCCCATTTAAACAGCTACACTCTTACATACCTAGTTTATATGTGGCCTTTCCTCCCCACACTGAATTACAATATGGAACATATAACTCGCCCTTCATAAAACATGGTGTGTGGAAAATGGAGGCCTACCACAGAAATATGACATAAGGGACCCAAAGCCAGCCATGGCTCTGCAGTCAATTCAGGTTATTTATTGATCTTTAAAATCCTAAATTAGTCTGGTTGCTAGCTACTTAAGAAACTGTCCCATTGAACCATGAAGAGAGTTTGTGGCCATGCTTACAGTTCAAAGTTTTAAACTATGGATGGATAGGCCCCCTTCACTCAAATTTGCATTCCTCTAACACAGTGGTCCCCAAGCTTTTTAAGCAGGAGATACTTTTTGAATTTAAATGCAATCCAAGATCCACCTCAAACCCAAACACCCTTGCCCCCGCCTCCTTTATGCCCCTTCTCTGAGGCCCTGCCCTTGCTCACTCCATCCTCCCTCACTTTCACCAGGCTGGGGCAGCGGGTTGGGGTGCAGACTCTGGTCTTGGATTAAGGAATGTGGAGTGTGAGAGGGGCTCTGAGCTGCGCTTGGGGCAGGCTGTTGGGGTGTCAGAGGGGGTTCTAGATGCAGGCTCTGGGAAGGCGTTTGGATGCAGGGGTGCTCGGGTCTAGGGCACAGACTTGGGTGTATGAGGGGTTCATGACTGGGCTAGGATTTTGGGATGTGGACACCAGCTAGGCACGGCTTACCTCTGGCTCCTGGGTGGTGGTGCAGTGGGGCTAAGGCAGGCTCACCCCTGCCCTGGCCCTGCAGCACTCCCAAAAGCAGCCAGCAAACTCCATCCCAAGTCCTGCTATGCCCCTCTCTGCTCTGTGGAGATAGGATTCAGGGTGGGAAGGGGGCACCTTAACATCAGTACCCCTTCTTTGCCTCCCTTGCCCCACACAGAAAGCAGAGGCTCCTGAGGGGACAGCTCCAAGGCAAGGACAGCACACGCACAGCAGTCTTCGGGGCGGCGCGGGTGAAGGAGAGAGAGTGCAGCTGAAATGCTGGGATTGATAACCTCTTGGCCAAATCAGTTAGGATCCCTTGCAGAGGCTCCAAGACTGGTTGGTGACCACTGCTCTAACAGAAGCTAGTCTATAGTCTTTCAAGACAGTATAAACTAGGTCTATATAGAGTTTTGCTGAATAAGGTGGATTATGAAACAGCTTACAGTAGACAGTAATAAAAAACTGTCATCTAATTTTCTTTTCAAAATATATGCATGTGTACCCAAATACAATGGCTAAAAATGATATAGCGGTGCTTTTTCAAAGAAATATTGGCCCCAGTGACCATACACCATTAGAAAATTATTAGAAAGACCATTAACATCTTTGTTAAAAAAAAAACCAAAAACAAAAAAACAAAAAAACCCCCCACACACCCCTCATACATAATGGTGATTAAAGGAGAACAGTCATCAGTGTACACCCAACATTTAGTTGTAATAAAAAGAAATTAACACAAAAATGCAAACTTTTTAAAATCATAAATATGGAGAGTTACCAGCAATATAATATGGTAAAGTTTATTGTAGAGTTGATTAAAATTGCATCATTAAAAAAAAAATCACAATTAATCGCTGTTTTAATTGGACTGTTAAACAAAAGAATAATAATTGAAATGTATTCAGTATTCTGGATGCTTATCTACTTTTTCAAAGTATATTAATGTCAATCAATATAGAATACAAAGTATACAGTAGGGATGTTAGATATCAGGTATCAGAGGCAGCAGCCCAGGTTGGCAGGGAGAGCTGGTCCGTGAGGGGAGCAAGTTTAAAAAAAAAAACAAAACACACCAGTTCCCCATGCAGACCGTCTTCCTGCCTGCTGTCTCTGTCCATGGGGCAGTTGGACCTCCCCAGCAGAGAAGGACTGCAGCTGCAAAGCAGCCTCTGCCCATGGTGGGCCCAGGCTCGCTGTGGACAGAGACTGCTCTGATGGAGGCAGCGGGGCGGGGGGGGGAAGAGGAGGAGAAGGACACACGAGTGCTGGAGAGAGCTGTATTAGAAGCAGTGGGGTGTGGGGAAATGTGTGTGGTAGACAAGATTAACCGATAAGCCTTTTTATTACATAAATACACTCAAAAACAAAACAATGTAAAACTTTAGAACCTGTAAGTCCACTCAGTCCTCCTTGCTCAGCCAATTCTTCAAGTAAGTTTATTTCTATTTGCAGGAGATAATGCTGCCAATTAGTTTAGTGTCACATGAAAAGGAGGCATTCCCTTTCATGACACTGTTGTAGATATTTACATCAGATGCGCTAAAGATTCTTATGTCCCTTCAGGCTTCAACCACAAGTCCAGAGGACATGCACCCATTTTGATGATGGGTTCTACTTGCTAATGATCCAAAACAGTATGGACCAACCAATTTTCATCACCTGAGTCAGATGCCATCAGCAGAAGTCTGGTTTTATTTTTGATGGTTCAGATTCTGTAGTTCCTGCATCAAAGTGTTGCTCTTGAAAGTATACTCCACACATAGTTCTCAGGTTGTGAAAAGCTCTTCAGATTCTTAAATCTTAGGTTGAGTGCTACAGCTATTTTTACAAATCTCACTTTGGTACCCTTTATGTTTTGTCAAACTGTTGTGAAAGTATTCTTAAAATGAGCGTGTGCTAGGTCATCATAACATGAAATATATGGCAGAACTGCAGGCACACAGGAGACATACAATTCTCCCACAATTAATTCAGTCACAAATTTAATTAATGAGTTTTTTTAAATGAGTGTCATGAGCATAGAAGCATGTCCTCTGGATTGGTGGTTAAAGCACAAAGGAAGATATGAATGTTTAGCTAACCTGGCACATATCTACCTTGCAGTGCCAACTACAAAAATGCCACGTGAGGACCTGTTCTCACTTTCAGTTGACATTGAAAACAAGAAGTGGGCAGCATTCTTGTCTGCAACTGTAAACAAACTCGCCTGAGTGGCTGAACAAGTAGGACAGAGAGGACCTATACGCTCTAAAGATTTACACATTTTTGAATGCAGTTATTTTCTGTACACTTGAAACTTCATCTTTCATGGTAAAGAGATCGTAAAGTGGCCCTTATATCAGGTGCACTGAAAATACTACTACTTTTTTTTAAACAGTGCAAACATTTGTAATAAAAAATAGCAAGCACAGTACACTTTGTATCCTGTGTTGCAATTCAAATCAACTACTTGAAAACATAGAAGACACACAAAATATTTAAATAAATGATATTTATTATTGTTTATTATAATTAATTGCAATTTTTTTCTAATCACCTGACACCCCCATTTTATTGAAGAGTATCTGTGAATTTTTCAAATATTGTTTATAAGAAATCATACTTTCTAGAAACTGGATGAATGAGTACTTATTTATTCTTTTTAAACTAATTTCTCTATATGTCCATAAAAGTGCTGATTGTGTAGGAGGATGGCAAGAATTCCTATTGAAACTGCCATTAAGGGGAGATAACGTGGAAACAGTACAAGGGTTTCCTCTATGTTGGTATACGAGACAAATAAGGTAACAGTGATTTAAAGGTTAAAAAGAAAGAATTCAAAGATTATGCCTAAAACTAACCATTACAAACCCAGGAAGTTCAGAGTTTCAGCTAAGCTTAGTGTCTGAATTTTTTTAACAGTATGAAAATGTACAGTTAAGGCACCCAAAGAACCATAACTCTACTCCGTAGCACTGACATGAAAGAACATAAATGAAAACTGGCCCTAAAAGACAGTTTTATTAAATTGGGAACCACAAACACTACATGCCTTGAAACTGTAGTCACATAGTTATTGTACAATATTATTAATGGGGCAAGGTTAAGGCTAAGTGTCTTATAAGCTATTCCTTTCACAGGAATAGCTTATATGTAGGCTTGGCTGAATTAGATTTTATATAATTTTAATGAATACTGATGTTTAAGTTTTATCTAATAGAACATTTGCCTGGTACTGCTTTGGTCCTTAAGTCAATTAATTTTGGTTTTTGGAAAATAAAATAAAATGTGCATGCTTAATTTAAATCATTGCTCTGCAGATGAGAGGTGCAGTATGTAGGCTGCCCCAGGGAGAAAAGGCGAACCCCAGCTCTCTCTCACCACAGCATGGGGCCAAATGAGAAGCGCTTCTCCATGGCAGCTGCAGCTCCAACACACACAGCTGGGGAAGGAGTGAATGTCCCCTGGCTGTGGCAGGTCCAAATTCATCTGTCCCCTGTGCTCCCCAACCAGAGTCAGGAATGCAGCAAACCATGCACTTTCCCCTCATTTCCTAATGAAGGGGGGACAGCAATGTCCCAGTACAAATGTTTGGTGGGGCTTTACACCCCCCCCCCCCCCCCCGAGTCCTCCCTAAATGGCTCCTGGGGTGGGGGTGAGCGGCCAGAGCTGGGGAAGTCCTGGAAAGGAGGTGGGGGGGAGCGAGCACCCTCAACGAGCCCCTCACATACCCAGTGATTCCATCTCTTCTCTGTATGGTTTTACGAGAAGCAATTCCATTCCAGGCACTTTCCATTTTCCTGGCACAACCAAACACTTATTATAACTTACTTTGCTTTAAGAGGAAGCTGGTGTATACCAAATTTGGTGGTCGTAGCTCTTACTGTTTGAGAGTTCTTGAACAAATAGACTCTTTCTTTCAAATATATGGTAGATTTACATTTTCACAGTTGTGGGAAATTACGGAGGAGGTCAAATAATTTAGTGACTGGTATTGAGATTCAAGCCATTAAGTCTTCATAACCATTAAAATAAAAACTGTCATCACATGTCAAAATATACATTGTATGTTTCTTTAAATAAGTTCTCAAACAGCATCTTACTTTACATATCTGTAAATTTTGATCATCAATGGAAATATTTTATTAGTTAGGTGTATATGGTAAAAGACATTTGCTGGTATTTACCAATAAAGCTGTAATCCTCCAAGCCTATTCATGTAGTAATACAGAATTTATATCAATTTTAAATTTGTATTTTAAGTGAATCTCACTTAGATAGCTTTAAAACCCACTTTTCTTTATTAGGATGAAGATTCCATAAAATATGTAGCTAAGAGTTCCAAAATAAAAAGTTGGCTATAAAATGGCTAGTTTCTATGAAGAAATTGGAGGTGATTGAAACTGAACAAATATTTGAACTTACTTTTAATTTTACTAATTGATGATTTGAGTTAACTGTCATTATTAGGGGTAATTTTTAGTCAACTATTTTTATTTTGTGACAAAGTGATGAGAATGTCAGAGACCTCTTCACCTTGCTAGATTTCTCAAAAGTGGTCTCATGGATCTGAATTTTTTCATTTTTTGAATGTGTCATAGATTTAGTCTTTGTAGTAAGTAAAACTATGAATATCTAAGAAGTGGGTGATTCAAGTGGAACTTTTCTAAGTTCATGCTCACTAAAAGATGATCCTCAATTCAAACCAAATATGCAGAATAAGTAAAGTTTGCAAGACATAAGAATTGAAGCTAAGGTACAGAAGCCTCACCATTCAGGTCTGCAGGCTATTTGAGGGATAATGGACAGTCCAGAATCTTCAAGATGTACCATCTTGTGGAGAAGGCATAATACCAACATAACTTCAGTCTCTGACTAGTCTATTTCACTATTAGGTCTTCTTGAAGTGCAGGGACCAAATACCACAGCCCCACCAACAGCAGCATGGATGTTGCTGCTATGTTTCTATACCACCCTTATTTCTACACTACTGCCTTTAGAGCTGGGTGGCCAGAGAGCAACAGCAGATCACTGAGTGCCCTACAAGCAGTAGTGCACAAGCAAGAGTGGCACTACCATACTATGCCATCCTTACTTTTGCACTGCTGTTGGGAGTGGATCTGACCTTAGAGCTGGGCTCCCAGTCAGCAGCCATTGAAGAATTAAGGGTAGTAGTACCACAATCCTCCTTACAAATGCTTTTTGGGTCAGGACCCCTATAATTAAAATACTGCGTATTTTTTATTTAAGTAGCTGGAATTATGAAATTTATTTTTAAAATCCCCTGACAGTGAAATTGGTCAGAATGGACCTGAATTTGGTAAGGCCATAAATATGACCAAACAGCCACCTTCTTAAAATTGGTAAAAGTATTGATTACTTTTTATATTCATTTGATTACAATCTAATCAAATGTTAGTCTAATTCGTTTGATTTCACTTTTATACTGGCGATGTTTTATTGTTTAATTTAATATTAATTAAAGTTATACAAATTTATAAATCAAAATTTATAAAATGATACCAATTTACATTTCTTTCAGTAAGCAATGTGGGTCCACGTCACTAAGTGGATAACAATTGGACAACATAAAAGCTCGATAAACTCCCCATAGTTAGTGTTTTGTTCACATTCCCATGGCTCAGTTTGAATTTTTTATTTCAACCTTAATTTGTAAAGTCCTGAGTTTGTAATGCCTGGTGTTGGTACATCCATACGGTATTAATTTATTTTTTAACCATTAAATTTGGGGATATGTAATCTCTACTTAACTCCAACAAAGTTTTCTGCTCAGCAATTATTCTGTGTTATTAAACTTATATATTAAATTTATTGCAGCATGCAAATTAGATTAGGAGTAAGATGATTGATACAACTACTTCTGTTGCAGTGATTGCATTTAATAAGTTGAGCTATTGACCTGGTTCCAACTACTAGCCTGCAATCATAATTTACTTTGTTTAATTACACCTAATTTCTTTAGTATAGTATATGCACAAGACTTTAATGCATTAACTATATAAAAAACATGAAGAGTGTGTTGGCACTATAACTCAGTTAAAAATGGTCCAATAATAAGCATTACAGTTTTTAAATAATCTATTTCCAATACATTTTAAACTCAAACTAAAACATATTTTTAACATCTTAATTCATTCTGTACTCTGAGTAAATGTTGTAAGTTCAGAGACAACGGCCTAGGTGCCTAAACACCTTCAGATAATTTAAGACCCACTTATAAGTATCAGGGCCAAAGCTTTTCTTCATGTGTGACAGGCTGACATTTTTCTTCGGGTTCAATACTCAGATTTAACTATGGCATTGTAACCAGTACCTCCATTAATGCCAGTAACAAGGCCAACCCACTGTAAGTCAACTAAGTAATTATTTCTTGGTAGCTAGACATTCATGTGGTGGGTTTGCATTATCACATGCAAAGGCATATTGATTTTTCAATTTAAATTCCTTTAAAAAGGTTTGCTTAATATAAAAAAAAAGAGACCTGCCAAATACAGGGACTATAAGGTGGGAGACTTCAGTAGCCCTTTAAAGGAAAAATTATTGGATTGATCAAAACAGTAGCTCCCCTTTCAGATCTTGTATGAGAATACCAAAATGGCAGTTTAGATAAAGCTGTCTATTTTTATGCAGAGCCCACAGTGGTACATCTCCCTTGGAATATCAAGCACAGCAGAGCCAAGGTCAGGATGAGGGATATTAATCCTCAAATTTATATCCAGCTGATTCATGAAGGCATTTCATCCACTACAAAAGGAGTTCTTGATTGAATGGGTATTTTGCATAATTGAACCCTCATGATTTACTTTTTCCCTTTTGTAGCTCCTCTGAAGTAGAGAAACAGGAATTGCTTATATAGTCAACAGCAGAAGGCAATTCTAGTAAACCTTTAGATTTGCTAGGATAAAAAAACCACATGACAGAGAGGGGAAGAGGAAGAAAGAGAGAGTTTAGGTTTTATAGAAGTATTAAATATTTTGAATTTACAGAAGAACAGGTTTTATTAAAAAGAAGTTCAGTGACACTCATACTTCAATCAGATAATTCCAGACATAATTCCATGTCTTTCCCTCTCTGAATGTCTGTTCTGGCCTGATTTAGCAGCTGCCATTTTGAGACACACTAGAGCTAGAAGTATTGCAAACATAAAACCTTAGATGACATAACTACTAATCTTGGGTGGAGCTTTTTGCATCAGCCAATACAAGTTAGGTTGGGACTGAAGCAAAAAAGGCAAGAAGGTAATGAGAACTGGCAGGCCACAAAATGCTGGACCAGACACGAATGCTACCTTATGAATCTGGCCCTATGACTTTTGCTGATCCAGGCAAAGTCTCAAACAAGTATAATTTTCAATTCTTGAAAAAGACACTAGCCACTTAGGGTACGTCTAGACTATATGCTTCTTTCAAAAGAAGCTTTTCTGAAAGATTCTTTTGAAAAAGCTTCTTTCGAAAGAGATTATCTAGACAGCCACAATGTTTTTGAAAAAGCGAATCGCTTTTTCAAAAAAAGAGTGCACCCAGGCAATCTTGATGCTCTTTCGAAAAAGCCTATTTGTGGTCAAGAACGCCTTTTTTCGAAAGAGCTCTTTTGAAAAAAGGTGTTCTTCCTTGTAAAATGAGGTTTATAGCTGTCGAAAAAACTGCCGCGTTTTTTCGATTTAATTTTGAAAGAACGCGGTGGCAGTCTAGACGCAGGTGAAGTTTTTTTTTCGGGGAGCCACTTTTTTCGAAAAACCCTGTAGTCTAGACATAGCCTTAGAGAACCGTCATACCAGATTCTTCATTTAATTCCATTTTCTATGTTCCCACAAATGAATTAAGATGACAGATTAATCTAAGACTCTAAGGAGCTGCAAACCATTAATGTCTAACATTGTGCACTCCTTGTATTGTCTCATCTCCCTTCCCATTTCTAGTTGTTCTTCCACTATGATGTTGATTGTACTAGCAAGATATTGCTTCAATTTCTTTGCTTCTTAAAAGTAACTTGCTTCAATTTTTAAGTGCGGGTAGGGAGTGAAGGGGCAAGGTGAAGAAAGAGAAAAATAATTAGTGCTAGAAGTGTAAATACTTTGAATTTTTTTTTCGAAATGGAATTTTATAATGGCAGCCACACTTAACCGTAACTGTTTAACTGAGATGCTTTTTTTAAATCAAAAAAGCTCTAGCCAAGAAACTCAATTCCACATACTATGAACCCTGATAAAGTAATGCTACCTTATTCTCTCCTACACAGTTGCAAGGGAGTCTCTCACACAGGTCTCATTGCTCTGAATAGAAACTCCTACAAATTTATTATTTTCCCAGTCCCATCCTGTTGGTGCCTTTTCTTAGCTTTCTTACAAGAATGTCTCATTTACTAGTCTGCAATTTCTCCACATATGCCAAAAGGGAAAATTCAGTTGGTAGAAATTATGAGGATGCTTTCACTAGTACATCCTCAGAAGATTAAGCATTACTGGGTATGGGTCGAGAAAGAAATATAATAGGTGATAGTTATAGAACTGCTGCAGTATGTAAATAAACTATCTGAAATACACATTTTGAGAATGCAAGTACAAATGACTGACAGATGCACACATATAGAAAACTTTCAGTGACATTCTAACTTGTTCAAAGTGTGAAAATCAGAATTAACCTGTTACACTAATAGCTGAACTTTGTATAGGATAATTGTGTTCATAATCCAGCAGTGCTCCAATTTAAGATTTATCTTCACCTGTTATTTACATATATTTTGAATATAATTTTGGAAGCTCTCTCAAGAACATCCTGTTCAGCTCTGTGCTAAACGTGATTCCTTAAATTTGACTTAAACTCAGAGTCTTTAGTTTTGGAATCCAAGTCAGAGATTGAATTTTTTTTTTAAATTAAATGTTGTGTTTTCTTGAGATTTATTAATCTGGAAGATAACACAATATGAATTACTAATCCTTCATTCTTGTTCTAAAAGTTAGCTAAAGGAAATGCAAAGTGTAAAGTCTGTCCACACCTATGTTTAATAAGACATTTAAATACAAACTCACAAACTACTCACTTTTCTAGTAATAAACAGGTTTGCTAATTACAAGAGTAACACTGTAAGCAAATGAAGATTTTATGATCTGAAAAGTCAGTTTCTGAACAAATTCAATAAGTAATATCAGATGACACTGCCTGAATACAACTAAATTTTCTTTAGAACCATAGACTTTAAATCTAACAATATACAATAGGCATGTGTTAAACTTCAAAAAGTATGACTTCTCAAACCATAAAGTATTTCGGACAGTTTTTTTTGAGAAATGTTTATCAGACTTGGAAATCTAATGGAAAATTCAGTGACCTCTAACCAACATTAGATTTTAGAATACTGAAAGTATAAAAGAGGCACCAATTATCATATCCCACTGCACTGGGTTCACTTCAGCATGAAGCATAACATTAAACACAGCAGGAGCAAACTACTTTTAGCACACTTGAATAAATCTGCATTTTGCTTATGAGCATTTTACATATAGGAATTAAGCTTTCATCTGGATTGAAACACATGTTATAAAGACATTATGTAAAATTAATCCTACCCACTGTTCACAAACTTGTCCTAAAAGCAGAAAAACAAACAACCCTGCTTCCTTACTGGAAAGCAAACTGCTCCCCCAACCACTGACTGCCCCAACCCACTAAAAAGAGCAATTCTGAAAATATTTCTATGGCCCAACAGGTAAAGGGAGATTTTAATATAGTAACCTTTTGCTAACAGCACAGTCTTGTCTATCCATAAGACAAAATTACTTTGCAATTGGCTAAAAGATTACTAGTACACTGAAGAAAGTTGTTCCCTATAATTCTGTTAAGACTGACTAGATTATATATTTTTTAAAAAGGCTTAAATATTACTTGAAAATCTTATAATTAAAACCCTATCAAGGTTAGAATTATATATTTTAAATAAGCTGTGCAAGAGGATACGATACGTTCAGCACATTAAGATTATTCTGGAAATTAACTGCTAGCTATTTATTGTAGGGCTGGATTTTTCCACTCTTTAGAGGAGACTGAAGTTAATTGTGTACTGAACTGAAATCTTGTAGACAACTATTAGAATTATAACCTTAATAGTGCCCCCACCCATCACTTTCTGGTCACATTCAAGTGTCTTTGCCTATCCATGAGAAGTTATGTTCTCTCAAAATCCTTCTATTTAGTTCCTTCACATCCACCATCATTCCAGAAAAAATGAAGTAAACAAGATGGCACTCCGATCCCACTTCTAATCACTGTCTGGAAGAGTGTCACCATCTTGAACAAGAAGTGCAGCCTCCATGAGTATAGCATGTTGTAGCCAAAACAGCAAGTCCAGAAAGACACATTAACTAAGGTTATTTTTTTAAAACCTTGCTTACAAGGGCAATGCTATAAGTTTGTATGCAGAAAAAAATTGAGTTAATTAGCTGTCATTTACAGATTATTACAATTTTACACCATACTTTCAGTAAAATTTTAAAATCTTAAATCCAACAGCAAGATGTTGGACTTTTCTACAATCTAGCATGCTTTTATTATAAGCATTACCATGACATTTCATTTCTGTACTATTGTATTAGATAGCCAGTGGCACATTTGAAGGTACACCTGGACAATTTAACAGCTTACCTCCAAAATGCTAATGTTTTATAGCCATAAACTTTATTAAAAACCAAAAGTACATGGTTCTGAAGTTTAACATTGTCTCCCAGTAAAATGTTGCTAATATTCCATTGTAACTGAAGCCAGTCTTTAAATAGTTTTCAAGTTTAAAACCAAAATATATTTGTAAAGTCTAGTTTTAGAAGGAGAATAAATTTTGCAACCAAGCTTTTAGCTCATATTAGAGGATGTAATACCTGAGTAACCTTTCTGACAAGGGCTCTTTGTTGTAAATCATACTGCGCCTACTGCCTCCCCTCCTGTCCCCAAAAACTCCCCCCCACACCACCAAAATAGGATTGTACAGAATGTAGAAAGGGTTCTTTGAAGACTGGAGGCAGAAAGGCTATTTTAGAAGTTGTACTTCAAGTGTGTTCAAAATAGCAAAGGAAAGTGGACTTGATAGAGCCATCCTAACTGACACATTTAACTTAACCTATATTTGAAAATTTTAGTATCTATTAAAGAAAACTAAGTAGAAATAGAAGTAGTCCAAAGTCTTTTCTACTGAGGAATACTGAATCCAGTAATTAGGTAATGAATAACTAAAAGTTCACTTAATAATAATTAGGTTATATTCTGCCTTTAATTTTCATATAAACTTCTCAATCCACACACCTTAACTTTAATCAATAGCAATGAGGACAGTAATATATATACCCAACTTATACCCTGGAACAGATCCCGCAATTAAAATAGAATTGGGCCCTCTCTTCACAATGAGCACTATTTTTTGTTATACTCTATTTAGCTGTCAGGATTTGAGGTATTCACCACTGGAAACTGGATTCAGAAAAACATTTTTTTCATTTAAATCTTAAACAGGAATATATTAAGTCCAGTTTCAGTTATTATAGAAAAGTAGCAATACTTATGTGGAAATGTTATTTACTGATTCTCAAATTACAGCAATACATACTTTAAGTCTGTAGTCCAACTAGCTACACTCATCCAGCCAAATAGCCCAACGTGGCTAGCAGCTAGTGTGCTGGACACCACCGCTTTAAGTGCTTAATCAAATGGAGAGCCATATTTTTAAAAGTCCTTGCAACAAAGTAGTTATACTAATACTCCTTACATTCACACATATTTTAGCTATGATCCCCAGCACTCAAATATTCAATACTGTCACATTCCCCCTATTGGTAGTTATCCATTCACATGCCCTTTCAGTAATCATGAGTATCTATTTGAAGCAGAGTTCTAGAGACATTTGAACAGGGAAATTGACTTGCTTTATTCAAAAAGGCTATTTGCACAGAAATCTGGTACATCTTCGCCTGCACAGTTAACAATAGTATTTCAAGGCCAGAAAAGAAGGGAAGGGTAAAAGGGGAGGGGGAAGAGAGGAGGGTAGAGGCTAATGCCAGTTACACAACATTCACTCCCTTTTCCCATGATCAGATGAAAATAATGGAACTCAAACACAGTGGCTCCCACTTTGGTAGTCCAGAAAACTAGTATAATAGGTGAGTTTACAACTTATTGCCATTCCTACTTATAGCAACTTCAACAGAAATAATAGTAAAAATAATACAATCTTTTCAGTTTAATTTTCACCCCTGCTGGGGGCAAATCTTTTCTTATCTAATTATAAAGTACAACACTGAAGTTAGAGACACAAAATGCTAACTAATATGGAGCTTCCAAATAGATATCCCTCTTTTGGCAGGTGGTTATTATAGGAAGGACTGCTACAATTAAAGGAAGTTGAACAAACCCAGTGATCTATCTAGTTTGTTTTGTGATGGAAGGGTAAAACTGGAAGCTCCTTTGGCAAAAGTGATAGACCTGATGTATAATCTATACCTCAATTATAATAGTCATTTACATACATTAAGCCTCAGAGAAGATTCCTGAACCATTCAAGTAAATCATTTTATATGAGATTATTTCTAAACTTGGGTAAATGTGCAAAATTAAATATTTTTTTTAAAGCAGAGAGTATTATGTACATTTTCTACATGTATATTTTACTCAACTGACAATCTAAATATGGTTTACCTAAACATCCAATTATTTTTTGAACTGGGAAGCCCTGTATGCTTTTTTGCAGGCTTAAATGGTGATGTAGAACACCAGCCCATTCACCTTTGAACCAGGAAGTGAAAGTAAGAATTACAGGAATGGTAAATTCTCTATTAAAAAAACCATTTTTTAAAAAGCTTGGATAAGGTTTGATGTGAGCTTTACTTACTTCATTGTGCAAGGCTAATTTATGTACCCAAATACTTTACACTGCGTAGACAAATCTCTCAGTATTTCACATTAGAATTAACTCAGTATTGATACATCGTACCGAAAGGATAAACTAGTTGCTGAATCTCTGCCACGCTTAAGCAGCACAATAATATTGGGGTTAAGATTTACATTACTACACCAATATTTACGTGCTGCTAGGGCGGAACAAGTATAGCAATTCTTCTATTCATCCAAATTTCAGGAACACGCTTGGCAGCACAAACCTTTGGACTAGAAGTATCTTCAGCTGTTTCTCTTCCTTAAATTTCCAAAGCAGCAAATAATGATTCGCATTTTTGCTAGAGCATGCAAACCATGATGTGCTGCTAGAGTACTTTAAGGTCTCAAATATAAGGCTCAAAGTACCTAGACAGATTTACTTTGTTAGGAGGTCAAGAAAAGTTATATTTTTAGACTCACAACTAATAAGACTTACTTGTAAAATTAAGAATCTATTATGGTCCAGGTCAATTCCATGGCTTCGAAGCAGAATACCAACATCTTTGAATGTTTTCTTCTTTCCACTGATGTGGTAGACAGAAGAATTATCTCTGTAGGCAGTTCTAGATACACAGAAATTGCTGTTGGGAATGACTTCATAATCATCCCCTTCCTGTTTTGAGGAAAAAACAAAACCAGAAAAACAATTGTTAGTATTAAGTCACAAGCTTACTTCAAATTTTATAGTTAAGTGCAGTTTTACCCTCAAGTTCAGGCTTTTACAAGGCAACTGTACCCTACTTCCCAGTTCTATTGAAGCATATAATAAATCTCAAAGCATGTACACATCACTAAACATGCAACATTTTTGCTTCCAAAAAACAGCATAGAAGCACTCTATAGAGTTTAAACTGAGTGGGCCTTAATTTTATGCCTCTTCCTCCTCTCATCCCAGCTACTGCTTTAAAAGACCATAGTCTCTGTTTAGCATCTAATGGCAGATTATTTTCTTACTACACTCTCCATGCTTATCGAAAAAGGAAAAACCTTGTGCAAATTCAGAGAGGCTACTTCTTTTAAACTTTATATTAGGAAGCCTTGAGTGTTTTAACAAATTGCTGTCTTATTTTTGACTAATTTAAAGCTTTTTTTTTTTTTTAAACCAGGGCTAGAAAAAAATTGTTACTTTAGCTAAGTTCTTCTGAAGCTATGGTACAAATAAAAGATACAAAGACATAGTAAAAACAGACATATTGAACAAGTATGTACATCAACATGTCCGTTTTTGTCATGTGTCTCATACACAATGTTTTTGTAGCTGGTCAAAAGATCTTCGCTTTACGCGAAAGCAACTTGATGTCAGTTTTACTGTATTTTTAAAGAAGAAGTTTTAAAGAAATATGCATCAGATAAAATTTTAGGAAGTGGTCTACCACTAAAATGGAATAGCCCCCCCCCCCCCCCAAATAAAATCCATTTAGAAATTGCTTTACTTCATGAAATTAGCTTGTATATATTATGCAGATACAAAGGAAAGCCACAATAAATTTAAATATTGGAGAATACTATTATATAAATAAAAGTAAATATTTTATTTGTATTATATATTGTTTAATTCAGACAAACAGTGCTTCAACTCAAAATGCATTAAGAGTGTTTTTACAATACCCTTGCCTGGAATCATATTCTGCTAATCTATTAACTAAAATCTTGTGACTTTAAAGAAACTTTTTATGATTTACATCAGAAGGCAAGTACCCCTCCCCTTTTTTATTTCTTCAATTGCATGCACAAAATAATCCCAAACAACATTTTTTGGACAATTACTACATGAGCAATGTTGAAAAAAATTATTGAAAAATATTAGAATGCTTTAAGTAAAAGTGTCCCTCAAGCTATACATAACAATAAATCAACAATACTAAATAGACCATATTTAGTAAAGAGGAAAGCAAAATAGATGTCTTAAATATTTATTTTTCTTTTTTGGTTGAAATAAAGGTCAGTTCAATTTCTTATCCCTAATATTTCAGAAAATGTTTAGTCTTTCTGGGTGAAAATCTTATGATTGCTTAAATTGATAATGTACTGTAAAAATAGCATCTGCATATTATAATAAAAAATTTAAGCTACTGTTAGTTTATATTGAAGAAGTAAATATCTAAGAATGATAGGTGTAAAATAATTTAGTTTTTAAATCCTTAAATCTTAAAAATCTGTGTAATGCATGTTACAATTTAGAACATGTCTACCTGGTTTCAGAGATATAAAAAATGTATTAATGAAATCAGTTGCATGAAATCCTAAAAGTATCTTCTTCTTTTTTTTTTTTTTTTTTTAAAAAAGAACATTTCTAATATGACTTGTTGGTAGAATATATTTCTTAACTTTAAAATAACGTATTAGCAAACACTAGTCATCCAGAAGTTCTACTGAAAAGTTATGTCTACTCAAAGTGGAAAGAAAGCACTACAAAGAAACAAATCTGCTTGAAATTGTGTACTTTTTCAGCCAGTTAGTTTGAGGCATTCTACTTCATAAAGGTGAATGGATCACATGGGCAAGTTTTTCCATCCTAAGTTCCACATTAATAAAGAGATTAAAATGTTAAATTCCCAAATCCTTAAAAAAAGGGGAAAGCCTCAGTTTTTAAATAAATACAATACTGAAGACTACGTACCTTGTCAATGATCTTTTGAAAGTGAACTTCAACAGTACAACTCTGTATGTTCTTGTGTTCATCAGAATTATGGATCAGCACAGAGAGCTTTTTGGATCTGATTTTTTGTGCCCGATACCCAAATACAAAGAGCATTGAATCAATGACATTGGATTTTCCACTGCCATTTGGTCCAATAATACAAGAAAAACGCTGCATAACAGAAAGAAACAATATTCAAATTTACAATAGACACTAGCTAATTTGCTTCATCTACTTCATTTGTGGACAGCTTAAAATACTGTTATTTCTACTGCAGGAAATTGCAGACTATTGGGAAGCTTAGTTTTTACTGCCAAGGGGGAGAAAAGAGTACAACCTATTCAAAACACACCTCCGGTTAGCTCAGATTTCGAAGTTTTATCCTGCAGACTCAGAAAGCTATATTGTACCCAATAAGCATGGTTTATAAAGAAACAAGTTCATAATTAACCACATAATTTTTGTTTATTTATGATTTAACCCTTTAATGTTGTTCAGTAAATCAAATAAAGCAAAGAAGATATATGCTTAAGTTGTGGTTTACTTCTAATTCAAGCATGGCACAGTATCAAAAACTTAAACTTTGCCTGTAAGTAATTTATTATTCTTTAAATAAAATGTAAGTATCATCATTAAAGTAATTCTCACTTTTCCATATTAAATATTTAAAATATAAAGTTATTTGCAGATAAATTGTGTTCACAGTACTGTAAGGAGTACTAGACACACAACAAAATGCTACTTCAGTTTAGAAGTTGCTTGAAATAGAAAAAATACCTTATGAAAAGGTCCCAGAATTTGCTCTCCTGCGTAGGATTTGAAGTTCTGGTTTACAATATGAGTTATCATGAGGCGAGGAGCTCCAGCTTCATTGGTCATTGCTGGAGGTGGGGGAGGAGAGATGCTACTCAAAATCTCTTCTAAACTTCGATTATCAAGTTCCCCATTTCCATTTGAGTCAGCTAAAGACATTCAAAATAAAAAGAAAGAAAACTATGTGTCTCAATGACTAGAGAGACCTTCTAAATGCCTATTTCAAGTAGAAAAAGTGTAAAATTTGCTTCTAAGCAAACTAAAAAACTATACTTTCACTTTAAATTATTAAAACTGAACGTAAGTGGAGTTAAAGCACCTTTCTTCCAAAGAGCTATTTTTTTTAGAAAGTATCTACTTTAGATATTTATGATGCCCCATCTGTTCACTAGTAGGGTTTACTCTTTGATTACATAATTCTTATTCTAAACACTTTAAAAGGCAGGATGCAATAACAATAGTTACATTTTAAAAAGCCTATAAATCCCTACAAATGGGCAAAGTCTTTCTAATTAATAACTGGACAATCACATTTCAGGCATGCTCACACACACTGTAAGGAGGAGGAGATGTGGGGACTGCTGAACAATGCCCTGAAAACTGTAATGACAGCACAACTCATTCTTGAAAGGCAGGAAGTTTGTTACGAAAACAAACTGGCCCCTTGGTTTTCAATTAGTTTTAAGTAAAACCATTTTTCAACTGTTAAAAGCAACTTTTTCTTTAAGTAGACAACTATGGACATCACTTTCCACATATTAACCATTTATCAAACATGTTACTTAAATAACATCACATACATGGCTACCTAAAAGGTTTTTTTGTAAACAGATATTTCCAGCAGAAAATCAACTAACAAATTTTATGTAGGGCATAATTGCTTAAAAGTCATTATCTGAAGAATGTAAAGTCGCTGCCACATACTCTAATCCCAAGAAGTCCCATATTGTGGGATTTATATGCAGCTAAAATAATCCTGCTATCACAATCGTAAGACAATGTAGTAAGAATATGAAATCTAGGCTTAGTTGGAAGAAACATCGCTTACCAACAGCATTTTTACCTAAACTAAAGCACCAATGCAAACTCCTTAACTCTTTCAAAGCCATATTTGCAGTTTTAAAATCAAATTTAAATTCAATTTGTCAAAATAAAATTACAGTATCCCTTCCTAGAAAGAAGCTGAATCTGAACTGCAGTAGCCCTAAGTTCAGCAAGATCCTATCATCAAGACACATCATCACTAGATTTATATGCATGGTACATCAGAATCATATAAACACTTACCTTGCTGAGATGCTTCACTGAGGCTTGTGTCAGCTTCTTTTCCCACTTCCATATCACTGGTGGGTTCCTCCAAGGGTTCTTTCCCTTTTTGACGGGCTGCAGTGGAGGTTTTGGTGCTCTTGCTTGGCATGCTTTCTGCTGGCCGTTCCCCTCCGATTCCAAGCAATCAAACTACCCAAGGGATATGTCTCCTTTGCTAACACAAACAAGAAAAACCCCATGACCCAAGTGCTGGGCGTATCACCCGTTAAGGGCTATGACTGTGCATGTGTGTCCAAATGACTACTAATAAGCTAAAATCCAAATGAATTTCAAAAATAGATTCAGGATTTCAAACAAAAACTAAAACAGCTTAGTTACCATTATTTTAAAGTGCCTTAAAAAGTTAGCTTTATCGCCCTGACATATTTAAGTAAGGACATCCATCTATTGAAATCCACATTCTGATGTGGCAGCATGAAAACATAACATCCAAATTCAAATAAAGAAAAATTATGACAGGTGTTATTTCAGAAATAAACACTGAACGAACATGCCACGCAGATATATATACTCGAAGTACATATTGTATATAATATATACACATCCCCCCCAAAGATTTTCTACCAAGAATTTTCAGTAACCCTATCTAATAATACTGAAATACTATTTCCAATGTATAGACAGTCTCTAGTCCAAAGGACATACTGAAATGTTTGTCTGCTAGAAATGTAGCTAAATGCTCACACTTAAAAGCAGCACACCAAACGAAAAGCAAATTAAATATCAAATAGATTTGATGTTAATGCTTGATCAAGAAAAACAACAGTACAAAAGTCCATCACAGAACATATAGGCAGGTGCCGCCCCCACAAACACAACCCCCCCTCCCAAGAATAAAAGGCAGTTCAGGAGAAAGATGAAAACCAAGAAACCTGAAGAAGTAAAATATTCTCCCCCAAAGTCTAAATTACTCCATCACAGCAAGTGGTGAGTTTAGCTTGGAAAAAAGCAGGCAAGAAAGTTTATGACATGGTTGGAAAGTCATCTTATAATGGGTGCCAATCATTTGACATTTTCAGTCCATCCCCCACCCTGACCGAGTCTTTCATTTGGGATGGGGAAAGGGGGTCCCACAAAGAAGTGTAAAGATAGAAGGTGAATTCATTTGAGTATATGCTCCTGATATGCAAGGTACCTCCATTTTTTAAAATAAATTCTACAGATGTTTTTACGCTTATTGAAATTGAATAGCAAAAACATACAAAAGTATTGAAAATAGATTGAGAGTCAGTTACAACATAACTGTAATAATCTTTTAAATCTGAGTTCCCCGGCATCTTAATCTGGATCACCTTGCCAAACATGAATCACTTACTAGTTACTCCCTGATAATCTAATAAGTATTTATGCCCAAACCCAAAGCCCTGACATTTAAAAAAAAAATTAAAAAATGTGTTTCTTAAAAGCAACACTTAATGACCTGCAATTAAGTGTCTCACTTCGATAGGGAATTTTAAAGACGACTCCCCATTTGGAAAAGATTCAATTTCAGGGTAATAACTGATGTCAGCGAGGAGAGACTGCGCTGTGCATCTCCCTGAGAATTGTTTTGAAATCAACCAGTCATCCTAAGCTCCCCACAGCCCCTTGTTCTGGGTCAATAGGGGTTTCCCCAGAGTAAAGCTGTCAGTAGTTGAAAATAAAATTATAAACAAGTCCTTAGTCTACAGACAGTTTAAAATCAGGCCTCTGAAATTCTCAAGAAACTATATCACAGACTTATTACTCTGCCCCTTCCAGTGACTGGTATCTGATGAATAGGTCCCCATAGGTACATAAGGATACAACGGGGAATCCACTCTGTCCCATAGGTTGCAATGGACCCCCCCATGATTCGCTAGATATAATACTGGTGGAGAGGTCGCCGCCCGGGAGCCAGAATCACACCTCTTCTATACGGTGAGGAGTGCTGCTTCGTCCTCGGGCAGGGCAAGTTACAACGGGGTGGTACGACAGTCGGACAGTCGCCCCACCCCGCGGGGCTGCAGGTTACAGAAGTGGGAAAAGGAGCCGCCGTCTTTCGCTCTCCCAAAGGGGGAATGGAAAAGAAAGGGAGGGGGAAATTAAGTCCACCGCCCCTGCTCCCCACCCGCCAAGGCAGCTTACGTAGGGAAATCTACAGCTACCCCCCTGGCAGGCTCCATAGGGAGGTTCCCCAGCTCCAGTTACAGGGAAGCGAGCCCCCCAGCTCCACCTGTCCCCAAATTACTAGGTACTTTGCTGGAAGCGCTGCTGGTCGAGCCGCCCCAGGCCTCGCAGTCCTGTCAGCGGGCAGAGCTAGTACCTGGGACGCGGAGCAGGCGGCCAGCTGCCCCGCCAAGATTTCGGATGACGCTGGCTCTGGAGAGTGCGGCTCCTGCCTGCTGCAGCTTGGCGGCTTCTACACTCGAAAATGGCGCCCAAACGCTAAACTCGAACCGAAATTCGTTAGAAACGCGCGGAGCATGCTGGGTACAGAGGGGGACGGCCGTCGGCCTCCCACAGGTTTGAAAGGAGGAAAAAAAGTCCTCCGGCGCCATATTGTTTTCCGTTATTGCGCGGAGCAGGGTACAAATAGAATAAAACCATTTACATTGTTTTGGTATTTTTTTTAATTTAAAGCAAACTAAAAGACCGTTATTGAAAGGCGCCTAAACGGGGAAAAATCCTACAAATTTAAATCAGACGATGGATTAACGGGAGGAGCTCGGTTGCTTGGTAACTGCCTGAGGCGATAGCGGACGAAATTAAAAAATATTTAAAAAAATTAACAAGGAAAATTTTATATTTTTAAAAGATATTAACAGACGGGTGCGGTGACGTCAGCGACTTGTCACCTGGTTTGGGAGGGTCCGTTAGGTGGAGGGGGGAGTACGGAAGTCTCGCGCGGAGATACGCGCAGGAATGTCGCGGGAAGTCGCTATAGAGACAGCGCAGCTTCTCTGCGGGAGTGGCTAACAGCGCGGAGAGGAGTGAGACTAGTAAGTGGTCTCGTTGAGTTCCCGCATTCCCTCCTCCCCCCCCAGCGTCAGGAGTTCTTGGTCAGCCTGAACTGGGGAGGAGGAAGTTTGTGAAATCTGTGAGGGTCTGGGAGCTGCCTACGGCTGGGAGTGACTACTAGCCGGAGCACCAGCGACAGGATCCTGCTCTGGAGAGGGTTCTCCACGCCCTCCGCTCTCCCAACCGGATTTAGACCCCTTAGACGGACCAGCTTCATTGGACAGGTAAATTGATAAGTGGGGAAGCCCTGCCAGCTCTCCCTTTAACTGGGCTGGGAGTGACTACTAGCGGGAGCACCAGCGACAGGAACAGTCTTTATAGTGGGGCTGCTGAAAGCTATTGAAGCAAACTAAATCCCGTATAAAACGAAAGCTACTTCAAGCCAGGAGGTATAGCATTACCCTTAATTCCAGCATTTAGGCCCTGTCCTGGGAAAGTGGAAGGAGGAGGAGAAGCCCTCTAACCTTGTAATGCAAGGGACTGGAGTGGCAGCCCATTATAATTTCCCTGGGGAAACTGGGAGGGAGGAGCGTCGCCAAGAAAGAGCTAAGGGAACAGTTTATCCTAGTTACGCGATCCCCCACAGCCTGCCTTGAAGGAAGGGAAGGGTAGAATTGCTGATCTCTCTCTCCCGTGGTGTCAAACCAGTTCTGAAGCAGTAGCCACTGTAGTCTCTTCTTACTACATTTAAAAGGCAGAACCACAGCGGGGTAGGTGCAGAACCTGGTGCAAGCCAGGACTCAGCAGTCCTGGCTCACTCCTGGTCCCTGACTTCTGCCTCTTCCCGCCCCCTCCCACGTACTGTGGAGACAGTGCGGGGGGGAGGGGGTGCGAGGGAGGAAACTGGCTTTTAAGGACCTGAGCAAGGCTGGGTAAATCTAGTGTAATGTGGAATATGTAGAAGAGTGGGATTAAGGAGCTATGTAAGGGGGTTTAGGTGGGTTATTATAGGTACAGGACTCTGCCTGGGGCATAATGAAGTGAAGTTGTGCAGGAGGCAGAACTGTGGGGGGAAGTATGTAAAACACTGAGCTCTGTAGTGGGGCCAACGGTGGATAAAATATTGCTGGTATCTCTCTGAACAATTGTTGATATTAATACATGTTTCTTTCTAATAACAAAAACATTGTTAGAGTTCAGGATAGGGATGTTAAAGGTTAACTGATTACAGTTAACTGGTGGGGGTTGCTCCAGCCCAGCTGGAGCAGCACCACCCACGCTCATTTAATTGGTTAACTGGTTAAACATAAATGGGGTTTTACATCCCTAGTTCCGGATACTCAAATGAAAAATCTTACAAATACAAAAAGTACTAGTTAAAGCAACCTTCTTTCATAATTATTAATGTCTATTAGGGATGTTAAATTGTGGGTAATCAGCTAGTTGAATAGTCAATGGAAATTCCATTGACTAGTCAATAAGGAGAAAAACTGCAGAGCCGTACTGCGGCTTTGCCTTTTAAATGTGTTAGAAGCTGCTGGGCTCTTAATACATTTAAAAAGCAGAGGTGCAGCGAGGGGGACTGGGAGCAAGCCGGGAATCAGTGTGCCCAGTCCCTCGCTCTGCCTCTGCCTCCCATGCTCTTCTCCCCCGGCCCCTGCTTCTTCTTTCACCCTCCCCTTCCCCTCTGTCTCTCTCTAATAGAAGCAGCAAGGGTGGGGGGAAGTGACCATATGTTTATCAGGTAGTCAACTAGTCACTTACATCCACAATGTCTATTGTCCTATAATTCAAATGCAATCACAGACATACCATTTCCATAACAAAAACTTCCTTGCTTGATTATTTAGAGAGAAAATAAAATATGGCAGTCTTAAAAAAATTAGGGTTTGATAAAATACATTGTGAATGTATGGTGACTGTTTGTGTGTTTAGAGATCTATCACATATTTAGACCTAAAATCCCGGGCTGCACAAAGATGAGACTGTTTAAGGACCCAATTCTGAGAGGCACCTTCTGCTGAGTCCTCTCCCTTCCAAGTACCTAATGGTATTAGGACTTAAATTAGTTTGTCATGATATTGCAAAATCTCACTAAACAGAATCCTTTTTCACAAAGGGGAGAGGGTATAAAACTATTCCATTCATTAATTGGAGGCTTCAAGTCATGCGCACATTCTAAATTTTGACCCTGGCTATATTAAGACTTGGTCTCTGTAGACAGAAAAGTGTTATTTGGACATTAAAAAAGCCTACAGTAGGTAATTTTTAGATGTTATGATTATAAAGAATACCACCTGAATGAAAAATAATCTGAATTAATGAAGTGCTAACTTCCTGCTTCTGCAAATGGGCCACCTAAAACAGCAGTGCACAGATATGAACTAGCCGATTCATTTAAGTATCAACGGGAAGCTAAAGGAAAGATCAGACTAACACAGCTACCTCTCTATTACTTTTCAACATAGAGGGGAAGCTGCATTCGTATGTGACTGCAAAAACAGTGATGCGTTCTATGGCGTCTTAAAGACTAATACAGTGGTCCCCAACCTTTTGGGACTGCCGGGGCGGGGCTGCCCATGGGCCGTGTGTCTGGGGCGCAAGAATGGCTTGGGCCGGCCCTGGTCACTCGGCGGGTGCACATAAATGCCCCGGTGGGCGCCATGGCGCCGCGTTGGGGACCACTGAACACATTTCTTCATGCATAAGCTTTTGTGGCCAAATAAATCTGTTAGACTTTAAATTGCCACTGGGCTCCTCGTTGTCTCTTCATCTAAGTGGTGAGACCCCCTAATGCTGTCAGGCACTATTGTTAACTGTTTCCATGATGATCTCTTTATCAGACACCTTCAGCTAGTGTTGCTGTTGAGAAAAGAGTTCAAGCTCATCTCTCCCCTTCCATTAAAATCCTCTTCATCCTTGCTTACAGTGTTAGAGGAAAGAAAAGATGCATCCTCCTTCTCGGAGCCAAAAGCCTCAAGCCTTTAAGATACTTTTTATTGTTCATTGTACTTAACATTTGCTTGTGTCTGGGTTAAATTCAAAGTTGTAGTGACTAACAGTGGTATCTAAATACTGTACACTGCCCTCTGAATGTTTTTGGTGGTCTCAATCAGCATGCCCTCTAATTTTTTCCCATCCACATGTGGGTTTTTTCCAGCCTGGTACAGAATAATTTTATGTGCATCGAGGCATGTACACAACCAGTAGAAACAAAACCTAGCTGTGAGCACTCTTGCTAACCTGCTGGGTGGCATTTGAATTTCTCCTGAGCAGTCACACAAACACATAGGGAACACTGGTCTCAGTCCAGTTCCTAATGAATAAATGTGCATAGTACCGTTTGTGGGTTTTATGATAACTAACATTTTTTTTTTTAAAAGGAAAGGTGGGTGAGAACATCTTTTATTGGACCAACTTATGTCACTGAGAGAGACAAGCTTTGGAGTTTGTGCCATACACAAACAAATGTCTACTGAGCTTGTGCAAACAGTGTTTTTGAGGTTCATAACTTGATCAGATTTGGGTAAATTTTCATGAGGGTGGCAAATGTCACATCCCTGACACCAAGGAAATACCTTATCCACCCAAATGTCAAATCCTTGCCTGAAAGCATAGAGGTAATAGAGCTTCTGGACAAAACATTTGTAGTATTGTTCTAAACATGGACAAAATAACATATTTATCTCATAGTTTCATTCTTGAAATGGCTAAACGTTTATTTAAAAAAAAAAACCTGAGGCAGACACCTAGGATGGGAAATTTTAGTCCCTTAGTGTCCAATCAGTTCTGAAACAGTAGCCACTATAGTGGCTATAGCGAACTAGCCTCACTCAACTGGCCAAATAGCCACATGTGGCTAGTGACTAGAGTGTTGGACACCATGGCTGTAGTCCATATAATTAAAGTTTGTCAAGTTGTAAGCAACTGAAAACAAGGTCTTAGTGGGAAGCTTTCAGGAAGTATTAACAGCTTCACTTGCAATTATCCTTACCCTGTAGTGACAAGGCATGAATATCTTTATACTCTGGTTTCTCTGTCTGATTTTTCTTGCATTTAGGTGGTTTGTGATTCCAGACCATTCATAAAGATTATTCTGCAAGCCTAATGTCAGAGTATTCTCTAAGGTTGCACAATTTCAACATAAATTATTATACTTAAGCAGTTCTAGTATCACTTGTTCTTGAAATGGCTTAGTATGTTCACTTTAATTATCTCCCTTTCCTCACTGTAGATGCACACAGCACTTTCTCCTGCCAATGTTGTCCCTGCCCATTGTGGTGCCCATTACATAATTCTGAACATAGATCTCTTAAGCAGATGCATAGCATGGAAGAAATCCTATATTTAGTAGCATATTGTATGTTAAGCATATGCAATATGTGTGTATTTTGGAGCAGATCATCAGTTATTGTAAATCAACATAGCCCAGTTAAAGTCAGTATAGACCTGTTTATTTAAACCAGCTGAAGTTTTGGTCAAATATGCAATTTAATAATTATATCAGAGAGAGAGAGGCTTAAACCATTTTGTTTATCAGTCTGCCAGTTTATTCCAGTGATTGATTTTTTGCTGTTCTGTACTGCCCATGGAAAGGTGCATACATATTTGTATGAACATGACAATGACTAGCTATGGTGTCTTACGTTCAACTTGCCTCAGCTGGCATGTTATCAAGATTGATCACTGAATTTGGTCCACTAGTTTGGATCATTAGCTTTCCTTGCCCAAATTAGGGTACTAATAAGGAATGCGACATGAGCATTAATCAATGCCCCCCAGTAGTCAAGAATTACCACCAAACCTATTGCCTGTAGCTGTCCTTTGGTGAACACCATCACTTATTGCTCACCTATGCCTAGTTGAGGACTTTGTGTGAATTGTATTGCTGGCCTTCTCTAGAACACATGTATGATGTTAATTGCTTTTAAACATTTTATTGTGGATATTTTGATATTTTCCTTTTTAATGGTGGTTACTCATAACATTTTTTTTTAAATCTTTACAGCTGTAAACTAACCAGTAAAAGAAACCATCTATTATTCTTTTTAATGTTTCATCTGGACTAGCAGAACCAAGACCTTTAGAAAGAATGAGGCTGAAGACATCACTCTTAAAGGAACCAAAACATATCCTTTGTCTCAAAATAAAATATATTCATTTTACACTGCACTCTTTGTAAAATAGTATTATGTTAATCATTTTCTAGTAAAATCATAGAATCATAGACTCCTAGAACAGGAAGGGACCTCAAGAGGTCATCGAGTCCAGTCCCCTGCTCTCACCGCAGGACCAAGTACTGTCTAGATCATCTCTGACAGGTGTCTGTCTAACCTGCTCTTAAATATCTCTAGTGATGGAGATTCCACAATCCCTCTAGGCCAGTGTTTCTTAAACTGTGTTCACCATAAAATCTTTGGTGTTCCTCAGTCTTAAAAAGTTTAAGAAACACTGCACTAGGCAATTTATTTCAGTGTTTAACCACCGTGACCGTTAGGAAGTTTTTCCAAATGTCCAACCTAAACCTCCCTTGCTGCAATTTATGTGATGTGATTGTAAAGACAGTGCAAAATTACTTTACAAATTCTGGAGACTTAATTTTTTTAAAGATTTTTACTGTTTTCTGCAAAACAGTAAAGGCCCAGTACTGCAAATTGTTGAGCACCTCAAGTAGAGTTCTTAGTATCTTCCATTCTCAGTAACTTTTGTTGGAATCTAGGGTGTTCAACATCTTCTACAAAGTGTCAAGATGTTGCAGGAAAGCTTTTTAATTGTTCCTTCACATACCCCTGCGGCTTCTCTTAGTGGATTAAATGTTGCAAGATTTTCTTTTGTGGTAAATAATTGCATTCTTATATCAATTTGTGTGCAATAAGACTAAAACAAGAGCACCAACAAATGTATTCTTCCTTATTACTACAACCCTGTAACTCTTTCACAAGCAATGGAGATTCATTTGACACTGCTATAATAAAAACCAAAATCTGGTCAAATGTGGTTTTGACTTTGGGCAGGTCAACACAGCAGGGCTAAAGCCAAAATAAGCTATGCAACTTGAGCTACGTCAATTGCATAGCTTAAGTCGAAATAGCTTATTTCGGCTTTTGGTGCTGTCTATGCAGCAGGAATTCCGAGAGAGAACACTCTTCCTTTGACTTCCCTTACTCCTTGTAAAATGAGGCTTATAGGGGTTGGAGTAAGAAATCCTCTAGCTTGACATTATTTTGACATTATTTTGTCAAAATATTATGTCAAAATAATGGCTTGCTGTGTAGATGCGGACTATGTTATTTCGGAATAACGTTAGTTATTCCAAAATAACACTGCTGTGTAGACGTACCCTTAGGTATTTTGACACTGAGGCCCTCCTATTGGTGGAGCCTAAGCTTTTATTTGTGTTTAATGGATGTATGGTTAAATTAGACATGATACTTTCAAAGTCCCACTGTTAAATTCCTTTTTTAATTATTTTCTTCCAACTTTCTGCTGCTTCTTGACAAAGAAAAGTAATGCAATGTAAAGATCTTACAGAAAGAAAAGTAACTTCTGCATGTAGATCAGTTTCTTTACATAGCCAAAATTAAAGAATTTGAAGTACTTTTTCCTTTAATTTTGAAATACTGAGAGAAGAGATGTAGTCTAAGATTACTTTCAGTAACCACAATTCAAGACTTCCTTAATTCAGTTACACATAAAGAATTGGTTAGCTGTGTGGGTTGGACTACAGCTGATGAGCTATATTCATGCAGTGATGACCACCATATCATGAAATGGAACTTGTTAACTAGTGAGACAACTCAAGTAGTGAAGCTTCCTGATGATATCTACCCCTTAGATCTTCACTGGTTTCCCAAAACTGTAGGTGGAAAGAAGCAGTCCCAAGCTGAGAGTTTTGTATTGACAAGCTCTGATGGTAAGTGTTCTTCAAAATATGTGTATCTTATAAATTCCCAGTAAAAATTGCTTCTGCCACTCTTAAATTCCAAATTAATTGCTAACATAATGTGTAATTATGTATGTAATTAAATTAAAATGTAGCAAAATTTTACTGATTTAAAAATGAATTGTTTTTATAAAATAAGTACATTTTTATAATTACACATAATCTAATATCAGAAGTAATGTGATGAAAACATTAATTATATCCCTTTTTATATAGTGTCAAGTTATGTGATCCTTAATTAGTACAATGTTCTCAGTTTGTAGTTCATAAATTGATTTGAATATGTGCATATCTGTATGGATATCAAGTTATAACAATTATAACAAAATATATCCGAATTTTTTGGAAGGGAATATTAAATTTCAGGTTTAAACCAATCTGTAATTGTTCGGTCTCACTCTTGCCTCTGTGTGGCTTCAGGTTATCTCACAACCGTGTACTGCAGGTTCTTAAACTTTCTTAAGCATCTGGTTCTGGTCTCTGTCAGGGCAAGGATGCTAGACAGGATGGACCCTGCGGCTGATCCAAAACAGCAGATTGTATGTTTGGATTTTATGATTTTTGTTTCCTTTTTTATCCCTTAGAGATTTGAACCCAATTCTGCCATACACTGGCCAATTGTATCTCTTTGATGCTCGTCCATTTAATTCAGTAGAGCTGTGTACTGCTGTGGGGGCCTGCTCACATATACTTCACAACCACGGCATGAAGTTTATACCTGCAAGAATTCTGTGCCACTGTGTATGCAAAATTTGTGCAGAAAATATTTTGTGTGGGGTGGTGTTTTTTTGCACAGAATTTCCTTTTCTTCCAGAGAAATAAGGGCTACAGAGCTGCTAGCCACCACTAAGGAGCTGCTAGTTGTGGCAAAGCATAATTCACCAAGATGATAGTGCCAGGGGAAGTGGGAGGGAGCTGGAGGGTTCCCAACTTCGCTGCAGTTTTCAGCATGCCCTAAGGAAAGAGGTGGTGTGCAGGAATCTCCACACAAGCCTTGCACTCAGAATCAGGCTGTTTGGTCCTCTTGATCTTTGGGCTCTGGGAGGGAGTTGCAAGTGTCTGAGCTGGGACTTTGGGGAGAAGAGGGCGTGGGTTTTGGGCTGGGGGCCTGCTACTGTGGTCTGGAGGAAAGCGGGTGTGTGAGTATGAGGGAGCTAGATGGCATCCTACAGCTGGGCTCTGAGAGTAGGGGATGCAAGTGCCTGGTCTGGAGGGCATCCTGCTGCTCTTTGAGGGAAGTGGGTGTGGGTGTCTGGCCCTGCAGCTGGACTCTTGAGGGTTGGGATAGAGAAACAGGAACTGTTGTAGGAGTTTCTTAACTCTCTACTTCTGGACGAATTTTTCTTTGCATTGTTATGTAGTTGCTGATAGCTATTTGAAATAAATTACCAAAATAATTTGAAACTGGTGTGATTATGTAGTGTTTTGACAAATACAGAATTTTGCATGCGGATTTTTTAATTTTTTGGCACAGAATTCTGCTAGAAGTAATTAAGGGGAAAATACGTTTTTCCTGATATTTTTACTAGAAATCTTTCCCCCATCTTCCCTCACTGTATTGCATTGAGCTATCAAAGGAAAAGTTTTGGTGCAAAAACATAATTCTTTTAACTTTCTTCAGTAATGAAAATCCACTGTGAAATAACCCATCCAGGAAGGACTGTGCTTGTCTCTTTCTAGCTGTTCATACCTGTTACCCAGTGTGCTGGTAAAAAGCAGCAATCAAGTGAAACTGAAGGAATCCAAAGGACACTACACAGTGATTGAAGAGTACTCAAAGTACTTTCCTGTGCTCACTAGTATAACCCACCAAAGGGGTTCAGTATTTTTCATCCATAAATTAATCTCATCCAAACAGGAGACTGCTTAGTGGTAGTTATAGAACTTGTGTGTCATCTGCATATTGCTGGCACATAAGTCTGTGTTATCTTACCACTTCTCCTAGTGGTGACATTGATATTGAACAGGACCAGAGAAATAAACTGATCCTTGTGTGGGACTCCAGAGGTGAGAAGTCTGGTAGCAGAGGTGCAGTTTCCTTCTTGGGAATGTCCCTTTAGGCAAGATTCATACCTTTTTAGAGTGTTTCTTTCTGGAGCCCTGCCGTTTCTCTCAAGCAGGACAGCAGTATTTTATGGTCAAGAGTATCAAGTGTTTCACTGAAGATCCACAAGGATGAGAAAAGAAGTCTGTTCACCATATATTACCAGCAGGAAATCCCCCATTAATCCCACCAAAGCTATTTCTGTCCCATATTCCTGCCTGAATCCATGGTGTGTCAGGTGTAGGACCCTAGCTCCAGTTAGATGAGCTTGTTAGCCTTTGGCTAGTTTCTTTGTGAGCTTGCTCAGGAACGGAAGATGTGATCTAGGCAGTTGATGTCTTGATCTAACATATCAGAATAGGTTTCTTTGGTGGTGGTTGGATTTACATGTGTATAAAGGAGGAAGGGGAAATTGAAACAGCAGCTACCTCATTCAAGGAAACAGTCACAAGTGGAATCAATTAGTCACAATCCCTTCATAGATTGGATTCACAGGTTTTAGGTCAAGATCAATTAAGGAGTGAATGGACAGAACTTACGGAGGGAAAGCAGTTTAAAGGTTGCACCTCCCTAAACCGGGATTCTCTGGTCATGGTCCAACTGGACCACAGAAGTTCCTAGGCCAGAGAGCCCTGATGACTGGGAGTCGGCAGTTGGAAGCCTGGCAGGCCTGCGAGCAGCCCGGCAAGGGGAGCCTGGCAGTCCTGTGGCTGGAAATAGAGCCAGTGGTGAGCAGGGGGCTAGTGGCAGAGAACCTCTTCAGTCCAGCAAATTTCCTTGTTCGGTACCGATCAGGTCCCAAGGATGCTGGACCAGGGAGGACCAACCTGTATTTGTTGGTTGGTTAATGAAGTGAGTCATATAACTTGAGAAGCCTTCTCCAATGTATATAGTCTTTTCAGCCCAGTAAAATGGTAGTTCTTTACAGTGTGTGGTGCAAGACTCTGCTATGGACCAAGGTTCCCTGTAAGGTGTGCTCTTGCGCAGGCGTGGAGAGAGAATTTTAGTTCCACGCACCTCCTCAGAAGAGCCGCACAGCAGTGTGCTGCTGCAAGGTTAGTTAATGGTGGTGATGGGTTTGGTGCAGGTGTGGGGGCTCAGCCGGGTAGCTCTCTGCTGTCCCCAACTCCCCAGATCTGGAGCTGGGGTCAGGGCCATGTGGTGGCTGCCTGGCCACTCTGGCTGGGCAGCCACTACGCGGCCCACCCCAATCTTGGGGTGGGCTGCGTGGCAGCTGTCAGAGCTGGAGCCGTGGCTAGGAGTGTGCTGTTCCTGGGTTGGAGATATGCGGCGGGGGTGTCAGATGTGGAGCGGCCGGTGGAGGAATGTGTTCTCCCCACCCTGCAGGTGGACGGGACCGGGCGGTGCAAGGACAATGGAGGCGTCGATGGTGGCGGGGGGCTGGCCAAAGGAGCAGGCACGGGCTGTGGCACTGAGCGGGGAGAATGAGGACGAGAGCCAGCAGGGCCCTGTGGAATGCTGCAGGGAGGTGGCTCAGCTCAACTTGGACACCTGTGGCATGTGTGAGCAGCGTGTCTCGAGCCAGTGGCCCAAGCTGCTGCCCTGCCTGCACTTATTCTGCCTATTGCAGCCCGACCACTACCTCATTCTGCCCCTGGCTGCCCCATCCCTCTACCCGAGCACTCCTAAGGTGCAGCAGCCTATGGAATCCCCCTCCTCACTGGTCCCTTGGCCGACCTCACCCTTGCACTGCACACCTGGTAAGTGCCCTCTTTGTTGCCTTTTTCTGAACCTTTTCCAATGCCAATATATCTTTTTTTTGATGAGGTGACCACATCTGTATGCAGTACAGCCACTCCCGAGTTACGAACAAGTTACTTGGTCCGTAACAAGAAGTGTTCGTAACTCGGATCCCATAGAGTTACATGGGATCGCCGTTTGTAACTCAGATCCGCATTTACGACCACTTTGGTCGTAAATGTGGATGGTTGTAAGTGGAGGTGGTCGTAACTCGGGGAGCGGCTGTATTCAAGATGTGGACGTTCCATGGTTTTATGCAGAGACAATAAGATATTCCTCTTTCTTCTTCTCTATCTCTTTTTTTTTTTTTTTTTTTTTTAATTACTCCTAACATTCTGTTTGCTTTTTTGACTGCTGCAGCACACTGAGTGGATGTTTTCAGCAAACTATCCACAATGACCACAGGACAGACCCCTGGGGCACCCCACTAGTTACCTCTCTCCACACAGAAAACTTACCATTTATTCCTAGTCCTTGTTTCATGTCTTTTAACCAGTTATCAGTCCATGAGAGGACCTTAGAACATAATAAGAACATAAGAATGGCCGTACTGGGTCAGACCAAAGGTCCATCTAGCCCAGTAGCCTGTCTGCCGACAGTGGCCAGCACCAGGTTCCCCAGAGGGGGTGGACCGAAGACAATGATCAAGCGATTTGTCTCCTGCTATCCTTCTCCAGCCTCTGACAAACAGAGGCCAGGGCCACCATTTCTATCCCCTGGCTAATAGCCTTTTATGGACCTAACCTCCATGAAATTATCTAGCTTCTCTTTAAACTCTGTTATAGTCCTAGCCTGGCAAGGAGTTCCACAGGCTGACTATGCGCTGTGTGAAGAAGAACTTTCTTTTATTAGTTTTAAACCTGCTACCCATTAACTTCATTTGGTGTCCTCTAGTTCTTCTATTATGGGAACTAATAAATAACTTTTCTTTATTCACCCTTCCCTCTTATCCCATTACAACTTAATTTACTTAAGAACCTTTGGTGAGGGACCTTCTCAAAGGCTTTCTGGAAATCTAAGTACACTATATCCACTGCATCCCTTTGTCCACATGTTTGTTGACCCCCTCAAAGAACTCTAGTAGATTAGTAAGGCATGATTTTCTTTTACAGAAACCATGTTGACTTTCCCTCAACAAATAATGTTCATCTAGCTGTCTGACAATTTTATTCTTAACTATAGTTTCAGCTAATTTGCCTGCTACTAATGTTAGATTTACTGGTCTGTAATTGCCGGGATCACCTCTAGAGCCCTTTTTAAATATTGGTGTCACGTTAGATATCTTCCAGTCATTAGGTACAGAAGCTGATTTAAAGAATAGGTTGCAAACCACAGTTAATAGTTCCCCAGTTTCACAATTGAGTTCTTTCAGAACTTTTGGGTGAATGCCATCTGGTCCCGGTGACTTGTTACTGTTAAGTTTATCAATTTGTTCCAAAACCTCCTCTAATTACACCTCAATCTGTGACAATTCCTCAGATTTGTCACCTAAAAAGAATGGCTCAGGTTTGGACCATAAGTTCAATACCAGCGATGTAAAATCCAGTTTAATTGGTTAACTCCTTAAACATTGTTTAACTGATTAACCCATTAAAGGGTAGGTAGAGCGGGCAGGGATTTGCTCCAACCAGGCTGCAGCAGCTCCTCCACCCACTTCTAGGCTCAAGCAGTCCCTCTTCCCGCTGCAGGCCAGAAGCTGCTCCACCTCAGTACTTGAAATCTCACTGGTTTTGAACAAATGTCTTATTTCTTAATTGTTCCATCTTTATAGCATACAATATCTCTGGTTAGCCTTCACACCAAAGATCACTTACAGTTGTAATGTGAATATTTTTTTTCTCTTATCAAATGCTTTCATTACACTAAATGTGTTGTAATTTAAATAATTTTATGCTTGGAACAGATCTCTTTAGAGAACTGGTAAAAATGCTACATGAAATAAAAACCAGCTATATAGATAACCCAAAAAATCACTTACTGATTTTAATAATGATTTGATGTATCCAGTTTGTATATTAGCAATAGAAATCTCCAAGAAAGAAACATTATATCAGATGGTCCTATGTAGTTGAGGCTATATGCAAGAACAGAAGAGGAAAATACATAGCATGAAAGAACAAAAGAGTAAAATGTGACCATAACGCATACCTATAAATATGTTTCGGATGAAGTTCCAAGTTTATTCTAATAATTTCAGAAAATTGAGGCACAAGAAAAACACATTACCGAAGTTCTCATTCTTACTAAAAGTTCACTTTTCCAAGGTAATGAGTGTTTTGAGTGTCGTGTGTGTCTTTATACATACAAGTTGAAGATTGAGGTAGAACAGTTTTCTTTAAAAATGATTTGGTTATATACACACTGAAAACAGAACAATGGAACTGCTATGTAGATTCAGACATTATGTGGTTACTAATGTGTTTTCAGTGTACCACTGGATCATCAATCAAACTTTTAAATATTAACCCTCTGTCTATGTAGACTGAATACATGATAGTACACCAATATTAATTTTATTTATGGCATTAATATTGCAACCAGAATCCCCATGGGTACAAAAATCTTTATGAATGCATCCTGAACTTTTTATAGCAGGAGAAAAGTAAAATGTTTCTCTTGATTGCTCTCCTGACCACATGTATAATAAATGGACCTTAGGCCCCTTGAGACTGTTTAAGCAGCAGAGAGGCTATTATAAGACAAGTTAATCAAATTAATAATAACACTTTTCTTGTAAAATAGAACAGTACTATAGTATCCTCTTACTGTGTTAACCAGCTACTACTGATGAATTTAAAATCTGTTGCTTTGGCAGTCATCTTACATAAATTCAGTATTTATTTTATTTATAGTTTTGTGTGGTGCTCATCACTATAGTGCCTGACTATCCATTCATAGTTGTAAAAGATATTTTCTCATCCCCTTCCTAAGACCAGGAAGAATTATCCACATTTTACATATGCAGAATTGAAGTACAGAGACTGAGCTCAAGTTTTTAGAAATGCTCAGAATCCAAAACTGTCTATGCTTAGCTCCTCTGAAACTCCATTTTAAAGGGTCTGATCCAGCTCTCACTCAAGACAGAGACATTTTGCACTGACTAGAATTGGAAAGTGATGTGTGCATGGTTTTGTATGAGGTCCACATCAACTACAGGAATAAATTCAGAATTTCATGGATCCCAGTGCTATAGGATTTTAGTGAAATGTAAAACAGATAAATTATAGCCGGAGTTATGGTTGCCCAACACTTCCCATTATAATACTCTGTTTTCATCAGTTATAACTTTGCTGAACTTTAACTATCAAACTAAAATTATCCATTCCAGGTGTCTGCTTCATCTGCATTTTCTTGGAAATTCTCAATGACAATGGTCAAATAAGAATTGAGAATGAAATTGAGGGGAAAATGCATCATTTACCCATTTCATTTATGTATATAAATTTTGGCCACTGAATGAGGCAGAGTTCTGAGGATAAACTAGTACATAAACTCCTATAATTTAGCCTGTATTGTGATGCATATGCACATGGGGGCTCAACAACGGTTTCATGGTTAATCGTAATTCTAGTATTTCCCAGTTTTTGAGCCCTTGATTCTGAAATCTTGATGTTGTTTAAACTTGGTTGTTTTTTTTGGTGAAGGGTTATTTTTTGGTAGATTAATTGAGTTTGTGAAGAAGGCCTAAAACTCAGAAATGCCATCAACTTGAATGTATGTAATATGAATGCTCCAGCTGATCAATTCCAAAACTTCAGGTAATGTCCTAGGCATCAGTGGCCAGAACCCTGTTGTGGGTTTGTTATATTTTGTTTGAGGGGGAAAAAAAGTGACAAATAAAAATGGGACATTGGGGGACAAGTGAAGTCTCTGCCAGCTGTTTAGCACAGCCACAGCCTCAAATGCCTCTACTATTATCTTTAGCTCAAACAACTGTTAGTGGCATCCATTAATATCTCCCAGTATAAAAATACTCCAGTCTCATCTCTGCCTATTTTCCCAGTACAGTGTAACATGTTGACATCTTGAATGTCTTGTCTTCCGACAGAAGAATGAAGGGGAGGTGTTAAAACAGCCTCTGCCATTGGTGGGAGGGAAAAGGGAGAACCTAGTATAGAAAAGGGGCACAGAACCCCTAATGGTGGTATGGAGATTGTGGGACTCCACTATGGTGGCAAGGGGTTGAGGCAGAGGTATGGGGAGAGGATTAAAGGACTCTGCTGTGGGGGGCATATAGCACCCCTACCTTGGGGAAGAATGGGGGGCACATAGAAACCCTGGTATGGGATTGAAGGGAATGGAGGGTGTGAGGGAACTGGGAATGGTGGTGCATGTAGAGCAGCCCATATTGTGGGAGAATAGAGACCCTGGTATGGAAAAAGGGAGGAAAATGAGAGGTGCACACAAAACTTTAGCACAGTTCTTTGTGGGAAGTTTCAGGAGGAACCTGAAAAAGAGACAATTGGAAAGGTGTCACTTAGCTTGTGAAGAAAAGAAAATACAGGGATGCAAGAAGCACAGTGTGTGCAAGAATCTTGGACATCAGCAGCTGTAGTATGCACCTCTAGTTTAACCATTCCAGCTTTTTTTGTAATAGTTGGTTTTGAGTCTTTAGAGTCTCACAGTTGTCCAATTTCAAGTCAGCTCTGTTCATTCTTCATATTCTGTCATCCTTATTTTCTAGTGCTGCACATTTGGTCTTTCAGCATGTGTGGTCATGTGCCTCTCAATAGTATTACAGTGGCCAGGAAAACTAGCTTTGACTGGCTTAACCATTAGCCTTAGCATGAATCTGGACTACTGTTGTCTCACTAGCACTGGCATAATGCCAATCAAAATTGGGCTCTGCTGAGTGATCTGCCATTGAATTTGAAAGCCCTATGTGAACACTAGTGCACAACAGCTAATCTACAGCAGGCAGATAACCTATGTTGTAGGAAGAGTGAAGCAGGGTATACAAAGCAAAACTGAATAACAAAATTTTAAGCACAAAATAACACCCCACCTACACATGTGTACACACTAGATAACTATAAACAGGAGATGATAAATAAACAGATACAGCAGGCACCTTTTCATCCAACAACAGGTTACAGTAACTGGAGTTTTTCAGTTTTATCTGCTGTACAGATCAACACCTTTTTTCTTTGTAGGGAGATTTCTACTTGGACATTTGTGATTAGGACTCTAAAAATAGGCACAGAGCACATATAATTTGTACTTTCAGCCTTGATGTTCATCTTTTGAGGAAATACTTTGCAAGCTGTCTCCATAAAAGAATTTAAGAAATAGGGCTGTCAAGCAATTTAAAAAAATTAAAAACATTTAATCACGCTATTAATCGCGTGTGCTGACCCTTTGAAATGCTGCGATGGTGTTTCAAAGTGGCAGCGCTGAGGAAGTCTGGGATCAACTGGAGTCCTCAGTTGACCTCAGGCTCAGTGCAGCGGCCCCTTTGAAATGCAGCTGCAGCATTTCAAAGGGGCAGCACCTCAGGAGCCCGGGATCAGCTGGAGTCCCCAGATGATCGCAGGCTCTGCTAACGCTGCCCCTTTGAAACACAGTGGCAGCATTTCAAAGGGGCAGCACCGCGGGAGCCAGGGATCAGCTGGAGTCCCCAGCTGACTCTGGCTCCCTGCAACTCTGCCCCTTGGGAACGCTGCCCATCATTAAGGACTGGTCAGTTCCCGAGGGTGCCGAACCAGGGAGGTCCAACCTGTGTCCTCAACAGCAATTGATTTAATTGGATGACATTAAATTGGCAACTTGTCAGGTTCAGTGGCAATTAATTATCATGTTTTTACTGGGCTAGATTAATTTCTAGTGGAACTCTAAACAGTGGTGGAGTTATACTAGAAGTTAGTTTGGGTTTAATTCTGAGTCTTGCAATATAACTCTTTTACTTAAATGGGTATTCTTGTCATTGATGTTACTTTTTAAAATTAAAACCCCTACATTTAAAAAAATTGTTCATAAGGCAATAATTCACATAGTTTATAAGGACAGCTGTTTTTTGCATAACTTGTTATACCAGTGATGTGTTATTTAACAATAGGCCAAAATTTGAGTGGTTTATGGTAGCTAATGAACAAAACAGACAATGTTCATGTTCTGTATTTGAAGAGGCTGCTAATCTCCAGTTTGAAATCCCTCCAGAAATGCAAAGCAACATCAAGTTTAAGGATAGTTTCTAGTTTCATTACGTGATAAAAGCTGAAGACTTAATGTAAGGCTGCAGTTGAGTCACTTTTATCTACCTATGGTGCACAAACTTTTCCAGTTACTCGCCTTACCATTAACTGAATCTGTCTGTGCTCCCTTCCATTACTTCACAGCCAAACGATCCTCAGCAGTGGAGCTTGGTTCTGAAGATGGAGGTGGGCTGGAGGAGAGGGGGCAGAGCAAGCTGGAGGCTGACTGGAGTTGAGGCGGTAGCAGGCCTGGAAGTGTGACACTCCCTCCCTGGGGTTGGCCTGAGATTGGAGGTAGAGCAAGATTGGAAGGCTGAACAAGGTCAGGGGAGGAGCGAGGCTGGGAGTGAAGCTAGTCTTGTGGCAGAACAAAGCTGGAAGTGTGATGTGTCCTCCCTGACCTCTGGGAGGGCTGTCCTGGGCCCCACCATGTGCTTCCTGCTCTCCCCCTTGAATGTTCTTCCACACACCCCTAAAGAGGCATCTCTCACCATTTGGTGATTATTGAACCATTGTATTATGGATAAAGCATTTGGGTGAAACTTTCACTTCTAATATTTGCCTGTGGGGCTAAGAAGTCCTTTTTCTTCCCTGCATCAACCAAAACTGCATAGGGTTTGAAGCTATTTAAAAATAATCTGTATTTTAAGCCAGAAACTCCCACATTGGGTCTTTAAAAGGGATTTGGAAAATTGCCTAGAATAAGGAAAGACAAATTAAAATGGAAAACTAACTTGGGAAGGGTATTGCTTTGTTCAGTTACACTGAAATCAGTATTACTGAGCCTGAAAAATAATCTATATGGGGGAAGAGGAAAATTTATATAACAGAAAACTGCAGTAGTTCTTTTATTGACATTAGCAATATATAGAAAAATGAATGACAACAGACATTATCCAATGAATTTTGACATGATCTGCTAGGGCTGAACCTCTCTCATCCAGGACTCTCTGGTCCGGCAACCCTTCTACCTGCTCCCTATATACCTCTGAAATTTGACCTCTTGTGCTCTGTCCTCTCCAGACTATTGCAATCCCATTTTTCCCCACCTCAGCTCTTCTTTTGTGTCCCATTCTCCTCACATATCCAGTCCCAGTTTCTACTCCTGTGCCTTCTCATGCTGGTTCCAGTGTACTTACCTAGCATGTACCCCTAAGTCTCTCCCCACCCACCCACCCACCTTCCTCCCAATCATTTTGCCTGCCATTCCTCGTTGCCCCCAGCTTCTCATCCAATTTGTCTTTTTTCACCCTACATATTCCCCCACCAAGCCTTCAACAGTGTTTCTCACTCTTGGATCTGTGTCTGTTCTGTGTCACCCTCCCACCCCCCCCACTATTAGGTCATGCTCCACACTTAACCTACTCCAGCCCCACTGACTCCTGGTCCCTGGCTTCCAGCTTCTCACTCTTCCCTCCCTGCCCCCCCTTCCATCATCTCACAGCTTGCTGTCCCAGTCTACTCCATCAAATCCCCGAGTTTGTTTCTTGTCTCTTCTGCATTTGAATCAGGCAGTTTCTTTCTCCGTGCAGCTTTTGGGTGCCATGGGTGATTATTGAGCACACAGGAAAGATAGGCTCCCTACTTTCAGTTCCTGTGCCTAATCTACAACAGCCCAGAACAGCAGTTACAAGTAAAGTCCTATTAAATTTTGGGTTGAAGTATGCTCAGTACAGATGGAATCTTTAGGGAATGTAACTGCAAATCTCTAGCAAGTGTCAATTGAATATGTATGAATTATGAGTGTGTGTGTGTGTGTGTATATGTATATATATCTATATAGATATATATACACGCACACACATATTTGGATAGATTTTCACAAGTACAACAAAAGGCACATCATTGACGAAGTCCATCCCACTGTCAATTTTTTTTGTCCCTGCTCCAAAGTACTAGACTTTTTCTAGGAAATGCTAACTGGAATTTTTGAAGACAGGCAAAATATTTTTCTCTAGCCTCTTTTTTCTGGGAATAGCTAAACCATTTTGGCTGAAATAGTTTAAGAAAGAAAGGGAAAAAAAAAAACATCAGTCACCCAACACTGAAAATTGTAGCCCAAATGGTTAAAGTTGTCGAAGTTTTATAAGCAACTAACAATATGGTCTGGTAATGGGACATGTCAGGGTGATACTTATTTATTAGTAAGTACTTCCAACCCAATCTAATAGAAACTCTTTATTTCTCAGGGTTAAATCACATCAATATCTATTTTGCTATTCTAATCCTAAAGATATAGACAAAAATGTCAAGCTCTGTCTTGAAGTGGTTTATGCTATTTCTGTTGCTCCTTTAGTAATCACTTAAGTAAATGCATCCTTTAAAGAAATGTGGGTTTCTTAGGGGTAGTACCCTACTTAGCTTCAGTTTACTGTCTTTGGTTTTCAGTGGATGATCTCAAATAGTTTAGTTTTTTTTTTTTATTTCTTTTATGGATTTTATATACAGGTTGAACCTCTCTAGTCCGGCATCCTTGGGACCTGACAGGTGCCAAACCAGAGAATTTGCTGAGCCACAGGAGGCCAATATTGTCTAGCAGCATTACCAACATGTCCATTGCTTACTAGACTCTTAGAAGACATAGAGGAGTAAATTAGTGGTAAATAACAGCACAGGACACTCAAAGCCAGGACTGGTGCCTGTACACTAATTTTATGGGGCCTCGGGAAACCTGGCCCACACCCATGATAAACCGACATCTGGCTAACTAAAATCATGCCGAACCATGGATGAGACCAGTGTGCTGGACTAGAGGTTCAACCTATACCTCAATAAAATGTTGCCTTTCCTTGTCAGTCCTCCAACCAAATTGCAGTACTCTGACATGGCAAAACAATCATCATAACCAAACCCTACAAATACTGAATTCCTGGTGATTTTATGTCTTTTGTGTACTATCATGATAAACTACAACTTGTATTGCAAATGAAGCATTAACTATAGAAAAATATACGCGAGATCTGTTAAAATCTGACATCTAGGAATTGGTGACCTCCACATTGCAAGTATCTATTTTGAAAATTGGCAACTATATCAACGAGATAAAGAGAATCCGTCATCTTTGTAGGATCCATAAACATGCAGAAGCTTCAGTTGCTGGTTTTGCAGTATTTTATGTGGCATGATTTCTTACACGATTATTGTGGATCTTACAAATATGATGGATTTCATTTAACATTTCAGTGATATAGTAATGGTTTTTAAAAATAAGTGCATCATTTTATGGTTTTGTGTTATTTTAAGTGGCCAAATTTATACCACAGTTATTCCACAGAAACCCCATTTGCATGAAACAAGAAAGGAGTTTGGCTCTCTGTTTTTAGAGAGATAAAAGTTATAATTACATAACTTCTGTCAAATCAGATTTTGTACAGCTGTGCTCAGTGGTTGCAATTTAAAAAGTGAGCATTTATCAACAGCTAATTTTATTCTTTCAAATACCACATAGTGGCATCTTATTCATTTCCCCTTCCATAACTTTGTGATTAGAAATCAGTATTCACATTCTTACATGACAAAGATGCTACTTTAGTACTGTTTCTACTCTAGAATTTAATGGTTTGGATTTGAGCCATTGAGTTGGATAGAAGCTATGTAAGCAAAAATGGCTTGCTTAATAAACAAAAGCCATGTTGATTCAGTTTAAGGGCTCCTGCATTTGATTGGCATTCATTCTAACGACATTCTAAAGTTTTTGTTGCAATGCCTTCTGGGTGCCTATCTTACAGTTCGTGGAACTGCTTGAAGCAGTGTATTCTGTGAGATTGAGACTTAAGGCAGTCTAGGTGTGAGTAAAAGTGAAACTCCTGTAATTCCACAGGAAAAATCCCTGATTTCCCAGGAGTAACAGATATGAATTCAAAAAACACATTTACAAAGGTAGAATAGCTTTTGTAAAGATGTAAACTGTACCACGTGTTTAAAATTGTAATTGTAGATAGACTGGCCCTGAGATCTAAATCTTTTCTTTAGATCATAGGTTCTCAAACTGGGGGGCACGAAGAAATTGGAAGGGGGGGGTGCGAGGCGACCCAGACTCCTCCCTTCCCCAGTCAATCTCTCCCAAGAAAAAGCCCAGTCCGTCCAGGTTTAAAAAAAAAAAAAATCACAAAATACCATGTGAAATGTCAGGTATTTGCTGTTTTTTCCTGGCTCTGGCATCCACTGGAACATGCGCGGCTCGGGTGGGAGGGAGGATGGAGCATCCCGGGCAGACTTCAAAATGGCTGCCTTAAAAGGGCAATGCCTGCTCTGCTCTTAAAAGGGCAATTTTGGGGAGGGGGGTAGATAACTTTTCCCCTGGAGTAACCGGCACCTTTACACTGGTCCCGAGAATTAAAGGGGCTATGACTTTTTTGGGACCGGTCAGTACCTTTTTTTTTTTTCCTCTCAAGTTTTGCTGCTATTTTTTTGGGGGGGGTGAGGGTTTCTCAAAAGTAAAAGAGGGGTGTGATGCCGAAAAGTTTAGGAACCGCTGGTTTAGATGTTTCAGGGCAGCTTCTGTTGAATTCAGTATGAGCTGTGATGTCAAACGTATGTCTATTAGATTGATTATTGCACTTACGAATCTTTGTTGGCTTGCTCATGGACTCATTGCTCAGTGTGTCTACACAGCACCCTAAACTTGAAATAAGATACGCAATTTGCTCCAAGCAAATTGCGTATCTTATTTTGAATCTTTCAAAATAGCTTATTTTGAAACTTGGCCTACACAGCACCAAATTTCAAAATAACACTATTTTGAGCCATCTCTTATCCCTCATGCAACAAGGTTTAATGGGATGGCAAAATAGCATGCTCATTATTTTGAATAATATTTCGAAATAACGGGTGGCTTGTGTAGATGCAGGGTAGCTATTTCGGGATACCTCTGGTATCCCGAAATAGCTGCGGAGTGTAGACATACCCTCAGTTTCTTACCTAATGAATTTCCTTAAGCCTATAAATGACAAATAATTGATTTGTTTCCTCACTTATACTGTTCTTCTCTGTCCCCAGACACAGGTGCACTGTACTCCCTTTTAGATAAACAAAAGTATTTTAATATGGTCCACTACAGCATGGCACTTGGTATCTTTCTCCAAGATTAACTCTAATTAACCCTATTACTTTCTAGATTTTAATAGGAGTAAAATTATATTGGTGAGGTGTTAAGTTCTACAAACTTGAAATAATAATTTGGATCTAGTTAGCCACAAGTTAGGAATAGATGCACAAAAACCCACCTTCTGCTGGCTAATAATCAAATATTAGCATATGAATGTTTGCAAAGGGAAAGACTTGAATTCAAAGTGGAAACAAAATTGTTTAAAAAGATTTAATCTTTGGTCACCATGATCTCCCTGTCCATGCTGCTTTAATGAATTTATGGTTTGCAAACAATCAAGCTTTCTTCCACAATGGGAAAATGATGGAGCAGCACATTCCATCTTTGGCTTGGCTGGATATAGCACAGCATAAAGGCTCCAGGTACTGGGGCTGTCTTGCTTTGCATTGAGAGAGGTCCTTCCTCCCCTGCCCCCCCGCAAAAGCACAGGCTTGTAACAGGGAGAAACCCCAGCTTCAGAGTCTTTACAAGTCATTTTCATACAATACAATTCTGGGAATTATCACCTCAGCAGCTGTGTTCAGTGAGGACTTTACACACAAAGGTAAGACTGATAGAAGATGGTGCTTTAAGCAACTATTTAGTCTTTAGCAGATCAAGTAAAATTGTACTCATCTGCATCTGTCTCAAATGTTTTTATTTACATTTAAAGGAAAGCTACTTCCTGAATTATAAAGGATGACTAAAAATGTAACATTTTATAGTTGATGGCTGTTATTATCTAAGATACTAGGCTGTTATAATTAAAATAACTAGTCCATTGCAGTGGTCCCCAACACGGTGCCCGTGGGCACCATGGCGCCTGCTGGGGCATTTATGGGCGCCCGCCTAGTGACCAGGCCTGCCTAGTGACCAGAGACTTTCCTGCCACGGTTGGGGGCAGAGGCTGATCAGGGCTTAGGAGCAGCTGGACCCCAGTGCCATTAGGTAAGCACATCAGTAGACTGTGCTCATCTAGGCGGCCTTGAGGAAGAATTTCAGCCAAGGCCACCTGTGAAGCTCTCCACTGTGCCTCTCCACAAGGGGCCCCCTGCATTGCCCCATGTGTCTTTCCTCCCCCACCTTTCCCTTTCTACCTCCCCCCTCTGCAGACCAAATAACTCTTTTTGGTTGGAAAACACAACTTTTTCGGGGGGGGGGGAGGGGAAGAGATATACACAACAGGGGAGGGACTGGGGAAAGAACCTGGAATGAGAGAGGGGGCTTAGGCTTGGGCTGCTGGGGGAGGTCCCACCGCCACGTGTTCAGGGGGCTTGGTAGCCCCTGAGTGGGCTAGGAGAAGTCAGGGGGGCAGGGAATAGGGGGGCACGGTGGCGGCTCACTACATACACATGTCCATGAGCTCCATGACTGATGTTATTGAGAAGCACATAGCCTCAGGCTGGCATGGCAGCTGCTCCCATATGGCCTTCCTCTGTTCCTGGTCAGCCTGGTACTCCTCACGGCCCACTTCCAACGCTCCTCATCAGGGACTGGAGGCAGGCCATCTGGTCTCCCAGCAAGCCTTCCCTGGTGTGCTTCCTCCAGCAGAACTTGCAGGGTTGAGAAGATGGCATCAGAGGTGGTGGATGTGCCACACTCACAGCTGGGCCAGCTATAAAGAAAAGTGACAAGGGCAGTCATACCAGGAGACACTGTGCATGAAGCCTAGCCCTAATCTGAGCTGACACTAAAGGTCCTGGTTCAGATGATGGTGATGTGCTTCGAGCAAAGCTATCTGTTGCCTACACAGCAGGTGCTTTCCTATAGGAGCATGGACATCCTAGGGGAGCATCGCTAACCCCACAGCTCAGGCACAAGTAGGCATGGGAATGTAGTGGCCAGGCCAGGAGCCTATGGACAGGAGGGGGAGAAGCAGTGGCTGAGCTTCATTCGGTGTCCCACACATGCCAGGTCTAGCACTGGTGGTATCCTGCAGAGGGGGAACTTTTATCCCTACCTGCTGGGGCACGTGTTGAGGGAGGTGTATGTGAGCAGCAGGTGCCGCTTGCTGAAGAAAGTGCTGCTGGGTTCCCCTCTTTTTCATGGCCCCAACAGGTTCCCATGCAGGAGATTGGTCTCTTCCACAGCGCCGTGCTTGACCGGGAGTGGATGCTGCCCAAGTGCGAGCATGAGCCTGTGCCATGTGCAGCACTGCTGTGTGTTTTCATGACCTCAGCTTCCTTAGTGGGGGCTTGGCATGGGAAGGTGTCCCACCACAGTATCCAGAATAAGGCAGGCCTCTCCAGGAACCTTGTGAGAAGGTCCAAGAAGTTCATGTGTGAGCGTGTCATGGGGCTCAGTGCTCTGGATTGGCACTCCATCCACTCTGGATTGGCACAGGCTGATGTGAGAGCCCCAGGCTAAGGCAGCTGAGTGAGGAGCGCATAGACCCTTGTAGCCCACTGTCTGCCCCTGTGTGTGTATAGGGAAAGTTATGGAATTCACCTGAAGTGCCTTTGTCATGATTGTCCGAGTCCTGGGAGACCTCCTGGGAGGGAGGGAGGGACTGGCTCCAGGATGAGGATCAGCTCCTGGCTTGTGGGCATGGTGTCCTGGCTAGCCTACTCCTCCTCTCCAATCCCACCCTCATGGAGGCTGATGCCAGGAGTCCTGGCCACAGTCAACAACGACAGGGTAGAGGTGACCAGCCTCCTCCCAGGATGTCATCCAGCTGCTCATAGTAGAGTTAGATGAGCGGTGCCACCCCAGAGTAGGAACTTTGCTCCCTGGCCTTTGTGTAGATCTGCTGGAATTCTTTCATTTTCATCTGGACCTGGTCCAGGGTCCTGGTGTGTAGTCCTCCATCCATACACATTGGTATTGTGCTTCTTGGTGCGGAGAGCCTGGATGTCCCCTATAAAGTGGGGCTTGCTGCCGCAGGTGCCTCCTGCTGGTCACTTGGGAGTTAGCTTTTAAGCTCTGGAGTGCCCCCTTTCAGCTGGTGTCTCACCTGCTGTTCTCTATCTTCCTCCACCTCTGTGGTGGGACCCACATCCCTCCTAGACCATGGTGTCCTCCCCTCTGGGTACTGCCCTGCCATATGCCTCCACACTCTGTAGTCCTCCCCCTCTGGAAACTACTAACTCCCCATGCCCACTTGCCTAAGTGACTCATTGCCAGTCATCTAGCCCCTTAACTCAGGGGAAAACTGCAGTCTTAAATGGCCACTCATCATTGGCAAGAGGATGTGGACCTGCTGCCTTTGCCTACCCTGGCTGCCTCCCTGCAGCCCTAGTCCTCTGAGGCCTTGCTTCATGCCCTGCAGCCTGGGAGTTTGCCTGGCCTGAGCTTCTCCAGCTCTGCCTGCCTTCCCCAGCCCTCCTCTGTGTCAGGAAGCCTCTCACTTCGCTGGTAGCTAGGTCCCTCCTGCTCCACAGCTGGAGCAAGAGTGAGTCTGAGACTTTACTCCCCTCCAGGAGTCTATTTATACTGCCCTCAGCTGGGCCCTAATTGGCTGTATCTGCCACAGCAGCTGGCTGCACAGCTCCACTAGCCCTCTCCTGGGGTGGGCTTTAACCCTTTAAAGGGCCAGTGCGGGGCAGATGCCCTGTCACGTTCCCCTAGACCTCGGTGAGATCCAGGATTTCCGCACCAGTCCAGGATGGTGCCCTCTTTTGCCCCTCTCCAGGGTGCTGCAGGTATGTTGACAGCCGAGAGGGGTACAGAGAGAGCAGTGGGGACATCCATGACTTCACTCAAGGGTGCTGTGTGGCATGGAGCTAGCAGGGCTTTCCTGGTGCCATAAGCCCTTTCCCTTCTGCCTGTAGCTTTGAAGTCTGCAGGAGAAGGGAAGCATTCGAGTTGTCAGGAGTGTGGCCAGCGCAGCCACAAGTGCAGCTGCGAGAGGCCTCTGGAGGCCTATTTCAAAACAGCAGCAGCTGAGCGTTACACTGACACTATTTCGAAATAAGTGTTATTCCTTGTGACCAGCAGGAGTTATTTTGAAATAACCAGCCTGTTATTTTGAAGTGTGGATGCTCTGCTTATTGTTTCAAAATAAGGGGAGGGCTTACAGGTTTGATGAGGCTCCCAGGTCAATTGGGAAAACTCCTGTTGACCTGAATGGTGAGGATCAAGTTCTACATCAGCATCTTTTAATGTTTCCACTTGATTACATTATTCAGGTTTCACTAAATAAGACACATTTGCAGTTCTGTGCATGATTTCACCAGTACTACAATTATCTTAATACGATAATTTCCCTTTACAATTAAGTTTTCCATCTGCATAATCTCTTTAATTAATCTTGCAGTACAACTGGGATTTTTTTTGTGGATTACTGTATCTATGATAGTATCTATACTGGTATTCACTATAATATATCAGGAAATTACTTGAGGAATACAAGATTAAATACATCATTGTATTCTTACTTAAAAGAGGCCATCTGCGTTAGCAGGTATTAAGTAGTACTAGATCTGGAATCTTCCCACTGTCATTACAAAATTAATGAAATCAATACAGTGGTGTTGTACTGGGTGGGGGCTTTAAATATTTTGTGTTCTTGTTGTGACTATGTAATTTGCTGGATGAACCTTGCACATCCAGTGTTTCATCATGACCAATTTCTGGTTGGTATACTTTTATGGGTGTTTTATATTGTATCTTGTATAATATCTTTAATTTCCAGTTACCACTGGTGGTAAGCACCAGGTTATTTTCTGTGAGTACTTGGTCTAGTTGGCTGCTGCTGCTGAAACTGTTGCTACTGCTGGTCATATGAAAGTGATTTGTCTCCATGAAAACACCATCTGTGCTGTAATGTAAGGCTGCTCATCCAGTCCATGTATTCTTTTGGAATTGCATTTTTGCAGATTTCTGTAGGAAATCTGTTCTTTTACTGTCAACTCATCTGACAGGCAGAGGACGTCTACACAGCAGTGCTAAACTCGAAATAAGCTACGCAACTTGAGCTATACTAATTGAATATCTTAAGTCAAAATAGCTTATTTCAAATTAAGGCACATCTACACAGCACTCATTTCAAAACAGAACACACTTCCTCCGACTTCCCTTAATCCGCGTAAAATGAGTGTTACAGGAGTCAGAGTAAGAAGTCCTCTGGCTGAACGTTATGTCAGAATAACTGCTTGTGTATAGAGGCACACTTTGTTATTTCGAAATAACGTCAGTTATTCTGAAATAACAGTGCTGTGTAGACATACCCTCAGTGAAAGTAGTTTTTTAACACTGGATTGGAAGACTCACTTGAGTATATACTGTAAGAAGTCTGGTAGGGAGTGTACTGGATGGCTCAATAGATTATTTTTTTTCTAATGCCTATGATTCTAAGGGAAAAAATACATGCACAGAAGGTCAGATTAATGTTTTATGTACAATTTTGTCATCTTTTCTCATTATTAATGCCTAAGTTCATATAGATGCTTTGCATAATATTTTGGAGACCAAAAGCATTTGCTCCCCATTTTGTTGCTCTCTGAAAGATCTGCCAGAAGACCCTCTGTTTTTCAAAACCTTTTCAATTATTTGTTGTCTTTGCTGTTGATATATTTAAAGACTGAAAATGTTTGCCCAGTCCAATACTTAAAATAAAGCACAAGAAAGCTTTGAATATGATTAAACACATTTCAGTCTTGTTATAACACAAACCACAGAAACTTTGCTATTGTGGTTACCACAGTGTTATCAGATGTTTTCGTGTGCGTATTGCCTTCTAGGCAGTTCACAGTTAACTGTAAAAACATTTGTATCTCTGAGATTGTATATACCTACTCATGTTATCATGCTGTCCAAAGAATAAATTCCCTTTTTTTAGGCATGCATGCAAAGAACTACATTTATTTTCCTCCTTTGATCACCTCATTTGTACTCTGCCCACTAATCCATTTCTGCTGAAACTACGTCACATTCCAAACCTTTGAGAAGCTGTCCAACAGCTTCTACTGCCATTTACTTAAAAACAAAAATCCCACAAAAATTACACTTGCTGTATTCAGTCCTTGACTAGGGATGGCATTAAAGTCTGGTGTCTCGTTACGTCCTAATGCTAGAAATACACACTATGCTTTACTGCTGGAATTTGTGATAAATACAGTGTTGTTATCTAGCTCAGGTGGATTGTGGCATAACAGACTTTAAAATTATTACACCCTGATGCCCTCATGTAAAGGACTTTAACACTTAATCTGATAAACCTGTCATTCTGTGATCTGTACATGGAAACTCAGGCAGCCTATTGTTTTAAGCAGGGGTAAATACAAAATAGTGCTGTGACATGAAAAATTATTCCCAAAAGGCCTACAAGAATTTTTCTTCTTTGAATGCTTGCTCATGTTGATTCCATTGTGTGTGCTCACCATATTCATCAGTGTTGTAAGTTTTTCCCTCAGTGGTATCCGTAGGAGACCGGCTCTGGTGCCCTCTGGAGTGATATGTCTATGCATTGATAAAAAGGGCACTGCTTCCTCTCTATTCCCTCAGTTCCTTCTTACCATCAGTGTTGGTTTTAGAGCAGTGGTCTCCATCCTTTTTAACCACATGATCACTTTTTCAATGTAAGTGCAATGTAAGATCTACCTCAAACCCAAATACCCTTGCCCCACTTCCTTCCTGCCCCTCTGAGGCTCTGCCCCTGTTTTACGCCATCTTCAAAGCCTCACCTTGCTCAATCCATCTACCTTCCTCCCTGAACCTCATTCAGTTTCACCAGGCTGGGGTAGGGGGTTGGGGTGCAGGCTCTAGTCTTAGGCCAAAGGGTTCGGAGTGTAAGAGGGACTCCGGGCTTAGCCCAGGGTGGAGGATTGGGGTACAGGAGGGGTTTCAGGGTGCAAGCTCTGGGAAGGAGTTTGGGTGCAGGGGGACTCGCATCTGGGGTAGGAGGTTGGGTGCAGGAGAGGGTTCTGGGCTGGGACGGGTTCAGGAAGTAGGCTCTGGCTGGGCACTGTTTAACTGAGACGGCTTCCGGGTGGTGGAGCAGTGGGGTTAAGTCAGGCTTACTTCTGCCCTGGCCATGTACAGCAATGGCTCCATGGTGCCATGTGCTGCCCCTCATCCACTGGCACTGAGCCCACAGCTTCTATTGGCCATGGTTCCCCATTACTGATCAATGGGAGTTGCAGGAGTGGTGTTTGCAGGCCAGGACAGCATGTGGAGATCCCCTGCTCTGCCTTTTTCAGGGGCTGCAGGGACGTGCCAGCCGCTTCCGGGAGCAGCAATTTCCATAGGGATAATTACTCCAGCCATGACAGTTTAGGCATTTTAGAACTCACTACTCAAATAATTAAATTTAAGCGCAACAGAGAGATGGAAATTATGAAATGCACAGACCAGTCAAAAACCAAAAATAACCCACTTTGCAAGTAGTAACAGAAGTAACAACAACCCCCCATGTATGCATTGGGAGATGAGAGTGCAGGACAGTGTGTGTTTGTAAGAATGACAGACACACACAGTGTGTTGCCATGTTCCCTCCATCCCCTTCTCCCTGTGTGGAGATGGGGTATAGAAGTGGGGGGTGAGGGACACCCTGACATCAGCACCCCCTCTTCTTCCTTTCCCACCCTGCACAGCAAGCAGGAGGCTTCTGCGGGGTGGGGGGGGCAGCTCCACGGCAGAGGGCAGGAGCAGCATGATAGTGAATGGAGAGGCAACTGAAGTGCCAGCGCTTGATAGCTTCTTGGCCAAGCCAGTCAGGATCTCCTATCAGAGGCTTCAAGATCTACCAGTAGATCCCGATCTACTAGTTGGTGACCACTGTTTTACAGTATCTCCTTGCCTTGGCAAGCTTTCCTATCTCAACTGTGTCTAATAGTGAATTTGTTGTGTATATATAGTTGTCAAAAGTTGTATAGTTAATAGTTCCCTTAGGGTGTGTCTAGACTACAGGGTTTTTTCGAAAAAAGTGGCTTTTTTTTTTTTTTTTTTTTCCAAAAAACTTCCCCTGCATCTAGACTGCTGCCGCGTTCTTTCAAAAGTAAATCGAAAGAAAGCAGCAGTTTTTTCGACCACGGAAAACCTCGTTTTACAAGGAGTAATGCCTTTTTTCAAAAGTGCTCTTTCGAAAAAAGGTGCTATTTAATGCAAACTGTGCTTTTTCGAAAGAGAGCATCCAGACTGCCTGGGTGCTCCCTTTCGAAAAAGCGGCTTGCTTTTTCGAAAGTACTAGTTGTAGTCTAGACGCTCTTTTTCGAAAGAGGCTTTTTCCAAAGTATCTTTTGAAAGAGGCTTGTAGTCTAAACATAGCCTCAGTGTTAAGTTAGAATTAATTAGTCCCCTACTGGACTTAGTCTAGGGATAGGGCATTCTTCAATCTGGGGGCTTCAAGCCTTCTGACTGGTGCCAAAAACCTCTGCCAGTCAGTGATTCCCCACAAGCTGCCTGAAGTGGTTAGGGGAAACCCATGTGGGCAACAAGTGTTGCATTTGCAAGAACTTCAGACCACGGACCAAAACAGGAGCAGGATATTTGTCTTCAAGCACTCCTTATGGAGTTTGCCCTCTCATCAGCCTTGGAGCCCACAAGATTAGACTCTACTCCAAGCACCATAGCACTCCAAAAGCATCGACCTCAGGCTGGTGCTGATCTCCCTCCCCAGTACTAGCTAAAAAGCAAAGAAAGGCCAGGAGAAGGTGTTCTACATCCTGTAGAGGGAGGGAGAGCGCTGGAGGAGAGCAAAGACTCTCACGGGTCAGCTCTTCCTTTCTGGATGATGGCCAAGCACCAGCTCCTGGAGAGCTGTTGAGGCACTTGGTGGTTCTATCCAAGCCAAAGATCTTTCAGGCTGCTCAGGACATTGTCCCTTTCAGTGCCGCCCACACTGGTCAGTGGGGTGCCCTGTTTGAGGGTCCTGGGACCCTTCCAGCAGTTTCTATCAGGGCAGCATGCCTGATGCAGGGGGTTCCCCACCAGCATTCGCCAGACAGTACCACCAGCCCCTGGATGCAGGTCCATTTACCTTCCAGTGATTCCATTGTTGGTCCCTGGATTCTAGGCAGCATTCCTCAGAATCTGGGCCTGATTGCCAGCAATCTGGTACAGACCTGCAGAGGCACATCACAAATCCCCAGAGTCCCAATGCTGGGAGCATTCAAGTTGGCCTACCAGTCCTTGGCACCACTCTGGAGGGTTGAAATGCCAGTTCCTGGAGTCCCATCACTGGTCTCCAGATCACTAGTACAGATCACCATGAGCATGTCGATGGTCTTTGAGACATCAGTCCTCTCATTCCTGGTCTTTGGAGATCGCTGCTCTCAAAGTGTGAGGTGTCACTCGCCAGGGTGCCATCATCAATCCGTTAAACACCACCACTGGTCACTGGAGTCCTGGTGCAGGTCCCCATTGGAGGTCTGCAGAGAGATAGCTCATGGGAACTAGGGAGACAGGTGGTTGTGGTACCAACCTGGTCCGCCAGACAAGTCTCTACCTCTTGGGCTGTGACAGCAAGAGGGAAGATCTGCCTGCAAGCCACGGTCACCCACCAGAGACTTTGGCATTTCCCTTTAAGTCACCAGTGGCCACAAGGCACCAAGGCCAGAGGCCAGCCCCTGGCAACTGTGGAACCCCTATGGGCATCTGCATCTGTCACAGGGGCATTGGTCAGTCTCAGGAAATACGGAAGATGATCAGCAACAGTCTCCCACCTGTCCCCTCATTCTGAGTCACAGCAAGCTCCCTCTGGGGACATTCAGTCTCAGTCAAGATTTCCCTAGCAGAAGCAGGGGAGTTAGAAGACCCACCTGTACATGCCTCATCATTTTTGCTTGATAAGACAATATTAGAGCCTTCTCACAATGTCCCCAAGATGATGTTAAGGCCCACTTGGAGCCTTTGAAGAGGGTAGCATCAAACCTGGGGCTGGAAGCCAAGGAGCTGGTGAAGCCATCTGATACCATGTTCAACATATTAAGTGCAGCAGCTCCCTCCAGAGTGGCATTACCACCACACAAGAGAGTGGTGAAACTAATCAGGGCCCTGTAGCAGACACCCTGCTCCCCTTCTCCAAGGAGGCAGAAAGAAAATACTACACCTCCACTCATGGTTTTGAATATCTATATACCACTCTTTTCCAATCTCACAGGTTGTGTCAACAGCCAATGAGCACAATAGACAGGGTCACCAAAAAATGAGAGAGACTCAATTTCTTTGGTAAAAGGATATATACTATGTCCAGCTGAGAGTGGCCAACCACTAGGAGAACCCAGAAAGTAATTCTTGGCTGTCCTCAATGTGGGCAGTGCTGTGACCAGGGCAACCCTCCAAGCAGCTGCAAATTCTGCAGTCTGGACTCTGGCTTTAGACATTTCTATGAGTTGTATGACCTGGTTATAGTCGTTGGGCCTGCTGGGTGAGGTTCAGCAATCCATCTGGAACCTCCCATTTGATGGACTGGCACTGATCTCAGAACAGATAGACAGTAAATTATGTGGCTTAAAAGAGTCTAGGGCTCTCTGGGCCTTTACATGCCAGGGTCTGCAAGGAAACAGTTTAATACGCAACAGTTGTAAGAATTTAAAACAGCCATATTGAGTCAGACCAAAGGTCCATCTAGCCCAGTATCCTGTCTTCTGACAGTGGCTAATGCCAGGTGCCCCAGTGAGAATGAAGAGAACAGGTAATCATCTAGTGACCCATTCCCTGTTGCCCATTCCCTGTTCATTACGATCCCACCACAGATACTTATCTCCCTGCTGTGGTTGTCCGATCTGATTCTGGAGTTGGAAAATGTGCATGACCTTGGTTGGGGAGTGCATCTCAGTACACTGGAGATTGAGGGGTTATGCTGTTATCCTTAAACGAAGCACACGAGATCTTTTATAGGGGAAAAGGCAGTACGCCACATTTATTGAGAATATAACAGTTACATATGATTTTCAATCATTCACACACAAACACCATAGACATACGCAGTCCCGCCAGACGATGTTATAGTTACCAGTCCAGAGTCTGTATCAATCTGGCCACAGTGGCCAGTTAGATTGATCACAGAGGGAGAGCAGGGCCTTTGTCGGTTGTGCGATCCGATGCTCCTCTGGAGTTGGTGGCAACACGAACCCAAAGTTCCATAGCAAGGCACCCTGCTTTTATAATCCTTTTCTTTGTTGAAGTCTATGGATTCTGCTGTGTCAGTCTGTGACCGGAGTGTTATCTTTTTGCTGTCAGTGTTCCCAAAACATTTCCAAAGCTCATCCTGTAATCAATCATCGTTCAGGGGTGCTGGCTCCGCTTTAAGGCCGTCAGTCTGCCAATAATCCACTCATTCTGTGAGTAGGGGTACTCATCGATGGTTCTTCTTTGACGCCGGGTAATCTAGTTTTCAGCCACGCTCACCCCTCCTTCTTTGGCCATCTGGTTCTGAGCAGTAACTTTTGCACCTTTATCTCGACACATACATACCACTTTCACACATAAGCAATCTTTTACAAAGACTCTCGAGAAAGAGCATAACATCAATATCTGCATTGGGCAAAGCAAAAAGGCATTGTAAATCGAACAGTTAGGGCCTTAGCCTTCAACATTCCTCTAGTCTCATTAACACAGAAACAATACCAAAACTTTATCTTTCTACTTAGGCCGATTACTAAACTCACTAAACTTTAAAACAAAGGAATATGCATTTAACTGAAAGGACTTAATTTAATAAAATATTAAATGTGTGTTAATATGTTACCTTACATTACTATATTATTGTTACATGATTAAACTACATTGCTTACATCATTAAACCTAAAATACAAATATAAAAAGGATAAAACTTTTAATCCTAACAATGCTCTTGAGCTTGTGTTACATATAAATATCAGGGAGCTCAGAGCCATTTGTTTGGCTTGCAGTCTCTTCCTTCCCCGGCTGTCCAGTCAGCTGGTGCAGGTGTTGATGGACAACACAGACTCAAGTTCTATGGGTATGTCTGTGCTTGCTCTCTAGTCCGAACTAGGGATGCAAATGGAGCATACCAAAGTTGCTAATGAAGCGCGTGATTTAAATATCTCGGCGTTGATTGGCATATTAAATGTCGCCATTTTAAAAATCCACTAGTCCGACTAACTCGCCGCATGTAGACGCGGTATTCGAAAGAAACCCCTTCCCTCGGATTAACTGTTACTCGAGGAGTTTCAGGGGTTTCTTTCGGAATACCGTGTCTACACGCAGTGAGTTAATTCGGACTAGTGGATTTTTAAAATGGCGACCGGACGCGAATATGCCAATCACGCGTGGGATATTTAAATCCCGCAGTGCATTAGCAACTTCAGTATGCTCCATTTGCATCCCTAGTTCGGACTAGGGAGCAAGCGTAGACATACCCTATGATAGCATGCAGGAGGAAGCACATTTGTTGGCTCTGAGCCAGGAGGTCCTCCATTCATGGGACTTCTGCAGTCAGCATGCAATTCACCTGGAAGCTTGGCACCTCCCTGGTGTCCGGAACATGCTGGCAGATCACCTCAGCAGGTCATCCTTCTCTCTCCAGGAGTAGTCCCTTCACATGGCAATTGTCAGAATGCTTTTCTGTGGGGAACTCCCTGAATGGACTGTTTGCCACCAGACAGAACAGAAAGTGTTATCAGTTCAGCTCTCTCCAAGGCCTCTCCAGAGGTTCACTTTCTGATGCTTTTCTCCTGTTTTGGTCAGGAGACCTGATGTATGCCTTCCTGCCTGTTCCACTCATCAGCAAAATCCTCTCAGAAATCAAGAGGGACAAGGCATGTGTCATTATGATTGCTCCAGCATGGCCTCGCCAGCATTGGTTTGGCATGCTCATGTATGTATGTAGTACATACATACTACATACATACCTAAATGTAGTAATCCCATGGCCACTTCCTAGCTGCCCAGACCTACTCACAGTATCATGATTGGCCCCTGCACTCAAGCTTCACATGTCTTCACCTCACAGCCTTGATGCTGCATGGCTGAATCCAGAGGAACAAGCCTACTCTATTCAGGCACAGCAGGTTCTCTTGGAGAGCAGGAAACCATGCACCAAAGCAATTTACCTGGCAAAGTAGAAGCATTTCTCCTGCTGGCCACTGGAGCAGAGTGTCTCCTTCACCCAGGCTTCTCTAGAGTCTATCCTGGACTATTTGCTTCACATAAGGCCTCGCTTTTTCTTCAGTCATGGTGCACCTGGCAGCCATATTGGCCATCCGGAGCAGAGTGCTATTCTTGAATAAAATGTTGATCAGATTCCTCAAAAGTCTCAAAACCTTTTTCCACCAATCCGGGACCTGGTTCCCCAATAGGCCTTCACCTGGTCCTCTCCATGCTCATGTGTCCATTTTGAGCCTATGGCTTTTTCCCTTTCCCACTTGTGGAAGGTTGCATTCCTTCCACCTATTACCTTGGTGAGACATGTCTCTAAGATTAAAGCAGGTCTGGGCAAAATCTGGCCTGCGGGCCAGATTCTGCCCGCCAAGCCACCAGATCTGGCCCGTGGATGGTTTCTGGCCAGAAACTGGCCAATGGGAGCTGCTATTTGAATAACAGGCAGCACACGAAACAACACATACCCCTTCCCTCTGGCTCAGTTATGCACACAAGCACATGGCCCTGCAGCCTGTGTGGGGCGGGACAGGCTGGCTGAGAAACGTTTTAAGCTCTGCAAGCATTTAGCTCTGCAGGCTGGCTGGGCTGCTGGCTGGTAAGTCATCTGGTCAGAACCTGCCTCTGGTACTCAGGCCCCTCCCTCCCCTAGCCCTCTGCCCTCCACTCCTGCACCCATAGCCCTACCAGATCCAGCATCCCAATCCCCTGCCCCAGATCACAATTTCCCCCTACCCTAGGTTACAACCCAAACCTCTGCACCCCAGTCTCCTGCCGTAGATCACAACCGCCTCCTTCACCCAATCTCCATCCCAGACCCTGCACCTCCTCCACCAATATTATGGAAGATTGCTGCCCTTGACCACTTACCAAATTCTTGGAGTGGCCCCCCCATAAAAATTATTGCCCACCCCTTGATTAAAGCATTCACTTTGGAGTCCCTTACACAGTGCTCTACAAGGACGAGGTCCACTTGTGGCCTTCCTGCCAAATGTGGTATCACATTTTCACGTGAACCGGGATCTCGTCCTCCCCGTGTTCCGTCTAAAACCTCACATGACCAAGGAAGAGAGGTGGCTATGCATTTGAGATGTCAGGCATGCTATGGCTGTCTATCTCGAGTACACCAAACCCTTCTGCAGATTTGACCCAGCTCTTCATCTCAATAGCTGACAGGGTGAAGGACAGTCTGGTGTCCTCTCAGAGGGCTTCAGATTGGATCACCACCTGCATTCATTCTTGTTACTAGATGGCACAGACTGTGGCTCCACTGATGTGAAGGCTCACTCAAAATGGAGCTCAGGCATCATTGGCTGCCTTCCTGGTGCATGTTCTTATCCAGGACATCTGCAGAGCCATGACATGGTTGTTGGTACACATTTTCATGACACATTATGCCATCACTCAACAAGCCAGAGATGAGTCAGTTTTGGCAATGTTGTGTTGCAGTCAACATCCATGAACTCCTACCTGACTTCGATCGTACTGATTGGAAGTTGCCTACAGTGAAATGGACATGAGCAAGCACTCGAAGAAGAAAAATAAACTGTTGTTTGGGATGTTACTCACAGCCCTTCCATAACCTGCCCTTCTTCCCCTCTGTCGGAGTTCTAGCGAGAAGGAACTGAGGGAGGGGAGAGCCAGCAGTGTCTCTTATGTCTTATACCACTAGAAGACACCAGAGCTGGTCACCTACAGGTATAACTGAGGGAAAATTTTCCAGCACTGGTGCACCTGGTGAGCACACGTACACATATAATGGAATGGATAAGAACAACAGTTACAAAAAGTAACCATCTCTTCCCTGCTCTTAATGCGGGGGCAGTGTAATAAGCCCCAGACTTATTTAGAAAACAATGATAATTGTGGTCATGTATATGCCATCTTACAGATATGAATGGTTAGTTTGAGGTTAGTCAAGGGATCAAAACTCTTGTCTCTCTCAGTTGCTCGTATTGTCCCATACCACAGGTCTTGGAATCTGTGCTCTATTTTGCTACAATTCCTGCTTTTATTTTTTGTTTTCTTTTTATTTGTATGATAGTACTATATTATATTTTAGTACAACTATATATAAAAATATAGTTTAGCGGTAATTTTAGTTTTTAAGGTACTTAGCTCTCAGTCATTGTATAGTTCTAAGCCAGTTATTGTTCAGGCTGTTCCAGGGCTTTAATTCCTCCTGTCTGATCTTTCATCCAGCTTGAAGCTGATCTTCCTCATGGCATGCCTTGGTAAAAATTCTGGATTAAACTGCATATATCATTTGGAAAGAAAGGCCTGTTTGTGCTTTTATTGAAATCAGTAGTAGTATTGCCAATGGGTTTAGTGGAAGTGGGCCAAAATGTCCAGAACAGACCAACATTTCTGGCCATTTTTAATTTCTCAAAGAACACTCCCCAGCATGATTGTCAGTTTGTATCAGCTTTTGCTCTTTGGTGCTTAGTGGACTTTCATATGTAACGGGGGGACAAAGGTAGGAATTCTTTGGTTTGAGGCTCTTTTGGGTCAGTGTTAATTCCATATGTATTATACTTTTGAGGCCGTGAAATGGAACAAGCTAATTTAAGTTAGTTAAGTTCAAAGAAAACTGAGAGAAATTGTAGAGGGAGCTAATCAAGCTACTTGAATATGCAAAATGGTGTCAAATGCAGTTGAATGTTGGTAAATACAAACTAATGCACATTAGCGGGAAAAATTTAAACTATGGGGCTATGTCTACACTGGAGGCTTATTGCACAAGAACATCTTGTGCAAGGGTTCTTGTGCAAGAAGTCTTGCGCAAGAAAATGTCCACACTGCCATGTGCAAGCTGTGCTTTTACTCAAGAGCGCCCATGGCAGTGTGGACGCTCTCTTGCACAAGAAAGCTCTGATGGCCATTTTAGCCATAGGGCTTTCTTGCGCAAGAAATCCCTGCTGAGTGTCCACACTGCCCTGTTGCACAAGAGCCCCTGCGCAAGAGGGCTTACACCTGTTAAAAAAGAGCATAGCTCTTGCACAAGGAGCCGTCTCTTACCATGCTGTACTGTAAATTTCGTTGCGTAAGAGTGGGCTGGCAGTGTAGACGCTCTGTGGATTCTTGCGCAAGAACGGCCGTACTTGCGCAATAACCCGCCAGTGTAGACATAGCCTGGATATACCATACAAGATTCTAAATCGTACCAAAAGAGAAAAGTTTTTGGGTATTGTGACGGGGCGGTCCAGCCCCACACTGGCCAGGAGGGGAGCCGGCTGGCGTGCTGGGCTGTGCAGGCCCCGCCCCCACAGCAGTGCTGGGCATGCTCCAACTGTGGGCCCAGTATAAAGGCCAGGGAGACAGCTCAGTTGAGGCTGGCCTCCGGAGAGGAAGGAGCTCCTGCCCAACCTCTCGAGCCAGGGACGCCGGACCAGCAGCCCGAACAGGGGACGCAAGGTCGGCCGCCCTCCCTGCTGCCGGTCCCAGGCCGAGCGCGACCGCAACGGCGACCCCGAGGGGCAGCCCACTACACCGCAGAGAACAACCCCGTCACGGTGGCCCCAGACGCCGGACCTGCCAGTACCACGCCCGCCGCCAACCCAGCGTCCGCAGGTGGGGTCTCCGTCAGCCACGGGGCTGGGGTAGGAAGCGACCCAGGGCAAGGGGCAGGGGACGCCCTGGTGGGCTCGGTGCGTTTGGGGGGGACACCCCGCCGAGCCAGTGGTGGGAACCACCCACCACTCATAGGGCCCTGGGTTGGGGTCCGGTGGAGAGGGAGGGCCCGGACCCCCCTACCCCATCCACCCCGAGCTTGGACTAGGCCTCAGGGTCTGCGTTTGGCCTGGACTAGGCCGCAGAGACAGTGCTGGACCTTGGACTAGGCCTCAGGGACTGCGTTTGGCCTGGACTAGGCCGCAGAGACAGTGTTGGACCTTGGACTAGGCCTCAGGGCCTGCGTTTGGCCTGGACTAGGCCGCAGAGTCAGTGCTGGACCTTGGACTAGGCCTCAGGGCCTGCGTTTGGCCTGGACTAGGCCGCAGAGACAGTGGCGGAGCTTGGACCCCAGGGCGGGACAGAGCGGGGTGGGGGCACCCCGTGACAGGTATCAATATGGACAACTAACTGAAGACCTTGAATCAAGTACAGTTGTGATAGGAAAAAACCCAAACTTTTGGGATTCATAAAGAATAGACTAGAGAATAATTTGGTTAATATTATGATTTTGTTATATAAATCAATCGAGCAACCTCAACCAGAATAGAGTATGTGGTACTCCTATTCCAAAAAAAGGTACTCCTATTCCAAAAAAAGGTATTACAGAATTAGAGGGCATTTAGGGAAGGTTGACTACAGCGAACAGGTATGTGTGAAGAGTAAAACTAAAAAGTTGAGGATCGTTTACCTTAAAAAGGAGAAGATAAAAGGGGACAAGATAAAGTAACGAATGTCTGGAGAAGATAGATTGTGAGTGTCTAGTCTATTTTCCCTGTCTCAAGAACAACAGGATATTACATTAAAGGAAAAGGTGACAGTTTCAAAATTGACCAAAGTATATAGTTTTTTACAAAAAAAACCTATCACAATTCAAAAAGGGATTAGACATATGTGGATATCTAGGCTACGTCTACACTACAAGTAGTGTAGGGATGAGTAGTGAGGGATGAGTTGTGATCTCATTTGCATATTTTCTGCCGATCTGTTTTTGCACTGGGGTTTTTGCACAAAAACAAGCAGTGTGGATGTTTTCTTTTTGCGCAAAAACCCCTCTTTCTGCAAGATCCTTATGTTTACCAATCTTGTGGAAAAAAGGGGTTTTGCGCAAAAAGAAAATGTCCACACTGCTTGTTTTTGCGAAAAATCCTCAGCGCAAAAATGGATCGGCAGAAAATATGCACATGAAAGCATGACTCATGTAAATGAGTAGCCTAGATATTTTTTTGCTGAGAAAACTCGTAGTATAGACGTAGCCCTAGAGAATTTAGATTTATAATAAATGCTCACTTAATTTTTTAAGAGATAGATAGTAAACCTCTTGCTTCTGTTTTTAAACTGATCTAGCAATTGAAGGTTTCTTAAGTTTTCATTTGAGGTTTCTGGTGTTGGCCACTTAGCAACCAGTTACTATACTATGAATGGCGATTCCTATGAAATAATGGAGTTTAATCATCATACGTAAACAGTATTTTTGTTTTAATCAGCTTTTTAAAACTTTGGAGGATGAGATGCAATGGTAATGAGCACCATATATAAATCAGATATCTGATTTTCTAACTTAACTTTCTTTAGGCAAGTTCCATTTGATTTCAAAGATAGGAAGAGTGGAAAAAAGTGTAGAAGCTCACTGTGGAGCTGTACTTGCAGGAAGATGGAATTATGAAGGAACAGCACTGGTCACAGGTAAAACATTTTCCATAAAGAACTAAAGATGGAAATTAATATAATATAATAATGCCATTGCAAGAGAGAGAATAATTTAAAGGCATGAAATTGATATGCTGAATAACTTCAAAGACAGGAATGGTACACCAAGTATGTATTGGGACTGGTGTATAGGGTCACTTCATGTGTGTCAAACCAGGGCATAAATCTGTAGCACACTAGCCTGCCATCACTAAGGGTGCATCTACATAGCACCCTAAACTTGAAATAAGGAATAAGATACACAATTTGTGCAGTGCAAATTGCATATCTTATTTCAACTGAATTTTGAAATAGCGTATTTAGAAATTTGGTGCATCTAATTTCGAAATAACACACTATTTTGAGACATCCCTTAGACCTCGTGGAACGACGGTTACTGGGATGCCGAAATAGGTCTCAAAATAGCGGACATGCTATTTCAAAAGATGTGGGGTAGCTATTTCGGGATACTTCTGGTATCCCGAAATAGCCCTTCTGTGTAGATGTACCCTAAGTGGCTGTATGGACCCTGCTGCCATGCAAACAAAGTGCTGTAGTGCATTTGTATTTATTTTTGTCTCAGAGGGGCCTCTGCGTTAGTCTGTATCAGCAAAAACAACGAGGAGTCCTGTGGCACTTTAAAAATAAGAACAGTGATTTACAGTTAAGGTAATGTTCTTCTGATTAATGGATAGTTATGTAATTATAACTGATCAATACCATTTTAAAAGAATGAATTCTGATTCTATTTGTATGTATAAGGCAATCAGAAGTAATTATTGAACACGTAAAAATGTTAATTACCAAAAATTCAAATCTAGACATTTGGATCTTTTCTAGTTTTTTGTTTAATTATTTTTAATGTGTGAAATTACATAAACAGCATTATTATTGGCTGGTTTACATTTTAGATAGTTACTAAGTTATATCTTAAGCATTTAACGTATGTGCACACATGCATGCATCAGTAAAGATTGCCTAAATTGGGGTGGGAAATAATATTTAAAGGGGGGGGCCACTTCACAAATTTCTGAAGTGGCCCTGGGCTGTCCCGGAAGGGGCAGTGCCTGGGGCAGAAGAGGCAGTTCTCTCTGGTGCTGCGCACTGTTGACAGGGGGAGTGCTCTCCTGCCCCCATGCCAATCAGGGAATGGGAGTGGGGGGAGAGTGTGAAGTCTATCATCCCCTGTCCCCGCCCTGCCAGGGGTGTGTAGTGGCTAGAGAGAACTGCCAGGGTTTTTTTTTAAACAGCTGGTGGTTCCCCCTGGTACTGCGTGCCACTGGCGGGGAGAGGAGATTTTGCGCACTCTCCCATCTCCAGGTATTGATTGGCTTGGGGTCAGGGGAGTGGCAGGGTGGCCACAGGCCAGCTCAACCAGCTTGGCGAGGCAGGATCAACCAGCTTGTGGGGTGCGGAGGCTGTCTTGCCCACCACCCGTGGCCTAAGTGTTTCCACTTGAAACCCATTTTGAGTTGCTACACTTTTTGAGACTTAGCTTTTGGGGTCTGAACATTTTCAAATCTTACATCCTGTTCCCGTTTGAATCTCCCTGTTTTTAGAACTGTAAGCAAAGAGAGTTCTTCTTCGAGTGATGTCCCCATGGGAACTCCACTGTTGGTGTCGGGTCATCCCGGTGCCACTGAGCAGCAGTAGTCAGCCAGACCGTGCATGTGCCACAGAAATGCCTGCACTGTTCGACGCTAATGGCCAGGGCATGCCATGACAGAGAGATGCATCTCCGCATGCTCTAGTTCAATAAAGCACTCCAGCCATCGGACTCTACGTTGTCCACGGCTCACTCCGACCCCTCCCGCTCCCCCCCCAGCCCAAAAATGGAGGGCATCTTCCCCCACTATGGGGGGACAATCTGGGGACATCCAGCACCACCCCTTCATACCCTAAGGCTGTCCTGGACCTGAAAGTCTGCCAAAGGGCTCCATCAGTGCTGACAATTGGAACCAGCACTGAAGTCATCATTGGCATCGGCAACCCCATCCACAAAGATCCTTGCACCAATGTCGGCACCCACATCAATGCTGCCAGCGGCACCAGCAGCAACCACTGTGCCGGAATGTACATCACTCCCTATCCCGGTACCGGATGCACTCAACAGACCATCGGCACTGAGGAAGGTTCATACTAAATCCAATAAGCCTCAGAGCACTAGCCTTAACTCTCTGACCTTTTCACCAAAACTTTGCCACCAGTACTGCGTGATTCGGAAGCTGGGCATGGTCTTCCCAACTTCGAAAAGCACCAGAGGTCGCTGTCTCCACTACCTCTGGCACCGGGGCGAGCCTTAGGGTGTGAAGGGGTGGTGCTGGATGTCCCCAGATTGTTCCCCATAGTGGGGGAAGATGCCCTCCATTTTTGGGCTGGTGGGAGGAGTGCGGGAGGGTTGGAGCGAGCCATGAACAACGTAGAGTCCGATGGCTGGAGTGCTTTATTGAACTTAGCGTCGAACAGTTCAGGCATTTCTGTGGCACATGGGCCTTACCTAGGCATCTAATACAAGAAGAGTGCCCATTGGAGGCCAGAATGGGTTCGTGACAAGTATCGCATTTTTGAAACCTGGTGAGCTCGGCATCATGAGGGGGTACTATTGTTGGTCCTCCCCCATGGTCGTTCAGCAGAATCTTCTTTTTTCTCTCTTTTGTTGTTGGTTTGGGGTTTTTTTTTGTTATAGCCTGAGAGACGGCCAGTATCCACGCAGTTTAAAGAACAACAGAGAACTTCTTAAGAGTAACTATAACTATGAACTAAGTATAACAACTAACTACTAACTAAGAGACTCTTTTTTTGTGTGACTAGAACAGTTGAGGAAAAGAGCTTGCTGAGGGTGGCAAAGATGGAACTGGTGGGAGCTGGACCGTGCCTGTGAGCAAAAGGGCGCAAACGTTGCAAGATGCCTACTGCGCATGCATGATCTGGCTGACTACTGCTGCTTAACGGCACTGGGATGACCCGACACCAACAGTGGAGCTCCCATGGGGACATCACTGAAAGAAGAACTCTCTTTGCTTACAGTTCTAAAAACAGGGAGATTCAAACGGGAACAGGATGTAAGATTTGAAAATGTTCAGACCCCAAAAGCTAAGTCTCAAAAAGTGTAGCAACTCAAAATGGGTTTCAAGTGGAAACACTTAGGCCACGGGTGGTGGGCAAGACAGCCTCCGCACCCCACAAGCTGGTTGATCCAGTCCGCCAAGCCGGTTGATCCGGCCTGTGGCCACCCTGCCACTCTCCTGCCCCCAAGCCAATCAATACCTGGAGATGGGAGAGTGCGCAAAGTCTCCTTTCCCCCAGCAAAGGGAGTGGGGAGGAAGAAAGGGTACTTCAAAGCAGCAGTGCCACACAGCTGATCCCTGGCTCAGCTGTGTGGCGCTGCCCCTTTGAAATGCCACCTCGGCATTTGAAAGGGACAGCGCTGCACATCTAAGCCAGGGATCAGCTGTGCAGTGTTGCCGCGTGTGGAACCCAGGGTCGGCTGGGGACTCCCTAGTTGATCCCGGGCTCCAGCATGGCATTTTTGCGGAACCCGGGATCAACTGGGGAGTCCCCAGCTTACCCTAGTTTCTGCTGTGGAGTCCCCAGCTGACCCTGGCTCTGCATGGCATTTCAAATTGGCAGCACAGCATGGAGGCCTGGGAGTCAGTGGGGGACTCTGAGTCGACTAATCCTTAACGTTCCTACTCCTAACTCAGATATTTGAAAATAAGAGTCCGCTGGGGACTCTTGTGCATTTCAAAGCTGGCACGCTGTGTGCAGCCCAGAATCAGCGGGACTTCCCGCTGGTCCCGGGCTGCTCATGGAGTTCCTCATTTCTCCTTTGAAATATACAAGAGCCACAGCCTCTCGTACATTTCAAAGGAGGAATGCAGAAGTGCCTATCGACTAGTCGAGTAGTCGATGGAAATTCTATCGGCTACTCAACTAGTCAATTAATCATTACTTAACATCCTTAAGTTTCAGGGGGTAGCCGAGTTAGTCTGTACAGGATAAACTTAAACAACAAAAAGGTCTGGTAGCACTTTATAGACTAACATGAGCCCACGAAAGCTCATGTTACCATCTACATGTTTTGTTAGTCTATAAAGTGCTACCAGACCTTTTGTTGTTTTTTAAGTTTAACATCCTTCGTTAGGAGACTTTGCAAATAGAACTGTGCAGTACATTTTAAATTATTATAGAACTTTACAGTAACATGTGACATGAAGATCGGCTGTACTGTGTGTATACAAACATTTCTGCATAGTGAATATTCACATAGTGAAGGTATACAATGAATGAGAAAATGCTCCAACAGGCTCAGACTCCTTATTTATGATTTTTGGAAATGTGCAATTTAATTATGAAAATTAAGCTTTCAGAGTTGAGAGTTCCTACAAATTTTATCCTCAAATTTCATGATTCACCAAGAATAAATCGCCAGTTTAATTTCTAAGGCCTGATACTACTTTCTATTGATCAACAACAGTGGTGGGCAACCTGTGGACCTCATGCAGCCCATTGGGGTTCTGTGTGTGGCTCATGAGACATTTTGTTGATTGTCGCCTATGTGCAGGGTTGCCAGATTCCACGGGTTTCCATCTGTGTAGTTTTTTTCCTTACAATATTACTAAAGTGATATTCATGTAAAGCAAGGGCATATAAAGTGTGATGTTTGCTGACTGCACACAACATTGACTATGAGAGCCACGTGCTCCTTCTACATCCAGTCAAAGTGCTGCTACAGTTCAATTGGCATACCCCACAAATTCTAGGTATGCAAGTGCAGTTAGCAAAACTACCCTATCCTGGGAAACTGTCTTGGTTACAAAATCGTGTGTCCCACTGAGATGGAGGGCCACTCATTAAGCCCATTCAGTAGCCTAGATTGTGCATTGCTGGCTTAGGGACATGAGGTCTGGGTTATTGAACTGTAAAACAAATGAGCAGTGCTAGTAATGATGAATAGGAGCTGTGACACTAGAGAACTGGATAATTATTGGCTCTCCCTTTCTAGAAACAGTGTCAGGCAAAAAGACCACAGGATTCTGGGTGGATGACAGCTGCAGAAAAGAATTCTAAATATATTTTCCATAAATCATAGTCTGTTTAATTAGCAAATAAATAAATTATCTGTCAAGTGATTAAAATTTTTAATCATTATAATAATTTAATGATTAATCATGTAAATTGCACAGTTAATAATAGAATAACACGTATTTAAATTTTTTAGTGTTTTCTACATTTTCAAATACATTTATTTCAATTACAACAGAATACATAGTGTACTATATAGTGTACTTAGTGTTCTGATAGGTTCTGCTTGATAACAATCCAAAGTTGTGTGGATTGACTTTAGCATCTGAGTCAGATGCCACAAGCAGAGGTTGATTTTCTTTTTTTGATGGTTTGGGTTCTGTAGTTTGTATAACAGAGTGTTCATTTAAGATTTCTGAAAGCATGCTCCACACCTTGTCCCTCTCGAATTTTCTTAAACCTTGGGTCAAGTGCTTTACATATTTTTAAAAAATCTCACATTGGTACCTTCTTTGCATTTTGTCATATCTTTAGTGAAAGTGTTCATTAAAACAATCAACATGCTGAGTCATCATCCAAGACTACCATCAAATGAAATATATGGCAGAATGCAGGTGAAGCAGAAGTGGGGACATCATAAGTCTCCCCCAAGGAATTCAGTCACAAATGTAATTAACACATTTTTTTGTTAATATCCTCTGCAATGGATGCCAAATGTTTAAAGGTACATGCAAATGTTTAGCATATTTGGCATGTAAATACCTTCCAATGCCAGCCACAAAAAACTTATGCAAACTCCTATTCTCACTTTTTGATGACATTGTAAATAAGAAGTGGGCAGCATTCTCTGCTGCAGATATATACAAACTTGCTTTTCTTAGTGATTGGCACAAGAATTAGGATCTTCCGTAAATGTAAACAAGCTTGTTTATCTTAGTGATTGGCTAAACAAGAAATAGGACTTAAGCGGACTTGTAGACACTAAATTTTGTAATTAAAAATGTAAAGTGAACAGTATACACATTGTATTCAATGTTGTAATTGAAATCAATATATTTGAAAATGTAGAAAAACATCCAAAATATGTAATACATTTACATTGGTATTCTGTTGTTTTAACAATGTGATTAAAACTGTGATTAATTAGGATTCATTTTTGAGTTAATTGTGTGAGTTAATTGCAATTCGACAGCCCTAAAATAAATAAATATTAACCCAAGGTATGCCTAAGTATAAACCTGTCATATAGTTTAAACTTTCTGAATTTTGAAAGAAATTTGATGACTTTCTGTGGTTTACAGTTGGTGAAGATGGACAAATAAAAATCTGGTCTAAAAGTGGAATGCTGAGATCCACTTTAGCACAACAAGGTAAGTAAATATCTTTCCTTAAAGCATTTCACATGTTTAATTTCTGCTATATATAATCTCTCCTAGTGCCTTCCCCTAAATCTGGCAGTAGTTGCTTGGATTAAGATAATAGGGCTTGACTCAACTTCCATTAAAATCAAAGGGAATTTTTCTGTTGACTTCACTGCAAGTTAGATCAGACATTGTTCTTTGAGAGACAAGACTTCTTTGAAAGTCTATTTAATATGAAAACTAGGCTTTTGGTTGGCGAGTACTGATTCTATGTTTGCATATGGATCCTTATCCAAAACATATTTCAGAGAATATATCAGCTACCAAAGTTGTCAATTCATATTGTAACAATAGGTCAGTGACTATAGTTTGAAAAGTTTATCTTTAAGAATTGGTCATTACAGAAATCAAAATGTTAATATTTTCTGACATTCTTCCAGCCTACTTTTAATGAAGTGAATTGCAAACTTACACTTTAGGACATGCAAATATTCAAGTTATAAGACATTAATTTTCTTTCACTGAGAGCATCTCTGACATGCATAGAATCTTCAGTTCTAGTGCTCGCTGACACTCTGTGTGTGCCGGCCTAGGACCAACTTTTTTATCAGAATCAGGGCCTCTTTCAGGACCCAGTATATGGGCAAGGCAGGTACCAGTACTGTTAACTCTTCCTTTGGTACTGATCGCATCATTAGGTTGGGCTGTGGATGACATTTGATAGTTGGTAGTCCCATCAGGAGTAGTGACCTCACCACTGCCATCAAGCTATTTTGAAAAAAACCTCTGAGCTCGACTGTGAGAAATCTCCCTCCCTTCCCCATCTCTCTTAATCCTGAAGGTCATCAAGACACAGCAGAAATCATAGTCAGTACTGGGATCAATACCATTCCCACAGTAGACACAGGACCCTGTCCTAGTTCTTTCTGGATCCCAATGCCATATCCTTGTCTGCTGCGGCCTCTGTGGAATCCCTGGAATGTCCCTCATTTAACAAAGTCCTGGTCATCTGCAGGAGTGGGGAACCTTATTTGGGTTTGGATCTATCGAGCCACAGAAAAATTAACTGGGAGCTACACACAAGTGAGAAGCAAAACAAACAAACAAAACCCATTGTTCACTAACCTGGCTCCCAAGTGAGGGGGGGAAGCCCTTACAGATGTGGCTCCCAACTGAGAAGCAGGGGGAAAAAAAGATACATAATGATCTCACTCCCCTGGCAGTTGCCTTGATAAGACTTGGGACTCCCTCCACCCCACAGTGGGGCAAGATTATCTGTACCTCCAGTAGCATTCCCATTGGAATCACCAGTCCTGCAGCTACCAGCAGAGGGGGATTGCTCTGTAATAGGACAGCCTGAATCTTTAGGTTCATCAGATGTTGTTCTTTAAGACATTCCATTGGTCCCAACTAGATCTTCTTCCTCATCAGTGGATAATGCAGCAATACCACAGTCCTCTTTGGTGCCAGAAGATTTCAGGTCATTTCAGGATCTGTTCAGATGTATCTGATATGTTCAGGCCCAGTTTATATAGGAAAACACAAACAAATTATAGAATATCTTCCATCAATTACCTCCTTGGAGAGTTGCACTCCCCGTAAATCAGTGTTTGTCAAAGTGGTCCACAGATCCACTCTTGAGAAACCTGCTAATTGACCATTCTGGTTTGTTTATTTACTGGTTCCGCAGCCATGGAGCCACATGGCTGTCATTAGCTTCGGTTCACCTTTTGCAGCCAAGGGGAGCTGCGGGAAGCAGTGGCCCGGCCCATGCCACTTCCTGTGGCTCCCTTGGCTGCAAACAGCGAACCAGAGACAATGGGAGCCGTGAGGCTTCAAGGCTGTGGAGCCAGTAAATAAATAAAATGGAGTGGCCAGTTAGCAGGTTTCTCAGAGTGGATCCGCAGGCCACTTTGAGAAACACTACTATAAATGAAGCAATACTAGAGTCTGCTAAATCCCTATGGAATGCCATACCTTCATTAACACCCACAGAAAAGTACACTAACAAAAAACACTATACGCTTGTATAGAGCTTCAGATTTTTTTTCCCCTCTCATCCAGCTCCCAATTCCCTGTTTGTTATAGTAGCAAATGAGTGAATGTAACAAGGAAGATACACATTTTACACCTATGCAAAGAGTCTCTACAAAGTTAGAGTTGATAGGGAGAAAGAGCTGTTCAACTTCTGGCATATGTGCATTTCAAACTAGCAAGCTCTGTTATCGAAATAGGATTTTGTGGACTGAGACACTGCATACATATTTTTGGACAAGTTGCCAGAATCCTCAACAGAGGAGTTCAAGGCCTTTGTTACAAAAGGCTGTTTAGTGACCCAAACATCCATACATCTGCCTGGATATAGTGAATGCTTTGTCCAAGCTCTTGGCCTCAGCTGTAACAATGAGATAAATTTCTGGTTTAAAAAAAAACACTATTATATCTCCTGAGATACAACAATGCATGGAAGGCTTGCCATTTCATGGTCACCTGCTATTCTCAGAAAATTAAAAACACAGTTTGAGCCAATAGTCTTTCAGGGAGTCCCACACCACTTTATGCTTATTGAGGATTTATACCCAGGCCACAAGAAATGGCATTTGAAGAACCAACAGAAACAAGAATATTGTCCTCAGTGATATTTCCATCAGTCCACCTTCTGTGAGGCAGTAAGATTTCCCTAGAAAGAGGCACAAAGGAGGAATTCTTCTGATTTTAGCTTTTGTCAAATAAGCCCTCCTTCTCTTCTGGCTTTTTGAGATGACATCTGGGGGATTCATGTTCTCCTACACAATACCACTGCAATATATTATGGTAGCAAGGGGGGGGGGAGTGCCTACTCCAACATGCTTTTTCAGGAAGCAATGAAGTTTTGGCATCAAGCTCATATTAGATCATAGCGGACTGATTCTGTGTGCACCACCATCGTTGAGGCAGTGTTGATTTTCTGACCTCCACCCCCCAACCTACTCATTCAACATCACGCGGCCAGGCAGTTCATCTGGCGATGAGCAGTCTGCACCTTACTCCATAGATGCTTCATGGCTAGACAGAAAGGAGCTGCAGTGCTCTGAAGCAGTTAAACATACTCTGCTTAGTAGTAGAATACCAGCCACTTTGCCAATCTACTTGCCAACTGGACCTAGTTTTTTATTTGGGCAACGTCCAAGCAAATTTAGCCAACATTCGCACAGGTTCAGGACATTTTGAATTATTTGCTGCTGCTGAGCTCCCTGAAGGTTCACTTGGTGGTGATCTTAACTGTGCAATTAAGGGAAATTAAGATTCTTAAAGCATATGATGCTGCAATTTTTAAAGAGTATTAGCCCTTTTTTTTTCACTGGTGAAGGAAACAGTGCCATTGTGTGACCTTAATACAGTCCTGGGAGCACTGATGGACCCTTTGTTTGAGTAGATAGCAACATGTTCACGGCTTTCCTCTCAGAAGATGGCCTTCCTTATGGCTATAACATCCTCAAGAAGAGTTAGTGAGCTGCAGACCTTAATAGCACATTGTCTGTGTACACAGTTCTTCAAGGACATGTTGATTTAAGACTATGCTCATTATTTGTCTAAAGTGGTGCCTTGGTTTTACTTTAATCGGGTTATTTATTTATCTATATTTTCCCCAAACCACATTCAAGTGTGGAGAAACAGCATCTACATAACTTAGATATCAGTTCTTGCTTAATATTTTATTTAGAAAGAACTAAGCCATTTTGTTCATCACCTCAGCTCTGTGTCCTACACTGAGCAGAGGAAGAGACAATGAGTCCCTACTATTTCTAAGTGGATAATTGGCTGTATTACCACTGCTTATGGAATGGATCAGATGCCTCCACAGTGGTTGCAGGCTAAGTTTCCTCTAAGCTGAGTAACAAGCCCCACACAGGAGCTTAGGGTGTGCATGCAGAGTATACCACCTCTGCCCATAGACCAGAGCTGTGGCAACTTTGTGCTGAAGTTGAGGGGTGTGGCCTCTCCTCCCTCAACTGCACCTGCTCTGTGTTAGGGGAAGGGGCACCTCTCCACCCTCAGCCACAACTGTTCAATGATGGGGCTGGGGAAGGGCCTGTCCTCCCCCCAGTCCCAGAATGGAGCAAGGGGAAGGGGTGCCTTCTCCTACCCTAGCTGCGCCCGCTCTGTGCTGGGACCAGAGGAGGGGGCACCTCACCCCCAGCCATGGCACCAAACATGGAGCTGCTGCTACCGAGGGACAGGTACTCCTTCCATGGCCCCTTTCAGCCTAGTCTGGACCTGTCCCAGCTGTTCACCAGTTACCCCTATATTGAACCTAATAACTTGGTGTCAGAGGTGTAGCCGAGTTAGTCTGTAACAGGAAAAACTTATAAACAACAAATAGACTAGTAGCACCTTAAAGGCTAACAAAACATATAAATGGTATCATGAGTTTTCATGGGTGCAATCCACTTCTTCAGATGACAGGAGTATTAGAAGTCCAAATCCTAACTTGGGATAGACAAAAGCATTATCCGCTTATCGGTTAAACAGGTAGTCATTTACATTCAAACATTCCTACTGTGATTACAGCATAAGACCAAGCAACTGTAGATGAATCGGGCTGCGCAGGACCATACCTTTCCGCAAAAGGTGATGGACCAACTAAAAGCCCTAATCACAGTGACTCATGGGCCTGAAGAGACAATGGGGCTAAGGGCCCCAGGCTGTCTACCCAAAATGAATGCAGAGGATGATGTGGAAGCTTACCTTCAAGTGTATAGCAACACACAAGACCTGGCTCCAGGACCAGTGGGTCAATTTCCTTGGCCCCTATTTATGTGGGGACGTTCAGAAGGCCTACTATGGCATGCCTGCTGAAATTATGCCAATTACTCCCAGTTAAGAGTAGAAATCGTGGCCCAATCAGGAGTGACTGCAGCAATGTGGTCTCAGAGATATCCTGAATGGAGGTACCAAGAGTGCAACCCTCTGAGATCTCAACTATTCAGCCTCATCCATCTCTCATGAAAATGGCTGCCATTTGAGACCTGTGGTCCAGAGGAGTTTCTAGAGACTCTTGTCATAGATCACTATTGGGGGGACTGCCTTCAGACTTTCATGCATCGGTGAGCCACAATGATCCTTCCTCCTACAATGAGGTAATCACCCTGGTAGAAAGACACATGACAGACAGGGAATTTTCCCCACTACCTTGGGAGGATTTTTCCTGGGGCAAGCTACACACCCTGATCTCAGAAGTTCAGATGACTGAGTGTCCTGGGAGTCCTGGGTGGAAGAGGAGAGGAGCTGCAGATCAACCAGGGGCCCAAAAGGGATAAAGCGGATTGAGCAGAGAGGACCAGGGATCCTAGCCCAAAGGACAGAGAGAAGCATAGGGCCCCCTACATGTTTTATGCACGTGGAGAGTTAGGACATGTCGCAGCACAATTCCCAGTGCTGAGGAACCCATGTAGTGTAATTTGGGGGACAGGGAGGACCTGTGTTTCCTGATCCACCTCACAGGGGTTGCATTAACACAACACCCCCAAAAAAAAAACCACAAATGGAGTAGAGACCACAGCACATATAGATTCTGGGAGTGCTATCACCCTTATCTCAGGGAAGCTAGTGAAACATAGCTGCTACAAGCCAAGCACACATGGGTGACATATGTTCATGGGGCAATCAACTATTACCCCACCATCCTCATGAAAATTGAGATTCAGGGGAACCTTATTGGGATGACAGCAGTCGTGGTCCCAAAATTCCTGTATTACATAGTCATAGGGAGGGATTTTCCAGGGTTTGGAAGCTTACTCCCAAGAGAAAGATTAGAGGAAAGGGGACCTGAAACAAGTGAATTATCCCCAGCAGAATATCATCCCCCCAATTTTCTCTGAACCTTTCACAAGATCTCTTTCATTAGTATGTATTATGTGAGTGCATTTTATCACACTTGCTGAGTCATCTCCAGATTCTTAAATGTCTTTCTTTGAATTTTTCCACTAGTAATAAGACTAGTCCTTCATAGGACCTTAATTTAGTACTTTCAGCACTTAGAAGGTCATCTTCTGAACCCGTGGCCACTTGTTCAGTGTTTCACTTGTTAAGATTGCTTTCCTCATTGCCATCATCTCAGCCAGATGGGTAGATGAACTGGGGCCTCTAATAGTAATCTCCCCCCACACAATATTTTACCCAGACAAGGTCTCGCTACAGCTATATTCAAAATTCACCCCATAAAGATATTTAGAAATTCCAAATAAACCAGATTGTCCATTTTATCTGTTTTCTTCCTCATTCCCTCCATCTCCAGCAATGAAAAGAGACTTCATTCTATGTGAGATTATCTTTGTCATTTTTCCTACAGAAATCAAAACAGGTTGAAAAGTTTTCTAGGCTCTTTATCAAGTTCTTTCCTCTTTGTTATCAAGTGGATCTCTGGTTGTATCCTCCTTTCTTATTACCTAGCATACCTTCCTTTTCCATCTGGGGTATGCATCCTCAGTAGTATCACTTTAGGGAGTATCTCTGCTTGATATTTGCAAGACAGCAATGTGGAGTTCCATCTACACACCTGCAAAACACTATGCCTTGATACTAGCCTCCTCCGTTAATGCATCCTTTTGGATAGTAGTTCTGCAAAAAGCCATACCACCTGCCTCCTTACCTCCCCCGTCCTTTTTGAGTAGTGCTTGCCAGTCACACACAGTGGAATACACAAAGGGCACATCTACTCTGCAGTGTTATTTATAAATAACAAGGTGAGCGTCTACATAGAAAGCCCGTTATTTTGAAATAATGGGCTACTTATTCCGGAATAATAAACTCTCATTTCACAAGGAATAACACCTATTTTGAAATAGTTATTTGGAAATAGGGTGTGTGTAGATGGCGCAGTTGTGATTATTTCAAAATAATTGGCCTCCAGGGCTTCTCACATCTGCTCTGGTAGCCACACTGTCCAAACCCATCAGAACTCTATAGTTCCCCTTCCCCTGCAGTCTTAAACATGCAGCCACGGGGGAAACTGCGTGTAGCAGAAGAAAGGCCTTGTGAGCCCTGTACCATGCAGCAGGACCCATTTGTGCTTCCAGTGAGCCCTCCATGACTGCAACCAAGCAAGCAGCTAGCTCTCAGGCCCCCGCCTGGGGGCGGCAGAGGAGGGCAACATCCAGGTCTGGTGCGGAGATTCTGGATCTTACTGAGGTCTGGGGAGAGGAGGCTGACCTCCAGGATCTCTGCACCAGGCACATGAATGGCCAGATGGCCGACAGCCTAGGCAGATGCACACCCAGGAACAGGTGCACATGAAAGTTAAAGAACTCAGGCAGGCCTATGTGATGGCCAGGGAGCGGAGCTCCAACTCCAGAATGGCACCCCACTCATGCCAGTACTACGAGCAACTCCACCACATCCTCGGAGGGGGGTAGGTCCCTTCCCTCCTCCCATTGTTGTAGACTCTGCATTGGACATGCCTATGTAAGCCTCCTGGAGGACAGGCACATGGAGGAGGAGGTGGAGGAAGAGGAAGATCAAGCCAGCGTGGACATAATGCCCGCCAGCCAGGAGGTCACCCTGGAGCTGGTACCCCCCTTCCTAGGATATCACCCAGGGTTCAGATGAAGCCAGGGAAGGCCCATCAGGTAAGTTCCATTACTTTCCTTAGACACGGAGGGGGAGGTGGCAGGTGGCAAAGGGCTGCCTGCTCCTCGCTTGGCCTTCTCAGCCTGGGGATTACACAGCAGCCTGTGCATGTGGGTGCACATGGAGTGCCAATCCAGAGCAGACAGCCACATGAGGCTGCCACAAAGGAACCTTGCATTCCTGCTCACTAGGTTTCTGGAGAGACCTGCCTTACTCCCAACTCTGTGGTGGGACACCTTCCCGACACAAACCAGTACTAAGGAGGCTGGGGTCATGGACAAACAGCAGTGCCACACATGGCACATGGTCATGCCTGTACTCCCAAAGCAGCATCTGCTTCCAGGCAAGCATGGCGAGGCAGAGGACACTGAGCCTCTGCATGGGAACCTGCTGAGGGGAGAAAGAAGAGGGGACCCTGGTAGCACAGTCTCCGGCAAGTGGCATCTGCTGCTCATACACACCTCTCCCAGCACCCTCCACCCCTCTCCTCCAGTGGCTAGGGATAGAAATCCTCTCCCTTTGGGAGGCGGCCACTGCCAGATCCAGCATGTGCACACCACAGAGGGAAGGTGAGCCGCCCTGTCCTCCCCTCCCACCCGCAGGCTCCTGGCCTGGCCAGCACCTTCCTATGTCTGCTGGTTCCTGGGGCATAGGGGGTAGTAAGGCTCCCTGTGACCCTGCAGGAAAGTGCCCACTGTCTAGGTCACAGCTGGCCGTGCTTGAAGAACATCGCCTTCATCTGAACCGAGACCTTTCAGTGTCACCTCACACATTAGGGCTAGGTTTCATGCAGTGTGTCTCCAGGGATGACTGGCTTTCTTGCTTTCCTTCACAACTGGATCAGCTGTGAGTGGGGTGCGAGTCACACCTCCTATGCCAGCCTCCCAATTCTGTGAGACCTGCAGGTGCCAGCAACCCCAGGAAGACCTTGAGTGGAAACATACTGCCTGCCTGCATGCCCTACAGCAGTCTCCGGCGTGGCAGGACCGGAGGTTGGATGCTGACTTGGAGCTGTGCTGCACCGCCTGTAAGGAGTTGTTGCAGCAGGCCCAGAACACATGCCCTACATATATCACTGCCATCGACCATCTGGTCACCGCCATTGAGCAGTCCAGCAGCTGCCACCCCACACCCGCTCCTTTCTAAGACACTCCTGCTTCTTCCCCCTCCCCTCCCCCCAGCTTCTCCTCCTAGTGTCCACTTTGGCCACTGAGGGCCCTCACATATGAGATGGTGGGACCACCCGAGGCAGGCACCAGTCCCAGCCCCATCACTGTGCCCAACGTCTCCCTTTCTCTTCTCTCCTCCCCCCCCCCTCCCAGGTTCTTTTTCCAGTCCCTCCCCAGTTATATATATCCCAAATAAAAAAACCAGTTTATTCTTTCAGAACATAAAGTCTGGTTTATTGTATCTGTAGGGGAGGGGTTGGGGAGGTGAAGGTGGGAAGGGAGAGGTGGGGGAGAAGAGGCACAGGGGGCAATGCTGGGGGACCCTTGTGGGGAGGGTGTCACATCTGGCCTTGGCTGAAACTCTCCCTCAGGGCCTCCCGAATGTGCACAGCTGCCTGATGGGACTTCTGGATGGCAGCGATGTGCGACGGCTCAGAGACCCTTGTGAGCTGCTCTGCCTATGCCTCCCACCCTGGCAGGAACGTCTCCCCCATGTTCTCACTCAAGTTGTGTAGGACACAGCAGGCCACCACCACCTGGGGGACGTTCTGCTCACCAAGATCCCCGCAGATGAGGACACAGCGGGTTCTCCCTTTTAAACAGCCGAAGGTGCCCTCCACAATGATCCGGGCCCTGCTGAGCCTGCCGTTGAAACGTTCCTTCCTGGGGTCCAGGTGTCCCGTGCAGGGCTTCATCAGCCATGGGAGCAAAGGGTAGGTTGCATCCCCCACAATGCACATCTTGGGCTACATCTATACTATAGCCTTCTTGCAGAAAAGCTTATGCAAGTGAAGCTCGGCGTGGAATATCGGCTGTACTTTCATTTGCATAATTAATGAGCAGCCGCTTTTGCGCAAGAGGCTTTTGTGCAAAAAAGCTGTGTAGATGACTCCTTTTTGCGCAAAAACCCCCTCTTGCGTTCTACAGCTCTTGCACAAGAAGGGGGTTTTGCTCAAAAAGGAGCCATCTATGCTGCTCTTTTTTGCGCAAAACCTCTTGCGCAAAAGCAGCTGCTTATTAATTATGCAAATGAAGCGTGGGGATACTCCACGCCAAGCTTCATGTGCATAAGCTTTTCCACAAGAAGGCTGCAGCATAGACATAGCCAGCATGTTCAAGTCCCCGATCCTGATGGTGCGGTTAGGGAAAAAGTGCCAGCATGCGTCTTCTGGAAAAGGCTGGAGTTCCTGAAGATGCGGGTGTCATGTGCCTTCCCTGACCACTCAACATTGATGTTGGTGAACTGGCCTCAGTGGTCCACAAGGGCCTGCAGGACCATTGAAAAGTAGCCTTTCAAGTTGATGTAATTGGAGGCCTGGTGGTTGGGGGCCCAGATGGGGATATGGGTGCCGTCAATGTTGGGGAAGCCCATGGCAGCAAAGCGTCACACAGGATGGTCCACGACACTGTGCAGCAGGATGGTGTCGATAGCCCTTACCACCTGTAGAAAGATACAAACAGAAAATCACGGGGTTGCCAGAGCCCTTGGGAATTCCTCGAGCCCAAGCGCCTTCCCTCACAGCAGGAGCAACTCGAACTTACCCCATCCCAGCAGGGCTTTGTGAAGGCGGATTGCAAAACGTCCAGGAAGAGAGAGTCCCTCCACCCCATGGAAACGCCATTCCAGTAGTTCACCACCCTCCTAGCATAATAATAAGAGAGTCAAACCTGCACGAGCGCAACCCTGACGATCTATCTCCCCACACTGAACTGGTTTCTAATGTAGTGGTAGCTATCTGGTGTGATGAACTTCCAAATAGCGATGGTGACCTGCTTCTGGAGGGGAATGGTGGGTCATGTGTGAGTGTTCTGTTGCCAGAGGGCAGGGGTAAGCCACTCACACATCTCCAGGAAGGTGTCCTTCCGCATGTGAAAGTTCTGGGGACACTGCTGGTCGTCCCACCGCTCCATCACAATGTGGTCCCACCAGTTGGAACTGGTGTCCCAGCTCCAGAAGCAGCGGTGCATGGTATGCAGGGAAGGGTGGGAGAGATTGTGCTGCATGAGCAACAGGTGGAACAAGGTGAGGAGGTGCCCCACAGTGAACTGCGTATCCTGGTCCTTCAGTGCCACATGGGCAGCCTGCAGTAACTGCACCAGGAGGTGCGTGCGGCATGAGGTCTAAAAGCCGTTAAGTGCTTTGCAGGAGGTCTGGTTCCATGTCTGTAAGGTCAACCAGAGCATGCAGTAAAATGAGTTTGCTGTCCCTCGAGGAAGTAGGCAAAGGTGAAGAACCTGAGATACAGCTGTAGAGGGGAGTCCCTTTAAGCATGAGCCTCTGATAGCCGCAGGCAGTAGCTCTAGGAGTGACTGCTGTCCTGATGCCCTGCCCGGAGTGCTTCTGGGGGGCCTTAAATGCGATTCAGCCTCCAATCAGTGTGGATGTGCTAATTCAATATAGCTCTGCACTGTTTCAATGGGCATTTGTAGTGTGGATGCACTGTTTTAAAATAGATATTTTGGGAGTTGTTATTCTGAAATAGCTTGTTTCAAAAGAAGCGTGTAGGATAGACATACCCACTGGGGCCATACTTGTACAAGAAAAGAAAGTTACTCGTTCTTCATAACTGGAATTCCTCACGATATGTGGTCCCTAGTTGTAGTCCATTACCTGTCCTCCTTCCCTTCTGCTTCAAATAAGCTCTGATTCATGGTAAGAGGAAGAACAAGAGAGGCATCAGTCTGCCCCCTTTTATACTTTCAGCACAGAGCATGAGAAAAGCAAGGGCACAGTTAATTAGACACTGCTTGCTAAAATTATCTAGCTTAGATGCCTGGAATGCATGTATACCTCTCATGGAATACAGCTGGGGACCACACATTCTGAAGAATTCCAGTTACAATATTTTCCCAGTATAAAAATATTACATTTTTTAACAGCGTTACCCAAAATGTAATTGCAGTTTGACCCCAAAGAGAAGACTTTATTGTGGCCTTAATATTAAAAAGTGGTTTTATTTTTTCTTCTTCGGTTCCTCCAGCACATTATTGATCGTAAAATATGTTTTTGTTATGGAAAATATAAAACATGTTATCATCTAGTGTATCCTGGATACATGTATGTCAGAAACAGAACTTACAAATAAACCCGTGACACAATGTATGGACTTTTCTACTCTTCACCCTCATAGCAAGAATGAACAGTTGCTCACCCCCTCCTTCCCCAACACCTCTTTGTAACTTCCTTCACCTTCTCCTTTCTCAAAAGTAAGAGGTAACAGGCGAGCCTTGCCCAGAAAGTAAAAAAACTCAAACTGTTAGACCAAATTCTAGATATTAGTAAATTACAGCCATAAAATAATGATGATGTTTAAAAAGAGGTTAGGCTAATTTTAATCCCAGATACACTATAATTTATTATTATTTTATTGGGGAAAATAAAGTATTTTTTACCAGTTTATCCCTTTCCCTATATTCACTTATTTTCTGACTCTAGCCCATGATGTAAGATCTATCATTTTATGTTCTAGGGTGAGGGCTGGAGTGACTGATTTGTGAGAGCTACTGTCTCCTTCCCCAAACTCTCAGGGCATGTCTATGCAGCAGGGAAAAACTCTAATTAAGCTATGTAACTTCAGCTACGTCAACTACGTAGCTGAAGTTGAAATAGCTCAATTTGGCTTTTGGTGCTGTCTGTACAGCAGGAAGTTGAAGGAAGAACACTCTTCCTTCAACTTCCCTTACTCCTTGTGAAATGAGGGTTACAGGAGTCAGAGTAAGAAGTCCTCCAGTTTGCCATTATTTTGAAATAACGGCTTGCTGTGTAGACGCGCACTATGTTATTTGAGAATAACTGACATTATTCTGAAATAACGCTGCTTTGTAGACATACCCTCAGTGTCTGGCAAGGAGGAAGAGCCAGTTGGTGGGTCTTAGGAACTATTCTCAAAAGCAGAGGCACTATTCTTTGGATGGAGGTGGGGGGAATAAGAGACTGCTGGAATTGGAGATTCACTCGCAACCAGGACTTCAGCTGAAATGTGAAGCTGGAGGAAAAAATGTGAAATATAATTTGTATTTTTTCCTCAAGAAATACCAAAATTATATTATTACTGCCTAGGAGCTTCATAAATTTTTAAAGTGTAGTTAGAGAGCAGAACCCAGTGACGGCTTATTACAAGTGGCTTTGTATTATATATCCGTCTCTTTCCATTTCAGAGAAGAGTAAGCATATAACCAGCTTTTATTACCTAGGTACTTTTTAAATTTTGAATGTTTTTCATCCCATTTCTCTGACCACTCCTGAAATTGCAATGTTTCTATATATTATTAACCATACTCTGGAAAGGAGGTGTATAAAAATATGGTGTAACTTAATGACAGAACCATATTTTGCCATTATTTTCATGCAAATTTTCACACATGAAATAAGACAAAAGTTTAATATGTGACCACTGTAATAAAATGTTTTTAACATATGTTCTAGTATATTTTATGTATACAGATCCCCTGATTTACACTGTTACAAACTCTCCTTCAGCAAAGTACTTAACCCCATGTCTAGGTTAAGCCAAGGAAGCAAGTCTAATGAAGTCAGGCTACTTGCATGCTGAAGTACTTTGCTGAACTGGGGCCATACAGAAAGACCTACTTTTGAATTTGGCTTTGTAAACTAAGCTTTGAACTTCTGGATATTTTAAAACTTATATTAAAACAATAATGTGTAAAAGTGCTAGTGAGACAAGCTGCACAATTATTTTTATAAATATTTCTTAAAATATTTCCCTTTCTAATTTCTATAAAATGTTGCTGATTTTATATTTGGAATTTCTTGCATTTGTAGTCTATTTCAGTTAAGACACCCAACTAAGTTTTGTTTTTCAGACTTTGTACATTGAGATCATGTGATCTTTTGACATTTTTAAAGAAACCACATGCACCTGGGGTTGGGTTAAATGTCAGACCCTTATCTCTCTCTAAAACAAATTATCTAAATCCTTTCAACCTGCCGAAGGCATTTTAAACCACAGGAGTGGAGGCAAAAAAAAAATGTATTTCAGTTGTTTTAAGGAAGTTCATAGCTCAAATATAATGTTTTTCACATTTATAGTGCAAAAAGTAAGATAAACCAACAATCCTTTTGACATCTATTTTTATAAATTAGTTTGCAATTTATACTAATATTCCCTGTTTCTTAACTGTTATCATGCAAAAATGTCAGATGTCACTTTTTCATGTTTGTACGTTTTCAGGTCAAATATAATTCAGGGTTACAAAGCTTGCAAAGCAAAAGCCAAATTCTGCTCTGAGATATGCATGTTCTACTTCCATTGACTTTGTTGAGAGCTACATGTGTGTCTGAGAGTAGAATTGGGTGTCAGTGAATGACACCCAATCTTTCTTTTACTCCTGCTTTCAGTTTGTGTTTGATCTAGGGCTAGATCCAGCAAGCCATGGATTCCACTTTACAGAATCAGGTCCTGGTAGAATATTGTAAATTGATTAAAAGCTGACTCTGTTCCCACAGACTTGATTGGGCACTTGTTAGCTTAAACTAATTAAAACATTCAGTAAGTAATTATAGTCTGTTCATTGTGTTAAATTTGATCATTCAGTTTATCATAACTGATATAATATCTACCTAGTCCAGCATCCTGACTCTAAAAATGTCCAGTACGAGTGCTTAAGGGAGAGTGTATACAACGGGGCATTTGGAGTGATCCCATTCTTGTCTTCCCCTCCTGGCTTCTGGAAGCCAGAGGTTTAGGATTGTCCTGAGTATGAAGTTACCTCTCTGACAGTCTTGGCTAATAGTCATTGATGACCCTATATTTTATGAGATTATCTATTTCTTTCTTGAGCCTAGTTATACATGTGTCCACCACAACATTCCATGACAATGAGTTCCATATGTTAATTGTGTATTGTGTGAAAAAAGTAGTACTACTTGTTTTAAACCCTACTGCCTATTAATTTTATCCAGGGAACCCCTGGATTTCGTATGGTGTGAAAGGATAAATAGGACTTTCCCCTATGCTATTTCTGGCTGTATAGACCTTTATCATATCCTCTCCCTTTAGTTGTTTCTTTTCTGAGCTGACAGCCACAATCCTTTTACTCTCTCCTTGTACAAAAGCTGTTCCATATCCTTGATCATCTTTTTTGTCATTCTTGGATCCTTTGGCAGTTTCACTTGTGGCAAAGTGGCCAATGCTGGTATGGTGGATTCCACACTTTTCTTTCCAGTGACTAGGACACCAGTCCATGCCCCTGCTCTTGGGGTGTTAAGAGGCCCACTAGTGGCCCAGGTAGGCGGGAAGGGAAGCAGGGACTTTCTTTGCCTCTCCATTTCTTTCCTATTCACTAAACATAAAAATGTCATTTTAGGTACATTTCTCTAAGTTATGGGTCTTTCTGATACTACTCCACAGCTTTACTATGAGACTTGCAGCAGAAGGATTTATTGTACAGCATTTCTATTCAAACACTGAGGAAGAGCAGCAGAAATGGAGCAGGCAATATGCAGGGGTAAAAGCATTTTTTGTAGAGAAGAAAAAAATCTGAAGGCTGCTTAATGCTACGATATGAAAGAACCCGCCAGATATTATGGGTAAAATTTTCAGAAGCAACTTCAGGCTCTAAGTCACTCAATGCCTAAATCACTTTTGAAAATTCTTTTGAAAATTTCACCCTTCTTTCTTCACTTTCACAGTTTTGCACTGTTACCTATGGAAAAAAGGTGGGAGTGCTAGTATGAACAGTTAACTTACATTTTAACAATCACGCTATCTTGATTTGCTCACATTGACTTATTTTATTTGATAATTTGATACTTAGATGTAAATAAAAATTCAGGTACAATCCTGAGGTAAAAGTGAATGTCTCAGATTCTGGGTCAGAAACATGAAGAAGTAGAATAATGGACCTTCCTTCAAACTTCAGGGGGGAGGGGGAATCAGTGGTGAAAAAATTAGTCCGTTTACCAATGCAGCTTTCAAAAGCAAATGCGGCATTCTTTCATTTTTCCGTTTGGTAAAACTGAGTTTTAGTTAAATGCACTGTAGCTGATTGCAGCCTTGAAATATGTTTAAACATTTGATAAAGATCAATGCAGGTGCACCAGGATATTAGTAATAATGGAATACAGAGCTTTTCATGAATAGGTCTGTGGTTCACTCCACCAGATTAGTAGTAGATGAAAGTAGTTGTCATGTGACAGCTGTACATTGGCTTATGCGGAATGAATTATTGATCTTAATTCAATTTCAAGTATTTAAGTGTCCATGCCACTTTTAGCTTTAAATGGCACCCTTGAAAGCAGTCTTATCAAAGGCCAACGGTTAAATGGTTATGAAAATTGAACTGTTACTGTTTTTAATCGCATTTTTATACATCATACTTTATGGACAAATTAAGTCCTTGCCCATTATGATTTACAGTCTGATTTTTAAATATATGACAAGTACTGACAAATAATGAGGCTTGAGAAGGGAGGGCATGGGATATAATAATACAATTAGGATGTTTCTCTGGTTAGCCTTGTTCCAATCTTGATGGTTCTTTTTCAAGTGCTTGCTCATGTGCATTCCATAGTGGTTGTACGTGCTTGCTTACACTGTCTGTTGCTTACACTGTCTGAAGCTCACATCAGCAACAGATGCAAGATTTGTAATTCCTCTAAACCAAGGATCTAAAAGGAGCAGGACATTTGACTTTGTGCCCTCCTTACGGAGTCAGCCCACACTCTAGCACTGGTATACTGATCTGCCTTGGTGCTCAGTGCCCCTGCAGTATTGTCCCCCATCCAGCAGTGCTTCCCCTCTCTGACTCTTGCAAAGAAGCTGAAGTGGACAGCTGCACCCTCATCCTGAAAACAGCAGGATAAATCTATAGGCAAGCATAGACCCACATCGGGCAGCTCTCAGTCCAGCTCAGGTAGAATGGAGAACCCCAACTTGTTCCCCGCCTGTCTTCCTGGACATAGGTGGACTCCTGAGCCACATTCAGGTGCTCTCCATACTGGTGTCCCTGTGGACCGCACAAGAGAAAATGACTCTCCTGATGACAGCCACCCAGGCCTCCATAACTCCCCACTCTAGGGGATAAGCCTTCACTTAGTGTTACTGGGTCCCCATTCCAACAGCACCAGACTCTGTCGAGGGAAGAGTCCAGACACTACTCCCTGGCATGCGACTGCTGGGAGTCAGACCGGGAAATGGCAGCCCTGCTGACCCCTCCTCATTTGTCCCCTCTCTGGATTCCAGAGACTAGTATACTGCCCTTGATCTTCAGGACACGTACTTCCATATTTCCATCTTCAAAAGCCACAGGCACATCCTTCACTTTACGATAGGTAAACAGCGCTATCAGTTTGTGGTCCTTCCATTTGGCCTATCGACAACTCCCAGGGTTTTCACCAAATGCTTGTTGTTATTGGTGATTTACCTCTGGCATCAGGGTGTCCAGATCTTCCCATATCTGAACAACTGACTGGTCAAAGGAAGCTCCAGATCCCAGGTGCAGTCATATCATGTTCCTGCTGTCCATATGCCATGTTCTAGGCGAGGTGGCCCACATGATCTCACAAAAATGGGGTGCTTCCCAAGTGGATCTGTAACCAGGCATAATCACCGATGCCCTTAGTTCTCTTCCAGACGTGGCTTGGGCCCATGCTCCCTATCCAACACTTCCCTTTTGTCATGTTCAGATCTACTATATGCATTTACCCCAAACCTGCTCATCAACAGTGTCCTACAGGAGATCCAGAGGAACAAGGCTACGGTCATTATGACCAACCACTTTGGCCCTGGCAACATTGGTTCAGGACTCTGTAGAGTCTGGAGGGGCTCTCTCTGTGGCCACTGCTGGACCAGCCACCTTAGGACCACAGTCTTAGGACCACGGTCACCTCCTGAACCCCAGACTCATGTTTTTCCATCTCACAGTGTGGATACTGCATGGCTGAATCCCAAGGAACAAACCTTATCAGAGGTCATCTGCTAGGTCCTCCTCAAGAGCAGGAAACCTTTGACCAGTCAGAATTACCTGACAAAATGGACATATTTTTCACATTGGATAGCTGAATGTAGCATCTCCTTGTTGGACGCTCCAATCCAATCGATCCTGAATTATCTGCTTCACCTGAAGAACCAGAACCTAGAGCATTTCTTGTTCAGGGTAATCCAGGTGGCTATTTCCATCTTTCATTCCCCCAGTCCAGGATCACATAGTCTTCTTCTATGACAGAATGGCCAAATACCCCAGGAATCTGGAGCAGCTGTTTCATCAGATCAGGCCTCCAATTCCCTGGTGGGACCTGAACTTAGTCCTGGCCAGATTCATGGGGCCTCCTTTTGATCCTTTAGCCACATGCTTCTGGTTCTGTCTGTCCTGGAAAGTGGCCTTCCTCGTGGCTATAACATTGGGCAGATGTGTCTCCAAAATTGGGCTTTGAACTCTGAGCCACTGTACACTGTCTTCCATTAGGACAAGGTACAGCCTTTCTTCCTAAGATGGTGGACACTTTCCCCATGGGCCACGACATCTTCCTGATAGTCTTGTGTCCCAAGCTCCAGAGATGCCTTCACACATTGCATGGGATACAGCTCTGGCCTTTTACCTATATTGGAATAGGCCATTCTGGAAATCTACCTGTTTGTCAATATGGCAGAGCGTATGAGGGGCCAGCTGATCTCCCCCCAGAAAATTTCAAACTGGATCACCTCATGCACCCACAGCTGCTATGCCCTCGCTGACACCTCACTGCTGCCAATAATGAGAGCCCATTTGACCAGAGTGCAGGCCTCTTCAGCAGTTTTCTTTACTCAAATTCTGGGCAGGACAATTGTCAGGCGGTGTGCTAGTAGTGGAAGACACACAATGTGGCGAGAGCTGCAGTTAAGTTAGTGTAGGGGACAGAGGATGATATGCTACCACTCCTCTTAGCTGGGGGGACAGTTTTCTCTCTCTGGCACCAACTCGGTAGCAGTCACGTGTAACCTTTCCCCATGGCTGTAATTAGCACAATTGATGGGAGCACAGGGATGAAATGAGCTGCTGGCTGGAAAGAAAAAATTGAGAAATGTCAGTCTTTTATACAGTCCCTGCTTTCATCTTTTAAAGACTTGTAAGAGTTAACCTGTTGGATTAATCTTCACTCCTGTAGCTACCCAGTAGAATCACTAATAAGAGCAGGTAGATTTGCTTTGTTAAATTGTGCTGTTTAGCACCACAGCTGTTCTTCAATATCAGTAAGGTGTTTAGTAATTCAATTGAAATTATTTCTGTTAGCAGTATTAAAACAGCTCAGTTTTGTCTCTCAAGTATATACAAATTCCAAATGCTAGAGCAACATTTTATTTTATTAATCATTTCAAGTGCCTTTAATAATTTCTGCAAGTGTTTTTCAAATATCTTTGTAAGATACAATTTCTTTTATCTTTCTACAGGAACACCAGTTTACTCAGTAGCATGGGGCCCCGATTCAGAAAAGATTCTCTATACATCAGGAAAGCAGTTGATTATTAAACCTCTTCAACCAAATGCTAAAGTTTTACAGGTATCATTAATATGAAATAGTAGATTTACCTTGCATCGTTCGGGTCCCTAACTCAAATAAGTTTTGTTGTTGTTTTTATTTAAATCATTGTTCTAGGGTGAGGCTGGGGTTCAGTATGCATGTTGCCCTAGAGAGAGAGGACAACCCCAGCCCTGTCTCACTGCAGTTGCTTGGGGCCCAGTGAGAAGCACCTTTGCATGGCTATTGAAGCTCCAGTGGGCACAGCTGGGGGCAGGGTGCATGTCCCCTGGTTGGGGAACAGACAGACACACACTCTGAAATATATAGTAGTTAGCAGTCCCTTTCTCCAACTCTGCCCTGAGCTGGCCCAATAGAGTTATAGCTGTCCTGGTCCCCATCTCCGACCTCTTGCTTGCCTGCTGCCAGACTCCCTCCCTTTCCATTCTGTGAGGAACAATCAAATTCCTCACATACCTCATTATTCTAACTTTTCTTTGAGTTATGATAAGAGGAAGCAGCATACCAAATTTGATGGTCATAGCTTTATTGTTTAGGAGCAGTTCTTGAACAAATGGACTTACAGAAAGATAGACAGACAGATGCACATTTCTAAAATACATAGTAAAGATACAGTGCATATCAAGCTTCAGTGATATTTTACTAGTAAGGGTACGTCTACACTGCAGTGTTATTTCACGATACCACAGGTATCCCAAAATAGCTACGCCGCATCTTTTAAATGTGTCCTCTATTGCAAAATATAGCAGACGTGCTATTTTGGCATCCCTGTAAACCTTGTTGCACAAGGGATAAGGGATGTCTCAAAATAGTGTTTTATTTTGAAATTTGGAGCTATGTAGATGCACCAAATTTCAAAATAGCTTATTTCGAAAAAGAATCAAAATAAGATACGCAATTTGCATAGCTATTTGTGGGTGATGAATCTGAGGAGCTGTCCTGGATTGAAGTGTCATTAGAGGAGGTTTTGGAACAAATAGAAAAACTTAATGTTAACAAATCACCGGGACCAGATGGCATTCACGCAAGGGTTCTGAAAGAACTCAAATGGGAAATTGCTGAACTATTATCTGTGGTTTGTAACCTATCCTTTAAATCGGCTTCCGTACCTAATGACTGGAAGGTAGCTAACGTGACACCAATATTTTAAAAGGGCTCGAGAGGCAATCCTGGCAATTACAGATGGGTAAGTCTAACTTCAGTACCGGGCAAATTAGTCAAAACAATAGTAAAAAATAAAATTGTCAGGCACGTAGAAGAACATAATTTGTTGGACAAAAGTCAACATGGTTTCTGTAAAGGGAAATCATGTCTTACTAATCTGTTAGAGTTCTTTGAAGGGGTTAACAAACGTGGACAAGGGGGATCCAGTAGATATAGTATACTTAGATTTTCAGAAAGCCTTTGACAAGGTCCCTCACCAAAGGCTCTTGTGTAAATTACATAGTCATGGGATAAGAGGGAAGGTCCTTTCATGGATTGAGAACTGGTTAAAAGACAGGGAACAAAGGGTAGGAATAAATGGTAAATTTTCAGAATGGAGAGGGGTAACTAGTGGTGTCCCCCAAGGGTCAGTCCTAGGACCAATCCTGTTCAACTTATTCATAAATGATCTGGAGAAAGGGGTAAGCAGTGAGGTAGTAAAGTTTGCGGATGATACTAAATTGTTTAAGATAGTCAAGACAGAAGCAGACTGTGAAGAACTTCAAAAAGATCTCACCAAACTGAGTGATTGGGCAACAAAATGGCAAATGAAGTTTAATGTGGACAAGTGTAAAGTAATGCACGTTGGAAAAAATAACCCCAACTATATGTACAGTATGATGGGGGCTAATTTGGCTACGACAAATCAGGAAAGAGATCTTGGAGTTATCGTGGATAGTTCTCTGAAAACTTCCACACAGTGTGTGCAGCAGCAGTCAAAAAGGCAAATAGGATGTTAGGAATTATTAAGAAAGGGATAAAAAATAAGACACAGAATATCTTACTGCCCCTGTATAAAACTATGGTATGCCCACATCTTGAATACTGTGTACAGATGTGGTCTCCTCACCTCAAAAAAGATATTTTGGCCTTAGAAAGGGTTCAGAAAAGGGCAACTAAAATGATTAGGGGTTTGGAACGGGTCCCATATGAAGAGAGATTAAAGCGACTGGGACTTTTCAGTTTAGAAAAGAGGACACTAAGGGGGGAAATGATAGAGGTATATAAAATCATGAGTGGTGCGGACAGGGTGAATAAAGAAAAGTTATTTATTAGTTCCCATAATAGAAGAACTAGAGGACACCAAATGAAGTTAATGGGTAGCAGGTTTAAAACTAATAAAAGAAAGTTCTTCTTCACACAGCGCATAGTCAGCCTGTGGAACTCCTTGCCAGAGGAGGCTGTGAAGGCTAGGACTATAACAGAGTTTAAAGAGAAGCTAGATAATTTCATGGAGGTTAGGTCCATAAAAGACTATTAGCCAGGGGATAGAAATGGTGTCCCTGGCCTCTGTTTGTCAGAGGGTGGAGAAGGATGGCAGGAGACAAATCGCTTGATCATTGTCTTCGGTCCACCCCTCTGGGGCACCTGGTGCTGGCCACTGTCGGTAGACAGGCTACTGGGCTAGATGGACCTTTGGTCTGACCCAGTACAGCCATTCTTATGTTCTTATGTTCTTAGTGCAAATTGCATATCTTATTTTGAGCTAAGGATGCTGTGTAGACACACCCTTAAATAAAATGTAATATAAGTGTTATGACTAAACCATAACACAGTTTGGTCTGGGCAGTATTTTTAAACTAGTATTAAATAAAAAGTAGAAAGAATAGAGACTTGGGCGCTGATCCTGCAAGGAAGTCAGTGGGATTACTCACAGTTGTTAAAGTATAGCTTGCATATAAATCTGCACAACTGATGCCTGGAATTATAGATGTGCTGCAAATGTACTAGGGAAGATTTGTTGTGGAGCTTTTATAGCAAGCCATACATCCCTGAGTCTCATTCCTGAGTCTTGGAGCATTAATATGTGTCCTTTATTTAGTCAAAATTCAAAATGTATTTTAAATGCAATATTGTCATAGGTGGTAGCACTGCCTTTTATTAAAGTTGCTTGCCACTTTCCAATGTAAGATTGTTTTCAGTTGCTTATATATTTGCCAAACTTTAACCATTTGGGTTAATTTTTTTTTAATTTCATGAAAACTATTTAGCCATTTCTGGCTAGGGAAAATGTTATTTTTCCCACATTTAAAAAAATGTGGTAACCTTTTCTTTGAGAAGTGTCAGTACTCACTCACTTTGGAGCAGGGACTTGAAATTTGGAAGATGGTAGAGTTTGTGTCAGGTATATGCCATTTGATGTCCTTCTGAAGATCAGCAGTCAGTCACCAGTGTAGTAGTCATGCATCATCGGTGATGTCCTGACAGCGCTCCTTCTGCAACCATGATGATACCCCTTTGGCTGTGTGCTTATGCTCCTCTGTATGTTCCTGTTATCTGTGGGAGAGGTGTCATGCTGAGTTGCGCAAATAGCCACCATTGGACTCTGAGAGAGCCCCCAAAGACCACAAAATCAGATGAGTGAAGGCGCCCAGTCATGTTTACTGTCAAACAAAGTTCAGTAATAGTTGTCAGTAGACTCTGCTGAACCACTGCACATAAGTATCCCCTGTCAATGGACCAACTCTGTCAGTGCCAGGAATTAGACATTGTACCCTTGGCTGGGCAAAAACAACTCTTTGGGGTACACTTTTATACAGAGGTCAGGTACAAACAAATTACTCATCACTCCTGATGTATCAGGTTGCCACCCTCTGATGTATCTAGATCCACCCGTTACCTTGTACATGGGGGTTCAGTCACTATCTGTCATGCTGCCAGTTTAGACCCTGTCCTGAACCTGGCTCAGTATGTTCCTGTTATCTGTGGGAGAGGTGCTGGAACCAAAATGTTTCTTCACAAGGTGTTCTATTGTGACCCCTTTGGAATGTGTTTACAGCCTATGGTTAGTATCTCTTAGGTATGTGTGTTACTGTAATATCAGTGTTGTTCTTGCCAGCTTCTGTGAACCGGGCTTGCCTCTTGCTCACAGCTTCACTCTGCTTTATATTAGCAAAGTCTTGACCATTGCTGTCTGGGCCTCAGGCCTGGTACCCTGCCTGTGACATGAGTGCTTATGTTTTAGGCTCTCATCTTATCACACATCCAAAGATGGCTGAGTTACATGCATTTGAAAAATAACACCTTGCACATACTCATTCAAGACCTGCTAGAGCTTCATAGATAAATTCCCTAAACATTCTCTCTACTCTGGGGGACTGATCAGGATTCACTCTGCAGTTATACACAGAGCCAAGCATGATAAGAAAAGGAAATTGCTTCATTCAAATGCAGAAGAGAAAAGATCCAGTCTTGTGGGTAAAAGCTTATATATAGGAGCCCAGGAGAGGAGACTGGACTAGAGGCTAACAGGAGATAGGGGAAGAAGAGAAACAACTGAAAGTGGCTAGACAAGGAGATTGGGATGAGAGGTCTGGGGAATGAACACTAGACTGATTATGTAAAGAGAATGGTGCTGTGACAAGGAGCCAAGGGTTGGGAAGAGGCAAATCCAGACATGGAAAACATTGGAGGAGTTGGGGCAAAAGAAGTCAGTCTGGCAGGAGGGGAAATAGACCTGGAGTGGAACTCAAGTATTCCCGAGTCTTATCATTTCTCTGCTGACATCATGAAAACCCATGTGAAGAATGTATGTCATCCTCCTCTAGCGCTGGTCTGCACAGAGGATAACAGCATATGATTGCTGTGAGTTTCTCAGTTAGCACAAGTAATAGAGGTTTCTGTAATTGAACTAAATGTTCTGAACCTACTGAGAACCCTTGTGGGAGTCTTTATGATGCCATATAATTGAATGTGTCCAGTTCTTCGAGAGATGCCCCTGTGGAAGCTCCAGTCCAGGGGTTGGTGCATCTCTGAACCTTCACTTGGAGATTTTTCAGCAGCACCAGCACCGACTGCACATGCACAGTGCCTGCCTCATGCGGCGACAATGTCTCAATAGCATGGCTGCGTCTAGATTGGCAAGATTTTGCGCAAATACTTTTAACGGAAAAGTTTTTCCATTAAAAGTATTTGCACAAGAGAGCGTCTATACTGGCATGTGCCTTTGCGCAAAAAGATTTGCTTTTGCGCAAAAGCATCCGTGCCCAGTGTAGACGCTCTCTTGCGCAAGAAAGCTCCGATGGCCATTTTAGCCATCGGGCTTTCTTGCGCAAGAAATAAACGTGGCTGTCTTCACTGGCCCTCTTGCGCGAGAGGGCTTATCCCTGAGCAGGAGCGTCGGAGTATTTGCGCAAGAACCACTGATTTTGTACATTACAATGTCAGTGTTCTTGTGCAAATACAAGCGGTCAGTGTAGACAGGCAGCAAGATTTTGCGCAAAAAGCGGCTGCTTTTGTGCAAAATCATGCCAGTCTAGACGCAGCCCATCTGTGCATAGTCTGGGCTCTTCAGTTCCTTCCTTATCATCCCTGGCCTAAGATGGGGTCAGTAGTCTCGCTCAAGAATTTCACTTTTAGATAGTTAGCCAATTATTTATACAGTTTCCCTAGTCTTTTTAGTCAGATAAGTTTTAATTGTCTCTCCCCTTTCTCTCTCTCTCTTTTTAAAGGTTTTCCTTTTCCCGCTTTTTCTGTCCTGTTAGGTAAGCAATTTATATTATGCCTGGCTCTCCAGGTTTTAAGAGATGTACTACTTGCAGAGAAATCTGAGAGGGGTAGCCATGTTAGTCTGTAACTTTAAAAACGAGTAGTCCTGTGGCACCTTAGAGACTAACAAATATATATATTGTTGTCAGTTTCCAAGGTGCCACAGGACTACTCGTTATTTGCAGAGAGGCCACCCTTATCTCTGATAGCCATTATCAATGTGTTCATTGTTTGGGGAAGTCCCTCCTCCCTCCAAAATGTGTCCACTGTAGTAAGCTTAAGGCTGTGGCATGAAAGAACAGAGACCCAAGTCTCAAGTTAATTCTAGTGGAGAAGTCCCTCAGACCTGCTTCTGATCCAGGTCAGGAATCCTCAAGACAAAGACTGCCTAAGTCCACAAATGATTTAAATTAAGGATGTTAAATAACTATTGATTTACTAGGAAAAACTTAAAAAACAACAAATAGTCTAGTAGCACCTTAAAGACTAACAAAACATGTAGTTGGTATCATGAGCTTTTGTGGGCACAACCCAATGGAGTCCCCAGCTGACCCTGGGCTCCACATGGGCTGCCCCCTTTGAAATGCAGTTCCATGCAGCTCTGCCGCTTTGAAACGCCAAGGCAGCGTTTCAAAGGGTCGGCGCCACACAGAGCCCAGGAGTACTCCCTCTCCTCCCTCTCCCTTTGCTGCCTCTATCTGATAGAGGCAGCAAGGGGTGTGTGGAATCGACTAGTTGACTAGTCCTTAACATTCTTAATTTAAATCAGAAAAAAACCCCAGCTTCCTCACCTCACAGACATCAGCTGGCTGCCAAACAGTCGTGTTGGTGCCAAGAATTCTGCAGCTTATCACATAAGATGCTTTGGGCGCCTCTGGCACTGTCTACACTCCAGCAGTTCCCAGTAAGCACTGTTCCAGTGCTAAGGCTACTGGCTTAAAGTTGCCTATTCAAATATGGCACCACACAGCATGGCAAAGGACCCAGTGCCAACTCAGCTGAGTCTACCTGTGCTGCACATGAGTATTGTTGCTGCCATAGCACTGACTCCTCAGGATACTTTGCCATGCTACTTGTCATCCACTAACTCTACACCCCAATGCAGTATATTCTGATTCTTTGTACCTCAGCACTGCAGTTTATTCACATGATCAATTTGCTAGTCTCACCAACCCCAAATTCCCCATTATTCAGTACAGATCTCTCACTGGAACGATCAGTACAGCATAGACAGCTATCCTCTCACTTTTCTAGTAATGAGGAAGATGAAGTGAAGGGAGTTTCTTAACCACACCATTCCTCCCCCCTTCAGACTTCTGCTAGCATGGGTCCACAGAGATCAAGATCCTGGTGTTCCACCCTGGTATGGACACCCGTGGCTTGGACCACCTATACTCTTTTCTGGACAGTGGCCTTACTAGAGCCTGTGGGGTAGTACAGCAGGTACCACAGTAACTCATACAGTCACGAAGAAGTGATACCAGATCTCTTTCTGAACCCATGCACAGTTCTGCAATGACTACAAAAGAACATTCTGCAATGATGCACACAGGCCAACTTGACATATCTCCAATTAATAATTCATCCTCCTAACAGGGCAAGGTATTATGCCTCCGCCCTGAACAAGAGCAGGCATTTTTAGTCATTTTCCAAACCTGTTCAAAAGATTAGATAATGAGTTCAAAATCACTCTGGAGAAGATGTTGGAGACACAGCATGAGCTGACTGATGTATTACAATCTTCAATCTCCTCCAAGATTGCCCTACACAACTTTTATTTGACAAGCACACTAAAAGCTAGTTTACTAGAAAGATGTCAGTGATAGAGCCAGACAGTCTTTGATCTCAAGAATCTGTTAGAGTATAGTTCTTCTTCGAGTGCTTGCTTATGTGCATTCCATTTAGAAGTGTGCACTGTGTGCATAAGTTTCGGAAGCTTTTTACCCTAAGCAGTACCCATTGGGCCAGCTTGTGAGTCCCCTGTAGTGGTGCCACTATATTGGCACATATATAGCCCTGCTGGCTCCTCATCCCCTCAGTTCCTTGGTGGAAGAGATCTCCGAACTGTCTATGTTCAATGCAGCATATGAGCTAATCGAGCTCACATCCTCACCAGGCCCAGCACCACGCAAAGAAGTCTCCCATATGCACTCCCATAAGGACAAGCATCCGGTACCCAAGCCCATGGCATTGAGGACTTCCTCACCAGCACCGTCCATTGTGCCTCTGGCTCCACCAGCGGCTCTGCCCCAGGTTCCAGTACTGGTTCCAGCACTGGCACTGAGTCACTCTGTGCAGGGTGTGGGCCTGGCATAATCTCATCCCCCGGAGCCCACACCGGGGCCTCTGACCCGGTACCAAGGAAAACCAACGGCCATGGCACATCACCACGGTTGGCACTAGACACCAGCGGCGCCACCATGGTAAGCATCTGAGTATTCCTCAGAGTCGGACGTGGAGTCGAATGGCGTCCAGAGCATCCTTTCACCAGTCTCTTAGATCTCCGCTCCGGTCCCACTCACAGCACCGGTCGTGCTTGAGCTACCACTCCAGGCATGTCAGCCTGCCTTCAACACAGACATGACCACCTCAATGACAGCCTTCGGCCCGGTGGCCATTTTGGACCCCATGTACGTACCACCAGGCCCAGGGACAGGGGGTGTCAAGATCAGCTTTGGCATCTGCTTCAGCATATTCGTACCCCAGGGGCACCCCGTTGCCTACCCTCCTCTCCACGGCTCTGGCCTCGGAGACCAGTACCAGTCCCCCAGGAGGATCAGCAAGACCTCAAATAGAGCCAGACCCCCCTCCGACTGTCACAGAGAGGTTCCATTGTCCTCCCCCTTCCCCAGCTTGGCAGGGGGTACACCCAGAGGAACTGCCAATTCCCAGGGACTCTTCTTTCTCTCTGGATGAGGTGCTGGCAAACCCATCTCTGGCAACACCTGCCATGGACATGCAAATTCATCAGGAGCTCCTGAGGAGGCTTGCCCAGAATCTGGGAGTGCAGGTCAAGAAGGTAGTTGAGGACTCCGACCTCATGGTGGACATTTTGACTATGGATACCCCAACCAGGATTGCCCTGCCTTTAAACAAGACAGTGGCTAAAATAACCAAAGCTGTCTCGAAGACGCCTGCGTCCATCCCACAGATGCAGAAAGGGGTCAAGAGACAATACTATGTGCCTCAGACAGGACACAAGCACCTGTTTTTGAACCCACTCTTGGGCTCCATCATGGTCCAGGCCGCATGCCAGAGGGAGAGACAAGGCTAGCCTGGACCCATCCCTAAAAGCAGAGCTCAAGAAGCTCGACCTCTTGGGAAGAAAGGCCTACGCAATGGTGGGACTCCAACTGAGGATCATGAACCAACTAGCCATGCTCAGCAGATACTCTTATAACTCCTGGGTGGCAATTAATAAGTTCAAAGACCAACTCCCAAGGGAGTCTTGGCAGGAGTTTGGGGCCCTTACCGAGGAGGGAAGAGTTGTGTCTCATACAGCCCTCCAGGTGGCATTAGATGCTGCTGATTCAGCAGCAAGGTTGATGACAATGAGTATTATGATGAGGAGGAACTCGAGGCTCCAGGTCTTAGGCATCCTGCCCAAGGTACAGATTATACTACAAGACCTGCCGTTTCAGGGCTCCGGTCTGTTCTTAGAACAGACCGATGGTAAACTCCACAGTCTGAATGACTCCGGGACAACCCTGAAGTCCTTGGGCATCCATACCCTGGCCTCGCAGAGATGCTCTCTGAATCCTAGGCCACAAAGGTCTTACCAGCAAGGCCCTAGGCAGGATAACAGCAGGAGGCGCAATAGTGGCAATAATGGTAGAGCCAACCACAGGAGGTCATGCTCTGACTCCAATCAAATACTGGGACCCTCAGATAAGACCCAAAGCCCAGCGTCAGGATTTTGAGGATGTGCCCGATGGCGGATTAACAGCCCCAGAACTTGATTACCTCTTTACGGATCATCTGTCCTCTGTCCACCATGCTTGGTGCAACATCACTACAGACCGGTGGGTCCTCGAGATGGTGACAGTAGGGTATTCTATCCCTTTCTTGTCCTTCCCACCCTCCTTCCCTGTTCCTCTTCAGAGAATTTTTGAATAAATAGAATAGGCTTACTTTTTTTTATAGCTTCAGGGGGTAGCCAAGTTAGTCAGTACAGGATACATTTTAAAAACAAAAACTGGTCTGGTAGCACTTTATAGACTAACAAAACATATAGATGGCATCATGAGCTTTCGTGGGCACATTCCACTTCTTCAGATGACCAGAGTTTAGAAAAAGGAAGATGCAAGTTCTTTAATATTACATTTTAAAAAATCCTACTATAGTTTGGAACATTCAAATTATGGAGAGTCTTCGACATAATGTCAGTGCATAACCTCATTAACCTCACTCCTTCTTATTGCTTATTATTGATTATTGTTTAAATGATAGAAATAATAGTAAAAGCAATTGCTAGATTCAAATGTATATTTAATTAATTTATTTTTCCTCTCAGTGGAAAGCCCATGATGGAATTATTTTAAAACTTGATTGGAATTCAGTCAATGATCTTATCCTGTCTGCTGGTGAAGACTGTAAATATAAGGTGTGTATTATTTAACTTTAATTACAGTGGATTAAATTATTTAAATACATGTTTTTAAAGCAGGATCTGAGTAACAATACTAGGCACTACTAATATTCTCCAACCTTCACAAGACCTTCAAATTCAAAACCAATTAGATAGAAAAATTTCAGTGCAATTAGAAGGTTCTCAGTTTTCAGGAAATGGAAGGTACACTGAATGAAAATATTCCTAGCACGTGTGAACGTAATACTGTTTCATATGGGACTACATCAGTGCTTGCTAGGTACCTTTTAAACCACAACAGCAAGTTTTACATGGAGCAATTAGAGCACAACACTCCAGAGCACTGTACTTTGTTCTCCTCAAGTATGCATTTCTGTACCATGTGAACAAGCCCTGGCTGCTGAAGGTGTATTAAGACTATGATATGAACTAAGAAAACTACAAGAAAATACAATTAAAAGGAAAACACAGTTTGTCCTGTCATCTAAATGCAGGACAGTTCTGTAGGAAAATTGTGTAGACAGCACACTGTTCTCTGTCAGTAATAGAAGACACGGTTTTTTTCCCCTTTAATTGTGGACTTACGTTCATTATTTGGTATCTGAATTCTAATATTCATTTGTGTGCTGTGATTTTTTAAGAAGTCTTTCCAATTATATAGTTTTTCTGTTTAAATCTTCTCTCAGATTTTTGCATACAGTGAATAGACTTGCTATTTATATATTAGTTACAATGCCCCAGATTATTCCCTCTTTAGAATAAGGAACTGTCAAATAATCTGTCTCAACCTGGCAAATACCTAAGAAATGACAGGTGTCCAACAGCCATCTTCAGCCAAAGCCCCATGCCACTGCTATCTCTCTGACTCCATAAAGAGGGGGATTGATGTGCAATTATATCCCCATTCCTGTCATGTTCTACCACAACTCACACATTCCCAACTTCTCGTAAATTCTTTTCTAATTTCTGCACAGACCTGGGGTTCTGGAGTGAGTCTGAGACTGGGGACTGTGCAGATGAAGGGTATGGTAGAAGAGACAAGGGAAGAGGAGATCTGCATGTGGATGATCTCTGTATGTGGTTCTTAAAGGTTATCAATCGGGCCAATAGATTTTAATTACTCTTGTTTTATTTTTAAAAAATGTTTATTTTTGTCATAAACATATTGCACATCAAAAATAAAAATTTAAAAAGTTCCAATTTGATATAAAGAAATTAGAAAGACAAGGTGTGTGAGGTAATATAATTTAATGGGCCTACTTCTATTGGTGAAAGAGAGATACTTTTGAACTACACAGTACTCTTCTTCAGATCTGAGAAAAGTAGTCAGAGTGTCACAGCTAAATGCAAGGTGGAATAAATTGTTTAGCATAAATAGTTTACACACATTATAAGAAACCATTTGTTGGAATTACAAAGAAATGACATTTGATAGGAAAAATTGGTGGAAAATGTAAGAAATATTTAAGTTTAAATTTTGTCTGCTATATTTTCCACTGTATAGGAGGGAAAATAGAAGTAAAATGATCATTTAAAGAAGTGACCGTCATTGAAATGAGGGTTAATAATATTCTGTGACCATTTCATTGATGAAATGAATGAGAACTGAGAAGAAGAAAGAAGAGAAATTAAGAATACATTGAACTATAAAAAAAAAAGAAAGAACTAAAATATTTGTCTAAAATGTGTTAACAACCCAATATAACTTCAAATGCTTTTCCTACTCTGCAAAAACAATTAGAGTTCAGACTGAGCAAAGAAAAACTTAAAAAAGAAAAATTATGAAAGGACTTTTTTGGCTATTGCTCTCATTTCAAAAACACATTTTTAAACCAATTTAAGATCTGTTTTAGAAATAGTTTTAAACCTGTGTAAAATTATATTTTTATCATTTTACAATTCCGTATAATGAAAACTTAATTTGTATTTTGATTACTTAATAGAAAAACTCATTTATATGAAAACTTTTATAAGCATCTAAGGTACTTACTTATTAATGCATAAAGTATTCTTGCTGGCATTCTACTTGCACTGTCATTGGAGGTTTCCAAATTACATATTTCACAGAGAACTTCATTATCATCTTTTTATAGAGAAAAATAACAATATTTTTCATAATTTTAAGATTCATCTGTAAGAGTCACTTATTTAACACAAACAGCTCGGGAAATGAGATGGAAATACTTACCTTTCACATATCCTTCATTTCAGAAGACATCACTCATTTTAGTCCCAAAGTTAACTATGTTTCACACAAATTTGTCATCCACTTGCTAGTAGTGAAAAATGTTTACAACAAAAACAAAGAATCATGACATTGAGGTAACAGGTTATTTTACATTACAGGAGTGAATCCCAAAGCATTTTAAGTTTTTTACATGCATAATTTCTTCTGTGCCTCACATTCTCTCCTCTTTGGGTTTCAGCAGGTTGCAAGGCATTTGAGACTATAGAGCCATAAAAATTCTGTTCTCTGTCCCCTGGCTTGACTTGCTGACTGGCTGCTTATAATTAATATTTTATAATTGATATTACTATACAAATAGAATGATCAAAACTATTTAGGAAACATACAGGTTTAGGGAAAACATACAGTAATTCACCAAGAAACAACTAATTAATAGCGCAGATTATGGATATCAATGCCAGGTTGAACCTCTCTAGTCTGGAACTCTTGGGACCTGACCGGTTCCGAACAAGAGAATTTTCTGGACTACTGGAGGTCAATATTATCTAGCAGCATTACCAATGCTTCCACTGCTTGAGGGGCTGATAGAGGACATTTAGAAGTAAATTAAAACTAAATAACAGCAAAGTACACTGAAAGCTGAGACCAACTTTATGGGACCATGGGAAGTTTGGCCACGTCCATAAAGAGTGGACAGCTGGCTAACTAAAATCATTCTGGACAATGGATGTTTCTGGATGAGGAAGTTCTGGATTAGAGAGGTTCAGCCTGTATACTATTTCCTATATTTTAGCAAAACAAATCTGACCTCAGGTAAAAATTATTTTTGTGACAAGCCTTGTTTTCCAACTTGATGGAGGAGAATGCATTAGAATAACAGAAATAGAAATCTGATTTTACAAAACATTTGTAGCTACAAAATCTTGAGATGATACACAAAAGGGTCCAACCTTGCGGTCCAGAATTGACTTAATTGGAAACTGGGTATGCACAGTATGCAGGATAGGGCCCAGCAGTTATTTTATGTATATACTGTAAACACACACACACACACAAATCTGACTTTTAAATGCATTAGATATCTTTAATGTAGCAATTTGTTTAAAAAAATAAACCTGTTTCTATAAATTAAAATATTTTCAGCTGAGGAAATGATGCCTATAAAATAAGAAGGATATGTTCAAAATAAATTCAGACTGTAATTTATTTTTTCTTTCTTAGGTGTGGGATAGTTATGGTCGTCTACTGTACAGCTCTCAGCCTCATGATTATCCTATAACTTCTATTGCCTGGGCTCCAGATGGAGAATTATTTGCTGTGGGGTCTTTTCATACTTTGCGCCTTTGTGATAAAACTGGGGTAAGTAACAACTCTGACAAAGAACAGATATAGTGTTGAGCAAATGTATTAAAATATAGTTAAGTATTCCAGAGAACACACATAAGCATATTTTCATTTGTACAGAATAGTCCTGACTACCCCTGAGTGCTTCTGACTAAGTGATTGTGTCATTTGTCTATTGTATTTGTCTCTGTATTTAGCATTTTTTGTGAACACTTTACAGTATTGTGGGGGGGTCAGCTAGTTCTAGTATAGAATATATAATTCTTTCTTCACAGCATTGATTGTTACACCTTCATTATTTTATGCTTCACAAATATATTTTGCAGATTCTTTACCAGATCAGTGTATAATTCTTATTATTTACCTTCTAAAGATATGAGTAGTCCTGCAGCAATTTATAACAGAAAAAGAAGGTTTTTCCTTTTTTCTCCATTCTCATCTGAGGAAGTAGGTTTTGCCCACGAAAGCTCATGATACTAATATATTTGTTAGTTTCTAAGATGCTACAGGACAACTTGTTTCTTTAAAGTTACAGACTAACATAGCTACCCCCTGAGGCTTATAAAGATACTATCTACTTTGGAGTTTCATTCTGGCTTCTCATTCTTCCATAGCTAGAGAGAGTAGATAAGGTATGTGTCACCATTCTGGAGGACATGCTTCCATGCTGATTATGCTTGTTAAAAAAATAATGTGTTAATTAAATTTGTGACTGAACTCCTTGGGGGAGAATTGTATGTTTCTTGTTTGTTTTACTTGGCATTCTGCCGTATATTTCATGTGTTAGCAGTTTTGGAGGATGACCCAGCATACGTTCATTTTAAGAACACTATCGCAGCAGATTTGACAAAATGCAAAGAAGGTACCAATGTGAAATTTCTAAAAATAGCTACAGCACAGAAGGTTTAAGAATCTGGAGTTCTGTCCAAAATCTGAGAGGGACAAGGCGTGGAGCATGCTTTCAGAAGTCTTAATTAACAGTGTAACACTCCAGTGCGGAAACTGTAGAACTGAACCACCAAGGGCTACAAGTGTCATGCAAACTCCTGTTCTCATTTTCAGGGGACATTGTAAATAAGAAGCAGGCAGCATTATCTCTTGTAAATGTAAACAGATTTGTTTGTTTTAGTGATAGGTTGAACAAGAAGTAGGACCAAGTGGATTTATAGGCTCTAAAGTTTTACATTGTTTTGTTTTTCAGTGCAGTTATCTAACCAAAAAATGTCTACATTTGTAAGTTGCACTTTCACAATAAAGAATTTACACTACAATACTTGTATGAGGTGAGCTGAAAGATACTACAGGTAGAACCTCTCTAATCTAGAACTCTCGTCCAGAAATATCTGTCGTCCAGAATGATTTTATTTAGCTTGATTTCCACTTTTCATGGGTGTGGCCAAGTTTCCCGCAGTCCCATAAAGTTTGTTTACAGACACCAGTCCTAGCTCTCAGTGTTCTGTGCTGTTATTTAGCTCTAATTTAACCCTAAATGTCCTCTACCAGCACAATAAGCAGTGGAAGTGTTGGCAATGCTGCTAGACAATATTGACCTCTTGTGGTCCAGAAAATTCTCACTTTTGGAACTGGTCAGGTCCCAAGAGTTCCGGATTAGAGAGGTTCAACCTGTATTTGGTTTTTATCATTTTACAGTGCAAATATTTGTAATAAAAATATTAAGTGAGTACTGTACACTTTGTATTCAGTGTTGTAATAGAAATCAATATATTTGAAAATGTAGAAAAAACATCCAAAATATTTAATAAATTTCAATTGGTATTTTATTGTTTAACAGCACGATTAGTCACAATTAATTTTTTGATTTAATTGTGTGAGTTAACTGTGATTAATCAACAGCTGTACTTCCAACACATGAGTTCATTCTGTTAGTGCTTTGAGATAGTTTTTGGTGCACTGATTTGGAAGTTTGGATACTTGGCACTTAAAGACTTTTTTTCTTACATTTCTTTATTTCACCAAGCCACCCTTTCCTTGAACCCTGAGGGAGGTAAGATCCTTCAAGAAATGTCAGTTAGGCCAAAGGATTTCAATGATGAGTTCTTTTGACTTTTGCATCCTCTACCTTGGAGTTGAGTAAAGCATGTGTAAATGTGAGGTGAGCTCTGGAAATGTTACCCAGAGCCATCAAGTTTTCTGCGGAGCACACAAAATCATTCCTGTAGATAACCTTGAGAGACTCCCATGTGTCCATTGTGCAGTTAGCTCCAGGGGCTTGCTTTTTCTGCAGAGCATTCTGAGACTTTGCTGGTCCCACTCCTGTCAACACATAATACTGCTTTCCCATAAGGCCAGTAGAGCTACTTCATCAGTAGTCTTGAAAATACACACATAATTTGTTCAGTACTATACTAGTACTGAAATTCAATTATTTTGATGAGACACTCTCTACAAAAGTACTGAGTGTAGGTGGCACAAAGAGAGAGACATTGACACATCTCTGCCAGGGTCCTTGACACTGAGAAAATTGAAAGCAAAATCACCATATTCCCCCATCATCTCTGGTGCTGCATTTTTAGAATCTAGGTGGAAGGAGTGTGTCTTCAGAATCTTGGATGGAAGCTCCCTTCACCAGCCAGGTGTGAGACACATGCACAGAATGCAAGCACTTTCCCCTCACTCCCTAGCGTCTGGGGAATGGGATGAAAAGCTAGCCACGTCCCGGAGCACATGGCTGCTGCCTCCCCTCCCCTTCCAAAATGGCACCCTTGCTACTCTGATCTTTCAGGTTTGAAGCTGAGATTGGCTTGCATTTCATGCTGTTTCTTTGTTCTTCTTTTTAGAAATTCCTTGAGTTTTTTTTCACGAACAAGAATCTAGCGGTGATTTTTTAAAAGAAAGGATAATTGCTCACCTGTAATTTTACTACTTTGAAGATATCTGATAGTATTCTTTTCCTCTCTTACATGCATTCCCCTCCCTCCTCTCAGATTCTGGTGTATTTTCTGTTAAGATGGTTTTTGGTTTGTTGTGTTAAATGGTGATTATTTTCTTTTTATTTTGTCAGTGTTTTGATGGTACCATTTTTTTCTAACTTGGTTTGTGTTGGGAAGCTCTTGTTTCCCATTCAATTTAAGAATTCACCGGAAGGTTTTGGAGACTGTGAGTGTATCTAGACTACAGGCTTTTGTCGACAAAACTATACCTGCGTCTACACTACTGCCGTGTTCTGTCAGAACGCGGCAGTTTTGTCAACAGCGGTAAACCTCTTTTTACAAGGAAGAACGCCTTTGTCGACAGAGATCTGCTGACAAAAGGTGTGTTTGGATGCAGGGAGCCAGTTCTGTCGACAAAAAAGGCCTCCAGGAAGAAGCCCTGGTGGACAGTCTAGCCTTTACAGGTACAGTGCCTCTGTGGTTCCTGGCCGCAGCCTCTTAAAGACACAGGCACGCAGACAGGCCTTGCTGTCCGGCAGCTAGCCAGAGCACCCGTGACAGCCATGTCCCAGCCTCAAGGCCCCCCTGGCCCTTCTCAGGACAGAGATGAGGACCCACCCAGGGCACCAAAAGGTGGGCACCAGCCTGGTCAGGGCCAGAAATCAAAAACCTCCTAGAGCTCTGGTCCCAGGAAGGAGCCCTGCAGGCCCTGCAAACATGCCGCAGGAATGCGGACATTTATGAGCGCCTGGCCCAGGGACTGGCCACCAAAGGGCATCACCCCCGCACCATGGCACAAGTCAGGGCCAAGGTAAAGGAGCTGCGGCAGGGATATGCCAGGGCCTGGGACCAGAGCTCCCACTCCGGGGCAGCCCCCGAGACCTGCCCTTACTACGAGGAGTTGGAGCAGATCCTGGGCGGTGGGGAAGCCCAGACTCCACTGCGTGTGGTGGAGTCCGGGTTACCCCACCACATCGTGGACCAACCCCTCCTGAGGGAGGAAGACCAGGCAGGAGAGGCGGGAGAGCTGCACCAGGAGGAGGAAGAGGAGGCAGCAGGGACCCAGACCCCAGAGGCCTCCCAGGCATCCGTGGACATTGGGGAGGGAACATCAGGTGAGTGCTTTGAGGGGTCACCACACACAGGCGTGTTGGCAGTGTGTGGGGCCAGCTAGCCCCATTGCCACTGTGGGGCCCCTGTGAGGCTTTCAGGCCACTGCCCAACTCACATGCAGTGTCACGTGTAACACCCCTGAGCCTCCTGTCCAAAGGAGAGCCCATGACAGCCACGGCATGCCCTCGGGGACAGCAGGGGTGCACACAGACAGTGATTGTCTCCTCCTCTTTTCCTCCACAGCTGGATCCTCTACCCAACAGGGGAGCACCACACCTGCCCCACCACCATCCCGGACCCGTGGCACCCGCAGGCATTGGCATGTGTACACAGACCTGCTGAGAGAGCACGTTATGGCCCTGCAGGACCTCAACAGGACCCTCCAGCAGAGGACGGAGGCAGAGGCCAAGTGGCGCACCAGGCTGCTGGACGAGCTGGCTCAACAGCGCACTACCATCTGTGCCACAATGAGGGAGCTCTTTGCCTTGCCTGCCCCTGTCACGGGCACTGCTCCTCCTGCACACCAGGCCCCTGCTCCTCCAGCCCCTTCCTTCCCCCCCAGCCCCTCCTTCCTCCCCAGCCCCGCCTGCTCCTGAGCCCTCACAGGCCCAACAGCTGCCCCCCCGCTCCTGCCCAGGCCAGGACTAGGTCTTGCTCCACCCGATCCCAAGGCCATGGCGATGCCAGGACACAGGAAGCTGGCAGGACCCTGCGATCAGGGAAGCAGCAGCCTACTTGAGCCCCCTTCCCTCCTCCAGGTTTTCAGTCCCCCTCCCCTTTCCAGGTTTTCAGTCCCCTACCACCCCAGTTAAAGGTCATTTCAGTTGTATAACAAAATCTTTATTTTTGAGTGAAAGATTTACCCTTACACATTTGAACAGTACACAGAGAATTTTTTTTAAACAGTTAGCACTTTTTCTTTACTGATAGTGTTTCTAATAAAAAACTAATGTCTGTGTACAAAGAAAACCGGATGTGTATGTATTCTTTATGGGAAGAGGGTGAGGGTAGTGGAGGGACAGGTAGGGGTGGGCCAGACTATCCCCACCTGCACAGCCGTCAATGGCCATGACGTAATCACGGGGCGCCCCGTGATGTCATCATCGGGCGCCCGGGCCAGCGGTGCCCTAGGCAACTGCCTAGTTTGCCTAGCCTCACGGGCCGCCCCTGGGGGAGGCCCTGGGGAGAGTCAGTGGGCTCCTTCTGAGAATCTCTCCCTCAGGGCCTCTCGGATTTGGACACAGCCTGGTGAGCCTGGCGGATGGCAGCCATCCAGGGCTGCTGAAATGGCCTGTCCTCGCCATCAGCATCTGTCCTCCACCCCAGCAGGAAGGCCTCCCCTTTCCTCTCCACCAGGTTATGGAGCGCACAACATGCGGCCACCACCTCCAGGATGTTGCATTCGCCCATCTTCATCCGTTTGAGGAGGCAACAGAACCTCCCTTTCAGCCGGTTGAAGGCGCATTCCACCTGGATGTGAGCCTGGCTAAGATGAATGTTGAAAAGCTCCTTGCTCGCATTCAGGTGGCCGGTTTAGGGCTTCATGAGCCACGGCGCGTCGGCCACTATGCACACCGGCATCTGCACGTCCCCGAGTGTGAGGTGCCTCTGGGGGGAAAATGTTCCTGCCTGCAACCTGAGGTACAGGTAGGAGTTCTGGAATATGCGGGCATCATGTGCCCGCCCCGACCACCCAACACAAATGTCTGTGAATTGTCCCCCGTGGTAGACCAGGGCCTGCAGCACCATCGAATAGTAGCCCTTCCGGTTTATAAATTGGGCTGCTCGATGGGGCAGTGCGCGGATTGCGATGTGTGTCTCATCGAGGGCTCCTCGAGTTCAGGAATCCAAGGGAGGCAGACCCGGCAATGATGTTGTCCAGGTCCCCGAGACGGACGAGCCTCTTCAGCAGCTCCGCATTGATGGCCCTCATTACCTGCAGCATGAGACAGATAGAAACCAGAGAGTTAGACAGGTTACCTAAACACTTGGGAGGAGAACCTTCCCCCCCCACAACCCACCCCTCTCCTTGTCAGGACACCCCACTCCCTGCATCAGTGCGCGGGTGGCTGAGGAGCAGCCTCCAAGTGCCACTCCATCCCCCATTCCCTCTTGCCCTTGCCTGGCAGTCCCCCTTTCTTAACCTCCCGACTCAGCAGGGTCTGTCCCCCGACAATGACTTACCTCCATCAAGACGGCCCCGACAATAGATCTCCCCACGCCAAACTGGTGTCCCATGGAGCGGTAGCAGGGGCGATTGTGACCCACTTCTGCAGGGGGGATGGCGGGCCGCAGGTGGGTGTCCTGGTGTTCCAGAGCAGGGGCAAGCCAGGCACATAGCTCCTGGAATGTGGCCTTCCGCATCCGGAAGTTGTGGAGCCAGTGGTCATCGTCCCAGAGCTGCATGACGAGCCGGTCCCACCAGTCCTAACTCATCTCCTGCCTCCAAATCTGCCTGTCCCCAAAAAAGTTTGGAGGCAAGGACAGAGCTCCTGCATCCCGGAGGAGGGTCTCCTCGGTGCAGTCCAGGTCCATATGGGGCAGGAGATTCATGACAGAGTCATGAATCTATAGTAGACTAAGGTTTCAGTAATTTAAAAAAAAATGGAGATTGGTCCCTGACTGGGCAAGCATCACCTGTGTCAATGGAGTGAAATGCTCGTTTGGTCCGTCCTGGGGTGACTGAGAACATTGGGGTGAACCTAGTGAACAGCTGCACAATCTGCCGTTGCTGCTCACGGCTGAGGCTCAGGAAGAAGTTTACCTCTTCTACTCCACCCTTGCTTTTCCTGTCACAGTAGACTCGTTCGGGCCACTCCGTGTTCTCCTTCTCCTGGGCAGTTAACTGAAGAATAAAAGGCTCTAGAGAATTAACATGATATACCTTAGGCTTAAGGTCAGGGTCAGGGAATGCTATGAGGTAATTAACCACTCCAAAGCGCTCTTAGACTGTGGATGGTCCATCCCAGGATGCTTCCATCTTATTGACCTGGAGCGCCTTCAATATCATGACTTGCTCAGATAACTTCTCTTGCTCATGTTTATCATACCAGGCCTTTTGCTCTTGCTGAGCATCCTGCAAGTTCTTTTGTGCAAGAGTTAGAGAGTCTCTAATGGTATTTTGTAGGTTGTGTACAAAATCCAAAATCTTGGTTCCTGGAGGAGAGATACCCCCCTCCCATTGCTGATTTACTAACTGCAAGGGACCCTTAATTTCGCAGCCATACATCAGTTTAAAGGGTGAAAATCCCAAACTCGAATGCGGGACATCTCTATAGGCAACAGTAATTGTTGCAAAGCAAGGTCCCAGTCATTGGAGCGTTTGTTCATGAATTTGCATATCAAGGCTTGCAAAGTCCCATTAAATCTTTCCACCAGGCCATTTGTTTGATGGTGGTAGGGAGTAGTAAGGTGCTCTACCTCTTGAGCTTCCCAAAGGCGTTTCATGGCCTCTGCCAGGAAATTAGACCCTGAATCTGTGAGGATCTCTGATGACCACCCTACCCTGGCCAAGATATCTGTTAATGCCTGGAACATGTTCCTGGCCGTAGTGCTCCTTAGAGCCACTGCGTCAGGCCATCGGGTGGCAAAATCCACAAGAGTCAGTATGAACTGTTTTCTTCTGGAGGTCTTTTTAGGGAAATGACCCATAATATCTATAGCTACACACTGGAATGGGACCTCTATTATGGGGATGGAAAAGTGCCTTGACTTGGGCTTCCCCACCTGCTGGCACACCTTATAAGTCCGGACATAGCTAGCCGCCTCCTTGCCCGTTCTCTCCCAGTAGAATGACCTTCTCAACCAGTCTTTGGTTCTGTTCACCCCAGCATGGCCACTAAGGTGATCGTGGGTTAAGCTCAAGAGTTTTTCCCGGTACTTAGTTGGAACTACCAACTTTCTCTGAGAACACCAGTACTCCTGTGCCCACCAGAAAGAGACTCTTGGTATAAAAGTCCTCTTTCTACCACAAACCAGGACCTGTTAGAAGAGCTAAGAGGCAGTGGTTCGCTGCTGGCTGCCATTCAAGCTCCGTTAAGGCTCTCTTCTGCTTCCTACTCTGCCCAGAACTGCTCTCTCAATGCTGGAGATGTCGGTTCCTCGCTGGGTTGTGGTCCTGGGCTTGGTCCCTCTGGAAGTGATGCAGGTGAGGTGGGTATCGCTACAGGTGGGGAACCACTTTCTGCTGGTGCACTGGGTTGCGTTGCAGGCTCAAGCGGGGCCTCTTGCACAGATTTAGCTGCTGCTGCAGTTCCCATGGCACCCTCTGCAGCTGGTTCCAATCCTGGCACTGGCTACTCCACCCATTCCGGCTTTTGTGCTGCTTCCACCAGGAGTTCAGGAACTGGATCCACTGCTGCTGTTGTAGTCATTGGTCTGGGTCTGTCACTTCTGCCTGGGTCTGCGGTGCTAGGGTGTCTGGATGCACAGATTGGTCATTGGTAGGAGGCTCAAGAATGGTTTTAGGTGTGGCTATGAGTCTTGCTGTGAGGGACCACTCCCACCCTCTTAGCCTGGTTCACATGGTTGGGTAAGTCTTCCCCCACCAGCACAGGAATGGGGTAGTCATCATAGACTGCAAAAGTCCAAGTTCCTGACCAGCCCTTGTACTTAACTGGTAACTTGGCAGTAGGCAGGTCAAAAGGGTCTGCCTTGAAGGGTTGAATGGATCAACTAGGGCCTGTGGATCAATGAGTTGGGGGTCTACAAGGGATTGGTAGATCACTGACACCTGTGCTCCAGTGTCCATCCACGCAACAACCTCCCTTCCACCCACACTCACAGTCCCCTTGCTCGTGGGGAAGAAGAAAGGAGATCAAAGAAAATGGTTAATACACACCCTGGACTTCAGAAAAGCATACTTTGACTCTGTCAGGGTATGTCTAAACTACATACCTTTTTCGATAAAGGGATGTAAATTAGACATATCGAAATTGTAAATGAAGCCGGGATTTGAATTTCCTGTTTCATTTGCATAATGGTGGCCGCAGCTTCCCCACCCCAAAAGCCGCTGGGGAAAACTGCAGTCAAGACGGGGATCTTTCAACAGAAATGCCATTTCAAAAGATCCTGTAAACCTGAGGGATGTAGTTTAGACATACCCTCAGAGAACTCATGGGCAGAATCTCCTGGTTTGCTAGCACAAAGGGGAAAGGAGTCCAGGAGAGCTGACAGTATTTTAAACAAGCCTTACTGAAGGCAGAGGAACAAACCATCCCAATGCGCAGTAAGAAAAGCAAATATGGTAGGCAACCAGATTGGCTTACCAGGGAAATTCTTGGCGAGTTTAAACACAAAAAGGAAGCTTATAAGAAGTAGAAACTTGGACAGATGACTAGGAAGGAGTATAAATATATTGCTCAAGAATGCAGGGGTGTACCATCTTTTAGTGTATATAACCCGCGGGCAAGGTTTTACAATCCCCGCCCTCCCCCCCCCACAGGCTATACTCATCTGCATGTTATACAAGTTTTTTTTTACTGAAATTACAGAAAGACAAGACTGACTCTTACTTGATAAAAGCAGCATATTTTGATTTAATAATAGCGGCAGTGATGTTAAAATACATTAAAATACATTAAAAGTTAAAACTTTAATGTGAAACTAATAATAAAAGAATAAATATATGGTAAAACAGTTTTAAAAAGCCATCCTCACATTGTTATAAAATACATAAGTTCATTCATTCTGCATCACTAGAATCAGTGGTAGCAGCATCCTCCTCAGCGTCTGAGTTTTCAAAACTGTCAAAACTTTCGTCATAGTCGCTGTCTTGAAAAACATCCGTAAAATCCATAACCAAGGCTAGGTGAGCTTCAGTGATGGTTGAGGTGTGTGGTGCCAAATCAGAATCGCTGTCATAGTCGGATTCGGAGCTAGACGAGTCAACGCATAACTTTGTACACCCAATTTCCCGAGCCCCCATTAAAATAATAGATTTTCTGTTCCATAGCCATAAGTCGAGCCTTATGGCTACCATGGACACCGCCCATTTGTTCTCTCTCTGTGCACGAACCCACTTCAACAGGTTTTCTTCTAGATTCGGCCACTTGGCTTTCTTTCCGCGGCGTGCTCTTTTCCTAGGGTATAATTTCTCAATCTCTGCTTCTTCCTTTCTTTACTCCTGAACAGACTTTTCATTGACAGAATATTTTCTCCCTGCTGCTCTGTTTACATTGTCCTTTGCATATGTCACAATGCACAATTTAAAATCGGCTGTGTAGGATTTGCGCTTAGGCATGTTTAAAAAGTTTTAAGAAGTTTTAAATACTTTTTTAAAATTCATTACAAGTTAAAACTACTAAAGGAATAAATAAATGGTAAAACGGTGTGGTTCAAAGGGGTTATATACCAGCAATAAGAGTTGTAGCATACTTACTGCTCAGCGTCATCAGTTGCGGTTCATTAACACTTCATTACAGGTGCTGTTCATTAACAGTACCCGCGGTTCATCTCCCGCGGGCTATACACGTGCGCGGGTTATCTAAGACTTTTTATACACAATCAGGAAAAACTGCTGGGTTATGCATGGGTGCGGGTAATACACGTGCACGGGTTATATACGCTAATTTACTGTAATCAGGAAGGAGAAAGCACAATTGGAATTGCAGCTAGCAAAGGATATAAAGAGTAACAAGAAAGGTTTCTACAGGCATGTTAGCAATAAGAGAGTGATCAGGAAGGATGTGGGGAGATGAGGAAAGTAACCTAGGGACAGATGATGTGGGAAAAGCTGAAGTACTCAATGCTTTTTTTGCCTCTGTCTTCACAGACAAGGTCAACTCCCAGACTACTGCACTAGGCAATGCAGTATGGGAAGGAGGTGGGCAGCCCTCGGTGGAGAAAGAACAGGTTAGGAACTATTTAGAAAAGCTAGACATACACAAATCCATAGGTCTGGATTTAATGCATCCGAGGGTACTGAGGGAGTTGGCAGAGTCTTTGTCCTTTTTCTTTGAAAACTCGTGGAGATCTGGAGAGGTCCCGGATGATTGGAAAAAGGCAAATGTAGTTCCCATATTTAAAAAGGGACAGGAGCATTAGAAGTCCAGATCCGAGAATAAATAAGGGAAGGAGGGAGGGGGCAAGAAGGATAAAAAGGAGGAAAAAAGGGGGGGAAGGAGAGTGGAGAAAATGAGTGAATTAAGTTTTTTCCATCTCAAATTTATATGTATGGTTGCTAGTCTTAGGAAACAAAAAGAACTTTCAGAACTCAACAGCTTGTACTTCTTCTTTTGCGGGACTGTCATTGGGAAGTTATGGTTGTCCCATGAATATTAAGGTGACTCATTCACATATATTAAACACTATTGCCCATCTTAACCTAGCTATAGATCCTCATTGACATTTCTCATAAATGGCCTAAAATGGCTATCATTGAAATCCATGGAAAAATCTACAATGACTTCAGTAGGAGTGGATTTAAGTCCCAAATTGTCTGGATTTTTTCATACCTATTTCTGCTTTTCCAGAAAACATACAGTGAGATAAAGCCATAGTGCTTGGGAGCCTTTTCATTGACTTAGTGGCTTTTGTTCAGGCTGCTCCCAAAGAACCAATGTCCACAGTTTTTCATCTGAGAATCTTTGTCCATGCCAAAGCCTTTGACTGAATGAATTGAAGCTATGCAATAGACTTTAGAGGAAAAACTTGGAGTAGAGGAAGAGAGGTGGAATAGCTAGGGTTCTTCCAGTCTAACAGAATTAAAACTGGCAGTTTCATTTTAAAAGGATGAAATTATAATATATGAGATTTTAAAACACTGAATTTTTACTTTATTTTTTATTTTGCTGTGATGTGCAACTTTATTTCTGTTGATTTTAAAAATGTTTTATATCAGTTCCTCACAGATTTTTCTCATTAGCTGTGGTAATTCTAATTTAATTTATTAGAATTTATTTTAAATAAGATTGAACTAATTTTAATGGGGAAAAAATTGACAACCAGTATTTTTCATCATCACATACCATGCTAAAGGGTTTTGTCAACATTTTAATGCAGCTAGTTTTGTTTTACAGAAGACTGACTTTATACCTGGTTTACTACACAACTCTTTAAGAAGCAAAGACATTAACAGTAGCTAAAGCCAGATGCTATCTACTGTTCAGCAGCCTGCAACAATAATTTATTAGGTTAGCATTGAGAAGTCTTGCTTCTTTATGCAAGTTTTTTCACTGACATCTAAATGTAAATAGTTGCTAAAGAATTAGCCACTCTAGCACTGGGGGAGAAGGGAGAATGAGTCACATACCACCAGAGTGATAGTGTTTGAAGAGAACCAGACCTAGCTTTACTGGTCAACACAGACATTTTTATTGTGTCTGATGTAATGGAGCTGTGTCAGCAAATTGCTCCTCAGGGAATCATCAGAAGATATACGTATCATTAACCCTTCTCTAGCATATGCATTTAGTTATGTGGCATAATTTAATTAAAACTTTCATATAATATTCTTTGCCTACTTTTCACGTATTTCTAATTTGCTTTTATGCTTCATCTGTTTTATGCATGAAAAGAAAATTGCAAACAATAAGTAAGTAGATTAACTTTGTCACTTTAAGAAAACTTGAGGAAGCTGTTGTACTGTTTATAGCACTCATAACTGAAGGAAGTAATGTGGCTGCCACACAAAAACTATTTTGCTTACTATTTTATGTTGTAATTGTATGCACTGTCTGCTTTTGGCTCCTCTGAGTGCTCCAAGATCATCAACAGTAAATGGTAACATTTAAAAAGTAAACATATCTGGATTAATAGGTTGAATAAAGATAATTTTCTTTAGTTTATCCACCTTTTTTCAAGAATCTGATTCCTTAAACAGAGAGCAATGCTTAAAATGTTCAGTCCTGCTTGGTGAGTGACTTTCTGTGGCTTTACAAACTTCCCTAAGCAAGAGTGATCATGTCATAGTACATATAGGACATAAAAGATAGGAAGGATTGAGAACTACTAGTGTTTCCCCTTGCCCTAATTACAGGAAATTGATCACACCTAATTCCAAAGAAAGGGTGCTTGTTCAGTGCTTCAGAGAATGAAAGAGGTAAATATAACAATTTATGCAAGACTTGAAAATGACGCATAGAGATCTAATAAACTGCTTCATCTTTTCATATACATATTTTTATGAATATCAGCAGGTACTAGCTATGATGGATAGGAAACCTGTTTTAATACTTGTGAAAGTGTCTTCTATGTGTTTGTTTTAATAATGTTTTAAAATTATTCAGTATTTCCACTAGTGATTAATTTGCCCTTATTGAGAATGGTGCTGTATTTTATTTTAGGTATTTTGATTTTGTTTTACTGTTTATTCAGTTGATTTAAGCTTCATTTTATTTCTTGTTGAATATCTTTTTGGCTGATGGTACTTTTTTCTGTGCATGTATTTTTGTGACTTAATGCTCGAACATATTTTCCTAATAGATAGCTGACTGATCTGTTGCTCAATCTTCCCACTTGTCTTCATTTTCTGAACTTAATTTCACTATATTCAACATGATAGACCACTCCTGCTTTATAATGCAAGCAACTCTTTGTACATTAAAACAACTAATTCAGGGACTGAGCAACTGTATGGGTCATAAAAGCTTTGTTCTTTATTGTAGAAGTGATTGACGCCATTTTACTTTAGCTATTATACATATTTGATTGCTTCCATAACTTTGTTTATCTATATAATTCTCTGGCTGTATATATACAATTCTGATAATAATTTTATAAAAATATTTGGAATATGTAGTAAAAAATTGCAGAATTTTGCCTAATATGTTGTGGAAAGGTGATTGAGAAATGCTCTGCAGTGGTGACTTTTTCTTTTGTAGTGTGAAGCATCTTGTCCACAGTTCTATAGAGTTTAATGTTGCTGGGATTTCTATTATAAAACCAAATATTGAAAGAGTTATAACTACATGATTATACATTTTCTTCAAGTTGTGAGACTTTTGAGAGAACATCTTAAATAAATGTAATAGAAGTCGTGATTTTCATTAATGTGAATGAGTTACACAGCTCTCTGTGTACTATTTTAAAATTTACAGTGTAATTTATATTGGTGACTATTACTGTTTTAAAAGATAATGTGACTGAGAAATTAACATTTAGAAATTGATTACTGCATGTACACAGTAAATACTTTTTAATAACATTTTAATTGTGACATGGGTTAATATAAATTAAATCAAAGTAGAAATCCTAAGAAATCTGTAGTATATACTGGGATTTGATCCCAGTCTTTACTGATACATCTAGATGTGTTTTAATATTGCCAAATTCAAAAGTCAAAACTAGCACATCAGGGGTTTCCATTCAGTATCCCTGTGATTACATCTGCATTTATTAACAATGATGGGATGGGATTCTCAATGAGATAACAATTATTGAATCCAGATTTTCCAGTAGGTTATACTGGTAGCTAATCCCTTCCAGAGTAGCACAGTTTGATTTACTAGAACTGACTGGATGGGATCCATTTCACTGTAACTTTTGGAAGAAAGCTAATGTATTTGAATAAGCTATAGAGGTGATACTCGTGAAGAGTGACACTGTCTTATCCATGGTGCTGGAACATACAATGAAGGTGCTGAAAGTCAGAGGTCCCCACCCCAAACTTTTTATCTCACACCTCTTTACTACTATCTGTGCCCCACAAAACCTCAGAGATGGAGCCAGGAGTAGGGTCATGGCTCTGGTGAGGAGAAGAGAGACACAGACAGAGATAAGGGGGTCAAAGCCGGGACCCTACATTGGGGTGTGAGAGCAGAGCCCCTGGTGCGGAGTAGGGATGTAAGCAACCAGTCGCACTCTCCCCCTGCCCCCGCCTCTGTATCAGAAGCAGCAAAGCTGGGGGGAAGCTGGTGCTGCGGGGAGCCAGCTTAAACGCCGGTTTCCCTCCGCCCCCCCCAGCACCATCTCCACAGTGCGGGGGGTGGGCAGAGGAGGCAGAGCTGCAACAATCCTAGGGGCGGTGTGAGCCCAGACTGTTCAGTCCCAGTTTGCTCCACACCCAGGAGCTAACCCTGCTTTAAATGTAGTAAGAGCCCCGTGATGGTGGGAAGAAATTTGTGCAAACCTTTGAAACTACAGTGTATTTTCAGATGCTAGACATCTCCTGAGCTCCTTGTATGTGGTATTTCAACTTTACCGTCTTGTAGTCTCCATTGCTCTAATTTAAAAAAAAATCAAATGTAAAAGAAACCTAAATTATCTTGTTAGTGAACAATTACTTACGCAAGTAGTCTCATTGACTTCAGTAGGAGTATTTCTATGAGTAACTTTTCACCAATGGGAACAACAGGTTCATAGTCTGGCTTTTTACTAGGTAGAGTATTTGATGAAGTCTAGAAAAGGATAGGCTCCCAGAAAGCATGCGGTAAGTTACCATTGTACTAATACACAAGGAAAGCAAACCGTGATATTTAATCTCCAGATCTGCGTGTGTGAGAGAGAAACCATCAAAACATGACAAATGGCTAAAATGCGGAACATCTGTCTCCTTCCCCCCTGTTTCCCCTCTGTTTGTTTCTCTTGCCTTGCCTGGTGCCCCTTTATTTCTTCTATTTACTTACCCTATTTTTGTTTCCATTTTGATCCCTCAAGAGCTGTGGAATGTGGCAGCCAAGGGAAGTTAGGGCTAAATGTGCCATCAGCAGGGAGCTCAACAGTTCAGAACAGATGTGGCCGCGTATGGTGACATCACTACACACATGCACAATATATGCCACTCACAAGCACTTTTTAGTCCCCCCCTTTCTAGGTGACGGCACTCTGGCTGTTGTCCAGAGCAGCAGCAGATGTGTGATACAGCTCCAGGAGGTGAATATGAAGAACATGGAGCCAGAGCTGGTGCAAATTGTGGTGTACTATGAAATGTGATAAAACTGAGGGGCTGGTAGTAAAGCCATAAATGACAATAGAGAGTTCCAATAGTTTTTATTATGAATTTGTTAAAATTTTGGCAAAAAAATGAAGACTGAAATCAAGGGTTTGTTACCTAAAGATCAGATGCACTCTGTTAGTGGAAGGCAGTCTTCTGATAATTGATTACATACTTTCAATTGCATAAACTTGGCCTGCTCAAAGAAATGGGAATATGCCTTTTATCGTTTAGTGTAGGGAAGCTGTTATTTCTTGATATAGAGAATTTTTTACCTGATTGAGTGGCCATTTTTAGGAACTGTCTTGAAAACTGTGGATTTGGCCCCAAATTTTAGAAAACAAATGAATTAATTATTTTAAATTGTTCAGTCACCAAATAAATACTACTTAAAAGGTGAACAAGACTTGGGTGTCTGCATCAGGGAGATGCTAGTAAGAAAAATTAGAGCTAATGCAGATATCAAAATGTTGTCAAAATTATGGTGAGGGGAAGAATAGAGTAAATGATGGAAGCATGCTTTAAGGGTAAAAAGCCACTGTACTACTTCTACATATTTAATTTGATGACATTAAAGGTTTAAATCCTGTCCCTGCATCCCCATTAAACTGGAAATACTGCATTCCCACTGAACAAGGCAGACAGGATTTGGGGAATACAGCAATGTGCAGAAAGCAAGTCAGGGAATGAAATGGTTAACCAGAAGATTGTTGCTACACAGGTCTTTCAGCCAATGTTCTACCACAGGGTGGTATAAGACATGTATAGGGCTTATTTAGCTATCAGTATGAAGTAACCTCTTCAAAACTGCTCCATAGCCTTTGAGGAAAGATTTCTCCTCCTGAGATTGCCCAGTATATTTGCATTACACTTGGACTAGCTGTATGAGTATGACCGTACAATGATTATTTTGTCCTAAATATATTTGGGCATTGAAAGCAACCAGCAAATCACTTATCAAAAACATTAAGAGCTGACTTCTGTTCCAGTGTTTGCTGGGTCCATATTACAAACTCTGATTAATAATCTTTAAATAAATATAGACCACAGAAAGCAGTAGTTAAGAAGATGAAAGAAAATATGTTAGGGCCATAAAATCTTTGGCGGTTTTGCAGCCACTTTCCATAGAAACATATTCTTCTGGAAGTCAGCCAAATGGGCATTCCCACCTGAGGAACCTTTTATTAACAATGTGTGCAAGCAAAAATGTGACATTTTACTTACTGTTTGAATTTCTAGTGCCTTAGGAAAATGATTTCACTTCTTTTTTCTAATGGAAAATGAAATCCTGAGGTATGTTGTTTGGCATGTGGCCATTCCACATCAGACTGTGATCTCATTAGATCACTTAAAATTAGCCAAGTCAGTCATGGTCACTTTTGGGTTTGGAAAACCTCTGAGATGCCCTGAGAAGTTAGTAGCTCAGTAATGAACCAATGCTACATTAGGCTATGAACTGTGTAACTAAATATTTTTCTTTGAAAAGAGCTGTAACACCACTGGTGTATTTTAGTGAAGAGTGACCCTGTTTTTAAATCAGTTTTAAAAGTTTTGAGCACTTTGGGATATTTGGATGAAAGTATAATACAAATGTCAGCTATTTCTTTTTTAACTTTTCAAAATTTAATAAGAACTAAATTTTTAATTTTTTTTATTATGTATGACTTCATTGGGAAATTCCCTATTTGTATGAGAACATAGGAATTACCAGATCTGATCAAACCAGTGGTCCATCTACTCCAGAATTACATTCTGACAGTGGCCAGTACCATATATCTCAGAAGAAGGTATACGAAACACAATAAGAAAATTTATGAAATAACCTGCTCTCAGGGAAAAACAATTCCTAGCTGCTGCGTGATTTCCCAAACTTTTTGCAAGTTGATGTTCCTATTCAGGAAAATGAAATTACAGGTTGGACCTCCCTGATCCAGCACCCTTGGGACTTGACCAGTTCCGGATCAGGGATTTTGCTGGATCAAGGGAGGTCATTTCAGGCCCCCCTGACACCAGCCCCCTCCAGCTCTGGCCCGATTGCTGGTCTCCCAGCCGGCTCCTCGCTGGCTCCCACTGCCCTGTCAGCCCCTGCTGCAGCACCTGGCAACGTTGCCACCTCCACGCACCAGGCTCTCGCTGCAGCACCTGGCAGTCCTGCCACCTCCAAGCACCAGGCTCCTGTTCCCCTACTGGTCAATCCCACTACTGTGTGAGGGGCTCCCACTCCCTGCTGGGAAGCCCCGCTGCTGCGCATCTGTCTCCCACTGCCCTACCAGCCTACAGGGCTCCCATGTGCTAGCTCTCTTCTGGGAACTCTCTGGTCCTGGAACATCCGAGGTCCTGCTGGACCTCTGGATGTTGCTGGACCAGAGAATCTCGGTTAAGAGAGTTTCAACTTGTAGTTGTATTCCTCTTTAGTCAAGGCATTTGTTATGAAAGGTCTACCTAAAATGACTGACCAGTCACTCAGTAGATTGGATAGATCTTCATAATGATACTACTTTTCCTTCACTGAATGTTTTCACAGAGTTGATATTTAATATGTATTAAATATATAAGGTATTTCACAGGTTTCATATTTAATGTATATCATCCTTGGTATCTGAGCTAATATTCCTTGAAATTAACAGGGCAGTTGACATTTCAGAGCTTTTATTTCAGGCTGGGTAAATTTAGGCAGACATCACCCGGGTCATGTTTTAAAAGTTTTCTTCACAACTATAGCAATTTGAGACTTACCTAGAAGCTGACAATTTAGAGGAAAATTGACTTATCCATGCCCTTTGTGGTACTTCACACAGGGCCGCCCAGAGCGGGGGGGGCAAGTGGAGCAATTTGCCCCGGGCCCCGCAGGGGACCCCCTGAGAATGTCTGAAGTCTGAGGTCTGAGACAGGGAGTGCCAGGAAGGGGCCCCCGAAATTGCTTTGCCCCAGGCCCCCTGAATCCTCTGGGGGGCCCTGACTTCACATCCTTTTTCTTCCAGCAGTCATACCCCACACTTTAAAAAAAATATTGCCCAAAAGTAGGGGTTATTACATTCCTTCTAAAATGGTTTTAATCCTATTTAATTCAACAGTGAATGTTCTCATTATTCCTTTTTGGAATCCTGTTAAGCTTGTCATCTCAGTTATATCTTATAGCAATGAGTTTTAAAAGTTATAGATCTGGGTTCTTATATTTATTCAACGATCGCTAATCAGTTCTTGATGCTGAAAACAAAATCTGTTTTCCTTTTTTTACATTGGTTAAGCTCTTAGTGTATGGTCAATTTCCACACAATATTTAGGACAAAGGAAGGAAAGGTAGTGTCATAAAGCACTCTGCGAATCCTTGGCTGCTGTGTTCAGGCAAGCCCTTCTTGTAAGTTACAGCAGCCTCAGGGGTACTCCAATTTAATGCTTGCTGTTAATGGCCATTGGGGCTAAAAAGCATAGTTTGGGATCAGCATAGTATAGAGCAGGACTTCTCAACACGCGGCCCGTGAGCCACATGCGGCCTCCCACCCATTTGTTTGCAGCCTGCGGTGCGGTTTGGGTTTGGGTTTATGCGGGTCTCAACACATGGCCCACGGGTGGGAGCCAAAACAAAAAAATAGTCAATATAATGGACTTCTATTGATATGCATTTTAGTAGATAAATTCCTGGACTGTCATTGCTCATTACAAGTGCTGTCATATGGGTGGAAATCGGGTAAATATTGCATTTTATTAATTATCAGCAGAACTGACTTAAATGGGGCCTGTGTGTTGTGTTGTCTTGCCTTAATCTTTGTATTCATGCTCATCAGTGTGATAGAAGCTATTTGCATATATATTTGCATGTATATGAAACCACACTTAAGTTGAGGCCCTTGGCATGTGCTATATCATTGTGGCTCCCGGGGCTTCCAAAGTTGAGACCTGGTATAGAGACACCCTGGCCATGTGTCTTAATTCAACAACATATTTCATCAAGGTGAGAAGATGCAGTAGGAATTTTGAGCTGGCTGTGTACCATCAGAGGATTCTTCTTTTACTATTTGATTATGCCAGGGCTATGTGGGTTCTAGGTCCAAAAGCTGCTGGCAATTCAGCATGAATCAGCTGCATCATATTGGAGAATCTGGTCCACTGGGTCCACATAATGCATATTATTGTTTTTAAGCAAATGAAATTGCAGTTTTAAATTGTATTTAGTGATTGCCTAGATTTATGAATGACTTAATACATTTAAAATATATTTAGGTTGAATAACATTCTGCTAAATATGTTTCAAATGTTGTGATTTTTCCTGTATTTCTTTTCTGTACCTCCTGTCTTCAGATCATCTTACTAAGAAACAGACCTTTATATGATATCTGCAAAAATAAAAAACTTATTCAACTGATTAGTCTATTAACAAATTTAAGTGCATTCATTTGTTTAGTGCAATCTCAAAGTATTAAGAATTCTTTTCTTTTTGTTTTTGTTTTGTTTTTATTAGTGGTCATATGCTTTAGAGAAACCAAGTACTGGCAGTATATTTAATATTGCTTGGTCTATTGATGGTACTCAAATAGCAGGAGCTTGTGGAAATGGACATGTGATTTTTGCCCATATTGTGGAGCAACGCTGGGAATGGAAGAACTTTGAAATAACATTAACTAAAAGAAGAACTATGGAGGTATGGGTTACAAATTCAGCAAAGTTGGGATTGTATATGTAAGACTCATAATTGTAATTTCTCCTTCAGGTGGTGTCCCTGTGGGTGCTTGACTCTGGGTGCTGGTGCATCCTCGTGCCTGCCACCGGATGCTACTTTTGTAGCAGTTTCCGTCGAGCACACGCTGTGGCACCCCTTGTGTCGTTGGTGTCTGTTAGGTGCGCACGCGGTACAGTCCCTCAGTTCCTTCTCTACTGTCCTTAGCAGCAGACGGAGCCTCTCTCTCTCCATCGTTCTATCAAAAAAACCTGTTATTACCCTTAGTTACCTCACTTCTCCAAGTTTTTAGGCCCCTACCCTATCCCAGTGCAAAAAAAAAAAAAAAAAAATTATTTGAGGCTCACCACTTTTCGCCGCGCTTCATGCCAGGATCCCCCGGCTTCAAGAGGTGCGAGTCGTGCCGGGATGCTATGCCCGTAACTGATGGGCATTCCAAGTGTATAAAGTGTCTTGGGGAGTCACACCAGACACAAAAGTGCCCCCACTGCTCAAAATTGACGACCAGAGCATGACGCGACTGAGCCAACAGACTGAAGACCTTATTATACGAAAAGTCTCTCCAATCGTCTTCGGGGGATACTCCAGCGGGCCCAAAATCTGTTCCTCAGCCGAAAGGTATGGACAAAATTCGTCCCTCTACCTCTTCTGGCATGGCTCTTTCGAAAACGGGTCTGTCTCCAGCCCGATCTCTACCCTCAGCACCGACAGCTACAAGGATCAGCACCGCAGGTAGGCCCGGCACATCGGGCGCTGCACTGTCCAAAATGCCGGCACTGCATAAGAGAGCACACTCAGAACCCAAACAAAAGCAAGCGGCACCGCCGGCACCGATCACACCACAGGGGCACCATAAGGACCGCTTGGCACTGAAGCAACACCTTCACTCGGCTCCAGCCTCATTGGCTAAGAGACCCCGTACCTAGACAGCACCGCCAACACCATCGGCACCAAGCAAACCTCACACCTCGGCACCATCTCAAGAGCGCTCATGGCACGAATCTCCTGCCAGGAGTCACACACCAATGGCACTGATATCACCAGGATCCTCCATATAGTCGGTGCGCTCCCTTAGATCATCTAATCACTCGCGCTCCCCAAGCGAAGTGGGCACTGACCCTCGGAGCAGATTCTCCTCCCAACATTCCAGCCCGATCCACAGACCTCCTTCTTGGCAGTCTGGGAAGATGGCATATGCATACCCACCACCACCACCATGGTATGCACAGCATTACAACTATCCGCTACCTCCATACACCGGACAGTTGCAACCATGGGACTCACATCCTCGTAGGAAGAGCCACCACATTGCTCCTTCCACACTATCCAGACCGCCACCTGCTTCTCCTCAACTGATGGCCTCAGCTACAGAGCCTGATTCCCCAGCCCATACTGACATAGAAGACTCTTTGTCAGAGGTGAGGACAGGTCCCCTGTGCACGACTCGTCTTCCTCATCCTACGAGGCAGTTATCGCTGATACCCCTCCATTGGAAGATGACTCAAAGAAGTTTCAAGATCTTTTTAAAAGAGTAGCTCTGGCACACGATCCTGACCTACAAGAAGTACAGGAGAAACAGTACTGCCTTCTACAAATGCTACAGCCTCCTACCTCTTCCAGAATAGCACTCCCTATGGATGAAGCTATTATGGATCCATCAGACACCATTTGGCAGACCCTGGCTTCCATTACTCCAACCAACAAAAGAGCTGAACGCAAATATTTCATTGCACTAAAAGGAATGGACTTCCTTTTTACTCACCCCCCCCCCCCCGCCCCACCAAATTCACTGGTAGTTGATGCGGTCAGACAAAGCCAGACAGCCTAACATCAGGTCAATACCACACGATAAAGACCATAAGAAAATGGACATTATGGGTCATAAAGTGTACTTCTCCTCTACTCTGCTCCTCAGAGCAGTGAATTATACCGCCATGCTTGCACACTACAACTATTCCAACTTCTCAAAACTGCAAGAGCTTACACAACACCTACCAGAACACAAAAGGCCGGTGCTTCTCAACATCATCAAGAGGGCCATACAATTTCTCATACTGCTCTGCAGTCCGTGATGGATGTAGCGGATACAGCGGCATGGATCATAGCTTCAGCTATTGTGTTGTGCAGAATATCATGGCTCCAAGCATCGGGGGTCCCGAGAGCATTACAGCAGAAAATTGAGGATTTACCCTTCAATAAAACTAATCTATTCGCTGCAAAAACGGATGAAGTACTGCATTCCATGAAGGACTTCCGTGCCACCCTCAGGACCCTGGGAATTTATACACCCCCATTTAAAAGAGCCAGGTATAACACCTACCAAAGACCAAGGGAGCCATACAGACAACAACCCAGGTACGACTTCTGCCAAAAACAAAGGCCGCAACGTCGCAGGCCACAATGCCAACAGCAACAACAATCGGCATCTACCCAACCACCGACATCCAAACAGCAGATTTGAAGGTTTGGTCGAGAGCCAGAAAGGCGCCTCCCTTATAGTCACATCACCAGCCAACTGCCCAGAATTCAGCCACCGCCTCCGCCCTTTTTTTCAGCAGTGGGCTCAGATAACATCAGACAAATGGGTCCTAGAACTCATTAAACATGGCTACGCCATCCCCTTTATCTCTCCTCCTCCCACCCACCCTCCCACCCCATCCCTTTTCAGGGACCCCTCTCATGAGACCCTCCTCAAGCAAGAGGTGCTTCACCTCCTACGCTTGGGTGTTATAGAACTGGTACCAACAGAGTTTCAGGGTCGAGGGTTCTACTCAACTTATTTCCTAAAGCAGAAAAAGAGCGGAGGATGGAGGCCTATACTGGATTTAAGAAAGCTCAACAAATTCGTCGCATTAAACGTCGCTTACCACTGATTCAAGATGGTGACCCTAGCAACAATAATTTCTACACTAGATCGAGACTGGCTTTCGGCTCTCAATCTTCAGGACGTATACTTGCACATTACAATTCACCCTGTACACAGACTTTCTTATAATTCACAGTGGGCCACCAACATTATCAATATTGAGTGCTCCCTTTTGGCCTTTCAACGGCACCCAGAGTGTTTTCCAAAACTCTAGCAGTTGTAATGGCCTCACTACGTCGTCAGAGGATCATAGAATCATAGAATACTAGGACTGGAAGGGACCTCGAGAGGTCATCGAGCCCAGTCCCCTGCCCTCATGGCAGGACCAAATATTGTCTAGACCATCCCTGATAGACATTTATCTAACCTATTCTTAAATATCTCCACAGATGGAGATTCCACAACCTCCCTGGGCAATTTATTCCAGTGTTTGACTACCCTGACAGTTAGGAACTTTTTCCTAATGTCCAACCTAAACCTCCCTTGCTGCAGTTTAAGCCCATTGCTTCTTGTTCTATCCTCAGAGGCCAAGATGAACAAGTTTTCTCCCTCCTCCTTATGACACCCTTTTAGATACCTGAAAACTGCTATAATGTCCCCCCTCAGTCTTCTCTTTTCTAAACTAAACAAACCCAATTCCTTCAGCCTTCCCTCATAGGTCATGTTCTCTAGACCTTTAATCATTCTCGTTGCTCTTCTCTAGACCCTCTCCAATTTCTCCACATCTTTCTTGAAATGCGGTGCCCAGAACTGAATACAATACTCCAATTGAGGCCTAACCAGCACAGAGTGGAAGAATGACTTCTCGTGTCTTGCTCACAACACACCTGTTAATGCATCCCAGAATCATGTTTGCTTTCTTTGCAACAGCATCACACTGCTGACTCGTATTCAACTTGTGGTCCACTATAACCCCTAGATCCCTTTCTCTGCCATACTCCTTCCCAGACCGTCGCCCATTCTGTATGTATGAAACTGATTGTTCCTTCCTAAGTGGAGCACTTTGCATTTGTCTTTATTAAACTTCATCCTATTTACCTCAGACCATTTCTCCAATTTGTCCAGGTCATTTTGAATTAATGACCCTATCCTCCAGATTACTCGCAACCCCTCCCAGCTTGGTATCATCTGCAAACTTAATAAGCGTACTTTCTATACCAATATCTAAATTGTTGATGAAGATATTGAACAAAGCAGGTCCCAAAACAGACCCATGCGGAACCCCACTAGTTATACCTTCCCAGCAGGATTGTGAACCATTAATAACTACTCTCTGAGTATGGTTATCCAGCCAGTTATGCACCCACCTTATAGTAGCCCCATCTAAGTTGTATTTACCTAGTTTATTGATAAGAATATCATGCGAAACCGTATCAAACGCCTTACTAAAGTCTAGGTATACCACATCCAACGCTTCTCCCTTATCCACAAGACTCGTTATCCTATTAAAGAAAGCTATCAGATTGGTTTGACATGATTTGTTCTTTACAAATCCATGCTGGCTGTTCCTATCACCTTGCCACTTTCCAAGTGTTTACAGATGATTTCCTTAATTACTTGCTCCATTATCTTCCCTGGCACAGAAGTTAAACTAACTGGTCTGTAGTTTCCTGGGTTGTTCTTATTTCCTTTTTATAGATGGGCACTATATTTGCCCTTTCCAGTCCTCTGGAATCTCTCCTGTCTCCCATGATTTTCCAAAGATGATAGCTAGAGGCTCAGATACCTCCTCTATCAGCTCCTTGAGTATTCTAGGATGCATTTCATCAGGCCCTGGTGACTTGCAGGCATCTAACTTTTCTAGGTGATTTTTAACTTGTTCTTTTTTTATTTTACCTTCTAAAACTACCCCTTCCCACTAGCATTCACTATGTTAGGCATTCCTACAGACTTCTCGGTGAAGACCGAAACAAAGAAGTCATTGAGCATCTCTGCCATTTCCAAGTTTCCTGTTACTGTTTCTCTCCTCACTGACCAGTGGGCCTGCCCTCTCCTTGGTCTTCTCTTGCTTCTAATGTATTTATAAAAGTCTTCTTGTTTCCTTTATTCCCATAGCTAGTTTGAGCTCATTCTGTGCCTTTGCCTTTCTAATCTTGCCCCTGCATTCCTGTGCTGTTTGCCTATATTCATCCTTTGTAATTTGTCCTACTTTCCATTTTTTATATGACTCTTTTTATTTTTAGATCATGCAAGATCTCGTGGTTAAGCCAAGGCGGTCTTTTGCCATATTTTCTATCTTTCCGACACATCGAATAGCTTGCTTTGGGCCCTTAACAATGTCCCTTTGAAAACTGCCAACTCTCCTCAGTTGTTTTTCCTCAGTCTTGATTCCCATGGGACCTTACCTATCAGCTCTCTGAGCTACCAAAATCCACCTTCCTGAAATCCATTGTCTCTATTTTGCTGTTCTCCTTCTACCCTTCCTTAGAATTGTGAACTCTATGATTTCATGATCACTTTCACCCAAGCTGCCTTCCACTTTCAAATTCTCAACCAGTTCCTCCCTATTTGTTAGGATCAAATCTAGAACAGCTTCCCCCCGGTAGCTTTTTCAACCTTCTGAAATAAAAAGTTGTCTCCAATGCAGTGATATTTCCAATCATGATATTTCCGTATTGAGATGATTGTCTTATAAAGGGCGCATCTTTCCAAGAAACAAAGGACATGATCGATACTACTACAAGCTTCCTGCTCAACCTTGGTTTCCACATAAACTATGTAAAGTTCATGCTCCACCCAACCCAGAGACTGGAGTTTATAGGAGAGCTCATCGACACTGTGGTGGCGAAGGCTACCCTACCCGCACACAGGTTCGACACCCTATGCAACCTCATTGCAGTGGCACGGGCGACCCCGGCCATGATAGTTTGCGAATACCTGAAAATTCTGGGACACATGGCATCCACAACGTACGTTGTCAGGCTAGCAAGGCTCCACATGAGATGCCTGCAGTCTTGGCTAGCCACAAGCTACATACCATCCAGAGACCTGTTCTCCAAGTTAGTTACCATTCCACCACGGGTCCTCAACTCCCTACAATGGCGGATGAATCCACACCGTGTGGTAACTGGAGTGCCATTCCAACAGCCTACCCCCACACTTACTATGATGACCAATGCATCACTCCTTGGTTGGGGAGCCCATCTGGGAACCGGTACATTACGGCCCAAGGCAAATGGTCCTTTACAGAGCAAACGTTTCATATCAATCTTCTAGAACTACTAGCGGTACGGTATGCATGCCAGCATTTCCTACCCCATATAGCCCGCAAGACCATCACCATAATGATGGACAACACCACTTGCATGTACTATATCAATTGGCAGGGAGGTGCACTATCCCCATCTGTATGTGCGGAGGCCCGCAAATTATGGAATTGGTGTCTGAGGCACCAGGTCACTCTTACCAGGTTGCTTCTTACCTTCAAAGGGTGCTCAGTGTTACTGCAGATGCCCTCAGTTGCAAATTCTACAACCAGCATGAATGGGAGATAGACAGGCATGCACTCAATCACGTATTTCGCCAATGGGGTCAGCCAGACATAGACCTCATCGTGACCAGAAACAATGGGAAGTGTCACCTTTATTGTTCCAGAGCAGCTTTAGGGAAGCACTCCCTGAGGGATGCTTTCTCCATCAGGTGGGACGCATCTCTCCTTTATGCATTCCCACCCTTTCCTATTCTCAACAAGGTCATCAGCAAGATCAGAACAGACCATGCTTGAGTGATACTTATTGCACCAGCATGGTCCAGGTAAACATGGTATCCTTACCTCCACAGGATGACAATCACAGATCCATATGCCTTCCCACCTCAGCACAGTCTTCTCTCCCAGAATCACGGAATGAATCTCCATCCAGAACCCCACAAACTTCACCTCCATGCCTGGCTCCTTCATGGCTACAAGATGCCAAAAACACCAATTCAGAAAGATTGAAGGAAATACTGATCAACAGTAGAAGACAGTCTGTCAGGAAAACGTACTTCTATAAATGGAAGAGATTTTCCCACTGGCTCAAACGTTCTCACACTACAATGCCAGAGACCACCCTCCTCCCCCTCCTACTGGACTATCTTTTACACCTTAAGGAATTGGGCCTCGCTCTCAGAACTATCAGGGTCCATGCAGCTGCCATAGCAGCCTTCCATTGCGCCGAAGAAGGCGCTTCTTTCCTTGCCAGTCCAATCACTAAGAGATTCCTCAAGGGTCTACAAAACACCTTTCCATCCGTTTGCCCACCAGTTCCCGTCTGGCACCTAAATCACGTACTTAAGAGCTTGACAAAACGATCCTTTGAGCCGCTGGCGACTTGCTCTTCGTCATACCTATCGATGAAAGTCTCCTTTCTGGTCGCAATAACCTCCAGCAGGAGAGTGAGCGAACTAACCACCCTAATGGCATACCCGTACACAGTGTTCACCAAGGACAGAGTTAAACTCCGACCCCACCCTAAATTCCTCCTGAAAGTCCCTTCCCCCTTCCACGTCAACGAACCCATACACTTACCTGCCTTTTTCCTAAGCCGCATGCTGACCTGGTGCACGCTGCTTAGCACACCCGCGATGTCCACAGAGCACTTGCATTCTACATCAACCGGACGAGGGTCTGGTGAACGTCCCCTAGACTCTTCCTGTCCTACGCAGAACGATCCAAAGGACATGCAGTCTCTTCGCAGAGGATCTCTTAAGTGGATTTCCTCATGTATCCACACATGCTACACCCTCCATAATAAAGAACTACCTTGAGTCATCAAGGCCCATTCCACCAGGGCGATGTCTTCCACTACTGCCTTCCTCAACAATTTTCCTCTCAAGGACATTTGTAATGTCGCCACATGGTCATCAGACCACACATTTGCACAGCATTACACTCTTTCCTCTTCCATTGCATCATGCATGGCAGTGGGACATGCAGTACTATCCTCAGTGACTAACGCAGGGCTTCAAACCCACCTCCACGGGCCAACAACTGCTGTGTAGTCACCCGGAGTGGAGCACCCACGGGGACACCATTTGAAGGAGAAGGAGTTACCTTGTGCAGTAATGGTAGTTCTTCAAGATGTGTGTCCCCGTGGGTGCTCCACTACCCTCCCTCCTTCCTCTGCTTTGGAGCCCCATGCTCTAACAGCACGGGTAGAGAAGGAACAGAGGGACCATGCTGTATGCATGCCTAACAGACACCAATGACACAAGGGGCACCACGGCGCGTGCGCGGTGCTGTGGAAACTGCTAGAAAAGTCGCTGGTGTGAGGATGCACCAGCACCTAGAGCAGAGCACCCACGGGGACACACATCTCGAAGAACCGCCGTTACTGCACAAGGTGAGTAACTCCTTCTTATTAGAGATAAATAATAGTGAATGAATAATTTTGCCAAGTATAAATAATTTGATTAAATGTCTTTGAGTTATAAAATAGTCAGAATGAGCAAGTGGTACATGCATATGTGTTTGAGTATACAGTCACATGACCCAGAACTACATCAGCCTCTTGGCTCACTTGAAGATCAAAGCAGCTTGTTTTTTGGTGAGGTGGGGGCATGAATAAAGGATCTGATTCATTGAGTCATAAGTTTTGTTTACATCAGAAATAATATTGCATTAATTACCAATAAAGGTGCATCTACACTGGTGATAGCTCTGGTATAAGTGATAGTGTAGGCAGGGCTGAGTATCATGTCTACACTACATGGGGTACAGCTGCACCATCGCTGTCTGTTTCTATAGTATAGGTACTAATTATTCTATCACATATGCCTTGTGACAGAGCAGGTGTGATAGAGCAGGTTAAAGGGCTTGGTGGAAGGGGAGAGAGGCAGCTCTTGCAGAAAGAGGCATGAATCCTGGCTAATTAGGGGCAGCTGAGACAGGGCGGCTGCAAATCAGTTAAGGTCCAGGTAAAGCTGATTGGGGCTTCCACAAGGCCTCTTTAAAAACCCTCCCTGTGGGTGGGTGAGGGAGAGAGAGTTGAGAAGGAGTTTGGAGCGTGGACAAGGAGTTTGGAGAGCGAAGGAGAGGTTTGGAGTGTGGAGAAAGACAATTGATAAGGATATCGGAGGAGCCAAGTAGAACAGCACCAGCCCTGACAAAGGCTGCAGGGAGATGACAAACACCAAAACAAGGCGAGTGAATCTTATACTGCAACTCCTAAACTATGGGACAGTGGCCTGGCCAGGGGCCCAGGAGTGTGATTGACTCTGCCACAGCCTCTGTGATGAATGGATGTCCAGATTCATGGTCTTCTTGGATTTCCAGATCAACAGGCAACTGACAGGTGTCTACAATCATAAAGAGTGTTTAGTGTCCTTTGTTGCACTGATTCACCATAATATAATCACAGGTTCACATTTTCCAAAGGTAGGAAAATTTGTCAAATGTCTTTTAAGAGGCTGTTTCTACTGTCTCCTAGGGTACATCTAGACTGCAGGGTTTTTTTCAGAAAAATGGCAGTTTTCTGAAAAAACTTCACTTATGTCCACACTGCTATTGCGTTCTTTCGAAAGAACATTTAAAAAACACAGGGTTTTCCAACATTGGTAAACCTCATTCTATGAGGAAGAACACTTTTTCTGAAAGAAGAGGCCTCCAGGAAAAAGCACAGGTGCCCTGGTGGTCACTCAATCCATAGTAATCACAGCTTAAATGCGAGATAGTATCCATTTGTTGTGGACACTATCTTTCGAAAAAGCAGATCACTTTTTCGATACGCTTTGGCAGTGTGGACGCTCTCTTTCGGAAGTTTTTTCGGAATATCTCTTCCAGAAAAGCTTCTTTCGAATGAAGCTTGTAGTCTAGACATACCTTTAGTGAGGACTTAGGGAACAAATGTATGGAAATAATAAAACATTGAGACTGAAATTTTCAAACTTGGATACCTAAAGTTGGGTTGCTAATTCTGAGGCTTGAAAAAACAGCAACAAGAAAAACTCCTCAATCCACATTTGAAAATCAAATAAGGGCCCCCCCCAAAATTCTGAATACTCAGCAGTTCCTATTGACATTAGTAGGAGCTTCTGGGTGATCGACATGTTAGAAATGAAATTGTGGTTTATAGAGCTCAAATTTAGGCTCCTGTTTTTTAAAAGCTTGGCCAGAATCCACAATTAGGAACCTAAGTATCTGGGATTGAATACAGATATTTGAATTTTATGTGCTATTTTTCTTCTGTGTTCTCAGACACTGACTCATAACATAACTAGTCAACAGTGGAGTAATACTGACTTTCTGTTACAAGTTTTTCCATCATTTTCAAACCTGGATGCCTGAAGCTAGGCTTCTGAATAAATAATTAAGCACCTAAATATCTTTCAGTGGTTTATGTTTAACATAGTACTGTACTGTACAATATTTTCTCTGTGTGTGGGAGTGTGTGCACGTTTGTGTACTTTTGCTTGTCTGCTTGTGTACTTTTGCTTCCAAATGGTGTGTGTGGTTGACTGGTCACTTCCTAAATCTGTTGTTTGTAACTCTGAGGTTCTGCTGTAATTTTTTTTTTTTTTTTGAGATCAGCTGACCAGAATTAATCACAGAATTCGAGGTAAGGTTATACCATTGATTTACATGATGGCATTCTCCAGGAAAAGAGATGCATTTTTTTACAAGTCAGGTCTTTGAACACACAAAACAAATTAGCAGGTAAAAACTTCATACTTAATGCAACCCTTTTTGTTTCAAAATTATTCTAGGTTATTAAACATGAGTTAATTGATTTATTAATTAATGCTTTTCTTTAAAACTTCCTGTTCCTACACAGTTACATGGTACAGTAAATGCATGATATCAGCCACCTGTTTATGAAGATTAACAATGAGTATAATATTATGCTGGGTTATCTGTTGCATTTTTATTTTTTAACCATAAATCATGTTTATAGGTCCGTAATGTTATTAATGATGCAGTGGATTTACTTGAATTCCGTGACAGAGTCATTAAGGCCTCTTTGAACTACGGGCATTTAGTTGTTTCAACTTCTCTTCAATGTTATGTGTTTTCGTAAGTAATTTGAATTAATGATCCATTCAATTGTGAGAATTCAGAAGGAGCTTGATTTAAAATGCAGTTGTTTATACATGATTTGGCTATGAAAACATTACATATTTTTATAGATATATGTTATAGAACCCACCTATATACACACTTATATGTATTTTCATAGTTGTATAAGGAATTACCGTAATGTATTCCTCCTAGCTTTTGCAACTAGGAGGGTGATGGATCATTGGTGATGGGTTGAAGACTTAAGTCTGCCCCACATTTACCAGGCAGTGAAGGCTCCAGTTCTGTGGCGCTGGGCCCAGCTCCCCACTCTGGGCATTCTGACCTGGAACATAGGGTCACAACACCATTCAGATTTGGCCTGGCCACCATTCTGTCATGACAAAGGGGTGCTTGGGCAAAATTTGAGTGAGTAGCTTTGTGACATGGTGCTTAAGGTCACATCTCCACATGACTCCATGCACCATATTGCAATGTCCAGACCAGGAAGGCAAATCCAGCCCTATGAGACTGGAGCTGCTTCTGCTGGGTAAGTGAAGATTAGGCTTGCTCACCAGCCCTGTGTTAAAAAATCATGTCATACACGTCTTTCAATCATATGCCTGAAAAGGTGCCATATAAAACTAAGGCTGCCAGAGGGATGGTTGCACTCCCTTTTATCTTCCATTAGCTCCACCACTTATGAGTTCTACTAAGATGAATGAAAGTTGAACAGTTAAATCCTATCTTACTCTTTGAAAATGTACCCCACGTGCCAGATCTTCAACCTGGAATAAATTGTCCTAGTTCTGTTGGCTCAGCTGAGCCATGGTAATTCACACAAGTAGATGATATGGTGAATGGAGTAAAATTAGTTGATAAATACATTTTATGGGAAATTACTCTTACCCTTCAAATATCTAAATATGGGTAGGGAATTGCCCATCTCTAAATTCAGGAGCTGCCAGTTGAACTCATGTAGCCATTTGACCAATTTGCATTGGTTACTTCTTTGGTAATGTTACTTCTTTCTCAGAGACCAGGACACACAAGCTGTTTTTCAGATGCCATTACTTGTGCTCTGCAGATTGTCCAACAGATTCTTTAGAAATAGGATTGATTATTTATAAGGGATGATACAGAAATCAGTCATGTCATGTCTGAATGTAGTTCACCAGACATAGGGATCTAAATCTAATACCTAAATGTTGTTTCCCTGCTCAGTAACATGATTATCATTGAACCACCAGTCCAGGTATGAGTTCATATAGGAGTAAATCCTGTGGCCAGTGTAAAAGCTGCAGAAGATTCTGAGCAAACTAAACTAATGTGGTTCTACAATGTATAGGAAGGCAGAATAGAGTGAGATTGTGTGCCTTTGAAGCCATGGAGCACAATACTACAAGGGCTCTGGGTACCCCTGTGCATAAGGTGTTTAGGAAGCAGGAGGGAAGATGTGCAGCTACATGATCCACTGGCTAAACTCATGAGTGAGATTTTCAAAGACAGAAGTGGTGGTTAAATAGCCAACTGCCATGACTTTCAATGGAAATTGGACAGCTAACTATCATTTAAAATTTTAAAAATAAAAAGGTGTTTTATTACTTTGTGAATTTTAGAAATGTTAATTAATACTAATCTTAATATTATTTTAGTACAAAGAACTGGAACACACCACTTATCTTTGACCTCAAAGAAGGAACAGTAAGTTTAATTCTACAAGCAGAAAGGTAATTTGTTTATCATAATAATAAAGACTTTTTTTTTTTTTTTTTGTTAAACTGAACTGTAGAATTATATGTGTGTTTCTTAAATACTGTTGGAAACCAAAATGTAGACACCATGTAGATTCAAGCAGGAGGGTTTATTACACACAGCGCTGGCGGAGTATCACCTTGCCACTCAGGCTTAGTGAGCACTGATAAGCAAATAATTACAATAGGTTATATAGGGAGCTGATGGGCAGAGAGAAGTGACAGGGTGGGAGTTGATGAGCCCCTGGATAGGTTCTAACAGCAAGGCATAATAAGCACAGTAAACCAATAGTCTAAAAGATAACCTGAGCCATGGGCAGAGCTACTATGTAAACACAATTTCTAAATACGAGTATACGCCCCCTCCCCCCCCAAGGATTTCCTTACAAGGCATAGCTATATTCCATTTGGGATTTATAGGAGCGATGACAGTGTCTTTCCAACAGATGTGGTTCATAGGTGCTTTCCTGGGGTATAAAACAAAAAGATAGTGTACAGCACACAGCAAACAATTGTTTATAGTATACCTTTGGTAGGTCTGCGAGTTTGAATTCTTAGGGGGAGTGTTATCTTACAGCTTTTCCTGAGGTCGTGGTTGGCCTTGGGAAGGCAGCTGTTGTCTCTTTCCCATACTGAGGCCCCTCTCAGGGCCTTGGCCTTGTGCGTGTGTGTGTGTGAGAGACTCATGATAAGGGTGTTCAATTATGGCTTTCCATAATTATGACCTAGTGTTATGCTGCTTTCATTCAGGATAAACAGGCGGGGTTGTTTTCTGAATTTTTTCCTTGGGCCCATTACCTGCTGCTGGCTAAGCCTCATGTCTCTGCTCACGCCGGGCAGCGTGGGCCTATGTGGAAAAGCTTAACCAGAAACCGTGGTTCAGAATCTTACCCACATATTAATGGGCTGTTTGCTATTTTATCCCTACAAATACTAGTAACAAAATAAAATATACAGTGTTGGTAAATAGTGGATGAAGTCATGTTGGGTAAAGTCATTTTGTAAAACAGGAGTGGTAAATAATTTTTGCAGGGGAGCCACTTCCCGAATTTCAGAAGTGGTCGCGGGCTGCTCCGGAAGGGGTGGGGCCTCGTGCAGAAGAGGTGGGCCTCAGGTGGAAGGGGGCTGACTAGCCTAGGGGAGAGTCTGTAAAGTCTTTGTCCCTCACCCCCGACCTGCCAGTGGCATGCAGTGCCTATAGGGAACCACCAGCCATTTTCAATAGCTAGCGGGTCCCTCTAGGGGCTACATGCCCCTAGTGGGGAAGGAGACTTTGCGCACTCCCCCAGGCCAAAGAGGGCTGGGGGCAGGGGAGCACGCAAAGTCTCTCGCCCCCTGCCATGCCAGAACTGCCAGCCATTTTGAACAGCTGGCAGTTCCTTCTAGGTGCCATGTGCTCCTGGCGGCAGGAGGAGACTTCACTTGTGCCTGCGTCCCCAGGCCAATCAGAGCTTGGGGGCTGGGGAGTGTGCGAATTCTCCCTTCCCCACTCTGCCCTGCCAGGGGTGTGCAGTGCCTAGAGGGACCTGCGAGCCATTTTGAACAGCAGGCGGTTCCCTCTGGTGCCACGTGCATCTGGCAGGCGAAGGAGACGTCACATGCTTCCTGTCCCCAGGTCTCAATTGGCCTTGGGGTATGGAAGTGGCAGGGCAGCTGTGGGCCAGATCAAATGGCTTGGCAGGCTGGATCTGGGCCACCGACCCTATCTTGGCTCCCTACCCCAGTCTAAAAGGTACTATTGCTATATAGTATCTGTGATACAATTGCAGAATTGAATTACTTCATACATTACATGTGTACATACATACATAATCTTCAGCAGTTAAACTTAACATCTGTTTTTTATCTTTTATGTTTGTTTGTTGAAGTGGAACATACTTTGTAGAAATAATCTTGACTACAAGTTGCTCCTCTACTTATTAATAAAATTGTCGTCTCTGCTGAATAAACATGAAATGCAATTTTACATTTTTGCTAATAATACGTATATGTAATATTTATACATGCATGAAATGGCAGCATTTCCTCCATTTTAAATGGTTATGAGAATAAGACTAGGAATCAAGAACTCCTGAGTTCTAATTTTAGTCTTGCCTCTAATTTGCTATCTGGCCTTGGTCAGAACTTAAATCCAAATTTTTTAAAAGTGCCCTGTTTTAAACACTTAGGATCTGATTTTTCAGAGGTATTGTACTCTTACAACTTCAGATAAAGTTAGTGGAGGCATTTCTGAGGATCAGGCCTATATCTGAAGTTAGGCACTCAAACTTGGAAGGCACTTTTGAAAATGTGGGAGCAGATCCTCTGTTGGTAAGAATAGTTGTAGCTCCATTGAAGTCAATCCACATTTTTTGGGGAAATCATTCTTTCCTTGCAAATATCTATATGAGCAGGCAATGCCTCCAAGTGAAGTCAATAGAGCTATGACAGTTTATATCAGCTGATATATCTTTGGCCTTTAATCTTTCTGTTTGAATTTTCTGCATCTGTAAAATAGGGATAATAGCAACATCTAACAGAAGTATTACACATTTATTATTTACATTCTATATAAATACTAGTTCAGAAACATAAACATTGAAAAAGGCCACTCCTTTGTACACCTCTTACTTTTCAAAATTCCTACCTCAGCTTATTATCTTCTAAGTATCTACAATTCATTTGCTTCCATGACATGGTGAAGAAACACACAGAAAGATTTAAAAATGGAAGATGTAAGCTTTAAACCAATTTCTAAGCTATATACGCACCTTTGCAACTCCTGAGCTTCTGTGAATATTTTTCTGTGGAGGACTCAAAATCACAACATTTTCTAAGTTCCTTTAGAGAGACGCCTTATCAGGATATTTAATATGAAAGTGTAAAGCTATAGAAAATATTAGCTAAGGGAAAACGGAATAATAGATTTTCCATAGCTAATTAAAATCCTTATATTTGAAAGACAATGTTCACATTAAAATTGAATTCCCAAGTGTACAACTTGTGAGTTCCAATTTTAAGATTTAAACATCGTGTAGCTTACACAGAAAACACTTCCAGTATTTTAGACAATCTTAAAATTGCTGAAATCTTTCTAGCACCGTCTATTACAACTAGTTAAATTATCCTTATTGTTTGCAGGCATTTTCTTCTTATAGATGGTGGAGGAATCTATTTATATTCTTATGAAGGACGATTAATTTCATCTCCAAAATTTCCAGGAATGAGGACAGATATATTAAATGCCCAGACTGTATCTCTGAGTAATGATACTCTAGCAATAAAAGACAAAGCTGATGAAAAAGGTATGTTTACAATTTAACTTCTCCAAATTGGCTAGCTACTTATTTGCAAAAGTGTTAAAAAGTTGATACATGCATGTATATTTGATATCTTTCTTTCATATGTAACACATTCATATGTTGAAAATTAAGCATGAAACAGGAATAACTAGAGCCCTGCATATCCATAGATGTAGATATCTGTGGACAGTGGAGTGGATACCCACACAGGATCTTGAAACTCACAGGGAGCCGCCTGCCGGCCCGTGCTGCTGTCTCTGATACAGAGGCAGCAGCATGGGATGGCAGGGCAGAGCCAACTGCCTCCCCCGCCTCTAATCATGTTACTGCTGAAATTTTCAGCGGTTACACAGTTATTTAATTACACACATTTGAACATCCCTAACACTAACCTATGGGTCCCTGCTGCTCCTTATCCCAAATCCCTGCCACCCTTTACCCCAATCCCTGCTTTCATGGTGCCTGCCTCTTTCCTGCATGACCCTGTCCCTTCCTCGCTCATCTTTGCTTCCTCTCATCTCCCTTCCAGGTGGTTTTCTGTGCAGATTCAAGTAAAATCTGGATCATGGATCAGATGATGAGTTGAGCCTGGCAGTTGCGGATCGGATGCAGATCCACATATTTGCATCTGTGCAGGGCTCTAGAAATAACAATTATTCATATTAGTTTTGATTTTTTGTTTTTGAAGTACTAATTTTGTATAGGTTAAACCTTTCTAATCTCCAGATTTGTGTCTGGAGAATGGTCTGGTGATAGGAGGCACTGTTTTTCAACAAGTCAATACATAAGTTGACCTGGATATCTCCAGATAGAAGGACTTGTAACCAAATTGATCACATTGCTATCAACCAGAAGTGGAGAAGATCCATGAGAGATGTCCGAGCACTGAGAGGAGCAGATGCCAACAGCGATCATCATCTTCTTCTTTGTAAGCTGCAGCTCAAGCTGAAATGGCTGGAAAGGACAGACAGAGAGACTGGTGGCCAGCTCTTTGACTCCAGTAGACTAAAACATCCAACAGTGAAGATCCAGTTCACTCTAGAGCTGTCCAACAGATTCAGCCTGCTCGAAGACCTGATAGCAGATGATATTAATATCCACTGTGAGGAGATCCAGAAGGTATACCTGGGAACCAGCAAGATTTGTACTCGGGTACAAGAAGAAACAGAGAAGGGAGTGGATTTCAGATGCTACGTGGCAGCTCATTGAGAACAGAAAGGCGGTTAAACAGCGCACACTTGCAGGCAGTGACGAAGATAAAATAACAGCTGTACAGGTCTACAGGGACCTAAACGTTGCCGTGAAGAGACGTGTACGAAGAGCTAGAGCGTATATGGACAATATTGCCATGGAGGCCCAGTCAGCAGCAGACAGAGGTGATACTAGGACAGTGTACAAGATCACCAAGACTCTTATAGGAGACTTTACCAACAAGTCTACTGTAGTAAGAGACAAGAACGGGAAAATGCTGGTGACAGCAAAAGAACAGCTCAGCAGGTGGACGGAACACTTCAGGGAGACTCTCAACAGACCAGACCCAGAGGAAGAGGCTGACATTAGAAGTATGAACCTCCAAGTAGACATGGAATGTGGGGACATCAGTGAGCTGGAGATAGGACGCTATCAAACAGACGAAGGGCAACAGAGTGCCCGGGGAAGACCAGATCACTGCTGAAATGCTTAAGGCAGACCCCAAGGCAAGCGCACAAGCTCTGAAGGGTCTCTTCAACAGGGTCTGGGAAGAAGAGAGGGTACCGGAGGCCTGGAAGAAGGGCATCATTGTGAAGTTACCCAAAAAGGTGATCTGTCCATCTGCGGGAATTGGAGAGGCATTAATCTGCTGTCTGTGCCGGGAAAGATTTTTCTGTAGAGTCCTGCTACAGAGAATGCGAAAGGGCATTGAGAAAATCCTCAGGGAAGAACAGGCTGGCTTCAGAAGTGGAAGGTCGTGCACGGACCAGATCTTCGTCCTACGCACCATAGTGGACCATAGCTCTACATTAACTTCATCGATTTTGAGAAGGTGTTTGATAGCATCCACCACCCCTCATTCTGGAGGATTCTACAAGCATACGGGTTCCCTGAGAAGGTCATTAACATCCTGAGGGACCTGTACGCTGAGAATCAATGCTGTGTGCGACATGAAGGACAGCAGAGTGACTGGTTTCATGTGAAGACAGGGGTCAGACAGGGCTGTGTAATCTCACCTGTTATCTTCCTTGTGGTCATCGACTGGGTGATGCACGGAGCCACTGAGGGCAGATCAAAGGGAGTGCTATGGGGACCAACTGCTCGGCTTGAGGACTGCGACTTCGCAGATGAGCTGGCACTACTCGCACATGATCAGCAGGACATCCAAGAAAAGACCGACATTGTTGACCGAACAGCCAGAAGCGTTGGGCTCAGAATTCACCCTGGCAAGTCCAAAGTGATGAAACTGAGGACAACTAACACCGATAAAACCACCGTCATGGGTGAAGAGTTAGAGGAAGTAAATGACTTCAGGTATCTCAGCAGTTACATCTCGGCAGACAGCAACATCGACAAAGAGATCTCCGCTAGAATTGCCCTGGCAGCACAAGCCTTCCAAAAGCTTAACAACATTTGGAAGTCGTCACTGTTGCAGACCAGGACTAAACTGAAGATCTATAGGTCGAATGTGCGCTCAGTCCTGCTGTATGCCGTAGAGAGACTTGGAGGACTAACAAGAAGATTGAGAGCAGACTCAGAGGTTTTGAAGGACGGTGCCTTCGTCAGATCCTCAGAGTCCGCTGGGAACAGCATGTTACCAACAAGGAGATAAGCCAGCGCACTGGCATCAACAATGTTGTGGACGAGATCAAGCAGAGACGCTGGAGATGGCTGGGGCATGTCCTTCGGATGAGCGAAACAAGACTCCCTCATATGGCACTCAGATGGACTCCACCTGGAAAGCGTAAAAGAGGGAGGCCATTGGGCACCTGGAGGAGGACTGTGGAGGAGGACATGAAAAGGAAGGGCACGACCTGGGAAGAAGTCAGCCGGCTTTCTCAGGACTGTGAAGGCTGGAGAAGATTCGTTGGCGCCTTATGCTCCATCAGGAGCGAAGAGGATTAATAATAATAAATAATAACCTTTCTAAATCAGGACACTCTGGTCCGGCAACATCTGTTCCTGGACCAGAGAACCACAATGGAAGCCTGTCGGTAGAGATCCCTACCAGGGCCAGGAGCCCTGCTGGGCCCAGGAGCCCAGCTGCGTTGGTGGCTGGCCGGTGGCTGACTGGTGGCAGGGGAATAGGTGGCTGGCCCCCCAGCTGATGGGGCCGGTAGTCTGGCTGAGCCAGTGGCAGGTGGCCAGTGGCAAGGAGCCCTGCTGGGTGAGCAGCAGCCCTGTAGAAGCCAGGAGCCCAGCCTTGCCAGCGGCAGGGTGTGGGCAGCTGGAGGGCCAGCAGCTGGTCCAGGAATGGAGCCAGGTTGGGGGGCTAGTGGCAGAGGGGCTGGAATTAACCTTTCCTTGTCTAGCAAACTCCCTCGTTCAGGACCAGTGAGGTCCAGAGGGTGCCGGACCAGAGAGGTCCAACCTGTAGTAGTTGCCCACAGGACAATATTTTCATATGGGGGGAAAAACATTTTTCTTCTTCTATATCCTTCCATTCTCCAGTTATAGGCAATGTGATGGAAAAAACAGGAGTCATTTGCAGTGAAAATTCCAATCATCTCTCTCTCTCATGCATGGTTCACTAAAGAAATACAAATATGGTTACTGTCTACTGAACTGAGAAGCCTGATGTGTTAATTGGAATGGATTGTAGCCTTCAGATATTCTTTGTTTTGGTTAAGTTTTTTCAGAATTGTTTTTTGTGCAGCTTTTATAGGTTTAGTTAGACTCAATAGTGTTTATTGAAATATGTGTTTACAATATTTTACAGGTGGTGTTTTAATTTCTAACACTCTGTCACACAAACTTTCTCTCCAAGTGAGCAGACATAAAGTTCAGGAATCTCGTGTTAAAGATTTTGAGGAATCAAGAATATTGATTCAGAGAGCAGAGTATTTTTCTGTAGTTATTCATTAATCGTTAACAGCAGCTATGTGCTGTATTCAATGTGTTTTGTTGGGGGAAAAAAAGCTACTTTTTAGTGTGGTGTGGTTTGTTTGTTTGTTTGTTTGTTTGTTTGTTTGTTTGTTTGTTTGTTTGTTTTAAGAAATTAACAAGCCTTACTTTCTACTACGCAGAAGACTTAGAACTACAAGTACCTAAGGGCTATATTTAGGACTGCAAACTGCTGAGATATTTTAATTATATCAGATAATTTTTTCGTAGTTTTCTGCTCTGATCTGGAATTGCCATCTCTAAGGGTATGTCTACACTACACACTTATTTTAAAATAAGCTATTTCAGAAAAGCACATCTACACTGCAGGGAAGCCTCAAAAGTAGTCCGAGGCAGACTTCCCTAATGTAGACTGCTATCTCGATTTAGAGCCCCAAGAGGCACAGGGGAGGAATAACTTAGAATGACCCTGGTGAGGGGCTATTTCGAAATAGCAGCAATGGAGTGTCTACACATGCCTTATTTTGAAATAGCTGTTTCAGAATAGGCGTTATTGTTCATAGAATGAGGTTCACAAATTTTGGAGTAGGTCACCATTTTGAAATTATTTCGAAATTACAGAATGGCTGTGTAGACACTCACATAGTTATTTTGGAATAACGGCCGTTATTCTGAAATAACTGCTATGTAGACGTACCCTAAGAGGGACAGACTAGTTCACTCTTTTCCATCCTTTGTGTTTTGCGTGCTTGCTATAAAAGTGCAATTGTGGAGATGTTTTTGTTTGTTTTGTGCTGTAGATGCTTGCCCACTAAGATTTTTCCACTGTACCAAGTCGTATCCCACACATCACAGAACAACTATCAGCAGGAAATGGCTTTTTACTGTCCTACTTCTCAGCACGTTTTCAAGTAAATTTGTCCCATTTTATAATCAGGTTCTTGGAATAGTTTTATACACTTCACGGTTGTCTTAGCCCAATGATACCAACTTCAGAATTCTACAGGACTAATGAGAGCAGTGAGTTTTGTATTTGCGTCTCTAAGGCCACAACTAGACTCCGAAGAAGATCAACTGCCATTAGATTAACCTTCAGACATGGTCCCATTTCCAAGACAATATTAACTTGGTTTTCAACAAGTTCAGGTTTAGACTTCCTTACCTTGCAAATAAGCAGCAAATTTACCTTCTTTTGTTCTAGGGAAGAAACTCAGAGTAAAGTACTTGTGCAAAGAACAGGAAGGGTCATGAAGACCAAAGTATCTATGAACATTTAAAGAAGCACTTCCCCAAAACAGAGGAGAGAAGGACTCTGCCTTTGTATTTGGGTGAGGGGAGTTGTGCTCTTTCTCATTGCTTAGTTCAACCTCCAGTTTTAGACTCTTATCTTTTGTGGGGCAATAAACACTTTATTCCATTTCCAACCATTATTTTCAGCATATCAATATAATTTTTTTTACCTGTTTTATTTCTTTTATGAAAGTATTCTTTAGGAGAAAGTAACATTAGAAAAAGGATATTAAAACTTACACAATTTTAAATGTAAAAATTAAAATGGATTTTCATTAGTAAAGAAAGTCACATTTCACTATAAATTATTCAGAGAGAAGCATTGACTAACCATAAATTATACACATGTAGATGACAGATGCATTTTACTTCTGAGATAACATTTTCTTAATTTTATTATATTGTACATATAAAGAAATTTCATTTTATTGCTGTGCTGCTCTTTGGTACATCAGGGACAAATTATGGCTTCTGCTATGAGTATTTTTAAATACAATGTTTGTATAAATATCATATGTTATCTACATGCACACACGCTTTTGAGGGCACTCACACTTGTTCCTCTTCCGTTGCTTCTTTCACTCTCTCCCACTCTGTTGCAGGCTCACTCTGCAAGTCTTGACAGGTAGTTATAAGCTTGAGCTAATCAATCACTTTCAGTACCTTATCAAAGGAGGGGTCTGCAGATCCTGTGCTGGTTGGATCAGCAAGCTCTAAAAAGGATTATGTCAGTGGGGGTTCCAATAGGGGCAGTGGAAAAGGATTCTCTCTTTAGGAGAAAACTCTACTAGAGCTGTGAAACAGTCTTGCAGAAGACCAGCACAGGGAGAGACAGAAACCCTGTGTCCAGAAATTGCTTTTCTCTACTAGGCCAGTCCTTTTAAGCCCACAAAGGGATCCCTATTCATCTCCTATATAAGAAGGTGAAATGTGTAGCTTCCCATGGTAGAACTTGTTCAGTCAGATCTTTCTTTGTTTTCTAGGAGTCCCTTGTCAGTGGCCCAAATACTGGGTCCTGGCCCACTGCACTGCTCAAACAGGCTTGGAAGGGGGTGAAGTTACTGTTCTCAGAACCAGGCGTAGACCCTTTTGACCAAGTGATTATTTCAAGAGAATGGAATATCTTTATTAAATCTGTAGAAAACTATGGGAAAAGGGAGACAAAGCCATCTTCTTTTTCTGGATGTTTCTAAATAAGAGATAACCCTTCTGATTAAAAACATTGGTTTTAAATGCTTACAACGACTTGGGATTTTCAAAATACTAAATGTGGTTTTTTTCCTGAAGCACTTACTAAGCTTTACAGATTGAGTTGGATATTCATCTTACTATATATTTTAGAAAAGTGTGTCTGTCTGTTTGCCTGCCTGTCTGTGAGTCTATTTGTTGAAGACCACCTCCTAAATGGTAAGAGCTAGGACCACCAAATTTGATATGCAGCTTCCTCTTACCATGACCTAAATCAAGGCCAGGGTTTGGTTCTGCCAGGATAATGGGATATGCATAGAATTTGATTTTTTTCTCATAAAATAGAAAGGGAAGGGTCTGATAGGAGGGAGTTATACTGCAGAATGACCATAAGGAGGCAGCAAAGGGCCAGAGATGGGGAGCAGGACAGCTCTAACTCCATTGGGCCACCAGAGGAAAGGGTGGAGAAAGGAACAGCTATCTACTACATATTTCAGAGAGTTTGTCTGTTTGTGTGCCTGTCTGTTTCCCAGCCAGGGGACATGCACCTCACTCCTGGCTGTGCCCGCTGGAGATGCAGCCCCCATAGAGAGGTGCTTCTCTCCTGGCCCCAAGTTGCTATGGTGAGAGAGGGCTGGGGTTGTCCTCTCTCCTCAGGGTTGCCTGCATACTGAACCCTCCAGCCCCAGTCCCACCTCTGAACAATGATTTAAATGAAGAAAAACAAAACTTGTTTGAGTTAAGGACCCAACCAATGCCAGGTAAATCTTCTAGTGATGAATAATTAAACATTTCAGTCCTCACATTGTGTGTTGTAGTTTGCACAATATCCTCTTCATTTCATATTCTAGTTTCATGATAGGAAGGGTACTGTGTATACCAAGATCACGAATTAAGGTCATGTTGACAACCATGCACAGAAATGAGAGCAAAACACCTAAGTAAAACTCATTTTTGTTTGCAAGTGTAACCATCTGCAAAAAAATAACACTTGTACACAACCTTTTCTTTCTCCTCTGCAAGTGCAACCAACGACCTCAGGAGAACACCTGTTCTCACAACCTTTTTTCCTCTACCAGTGAAACCAACGACCTCAAACCAACATCCTGTATCCTGAAAGAAACCCACAATATCATATTATTAATACATTAACAGCGCCATCCTTTGGAATAAAAGTATTCATGCATTACAGGGTTCAGATGGCAACATACAATTTATAAGGGCAAAGTTCAGGTGGAATGTGATACCATGAAACCTCTGAGATGTGTCTCTGATATTATTAACGATCTTCCTGTGTTGAATTTTTGCTTAATAATATACACTTTTACAGAAATGTTTGTAACAGTGAGACATTACTTTCTTTACTAGCTTTGAGTAGTCCAGACCACATTTATTAGAAATATATGTCAGCCTGTTCCTCCTTTCTCCCTCTTTGTGAGCTGTTTGGCCAAACCAGAAGTATAAGTTATAGAAAAGTAAAGTATTTGGATATGATATAAAAGTAAAAAATTCAGGACGATATCATGTGAATTTATGTCAATTTATGATAGTGCAAAGTTGTTAGTGGCTTCCAGGCCACAAAGTAGTTGCAACTTCACTTATCAGAGTGTAGCAGCAGAGGGCTTGGATGAGCCTTTGGGCACTATAAAAGAGAATCACAGCTTTCTCCATCTTCTTTTTAAAAAGCCACCCTTTCTAGTCCTTTTTCTTTCATAGAAACCATAACAAACATAAATTAATAGTTATTTGCCAGGGGTAGAAGTTTGTGGAAGTAATGGATTTTTTTTGAGGGTTGGGAGCAATCAGGTGAATGTTTATAGAGTTGTAATGCATCTCTAAGGCAGATAATTTTTGAGGGAACTCTCGTTAAAATGTCACCAGCTGGGTGAACTTGATGACCCAAAACTAATTTATACATTCACTTGCACCATCTAGAAATTAATATAATTGTTAGACTGATGTTAATTAGTTAATATAATTTTAGATTAAAATTATAACAAGTGAACAATGGCAGAAATGCAAAAAACAATTTTTTCTCTGAATGAGTGTAGTATGTTTTAATATTGTGGCTAAAATAAAAACTTTGATAAGAAAGGTTGATATTTAAGGATTTTTATGGGTCAAATTTTCTGTGTTCAAACTTTCCTGTAGTCAGCAGCTTATAATGTACCAACATTTAAAGATTTTAGTTCACTTTTCAGTTGTTCAAATCAGTCAATTGCCCTGTAATAAGCCTCTATATTATATAATACAAAAGAAAGCTTGGAAAATCAGTGAAGAATTTGGAAAGTCTGGCAAGAGATATCTGATCCACAGAAATGTTGAAAGTTAGTAAATATAATATATTTCTTTATTTAACACTACACCTTTTTCTTTTTAAGTTATCTACCTGTTTGAAGTGTTGTCTGGGAAGCCATTAGGTGATGGGAAACCTCTTACTCACAAGGTAATGTTCATTCTGTAACTTCACCTTTCAAACTGCATCTTTTATTAATAATCTAGAAGAAGTAACTATGAGGGAGTTACTATAATACTTAATAGAAAATATTTGACTAATCTAATTCTTTTATAGTACAGCATACATTAGACTGATGTATGTACTGTGTTGACATACACAATTGTAGGATATAAATTGGAAACCTTGACTTGGTATAATTCTTATAATTCATATGCCCAAGAGATCAAAGTGAGGTTCAGGAGAGTCTCAGAGGAATACTGCTAAGGGAGAGCTGCAGTCTGTCATATGTTGCAGTTAAGTGACCACTTGAATTCCTTCTGTTTACAGTCCAAAGTCACTTGATCAGCACCTGACTATGAGTATGTCTACAGTTTTGTCGGAAAAATGGCTGTCCACACTGCAATTGCGTTCTTCCACAAGAAAATTGAAAGAACAGAGGGGTTTTTCTGGCATTGGTAATCCTCATTCTACGAGGAAGAAGCCTTTTTGCAAAAGAGCTCTTTCGGAAAAAGGCATGTGAGGGAGTTCTTTCGAAAGAAGGGGAAAAAGCACAGGTGCCCTCGTGGCCATTCTGTCCATAGCAATCACAGCTTACATGCGAGAGAGCATCCATTCAGTCTGGACACTCTTTCTAAAAAGCAGATCGCTTTTTCGATGCACTTTTGCAGTGTGGACGCTCTCTTTTGGAAGAAGTTTTTTTGGAAGATCTCTTCCAAAAAAAGCTTCCTCCGAAAGGAGCCTGTAGTCTAGACATAGCCCATCTCAGCAATGAAGTCCTTTGCACTATTTCTTTGTTCTGCTGTCAGGAGAGAAGAAAGAAGAAATGGTGCTGTTGGTCTCCATGCTCAATCTTTCGGTCTTCAGTGGTTGAAGAGAAGACATTACCTTGGGGACATAATCTTGTTTCTTCTTTCCACTTTCTTCTTAGCAGTATAAGAAAGAGCTTGCAGTCAGTGGAGTAGATATCCTGCAGCTCTGTAGTGAGAGCATTTCTGTGCAAGAGGCACAGGGGCTCCTTCTCTTCCTTTACGCTGCTTTGTATTTATTTTTCCTTCAGCTTTTCAAGAGGCTTTTCCAGCCTTGGTACTCCTGCAATATAACAGACTGTGCTGCTAATGGATTATTATATTAATGTTGTAAGAAATTAACTTCTGTAATGCTACACGCTTAAATAAAATAATTCTGGGACTAGGCCATACATACCAGGAATTTTAAGAAATTCAATTGTGGAACAATAATAATGCATGTTACGTTTTTTAAATGGACCGTCCTTTTTTTTTTAATGTAGCATATAAGAGGAATCATGGCTCTATCTGGCATAAAATACCAAGTGTTTTCTGTTTGTATTTTAGACAGACATCAATGAGATTGCCCTTGATCAGAAGGGACTTACAAATGAGAGAAAAATTGCTTTTATTGACAAAAACAGAGATCTTTATATCACATCAGTGAAGAGATTTGGGAAAGAACAGAAAGTTATCAAAATTGGTAAGAACCAACCCTAGATTACATTGATCTACATTCTGGCAGTTCAGGTATTTTATGTGCAACAAGTGTTGGAAGCTCTATAATTTGATTAATTTAAAACTTGACTTGAAAGAACACTGGGGAATACAATGTAGGGTGCAATCCTACTGTGGCTTCTTAGGATAGATAAAATAAGCAAATGTCATTTCCATTTCTAACTTCTGTGGTATCCAACTACACTGAATAAACACATTACCTCAGTAGTTAAATAGGTAAGTGGTGGCATTTAAACTTTCATCACTACATTTCAGAGTGAGAAACACAAAGAGAATTATGGGAGAAGTCCACATGTCCGTTAGAGTTGTTGCATATATGCTGTTTCAATGCAGATTCTGATAGCACTTCATTCAGAAGGTTTTCTTTATAATCTCCACCATTAGAAACGTGATATTGTTAAATAAAAGGTGCAGTTCTGGAAAAAGTGATGTGAACATAAGAATGGCCATACTGGGTCAGACCAAAGGTTCATCTAGTTCAGTATCCTGTCTTCTGACAATGGCCAATGCCAGATTCCCCAGAGAGAGTGAACGGAACAAGTAATCATCAAGTGATCTCTCTCCTTTAATCCAACTTCTGACAAACAGAAGCTAGGGACACCATTCCTACCCATTCTGTCTAATAAATATAGTTCAGGGATGGCCAACCCGTGGCTCTTCAAAGAAAAAATTGTGGCACTCGCGGGCTCTGAAAGGGACAGTGTGTTTCTGTTCGAAGGAGACAGAGCCGGACTCACGGCGTCCCGTGCAGAGTTCAAAATGGCCGCCTTCCAAGTGGCCACCTTAAAAGTGCAATGCCTGCTCTGCTCTTAAAAGGGCAGTGGCCGGGGCTGCTTTTTTTTTTTTTTTTTTTTTAATTAATTAAGCTCAACAACTTTTCCCTCAGCATTTTGTGCTGTATCCACCAATATTTTGGCTCTTCATCTGTAGCAGGTTTGCCACCCCTAATATAGATGAACCTAAGCTTCATGAATTTATCTAGTTCTTTTTTTGAACCCTGTTAAATTCCTGGTCTTGACAACATCCTGTGGAAAGGAGTTTCACAGGTGACTATTCACTGCATGAAGAAAAACTTCCTTTTGTTTGTTATAAACCTGCCACCTATTACAGGTTGTACCTCCCTTAACCGGGACTGTCTGGTCCAGCAACATCCTTGGTCCGGCAGGACCAGGGATGTTCTTGGACCACAGAGCCCAGGTATAGGGAGGTCAGGCCGTGGGACAGGAGCATGGCATGGGGGCCGGCGACTCAGCTAGGAGCCCTATGCAAGGGAGGGGACGTGGAGGGGCTGGCAGCACAGCAAAGAGTTCTGCCCCCTGTGGCCTGCAAGCTACCAGGGGTCAACAGTGGCTGCAGAGCTCCAGCCCTGGCCACAGCCAGGGAGCTACAGCCCCGGCCATGGATCTTGGGTCTGGCAGTAGCTGTGGAGCTCCAGCCCTGGAGCTCAGGTCAGTCAGCGGCAAGTAGACAGCTCCAGCCTGGGGAGCCACATCCAGGCAGGCAGAAGCAGTGCGAGGCTGGAGCCCTAGCAGGGGGCAGGAGTTCAGCATGGGCCATCTTGGGAGGGACCACCCCTGGTCCAGCAAATCCCCTCGATTGGGACCCGTCATGTCCAACCTGTTATTTCATTTGAGGACCTCTAGTTCTTATGGAAACAAGTAAATGACTTTTCTTTATTCACTTTCTCCACACTTGTCATGATTATATAGACATCTGTCATGTCTCTCCCCTTAGTCTCCTCTTTTCTAAGCTGAAAAGTCCCAGTCTTTTTAATCTCTCTTCATATATCACGTATTCCAAACCCCTAATTATTTTTGTTGCCCTTTTCTGAACTTTTTTAATGCCAAGGTATCTTTTTTGAGATGAGGTGTGTCACATCCGCATGCAGTTATTCAAGATTTGGGTGTACCATGGATTTATATAGAGGCAATAAGATATTCTCTGTCTTATTTTCTATCCTTTTTTTAATGATTCCTAATATTCTGTTTGCTTTTTTCAACTGCTGCTGCACATTGAGTGGAAGTTTTCAGAGAACTATCCACAATGACTCCAAGATCTCTCTTGAGTGTTAGTCCCCATCATTTTGTATGTATAGTTGGGATTATTTTTTCCAATGTGCGTCACTTTGCATTTATCAACATTAAAATTCATGTGCCATTTTGTTGTCCAAACACCTAGTTTTGTGAGATCCTTTTGACACTCTTCACACTCTGCGTTGTTCTTAACTATCTTGAGCAGTTTAGTACCATCTGCAAATTTTGCCACCTCACTGCTTACTCCTTTCTCCAGATCATTTATAAATATGTTGAATAGAATTGGTCCCAGTACAGATCTTTGGGGGACACCACTAGTTACCTCTCTCCATTCTGAAAACTATCCATTTATTTCTACCCTTTGTTTCCTCTCTTCTAACCAATTATCAATCCATGAGAGGACCTTCCCTCTTATCCCGTGACAGTTTACTTTACTTAAGAGCCTTTTGGTGAGGGACCTTTTTAAAGGCTTTCTGGAAATCTAAGTGCACTATATCCACTGGATTCCCCTTGTCCACATGCCCTCAAAGAATTCTAGTAGATTAGTAAGGCATGATTTCCCTTTACTGAAACCATGTTGACTTATCCCCAACAAATTATGTTCATCTATGTGTCTGACAATTCTGTTATTTATAATAGTTTCAACTAATTTGCCCGGTACTGTGGTCATCTAATAACTGCCCAAGCTATATTCTGGTCACTCTTACTCATTGTGTCCTAAAAAAATACAGTGTATGAACTTCCTCTATAATTTGTGCAGAAACAGTTAAAGAATAGACAGTGCTCTCAGATTGTGAATGTTCTAGTTAACAGTTCAGCAGTAAACAAAACTGAGCTATTTTGACTCTATATACATTAGAAACAGTAATAGAAATATCAGAAAAAGACAGAATAGGGAACATTATTTTCTATAATTAACGTTTTTAAGACTAAATTGCAACTCATGTAGGAATTTAAAAAAACAGCTTTTTTTAACGTAGTTGTTGATGATCTGCTAGGGCCACTCTTGTTGTTAGCAAAATTCCTAGAATGTTTACAATGTGTTTATTGTGCATGTGCACATACATAATATTTGTTTATCTTTAAATTAAGGAACAATGGTGCACACTTTAGCTTGGAATGACACATCCAACATACTTTGTGGACTCCAAGATACACGTTTTACAGTCTGGTACTATCCCAATGCAGTTTATGTAGATAAAGATCTTCTGCCAAAAACACTTTATGAAAAAGATGCAAGGTAATGTATATTTTTATTCTTAATATTATTACTAGATTTTTTTTTAAATATTATGTTGACTTATTCACTCAAATATAACTTTACAAAGAAGAGTGTTAATTTAGCCACTTGAAATAGATGATACAGTTACTACCCTCAGAATTCCTGTCACATCACCATTTCTGGATTAGGAAAGGTTTAACCATAGGTCAGTGTTTGTCGAAGTGGGCTGCAGGCCTGCTTTGTGAAAGCCACTAGTGGGCCCACACCAGAGAGACTGCTTTCCATGGCTCCCGTTGGCTGGAAACAGCGGGGAGCCAATGAGACTTGTGAGGTTCCATGACTATGAAGCTTTAGGTAAATAAAGTGGCGTGGGGTCCGCTAGTGACTTTCCCAAAGTGGATCCACAGCCCAGTTTAAGAAACACTGCCATAGGTGTTAGCCATTCAAAGTATACTATAAAGCTTTTTAAAAAGTGAATAAATGATAATGACAGTTTGATGCAGAACACTTAAGCACCTGAAAAGCGATGGACTTAGGCAATTTAAAGCATATGCATATGTTCATTATGATCATATTGCTTTGTACTGGTGAGTTCTAATGAATAATCATTTACACTTCTATAGAAACTTCTATTCGTGCTTCTCAAATTGTTTTATAATCAATAATATATTTAGCCTTTCACCCCCTAATTTCCCATCTGATGAGAAAAGTAACACATCTTCATTTTACAAATGGGAGAAGTGAAACACAGTGGCATTAAGTGATTTTCCCAAAGTCATAATGTATCAGTGGCAGAACTACAATCCAAGTCTCAAGACTCAAGGTGTTATGATCTTACCATTATATAATGGTCTTCCCCTTTTAATAAATAATTCAGTTAGGTGAAAAGATTTGACTTTTTTTAATTACTTCCAATATTTTGATAATATTTTGATAAAAGTTCATTCTGAATAACAACTAAAAATATTGTAACCATTCTCACTGAAGAACATCACTAGAAATAGTGTGATATACCAGTCCCCTTTAGTTGTTTGGTACTATGAGCTCAAAACCAAGTACTCTAGGGCTACGTCTATACTGTAGCCTTCTTGTGGAAAAGCATATGCAAATGAAGCTCATTTTTTTGAGGAAGAACGGCTCTTGCGCAAGAGGGCGTTTTTGCGCAAAAAGGAGCCGTCTACACAGCTCCTTTTTGCGCAAAAGCCTCTTGCGCAAAAACGGCTGCTTATTACTTATGCAAATGAAGCGTGGCGATATTCCATGCCGTGCTTCATTTGCATATGCTTTTGCACAAGAGGACTACAGTATAGACGTATTTTAGGTCTCTAACTAACAGACTATGGAAACTCTAGCTTAAGTGGGTTCCTGACAAACACTCAGGCCTTGTCTATGCTGAGAAATAAGGTTGATTTTTAGCTCCTTATTTTGTAAAGTCAAAGGTGCATGTTCCTACTGTGCAATTTGAAGTAGCACATCCCCAGTAAGGTGGCTATTGTCAACTTTGAGAGTGATGCACTGTGGGTAGCTATTCCACAGTTCCTGCTCCCTTTTGTATTTTGGGTTATGCTCCCAGTGCATGTTGGGACCAGAACTGTACAGCAGGTGGTTCTGGATACATGTCGTCGGTGTCCCATAATGCACTCATCTCCTTCCCCACTTGAAAGCAATGGCAAACAGTTTTTTTGCACCCTTTTTTTCCCCTGGTTATCCATGCAGACACCATAGTAGAGTAAGCATGGAACCCATCATGGATCCTGGTGAGCATCAAAGTATTATAATAATGATTTTAAAGTTGGTGTACCTTACACTGGAGTATATCTAGAATGTATCTGGGGTCTGCTGGAATGAGGAAGAATCTTGGGAGGCCATGAACATACTTTCTGTGAAGCACTTCAGTTGAGCGACAGGCAAATGCCATTAGCATTCAATCCTCTGGATACAGTGGAATGCCAGTTCTGGTGCCATCAGACAAGAACAGACAGATGGGACTGCATAATGATGCAGCTGTGGGGCAATCAGCAGTGTCTGCAAAACTTTTGCATGTGTAAGGTCACTTTCATTGAAGTTTGCAAATTGCTTTCCTCTGCCCTGAAGTGCAAGAATACCAGAATGACACTCACTCTGACAATGGAGAAATGAGTGGCAGTTGCCCTGTGGAAGCTTGCAATGCCAGACACTACTGGTCAGTTAGGAGTCAGTTGGATGTGAGGAAATCTACAAAGGGAGCTGTTTTGATCCAAGTATCCAAGAAAATCAATACCCGTTTGCTACAGAGGGTAGTGGCTCAGGGAAACGTGGATGACTTTGTCACGATGGGGTTTCCTAACTGTGGTGGGGCAATAGACAGAACACACGTCCCTATCTTGGCACCTGAGCACCTTGCCAAAGAATACATAACCCACAATAGGTGGTACTTGTGGTGCTGCAGGAGTTTATGGATCACAAGGGCCATTTCACTGACATCAACATGGGAGAGTTGGAAAAGGTGCATGACACATGCATCTTTAGGGACTTCTGCCTCGTTAGAAAGCTGCAAACTGGAACTTTCTTCACAGACCAGAAAATTACCATCAGAGGCACTGAAATGGCAATAGTGATTCTTAGCGATTCAGCCGACCCTTGTTCCCATGGCTCATGAAGCCATACATAGGCAGCCTGGACCACAGTAAGGAGCAGTTCAACTAATGGCTGAGCAAGTACATAATGGTGACAGAATGTGCTTTTTGTCATTTAAAGGGAAGACTCCGCAGTCTACTGACTAGGTTAGACTTCAGTGAAAGCAACATTCCCATTTTAATGGCAGCCTGCTATGTCTCCATAATATTTCATATTCAGTATCCATAATGGAGGGAGAAAATGTGTTCTCCTTGGCCTCTGATGATAGGACAAGAAGCAATGGGCTTAAATTTCAGCAAGGGAGGTTTAGGTTGGACATGAGGAAAAACTTTCTAACTGTCAGGGTGGTTAAACACTGGAATAAATTGCCTAGGGAAGTGGTGGAATCTCCATCACTGGAGATATTTAAAAGCAGGTTGGATAGACAGCTATCAGAGATGATCTAGACGGTGCTTGGTCCTGATGTGAGGGCAGGGGATAGGACTTGATGATCTCTTGAGATCCCTTTCAATTCTAGTATCCTATGATTTCTTACTCACTTGAGTAGGAAAGTTATATGGTGGGGGTCAAAGCACAGTGCCTAATGTAATTATGAGCAGCCAGCCACCAGGCCAGTAAGGAGAGCATAATAAGGGGCACTGCAAATCAGAGAGGCTTTGAAAGACAGTTTTATGATTAGCCAGATTTGAGTGTCATGCATGTTGCTAATGATAAGGTGCCCCTGCATTCAGTGTGCTTGCCTGTAAGTCGCCTCTCCCTCCTACCTCCCCCTCAACGCAACCAATAAACAGACTGTTCAGAAATCATGTTTTTTATTTAAGGAACACAGCAGTGACAGATAAGGAGCTCATGGCAAGAGCTCGTGGGGGGAAGGGTGATCACAATTGCGAGAAGGACAGCCTTTTGCTTTGGGATGCATCCCTGGAGGTTGAGTGTGAGGCTGTCTCCCCCTCTCCTGCATTCTAGAGCTCCTGGGAGAGGAAGCTATGGAACTTGGTGAGAAAGTACTGTGGACCCACAAGTGCTGGAGGGGGAGGCCTGTGCATGAAACTGTCCTTGAAAGCCACTATGCGGTTCATCACATCCACTATGTCTCCAAGACTCTCTCCTGTTTGTTCACTTCCAGCTCCCTTCATGTTTTCCTGTCCTCACACTCCGCTCTCATCTCCAGCAGCAGCATAGTCCTCCACTTGCTTAAGTGCTCCCTGTCCAAGTGGGTGGATTGCATTTGCTCCTTGAACATGTCATCCCTAGTCCATTTTCACTGAGGATTTGTACCAGCTAGACAGCTGGTAGAGCCGGTGGACTGTGCAGCATGCTCCTTGCTGTTCCCACTATAACAAAAAGTGAAGGGCAGACTTTACAGGAGTTGCATTTTAGAGTGTCAAACCTAATCTGTTAGCATAAAAGGAAGTTCTGTGTAGAGACAATAGGGATGTGTAATGTATAAAGCCATAGTTGTGCTTTTAAGCAGCCTCTGTGCAGTAGGCCCACCACTGAGTTTTTAGGGGAGCAGCTAGACTTGGCTTGGTGGCAGGCATGATAAAGGACAGGCTGGGACTCGAGCTTGTGGGAGGGAGGAGTTCTGGGCATGGTGAAAGGGCAGGAGCTCACACAGTGACCATGTGTTTGGCTCCCACTGTTTGCCAGTAGAGTGCAACTTTCCCTTCCCGTGGGAATATGTGGGCAGGAGGGGGAGAGGGTCCAGGCATGGCAGCAGGGCAGGGATGCAAGCGATGCTTTATTGGGGATGAGAAAATGGAGGTTTACTGCAGAGGCATCAGCTAATAGCTTCCCCTAGGTTGCCATGCAAAATGTCATAATCTCTGAATCACACAGAGCGATGGAGAGCAGATGCTGACTGATCGTGGCCAGAAACCTGGACCTTCTGCTGCGATGCTTTGTAGTGCAATGACCACTTACTGCTGGCTTGGCATAGAGAGGAGTCCTAATATGGAGGACGAATAAGGCAAGCCTCCCCAGAAACCTTGTGAGAAGGATTAAAGAGTTCCTCTGTGAGAGTGTTATGGAAATATGCAGAGAGCATTTCTACTCAGTCTCCAGACACATTAACAAGTTGTTCAAAGGGCCCCCTGCTGGGTGTAAGTACAGTGGCCACCACGGATCTCACACAATTGCCTTCACCCTTCTGTATCATTATAAAAAAAGTGACCTCCTTTTCCTCATCCACGCTACTGCTCAAGGCTGCCACAGGAGTGTCTTGGGAGGAATCTGCAAACTAGCTAGAGAAGCTGGTCAGTCCCCTCTTTAGGATAGCATGCAGCTGCTTATAGAAGTGGCATGTTTGTGGCGATGATCCAGACCATCCATTTGCCTTCTTTGTCTTCTGGTACAACTGCCTCAGGTCCTTTATTTTCCCACACCGCTGTTGGACATTCCTGGTGTATCCTTTCTCCTCCATGTCCTTTGTGATCTTGGCATAGATATCTGTGTTCCTTTTGCTGGTTCATAGTTATGCAAGAACAGATTCCTCTCCCCACACAGCATTGAGGTCCAGGTTTTCCTGCATGCTCCTTGCTGGTGCTCATGTGCTACCCTGGGAATTCATGGTTAGGTGTGCTACCATGCTGGCCACACAGGAAATGAAATTCAAACTTTCCCAAGGCTTTTCCTGTTCACCTGGAGAACAGTAGAGTTGAAAGTCCTAGCCAGAGCAATCACTCCAGGGCACCGTGGCACGCCTCCTGGAGACCAAGAACCTTTGTCTTTCACAGCACTAAGTCTGTAAAGTCAACCATGCAAGGTCAAATTTATCATTACTGCCCAAGAAAAGGTGGAGTACCTATATCAAATTTAATTACCCTTAAGGTCGACGGAACGGGCTTGGTGATATGGACTCGTGGTTTAGAAATTCGACCTAATGTGGCTAAGTTTGACCTAAACTCCCAGTATAGACCAAGCCTTACATACATTAGGAAACTGGTTCCTTTATATAACAACTAGAAGTTTTACCTGGCATTACTCAAGTCCTTAACTCAAACAAGTTTTGTTTTTCTTTGTTTTTAAATCACTGTTCTCTTTGAGTGATTGTTCACATCGATTCCAATTCAGGTGTATGTGCGCCGTGTGCACAAACATTGGAAATTTTTCCCCTAGCAACTCCCATAGGGTCAACTGTGGAGACCCCCTAGAGTGGCACCACTATATCAGCGCATATATACCACTGCTGACCCTACCCTCCCTCAGTTCCTTCTTACCATCTGTGGCGACATTGGAACTGTAGCTAGCTCTTGCTTAGCAAGTGCCTAGTCCCTAGCGGTAGCTCTCCTTTTCCTAGTCTTCACTTTGTTTTCCTGTGATAAGGATCTTCAAGCAAATAAAAGGACTGTGGACAAGTGCCCAAGCGATTAGCCCCCTGAGGCTCCGGGGCATGCCTAACACCACAAGCTTTAAAGTTTGCAAACACCATATGCCCAATAGCAACCCACACAATGTGTGCCTACGCTGCCTGGGTGAAGAACATCACACTGAAAAGTGCAGTATCTGTTGAAGTTTTAAGCCCTGCACTAGAAAGGACAGGGAGCATAGGCTTCAACAGCTCCTGATGTAGGTGGCATTAAAACCCCTTCAGGCCAAAAAATCAGCCCTGGGAGCCAGCTCGGTGTGCAGTGCCCCCACCTCTGAGAGACACGGCACAGAAGCCAGGAGCAGCAAAAGACTCTTGGCGCTGGGGTTCCCGGCACCAAAGACAACAGTGCCGAGACATAGATCTACCGCACTGGCACAGTGGGGCAGGAGAGAGGACAGAAGGTAGATCCCCTCAGAGGCCCTGACAAAGACAGGACCATGCCCAGAGGAAATCCCTGGTGAGGGAGGTCTAGAACGTGCTGTTGACTCTGGCTCCAGGACCAGTGCCATTGAGTCCAGCACATGACCATCCACCGAGGGACATGAGCCCGGTGCAGGTCTTAAACTCCCCTTCGATGCTGGACACCGTCAAAGTGGCCAGAGACCTGATAGAAATCTCGGAGGCCATGGTACACAGCAGACCACTAGCACCACTGGGACTGCACTGCTCAAGGGGAAAGCCAGCTATGCTCCATCGACTACAGTCCATGGAGCAGTACCAGGACACGTCGTCTTCCTCAGAGGGTCCCTTGTCACCAGCACAATGTTCCCTACCACTGGCATGGGGAGAGATTCCGGCATCGAGTGCTAGAGTGGCACTGAGGGATTGGCGTTCGACTCAGAGATCGGTCTCCAGGTCAAGGTCATGATCTAGAAGTCCGAGGTGCCGCTCCCCTTCCAGGCTTCCTCGGCCCTGGTCAGGGTCCCAGACAAGATCCCAACACTCGGCACCAGCATCATTGGTACCGCTGTAGTCATCCCAGTCAGAATCGGAGTCAGATACAGTGTCGGACAGGTCTCGGCACAGCCGATCTCAACGCAGCACAGGAGACCAGCCGGTACGGTGGCAACAATATTGGCCACCACCAGTGCAATGGCCCTTCTGGACTCCCTTGGTGTACCATCAGTCCCAGGGTGCTCCTCGGTCGTTGGCTACATGAGTCATAGATCCCATTCATACAGGCACCACTCGAGGACACCATCTGCAGTGGAGTCCCATCCACCTAGAGTGGACAGTCCACCTCCTGAGGCTAGGGAACAGCCACCAGGGAAAGGCTATCAGATGGGCCCCCAGGACAGAGCCTAGTTACTGGTGAAAGACGCTGCCCAGGCCAATTCTTCATCCTCCCAATATGAAGCAGTGGCGGACACCTCCATATTGGGGCCCCATCCTATGGACCACAAGGCATATCAAGAGTTGCTGCACAGAGTGGCGCAGAATATAAATCTCCTGATGGAAGAGATACAGGAACCTGAGGACCCAATGGTGGTCATCCTCTCACATGAGGGGGCCCTCCCGGGTGGCTCTGCCAATTATAAAGACAATACAGTCAAATTACACGACCCTGTGGCAGACCCTGTCCTCTATCCTTCCAGCAGCTAAGGTGTTCAGAGGAGGTACTTTGTTGCACCTAAGGGTTATGAGTCTTTATACTCTCACCTTCACCCCTCATCTATTGTGGTCTCGTCAGTCAACAAGAGGGAGAGACAAGGTTGGCAGGCTCCGGCCTCCAAGTCGAAGGAGGCCAAAAGAACTTACCTGTTCAGCAGGAAAGTCTGTTCGACAGGGGGTCTGCAGCTAAGGATTGCTAATCAGCAAGCGATCCTTAGCAGGTACGGCTTCAAGTTGTGGGATGCCCTAGCAAAGTTTAAAGAGGGGTTGCCCCATGACAGCAGGCAGAAGTTCAGTGCCATGCTAGAGGAGGACTGCACAGTGGCTAGAACCTCCCTTCATGCTGCCCTAGATTCCGCGGACTCAGCAGCACGAACTCTCTTAATGAGGGTAGCCATGCGCTGGTCTGCATGGCTTCAGGCATTGGGCCTCCCCCCGGAGGTCCAGTCTACATTGCAGGATCTCCCATGTGAGGGCAGTAGTCTATTCTCAGAGAAGACTGACAATAAGCTACACTCCCTCAAGGGCTCCTGGGCAACCATGAGGTCCCTGGGGATGCATTCCCGGCCTCCCAGAGGTGTTCCTTCTGCCCTCAGCCCCCCCAGCAGAGGTTTGCACCCAGACAATGCCAAGAGCAGCAGCATAGGCGAAATAGGAACAATAATAGGAGGAGAACCCTGTCACAACAGAATAACTGAGGAATAGCTCCTCCAAGCCTCCCCAGGCCTCAAACAGGCCTGTTGAAGGTGCACCCGAGGGCAGAGCACCAGACTTACTGAATCCGTCCCCTTCTTTTCGGTCCGTTTATCCTGCTACTACCGTGCATAGGCCACAGTTACATCGGACCATTGGGTCCTCCGCATGGTTGGAGTGGGATACTCCCTGCAGTTTGCTTTTCTTCCACCTCCCAATCCCCCTTCTCCGTCCCTCTTCAGGGACCCTTCTCACAAGCATCTCCTAAAACAGGAGGTCAAATCACTCCTAAAGGCAGGTGTGATTCAAGAGGTCCCTCAGGGTGTCAGGGACAAGGGTTTTTATTCCCGTTACTTCCTTATCCCAAAAGCAAAGGGTGGCCTGAGGCCTATCCTAGACCTGAGGAACTTAAATCGTTATATGCGAAAAGTGAAGTTCAGAATAGTCACCCTAGCCATTATAATCCCCTGTCTGGATCCGGGAGACTGGTTCGCTGCCCTCGACATGAAAGATGCATATTTCCACATTTCGATCCTTCCTTGTCATAGGTTTACAGTAGCGGGAGAGCACTACCAATTTGCGGTACTGCCCTTTGGGCCTTTCCTTGGCCCCATGAGTATTTACCAAATGTATGGCAGTGGTAGCAGCCTTCCTCTGAAAGAGGGGAGTGCAGGTATTCCCTTACCTGGACGACTGGCTGATAAAGGCCCACTCCAAGCCTCAGCTCATGACTCACATAGACATCTTCCTAGAGCTCTTTGAAGTGCTGGGTATCCTCCTCAACAAGGAGAAGTTGGTGCTGAACCCAGTGCAGAGGATAGAATTCATAGGGGCAATTTTAGACTTGATGCGAGGGAAAGCACTGTTGCCGGATTTCAGGGCCCAGACCATTTGAGACCTTGTAGACTGTCTCACATGGTATCCTATCACGACCGCAAGGACATGTCTCAGACTCATAGGCAACATGGTGTCATGTTGTTGTGTGATCAAATACGCTCATCTACACCTAAGACCCCTTCGGGGTGGCTCACTTTGGTCTACATACTCGTACATCGCAACCTGGACGTGGCAGTATCCATTCCCCAGAAGGTGATAGACTTCCTCAGATGGTGGATGGACCTTCGCAACCTGTCAGAGGGCATGCAGTTCACCCCTCTAACCCCCACTCTGACTCTGGTGACGGACACATCAGACCTGGGGTGGGCAGCCCACCTGGGTAACCTCAGGACACAAGGGCTATGGTCACCCACGGACATGAGTCTTCACATCGATGTGAAGGAACTTAGAGAGTGGTCAGATTGAAATGCCAGGTGTTTCGAGCCCAGATGCAGGGCCGATGCATATCGGTGTGTATGGACAATACAACCATGATGTTTTATATAAACAAGGGGGTGCGAGGTCGTCTCACCTATGCAAGAGGTGCAGAAGCTATTGCACAATTGTGTTAAACACAGAATCCATCTCAAAACCCAGTACCTCCCAGGGCTGCAGAACACATTGGCAGACACCCTCAGCAGGACTTTACGGTCCATGAGTGGTCGGTCAGGGAAGATGTGATAAGATCAATCTTCCGCAGGTGGGGGACTCCCCGCCTAGACCTGTTCGCCACCCCAGAAAACAAAAAATGCCTAGCCTTTTGTTCATTCCAGAATCACTATCAGGGTTCCACAGGAGCCGCGTTCGCTCTCCACTGGGGGGAGACACCTCTCCTGTACACTTTTCCCCCAATTCCCCTGGTACATTGGGTCCTAGTAAAAGCTCAGAGGGACAGGGCCTGTCTAATCATGTTGGCACTGGCATGGCTGCATCAGCATTGGTTCTCCATCCTGCTCAACCTGTTGGTGTTCCCGACATTATATAGTGTATAGTTGTCCCTTTCTCTACCCATGCCCCTGCTGGCCCAATAGGGTTATAGTTATCCCTGACCCCATCTTTGGCCCCTTGCTTTCTGCCCCTTGCCCCCCTGCCATCGGTGGTCATTCTACAGTATTATTGTCCTTCCTCACAGACCCCTCCCTTTCCATTTTATTAGAAACAATCAAATTCCATGCACATCCCACTATCTTTACGCAAACAAACCCTCACCTTGCTTAAATTATGATTAGAGGAAGCTGAATACCAAATTTGGTGATCTTAGCTCTTATAGTTTAGGAAGAGTTCTTGAACAAATGAACTCATAGACAGACAGACAGACAGATGCACATTTCTGAAACATATAATAAGATTACATGAAGGATAAACTGACAGTTTCTAATTCAGCCTCCACCACAATCTCATATAAATGTAATGAGATAGGAGTCTGGCTAGGACCCCTGCACACTGTTGTCCTAAATTCAGACTGTGGTCTTGTGACCTCCTGCAGGTATTGCTGGCCCCTTTCAAGAGAGTATGGCTCTGCCCAACTTTCTGCTTTCCTGTACGGATCCCAAGCTGCTTGCGTCCTAGACTTCTCTCTTCAGTCAGCTACCAAGCTGTTGTCTCTGGCATGCTGCTCCTACTTTCACTCAGCTTCCAGATTTCTTGACTCTAGTCCCTTCTTAGCTTTGGTTGTAGTTCTTTGTATGCTGGAGGGATTATGGAGCCCTTAGAGACTGGATTTTGAATTGGGTAATGCATTGCTGAACTAGTAAATTCACTACAAAATATTTTGTCCAGAACTAATTTAAAAAACAAAGTACTTCTTTTCTGTGGTGCAGTCTCATAAATACAAAAGCTTAATTTTTAATCAGAGTTTTCTTTAAGAATATTTTGCCTTTGTTGTTCTGAAAAATATAGTAATTGATTAATAACATTTCTGTATTGTCAGTGAAAAATATCAAACTGTTTTTCTTGGAAACATTCATAGTCACATAAATACAACTGTAGAATTTCAAGTCATTTTCTGCAGTCTCTGGGAATAGTGCTACAAAATAATAAAACAGAATCCATTAAGAGGCATAGTTCACTGTTTTCTTCTTACAGTAATCCTTGATATATAGTCACTCTCACTCTCTCCAAATTACTTTTTATTTCAGAATTAAACTTGAAGACTCAGTACAGCTCAAAAGTTTTTTATCCATATTTATATGTGAATTTCAACAATTAAATCTGCAAATCAGTCATTTTCGCAAATACCCAAATGTATTTCTAGTTGCAGTGGCTGTACATGATAGTATACATATACAATTTTCCATCCAATTTCTATATTCTGACTTTAAAATCTGACCAAAAGTTGTTTTACATTTAAACACCATTGTACATATCTATTTAGTTTACAAGAGCTATTTAGATGTTTCTGTTCTGTTTGAAAACAAAATTAAGAAAAATGTGCCAATAACTCTTATCTAATTAAAAATCACTAACAGCTTTAAATGCCAACCACCATTTTCAATGAGAAAAAGAACTAATGTGCTTTACTTGACTTTCCTTCAACAGCGAATTTAGCAAAAATCCCCAGATACTATGTTTTGTGGGAAATCAAGTAACAATCAGAAGAGCTGATGGCTCACTTATTCATCTCAATATATCACCTTATCCAGCAATTCTTCATGAGTATGTTAGTGGTTCAAAATGGGAAGATGCAGTCAGATTGTGTCGCTTTGTTAAGGTAATTTTTAATACTTTACATAATCTCGTAAACAACATTTGTTGCTTTTGTTTATATTTTCATGTCATATGCAGTAACAGTAATTAAATATGTAAATATTCTAAATTTATTCTCTTTCTTTAAGCTGTTTCTTTACCTTATAGTTTTTTTCTTATTATTTTAGGGCTGATTCAGAAAACACTTACACGTGACTAATTTTATTCTTGCAATGACATCAGTGGAGTTAGTAAAGTAGAGTTACTAATGAGCATAAATATTGTCTGGACTAGACTCTTATATAGCCAATTTTATAAAAAAAAATGTTCTTCCATATAGTAATGTAGTTTTTAAAAATATTTCTTCCTTTTTATTTTCTTTTTCTTCACTTTCTTTCTGATAATTTAGACAACAATAGCAGATGAGGTGAGTATTGTAGTGTACTTTTTTAAAAAGGCATTTTCCTCCCTCATTAACATTTACAAAGGAATTTTATCTTTTTTATAGTTATGATTTATAAACAAAATCATACCCTAAAACTCTTTTCTCTATTTTCTGCATTATTTGGGTCGAGTGATTAATATACATATTGAGTTAATTTGAGATACATTGTGATGCTTATATTGAGTTATTGCCCTTATCTGAAAGTGGATAAAAATATTTTTATTCCCATATTTGGGAATTGGCATTTATAATTTCAAATATAGCACTGACAGAAATTATGTTGCGTAAGTTCAGTGCACTAAAGTCTTACTTGCATTTTTTTGTATTTTTTTTAATACTGGAAAAGCACACACATACATATACCATCTGTAGATGCACAAATATTTATAATATCTTTTCAATATGAGTATAGTTATAGCTTCCCAGTCAGAGAGGTTTTTGGCATTTATAACTTTTTCATGGTTGTTTACTAATTTCAAGGCTGGATTGTCATATTTAATGACATCGGGAGAACTTGAAAGATAAATTGGTTAAAAGTTGCAAAGCTTTTTCCTTTCTCCCTCCTCTGGCTCTTTCCCCATCCCGCCTTCCTGTTCCCTTTCAACAGTCTTTCCTCAGCTGCCTTTACCTACTTACATGCAAGACAAGGTGCATATGGTAATACTGTTTATTTGTGAAAGAGAAGCTTTGGAGCTTGCATAGGTGGAAGAAGAGTTCTATGTAAGCTTAAAAACTTTTGTGTGGCTATGCCAAAAGGAGAGGAAACATTTGATATGGGTTTAATAAGGATGCAGCTTTATTATTAGATGTCTGGGTCTGACAAATAATATATACAGTGCAGAGAAAACCCTTGTTTTCTCACATAATTAACTGAGGAGGGAGTGCCTTTTCTAGCTCCTCTCTCCTTTTGCACCCAGATCCTTCCAGCAAATCCATTGTTGGGAACTTACGAGCTACCCCTTTCATAGAAGGGGTAAAGGACTATAATGACAAGGGAGTAGCTCCATGCAGTACCACTCATAGGAGTCCCCAACTACCTCCAACTTGCTCAATTACCAATCAACTTTACTTAAAT